>CM046669.1:100914173-102114173 GCA_025594165.1 Tamias sibiricus
ACATGGTGTTTACTTATAATTCTTTTGTTTCTGAGAGGTCAGTAGTAAAGTCCCTTGTGTCCTTTCTGAGTTTAGAGTTATTTGTGCCTTCTCTCATTTTAAAAAATCTATTTTCAGCATAGCTGAAGATTTGTCATTTTACCAAACTTTTCAAATAACTTTTGATTGTCTATTTTTTTTCTATTCTCTCTTTTGCTTATTTCTAACCCAATTTTCACTATATCTTCTTTGTGCTAGCTCAGGGATATTCACAGGATAGTTTGGCAGGGTAAAACACCCTTGCCTCAAAATGCTTGCCCACTTTCAATGTGGTTATTGAGATATCTGATGCATTCTAATTTCCCTGCCCCCTTTCATTTTTTAATTTTGTAAGTGGCTTCGTCTTTTTCTGGAGTTCCAGATGTATTTTTTTCCTTTTCTTAAAATCTAATGCTTTTACCAGGAATGTATTTTGTATTGACCATTCTGGTTATTTTTTTTTGGGGGGGGTATATACTGGGTCTTTATTATATGGATTCAGATTATCTTCTTTCCATAAGCTTTTTCTTGGAATGCCAATTTAAATATTTGCAATGCTCCATTGTTTTGTTTTCTTTTTAGAGTACTTTGAAACACAGGGGATATTTTTTTTCTGAGATTACACATTTGTGGCTTTTTTTCCTGATCCTTTTGACTCTTTTTAACCCATTGATTTTTAAAATCCTCTTCCTTTTTTTTTTTTTTTTTTTTTTTCTCATTCTCCTACTCAAATTTCTGTATTTTCAGTCAAATCTATTATCTGGAGGAGCTTTATAAAATTCTTCATTTCTGAGATCGTTGTTTTTCTTCAATTCATTTCCTGAGTTTTGGTACTTATTATTTCATGTGTATGTTTTTTGTCTGTTTCTTTCTCAATTTAAAACTTCTGGCACAAAGGGTTTTTCCATCCCTACAAATGCTTACTACTCACAGTGATTCACATGGAAGATAGAATCAGGGGAGGAAAATTAGAGACGCTCAGGGTAGGAGCGTTGATTAGTAGAGATCTGGCCAAGAGTCAACGCTGAACTAAACACGAGGAACTTTCAACGTTAGTTACATTTTGCCCTGGAGGCGTGGCATGGCTGGCTCAGAAGTCAGAGCTTGCACTGTGCTGGGGTACTGATGGAGTTTTGATGTCTTCATGGGGGAAATCATTGACATGTTGCAGAGAGCTGTGAAGGGAGTTTAGTAGCGTCTGGACCCTGCCCCGTGCAGAGGCTGAGCTGCATCAGTGGCCAAGCGCCCTTCCCATTTTAGGAGGGATCATTTTAGATCCAGTCCTTCCCGTGTCCCGAGTGCAAACCTGGCTGTGTTCCAAGCAGGCTGCCTCCCAGTGTTCACCCCGAGCAGCTGGCACGTTGAGGGTCCTGTAGGAACTGGGGCCCGCCGTGCACACATAGTGCACATTGAGTAGGAAGAGCCCTGATTTTTGGCCACCGTGTGCTTATGTATTCATAAATCTTAGGATTATAGGATGAGATATTGACATCCTTTTGGGTGGGATAGGTAACCTCGGTTGGGGTTTGATGAGATCCTGGGAGAATTCTGTGCTGGTTGATTACAGGACATTTCCATGCCTGGGACGTTCACCTTGCACCTTAGGGGAGAGTCGAGAGCGGCACAAGTCTGCAATGAATCATGTTCAATTATTAAAAGGCAGCAACAAGAGTCAAGTCTGTGAACGTGCATATCCTACTGTGAGTGGGGCTCTGTTGCTGAGGGCGACAGAAGCACAGGCAAGGCTGAGTGTTTCTTTCTTCTCAAGGGCATTCATATCTACAGGGTCTTGACCTTGGTGTAAGGCAAGGCAGGAGAGGGAGCGGGCTTCGGTGGTGGCCATCACAGGCAGGCATTTTAATCCTGCAGGGGCACGAGCGGGCTCTGTGAAGGAGAAAGCACCCGCGCTAGACGGTGATGTCCAGCTGAAGAGACGGCTGGGAGGGGCCCACACAGAATCCCCGAAGGGCCTGGCAGGAGAGCACAGGTCACCTCGAGAAACAGAACGGCGCAAGGTGGTCAAAGGGGAGGAGATGGTGGGAGTTGTCGTAGCAGTGATTGTGAGGTCCGGGAGTCCAGGCAGGGAAGACGCTGATGGCTTCGCAGGGTTAGCAGCAAGCCAACCAGCGCTGCAATGCCAGGATGGGTCGGGACACCCACGGCAGCCGGGAGGCAGGCACTGGGAATGGACAGGTGGCAGCGCGGGACGGACGCAGGGAGACTCCTAGACATGTCAGTGACACAGCTGATGTGGCTGTGTGTCGGTAGCACTGTGACTGCTGGTGCAGAAGGGAGGAGGGGACAGAGAGGGCACTGCGATTCAACGCTGGGAACACCTCGTAATAAAACAGTGTGCCGGTCAGCACCAGGAGCTGAATGCCGACTGTGATGCTGAATTAAAAAAAAAAATTCAATACTATCAGAAAATTGAAAGAAAATCTAGATAAAAGTAATCTGTAAAAGTTTTGAAGCAATAATACTCTCAGGTGAGCCAGATCTGGGGTTAGTTAAATATCCAATGTACTTTACACTTTAAAGTGGTGCTGATGGAAAGATTTGAATATCTAAAGTTACGCTTTGGAGAAAAATAGTAGGATCACTCTAAGTGGTCACTGCTTGCAATAGGGACTGAACAAAGTCACCAGGTTGTACCTTGATGACTGTATATCTAGCTCTAAATATCATCATTAAATGAAAGGTACCAATTATCACACAGTGACTTTCTTACATGGATCACTTCTTAGAACAGGTAGCACTAGCTAATTGGAAATGTGCTAATGGGAAGCCCACAGTAAGTGTTGCGCACACACACACACACACACACACTCACACTCATATACGGTGTCCTTCAGGAAATTCCACCCGTGGAGTGGCACATTCAACAGGGCTGTCCTGGACAAGTGCCCCACGAGGTAGGCCAGAAATTCAGCTCCCCCCCCCCACCGTGAGGATGAATCAGGTAAAGGGGGGGGGGTGCTGGGTGGGTCATTCCGCCCCATTGGTGGAATCGAGTTACAGTGCTCATAAAGGGAGGTGCCCAAAGAGAGTGGCCAGAGGGGGTCAACCTCCAGTCCCCACAGGCAGGCGCAATTTGGAAGAGAACAGCAAAGTGGGCACCAGTAGGGGTTTCTCTTGATGCCCAGATACCCGCTGTGCAGCGATGGGCCGGGGCAGGATCCTCACACTGCCTGCCTTAGCAGGCCGAGCGGCACGGGCAAGCCTCCTGCAGGCCGCCCTGTGGGGCTCACAGCTCCCTGAAGCTGCGCGTGGCAGGCCAGAGCCACAGGGAAGCAGCCTGGGACCGGGGCCCTTCTCAGAGAGGAGCTGCCTGGTGGCCACGCGTGTCCGTGTTGGCCGTTCGTGCGTGGGCTTGTGGCCTCTGATCCGCGTCCGTGGCTGGGCCCCACCCCAGCCTCTGCGACTCCCCATGGAGTCTGTTAGCATGAGACAGGTTCCTAACAAGCTGAAAGGCTCAGGTGACCAGTGAGGAATGGACACGAGTGTCCTGCGGGCTCCTTCCAGAGTCAGTCCCTGCCGGCTGGCCCTTTGCAAGAGCCTCTTCTCTGTGTGCAGCAGGGAAAAGCTAGGCAGGTGCTGGTCAGCTTTCTGTGACTGCAACGAACACCTCAGGCCCAATTGTGAGGAAGGAAGGGTTATTTGGGTTCCTGGTTTTGGAGGTTTCAGCTCATGGTTGGTTGGGCCTGAGGCTTTTTGGGCCTGGTGGCGCCATGGTGGGGGTAGATGGCAGGGGAAGCGCCTTCACCTCAAGGCTGAGGCAAAGAGAGGAGGAGGGCTGGGCCCACGGTCCCCTCAGGGCACACCCCGTGGCCTGCAGACCTCCCCAAGGCCTCACCTCTTCAAGGTCCCCCCACCTGTCAACAGCTCCTGGCTGGGGTCTGAGTCCTCAAAACCTGGGCCCTGGGGGATTCCAGACCCTGACCCTAGCAGCAGGTGTGCAGGCAAACCCGCCCGCCTTCCTGCTGCCTTCAGAGAGTGCCGAGAACTTCCCGGTCCTCGGTCCTCTTCAGGGCAGTGTCCCCACGCACCTGTCATGCCGCCGCCACCTGTGCCGCCACAGCTACCGCAGGCGTCCCTAGTGTCTCTCCAGGAAGTAGGAATTATTTTAAAATAAGGGAGTGGGGATAAAGGCTCCCCTCAACGAAACTCGCAGTCCACTAAGCTGCAGTTCCACGAAATCTCACTTCCTGGGATTCTGGTGACCCCAAAGTTCTCGATAATCTGGAGCCAACTTACCTGAGCTGAAATCCACCACTATTTCATCTCAAGGATTTTCCAAGAATTTTGCAATGCTGATTTTGAAAAAAGTATAACAATATTATTTTAAAATTTCCTCTAAAAGACTGTAAAGGTTGTGCAGAACTCTAAAAGTCTTTTATCTCTGTCACTGATGCGTTCTTAGCAGTCATTCTTGTCCATTCTTCAAAGCAGTCTGACTGCAGATATGGCCAGGTCAAAGCAGCCCAGCTGCAGGCAAGGTGACCACCGGAAAGGAAGAACAAGCCAGGCCGGTCAGCCCAGGTCCCCTCCGTCCTTGAACACCCCAGCATCCTGGCACCGGCACCATGCAGGGGTCGTGGAAGCAACAGAAATGGTGTCTCACCCCTTAACAAACGGGATTACTGCAGGGCTCTCTGGGGCTTCGTGAGTCTCAGGACCTGTTTTGAACAGGGGTGGCACTGCTGACCTCTGTGGAGGGAGGACGCCAGGCAGGGCCCTCAGAAGAGGCCAGCACGGCCTCCTGCGGTGCTTCTGGGGTCCAGGGTTGAGTCTCAGGGCCACAGCCAGGTCACAAGAGCTTGGGGACCGCACAGCTCATGTTCTCAGACAGCTCTGGCTTGGTGGCAGGGCGGCCCAAAGTCACATCATGGCTTTGGGTTCCAAAAGAAAAGGGACAGCTGGGGGATGCTGAGGGCCTCCTGCCTCCACCGGCCACTCATGGGTGTCCTCTCTGTGGTCTCTAGAGGGTGGACGTTCCTGGGCGGGGCGGGTGCGCCCTAAGCTCAGAACTCCTTTCCTGGACTTTGGGTTTAGGGGTCCTGTCGAGGTTTGCCGCAGCACCCCTCAGTGCCCAGGAGCTAGTGCCCTCTGTCTCTGGTGTGTGGGGCATAGTCATATACTTTCTGCAAAATAATCTCTCAACCCATGCCACGCCCAGCTCAGGTTTCCACTGTCCTGAAAGGGACGCGGCATCGTCACCTTCTATTCCAGACACCACACCCTCTGTAGTCTTTTTCATCCTGGCGTGAGACGCACATCGTGAGCCTTTTTAAGCACGCAGGTCTAAGCATTAAGTGCAGCTGATGTCCTTACGCGGCTGTTACCACCATCATCTCCAGAACTTTCTCTTCCCAAGTAAAATTTGGTCCCCCTTAAACACTGACTCCCCTCCCTCCCTCCCCCAGCCCCTGGCAACGTCTCTCTGATCTGGGTCCTCACGTGAGCAGAGTCGCGAGCACTCACGCTTTTGTTTGGCTCAGTTTCACCTGGCGTGATGAACGCGAGACCCAACCACGCTAGACATGTGTAAAAACTTCCCTGTTTTGAAGGCTGAGTAGTGTTCCATTGCGTGCACACACCACATCTGTCTGTCCATCCATCCACCTGGGTACACCTGCTGCTTCCGCCCTCGGGCGATTGTGAGTGATGTTGCCGTGACCATGGGGTGCAGGCACCTCGCGGAGTCCTTGCGTCAGTACTCTTGGAGCTTCATAGGCCTTTACGCAGGTTGGGAGAAGATAACTTTAGGGAAGGGCTTCCCAGCCTTTCACGAATGGCCTCAGCAGGGACGCTGGTCTGGCTGGGTTGAATGGTGGTGGTGGAGGTGTCTGAGCCAGGGTTCTGCTGCCCGGCCTCTGCCTTCACCCCCTGGACTCGCTGGGTAGGGACCCTCCGGACCCCAGCCCGCGCTGCTGCTGCGCCCGACGTGCGGAGGCTCCAGGCGGGTGACAGCTAGGGCACACTCCAGGCTCCCGCCTCCCTCCGCCCATGCCCGTCTTGGGAACCTGACCCTCCGCAGCCCTCGACGAGACACACTGGCTCTCGCTGCCCGGGCCGGCCTCCTGGAACAGTGTGGAACGTTAGTTACAGACGCGGGTGAATCACCTTCCCTGGGAAGCCAGAGTTAGGTCAGGACACGAGGCCGGTGGGCAGGAGGAGTCCGGAGGGAAGGCGGTGAACGTAGGGACCAGGTGCTGCTTGGAGGCAGCGACGAGAGCCCAGCGTGAGCCCAGTGGAGTGACCACCTGCGCAGGAAAGAGAAGGCCTGGCCGCAGCAGCAGGCCGAGCAGGCAGAGCCTCGTGGGGGAGAGGAAGGGGCGGGCGGGAGGGGCAGGCTGCCCAGGATGACGGCTCTGGGCTGGGACGGCTCTGCAGGTCATTTTTGCCACCATCAGTCCCCTTCCCCCGGGCAGCCCACCTGCCTCGCTGGTGCTGGGAGGCACAGGACAGGTGCCAGGAGCCCGGGCTCCAGGGCTGCATGGGACCCTCGTAGTGGCAAGTGACAATGTGGGCACTAAGACCGCACTCAGCACTTCTTTTTCAAATATTTTATTAATCTGTTTGGCCAAACAGGTAATGGAAACTGAGAATAATAATTTGCTAAAAAGTTCAGGTCATGAATGCCCCTTCCCCGAGGAAACTAAAGACTCCATGGTCACAGGACGCACCATTGGGTTATGACAAGGTCTCAAGATGATGCTTCCATTTCATAGGTAACAATGTAAACTTCAAAAATAGTAAACTCTAACCCCGCCCCTCTTTACAAATCTATCACAGATAGAATTGTCTGGCAGACCTAAGTTGTGTAAGTAAACAGCCTGGCGCTTAAAAGTTTCATAAAAAGGTTTGCAGATTCGGTAAATAAGTTTTCAGTCTGGTCTTGAAGTAAAGCCACCGCGGCTCTCTCCACGTGGTCTACCTTAACACGCGCACTGTGCCCCTCCAACCAGGCTCCGCGGACAGTGGTCACCAGCTTTGTCAATTTTTGTACACACATACATATAGTTTTTTTTTTTTTTTTTTTTTTTTTCCTAGAGATTTTACATCTAAATTATAAGACGGTGCTAGTGACTTAGAATGTCACCTTGGGTCACATAGGTAAAGACAAAGATTCTGTAGAAGGCACTGTAAATCCTCCTGCATGATCTACGAAGACACGAGCGAGCAGGCCAGCGGGGGCTGGGCTTCCCTTTCCCCTCCCGGGACCTGGTGCGGCCTGTCCTCTGAGGGTTCTCATGCCCATTACCCTTTTGGGCATCACTTCTTCCAATGCTGTCCACCCATCCACTCACCCGTCCACCCATCCACGTAACCCACCCTCTACCCATTCACCCACCTGTCCATCCGTCCACCCAGCTACCCATCCACCCATCCATCTCTCCAGATTAACTGACAGTTATCTTTTGGTTCATTGAAGTTCCTTAAAATTAAGAGTACAGCTCTGGTATAAAACAAAATATGACCTACTATAGCTGAAAGATAATCACAGTGTACAATGTCATTTTCAGTTGCTAAGATTCGAAACATTTGCCCTGGCTTGTTAAGCACACCTGTCGTCAGAAACAATCGATGCAAGGCTCATGGTGACCCGCCGTACATTCACTGGGAAAGCGCTGAGGTTCCTTCTCTTCCTTGTTGAACCGGTGCCCTTGAGTGAAGGTCTGATGTGGAAAAGTGCAAGCAAATTGGACATGCCAATAAATACCATAGGACTTACCGCAGAGTACCAAAACTGTACAGGTATGTACACCTTACCCAGCCAGGCTCCTCCTGTCAGGGACAGGCTTCCCAAGTGTCACCGCGGGGACTTTCCCAGAGTCCCAGAGGAGAGGCCCTAGCGCGTGAAGGAAGGCCGAGCCCTCCTGCTCCTGTTCTGGGGGCCTGAGCCCAGGTCAGCCCCGCCCTCCACCGTCTCCTCCTTCTTCCTCACTTTGAGGTGGGTGAGCAGCTTGATCAGCCAGACGTCCCACTCCTCGGGCAGGAGCAGCAGGAGGAAGCCCAGGCCGATGATGATGATGGCGATGACACGGACCCCGTTGAAGGCAATCTGGCTGGTGTAGTGGTCGGCCACTGTGGGAGACAGCACCGGTCACTGGGCAGCCTGGGGCACGAGCGCAGGGCAGGGTGCCGGGGCGTCCCCATGGCCAGGCGGGCCTCCGGGACAGGCGTCGCTCCAGGAGCTGGGGTGGCCCTAGCCCATCACCCTGACCTCCCCACAGCCTGAGCCTGGCGCTGCACTTCACCTCGCAGCTGGACTGGGCACCCGGGTCAGAACATTGCCTTCTGTGTGTTTAGGAAGTAAGTAAGGCCAGGTGTGGTGGTGCACGCCTGTAGTCCCAGCTGCCTGGGAGGCTGAGATAGGACTTCAAGTTCAAAGCCATCCTCAGCAACAGCAAGGCACTAAGCAACTCAGTGAGACCCTGTCTCTAAATAGGATACCAAATAGGGCTGGGATGTGACCCAGTGGTCGAGGGCCCTGAGTTCAATCCCTGCTACACCACCCCCATAATCAACTGATCAATCAACAAGGGGAAGTTGGAGATATACTGTGTTTAGATGGAAATATAGCAAAGCCTTGTTGTGGCTGCCTCTGGGTGTTAGGCTATGGAAAGCACTGCTTTCCTTCTGTTTCTGGCACTTTCCACAGTGTCTATGATATACTTTACTTTTGTAATTTAAAATCATTAACTTACAGTATATGCACGTGTATGTACATATATGCATCTACACACATGCACACGTGCACACACATGCACACATGCAGACACACGTGCACACACACAGGTTTTGAAGACCAAGGCTGAACTCTTTGTTTAAAATGACAGATGTAAATTCCTGTTCTGCAGTGAGTGTCACTCCTCACGAGGTCCCTGTGCCTCTGGTGTCCTCGCTGTCCGAGGTTCTGTTAAAGTCCCACAGGCATGGCCTCGCCCCGACATACATCCGGTGAGAGGACGCAACGCCAGCTGGGTTCCCGTCAGCTCCTGAAGCTCCGACTGTCCTTCCCTGCGCAGCCTGGTGGCGCTCGAGGGCCCTGTGCTGCTGGGGCCTCGTTCCTGCCCTGGGCTTCTCTGTGCCCTTTTCCTATCGACTAGACTGGGCACATCTGGAGTCTGCCGTCCCCAGGGGACGCGGCCTGACCTTCCTCACGCCCACTCAGGGGAGAGGTGCGGGCTTCACGGCACAGCGCGTCTGTGAACTGACTCCCTGGACGGCTGCCCACCCCCGGCACTGGGGGCTCATTCCCCGCGGTCACCCCTCACTTCCTCCACTCCCCCACCCCTCCTTCCTCTCCCCTCCCTGAGGCCCACCGCATCTAGCAGGTGGGCAGAGAAAGAGTAAGAGGATGAAAGCTCAACCTGAGAAACCATCTCGGCCCTTCTATGGAATCAAGATGGCACTTTCACCCCACCATAATTCAGAAACACTTTGATGCCAGCAAAGCCTTCTGCTGATTCGGGGGGGCAGCACCCCCGCCCGTCTCACAGGCAGACCCCTGGGTGGGTCCTGAAGGCAGGTGATGGCTCTTCTCTGAGAAGCTCCTAATCAGCGGGTTCCTTTGCTTCTCTCCTCCAGTGGGGAGCTGGCTTCCTCTGCTGACCCCTTACTAAACCTCTCCTGGTGCAGGTGAGTCATGAAAACACCTGGCTGTAGGATGGGACCAGGGTAAGTGTCTAGGTGGGAGTCACCTAGAACACGCCTTTTGCCATAAGACCCTCACGTGCCTATGGACTAAAGATGCGAAGAACGGAGGGGGCTCTTGACAAAGTGCCTGTCAGAAGAAGGAGCCGCTGGACTGCTTCTCTGCCGGGAGCCCAGGTGCGCCGCGTCTTCCGGTGCCGTCCCGTGGGTCATCCCACCTGGCCCCCATATTGACTGAAGGAGTGGCGGCAGGCATGGTCTTCGTTTGTAGGGGAGACAATGATCCGAGACCCGGAGGGGCTGTGGCGGTGCGGGCTGACCCAGCGTCCTGCTGCCTCCTGCAGGCCGCGCCACGCTGGGCCAGGCGGCACCCTGGGAAGCGCTGGGGCCTCGGTGAGGCCTTTACAGAGCTCGCGGGTCAGGGTGGTGAGGACCGAGTCACAGGGACAGGCCCAGGAATCGAGAGCCGCTCGGCCTGCACTGGCATGGGCTTGGTTCCCAGGAGCCTGGCCCTCTGGGGCCTGGGCACGGGAGGAAGCTGTGCCAGGGCTGAGGGAGCGGGTCCTCTGCAGAGGGAGGGTTCAGGCCCTTCCAGCCGCGAGCAGGTGCACTGGGAGGTCAGGGGCGAGGCCAGGAGATTCTGGGAAGAACCCCCCAAATCAAACCAGCATGAGGCGGGCACAGGTAGGAGGAGAGGCAGGCCAAGGCAGGCCTCTGGACAGGTGCCACTGTGTGGAGGCCACGGCCCCGGGCAGGCCTCGGCAAGTGGAGGTGACCGACAGAGGACCTCTCTCTTCCAGGAGGTGGAGGACAGCAAGGTCCATGCCTCTTCCGCTGGGCGACATCTTTCTGTGTCACACCCTGAATAAATTTTTTATTCCAGAAAGTCCCTTGCAAAAATCAACTTTTTTGCTACATGATTCTGTGTCTATGGATAGACTGATGATGTTCATCTCTGCTCCCACACCAGTTAGAAAGGGGACAGCTTTGGGGGTCCTGCATCTCGGTGTGGCACACGAACTTCGGGCCCTTCTGGAGACAGCACTGCAGACGCACCAAGCGTCGACACTTCGCCTGAGTGCTTTTCTTTCTTTGCAGAAGGTTGAACGTGGGTCCTAGACCAGGCCAGTGAGGACATAGATGAGAATGTGTGTGAGCCTGTGAGTTCAACGCTGTGTATGTGATCGTGCCAAGCAAGTGTAGAAAACCATGCATGTGGGTTTACCTGCGTTCACAGGTACACTGAGGACGATTCCGAGAGACATCAGAGTGGGATACGTCACGGCGATTCCAAAATTTAATACAATATTGAATGCTGGAATGATTTGGAAAGCAGGAGTTACCCACGGTTGTACTTGAAGCCCCGCACTGGGCCTCCCCACTGCCTGCCTGACCCCAGTTTCTCTGATGACCCTTTACCGGCACCCAGTGAACTTGGGGTTAGGTACAAGCATCCTGACCCCTTGGTCCTCCTCTTCCCTGAGCTCTGGGGAAAGGAAAGGGAATTCAGAAAGGTGACAGGGGGGAGGCTGGAAAAGGGGACAGGCCATCTGACTGGCTTTGCTCTCCTGGTTTGCTGGTGCTTCTGGGCCGACAGGGGCTCTGGGAGGGGGTTTGAAGGAAGGTGGGTAATGCACCTCCTTGGCCACTTGTCTGCCTTCATGTCACCGCCCACTAGGTGACAGTGGTTAGGAGGATGACATCAACAACAATGGCGACTGGTCTTATTTACTGAGCACCCACATCTCGTCGCCTTACCAACCCTCACATTTACTACTCACAGGTGCGTGCGAGAGCCTGGGCTTTACTGCTCAGAGCGGCAGTGGCCGCTGTTGCTGTCACAGCGTCTGCAGTTCTGGACAGACGCACTTATGAAACGCAGAGAGCTTGAAAAGCACCAGGACACCGGGGGAGCAGAGAGCCCTGGGTTCCTGATTCAGGATGCAGGCGTCCCCGGAGTCCTGTCCGTCCTCCTCGGGGTTCTGGGGGCTCTGGACAGGGCGGCGGCCACTTACTCAATAAGAGGACTGAGAATCCACAAAGGTTTCCCCAGGGAATGTCGCTGAAGGAGCTCCAGTACTCCACTCTGGTGAAGTAGAGCAGGACAGGGATGCAGGTGATGAAGACGATGTTGAACACGCCCAGGGTGGACAGGAACAGGGCGGCTTCCCCGAACTTGGCACTGCCCAGAAGGAGCTTGAACAGAACCTGCAGAGAGGGAGGGGAGGCCCTGAGACCCCAGGCCTGTGTGAGTGGAGAGGAGAGGGAGGCAGGCGAGGCCCTGAGACCTCAGGCCTGTGTGAGTGAAGAGGAGAGGGAGGCGAGGCCCTGAGACCCCAGGCCTGTGTGAGTGAAGAGGAGAGGGAGGCGAGGCCCTGAGACCCCAGGCCTGTGTGAGTGAAGAGGAGAGGGAGGCGAGGCCCTGAGACCCCAGGCCTGTGTGAGTGAAGAGGAGAGGGAGGCGAGGCCCTGAGACCCCAGGCCTGTGTGAGTGGAGTGGAGAGGGAGGCAGGGGAGGCCCTGAGACCCCAGGCCTGTGTGAGTGGAGTGGAGAGGGAGGCAGGGGAGGCCCGGGACCCCAGGCCTGTGTGAGTGGAGTGGAGAGGGAGGCAGGGGAGGCCCTGAGACCCCAGGCCTGTGTGAGTGGAGAGGAGAGGGAGGCAGGGGAGGCCCTGAGACCCCAGGCCTGTGTGAGTGAAGAGGAGAGGGAGGCGAGGCCCTGAGACCCCAGGCCTGTGTGAGTGGAGTGGAGAGGGAGGCAAGGGGAGGCCCTGAGACCCCAGGCCTGTGTGAGTGGAGAGGAGAGGGAGGCAAGGGGAGGCCCTGAGACCCCAGGCCTGTGTGAGTGGAGAGGAGAGGGAGGCGAGGCCCTGAGACCCCAGGCCTGTGTGAGTGGAGAGGAGAGGGAGGCAGGGGAGGCCCTGAGATCCCAGGCCTGTGTGAGTGGAGAGGAGAGGGAGGCAGGCGAGGCCCTGAGACCCCAGGCCTGTGTGAGTGGAGTGGAGAGGGAGGCAGGGGAGGCCCTGAGACCCCAGGCCTGTGTGAGTGGAGAGGAGAGGGAGGCGAGGCCCTGAGACGCCAGGCCTGTGTGAGTGGAGAGGAGAGGGAGGCGAGGCCCTGAGACCCCAGGCCTGTGTGAGTGGAGAGGAGAGGGAGGCGAGGCCCGGGACCCCAGGCCTGTGTGAGTGGAGAGGAGAGGGGGGCGAGGGAGGCCCTGAGACCCCAGGCCTGTGTGAGTGGAGAGGAGAGGGAGGCGAGGCCCGGGACCCCAGGCCTGTGTGAGTGGAGAGGAGAGGGAGGCGAGGGAGGCCCTGAGACCCCAGGCCTGTGTGAGTGGAGAGGAGAGGGAGGCAGGGGAGGCCCTGAGACCCCAGGCCTGTGTGAGTGGAGTGGAGAGGGAGGCGAGGGAGGCCCTTAGACCCCAGGCCTGTGTGAGTGGAGTGGAGAGGGAGGCAGGCGAGGCCCTGAGACCCCAGGCCTGTGTGAGTGGAGAGGAGAGGGAGGCAAGGGGAGGCCCTGAGACCCCAGGCCTGTGTGAGTGGAGAGGAGAGGGAGGCAAGGGGAGGCCCTGAGACCCCAGGCCTGTGTGAGTGGAGAGGAGAGGGAGGCAAGGGGAGGCCCTGAGACCCCAGGCCTGTGTGAGTGGAGAGGAGGAGAGGGAGGCGAGGGAGGCCCTGAGACCCCAGGCCTGTGTGAGTGGAGTGGAGAGGGAGGCGAGGCCCGGGACCCCAGGCCTGTGTGAGTGGAGAGGAGAGGGAGGTGAGGGAGGCCCTGAGACCCCAGGCCTGTGTGAGTGGAGAGGAGAGGGAGGTGAGGGAGGCCCTGAGACCCCAGGCCTGTGTGAGTGGAGTGGAGAGGGAGGCGAGGCCCGGGACCCCAGGCCTGTGTGAGTGGAGAGGAGAGGGAGGCAGGGGAGGCCCTGAGACCCCAGGCCTGTGTGAGTGGAGAGGAGAGGGAGGCAGGGGAGGCCCTGAGACCCCAGGCCTGTGTGAGTGGAGTGGAGAGGGAGGTGAGGGAGGCCCTGAGACCCCAGGCCTGTGTGAGTGGAGAGGAGAGGGAGGTGAGGGAGGCCCTGAGACCCCAGGCCTGTGTGAGTGGAGAGGAGAGGGAGGCGAGGCCCGGGACCCCAGGCCTGTGTGAGTGGAGAGGAGAGGGAGGCAAGGGGAGGCCCTGAGACCCCAGGCCTGCGTGAGTGGAGTGGAGAGGAGAGGGAGGCGAGGCCCGGGACCCCAGGCCTGTGTGAGTGGAGTGGAGAGGGAGGCAGGGGAGGCCCCGGACCCCAGGCATGTGTGAGTGGAGAGGAGAGGGAGGCAGGGGAGGCCCCGGACCCCAAGCCTGTGTGAGTGGAGAGGAGAGGGAGGCAGGGGAGGCCCTGAGACCCCAGGCCTGTGTGAGTGGAGTGGAGAGGGAGGCAGGGGAGGCCCTGAGACCCCAGGCCTGTGTAAGTGGAGTGGAGAGGGAGGCAGGGGAGGCCCGGGACCCCAGGCCTGTGTGAGTGGAGTGGAGAGGGAGGCAGGGGAGGCCCTGAGACCCCAGGCCTGTGTGAGTGGAGTGGAGAGGGAGGCAGGGGAGGCCCGGGACCCCAGGCCTGTGTGAGTGGAGAGGAGAGGGGGGCAGGGGAGGCCCTGAGACCCCAGGCCTGTGTGAGTGGAGAGGAGAGGGAGGCAGGGGAGGCCCTGAGACCCCAGGCCTGTGTGAGTGGAGTGGAGAGGGAGGCAGGGGAGGCCCTGAGACCCCAGGCCTGTGTGAGTGGAGAGGAGAGGGAGGCAGGGGAGGCCCTGAGACCCCAGGCCTGTGTGAGTGGAGTGGAGAGGGGGGCAGGGGAGGCCCTGAGACCCCAGGCCTGTGTGAGTGGAGAGGAGAGGGGGGCAGGGGAGGCCCTGAGACCCCAGGCCTGTGTGAGTGGAGTGGAGAGGGAGGCGAGGGAGGCCCTGAGACCCCAGGCCTGTGTGAGTGGAGAGGAGAGGGAGGCAGGGGAGGCCCTTAGACCCCAGGCCTGTGTGAGTGGAGTGGAGAGGGAGGCAGGCGAGGCCCTGAGACCCCAGGCCTGTGTGAGTGGAGTGGAGAGGGAGGCAGGCGAGGCCCTGAGACCCCAGGCCTGTGTGAGTGGAGTGGAGAGGGAGGCAGGCGAGGCCCTGAGACCCCAGGCCTGTGTGAGTGGAGAGGAGAGGGAGGCAGGCGAGGCCCTGAGACCCCAGGCCTGTGTGAGTGGAGAGGAGAGGGAGGCAGGCGAGGCCCTGAGACCCCAGGCCTGTGTGAGTGGAGTGGAGAGGGGGGCAGGGGAGGCCCTGAGACCCCAGGCCTGTGTGAGTGGAGTGGAGAGGGAGGCAAGGGGAGGCCCTGAGACCCCAGGCCTGTGTGAGTGGAGAGGAGAGGGAGGCAGGGGAGGCCCTGAGACCCCAGGCCTGTGTGAGTGGAGTGGAGAGGGAGGCAGGCGAGGCCCTGAGACCCCAGGCCTGTGTGAGTGGAGAGGAGAGGGAGGCAGGCGAGGCCCTGAGACCCCAGGCCTGTGTGAGTGGAGTGGAGAGGGAGGCAGGGGAGGCCCTGAGACCCCAG
This sequence comes from Tamias sibiricus, assembly GCA_025594165.1. Lineage (NCBI taxonomy): Eukaryota > Metazoa > Chordata > Mammalia > Rodentia > Sciuridae > Tamias > Tamias sibiricus. Next base: position 100,929,408 of record CM046669.1, read on the forward strand.
GCCTGTGTGAGTGGAGAGGAGAGGGAGGCAGGGGAGGCCCTGAGACCCCAGGCCTGTGTGAGTGGAGAGGAGAGGGAGGCAGGCGAGGCCCTGAGACCCCAGGCCTGTGTGAGTGGAGAGGAGAGGGGGGCAGGGAGGCCCTGAGACCCCAGGCCTGTGTGAGTGGAGTGGAGAGGGAGGCAAGGGGAGGCCCTGAGACCCCAGGCCTGTGTGAGTGGAGAGGAGAGGGAGGCAGGGGAGGCCCTGAGACCCCAGGCCTGTGTGAGTGGAGTGGAGAGGGAGGCAGGCGAGGCCCTGAGACCCCAGGCCTGTGTGAGTGGAGAGGAGAGGGAGGCAGGGGAGGCCCTGAGACCCCAGGCCTGTGTGAGTGGAGAGGAGAGGGAGGCAGGCGAGGCCCTGAGACCCCAGGCCTGTGTGAGTGGAGAGTAGAGGGAGGCAGGCGAGGCCCTGAGACCCCAGGCCTGTGTGAGTGGAGTGGAGAGGGAGGCAGGGGAGGCCCTGAGACCCCAGGCCTGTGTGGAGTGGAGAGGGGGACAGGGAGGCCCTGAGACCCAGGCCAGAGGGAGGCCCTGAGACCCCAGGCCTGTGTGAGTGGAGTGGGAGAGGGGGCAGGCGAGGCCCTGAGACCCCAGGCCTGTGTGAGTGGAGAGTGGAGAGGGAGGCAGGCGAGGCCCTGAGACCCCAGGCCTGTGTGAGTGGAGAGGAGAGGGAGGCAGGGGAGGCCCTGAGACCCCAGGCCTGTGTGAGTGGAGTGGAGAGGGGGGCAGGGGAGGCCCTGAGACCCCAGGCCTGTGTGGAGAGGAGAGGAGGCAAGGGGAGGCCCTGAGACCCTAGGCCTGTGTGAAGAGGAGAGGGAGGCAAGGGGAGGCCCGGGACCCCAGGCCTGTGTGAGTGGAGAGGAGAGGGAGGCAAGGGGAGGCCCTGAGACCCCAGGCCTGTGTGAGTGGAGAGTGGAGAGGGAGGCAGGGGAGGCCCTGAGACCCCAGGCCTGTGTGAGTGGAGTGGAGAGGGAGGCAGGCGAGGCCCTGAGACCCCAGGCCTGTGTGAGTGGAGAGGAGAGGGAGGCAAGGGGAGGCCCTGAGACCCCAGGCCTGTGTGAGTGGAGTGGAGAGGGAGGCAGGGGAGGCCCTGAGACCCCAGGCCTGTGTGAGTGTGGAGAGGAGAGGGAGGCCAGGGGAGGCCCTGAGACCCCAGGCCTGTGTGAGTGGGAGAGGAGAGGGAGGAGGCGAGGCCCTGAGACCCCAGGCCTGTGTGAGTGGAGAGGAGAGGGAGGCAGGGGAGGCCCTGAGACCCCAGGCCTGTGTGAGTGGAGAGGAGAGGGGGGCAGGGGAGGCCCTGAGACCCCAGGCCTGTGTGAGTGAAGAGGAGAGGGAGGCAGGGGAGGCCCGGGACTCCAGGCCTGTGTGAGTGGAGAGGAGAGGGGGAGGCGAGGCCCTGAGACCCCAGGCCTGTGTGAGTGGAGTGGAGAGGGGGGCAGGGGAGGCCCTGAGACCCCAGGCCTGTGTGAGTGGAGTGGAGAGGGAGGCAGGCGAGGCCCTGAGACCCCAGGCCTGTGTGAGTGGAGAGGAGAGGGAGGCAAGGGGAGGCCCTGAGACCCCCAGGCCTGTGTGAGTGGAGAGGAGAGGGAGGCAAGGGGAGGCCCGGGACCCCAGGCCTGTGTGAGTGGAGAGGAGAGGGAGGCGAGGGAGGCCCTGAGACCCCAGGCCTGTGTGAGTGGAGCAGTGCACCTGGAGACCGGGCTGACCCGGTCCCTGGCCAACTCTACGCCCCGGGAGGTTGGTGACGGGGCGGTGGCCTGTGCACTCCCGTCTCAGTGATGCAGAGGTGACGCCTGTGTCCACCGTGTCTCCGGGACTCCCCGTCGTCACACTAGGTCTGAATGCTCAGGACATGAAGTGGAGATACTGCCGTGGTGACACATCCTCTCAGTGGCCCTGAAACTGACCCTGCCCTGGGCAGCGTGGTTGGACAACCACTGCCCCTGAGGCGCGCTTTGGCAGGAGGTCTTCCCTAGCTGGGGGATCTGCTGTCTGCGTCCCGATCTCCACCAGGGACAGCAGTGGCATGGGGTTAGTGGAGGGCACGGGAGTCTCACTTCCTGCCCTGCCTGTTCTGCAGCTCAGGCACCCAGAAGGCCGTGAGGAGGGGACGGAGGATTGGAGTGGCCAGGCCCACCCAGCTGGGCTTGGTGCCGTGGTCTAGTCTGAGTGCCTGCATTGCTGTCCCTGTCCTGCAGTTTCTCCTTGCAGGAAGCACGGAGAGTGGAGGGACGGCTCCCAGCGGCCCTTGCACCCCCTAGCTGACCTCCAGGCAGTGGGGGAGGTGGCGGGGACCGAGTTGGCACCACGCTCCCCCAGGTGGCCTTTCTACACGCTCTGCTCCTCGTGAGCACGCAGCTGCTCGGCCAGAGCACAGTGCGGCCTTCTGGTGTCGTCCGCAGTGGGACAGTGGAGATGAAGTCTCAGAATGACTTTACACTCTCACACCTGTTGGTGAGACAGTCCCCGAGGACAGGGACATGTGCCCCTGTGGGCAGCAGGGCAGAGAGCTGATGGATCAGCATTTACAATCTCTTCGCTTTCCACAGACCGCAAGGCCTGGCACTCAGCACGGGGGACCTCGTCTTCCTCGAGTGACTTTCTGCTCCGTGCTCTGCCCTACTGTCTGCAGCCACGGGGGCTCTGGAGTCCCAAAGCTGAGCCCTCGCTTCTCCTCCCGGCCAGGCTCCCAGCCGGGGGCCTGAGGGTCTGCGTGCTCTACTCCACGTCTGAGGAGGAGGCAGAGGAGAGAGGAGGGGGCAACGGGCCGCCTGGAGACTGAAGGAACTGGGGTGGACAGGGCGAGGGACCCTGGTGTGGGGGCAAGATCGTGCCTCCCGACCTGCAGTGGGAAGGGCTTTCTAGGGGCGCCCACGTTGTGTGGAGGGTCTTCGTCCCACCACAGTGCTGAGCTTGTGTTGGTCGAGCCCATGGGCCACGACTGCGACTCCGTGGACTCGTGCTTGGGCCAAGAGGCGCGCGGCAGAGCTGCTCCGGGCCTGCGCGGCCGGCCAGCCGGGAGCTTATCTGGGCCCTGCCGTATCTGGACCTGCAACCGTGGGGTGCAGATCTGCAGGTCCAGCCGGTGCCGGTCCTCTCGTCCCACATGCTGCAAACAAGGACCGCTGACAGAAAGGCTGTCCGCCTCGAGGTCCCACAGGCCTGGGTGCACCGAGGACGAAGGCCTTGAGCAGTACCAGTGCCACCAGGGGGCCCGGGAGTGGAGGCAGCGCAGGGGACCAGCCGTGCCCGCCAGGAGGAGTCTGGCCAGCTGGCAGCGCGGCCACGCCTACCTTGTAGAGGGCCGACATGGACGCCGAGCCCACCACCAGGGCGATGCCGATGACGGAGTGGCTGTGGAAGCCGTCGGCGTAGGTCATCATGACGATGCCGGCGATGGCCAGGATGGCAGCCACGATCTGGATGGAGGGAAGAGAACAGCGGTCAGGGCCGCGGGGGACCCGGCGCGGGCCAGGGAGCTAGCCAGTCTGCAGGGCTTGGACCAGAGGGAGGGAGGCTGTCCCTGCCTCGGCCTCCAAGGAGCAGCGGGCGGAGGCTGCCCTCAGCACTGGCCCTGCTTGGAGGGCACTTAGCAGGCTCTGCCTGACCAGAGGACCTGAGACGGGGCAGCCGGGAGTGGCCACGTGGCTCAGCCTCCTGCCATGGCCATCACTGCGATTTTTTGGGGACCCAGTGATCCTAATTCTGGTGACAGGTTTTGGCCACAACAAGGCAGGGAGACGACCTGGACTGTCACCTGGGAGCACCCCGAGTTCTGTCCCACCTCCTCGAATGTTGCACGGGACTTGCTTCTGTGCTCTCGTCGCCCATCAGGGAAGGCCCGGGGGACGGCGGGTCTTGTTCCCGCTCTGCGCGCCCGCAGCAGGCCTGAGGGAGCGCCCAGGTCCCAGGCTGGAGGCGCAGCTCCTCCTTTGTGGCGTCCCCGCCCAGCGCCCTCTGTGCGGCTCCAGCGAGACACAGACTTCTGGGATTGCGGGAAGCTCCTAGCCATGGGCGCCGCGCTGCTGTCCCAGGACACAGGAGCCGGACCACCTGGGAGCCTTCCCAGCCGAGGGCCCCCCAGCACAGGGCAGGGAGGGGCTGGCCGTGGGGCAGCGGGGGCCTGGCCACCGGATCTGCCAGGACTCCGTCCCGCTTACAGATGCTTCAAAACTGCCCTCGAGCGCCCACAGCGACGTCGTGTGGCTGGGGTTCAGACCACTAGGCGCTTCCTGCGTCTTTCCTCATCTCATCCTCACGACAGGCAGGCAGTATCTTTCATGTCCTTTTGTGGTCATGAAAACCTAGGTGCAGAGAGGCCACAGAACCTGCCCAAAGTCACACAGGTGGGGTGCGGAAGACCAGAGACACAGTGCAGCTGTCAGACGGCACAGCTGCTGCTCCACTCGGGACAGGGCTGTGCGGCTGGAGTGGCAGCAGCTGCTTTGGACTGAGGCTTCCCTTGTGGCCGGCAGACACTTCTTAGGAGGGTGGAAGGTCGCGGTTGAGTCCCACAGCGTGCCTGAGTCCCACACTTCTGGTGCAGAATTCATGCAGCCTTTCATGTAACTCTGTTTTGTCCATAGAACATGGGGGCCCTGGGCAGCTGGTGACTGTAGATCCTGGAGGAGCTCGGCCCTCGAGGCCTGCTCTTTCTGCCCTAGGAGTTGGCTCGTGGTCGTGGTTGGCTGCTTTGTTCTGCCTCGGGTATACGCCCTATATTACGCCCTCTATTTCCTATTCAAATGCTACGTGGCCTGGGGTTAACTATCCAAAGAGAGAAAGAAGCAGGGAGAGCAAAACAATAAGTGACTAGCTGGAGAACAGGAAAGGGACAGGAGGAAAAGCAGACAGGCATTGGGGTGGGCTCTGTCCCCAGGACACACGCAGAGAGGAGACACTGCTGGGACATCCCCGGCTGGGCATCAGAGGAACCAGCGAGAAGAATACAGAGAAGAGGAAGGGACGGAGGGAGAGTGAGGCTTCATGCGATCTGGGGTGTCTCCACGGAGGCCTGGGTCTCCCCAACCTGCAGCAGAGTGTGGGGGGTGGGGGCATCCCGTCCCGAAGCCTGTCCCTCTCTTCTTTGCTGATTGAGCGATAGCGGCTCAACGCTTCCCCCGGCTGGGCCTGAGCAGGAGGCCTGGGCCAGGGCTGGCAGGGGAGAAGTGACAGTGAGGTGGCTACCCTGCTTTGGTCAGCAGAGGGACAGACACCAGAGCGGTCCCGAGCCCCGTGGGTTTACTCTGACGGGCGGCACTGGGGACAGTGACCCCCCCGTGGTCCCAGCCACAGGAAACGGGCTACGGACCCCCTGTCTGGGCCTCCGCTGCCCTTCTGGGGCAGGCGCCCTCCGCCAAGTGCTCGGGCGCCTCTCAGGGAGAGCCAAGGTCGAGCCTGAGGCTTCCTCCAGCCTGGGCCCCTTGGCAGGCTCCAGGTGGTCTCAGGAAGCTGGGCCTTGTTTGTGCCTCATACCTAAAGTACCTGTGTTCAGGTGACAACACTCCTGGCCTGCGTGCTGCGTGCAGTGGGCGCTCTGCACGCCCAGTCAAGGTCAGCCCGGAGTCTCCCATGCCTGCGCCCACCTCCGCATCTGCCCCCACCCCGGACGCAGTCTGCGTGCAGATAGGGCGCCCCATGCCTCCCGGCCTTCCTGTGCCCACGACACTCCCCCAGCTATCCTAAGGGCCGCCCCCTCTACTTCATCTAGGGCACTAGGGCACGCTAGCTGGAGACGAAGCGCAGACCAGGATGTGGCCGTGGCTGTCCTCAGGGAGCCTGCAGGGGGGGGGTCGTCACTGTCACACCAGGCTCCCAGGGCTGAGGGGAAGCGAGGGATCCTCCAGCCTCAAGGAGAGCTTAGGGGGACTGGCACCACCCTGTTGGGGCTGGTTGTAGGCCAGGGCTGCCGCTAGGCCGGCTCCCGCTGTGGTGGGCTGCACACGCCACGCCAGGCAGAAGCCATCCAAAGCTTCTTAGTTTGGGGCACTTTTGCAAAAGGGAACGAAGACTGATTTTTAAATGCACTTCCCCAGCATTGGCCCTCCTGGCTCCAGGAACGTTCCCACTGACTCAAGAAACATCAGTGTTTGTGGGAAGCTGAGTGACCCTCTGTCCACCCCTGCTCCCTGACCTCTGAGTCCTCCCACTCCGGGCTCAGGGTGCAGGGGACAGACCCCCACACAGAAGGGAGTCAGGATCAGATGCCGGAGTTAGCATCCAGAGACGGCCCTTCGTGAAGTACGTAGCACAGCTGGATGGTAGAAAACGCCAGCTGGGATCTGATTGAGACGGGAGCTGATCATAGAAAGAAGGTGCCAGAGGCTCAGGGCCTCCGTAGCGGACCTCTTGGCCCAACCTCTCGCCACACAGAACTCCCTAAGTGTTCTCCACCTTCTGGCACAGGCCAAAGAACTGGGAAGAGCCCCCCACCTCTTCTACCTGAGAGGGGCTAAGAACAACATGGAGAAAAGGCAGCACTCACTGTTTCGTGAGCCATGCTCACAGCGCCTTGTTTTATTCTCACAACTATTCTATCAGTGGTTGTGTTCTGCTGACTTTGAAAACCAGGTCCTCTAAGGCTCAGAGATGCTTAGTAACCACCTGGAGGGCCAACAGCACGTGGGAGCGGAGGCACGCCCTGCCGCCTCATCACCCGACTCTAGCCTGAGCACTTCACTGCCACATGAGAACCTCTGGCCTAGGTCGCATGTGGCAAGCCCAGCCACACCAGAGCCCAGCAGCACACAAGACCCCTGCTCACACAGACGCCTCCTCAGCTTCTGGTCCTCTGGTGCCTTAGGAGGCCAGGGTGTCCCCTGCGTTAAGAGGCCCCTTTGTTTCTTTCTGTATCTGTCGGCGTGGCCTCAACCCACCAGTGCCCTCCTGGAGCTGCAGCCTCAATGACTGGGCAGCTGTCTGTCGCACAGTCTCTTGCACAGCCTGCTCCCCGCGCGGCTGGGCCTCGGCTACGTCTCTCTCGTGCCTGTGCAGCTGATTCTCAGGCTTAGTGCTCGGCCCCTGCGGTGGGGCCAGCTCCGCTCCCTTCTGTCTTTGGAACTTGCCCCGTTGAAGGTGCTAGCTAACCCAGAAGTCCAGGTGACGTCTGAGATGCAGGGACCAGTCAGCCGTCATCTTGGACCCACATCGACACGTGTTCTTTGGGGCCAAACATCCATCTCACCGATGTCACCAGCTTTCCCGGCTGTTAAGGAGGGCGGGTGGGAGCGTCCTGCAACCTGCAGGGGGAGGCTCTTTGGTGACTGGCCCTGGACTTCTAAAAGGAGGCTGAGGCTGCTCTGTGTTGGCAAGTTACAAGGTCCCAACATGGGTGCCTGGCCCTGGCCTGCATTTCAGCACCAGCCTAGATCTGAAGGCCTGCAGCACACACCGCGGTGGGCAGCGGTCAGCACAGACCCCACGGCTCAAGTGGCCACCAGGCCAGAATGGAGCATGGTGCAGGCGTGCTGGGGAGCCCCCCACCCAGGAACTGCATAAAGAAAAGGGCTGCCGGTACACACTGCTCTCTAGGAGGCGTGGAGCAGCGCGGAGTCTGCCGCGCCCCTTTTTCTTAACCTCAGAAAGGTTCTGTTTTCTTCTGCCAACTGCAGAATTAACCTCCAAGCTCCTCTTCCCAGTGAGAAGGTCTAATTGGGAATTTCCTTAGGACATCCGAATTATGCCCAAGAGTTCCAGGAATTACCTTGGCTCTTTGCATCACAATAAAGTCGTGAAGGGCATCTGAGTCTTCGGGGTCAAGTCCAAAGGCCTCGGGGTGGGTCACTGCGGGAAGCACCTGCAGTTCTTGTTGAGATGTATTAGATCATTTATTTGCTGAAGGCTTTTCTGGGTGGTGGCCCAGGGAGTGAGTTTTTATTCCAAAATTAACAGGAAGCCTCAAAACAAATTCTCCCCCTACTGAAAGCTAAAAATACAACCCAGCAGTTGACTCATTCCCCGCTGCTGTTTGAGTAACGTAGGTGGGTGTGAACCCACCGTAGGGTGATGTCACTGTCCCCAGGACGGTGAGGCGAGGACAGAGGTGGAGGCCTGGAGTCTGCCCCCCTTGGGTGCCAGCATGGCTTGCTCTAACGGGGCTGCCCATCAAACTGGCGCTTGGCTTGGAGGCAGGAAGGCAGGAGGGGTGCACTGTACCTGGGAAAGCACGAGCAGCCAGGCCAAAGCTGTCTGGTTTGTGACAAGCTGATGATGGGCAGTGGCAGCTCCTGGCCACCAGAGGGAGCAGGCAGAAGCCATTAGCATTCCGTCCAGGCTAAATGCCACCTGCTCCTTTTACAGGGGCAGGATGCTCTGGGTTTCAGGTGGCATTCGATAGTGCATTTGTCATATTTCAGACAGCCGTTATGCACCCCGACTGGCTTTGGATGTAAGGCGAGGCAGTCCAGGGCTTGCGATCTCCCTCGCCTCTGCCGACAGCACCAAGGAGGTGAAGTCCCCCTCTGGTCTGGACTCCACACGAGTGTGTCCTGCTCACTTGGGGTGCAGACACATGGGCCAGGCTAAGGCCAAGGCTGCTCACACTCGTGGGCACTCAAGGGCCCTCTGGGTCTCAGATGCATCCTAACCAGAGAGTGATGGTGTTGGCAGGAAGCTCCAGGGGGCAGGCCACAAGTCACCATGCAGTGAGCTGCAGCCCGGAAAGCCACCGCGGGGGTGGGGCGAGCACGCAGAGAGCAGAGCACGCGGCCGTTCCCAGGCTGGCCCCGGGCGGCACGTGCTTTAGGGAATGCTTGGAATGGAAGGTGCGCCGATGAAAGCTCGTCTAGTATGGTTTGCAAGCGAGAAGGTTTGCAAGGCACACCACGAACCAGCCCTGCCAGGCTCCCGCTCTGCTGGGAATCAGAAGGACGGTGGTCAGCAGCTGATGCTCGCGGTCAGCACACGGAGCTAAGCAAGCCAATGGGCAGGCTGGGCTGACACGACTGCGTGAGGGGAGACAGAGAAGAAGGGACTTACCCTCACTCCCATGAACCTGTCCCTGAGAACGATCCACGAGAGCAAGAACACGAACGCTTTGTTGCAGCAGAACAACACCGACACATCCGTAGTGTTTATTTTCTTTATTGCATGTAAGTACAGGTAGTTTGTGAGTGTCCAGAGAACACCAAAAGGGGCTGCCTTGGTAAAAAAAACCTTCAAAGTCAAGCCATTGTCGCCAAAAAATCGACAGCACTCCCTAAAACAAGGAAAGAGAGGCAGTGTTATTACATTCCTGGGGTGAGGCAGACCATTCCCCCCATACTCAGTTTTTCTTTTGCTCTCTGTTTTTAGAAAGTATAGCAAGGGGCGGGGTCTTTTAATTTAGTATCATTTTTAATAAACCTCTTTCCATCATAGCTCTTGGACCTATTGCTTTATCTGTGGAGGGTAGGTGGCGCAGTGGCCTGGCATAGAAGATTCCTCTGTCCAGGTGACGTTTGGAATGGACGGTTCCACACGGAAGGATGTGGGGATTTTCTCACCTGGAGGCCCAAATCCATCATGTATCATCCTTGGAGAAAAGGGGGCAGAGAACCCTGCCCTGAGCACCCCCTCCTGTTCCCCAAAACCTAGGTACGGGGACGAGAGCGAGCCTGGCCTGAAGGTCCACAGTGCCGTCTTGAAGGACACGGCTCCCCGCACGCTGGGAACCAGGCAAGCCACTGTCATCTGTAGGGGGCTGCTTCCCTGACGTGCCCAGGACACTGCTCCCTGGGTGCTGGTCACACGAGACCCTAAGCAAGCGCCTGCTGACGACGTCACCGCTTCTGCACCTGACCTGTGACACCCTCTGTTGGAGGGACGGGCGTGGAGCCCAGGGCACTGTGCAAGGATACGGGTCACTCCTCCAGCTGGCTGCCACTGGGCGGAGTGTCACAAGGAGAGGACTGCTTGGCACAGCAGTGAGGGACAGAAGTGCCATCTGTCCGGTGGTCACCGCTGGACCTTCCCCGTGGGAGTTTCCCAGGGAGCGTGGGCTCGCGAGCCCTCTGGGGCATTTTCTTTGGTCTCAGGGAACCTTCCCACTGCCCTGGCACAGCCTGGCTGTGGACAAGACACATGGTGATTGACTGAGGGGTCCTGTCACCTTTGAGTAAGAGGAGGAGTCAAGGGCACTTATTTTGGGGGCTCCAGAAGAGGAGGGATGTTGTTAGCATTGGCCCCTGGCACTGTCATCGCAGTCAGGCAGGGTGTCACTTCAGTTTGGCTGTGATATGAGGAGGGGTCATTAACCACGCGTTCTCTCCACGAGGCCACTTTCAGAGCGCTCAACCCACCACATGGGACCTGTCCAGCCCAGGAGGAGCGAGCAGATCAGGGGAGAGCCGGCAGGGCGTCGAGGACCACCTGGAGAAGGGGCTGTCCCATGCCACTGAGACTCTCCAGGAGGGGTGGCTGGTGTCTGGGAAAGTGTTTAAGAGAAGTCGAGCCGACGCTCCCCACGCAGGAGGAGGCGGTGGGAGCTTGGGGCCACACGTGGGCAGGGTCTGCTGGGCCTCGGGGCTGCCTGGTCCCCGCTGTCGGGAGCACAGAGCCTCGCGGGTGAGTGAGGACGCGGGGCCCCGCGGAGAGGCCTGGCAGGCTCACAGATGCGGTGCCACCAGCCAGAGCACAGCCGCTGGGCACAGCCGCCCCGACAGACTCAGCCTCCCTGAACGAGCACAGAGCAAAAGGACGGCCACTGCTAGAGTGACCAGATGACTGGGGTGGGGCACGGTCCAGCCCTGGCCGCTTACCACAACCCGATGTTCCAAGAGGAAACTTAAGAATCAGAGCCAAAGGGGATTTGCTGACGTTTCAAATGTGCTCTTACTATCAATCCAAAGGGAAAGATCGTGTCCACGGCTCCCTAGGAGGTAGCCAGGAGAAACAGAAACCTTGTTAGGGAGAGGACATGTGCTGTGTGTGGCACCTGCCACAGTCCTGCCACCCCTGCTGTGCTGATCTCCACCAGACAGCACCAGGAAGAACGGTCGTGGTCACCAAGTCCACCAAGAAACCAGTTCAGAGGGCGGCTCCCATCTGGCCTGTGTCCACCCAGCCCTCCTCTGGCTGACGGACCCGCGTTCCTGTCTGCTGGGAAGCGCTCCTACAGCACCTCAGCACAGTCCTGTGGGGTTTTCTCAAGCCCTTATTTGCAGAGAAGTCTCTGCTCCTGAGGGAGAGGGGCCAGGAAGAACGGCTTCCTTCACACCTACGATCATGGTGGCTCTAAGTGATGCCAGTCCCTTGGGTAGGACCCAGGAGCACAAGTACTCTTTCCTGACTAATGACAACCAACGGCCGCTCTATTTAGAGGTTCCCTTTGTAATGGGACACTGTGAATAGGATTTCCAGGGTCCATCTCATTCGCTCCTATAAACGTGAATTCACACTGCACCGGGGCCTCCGCAGCCCGCAGGACAGCTCACTTCCTGTCTGAGCATCCGCATCTGAGCCCTGCAGAGACTGGTTGTTGGAGGCAGGGGAAGGAGGAGGCAGGCACAGACTTGTTCAGTGCTGACTGTCCCAGCCAGGAGCAGGAGAGCAGTGGGCGTCCCATCCTGGAGTGGAGAGCACAAGACTTCTGGGCCTGGAGGGCTCTCTTGGATCCGTGAGGCCCTCAGGGCCAGGGAGGGACAGCTCAGCTTGGGGATCTTGGTTCTAACCAGACCAAGATGGCTGGCCCCTCTGGGTCACGGAGACTGAGCACTAAGGGGTGTCAGCCGGCTGTCCTGGGCATGCCCTTGACTGCAAGGGGACCCAGGAGGTGGTGATGAGCTCAGGTCCACTTCTGCCGGGGCCTCCTGTTGCTATGCAAAGACTAGAGTGCTGTCAGCACTGTCTGGACGGACTGCCATGCAACCGACTGCACAGCTGAACGTCCTTTGCTCTTCACGCTCAGTGATGCCCTTGGCCGGCCTGAGGTCAGAGGCTGCCAGCCTGCCCTCCAGCACACCCACGCCCTTCGGGTCCTGCAACTGCTCAGAGGCCAGCCTGTATTCAGACGAGTTTGTTTACAGTCCTGTGTGTGCCAATTGTTCTTAGTATTTAAGCTGTATCATTTAATTTAATATTTCATGAACCCAAGAAATAGGAGCAAGAAAGGAAGGACTTCTATGAAATCTAAGTTGATAGCTTTGAGGAAGACAAAGAAAGCAGGCACTGAAATACTGAAACTGCGTCACACAGAGAACCGTGGTGAGGTAGGAAGGTCTGCAGAGGTCTGTAAGTCCCGCGCCCCAGTGGCTGACAGATACTTATGCTCCTGAAACTCTACAGAAGCACTGTTGGGTCCCCAGCAATCAGGGAGATGCAAATCAGAACCACACTCCAGTCAGAATGGTGGCCATGGAGATACCATTAATGATAAGTGTTGGCGAGGATGTGGGGAAAAGTCACACACTTGTACATTGTTGGTGGGACTGCAAATTAGTACAACCACTCTGGAAAGCAGCATCGAGATTCCTGAAAGACTAGGAATGGAACCACCATATGACTCAGCTACCCCACTCCTCGGTATTTATCCAAAAGAATTAAAATCAGCATACTATAGTGACGCGTGCATACTGATATCAATAGCAGCCCAATTCACAACAGCCTCGTTATGGAACCAGCCTGGGTGCCTGTCAACAGAGGACGGATAGAGAAAATGTGGTATGAATACACAGTGGAGTTTTGCTCAGTCATAAAGAAGAATGAAATTATGTCATTTGTGGTTAAATAGATGGAAATGGAGAACATGGTGCTAAGGGAAACAAGCCAGATTCAGTCAAGGTTGAGTGTTTTCTCCTACATGTGAAAGCTACAGAGAAATAAAGAATTTTTAAAAGGAAGAGATTTCATGAAAATAGAGGGGAGAACAGTGGAGTAGAGGAAGGGGTTGGGGAGCAGGGGCGGGCTGGGAGAGAGGAGGAGCAGCAGAACAAATTAACTGAACCATGTCATGTGCATGCTGAGCATATCACAGTGAATTCCACGTGAATATTCAACTGTGATACACCAACTAAAGAAGCAAAAGCAAGCCGGGCGCGGTGGCGCACGCCTGTAATCCCAGCACTTTGGGAGGCTGAGGCAGGAGGATCGCGAGTTCAAAGCCAGCCTCAGCAATGGCGAGGCACTTAGCAACTCAGTGAGACCCTGTCTCTAATAAAATACAAAAAAAAAAAAAAAAAAAAGGGCTGGGGATGTGCCCCAGTGGTCAAGTGCCCCTGAGTTCAATCCCCGGTACCACAAAAAAAAAAAAAAAAAAAAAAAAAAAAAAAAAAAAAGAAGCAAAAGCAAATTAATTAAAATACAATTAAGTGGGGAAAAAAAGAAAAGAGAATCCCCATGGGGTAGTCTGTCTGGGCAGGATTAGGATGGCCTGTCATTTAATTCAAATCAACAAGGACTGCTTAACACTTGTTTTATTCCCAACTCTAGACAGGGCACTATGCCTGATAAAGAAAAAGTAAACTTTTTAAACTAAGTAAGATTAAAAAAAAAAAAAAAACAAAAAAAAAAAACTAAGAAACTTCATTTTATTGCTTCTTTAATAATTTCCTTTTCCCCCTATTTTCTTTTTCTGTGGCATCTTTTAATCTGATGTAGACGTTCTGGTTTGATCCTCTATTTTTATCTTTTCTTTCCTTTTGTCTTTTGTTGCCGCCTGAAGCGATGGCCGCTTGGAGCAACGAAGCCGCGGGAAGAAGTTCAGAGGCGAACTGGAAACAAACAGCTTTTTATTTTGGTAACTTTTCTCTCTGGATCTAACAACGACTAACACGCACCACACACCACCAAAAAATGGTGCTGACCCGATCAGCAATCTTGGCTCAAGTCACTCGAGATCCGGGCCAAGTCCCGTGAGACTACGGAATGCAGCAATGCCCAAATCTCCATGGCCCATAGTCAACCGCAATTTAAGCCATCTCCCCAAACAGGGCTCCTGCATTTTCCCCCTTTTGTTTTCAGTCTTTCATTTTTTTTTTCTTGGTCTTATTTTGTGAGGGATTATCTTGAATTTTATATTCCAACTCTTCTAGCAATGTTTAAGTGGGTTGTCTACGTTAACTTCTGAACGGTCCCTGGTCTTGAGAAGTTTGTGGTATAACTGGAGAGAGAGAAGACTCATTTACCAGCAGGAAGTAATGCAACACAAAATAATGATACATTAGATGGCACAGATTGTAGTGACACCATTGAATTCCTGGCCAATACAGAGAGCTGGACTGTGCTATAAGGTCTCATAAAAGTTAAACTTTAAGTTGGACCTTGAAGAACAGGTAGGATTTATATAGTATGGGAGTTGGAGGGTGAGATAAGAGAATGATTTGTATCTAATAAGAACAAAGGATGTAAAAATAACACTGGAAATTAAATATAGGATAAACAAGTTAAAGACTAATAAAGAGTTGGAATACAATGTTGAAACAGTCTTCCATAAAATGGGGAGAGGGACAGAGTAAAGTAAAGATAAAATTAAAAAATCAAACCAGAAAGTCCAATATTGGACCATAAGAAGTTCCAGAAAGAGGAAATTTAAAAAAAATGAAGTGTGAGAAATAACACAAGAAATAATTCAAGAGGTTTTTATGGAACTAAAGGACATGAATCTTCATAATGCAAGGACCCACCAAGTACCAAAGAAAACAATGAAGAGAGAACCACAATGAAGTGAATACTTGTGAAGTAAAGGAATGAAAATAAGATCTCAAAGCTCCCAAGAGCAGTAAAACAGAAATATTCAAGGGAGCTCAACAGCAAAGATGGAAGCTACACAACAGTGGTCCAAACACTTACCATTTTGAAAAATTTCTCTCCCAGCCAGAACGTAAACAGCCCACTACTGATCCAAGGTGAAGGTAGAATAAAATATTTTCAGTGTGGCAGAACTCCACAACGCTGCCTCCGGAGTCACCAGAGGAAGGCTGGTGCCACAAAGAGAGTGTAAGTCAAGGAGGAGGCAGACAGACCTGCAGCAGGCCCTGGGCTCCCTGCAGGCAAGGGAGAGGGAGTCCTGGCAGGAGGCTCTGCAGCCACCAGGGACCACAGAGGCTGCTGAGATTCAAGTCTCCAGGAAGAAGCAAGATCAAGGGAAATACTGATGGGTGTTTGAGACCTTGGAATACTTAGGGAAAAAATAGCAGTCATTAAATAGAAATCAAGGCAAATGGGACAAAAGAGGCAAATATTTGTGGTAGAAGAAATGAGGGGTTGTTCATAAGAAGAAGCAGAGTCACGAACAACAATGGCCTGCTTATAATAACGAAAATGCTCCTAACCCAAAATTGGGATTTCATTACACAGGAGGGAATGGAGTCGGGGGGAGGACAGAGTGGTGCAGAGGTCCGTGGACTCTGTGCTTTGGAAACACTGAGGTGGGAATTTAATTTATCCTACTTGATTTAATCTATTGGCTTCTGCACCAGGGCACTGTCTCCAGGAGGCTGAATGTGGCCGACAGTGGGTTAGCATGGGGCAGGAGCTGCTGTGTTCTATGATTCCTTTCACTACAATTTTGCTTTTCTAAGTTATATACATACATTAAATCTCTAAAAATAAAAATTAATTAAAAAACACAAGAGAGATGCCAAGCGGCCATGGTGGAGGCTGAAGGTGGGTGCTCTGAGACAGATTTGTGAGGTGTGATCAAAAACCTCAGGTGGTGGGGGGAAGGGGAGAGTGAGTGAGTGTGTGTGTGTGTGTGTGTGTGTGTGTCTGCGCGCTTTAGCCCAAACAGATGAAATGACCTGCTCAAGTTCAAATGGATGTCCAGGAGCAGCCGGCCTGCAGGCTGTGCTCTTCCTCAGAGAGCGCGCTCGCCCCCCCCGGTTTCCGGCTGGCCCCTGCGTCACCATTTCAACAAGTCCACCCTAAGCTCCCGACGAAGCCAGCCCCTCCCTTCTCTCTCCACCTCCTCCACAGTCACCCTTTCCAGGAGAGCCATCTGTAGGGGGTCCAGCCAGCCCTCCAGGACCTCCCCTCTCACCCTCCTGCTCCTCTAACCCAGGGCCTGCTCCCTCTGCCTGCCCAGACCCCAGGCCAACTGCCAGTAGGCACTTTCTATGTTCACCTTACCCTTGAGAGCTCCGACCCTGGGGACCCTTCCTCCTTGGAGCACCCTTTCCACTTCCAGCTGCACACTCTGCCAGCCTTCCTCGGGGAGAACCCTAGCGCGTCCCCAGGGTGGTCCTCTGCCCCTCGGTCACCGAGCAATCGGCCTGTGCCATGGACTCAAAGGCCCACACACTGCCCTTCAGTGGAGGCCCTTCTTTTTCCTGGTGACATCTTTGTCTTGGACATTCCAGGACATCTCCAATCCAGACTTTCAATGAACTCCTGGCTCGCACGGCGACCCTCCATCCCCGTGTGACGCCCTGATTCCTGTTCCTACCCAGCCAGACCCTCGGGGCCATTCCTGGCTTCTCCTCCCCTCTCTTCTTCCCTAATCATCACCAAGGCCTGCAGACTCTTTCTCCTAAATGTTTTATCCCCATAGACACTGTCCTGGTCCATGCCCCTGTCCCCTGCCACGTGGACTACTTACTGCCTCTGTGTCTGCCACTTACTTCTGAGGATGCTGTAATCGGAACAGATCAAAACACTTCACAGCGAATCAACCAGGGACTCGCACCATTCTCTACAGAATCCTGGCTCCTCACTGGACGGTCCATATCAGGAATGCACGGTGGCCACTCTCCATGACTCACAATGTGTAGTCGCCTGAAGCGATGGCCGCTTGGAGCAAAGAAGCCGCGGGAAGAAGTTTAGAGACGAACTGGAAACAAACAGCTCTTTATTCTGATAACTTTTCTCTCTGGCTCTAACTACACCCCGACACGCCGTCCACGCTCCTCTAACCTCCAAAAATGGCGCAGACCTCATCTGCAATCTCGCTTAAGTCCCTCGAGATCTCCGGCCAAGTCTCGCAAGATCCCGGGCCAAGTCCCGTGAGACTATGGAAGGCGCCAATGCCCAAACATGTCCAAAGCCCGTAGTCAACCGCAATCTTAGCCATCTCCCCAAACAGGGCTCCTGCAACAATGTACAGATCTTTCTAGTTTTCCCACGGTAGCATTGTGTGTCGGCTAACTAACTCCAACACCACCCCTGGCATTCACAGCTCACTCGGCCTCCCAGAAATGATACTGTGATTCTTGTTCAACTTTCGAAATCTTGGAGGAGTTACATTATTTGAAATTTTATGTATAAATCAAACATTAGTCATTTTATATTTTGTTGCTGCAAAATTGATTAACATGCAATTGTACTATATTTAAATTTTTCCAGATAATTCTCATGAGCAGCCAAGTTTGTATCCAAAGGTTCATGCTCTCTTCTATTTTTTCTCTTTCTCAAAAATTCTTTAAATTTTTAAGAATGTGGTAAAATACACACAAGATAGGATTCCCACCTGGACCTTTTCTGAGTGCCCGGCAGGGGTGTTTAGTGCCTTCACACTGTGGTGCCGTGATCTGCGGAACCTCCGCATCTTGCCAAACGGAAACTCGGACCATTCGACAATCCCTCCCTTCCTTCAGGCCAGGGAGCCACCGTCCTCTCTCTGCCTCTGGGCATCTGACTGCTCTGGGGACCTCGTCCAGGCGGGGGTGATGCGGCTCTGGTCCTCTTGTGATCCCTGCTTCTCAGGATGTCTTTAGATTCAGCCGTGGTGTGGAGAAAAGTCCATTCGATTCCTTTGCTCATTTAAAAACTGACTTTGTTGTTGCTACTGAGTCGTAGGAGTTCTTTGTGTATTTTGAATATCAATCCCTTGTCCAACAGATGATTTGGCTAATATTTCTTTCCATAGGTTGCATATTCACTCTATGTCCTGTGATGCACAGAATTTTTAATTTTGATGTCATCCAATTTATTTATGTTTACTTTTGTTGCATTTTTGGTGCCATTCCCCAAGAAATCATTGCCAGATGCAATAGCATAAAGTTTTCCCCAAGAGTTTTACGGTGTTATCTCTTAGGTTCAGGTCTTTGATTCACTTTGAGTTTTTTTTTACACCATTTTTTTTTTACATTTCTGGGCTCTGTGTTTTAGTCGTTTGGTCTATATGGTCCATTGGTTACTATAACTTTGTAATAATGTTTGAAATCAGGAACTGTGAGGTCTTCATATTTGTTCCCACTTTTTAAAGACTGTTTTGGGTATCTGGGGTCTCTTGAAATTTCATCAGAATTTCAGGATAGATTTTTCTACTTCTGCAAAAAAAATGATGGGAATTTTGATAAAAATCACATTAAATCTCTAGATGACATTGGGTAATTAATATTGAAATCTTAACCATATTAAGTCTTTAAATCCATGAGCACTGGAAGTTTTCCCATTCATTTCTGTCTTCCTTAATTTCTTGAGCAATGTTTCATAGTTGTCAATATGCAAGTCTTTGACATCCTTGGTTAAGTTTATTCCTAAGTACTTATTACTTTGATGCCATTATAAATGGACTTATTTTACTTTCCTTCCTTTTTAGAAAAACCTTTTGAATTGAAATACACATTTCTTTAAGTGTCCAAACATTAAAGTGTACAGTTTAATTTTTATAAACGGAAGTCATATATGTAAACTAATAGAGAATCTGCCCATGCCCTAGAGCCCTGAGCTCCTTCTTAGTCATACCCTTCTCCCAGATGGAGTCATTATGCTGACTTCCATCTCCACAGTTATTTTATTTTATAAATACGAAGTCATAGTTATGTACTCTTTTTTGTCTTGTTTCTTTCATTCAATATTAAGTGTGAAAGATTTATCCAATGTGTGGGCAGCAGCAATTCACTTCCTGTATAGTACCTAACTTTATAAATATATCACAATTTAATTACCCATTCTCCAGATGATAGGTAATTGAGTGGCTTGGATTATGAATAATGCTGCCATGAACAGTCTTGAATGTCTTTTGGTGTGCATGTGTGTATATTTTGGGGGGTATGCACCTACGAGTGGAAATATAGGATCAAAGAGTATGTACTTTTTCAGCTTTAGAAAATAGTACCCCAAATTTCCAAAGTAGTTATGCCAGTTTATATTCCTGTTAGCTTTCAACTGAAAATTAATCCATTTAAAATTAATATAACAACTGCCGTATTTTGGTTTATTATTCTTTTATACTTGTCCCATCTGTTCTTTTTTTATTTGGTCTCTTTTGTGGGTTAAAATGTTAAAAAATAGTCTCAATCGCCCTCACATTAGCTTGTTAGAAGTACACATTTTTAAAGTTATTTTTCCATGGTAGATATTATACATCATATTCTCAAATATTGGAATATTATATATTAGTTGATAATTTCATCACTCCTTGGACAGAACAAGGGCCTTAGAACATTTTCATTCCATCCAACAGTTCCTTACTGTATTTAGAACTGTTCTTGTCACTAACTTTTATTCTACATATTTTTATATTCTATGACAAACATATTACTACTGCTGTTTTAGACAGTCAGTATCCATTTATAATTAACCACTTATTTTCTCTTTTTAAAGCTCCTCATTCCTTCCTGAACTCTTATGTCTCTGTCTGGGATCATTCCTTCTTCCAGTATTTTGTCAGTGTGGGTTTGTTTTTTTGTAGAAACATCTTTGTCTCATTTTTTTAAAGGGCATTTTCACTGGGATTAGAATTCCAGGTTGATATACTCTATCATTCCATTGACTTCTGGCTTCCAGTTTTTCTGAGGAAAAGTCCCTTGTAAATTATTTTTTCTCTTTTGATGGCCATATGTCATCTTTACTTGGCTTCTTTTTAACAGTTTGTATCTTTGTTGTCTTTCAGCAGATCTGCTACAGTGTTCTTTTCTATAGCATGGGATATATAAATTTTCTTGGATTGTGGATTGATGTCTTTCATCACCTTTGGAAAATTCTTGGCCAACATGTTCTCTCCCCTCTCCTCCTGGGACTCCAGTTATACACAGATCAGACCTTTCCACTATGCCCTATATGTATCTTATCATTCCTTTCAAATTTTCCACTATTTTTCTACTTGTGCTTCAATCTGAGGATTTGTTAATGACCTGTTTTGCAGTTTATGAATCCTCTCTTTGGTTGTGTCTAATCCATATTAAATCCACCTATACAGTCTAAATTTCTACATATCTAGTACATTTATTGATTATTTTTCATAGATTTCATTTCTCTGGTAAAATTCTTCATAGTCTCCGTATGACTAGTGATGTTGAGCCATTGGCAATTTGCATGTCTTCTTTGGTGAAATGTCTATTCAAGTCCCTTGCTGATTAATTTGTTAATTATTTGTGTTAATCTTTCATAACATGAGCAAATATTCCACTAAAAGAAAGTGCACGTTCAGAGCATTCACAATCTATAAGGAATTTTAGCCCCTGAGAAGTAGTTCAACTTAACTACAAAATCTTTGTGAGAGAAGGCGGAAAAGAACAGACTGCATACGGGTCCCTCTAACTAGGAATTTTCCAGCCTCCTCCATAGGAATATGTTCTGTTTGGAGCTTTGCAAGCTATTCTGCACGTTCAACCAAGCGGCAGAGGACTTGGGAGGAGCAAGGAGAGTGCCTGCTTCCTGAGCACCACTGGTCCCCGGGCTCCTGGCCAACTCTTGGGTCTGCAGTGAAGCAGTGCTGCACTCCCACTGAAGGTGAAGACTGAAGGAGTAAAGGCAAGATGACTCCAGTGTCACTAAAGAATGTGGAGTGCCTGGCTGCGTGCATAGGGACAGATAGGCCTTCAGAGCTGCTATACATTTCCTCATGATCCAAAATACGTCTCCACGTCCGTGGCCATAGTGCCTATTCTTGGGAGCTCATTCCAATACCTCATGTGTGAGATAAAGCTGCCTCATGAGCTTGGCTTGTGATTGTCCATGTCACACCCAGAGATACTAGACATGTGCGTTTTTCTGAAGCAAAAAGACTCTCTGGGACTATCTCTTGCAAGATGGGATTTCTTCCTACAGGGGTGGAGATGGGCTCTAGTGACAGTTGTTAGTGCCGCAGTGGAACAGGTGCTCAGAAAGCATCAGCCATCTGCTTCACCAAAGCACACTCCTCTGCAGGACACAGGGACACACGCCCAGCTCCCGTTCAGAGCTGCTGGGCTTGCCTTGTGGTGCTGCCTTTTGGCAACTTCTGCTTCAGCACTGATCCCTTCTGAGTGCCACTGGTTGTCAAGAGCTGAACCAGGAGGCATTTGATAACACGTCACCCAACAGCACTTTCGTCCCAGAGTGGAGAAGACAAGCGGGGCCCCGGGGACCTTTCCGTGGCCTCTCTGCAGGCAGCTGGGGCTCAGCCGTGGTTGGACGGTGTTCACTGAGTGCCAGGGTTAGGCCCCACACCTGCGACCCACAGGGTGGCGTGGACGAGCTGGCCCTGCTTTCTTCCCTTTGGGTGGCCATTTGCGGCTTTGCAGTAGAAGAAAGGCTGACCTTTCCAGTAACTGTTCAACGAGAGAAGAACTTGGAATTTCCAAACTGGGCCCACACTTGTTCCCTACACCACCTTTTGAAGACCTGGGATTCTGTCAGTGTGGAGAGATGACCAGCGAAAGTTCCAAACATATCGTCAGAGTTCCTGACGATGCTGGGTAGGTAGCCCTACCTCTTGTCCCAGCTGGTCCCTCATCCTTGCAATGGAAAGACCGATGCTTAAGACTCGGCCTGGCCAGCGTGCTCTCCATGTCACAGTGAAAGCTCATGGCATTCGGGTATGGCAATCTCCAAGCCCAAGTTTTGCAAGGGGATATTTCAGTGTCCACTGAAACACTTCATACAGCTGTCTCCTGGACAGTAGTTTGATCATCCTACTTGAGTTCTCAAGGCCATTAGCTTGACTTCAGTTCCTCTGTCAATCATGTTCAGGGCTGTTCTTGGCCCTATTCAGTTGAGAATCAGTGATATCTCATCCTAGTGACGTGTCTGTCATAACTGGCCACAGAAACGTGGAACTCCTATCCCAGGGCCCAGCTGGGGCATCAGAGCACAGAGGAGGCCCTGTGAATATGCGACAGAACTCGGCACTTGGTGGTCAGTCACACTTGACCGTCATTGGACAACGCACGGCCAGGAAGATTACAGGTGGACATCCCAAAGCTGTGGCCTGTCAGTGTGGCCGGGACCTCAGAGCCCTGACTTCCTTCCTTCCTTCGGTGTGGGGAAGGTCAGGCACGTGATTGGCATACTCTGCCCAGGGTCTTGGAGCTCGCTAGCAGCAGGGCTGAGCCGGGATCTGGGGCTCCCGATCCATTTCCCAAGCTCTGCATCTATCTCAGTGGAACCCTAGGGTGGCAGAGGTGCCAGGTGGGATTTTTTTTTGCCAGAAGAGAGGAGCTGCCCACTCACTCCGCTGGCCAGGGCAGGACGAGGAAGCGGCCAGGCCTGATGCCGCGGTTCCTCTGCAGCTTGGGCTCCACATTGCCGAAGGCGCCACGTGGACTACGGAGGAGGAGGAGCCCCTCTCCGGGTTTGCAGGCGTGGGCACGGACACTGGAGGTGTGTTCCCTACCGCCGATCACACAGATGTGTGGGACATGCTCTTCGCTATTTTCAGGAGCTGCGTTAAAAGTATTTAAAACCACAGGCACAGATCTGTCTTTAGAAATAAACACCCAGAGGCGGTCCCTGGGCCTGTCAGCAAGGGTGTGCTTTTGAAAACAGCCTCCTTCGAACTGCGGAGCCGTGAAGGTGGCTCTGTCGGAGGAGCAGGCCTGTTTCCCGGACTAAGCAGAGGTGCCACGGATCAGCAGGTGTTGAGAAGGCCAGGCTGTTTGGTGAAAGTTAAAGTGGAAGTTACGCGTACCCCAAGGACAGAAGTGCCCATGAAAAGGGCACTAGTGTGCTGTCTGGGCAGAGCAGATGCACCCGCGGGAGACGGGCGCGTGCTCCTGGTGTGGACGCCAGCTCTGCTCTTGGTGGCTCTCCCGTCCCTCTTCCTCACCCACGGCCAGCGCTGCCACTGCACAGACATCTCCGCCTGCTCCCGGCCTGCACCTTGGCTCCTTTCCCCAGTAAGTCAGATGTGACCCAGAGGCCCCATGCACAGGTCCTGGAGACCCTCGAGGAGGCGCCGGAGCCGGGGCTGGGATTTGGAAAGAGCCCAGGAGGGCCTCCTGGCCTTCCTCCGGCCTGGGAGGCGCCTGGACCCCGAGCCCTGCCTGGGAGGTGCCTGTACCCCCAGCCCTGCTCTCCTTTCTCTCAAACCTCGGGCGCCAGGGGTTGAAGCTCGCAGGGGCCTCCCGAAGGGGCTTCTCGCTTCCCACCTGGCCTGCGTCCTGGCCCTGCTTCCCGTCTGTTCACCCGGATGAGTCCCCTGGCACCCGCCCAGCCAGTCTGGTTGTGAGCGAGAGGGTCAGGTCCATTTTCTGGGAGACGGGGAGGTTTCCAGAGTAGAGTCACGGCCGTGTGCCTGGAGGCAGGGCTCCCTGCAGCGCCGGGTCTGGAACCTGACCAGGAGCCTCGAGTCTAAGCACTCGTTAGCTGCATCTCTCAGGTGCTGATCTTCCCATCTGGAAAACCCAGGGCCAGCTGGGAGGACGGAGGGGCCTGCACAGCCAGTTCCCAGCTGCCGAAAGACCTCAAGTGGGCAGTGGCCTCTGCAGCAGAGGCCGGGCCCGGGAAGACACCCTGTTGAGGGGCCTGGTGGTGAGGTGCAGGAGGACAGGCCACGCTGCCTGGCCTTTCTCTGTTCATGACAATGAGTGGAAGTTCCCGAGAAGAAGGACCACCCAAGCAGCAAAGACCCTCTCTTGAGCACACAGCCACCAGCCCCTCGTGACCCCAGGGCCCCTCCCTGAAGGCAGGGAGGACACACCCACAGGCCGGGTTCTAAGCAGATCCCACCCTCCAGGAAGCCCCACACTTCCCACACTTCTTGGTAACGGTTCAGCGATCAGATGACCGGAGGACCTGGACCCCTCCCTGTGTTCTCGGGCAAGCCCAGAACCCAGGCCCTTGTGTCCATGGACGGCGGCTGCTCAGAGGCCAGGGGGCTCTGCCGCTGTCCTCAGGCAGAGTGGCAGGGGGCACCTGCCTGGCGCCACTCTGCTGGCTGTGGTTCT
Source organism: Tamias sibiricus (assembly GCA_025594165.1). Taxonomy (NCBI): domain Eukaryota; kingdom Metazoa; phylum Chordata; class Mammalia; order Rodentia; family Sciuridae; genus Tamias; species Tamias sibiricus. The sequence goes on from CM046669.1 coordinate 100,953,448, forward strand.
AGGTGCGCCGGCCATTAAGACCAGGCCCGGGAGGAGGCAACCCGCTCGCAGGACACAGCCTCAGGCCTCGCGGTCCTCGCAGCCTCCCCCTGAGACACGAGCACATGCCACCAGTTCTGCCACCGGACCTGGCAGGTGCCCGGTGAGCCTGAGTGTGGCCTCCCAGAGCGAAGACAGCAGCAGGCCCTGTGCCACGCTGGCCCTCCAGTGCCCCGTGCTCCCACGGCCCGCAAGCCGGGTGCTCCTTGTCGCGAGCTGTGTGTGAGCGATGGCACGTTTGAGGGTGTGAGGGGACGGGCCTGGTGTCACGTGCTTTTGGGGCTGGGCTGCACCCGTGCGCCTCTCCTCTCTGCCTGTGACCCACAAAGCACCTGAGATGGGCGTGGCTTGCCAAGATGTCCATCAGTCTGCTGACCACGGACACCGTCAGGCCAGACTCCACCGTCGAGACCCAATCTCTTGCCTTATGTGGGTGGAGCTTGTATCGAGTGTCTTTTCCCCAATAAATAGAAGGGTTCCCTTGCTTGCCTCTCTTGCTCCCCTCTTTCCAGCATGGGAGCTGATCTTTGAGGTTGCAGAGCCATCCCCGAGCCCTGCAATTGAGAAAAGGTATTTTCTTTCGTGTTCGTATGGTCTCTCCGCTGTTTTCACAGTTATCGATGCAGCCAACTCCTTTGAGCCCAGCCCATCTTGTCCGCCTGGCCAGCTGGGGACGGGCTTTCTCTCTCACCGCGAGGGCCTCCACGGCTCCTGATGCCTTCTGGCTTTTCCTTATGTGTGTCTGGAAAGTTCCAGGTCCAATGGTATGTGACCAACTTGCTGAATGCAGGTGACTCTGGCCGAGGGGACACACACTGTAGCGACTTCCCCAGTCACAAGCACCATCTAGGGCCAGCTCTGTGCACCCCGCTCCTCCCTCACTCTCCTGACTCCCGCACCCCAAGCTCTGGCCGGGTCCTCGTGGCATGGCCTGGGCAGCAGCAGCCGCCTCCCCTGAGGCTGGTTAGGACTGCGGAGTCCAAGCCCCACCTCGGAGCTGCTCCTCGTGGCCAGAGTCTGCACTTGAACCAGCCCTGCGCCGTCTGGGGGCACGAGAGCACCTGCGTGTAGCTCTGCTGTCGGGATTGATGGCAAGTGCCCCATGGCTTTGCTGGCCACAGGGATAGGTGTGGGGACCCCAGCTGGGTCCTGGGGCCCCCCCACAGCAGCCACAGGCATGAGCCCTGGTGTAGGAGCCCTGTTTGGGGAGATGGCTTAAATTGTGGTTGACTATGGGCCACGGAGATTTGGGCATTGTCGCCTTCCGTAGTCTCACGGGACTTGGCCCGGGATCTCGAGTGACTTGGTTGAGATTGCTGATCGGGTCAGCGCCATTTTTTTGGTGGTGTGTGCGGTGCGTGTTAGTCGTTGTTAGAGCCAGAGAGAAAAGTTATCAGAATAAAAAGCTGTTTGTCTCCAGTTTGCCTCTGAACTTCTTCCTGCGGTTTCGTTGCTCCAAGCGGCCATCGCTTCAGGCAACAACACCCTGGCCCTTTCCAGCTCTCTGCTGGAGAAGACCCTCTTCTAGAAGGTGAATGCAAACCCAAGGCCGTATCTCTTGGTGCCCTGTTGCCACCCCAACCCACTCTTCTGTAAGAGAAATCAGGTCAGTCCACAGATGCAGGAGCCCTGATTGGGGAGATGGCTGAGATTGCGGTTGGCTGCGGGCCATAGAGATATTCGGACATTGCCACCTTCCATGGTCTCATGGGACTTGGCCCGGGATCTTGCGAGACTTGAGCTGAGATCGGGTCGGGTCGGCGGCATTTTGTTTGTGGGTTTTTTTGGTGGTGTGTGGTGCGTGTTAGAGTCGTTGGAGCTGGAGAGAGAAATTATCAGAATAAAAAGCCTGTTTGTTTCCAGTGTGCCTCTGAACTTCTTCCCGTGGCTTCGTTGCTCCAAGCGGCCATCGCTTCAGACAGCAACACACAGAAGGTGACAGAGAGGGCACAGACCCGTGGAGGTGAGAAGAAGGACCCGTTCTGTTCACCTTTCAGTCCTGGTCGCAGCCCTCGGGCTCTTCAAGTCCTAGGTCATCCCAACCTAAGGCCAGGCACTCAGCACCCCAACTCTCACCCCTCTTTGCTTAAGGTGGATTGAGTTGGTTTTATTCATGTCTAACCTGAAGGGTCCTGCCAACCGCCCTGGCACTTGGAGGCCAAGGCCTCCGTGGTCTGTCCAGGTCAGGCTGGCAGCTGCACGATCCTCCGCATGCTGAGGAGTGTCCTACTTTGACCCCTGACTCCAGGACCCGGGGCAGGGCAGCCACTGCGTCCACTCCAGGCTCCCCCGCGAGTGGGCTCAGCCTCCTCTGGAGCCGCGGTGTCTGCCCTGTGTCTGTCCCTGGTCACCTGGACTCACCCTACAGCACGTCTCAGTCTGGACAGACCCTGTGTGCCCTCACCTGGCGTTCTGTGGCTTTTACTCCGAGGACTCATCCCGGGTTAGCCGCTGGTTCCCGAACCTCTGTCTCAGCTTCATCATCTGCAAAATGGGCATAATAATGCCCACCCGTGGGGCCTCAGTTGAATGAGATGGACTGCTTTGTGTAAGGTGCTTAGATTGGTGCTGGTATACAGTAAGTGTTCCATAAATGCCAGCTATTACACGAGCTATTGTTACTATTGTTGGGGGGGGGGGGCATAAAACTCTCCTTTAGAAGACTGGATAGGCAGCCTGTCCCCGCAGACGGCAGGTTCTGGTGTCGGGCCTGGTGTTCACGCTGCCCTCCACTTGCTGTGTGACTTGCGTGGGCGGTTAACCTCCGCGAGCCTCTTCCTTCACATGGGAAGTGGGATAAGGCGCATCTTACGGGGTTATTTTGAAGGCAAGTAAGCATCTGCGTGGGACATGCAGTGTCCAGCTGGTGTTTAATAAGTGCAGTTCTTCAGCTCCTGCGAGCTCCTGCCTGGGAGGAGGCCATGCCACCTCTGTGGGGATCTGAAGGACCGCTCCTCTCACCCTCGGCTACTCCACCACCACGGAACTTCCCCGTTCCTGGCCTAGCTCCGCACAGCTCCCGACGCTGACCCTGATTCTACGTCTTTAGCTTCCCCGCTCTGGGGCAGCGCTGGGGAAAACCCAGGGCCTCCGCCTGCCCGCGGGTGCCCCCTGAGCGGCTCCTTCTGCCCCCTCCTGCTTAGGGACACAAACAGACACGTGCCATGCCTCCTCCCCAAAGCACACCTGGTTCCTTCCGCTGACTCGGGGGGTTGGCCTTGTGCCCGCTCGTCACCCTCACTGCCACCCACCAGGTCCCTCTTACAATGTGGCCCTGTGGAGTCCCATTGTCTGGCGACTGCAGAAGAGGACCCTCCACTTCCTTAATTCAAATCAACACACTTCATTAAATAACCTGGATCAGATTAGGGTTTCTGACGGCCTCGTCCTGCACACAACCCACGCTGGGTCAGGATCAGCTGCAGCCTGTCCCTCCGTCCTGCTGCGGCCCATCTCTCTGAGGGCCCACGGGGTACGTTCCATTTACTCCTGTCCGATCTCCTGGTACCGCTGCCTTTCCTTCCAGCCATCCAGGTCTTCTGGACCCTACTTCTGTCACAGAAGACATTATCCCCCTCTCCCGGATTCTGTGCCATTCGTAACTTTTACAGATGTGATTTTTATGGTTCCACCAAAGTCATTCCTAAAAAGGTTGAACAAAGAGCTGGGTGCAGGGTGCCCACTTGCAGTTTCAGCTACTCGGGAGGCTGGGGTGGGAGGATTGCTTGAGCCTAGGAGTCTGAGACTTGCCTGGGCAACACAGTGAGACCTCGTTTAAAACCAACACCAACACCAACACCAACACCAACACCAACACCAACTCCAATACCAACACAGACACTAACACCAACACCAATGTATACAGTAACACCACCACTAATAGCACCATAACACCAAACCAGTAACAGCACCAAAACCAACTCTAAAACCCACACCAAAACAAACTGCAACACCAACGCAGACACTAACACCACCATCAACGTGGACACTAACCACCACCACTAATAGCACCACAACATAACACCAAAACCAGTGCCAGCACCAAAACCAACTCCAACACCAAAAAACCAACTCCAACACCAACACAGATACTAACACCAACACCAATGTGGACACAAACCAACACCACTAATAGCACCATAACACCAAAACCAGTGCCACTCCAACACCAAAAAAACCAACTCCAACACCAAAACCAACACAGACACTAACACCAACACCAATGTAGACACTAACCACCACCACCACAACACCAAAACCAACTCCAACACCAAAACCAACACAGACACTAACACCAACACCAATGTAGACACTAACCACCACCAATAGCACCACACCACCAAAGCCAACGCCAACACTGAAACCAACGCCAACGCCAACGGCATTGTTGAATGAGACCAGATGATGGACGGAGCCCGGTGATAGGTGATAGATAGGTGATAGATAGGTGATAGATGCCTCCCTTGGGACCGACTGTGTTGTGCACAGACCTCTTCCTGGAGTTGTGGTGACCCACGTCCTCCTCTGCCCGGGGTCCCACCCACGCCTCTCACGAGTCGGGCGGGGCTTGCTGCAGTGTCTGCCACGTGTCCTCAGGCCACCATTCGGGAATTCCCACCAAAAAGGCAAGGGTGCTTGTGGAGCTCAGGCGTCCCTGAGGACAGCTGTGGCCGCCTGTGGCCGCCTGCTCATCCCCACCTGTGCTCATCTGGAGGTCGCAGGCCGTCCCCCGGGGAGTCCAGTCCAGCGCTGGCCCTGGATCCGCTCAGGCCTGCGAGGGTGAGTGAGTTCACGGCCTCTTCCTCCCTGGCCCGACTCTGTTCCTCATCTCTCCGTCCTCCCAGAGCCCTCTGCAGACCACTAGCTGTGGGCTGCTGCTGGTCCTGCTGTCACCTTGAAATGTCCCCATGGGGACCCGTGCTCGTACACCTGCACCCGAGGAGCCAGAACTCTCTGGCCCTCCTTTCTCTGGACTTTCGGTGGCTCCTGATTCTTCCCCGGTTCTTCTGAATCGTGGGGGACAGCCACAATTAAACACAGCGCGCCTTCTCTCTCACATCTTCCGACACGACCGGAGCCACCACGAGAGGGCCGGGCACAGGGAAGGAGCTCCGTGGGCATTTGCAGGAGGCCTGACTCCTGCGTGACACGGGACCAACGGGTCCCAGAGCCACACCCGGGAGGGGAGGCGGGAGGGAAGGGTCAGTGGGAGGCACGGAGCAGAGGAGGGGCAGGTGTGCCCACAGCCCGCGGCTGCCTCGTGCAGACTTGGAAGTCAGGCTCCAGAGGACAGTTCTGCCTTTCACGTTCTAGCCATGTGATCGTGGGAAAGTTAACGTCCCTCTCGGATCCTCAGTTTTGTCATCTATAAAATGGAGATCAGCAAACCTGTCTTTGACTAGCTACTGTGTCTGAAGGTTCCCGAAACGCGCTCCAGCAGCCCGCAGCTCCGCGCGTGAGCAGCACAAGGGTTTGTCCTTAGGCTTCGTGGAGGAAATGAGAGTCGTGATGGGAGAAGAGCTGTGCGTGTTCAGAAGACGTCCCGGGAGCGCGTCGGGGGCGGGCAGTTTATTCAAGACCGTCCTAACGTCAAAGTCTGGCTCACGGTCACTGCATGCTGTCTTGGCCCAGCTTGGCGACAGTAGCCGCGGAACCGGTCATCCCTCAGGAAGTGTGCATTGTTGCCCCGGGTGGGAGGACGAGGGGCACTCCTGTGTCCCCCGGAGATGGAGGTGGGACACGACCACTGACCGCAGGCCGCCACGCCAGGTGTGGACACCAGGGCTGACTCCAGGAGGCAGGCAGCCCGTCCCCCGTCGTAAGACAGCAGCACAGCGAGGTTCGGCGTGCCCCCGGGAGCCCCTGGTTCCTGGGGACTCTCCCTGGTCTCTGTGTCTGCACAGGGCTCCAGCAAGGGACCTTCACAAGCACCCTGTTGCCGCCTGAAGCGCTGGGAGCAACGGAGCCGCGGGAAGAACTTCAGAGGCAAACTGGGGACAAACAGCTTTTTATTCTGATAACTTTTCTCTCTGGTTCTAACAACGACTAACACACGCCAAACACACCACCAAAATGGTGCTGACCCGATCAGCAATCTCGGCCAAGTCACTCGAGATCTCGCAACAAATCCCGTGAGACTACGGGTGGCGACAATGGCCAAATCTCCACGGCTCATAGTCAACCGCAATTCAAGTCAATCCCCAAACAGGGCTCCTGCACACCCTGATGACCTGGGCTCCGGAGCTCACTGAAGCCACTTTACATCCTGCACTCCGTGGTGGCCATCAGACACTGTGTCCTCGACTGACGTGTCAGCCCGGCCACACAGGCCCCGAGAGGAGGGGTGTGGATATGGGTCAAAGGTGAAGTGGGGCCTCTGAGGGGCAGCAGGGCTTTCTGGTAAGGGTCATAAAAGATGAAGGCGGTCCTCGGTCCCGGGCACGAGCTTTCTCTCAGTGGTGCCCGGCCAGCTCCCAGTCTCCCAGGACACACCTGGCCCTGGGGATCCCTTCAGTAAGGCCAGGTGGGCGTCCAGCTGGGCCCCAGGGGAGGCAGCGAAGCAGCCCGGGGAGGCCTGCTGGGGTCTGCGAGAAGGGCGGTCCCCTGGGTGGCAGAGGCCAAGTGCAGAGTGGGAGAAGACTCCAGGCCTGGCTCCGTCAGGCTCGAGACCTGGGGCCTGCAGGTCAGTGCTGGTGGCAGCAGGGGCCGGGCGCCCGCCTGCAGTCAGCCAGGCACAGCAGGGCTGCCTGGTGAGGGTGCCCGGCATGGTCCCCGCCGGTGATGACGATGAGGGCTGTGCACCTCTGGGCTCAGTGACATCGGAAGGTGTTGGATAGGGTCTTGGGTCTGCCTGGCTGCTGGCCCAGCTCCGGGCTGGGGACAGGATCCTACTGCACATCATGCTTTGGAAGAAAACAGAGGACTTGAGCTGAGCGGCCACCTCGGAGCCACAGCACGCTCGGCGCCCCGCCAGGGCTGGGCTCGGAGGGTGATCTGACGTGACGCGTGATAGGTGACGGCGTGGTTGGCTGGGCCCGCACAATGCACCCTAATCCCCAGACAGAGTCCACAGGCGTCTTCACACCCACCCGACAGGACTGGCGCCTAGGAGCCGGCAACCAGGGCTTCTGTCCAAGGGAGAGGCCCGGCCAGCCGGAGGTCACCCTCGGGGATGGGGCTCCTCCACCCCTGTCCTGGACCCCTTTCCCATGAAGAAAAACCCGGAGCGGCCCACCTTGTTGGCATGCGTGTGTCCCACGACGGGAGCCTGAAGGTTCTGTTTTAAACTGTCAGGCATTGGGTGGGGACTGCTTGGGGCTTTGGGGAAGTCTGGCTCGCCACCTCTTCTGCCTGGCGGAGCCTCAGCGCAGCTGCAGGTCGACTTCGGGCCCACGCTCCCCTCTGCCCAGTGGGCACAAGGAGGAAAAGGGGCCTCGGACTCCTGTGTCCCGCTCAGCTGGGCTGCCGTAACACGGTCCAGTGCAGGGCTTGGAAGTCCAAGACCAAGGTGTCCCGGAGTCCTCCGAGGCCCCTCCTGGGCTTGCAGTGGCTGTCCTCTCTCCGTCCGCACGTGGCTGTCCTCTGTCCTCTGTCCTGTGTGTGTCCATGTCTTTCTCTTCCGAATCCAGCAAGAGGCAGGGTCCAGGCTGTCCCTGATGGCCCCGCGCTGCTGTCGTGCTGGGCAGGGACCCCAGAGCATTGCTCAGGCTGGCAAGTGCTCTGCCACTGAGCCACACGCCCAGCCGCATCTTCACAAAGACGGTGCTGGCCCTGGAGGGTCAGGGGGGCTGCTCAGGGCCACCGCCTGCTCCTGTCATATCCAACTCTACCCAACCCCTCTGTGTTTTCAATTTTTAATTCTTTTTGAAATCTGAATTTTATTTCTTTAATTTCTAATTAGCACATGATGATTATACAGATTTATGGGATACAGTGTGACACTTCTACCATATATATATATATATATATATATCTGCATATATATATGTTATATACGTATTACATATCATACATAAAAAACACCTAATGATCGAATTTGGCATATTGGGGAGGGGAAGGTTGTTGGTCACTGGATGTGAAAATACAGTTAGACAGGAAGAACAGGTCCTAGTGTTCTGCAGCACACTGTAGGGTGACTACAGTCAGCAATAATTGATCATACATTTCAAAGTAGCCAGGAGAGCAAGTTTTGAATGTTCTGAGCACCAACCATCTTCCCGTCCTGTCTGCTCCCCTCTGGGAAAGCGTTCAAGCTTAATTCTGAGTGGGGGCTTCTGATCACCAGGCACCCCTTGACAGTCCTCTCACTGGGTTCTAATAAATGGACTGCCGAGGCCGGCTCCGGTGGTCGGTGGTCAGGGCGGTGGAGAGGCTGAGCCAGGCCCTCGGCCACCACCATCCCAGCCCCTGTTGGTCCTGTGCACGTGCTTCTGCAGTGGACGGTCACCTGGGAAGCCAGATGAAGGCAGGGCAGCTGTTCAGGAGGAAACCACCGGTGCCCAGGCGTCTTGGTGGCACCTTGTGCAGGACGAAGCCACGCACGACCTGGAAGGAAGCAGGAACGCCTCCTTCACTGGGTAGAAGCTGGCGAGGAATCTTCGCTTTGCAGTGTCACATGGGTCCTGGTGGGCAAGGTGGGCCTGTGTTGCTCCTGCCTCGTGATCACAGGCCCCAGGCACAGGTCCCCATCCAGAAGGCGGCACCCCAGGAGCTTGGTTCATTTGCACCATCACTGCCCCCGCCATCACGGTTCACGGCCAGCGTCCAGTGTGTGCTCACGGGCGACCGGGGAGTCCCACCAGTGTGCATGTAAGTTAGAAGCACACCTCTTGTCCACGCTACGCAGCAAAGCCAAGGTCTGAGAGCAGCCAGGGATGGGCTGACCCTCAAACCCGCATTTTTAGCCTGGGTTGATCTCAGCTGTGAGGAGTCTTGGGCCGTGGCCCTCTGTCCCGCTCCAGACCCACTGTGCAAGGTCGACTTGCCCGGGGGAGGACTCCCCGGCGGCCGGGCTCTTCCCAGATGTCTCGATACACCTGCTGGTGTGCCGGGCTGTGGCCTCCACTCTGTCACCTCCGCTTCCAGCTGCTGGCTGCAGGCCTGTGGGGGTTCTGGGGGACACTCTTCTCAGCTCTGCTGGCCACACCCAGGCCTCAGCGCTGAGACCCTGGCTCCCCGGCCTCCGCCTCCTGTTCTTCTCCCCTCTGCCTGTCCGTCTCTGTTGTGAGACTCACGAGGAGTCTGCTGGGGACTGAACGTAGCCCCATGCCACAGTCGTCTGTCCTAGCAGCCCGAGCTGACCACAGAGTCCAGCCAAGCGCCACAGGACCTTCTCTCACAGGAAACACGCCTGGACGACGATGCGGCCAAGCCTCCACCCCGATGGCGTAGGTGTCCTCCTCGTGCCCTTAGCAACCCTCAGCCATTTCCATCCTTACCCTGCAGTGTCTTTGGCTTGTCTGAAAACACACTGAAACCACGCGCCTGCTCGTGCTGATTTCAGGACACAGCGCACTGCGGTGTCTTTCTAGGCACGCCGTGTTCACCTGGTTTCACCAAAGGACAAGAGGCATCCACGCTGAGTGATGTCACGTAGGAGAAACGGGGGCACCCTTTGTCAAGCCTCTTCTTTATAAAAGCAGAGGTGGCAGTTGACAAGGCCGGAACGCAGAGCCACGTCCAGGGCTGGGAATGTGGACGAGGAGAGCCGTGAAGAACCGCGATCGAGGAAGTCCTTCCTCCCGTGGAGGGCTCTGGAGAGACGCGTGAGCGGCCGCCGAGTGGCCGCGGGGACCCCGTCCGACTTCTGGCTAGAGATCTGGCTGACGCTCAAAGTGCCGTTCATGAGCTCCGAGGCTTCCTGACCAAAACACAGCGCCTGACCCTGGTGGCTCTCCTGGCCCTTCGCAGCCCACCCCACGGTGGCGGCGTGGGCCAGTGCTCCACCCCTGCGACCCCAGCCCCCAGGTCTCAGGACACGTTCCAAAGCAGGTGACGCCTAGGTGGACCCGTGACCAGCAGCCTGTCTGCAGCTGCCCCCGCCGTGCCAGGGGGACTAGAGTGCGCTTCTCCATGCTGGGATTCCGGAACCCTCTCTGGTCTCACCGGCAGCAACCCCCAGCCGCGTCACCACATGTGTTTCCCACACCCTGGCGAGTGCACGGCGCTGACTCCATGAGGGTGGCCAGCCATCACCCCTGAGCACTAATGGCTTTTGCCACTTCTGCCGGCTGCTCCGACGCAGCTATTAATGGGGCTCAATTGCTGAGTTAGTTGAAGGTCAAGGAATAATTACTCATTTGGGATGGTGGCTTCAGATTAACTCAGTAGTGATAGTTTTTCTTCATGTGGAAAGTCTCTCAATGGTATCATGGGACCTGAGGCCCAATTCTCTGATGAATGAGGTTTTTGCTTTGAGACAACTGTTTATTGTTAAATAATACCATAGCAAAGAGCATATAAACTTTTATAGCATCTTTTTTATATCCCTTCTGAATCTCAAAGTGCCTCACCACCAATGAACACTGTGTACTGCAAGATAAAATCAGGTCTGTTGTTTCTATTTTGCAAAAGGAAGAAACTGAAGCAGACAAAGTGAGCCACTGAAGGATCCTGGGAGTCAATCCCCTAATCCATACGATCAGGTCGAAGATGTTCTCTGTGTGCGGATTAATAACCTCCATCCCCTGCTCCATTCTCTGCTGCCGGGACCTCTTCTCATTGGAGGAGGCAGTCTGGGTAGGAAAGTCCACCCCAGCAGTAACACCAGGCCACTGGAAGGACTGAGGTGACTTGTGTTTCCCCCACATCTTTAAATCCACAGCTGGTCTCCTACTGTTTAGGGAAGGTTTCAATTTTGACTTCATCTAATTTTAGATTTTGCTATAAAATTCTGCAGGCAAAGGTATAAAGGGACCAAGAAGTGCACACCTGGGCTCCTGATTGCAAGGAACTGTCTGCTGATGGGACTCTGCCAAGGACGAGGCCGCCCCCGCCTGCTCTGGGCTTTGGCTGACCTGGAGCCTCCGACAGCAGGAAGGGTGTGGTTTTCACCCGGTGGATCAGGGCGGCTCTCCTGGGCTGCCGTGACACCTGCCCATCACCTGTGAGCCACACCTGCAGGCGTCACCTGCACTGGGTTTGGGAAGGCCCCACAGAGCGTCTGTCAAGGGGGAGCCTCAGCCATCGGTCAGCTTTTTCTTTTCTGAAAAGACTTTCCTCCCTCCAGTTTAAAATGGCCATCTGTCCTGAGGGGCAGGGCTGGGCCAGGCCTCCGGGGTGGGCAATGGGCATGGCAACCTCCACCTCTGCAGGACTCTGGGGGGCGAGGGTGAAGTGGATGTCATCTGACCCGCAGCCACCGGCCCAGGCCACCACCACGAAGTGGTCTAGGGAGCTGGACTTCACGGATCAGCACATTGTCCGGGCCTTGCCCCCGATCCTGGCCAACCCCTCCCTACGTCAACAGCTGGACAGCGTCACTTCTAGTTCTGAGGAGGGGAGATGGCCTGAGCACGCCTTTGTAAAGGCTGGGGTGCCACCACTGCCTCTGGCTGGCAGCTGCTGGTCCTAAGGCCAGGGTTCCTCTCGGAATGTCTGCAGACGCAGGCTGCAGGGGAGCCGTGGCCAGGCACAGGGATCTAGGGCCCGACTGCTCCTGCGAATAAACCACACTTGGCACCCTCCGTGGTGGACAGCACCACCCAAGCACTCACACTGGGATCTCTGTACTTCAAAACACTAAATGTACGTGTAGAAAACAGTATTTCCAAGGTGCACCAGGCACAATAACAGCACGCTCAACCACTGTTAAGAACTAGAAGGTTCTAGTAGCCTTGAGGACTCCACACGCCCTTCACACCGGCATACCTGCCCTCCGTGCACGCATGCACACGGTCACACGCACACAGACACACACACACTCATATAGCTCACACAGCTCAGGTCTATGCACTTGCACTTCACATCCTTGGGATCACACCGACTGTATTCATTTGTGATTTTTTTTCCCCAGCCTACACCATATTCCAAAGATGCGTCTGCCGAGCTACCTACTGTGAGGTCTGCCATGTCCCCGCTCTGCGACCTTCCATGGTAGATGTGTCATGAATCACTCCCATCCTTCTATCGGGGCCTCTGGGCTGCCTCTGGCGCTTTGTGACCACAGCGCTGCTGCTGCGGTGGTTCTTTGTGGGGTTTCCTGGGACTCCCGCACATCCCGGGGGTGGCCCAGGCTGGCACTTCGAGGCCATGCACACGCACACGTGATCTGACATGCTTTGAAAGGGGATGCTTCCGACTGACCCCCCACCTACAGTGGTGTGAATCCCAGCCGTGGCACAGCCTGCCTCTCCCCACACTGCTGATCTGCCTGTTGTTGCCAGTCTGGTGGGCACCAAAGTCACAGTCTCTTTCTTCTAACTTGGAGTGTCCAGATTATGGGGTGAGGGTGAGCATTTCTGGGTGTTTATTGGCCATTTGAGTTTTCTAGCACATGCTGCTGGTTGAAGTCTTTTGTCATTTTCTGTCGCGCTTCTTCCTAGGACGCCAAGTGTCCTTCGATGTTCAGGTTGCTGGAGGAGAGGACTGTCTGCTCTGGACCAGGCAGGCCCAAGGTTCTTGGAGACGACCCTGAGCAAAAAAGGTCCCTCCCTTCATCCACCCAGTAAGGACAGCCTGCACACAGCAGTAGACACAGAGTGTGCCCAGCTCCAAAGTAGCCCTGAGGACAGCAGGGAGGGCCAGGAGAGGCAGCAGAAGGGTCAGGAAACTCCTCACGGGGGAGGCAGGGAGCCCAAGGGGCAGCAGCCCGAAGGCAGAGCTTCCCTGACCAGCCCAGGACCTGAAAATGCCGACGACCAGGGAGCACGCACCCCAGGAAGAGGAGGAAGAGGCGCCTGCGAGGACGGAGGAGGGCCTCAGTCCTGGGCCAGGAGGCCAGGTGAGTGGAGGAGCAGAGGGCACCCTGAGGGCGGCTGTGGTGCTGTGACGAGGGCACTGCAGGAAGGGAAGGGAAGGAGGATGGACAGGGGCGAGGGGGCTCGTCTCTCCCAGGCCCGGGAGAAGGGCATGTGGATGGGGCAGGGGCCAGGCTCCAGGACTGGGTGGGGGTCAGAAGGAGTGCTGTGACATGGAGCCGCCGCAAGGACGGGGTGCCCGCTTGTTAGGGGGCTGGGCAGGGAAGACCAGGGAGGGTCTGAGGAGCCTGGGGCCTGACGCAGCGCGAGCTGTCTCTGAGCGCCCAGGCAGCCCCCCAACAGGCAGGTGGTTGCAGGGTGAGCTCAGGAGTCAGCATCGTCACCACCTGAGACCGGAAGGCCCCAAGGACAGGGCAGATATTCCAGAGCAGCAGGTGGGACTCTCATGGGCCCTACTGGCCAGAGGTCAGAAAGGCTGCAGGACCATAGAGCAGACCAGGAAGGGACAGCCAGGACAGGAGGAAGCCAGAGAATCTGCAGCCCAGGCGAGGCCTGCTTCTGAGGGCAGGAGTGATGAGGGACAGGTGAGTCAAGACGGGACCATGAGCGACCCTGGCCGGGCCACCCAGGACTGATAAGGACTTCTCGGTGGAGTGGGTTTAGGAGGGAGGGGAGTCGGGCAGCACAGCCCCCTCTTCAGGTGGGTTTCGCGGGGCTGAGGGAGGTTAAGAGGTGGCAAAGTCGGGGCTGGGTGGGGATGACGGGCAGCAGGGGGGAGCGTGCCAGGGCGAGGTCCGCCGAGATAAGGGCCCCAGGTCCTTGGGCACAGCTGCAGGTGGCCTCAGAGGGAGCTGTGCCCGTGTTTTGGATACTGATCCTTGGTAGGCGACTGTCCTGCCATTTCCTCCCCATCTTGCTGCCTCTCTGTGAGGGGTACTATTAATTTTAATGTAGTGAAACTGACCACTCCTCACCTGCTGACCGCTGAGCAGGCCCTCTGCTGTGGTGTCCGCAGCCCCCAGCCCCACAGGGCTGCTGGGTGGAAGCTGGGGCCCACCGCAGAGCTCACGTGCCCAGGGCTGCTGCTGGCGGGCCTGCCTGGCCTCTGGGTGCTTACTCTCAAGGCAGACAGAATCGGCTTCTTCATTTAAAAGGTTAAAAAAAAAAATCGTCCAACATCCTTTTCAGTCACATATCGACTCCTCGATACCGTCAGGAACAGAAGGTACGTTTCATCCTTCTAAAAAAGAAGTTGTTGAGAGAAATTGAAACTGTGACTTGTGGACAGTGTCCTGGGTCCAGGGGGTCACAGAGGGGATTCCAGAGGGGATCGCAGCTTTCTCCTGCCAGGGTGTGTGAGCCACAGGCCTGTCTTGGAGAGGATGCCTGGCCAGGACCGTCCCCCACCCTGGAGCCTGGAAGGTGACCCAGGCTGGACGGGCGCCTGGCCCACAAGGGCCTTCCAGAAAGCCGTTCGCCTCTAGGGTTGAAGTCCACTCTCATTTGGGGAGAGAGCCAGGCAGCCCAGGAGCTAGCGCACCCTGCAAGATGACATTCTCTACAACCCCCAAGCACCTCACTTACCCCCTTTGAAAATAGCATGCAACTATTTAGAAAATCTGATTTTAGTCTCTGTGACTAATAGACACACTTATCTGTTCTCAGGCTGCTGTTTATTTATCGTCATGACCGGTACGTGTGCAGGGCTAGAGCCCGGGACTGTGGCTTCTCCTCTCACTCTTCTCTGGTCCTTTCGCACATCTGACATATTGATCTCCTTTGCACATGCACTTACATATTTACATTTTAACAAGTAACTATCGTTAAAACTTCAGCATGCAAACCTGACCTTACATTTTTCTGAAGTCTAAAGTTAAAAAAATCTCTTGCTGTCTCTTGATAAGGAAAAACCTGTTGGCGGTCTCACCTCCTTGGAACCCCCTCCTAGTCTGTCATTCTGAGTCTGCACCTAGTTCCGTGGTGATTTATCCTCTGTACATTTTGGGTATATTTTTGCAATCAGTAATTGCTGCCAGTGTCTTTCCCCGACTGTGGGTTCTTTCATCCCACCTTTCCTTTAGCCTTCCCTTGAGTTTGTGAAGACAAACACCGACTTTTGGGTGAGTTCGGTGAGCGTAGGTGTGGACGAGGCAGTCTTCAGTGTAGATGTTAGGTGTGGGTCCGGGTCTGTTTCTCCAAATATGTTGTTGGTCCTCCACTGTTGCTGGAACAAATGGCCATGAATTTAGCAGCTTACGGGGCACACACACTTCGCCCTCTGAGCTCTGTGGCCCCAAGTCTGACCCGAGCCTTCCAGCCCTGGAGTGGAGGCCGCGGCGTTCCTGGGGGAGGCTCCGGGAGGAATCCTCTTCCTGGCTCGTGGGGTGGTTGGCAGGATCCGCTCCTGTGTTTGTGCGGCTGAGGTCCCCAGGTTCTTCCTGCTGGCTGAGGCCGGTTCCGGGTTCTAGAAGCTGAGTGCACTCCACGGTGTGCCCCCTCCCATTTCCACAGCCCCTGGGGAAGGCCAAGCACCCTTCACCTGGAACCTCGCTGCCCTTCTCCTGCCCCGCCGGGCCCCCCTCCCGCACCTGCACCGTGGGGCTCTCCCGGATCCCCTTCCCTGCCCAGGCCCCAAGAGCTCATCACCACCGCGAAGTCCCTGTGCCAGGGAGGAGCATAATATAGTCCCACACGCTGCGGGGTAGCGCGGGACACCTCAGAGCGGGAATGGGAAGTGTCATTCAAAGAGGTGGAGAGGGAAACAGACCCCAGGGCACAGGGACAGCACCGGGGAGGCGGACATTCCCCACACACTGCCCGGAGGCTAGTTTGCATCCAGAATCATAATTTGAATAAGAATTCTACACAGAATCGTCCAGCTTTCTTTAAAATTCTCCTCTTAAAATCATTCTCTCTGGTAAGCTCCCCATGCCTCGCTCAACCTGAATCCGCTCCTGCTCCTCCTCCCAGCTCCCAGCTTCTCCCTCCTTCCTCTGCACCTCCCTTTCCAGATGGCGCCTCGCGGGCTTGCTCTCCGCAGGTGGCACTGTGCTCGGGCCAGGCAGGACCAACGGCTCGAGCTCCCATATGTAGCAAGCTCCTCCTTCACCAGCCATCTTGTGCACCTGTGTGGGGGACACTGTACCCCAAAGCAGAGCCGCGCGGCCCCTGGTGCCCCTGTTCCAATGTGAACGTAGCCCAGCACTGTGGCAGCCCCGCCACGTCCACAGGGCACCTGATGCGCTCGCTGCTCTGCTGGTGGACAGGGCGGCTCCTGGCAGCCCGGGGCGGCGTGGGGAGCAGAGGCCTGCAGCGCAGCCCGCCGGTGCCCGGGTCTCACCACCTGCCCTCCGGAGGCGGGCTCTGGAGGGAGCACCGGAGCGCCACAGGCCACAGTTCAGCCCAGAGTTCCTACAGAGGGGCTTGCAGAGAGGCTCCACCCGGCACGCCTGAGTCCTGGTCCTGCCTGAGTCCAATGCCAGGGACCTCCTGAGGAGCAGCAGGGGAACAGGGTGCTCACCCAGAGGGAAAAGGCGGCTTCCACTAAGGAGCCAGACCCTGAGCAGCCACCACGATACCACTTCCCCGACAGCCACTGCCCCCTGAGAGCCAACCGGAGCCAGGCACCACTAGGGCTTTTACGTGCACTTCTTATTAATGCATTGATTCTCAAATTATTTCTTAGAGTCATATCAAACAATTCTGCAAGGTAAGTTTGATTTACCTCCATCTCACAGGTGACAAAACCAAGGCTCAGACAGATAAATACCTTGGCCAGATCACACAGCCACGGGGCTGTGCCCCTGCTTGTCCACAACCGTCCTTCTTGCGGATGATTGCTGGAGGATTGCTTTACCTTTCCTCTCCCTTCAGCAACGACTCCGCCCCCTTCACGATCCATCATGGAGCCCCTTGACACCTGAGGCTAGGAGCTAGTCATCACTTGAACCTCCAGCATTCAACACGGGGCTTGGCACCTGTGCAGGGAGTGCCAAGTAAATATCTGTCGAAATGAACACCAAGAGCCTCCTCTTTACCCAGCAGGTAAGAGTCCTGGGGAGCCAAAAAGGCTAGCGTAGGTCTGTCTTGCTGGGATTTGGGGCCTGAGGACTTCTTATCTGCAAACTCAGGTTTGAGTCCCTGTCCTGCTACTTAGTGGTGGTGCATGACACTGGTTAAGCCCCTCTCATTCTCCTTATCTTAGTGGGTGCAGCTGGTATCCCTGAGCAAGAGCACCTCATCCATCGGGATTCCTTCAGGAGTCCACGACAGGCACACCTTTTCTCTGGCTCAGAACAGCACCCAGGAGGCTGCAGGGATGGGTCCCCAACAGCAAGCAGTGTTTGGCATTGTGTTAGCCAGACGAAAAAGTTATTTTCATTTTTAAGGGAAAATTTTCATTTTTAAGGGAAAATGAATTTCAGTCCATATATCTTGCCAATTTCCTTGGTTTGGCTTCATGTTAAAAAAGAAGAGTTGCCCAAACTGATATTTTGACTTTTAGCAATTTCCCCCCAATGGGCACTGTGCTGTGTCTGCTTGGAGGCTACAACCAAGGGAGGGAAGCACAGCGGAGGCCGGCGGAGGCCAGCTCTTGCTCCTGACTACTCAGGTGGAGGGGAGCGAGGGACTAACGACCTCCCAGCCACACACTGGCCATTTGTCATTCTCCATGGAAACAGAAAAAGCACCCTAAAGTTTGCATAGCACCAAAGATGCCACATCGCCAATGACATCTGAAACAGCAAGAGCAAAGCCGGAGAGGCCTCGCCACCCGACTTCACGATGCACCAAAACCACACAGAGGTCACCACGGAAGGGCAGACACAGGCCAACGGAGCAGAAGAGAGGGCCCAGAACTAACCACACACTGTCACAGTCAACCGAGTTTTGACAAAGGAGCTAAGAATACCGGCCGGGGAAAGGACGGTCTCTTGATAAAGGATGCTGGGAAAGCTGGATTTCCTCGTGGGTGACTGGAAACAGGCAGCGTCCCTGCCTGCACGTTGTGTCTGCCTCCTCTGCGACCTGCGCCTGGGCTCAGTCCCGCGCAAGCCCCTGCAGACACGCTGACACTCAGGGAGTGTTTCTATTTGCCCTGAAGTCACCTAGTTGCTCTTCTCCACCTTCAAGGCTGACGACACCAAGAGTGACCGAGATGCTCTCGAGACTGACAGGGACGTCATAATCAGCAGAGTGTTGACCACCAGCTTCACAGGGTCCCGTTCTGGACCACTGGAGGACTGGAAGCCTGAAGGATGGCCCTGTCGCAGCCCTAGCCAATTCCCCCGTCCTGTCTGCCTGTTCTCTCCTGTGCCATTCACTCCTGCAGCCACCGTGGCGTCCTGGAACAGCAGTGTGATGGACAAGCACGCTAGGGGTCAAAGGTAGCCCCAAGAGCAGCCACTTACCACTGGCAAGGCCCTGCCTGGCCACCAGAGATGTGCTCAGCAGTGGCCACTCCTGACCAAGGTGGCCAGCCAGGCAAGACCCCAGCCCTGTCAGCAGCTGGAACATGGACTGCTCTCTGTTCTCCCTGGTGTGGCCCGACCAGAAATAAACTCCGTTCCTGCTTCATTTGCTTCCTCCACTTGGACTTGTGGGAGAAGTGGCGGGGCCTCATCTGTTGGTGCCCCGGAGCCAGGCCTCTGGCGAGGACTCCGCCACATTCCCGTGTTTACTGCAGCACTATCCACACGGGCGAGGACATGGGGTCAACCTAGATGTCCACCAGGACGGATAAAGAAACTGTGAGCCGTTCACAGAAAGGACTACTGTGTGGCCACAAAAAGAATGAAATCCTGTGATTTTGGGGAACATGGATGGAGCTGGGGGACATTATAGTAACAGATATAAGCCAGGCGCAGACAGATAGACACCGGGTCATCTCTCTCGCTGACCTCACAGAAGCTGAGAGTAGAACAGTGGTCACCAAGGCTGGGAGGCAGTGGGCAGAGCAGGTGCAGAGAGGCTGGCCCTGGGCACAAGACGGAGTCGACAGGAATGAGTCCTGGTGTCCTGTGGCAGAACACGCGGTATGCAGTTAACAATAATGCAATACAGACTTCAAAATAGCTACAAGACAGGGCTTTGAATGTATTCCCCGTGAAGAAATGGCAAGAGTTTCAGGTGACAGATATACTGATTATCCTGACTTAATCATTACCCAATGTACGCATAAAGCCAAACATATTTTACACCAAAAGTATATGCAATTATGTTGCCAATCAAAGCCTCTTTGAAAAGATTATTTGTTACCTCTTTCTACAGGCAAGGAAGACGCACTTCCACAAAGCTTAGCACAGCGCCCACCACAGATACCCGAGTTCCACCCCCAGCGCCAGTGCCAGGGTCTCAGCCCTGGGGCTGCTCTGAATCTCATCGTCCAAGACCAGGGAGAGGCAGAGCCGTGTCTGGAGGTCAGTGGGCCCCTGGACTCTGGCAGAGCTCACGCAGCGCCCGCCCCCAGACCCTCCGAGCCTGTGCTTCGCTGCAGATGGTACGGCTGAGTCCTTTTCCGGATTACCCTGTGAGCCTCTGCTCCTTGAAGCCACGCTGCTGGGCATTTTTCCTTTAGTGAGAATGTAGCGAACACCAGCAGAAGAGCAGATTCTCACTTCTGAACCCAGTGGGGCACCCGCTGGGGCACTTGTTATGAACGCAGAGCCTGGGGCCACCTTAGGCAGAACGAGCCGGCCTCTAGCCAGGCTGGTCCCACACTAACCTCTGAGACCGTTCTGAGACATAGTGACCAGAGCCACGGAGCCCAAGGTACAGAGAGAACCCTCGCTCCTCATACCCTCTAGTGTCAAGGACAGGATGCTCCAAAATGGTCCCCAAACTGGCTTTTTTTTTTTTTTTTTTTTTTTCATAGAGGTTAAACACCCACCTTTCCTCCATCATCTAGGTCCTTAGCAAACTTTTTCTTCAGGATTATCTCAAAAAATTGCAAATCAGACTTATTCCACATCCTTCCTTCTCCTATCTCCCTCCCTTCCCTTCATTCCCCTCTGTCTAATCCACTGAATTCCTGTCCCCGCCCCTTTTGTGGGTCAGCTTCCACATCTCGAGAAAACACTCGACCTTCGGTGTTTGGGGATTGGCTTATTTCACTGAGCATGATGTCTCTGGATCCCGCCATTCACCGGCAAATGCCATAACGTCATTCCATGCTTGTATAATTATGTCAAAATGGATTTCTACCGTTATGTAGAACCAAAAAGAACCAAGAAAAATGCAGATGTCAGTAGTAAAGAATAAACCTGCAAATCAATCTGTTAAAGTTAACTCTCAATTAAAGGGGCTGAAGAAGTGAAGCTGTGACTTGTCTGGTGACAGGCCTCAGCATCCAGGGACACCACTGAACACACCAGTCTGAGACCCGAGGAGAAGGAACAGTTCCCTGAAGAGGCCACCCGGCCCTGCCTGGCCGTGGTGACCGTGCCCGTCAGGAGACGGTGCCTTGAGGTTGAGCTCCCCAGCCTGTGTCTGGAGATCTGAGCGGTCTACTCGGGGGCTCAGTGACAGGCACAGCCCTCCTGGCTTTCTTCTTATTGGCCTCAATTAGCTAATGGGCATGGGAAGCCAGGCGCTGGGTAGAGAATGTCAGGGACAGGCTTTGGTTCACGTCTCCTGGGGCGAATTGGAGGAAGAACAGGAGCCAGCAGAACGCCGTTTGCAGAGAAGATCTAACACAACAGGAATTGAAATCTTCCAAGGGAAGGACTTTTTGAGGCCATCTTATCCAGGACAAATGCTGGAATTCTGCCTTTCCAGTCTGAAGGCCTGACAATGGGGATTCCGCCACCTGGGACCGACAGTCCCCGCTCTCGCCCCATTCTGCGTACGCAGTGGCTGTTACCCCCTCCCCAGTTATCCCAGACACCTTCCTCTGGAGTCAGTACTTATCACAGACTTCTAGGAGGGCGGGGCTCAGCACAGTGCAGCACAGCGGGACCCCTGCTCCACGGGAGGGGACGGTGCACCTCGACCAGCCAGACCTGAAGGACGGAACTCCCCAGCAGCCCCCGACTCCGCGGGCTCCTCCAGATCTGGACGTGAACTAAAACCAAGCCCTTTTCTGCAAGCGCTGCAGGTGACCCACAGGCCCCAGCTCCCTGCACATTCCAACCAGCATTTTAAACTTCAGCGGGTAATGCCTGGGCCTCTTCAACACGGGCGTTATGAAGGGACTGTGTGTCCCCGCCCCTGCTGGCCAGGCCGATCCTTTCAAGAACAGCTATATGAACCCTCACAGGGCTCCACTGTAGAAGCTCTAAGTGCAGCTTGGTTTCATCTACATATTCCATGTTAAAAGTGCATCCTCTTTCTCTAAGGATTTCTTGTACCTTTGTTATCACAGTCTCTGTAGTTACAAAGTTGTATGGGAAAGCAAAATCACCCTAATGCAAAATTATGTCCTAGAGAACTAGGTACAATGCAATACAAAAGCATTACTGGGCTGGGGTGCAATTCAGTGGTAGAGCGCTTGCCTAGCATGCGCGAGGCCCTGGGTTCCATCTCTTGGACCGCACCCCCCCACACAATTTCTTACTCAGTATCTGCCTTCAACATTGACATCAACATTCATACTTTCATTCAAGATCCTTATATGTCATCTTTATTATTGATTTTTTTTAGTTGTATATGGACATGATGCCTTTATTTATTTTCATGCGGTGCTGAGAATTGAACCCAGAGCCTCCCATGTCCTAGGCAAGTGCTCTACCACTGAGCCCCAGCCCCGGCCCCATACGTCATCTCTTGCCAAGTGCCAATACACAGCGATTTACGTCTTGCAAAGTGAATGGCGTATCTTCCCCAAACCCAAACCAAAGCCACTACCTGTGACAGTGACACCCGGGGACAGCTCAGGCTGTGCACAAGCCACTGAGGTCTGGGGGAACTAACAAAAGCAGAGACATTTGGCAACTCTGCTCAGTGCTTTCAAAGAGGGGCTAGAAGGGACTGGTGGGTATTAACAGGCCAAAAGGAGACTTGGGAAGAGCTGGTGAAACTCTCGAATATTCATTAAAAATAATTGTCTTTGAGGGGCTGGGGCTGTATGTAGCTCAGTGGTACAGTGCTTGTAGTGTATCCATCTACAACTACAAACAATTTTTTTTAAATAATTGTCTTTGAGATCATGAAGTCCAGCACAAAGTGAAGCTTACTATATTGTGAGATCATAATCTTAACATAAAAATGACACCCCCACAGCATCAGGCCACTTAGAAATGAACTTCTAAGTAGAATTTTCACACAATAAAAGGCACCTATTTTAAGTTGTGAGTGTCCTTGAGCTTCGACAAGTCCGTACACCTGTGACACCAGTGTCACCATCCAGATTCAGAGCATCTCCCTCACCCAAGACTGCCTTCACTCATTCTAAGAACCCATCATTGCATTTACAAACTAACTCAGGGGCACTCGACCACGGAGCCACATCCCAGCCCTATTTTGTATTTTATTTAGAGACAGGGTCTCACTGAGTTGCTTAGCGCCTTGCTGTTGCTGAGGCTGGCTTTGAACTTGCCACCCTCCTGCCTCAGCCCCCTAAGCCACTGGGGTTACAGGCGTGCGCCACCGCACCCCACACAAACTAGCTTTTTAAAAAGCTGATTTTCACAATTTTTTTGTTTCACTTTCAAAAAAGTTCTAATAAAGCATTTTCCCCTCTTATGTATTATGACATTAAAAATTAACAGACTTTATTTTTAGAGCAGTTTCAGGTTTGCAGAAAACAGCATCAGGAAGTGCTGGGGCTCCCGTGCCCGTCCCTCACACCCTGCCTGCGTGGGCCTCCTGGGCCGCAGCCCACGTCCAGCCCGCTCACTGCTGCAGGCCGCGCGAGCTAGCTTCCCTTCGCGGGCTCGCTTTGGCCTTTCCACGGGCTTTTGTTTTGTTTTGGACGAAGGCAGGCTGTGCCTCCACCACCTCAGCACCCACAGAGCCCTTCCCTGCTCCGGCCTCCAGTTCCTGGGCTGCTGAGCCCCAGCCCTGCTGGTCACTGGTCTTCTGCTGTCCCCACCATTTCGCCTTTTCCAGAACATTTTACATTTGGGATCAAACTGTCCACATGGAGCCTTTTCAGACGGACTGCCTTCATTTCAAGCTCATTCCTGTTTCCTCCGCGTCCTCCAAGGACGGTCGTCTGATTTCGGCAACTGTGACTAAAGCTGCTCTAGCATCCGTGTGCCCGTGTGTGTGTGAACGCCTGCTTCCTGCTCACAGGCTCAGCATGGAGGAGGGCCACTGCTGGCCACAGAGTGGCAGCGCCTTTGGCCTCGTGAGGAGCCGTCTCCCCAGCAGCACTGGGCCACTGTGAAAGGCACCCTGAGGTTCCCATTGCGCCCATCCTCACCGGCACGCCGCGCCTGGGCATTTTGAACTTTAGCCATTGTAACAGGCAGGCCGTGCTAACTGTCAGCAGCTCCCCCGCGATACATGATGTGGTGCCTCTTTTCATGTGCTCGCGGCCATCGGTTTGTCCTCCGAGGTGTCTTTTCAGATCACATGCCCACTGTCCTGTGCTGGGTCTTTTTGCCCGTCACTCCTTTGTCAGGTGTTTAGCACATACTTCCTCCTGCACTGTCGCGTTTATCTGTCTTTTCATTATCTTGATGTCTTCCACAGTGCAGGAGTTTTTATTTAATTAATAATAGGATTGTAAAATACATTATATAAAACAAGTTTTCATGGGATTGCAATGCTTAGCCACATCTGAAATCTTAGGTTGGCAAACAGGGCATAATCCAAGGTGGACTTCGGATAATTCCCTCTGCGTGACAATGACCCACAAGAACACGCTGGCACATGTTTCTGGCTGACTTGGCATGTTTCGATAAATAGCCCCGCTGGCCCCCAGGTGATGCCTGTCCTCATCAAGGGCTCACCAACAGTCAGTGATTCATTCCTGAGGTTTGCCAGGAGTCTGTGCCGTGCCCATTTGGTCCACTAGAGTCTCTTTTCCAACCATTTGGACAGTCATGTCTGCAGGCTTTATTTTTTAATATTTTTTTTTAGTTGTAGGTGGACACAATACCTTTATTTTATTTATGTGGTGCTGAGGATCGAACCCAGGGCCTCCCACATGCAAGACCAGCGAGCGCTCTAAAAACCGCTGAGCCCCAGCCCCAGCCCCTGCAGGCCTTCTTTTTATTCCTCTAGGATGGAATGCACGTGAAGCCCTGGCGATGCTGACCACAGCAAAGTGCCCTCTGTCTTCTGCCTTAGAGGCAACTCCTTCTCGGGCCGTCTGTGCTTCCCTTCCACCCCCTGGGCCGGCTGTCCTTCTGCTAGGAGCACCGTGACACTGCTATCCAATGATTTGACTCCCAAAGGGTAAAACCCACACCTGCACCACTGGCGGCCTCCGGAAGACAAGGCCAAGGTGGTTCCTGTTGGGCTGGCAGGCAAGGTGCAGCTGGTCGAGGCAGAAGCGAGTTCCCGGTGGGTTTGGAGAGAGAGAAGCGTGAGCGCTAGGTGCAGCTCTTCTGTGCCTGTGTTAGCCGCTGCAGTGTCCTTTCCCAGGAGCCTCCTGGTCACCTTCCACGCACTCTTCTCCACTGGGTTGAGGCTTGTCCTTCTGGCTGGTGGTAAGAGCCCTTTATCCATTAGATTAACCCTTGGTCTATCATGTGAATTGCCAATATCTTTTCAAGCTAGTCAATCTGTGTTTTCACTTTGCATAGGATAATTTTAATTTTTTTCCAAACAGTAGTCTTTAAGATTTTTTTTTAAACATAGTTTAATTTCTAATTTAGTGATCTTTTATTTGATGGCTTCTAGACATTGTACCATTATTGGAAGGTAATAGAAGAATTACCCAAGGTTTTCATCTAGCATTCATAAGGTTTCAGGTTTAACACCTAAATTTCATTTGGAATTTTTCTGGGGGCTATAGATAAAATTATTATTATTTTTTTTGTAGGTGGTTTCCCAGTTGTCTTGATATCACTTATTACATTTCTCTCCTTTGCTGATGAGAGAGGCATGTACTGTGCCCCAAGCTGTCCTGTTCGCGAGTCCACCCTGGATGCCCGTGGTCCTCTGCCGGGGCACACTGCTTCCATTGCTGGGGTTTTGGGTGAACTTGAACCTCCAGAACAGCTCTCTCTCCTGTTGCTCTTCTTTTGCAGGGTTTTCTTGTCTGTTTCCTTAGACAAACCTTTTAGTATTTTAATCAGGATAGCATTGCATTTATAATGAACAAAAGCTGACGTTTTTATGTTGTGAGTCTCAGGCATTTTAAAGTCTTTTTCACAGTGGACCTCTAAATTTTTATGGTGTTTGCACAGGGATTAAATCTTGCTGCGGTGGCTGAGCTGGGACCTGGGCTGGCTCTGCCACACGGTGTCGCCAGGCTCTTGTTCTCACGGCCTGAGGGCTCGGGAGGCAAGCTCGGAGGGCGTCTTGGGCTGGACCCTCTCCTTGCCCACCTGCTGGCTGGGTCCTGTTCTTCCGATCGTCAGGATGCGTGGTCGCCCTCTCTGTTCTGTCTGTTGCCTTTGGTCTCTAAGCGTTTTTGCTTGTTGGTCAAACAGTGTCCCTGCTGGCTGTCTCCCTCACGAGCAGTGAGGCTGTGGAAGGCCAGCGGTTTATTGGGACCGGGCTCAGCTGACCCAGGCGTCCAGCAATCCTCGAGGTGTTGCAATGCCCTGAGGCTCTCTGTGCTCCCCCCAGGGCTGCTGGCCACGCGGCTGGACCCCTGCTAGAGGAGAAGGGAGGGCGTCAGGAAGTGCTCTTCCTCACTTGGGAGGATGGAAGCCTCAATAGGGCTGGAATGAAGAGCTCGGCAAGCAGGGCGGGACGCACCCGGGGAGGGGAGGGGTCTCCGTGCCTGGAGTTGGTGCCAAGGGTCAGCCTGGGCCAGCAGGGCGAGGCCAACCCCTTCAAAGGAGAGCCCGGATGAAGGGGTGACAGCCCTGAGGGGGACATGGTGGAGTCCACCCCACCTGCCAGTCCTGCCACTCCTGGGGGGTCGCAGTCCTCCACGTCGGTCAGTGGCTCCCTGTAGGTCGCGGGGGCTTGGGGGTGCCCTCAGGTGTCTGCTGGCTTCCTGGGGCGTGTGTCTGGGCCCCTCTCAGTTCCTTGAACCTTCCCCTCCTCCAGCCCCGCTGCACAGACAAGGGGTCTTGTCCGAGGGGGCCTGGGCCACCCACACAGCTGCAAGTCCAGGCTGTGGCCTGTGCGCGATCTGCACACCTCAGGGGCTGCAGTGCGGGTGGGTGGGTCCTGAGTGGCACCTTGCTCAGGTGAGTGGCAGCAAGGAGCAGGGCTTGGTTCCTGTGACGTATGTGGTGCTCTGGCAGGAGGGACGCGTTCGTGGGCCACCGCCTCTGCCCGGGAGGGTCAGGCTGGCGGGAGAAAGCACTGCCTTTGACACAGCCAGAGGGGCTCTGCCCTGCCTCCCTTTCCCATGTGCATTGTGCATTTCCTGTTTTTTTTTTTAATTAGAAGAAAGTGCTTCTTCACTAAACTTTCCCCAAAGCAAAAAAAAACAACCAACCAACCAAGCAAACAACTGGCCAACCAATCCACTGACTCACCAACCTGTCAAACGACAAAGGTTTAAACACTGCTTTATCTCACACACACACACACACACACATGTGCACACGTGCACATGCACACATGGACACACGTGCACACGAGTGTCTCTCTGTCCTCTCTTCTTTTGTTCCAGTGTTCAGTGCCTGGGGTGCTTGTGTGTGTTGGCCTTGGAACTGCCTAAGAAGCCATTCTGGTGTCTCTGCCCACCCCATTGGCTTACGCCTCGATTTCCAGTCCCATGTGTTCCCTTGGTACCTGACCACAGTGTCCAGGTCTCTGTGCTTTCCCTGGGCCTGGGAGAGCGCCACCGTCTGGCCGTCCCCCTCCCTACACCACCTGACTTGGAAGCACCAGCAAGGCCTCCTGCTTTGGGGGACTCCACCCACAGAGCAGCCGGGCGCTGGGCTCTGGCCTGGGGGAGCCTTCTCCTATACAGGTCTTGACTCCACGCACAGTTGTTTCCCACGTGTGGTTTTATTAATGCCAGGTCCTCTACAATTCGTGCATAGAAGGCCTGGGTATGAGGACTGTGTACTTGGTGGCCAGCCAGGCTGCAGTTCTTGGACGCCGTGTGCATAAAACAATCCACCTGCTCAGGAGAGCCAGCCAGCGCGGCGGCAGGCGCCCCGCACACCGGGTGTGCTGCGCTCCTATCACGGGCAGTTCCGGAGCAGCTCTGCTCTCTGAATAATTTATCTCCACCTGCGTTCGTCTTCAGCAGGCTGATGCTGCTTTCTGCTGTCTGATAAAGGCCCTGCTTCTCAGAGAAGGGAGACAGCTGAGTTCACAGCGAGGTCTGGGGGGGGGGGCAGACATCTGGCCTGGAGATGCCCGCGGTGTGGGGATGGGCGGGAAGGCCAGCCACAGCCAGCTAGGGGAAGGATCCTGGAGGAGCCGCTGTTTCGCTGGTCCCGTGCGCCCCAGCCTCCAGGGCGGCTGGCCTTGCTGCCCAGGGCCACGGGTCTCCCCACAGCCACCGTTGCTGCAGAGGCCGTGGGGTGACAGGTCACGTACTCCTCCACGAGATGGTCTTGCCTCCCATCGAGGGTCACAGGGGACCTCCTCCTGTCCCCGAAATTGCAGGGACATGCTCACAGCACAGTGAGGCAGAAGTGACCCTCCGCGAGCTCTAAGGCTAGGTTCTAAAGGACGCAGTCTCTGCTGTGTCCACTGGGACACCACCTTTGGGGCCCTGAGCCTCACTGCCCTGAGCTGCCGTGTTGTGAGGAGGCCCAGGCCACCCGAGGAGGCCACGTGTAGGTGCTCAGGTGACAGCCAGCATGACCAGCACACCCTGAGGGACGTGCACAGGTGGTGAGCTCTCGCTGGCTGTGGCTGAGCCTCGGCAGCAGGTCTCCCCACCTGCGGCTGCCAGAAGAGGGCTGTGACACCTCTGCGTCCAAGTCTGCTCCTTGAAGAGCAACAGTGACGGAGTGGAGGTAAGAGGTCAGCTCTCGTAGCAGGTGAAAATGTAGCCAGATTTTAAGACCCCAAAGGCTCTAGTCCTCCACACCCCTCTCCCCAGGACTCAGCGAGCACGCGGGCCAGGAGCAGGCCACGTCCAGCCACGTGAGGGCGGAGCCGCACCTCCGGCCACGGCTCTCACTCTGGACATCCTGGGCGGCCTCCACCGACGTCAGACCTGGGGAACGTTCTTAGAGTGTCTGACATTCGAACAGCTCCTTCCCTACATGGTGTTGTAGTCCAAGAGCTCGTCCACCCTGGCCAGCTGGCCGTTCTGGAAGGGACAGGAGCCACCTGTGGCAAGGGCTGCTCTGCCGAGTGCTCACCTTACCAAGGGTGACCGTGGGCAGGACACGACCCCCACCACCCCTCCCGCCTCCTCCCTGGCACCCCACCAGGGACGCTGCTGGGACAGGCAAGTGAGCAAGACTGTCACGGCCCCTGTTCCCGTGGTGTGTAAAGACGGCCCCTTTCTGTTCACATACTGTTTTAAATATATCATTGTACTCAGAATGAACTAAAGCCACATGAAGCTCCGGGCAGTGGGGAGGTCTGAGAGCGCAGGCCTCGGCAGGCAGGTGTGGCTGACTGCCCCTCGGTGGCGGTGGGGATGGAGACGGTGTTAATCAGCGACGCCGGCTGCCCGTCAAAACCCCACCTTCCGAGGCTGGAACACAGAGGCTTGGCTCTGAGTCACATCAGTTGACAGGTGGCATTTTACCCCTTGGAGACTCTCCTCTCACCGTCCTTTGAAGCCAGGGCATCCGTGGGCAAAGGAGGGTGGGCGATGCTCACCTGTTCTTATCGGCCAAGGTTGACACACGCCACTTCAGAGAAAGTGACGTGGAGGCTGGGAGATGAAGTCCCTGGCTAGTGACCCGTCCCTGCAGCAGCCTCCAGTGGAGCAGAGAGCCAGGGTCCTGGCTGAGAGTTCCCCACCCCTGCCGCAGCACGGTCTGGCTTTGCCCTGGCAACGTCATGTGGACACTGGTGGTTGCTTGGGACCTCTGAGAGCTGGGATGTGGCCAGGAAACCGAGATTGCTCCAAGCCTCCTCCCAGGGAAGATCTACGCAGCTCTGCACCCCCACAGGGGGCTCTGCAAAACACACCTGCGCACGAGCCCCTCCGTGCCCCGCCAGCTCTGTGCTCAGAGCGTGGGAGAAAACACCCTCACCCAGGGACGGGGAGGGCTGGGCTTGAGCACACCGACTTCTACACCGTTAATCAGACCGAGTGCTCCAAACGCACCGCGCGCATCGGAGAGACCCACACGGACCCACGACGAGATATCGACAAGCCCGATCCCGTTCTGTTGGTGGAGCACTTAGAATCTTTCTTTGAAAAAGATTCTCTTCCGTTTCCCCCCAGAGGAACATGTGGCAAAATAATGCCAAATAACGGCTTAATGATGTCTTCCTGCAGCAGGGGAGCCTTAGTTTTCCCAGGGCTTTTAATTTATTTTATGTTATAAATTAATAATGTATGTATGATGGAGAGGAACTCATTAAGCCTAAGTGTCATAACACAGGCACTCAGGAGAGAGCGGGGCGAGCGAGGCTGATGCACTCTGATGCTACATTAACTACGTGAGTCATATTTGTTTTCTCTCCACTTAAAGCTGAAAACAGCCGAGGAGGTAAATGTAATTATGATGATACTATTTTAAAAGGTTCAGGAAGCCCAAGAATAGAATTTGCACAAACATCAGAAAAGGCAGCTTGTTCTGGCCACTCAGATGTCCTGTCTTTTGTGAGGAATTCACCTAGACTATGCGGGGCGTGGCCACAAGGCCAGTACGCCCTCTATGCGACCAAGAGCTTCCCAAGGCCAAGTTCATGCTTTCAGACACAGGGAGCTCATCTAAAGCATGGGCTGTCTCTCAGAACACAACGGCCAGGCCGGGAAATGCAAGGAAGTTTCCCAGGGACCCTCAGCTGGAGCCCCTTCCCCTTCTCGCAGAGGGGAGGACTGGCCCAGGGCGCTACGCACGTGGCCCCATCTGCTCTGGCTCCTGCCTGTGGATGGTGCACCTCTGTTTTGGTGAGCTGAGCCGACTCTGCGAAGCACCAGCACGGACACTGGCTGTATAAAAGGATGTGGTTCAATTTGCTTTAAAAAGCAGGCGTAGCAATTTCCAGCGACTCCTTTTCCTATTGGTTCTCGATTCCTTCACGGAGGAAGGCCCATGTTGAAGGTAACATAATGAAATAACAGGAGAAAATCCAAGGGCAAATTAAGCCTTTTGTCTTGAGTCTCAATTAGAAATGAAATGTCCAAAGAGAGAGGGCATGTGCAGAAAGGCCACTGAGGGAAAGGCTAGTGACTACCAATCACCACCATCAAAGGAATCCTCGATCCTGCAACAGGGAGCAGGGACCTCTACCTCAGCACTGTCCACAGTTGGAGTTCTAGGCCAGGTGATCTGCAGTCCCAACCCAGGAGCCCCCTGTGCAAACAGGAATCGGTGTTTGCAGGAGCCCTAATTAAGGAGATAGCTAAGATTGCGGTTAGCTGTGAGCCATAAGCATTACCACCTTCCATGGTCTCGTGAGACTTGGCCCGGGACATTGTGGATTGGGTCGGCGCCATTTGCATGGTCTCGCGAGACTTGGCCCAGGGGATTGTGGATCGGGTTGGTGCCATTTTTGTGGTGTGGTTGGAGGAGTGTGGATTGCGTGTCAGGGTGTTGTTGGAGCCGGAGAGAGAAGCTGGCAGAATAAAGAGCCTGTTTGTTTCCAGTCTGCCTCTGAACTTATT
Source organism: Tamias sibiricus (assembly GCA_025594165.1). Lineage (NCBI taxonomy): Eukaryota > Metazoa > Chordata > Mammalia > Rodentia > Sciuridae > Tamias > Tamias sibiricus. The sequence continues at coordinate 100,984,180 of CM046669.1, forward strand.
CCCGCGGCTTTGTTGCTGCAGGCGGCCATCGCTTCAGGCAGCGACAGGTGTTCCCATCTTCAGTACGAGGAAATGGAAGGCAGGGGAGCACTCAGCCGGCGAACTCACCCCCAGTCATGCAGTCTACACGCAGTGGGCCCAGAGCTCAGGCCAGCGGGATGCAAAGCCCAGGTCCCTTCCTCTGCATGCGGCCTCCTTCTCTGTGTGACCCTGGGGCCTGGTGTGGGTCTGGCTCTTGAGGGTACTCAAAGGCCCCAGGAGCAGTGCTACAGGAAGCACTGCCGTGTGGGCTCCCTTGAAGGGTGGGCTGGGCACCCCGGGCAGCAAGGGCTGCACCAGCAAGGCCACGGCAGAGCCCATGGGAGGAAAGTGACGTGACAAGAGACGCATCTACTGTGGCCTTCTGCAGGGCAGCAGCAGGTTTTTTTCCCCTTTCTTCCAGCTTTCAAAAATACAAGAGCATCAAGAGCTGCAGAGGACCTGGCCTTCTAGACAAGGGCATCACCTTGAGCCTCCTCTGGCTCCGGGTTCACATTACAGGACGACCAAGTGTTGGCTGGCTCTACATCAGTTCTCACCCCTTTCCTATCAGACTTGACTCAAAGCTCACCTCTGTCAGGAAACATGTCCCCCCACCATGCAATCTAAAATAATGACTGCGCACAGTGCTAGCCTCCCTGATATGGGCTTGACACCAGCTGCAAGACATATGGTGATTAGGAGAAAGACTCATCATCTGGGATTGTACATCATCATCATCATCATCACACCACCATCACCACTACCATTGTCATCACCATCATCAATACACCATCACCACCATCATTATCATTATTACCACCATCACCACCATTTATCATCATCATCATCACCATCATTAACATACTACCACCACCATCATCATTATTATTATCACCACCATCACTACCACCACCATCACCACCATCACCATCATCAACACACTACCACCACCATCATCATCATTATTATCATCACCATCACTATCACCATCATCACCACCATCACCACCATTATCACCACCATCACCATTATCATCACCATGACCAACATCACTACTACCACCATCATCATCATAGTTACCATACCCATCACCACCATCACAACCACCACCATCATCACTAACACTACCATCACCACTACCACCATCATTGTCATTATCATAACCATGACTACCACCATCAACATCTCCATCACTACCATCACAACCAACTCCATTATCATTACCATGACCAACAACACCATGAACATCATCATCATTACAACCATCACTACCATCACAAGTACCATAATCATCATCATCATAAATATCATTAACATCACCACCACCATCACCACCACTATAACCATCATCATAATCGCCACCACCACCACCACCACCATCACCATCACCATCACCATTATTTTATAACCTATAGAGAGCAGGAGCCATGGTTTGTGTGAGTTTTGGGATACACATTTTGAAGACCGAAATACAGGTAGGAAGCCTCTGAACCAGTTTGGAGATTTATTCAGACAATCACACTTAACCCTGTTCCAGTTAAACACATGATCCACGCAGGAACCAGGGAACCCAGGGGAGGGGCACCGGATCCCAATAGCAGCCCGCACATGGGGGTAGTGCAGTCTCCAGCTTTCAGGTAACAGCTAAGGCTTGGAGTTTTTAGTTGATTTTTCCTACATTCATGCATCAGATAAAGCCAGTGTGGTTTCCAATCCCAGCTCTCGAATGGCCAGCCTGTGTTCTTACCATTGTCACAGAGTCCCAGCACGGGCTGGTAGCACTCTCCCCACTGTTGCTCCCTGCTGGGGCGCTGCCTCCACGTTCCTTCCAATGAGGAAAGAGCATCAACCCGTCTTTCCCTGGTAGCATTCATGGAGAGGTCCGGGGCTGAAGAGGACACGGCATCTCACCACCCCCTTTCCTGGAGCAACTGTGACTTCTTTGATGATCGGAATGATTTAGACCAGAGTATCCCCAGAGCCCCTTTTGGATATTTCTAGGTCTTTACCAGATAATCTTTTGCTAAATGTGAAATTTTTAAGGCTCACTGTACCTCTGAGCTAGTTCACTAGCCTTGACTTTACAATTAAGAATCACATGGATCTGGGCGCAGTGGCGCACACCTGTGATCCCAGCACTTGGGAGGCTGAGGCAGGAGGATTGCGAGTTCAAAGCCAGCCTCAGCAATGGCGAGGCACTTAGCAACTCAGTGAGACCCTGTCTCTAACAAAATACAAAAAAAAGGGCTGGGGATGTGGCCCAGTAGTCGAGTGCCCCCAAGTTCAATCCCTGGTACCAAAAAAAAAAAAAAGAAAAGATAAAGAAAAAAAGAATCACATGGAGGGCTGGGGTTGTGGCTCAGCAGTAGAGCAGTTGCCTAGTACATGCGCGGCCCGGGTTTGATCCTCAGCACCACGTAAAAATAAGTGCATTGTGTACAACTAAAAGCAAATAAAATAAATATATATATATAAAAAAAGAATCACATGGAAATTAAGAAAGGGCTCAGTCTGAGCAGGGTGGCATTGGGTAGGCCTCAGCCTCTTTGGTCACGCCCACAAACCTATGCATACCTGCTCTGATTCCCGTGCCCTCTGCAAGCTGCACATGAACCCTTGTCATCTGGCTTGTGCAGACACTAACAGCTCCTCAAGACCCCGGAGGAAGGCCCCCTCCTCTGGGAAGTCACCCTTTCTTCCTTTCCACCTTCTGAACCCTTGTTACACTGATCTTGCACATCTTCCCAGGGACCTTGGCACTTTGTGCTTAAAAATATTGCCAGAGCTCTTTCTGAAAATTCCAGCCTGGGGGTTCTTGAACCCCCAAAAGCCATAAGTACACTGACACGGCAGTTATTTAGCTGCCCTCTTTTGTTAAAAAAAGTTTTTTAAGTAATAGATGGATACAATACTTTTAGTTTGTTTGCTTATTTTTTTCATGCAGTGCTGAGAATCGAACCCAGTGCCTCACGCATGCTAGGCGAGCGCTCTACCACCGAGCCCAAGCCCTGGCCCTTTAACTGCCCTCTTTAAACCCACATAAACAGAAGCACTGAAACTGACCTTCTGCAAAAGTTCAACACAATTGAAACAACATTGCTGCAGCTGAACTAGACAGGCTCTGAACGGACATGGTGGAAAGGATGACCTGAAACTGCAGCCCCTCAGGTCAGCGCTGTTACCTGGTCGAGGTCTCACAGAGCCTGGGGCTGGCGGCGGCGGCGGCCAGGGGGTAGAAGAGCAGTTCTGCCTCGTCTCGGGGTCCAGAGTCACACAGGACACTCTGGACTTGCCTGTGGGGTGCTGGGCTGCCCTTCAGGCTCCCTGGGACGGAGCTGAGCAGTTAGCTGAAGTGCGGGTGCAGGGAGGAGGAGCCGGAAGGGAGACAAAGGAGCTGAGCTGTGAGGCAGGACCGCAGGAGGAAGAACGACCCTGCAGGGTGGTGGCCAGCGGCCAGCGTAGGTGCAGGAGGGTGGCGGGCAGGTGGACCACGCTCCCCTGTTTGCGCACAGATGCATCCTGGAATACCAAACCTATGCAGCCTGCACGGACCCCAGGTCCTGTGACTCCCCACTTAGCTGTGAAGCACTGGTTACGTGCTCTGCAGCAGCTGTAGCTGACACGGGCTGCTCAGGTGGCTATCTGCACATGTGTATGTGTGTGTGTGTGTGTACGTGTGCGTGGGGGGAGCTACTTGTCTCAGCACAGCCTGACCAACATCTCCTGGCATGAGGACACTCATGCATAATGGCCATTACTGACCTCCAGGCCAAAGACATAGGCCAAATCACAGACTGCAGCCCCCACTTATCGCATCCATTCCTTCTAAACCAGTTACAAATCAGACAGACGAAGGACAAGGCCATGGTGAAGGGCTCTGGATGAAGTGCCCCACTTTACAGGTTGCCAGTCCTCGGGGAACAGACAGGGAACTGCAGGCTGCGTGCGCACCAGGGGGGAGCGTGGGGGCAGGGGCCCGACACGTGGTACTGAACCCTTCCTCCACCCGGCTGCGGCTCCTGGACCCACTGCAGGCCGAGTGGCCAGGCCTCCTGCCGCCGGCTCCTGGCACACGGTGCTGCTTTTCCCACTGGGCTCCAGGCGTCGGGCCTCCACCTCAGTGCTCGGCAGGGCTGGGCAGTGGAGGCGGTCAGTGGAGGCTCACTGACCGAGGAAGGGAACGACCGAGCCAGGGCTCCCCGGGGGCTCCAGGGCTTCCCCGGGGACTCCAGGGCTCCCCCGGGGGCTCCAGGGCTTCCCGGGGGCTCCAGGGCTTCCCCGGGGGCTCCAGGGCTCCCCGGGGGCTCCAGGGCTTCCCCGGGGGCTCCAGGGCTTCCCCGGGGCTCCAGGGCTCCCCGGGGGCTCCAGGGCTTCCCGGGGGCTCCAGCGCTCCCCGGGGGCTCCAGGGCTTCCCGGGGACTCCAGGGCTTCCCCGGGGGCTCCAGGGCTTCCCCGAGGGCTCCAGGGCTTCCCCGAGGGCTCCAGGGCTTCCCCGGGGGCTCCAGGGCTCCCTGGGGGCTCCCTCTGCTCGAGGCAGGAGGCCGGGGTGAGCACAGGCACTGACAGGCTCCAGGCAGGGCCGGGGCCTCCCCTCCAGCACCCTGGCCCGTCCTCCCTGCAGCCTCCACACCGTCCCACCTGTCCACTGCTCCTCTCCCACTCCAGGCGAGCTCGAGGCAGGGACCCCTTCTATGGCCACACAGTGTTCCCGTGCCTGGAGCAGCCCTGGCACACGGAGGGCCCTCAGCAGGTCCCGGGGGTGGCAGGGCACCTCTATCCTCCAGCATGGGGGCCCCCACTGACAGATTTCAGGGCCTCCGCAGATGAATAACTGCTGGTGGGGACAGGCTGGAACGCGTCTGGGGCTCCCTCCAGAAAGGGAGACAAAGAAAGCCACCAGCAGAGCGAGTGACGGCTGCGGCCTGGCGGGGCAGGGAGACGCAGGGCGCCACCGATGATCACCGTCCAGGCCCCGGCACCCACCCCTGTGCCTGGACGTGTGTGCACGGCCTCCCTGGAGAGGAGATCTCCCACCTATTTCCAGAACCCTGGAGTGGGATGGAAATGACAGTTGTGAAACGATTTTCACCAACCCAAGATGTCGCTGCAGGCTGAAGAGGAAGTTGGCAGTTCAGAGCAGAGACCTGGTTCTGTGATATTGCGAGATTCGCACTCAAAGCTCTTGCTCAGGAACGAGGCACCCCCCACACCAGACAGACACCGGACAGTCACCCCGCCTCTCAGCGGGAGATGGGAACATATGTGGCGCCCGTTAAAATTAGCTCCATGAACCCAGCAGCTCTGGTTGGAGCAGCTTTACTCTACAGCTCCTGGGCCTAGAGAATAAAGCCCCCGCTCTTGGGGGGGCCCCAAGGCGCTTCCTGCCTGCGTCTCCATCTGCCTGGGGAGCCGGGGCCTGCTCCACCCTGCGCTGGAACCCGCGCTTCAGTCGAGACAGTCTGGCCCCAGCCGTCGCCCACCTCCCCCTCGATCCTGCTCTTTTGGCGTGGGCCTCTCTCCCACTTGGTCCTGAGCTCCTTTGGGTCAGGAGCAACGACCGTGCCGTCCACACCTGCCTGCATGCCCTGGGCACGAGTCTCGTGAGCTGAACAATCTGCAGCTGGCTCCAGCCCAGGCTCCACACGGCGACAGGGGCCACGGATTTCTGAAGATCCAACCCGATCGCCCCTCCGATGGTCCCTGCCGCAACCGTGCCACAGCCGAAGTTCCTCTGCGGGGCGTAGGAGGCTTGCCAGCGCCTGCCCTTCCTCCCCTCACTTCCTGCACTCTCGGGAGCCCTCCCTCTGGCTCCATCTCTGTCTGCGCGGGGTGTTCTTGACCTCCTCCTTCAGCGGCTGGTGGGCCATCTGCTCTTCCTGGCCCATTTTTCCCCAGAAACCTTTCCACTCTGCCAGGGCACACGCACCCAGGCCTCCCTGCCCTGGCTCCCTGCACGCACCCTGCCTAGTTCACCAGATTTGGGGATCCTTGGGGACAGGGACCACTTATCATTGCATCCCCAGCACATCACCTAGAGAAGACACGATGACCACTACAGGACAACCCAACCTCTAGGTCGGCGCTGCCCGACTCTGCGCCTTAGACGATGAACAGCAAGTGACCGCTGCAGCCACGAGACCCAAGATGGCTCCTTGGCAATCCGTACAGCCAGGTACACACTCCAGCCGTGGGCAGCACTGCCAGAGAACTAGCTGCCCTCCCCTGCTTGGCTCTGAATGGCATCACAGTGCCTGGGCCGAGCCCACGGGCTGGCTCACAGAAGACTGGCACTACAACAGGCAGAGGAAGACATCTGTTGCCACTGCACCACCCTCCACCACGTGACCCTTCCTGGGTAGCCACATGATAGCAGGGAACAGGGCACCGCTGCTGGAAGCCCCCAGAAGACCCTCGGACACAACTGCAGATGCCCCGCGTCTGCTTCTGCCTGGATTCTGCTGGTGGTGGCAGCCGCCGGGTCCCGGGAAGCCATCTTCTCTCCCATGGTCAGAGGACCCAGAGGCTGTGTGTCCTCACGCCTCTCTGGACAGTGTCTCCAGGCTGCAGGGCTGATGTGGCCTTCCCCTGCCTCCACACCCCGGTGGCAGTGCACAGCTGTCCAGGGGACAGCGGTGCTAAGCGCACTGAAGTTTTCCCTTGGCTGGAGCTGTCCCTAAGTTCTGGGCACTGCTGCTTCCTCAGGGCATCCTGGGGCCATCCCACGAGGTCAGGCAGCTGTCAGCGAGCAGCAGGAAAGACATGGTGGGGTGCTCCTCGTGGGGGAGGGAGGCGCCCACTGTGCTCCAGCTGGGAAGAAGACCCCAAGTCAAGGGCCAAAGTCCAAGGTCAGTGGGCCCGAGAGGTCTGTCCCTCGGGTTCTAATTTCCGACTCCAGCGTCTGATCGCGAGAGCCCTGGCCCGTGTTCTACGATGTCCTGTGCAGCCACCAGGCTGCAGGCTGATTTCTCCAGAGGAACACGAGTGTGGCACCTGGGGGTCAGCTCTCCTGCAGTTGAACGGGCCACCGCGAGGCAGCTGACGAACAGAGCACTGGTGCCCTCCATCCAGCCCCCGGGAGGCCGGCACACGCTTCTCTGCATTCAGGTGGCCGACTGCAGGTAGGAGGGCGCGGCGCACATGGCGCCTCAGTGACCACACGGCAGTCTTTTGCGCAAGGCGAGGTCTCGATCATCTGTTTATAAGTGGGCATCTAAAGCTCCGAGAGCTTAAATGACACGCCCACAGAGCCTCCCCCAGTGGCAGGGGACCAAGGCTGCAATAGCAAGTCACGGTCAGTTCTACGTGGCCAGGTGCGTCCCGGCTCCTATGTTGGGTCAGATTGTCAGCATTTTTAAAAACCGATAACTGAGACTCAACACCTCCAGAGCCCTTAGGGTCACAGTGCCACCTGCCGTACAGCACCAGGCCATCCTGCCTGCTCCCAAGGAGAGCCAGCTCTCAGGCCACTCAGAAGCCCTGCACCAGGTAGCCCGGCCAGCAAGCCCAAGGAGCTCTGTGCCAAGGACCTTCACCTCCCTCTCAGCTTGGCCTGCCTTCTCCAGCTTCGTCTGGGGATAGCGGCTCGGTGGGCGAGGGCTTGGAGAAGGAAACCTCCACCTGACTGCTTCCCAACAACTAAGGAAAGCTGGCTTGTCTGCTAGCCCCCCTCTCTGTGCAACGGGTCTCTACTGGCCTCCTGTCCCCCAGCCCCCTGCTGAGGCCGCAGGCCAAGCACCCATCTCCTCAGCAGGCCCTGCACCCGCTCTCTCATTCACCCCGATAAAAGCATGAAGACAGAAGATGCCGTTCCAGTGTTCCTCGATTCTGGGAATGCGGAAGCTGTGGAGGGCACTCCCCCTCTGAGCTGTGACAGTCACGGTTTCCTAAGGCGGGTTTGTAGCGACGTTCAGATTCTTCTCTCCCCTCTTGGGGCCTCTTCCCCCTCTGTGGCATGCATGGCTTTGCCACACCTGGCTGGAAAACGAGCCGCTCTGCTCCGCGCGGCTCACGGCTCCCAGCTGGGAAGAGTCTTGCTGGGAAGTGGAGCTGAGCCTGTGAGAGCGGCCGGCCTCGCTAATCAAGGGAGGATCCTGCGCACGCTCCAGGCCATGCTCCAGTCCCTGCAAGGTTTTCTGAATTCTTCCTGGGTGCTTTGTCCAGGAAGGCACAGACTGAAGTCAAGGCGTGATGTCCTTTCATGCAAAATGGGCGCCCTCCAGTGACACTTCTTTGTCCCTACCTGGACCTTTCAACCACCACTGAGCTTCACTCCTCAGGTGTGGTTTCCAGCACAACAGTGTAAATGTGGCTGGGCCTGCCCCAAGTGGCCACAGTGCCAGCCTTGCCCCCAGGCACGGCCACGGTGCTGGCTCAGGACAGTGGCTACTGCTGAGGAGGGGCCCTTCCAGCAGGAGCAGCGGATGCCATCGAGGGGCCTCCGTCGCTGCCCTGCTAGTTCTCTGTGGAGACAGGGCCCGAGACTCGCTTCCGGGCCTTGGCGAGGGGCACTCAGTGCCTCCTTGGCCATTTCTGGCTGGCCCCGAGCAACTGGTTGAAGTCAGCCCTGAGGATGCCCTGCTCCTGGGCTCTGTGCCCTGCAGGCCTTGTCACTGAGGGGACACACGAGGCTGGCTGGGTGCCTCCGTTGGTTGAGGGGGCTCCCCAGGGCCCGTCCCTCCCGAACTCCTGCTCTGCTTTACAAACTGGTCTTCTAAAGGACCGGACAAGCTCCCTCGGGACGTTAAGGGAGTGTGGCACTTGTCTCCAGTCTCTGGGGACACAATGGTGAGTTCCCAGGAGAATTCTGACCCCGACCCAGAATGCCATCTCCAAGCCACTGTCCTCCCCGGCTCCACGGTGGGCTGGGGAGGACAACCTCAGGACAGGGACAGGCTCAAGTGGACGTTCCAGAGGACTTGGCCGCGTTGTGGGGTGTGTACTGGGGGTGGGGGGGAAGGCACTGGATGCCCCACCTCACACTTTCTGTTCACCTCTGGGACTGATCAAAGATGTTTCCAGGGCCCACGGGGACACCTTGGCCACAGCCTTTCTCGGGGTTTTTGACCGAGACAGATTTGGCCAGCCATCGACACAGCGCTCGCGGGTCTCCACTGGGCAACGTGAGGTGCACCATCACCGGAGGGGCCGGGGCCAACACCAGCAATGGCTCCAGGGAGGGTGGGGGAGGGTGGGAGTCAGGCTGCTGCAGACTGGGGTGCGGTCAGGTCAGGTTTCTGGGGCGTCATTCCCATGGATATGCAGAAGAAAGTAAAGTCAGCCAAGTGCACACGCTGCTCTGCCCAGACCCTGCCATCACACACCGAAGGAGCCAATGTCTTGCTCCGGGGCACCCGGCTCCACGGACTCCTGGTCCCCACCCCAGCCGGGAGGGGCTCTCCTGCCTGAGCTACCCTTCTGCTCCATTTCTCGCTTCCTGGGACCTGCACAGGCCCCTCTGAGGGTGCTGCCTGCTTCCGCTTCACAGAAAGGGAGGAGCTGTGGGCTGAGGGGCCAGGGCGGAGGCAGGAGCCTCACCAGCCAGGGTGGGGAGGACTCTGGTCCCGCCCCAGTGAAGGAGCAGGTGCATTCAGACCGTCCCCCGCTCCCACCTCCCACCTGGCCAGCGTCCTGGGACCGCCCGGGGCAGGTGGCCGGCGGTCAGGAGGCCTACCTGTATCTCTGCTTCACAGACTGCTTCTCGGCGGACTTGCAGACGTGCCCCGCGTAGTACAGCGGGAAGAACAAAAAGTTCCAGTTGGTGGCAAACCAGGTGAGGGTGAAGGGCGCGTCGAACTTGGCGAAGGTGAGCTTGGCGAGCTGCGTGGAGCCGGCCCAGGAGGCGCACACGCACAGCACCACCGCCACGCCCCAGAAGGCCTTGTGCAGCTGCGCCCGCGAACACGTCCAGCGGCGGCGGCTGGTCCTCCCGCCGGCCTCCGCCCCGCCCGGTGCCTGGGCCTCTGCCGGGCCCGGGGGCTCCCGGGGGCGCTCCTCCCCTGGGGAAGAGAAGGCGGTTAACGGCCTGCAGACCGGGGAGCTGTGGTGCAGGGCAGCTCCCGCACCACGTGCCCTGCAAAACGGCAGCCCAGTACTGGCTGCCGTGTCCTGTGCAGCAGAGCCCGGTGCTGGGGGCCAAGGTCCACCACCCCATTTCCTGTGGGCCTGCTGGAAACGCAGTCTCAAGCCTCCCCCAGGCTCCCTAAACCGGAAAGTGATTCCAACAGGTGGCTTGCCTGCCCGGGCCTGGGGACCTTCAGAGCATGCAGGGGGGACGTGTTCTGACCCCCATTAGCTCAGCTCACGGAGCCCAGTGCCGTGCGGAGCTGGGCAGCCCTGGGAGGGACTTCCTCCGGGTGGCAGGCCTCGACCTCTAAAGGGATCTGCCTCCACAGACAGGCACATCCGCCACGCCCTCCCCTCCTGCATGCTGGGCGACCGTGGACCCTTCTCCTCCGCTCGAGCTCCCCATGTGTGGACTCTGGTCCCACGTGGAAGCTTTACCTAAAACCCGCAGCCCCTGGCAGCTGGTGTGCGAGAGGCCACAGACACGACGGTCCATTACAGAGCCGTGTCACTCGGGAAACAGGCTGCAGCGCGAGCCGCACCCACGGTGCACGGGGCGGTGAAAGGCGTTATTTTCCACTGTTTGCTTTTCGTTCATGACTGTGTGTGTGCCAGTCGGCTGGAAAGTTAAACAGAGCCATGGCTGGTGTCAGAGTCACCGTGGACAGAGGCGGACTTCCAGGGGACGGCCCACCCCCCCCCACAGCCCCATACCCCGTGTGCTCTGCCTGGCGCTGAGCTGAATGGGCACCAGCTGCCAGGGCACCTCGCTACAGGGTACAGGAAATGAGGTCTCTGTACCTCGTTTTAAACTTGATGGTCGTTTAATGATCTTTAAGAACATCCGACCAGATTCTGTATGCTTTCTGAAACAGTTCTGTGGGCAAAATCCTGGTTCAGCTCAGACTGTGTTATACGGGGGTGCACTAACCCTGTCACTGACTACCAGCCTGGACTGTGTCGTCCTAGTCGAAGACCACCCAGTGCTACGTGACTAGTCAAGGACTGATCCGAAGCCTGTCTGACACGGTTTCTGTTGTCTTCATCATCTGCTTTGATAGTGTGTGAACTCTTGGTTTTCCCGTGTGTATAGATCCATCTTGAAGTCCTAGAAAACCAAGGCCCCCTGGGAGCTGCTGGCGCACGCCTGTCTCCAGCTGCAGGTGGGGCAGACGCAGGAGACAGACAGAAAGACAGAGTCCCAGCCTCCACTTTATGCCCTCCCGCCAGGCCTTCTTAACTCTGCTCATGGTGAATTCCAACAGTTTAAGGCAGATTCCGTTCCAGGTGGAAGCACACAGATTCAGAGCACACCCTGACTACCTGCCAGTTTGCATCAGCCTCTGCAGCCCTTCTTGGATAACTGGGTGCGTGTGGGGGGCTGGGGAGTTTTCTCGCTCAGGGAAGCTGGGCCCTGAGCTCCCCTGGAAAGACAGCAGGAGATGAAGATGGGCCTCCGTCAAAACCCCCACTTGAGGACAGAGGCCGGGGAGGCTGCATAAATTCAGCCCGGGGCACATTTCCTCAGTGTTTTGTTGTGGCAAATGAAGCTTTAGGACTGGGGGCCCGAGTGCTGGCGCTGCGTGCGCTCCCAGGGAAGGAGAGAGCTGCCGGTCCGTGACGCTGTGTTGCTGGAATGGCTTTGTGCCTGAACAGCCCTTCTGCAGCCTGTGCCCGTCCTCCAACCAAGGGAACACAACAACGCACAAGCAGCCTGGAGACACTGCAGACGGAACGCATAACCCCTCCTTTAGAATAACTTGTAAGACTGAACTGTTTTCAAACGCGTAACGCAGGTAATAGGCATGATAAGAGAAAGGGAGTCCATGGCTGCTGGTAAGTTTGGAAAACGCTAAATAGAACTGACAGGTCCTTTGCTCTAGCAATATTCAGGGCACAGACATGGTGAGTGTCCAGGAGGCTGCTCTAGCCCGTGTGCCTGCCTGCCATCTCAGTTAAGTGGGTGACGTCTGTGGTAGGTCCTCGTGTACCCTGGAACACACTTTGGGAAACACGGGAACAGACCCTTAAAAAGCATCAGAGAGCAAAGCCTAATTCATTGCAAACCCTCCAGTCTCTGCATTGAGTCTCTCGTAATCATGATCACGTATGAATTTCATCACCTCACACATTCTTAATACTTCTAGATACCTCCTCCCTCTGCAAACACAAAAGGTTCTTTATAAACACATTACAAAAGTATGAGAAGCAAGAATGAAAAGCAACCCATAATAAGAGAGCTCTCGCTGCTGCTGCTGCTGCATTTTCTGCAGTCTCTTGTCTGTGCAGGACACATGGAGGCCTCGGCTGACCTGTGCCCCTTCCACACGGACACAGACCCACTCGCTCAGCAAAGCCCGGGTTGCGCTGTCTTCGTCCTGCAGTTATTCAACCAAAAACATCCCACACAGACTTTATAGAGCTCTCGGGCTATGTGCAGTGACTACTCCCAGGAACATCGCACTGGACAGCAGATGGCCAGGAGGCACTGCCCTGTGTCCAGAGCTTTGGTCTAGGAACAAGCGCAAAGTATGACCACTGTTCTCCAGGGACTCTGCAGGTGACAGGACGCACCTCGGAAGAATTAAGGACAGTTACATGCAAAATGCAGAGACCTCCAGCTCCAAGCGTAACAAGAAGTTGTGAAGAGAGCATGGCCGGTGTGCCCTGGGATGTTAGTGACCAGAGTCAGAGGAGGCCGCGGCGAGGCCGAGCCTGGCAGGACGGAAAGGCTCTGACTAGGGAGGAGCCGCGTCCAGCGTCAGCGTGCGCGACCTGCCCAGGGGCAGCGAGCACCAGGACCCCACCTCGCCCCACGGGCTGCTCGGTCATGCAGCAGGAGAGACTGCCAGGTGCGTGGAAGGACAGGAGCACGTGCAGGTGTGAGCGGCCCCCTTCAGGAAGGAGGTGCCAGCAGAGGGCGGGAACGGCGGGCAGTGACCCGGCAGACCCCGTGCTCGGGCACGTCTTCGTCCACCACTGAAGCGCGGCGGGAGCCTCCAGGGTCCCCTTCACGAGCTGCCCGTCGGGTCGTGCCCACGCAGGTTTCAGACGTGGAGCCGCGGCGAGGAGGGCTCACCCCACGTCTTCCAGGGCAGGAAACCGGGGACTGCCTGCTCGATTCCGCTCCGGCGCCGAGAGGCGGAGCCCCCAGGAAATCAGTAGGAAGGGGCCGCCCAGCTCTCTGGCCATTAGTGCCCGCCCGAGGTCCTGGAGTCCCTCGCTCTCACTCTCCGCCCGCTCTGCAGCCGACCTCTGCTTATGGCCTCCCTACCTGGCACTGCACCCTCGCCCGCAGGCAGCATCTGGGGGCAAGTCACAGGTGGCGCCTCTGGCCCAGTGGGGCGCTGCCAGACGCTCGTGTGGGTCCAAGCACCCGGCAGCCACGTCCCCTCTGGGTGCTCTGTTTGGGCTACTTCATCCACCCGGACACATTGCAGGGCAGGTGGGCCCTTCCAAGCACGGCTGCCAGAGTGTGAGAGTGTGTGAGTGTTTTGTGTAAGAGTGTGTGCGAGTGTGTGTGTGTGAGTGTGTGTGTGTGTGCGAGTGTGTGTGAGTGAGATGTGTGTGCAAGTGCGTATGAGTGTATGAGTGTGTGAGAGTGTGTGTGAGATTGTGTGAGAGTGTGTGCGAGTGTGTGTGAGAGTGTGTGCAAGTGCGTATGAGTGTGTGTGTTTGAGAGTGTGTGTGTGTGAGATTGTGTGTGAGTGTGTGAGAGTGTGTGTGAGAGTGTGTGTGAGAGTGTGTGAGATTGTGTGAGTGAGTGTGTGCGAGTGTGTGTGAGTGAGAATGTGTGCAAGTGCGTATGAGTGTATGAGTGTGTGAGAGTGTGTGTGTGAGATTGTGTGTGAGTGTGTGTGAGTGTGTGTGAGATTGTGTGAGAGTGTGTGCGAGTGTGTGTGTGAGAGTGTGTGCAAGTGCGTATGAGTGTGTGTGTTTGAGAGTGTGTGTGTGCGAGTGTGTGTGAGTGAGAATGTGTGCAGTGTGTATGAGTGTGTGAGATTGTGTGAGAGTGTGAGTGTGTGCAAGTGCGTATGAGTGTGTGTGAGTGTGTGTGAGATTGTGTGCGATGTGTGTGTGTGTGAGAGTGTGTGCAAGTGCGTATGAGTGTGTGAGAGTGTGTGTGTAAAAGTGTGTGTGAGTGAGAGTGTGTGCAAGTGCGTATGAGTGTGTGAGATTGTGTGAGAGTGTGAGTGTGTGCAAGTGCGTATGAGTGTGTGAGAGTGTGTGTGTAAAAGTGTGTGTGAGTGAGAGTGTGTGCAAGTGCGTATGAGTGTGTATGAGTGTGTGAGAGTGTGTGTGTGTGAGATTGTGAGTGTGTGCGAGTGTGTGTGAGAATGTGTGCAATGCGTATGAGTGTGTGAGATTGTGTGTGAGTGTGAGTGTGTGCAAGTGCGTATGAGTGTGTGAGAGTGTGTGTGTAAAAGTGTGTGTGAGTGAGAGTGTGTGCAAGTGCGTATGAGTGTATGAGTGTGTGAGAGTGTGTGTGTGAGATTGTGAGTGTGTGCGAGTGTGTGTGTGAGAATGTGTGCAATGCGTATGAGTGTGTGAGATTGTGTGTGAGTGTGTGAGAGTGTGTGTGAGTGTGTGTGTGTAGGCGTGCCCTCTTCTGCACTGGGATACTCCGTGCACTGTGACGTGTACCCACGCCTGTGCCCACGAGTCCCTCTGGTCTGTCTCAGAATCCTGAGGGCTGCCAGGAAAACTGGGCGTCAGTCCCACCTCCCCCAGTCACGCTCTGTGCCATTCCCTAGGGGACCAGCCGAGGAGTCACACTCTGTTCTAGGAGAAGCAGTGCCCAGAGGCCATGTCCGAATCACAGAGGGTCAGTTGGAGGTCCAGCCTAGCCACCAGCCCATGTGGGGTCCATGAACTGTCCACTGCTCTTCCCTGAGAAAATGACGAATCGGGGGCTTCCTGTGTTCCTGGGGTGGGAGCCACTTCTTCAACGAGAAAGCCTTAGGTTGGACAGGCATTCGCTGTCTCCTGAAATGTCCTATCGAGTGCTTTCATTGCTTCCAAGAAAACGCCCGTGTCTCTTTGACCAGCTCCCTGAGAACAGGTGGGCGCTTGCTGACACCCTCCATGGAAAAGTCTCCAGAGAGAGCCTGTCCTTAGGGCAAGGGGTTCTGGGGCCCAAGACACCACTGGCTGGCACAGCCCAAGCCCCTGCAAGCAGAGAGCAGGAGGCTGGCATCTGCATCCGCAGGACCCACAAAGAGACTTTTATACTTTATTGAGGTATAATTTTCATCTCATAAAACTCAGTCATTTTAAGTATGCAGTTCAGTGATGTGTAGCAAATGCACAGAATTGAGACAAACATCACTACAGTGCAGATTTAGAGTAGTCCCATCACTCCAAAATGAGTCCTCCTGCCCCCTATTGCCAGCCTCTACCCCAAGGCCACTGGGATCTGCTTTCTTCTCTAAACCTTGAGTATTCTGGACATTTCATATAAATATGCAGACTTACACCTCTGGCTTCTTTCAGTTAGCAGAGTGTCCTTGGGGTTCACCTACGCAGTAGCCCGTGTTAGCTGTTCATCCTTCTTAGGGCTGCGTAGTATTCCATTGCATGGATATACCACATTGTTTATCCACTCATCTATCAATGGGTTGCTTCTAGTTTGGGGCTATGGTGAGTGATACTGCTATGAGCATCCGTATGTAAGTCTTTGTACAGATGCACAGGTTTATGTTCATATTTTCTTGGGTGGACTAGGTACATTTTAGGCCACGTATCCTCTAATCTTTATCCACCACCTTCTTTGGGGAACAAGGCAGAGCTCTTCCCAGTAGGATGTGCTTAGCGCAGTGTTTAGAGAGCCCACATCTTAGAGGGTCCGAGCTCCTAATTCCATCTCCAGGAGACACAGCTGAGAACTGCTCAGGGGACCAGAGGAGCCCGCACGCTTCTCTTTTCCTGGACTGCCCAGGGAAAGACGAGGCTTGAAGAAGGGATTTTCATTTATTGGTCACACCAGCTCAGGACCTGGCCACCAAACCAGACAGCTTTTACAGAACTATAGAACCAAATTAAATAGCTTTTGCAAGATGAGGAGCTTTTTGGAACAAAGCTTTTGCTTATGGTTTTTTGCAAATGTAATTTATCTTCCCAAAATGCATTTTGGGTTTTGTTTTTCTCATCCACTCATTAAATACTTGTGCAGTGAGTTTATGCATGATCCTCTTTTCTTAAGCAGTGGTGTGGAGGAAGGGAAGGTTTGCAGAAGGGCCATCACAACTCCTGGGCCACCTCACACCCTCATATCCAAAGGCCATCCTCACGTCTCATCTCCCTACCTGTGATGTCAACCTGCCCTTACAGGGCCGTCTGTGTGGATGCCTGGACCTTGGCTCAGAAAACACTGCTACTGCCGGGCATGGCGGTGCACACCTGTAATCCCAGCACTTGGGAGGCTGAGGCAGGAGGATCGCGAGTTCAAAGCCAGCCTCAGCACTGGTGAGGCACTTAGCAACTCAGTGAGACCCTGTCTCTAATAAAGATACAAAAAAGGGCTGGGGACGTGGCCCAGTGGTCGAGTGCCCCTGAGTTCAATCCCCAGTACCAAAAAAGAAAGAAAACACTGCTACTCTTCATACATGGCTAACCTGGTCTCTGCTCCTGCCTAGCACTGGTCCCAGGGAAAGAAAGGGATCTATAGACAACTGAAGCTGGATGCTGACCCTGAGCAAAGTAGATGGAGACGAAGGGGAGACAGGAACAGGAGCTGGCTAGGCACACTGCGTGCACAGCACGCTGCTGGGAGAGGTCCTGCGCCTCCCCCCACGATGGCAGCAGTTGGGATGATCATTTGCAGATCTTGCGGACTGGACAGCAGAGGCCTGAGAGTCACCATCTCTGAGGTCCCAGGTGGGTGAGTGGCTGAGAAGCAGTCCCATCCAGGTCTGGCCCACCCCACAGCGTGAACGAGAAGGGAGAGCTTCCTCCTCCTCCCCTTCGGAGCTGATCAGGGCGGTGGCGCTGAGCAGCTCAGTCTGAACTGAGCAGTGCTGAACAGGGACTTGCGGTCTGCAGGGACAGACTTCATTTCTCAACTTGGAACAGCCGGAGTAAGTATAGGTGGGCTTTGGGGCTGGAAACTGCTGTCCTGGAATGAGGGTGTCATGGACTGAATGACTGTCCTCCCCAAATTCACAGGTTAAGACCCTAATGCTTGGGTGGCTATAGGGGGAGGTGGGGTCTGCACAGAAGTGATCAAGGTTAAGTGAGGTCCAAGGGTGGGGCTCTGACCTGATAGGTGAGCCGTCCTAGGAGCAGAGGAAGAGGAGAACCCACTCCCTCTACCTGCACACGAACAGAGCAGGGGCCGGAGGGCCGGGGAGCAGGGGAGCCAGCCAGGGGAGCCAGCCAGGGGAGCCAGCCAGGGGAGCCAGCCAGGGGAGCCCTCAGCAGACTCCGACCTTGCCCTCGCCTCCATGCTGGGCTTCCAGCCTCCAGAACTGTCAGAGAACAATTTTCCCAAAGCTGCCCACCTGTGGCACGTCCGCTGGCCAGCACAAGCAGGTCAGGTAGAGAGAGAGGTGCGGGCACCGACAGAGCCGTCCCTGTCGGGATGTGAGGACGAGCCAGGGTGGCAGAGAACGCATCCTGATGACCTGTTAGGAGAAGGACCCGCCCAGGATCAGGATAACTGCTGCCTCGGGGGCTTCGGCCCTGGCTGAGGGGACCGGGGTGGGTGGAGATGAAGGAAGCTGCCCCCGGGAAGCCATTTTTAAAAGTGAAATCAGCATCTGTCCCGGGAAGTGCTTCCGGGTGAGGATGGAAAGCAATCAGCATCTGTCCCGGGAAGCGCTTCCGGGTGAGGATGGAAAGCAATCAGCATCTGTCCCGGGAAGCGCTTCCGGGTGAGGATGGAAAGCAATCAGCATCTGTCCCGGGAAGCGCTTCCGGGTGAGGATGGAAAGCAATCAGCATCTGTCCCGGGAAGCGCTTCCGGGTGAGGATGGAAAGCAATCAGCATCTGTCCCGGGAAGCGCTTCCGGGTGAGGATGGAAAGCAATCTGCATCTGTCCCGGGAAGCGCTTCCGGGTGAGGATGGAAAGCAATCAGCATCTGTCCCGGGAAGCGCTTCCGGGTGAGGATGGAAAGCTGGGGGCGGGGAGGACTGCTTCTGGGCAGAGCGGGGGTCCTCGGAAGGTCCACCTGAAGCACCCCGGGAGCCGGGCAAGGCGGCCGCCCAGCCCACCTGCCGGCCGCGGCCACCGCTCCAGGAGCAGGCTCCTGGTGGCAGGTCCCTGGCTCCCACCGAGGTCTCCAGATGGCTCCAAACGTCCCAGTGATGTCACCTCTGCTGCGGGCTGCACGCCACCCTGGAATCACACCACTCAGGGGAACGCAGGTCCTGAGCCGCTCTGGGTGAGGCCGCCAGCACCTGCGGAAGGGCCGCTGTGGCGCCTGCTGGCGGGAGGAGCAGGCCAGTGGGCTCCAGAGAGCCCTGAAGGCCCGCGGGCGCCTGGGCTCAGCCGATGTCCTCGGGCCCTGCCGGTCCTGCCTGTGCAGCCTCCTGGCACTCCCGGGTTCGTGTCCAGGCTGCATCGTGGTCTGAGCATACAGTCGGTGCTCACCAGGCGCAGACCTGGTGACATCCGGGTGCTGCCCGCACACGGCCCCAAACACTCGGTACCCCGTGCGTGTCCTTGCAGGCAGCAGCGCTGCGTCCTCTGACCCCTGAGTGGACTGGAGCTCAGGCTGCTGCGACTCACAGGGCCACCATGGCTTGACACGAGGGCAGAGCAAGGGCAGGGCAGCCCCCAGGGGAAAGGCTGTCCCCTGCATCTGCAGGCCCTTTATGAAAGTGGGGACACGCCTGTCCCCTGGTTTTGGTTGGTGAGCATCAGGTGAAGCGAGCAGGGGAAGACAGCAGAGTCATGGCCAATGGCAGGGCCATCTCCAATTTTTCTCAAAGCAAGCAATGCCGCTTTCTCCATAGACTGCCAGTTCTCAGCGGCGTCTTCCTGCGTCCCTAAGGCAGGACTGAACTCGCCCAGTCTCGGGCCAGCGTGGGGCTGGTCTTACGGTGCTGCACTTGACCGCCCAGGCTTACTCCCCCAGGGAGGGTGACGCGCTGAACTCATGTGTGCATGCTGAGGTTCACCCCAAAGCACCAGGGCCTTGGGCACCGCTGGGACGTGGCCCAGCTTCTCTTTGAGGTCTCTTGCACTTTCTGTGCCCCCTCACCATCTGGGGCGCTTCCTGCTGCTGAGGACCCACGGGACGAGTGGTACCCGCACAGCCGGTCTTCCCACCCTCTGCTCCACTGTCCAAACCACCCGAGGGTGCCGCCTCTGCCTGCACACGCACACACGCACACGCACACACCCGCGCACGCTGATCCCTTCCTGCCTGGGCCTCCGTCCTCCAGACCGCTGCTCTCCATTGCTAGGGAAGGGCTTTAATCAGATAAGCCAATCTCTGCTAATGAATAAGCCACTTAAGAGACTCAGAACTGCTGCAGAAAGAGCCAGCCGAAGACCTACTCTCATCTTCCAGAGCAGAAAGAGAGGCCAGGCTGCGGGAGGCAGGAGACTCGCTGATGTGCTTATGAGTCAGTGGGGATCAGGAAGAGCAGCCCAGCGTCCTGAGACCCCGCCCAGCCTTCCTCCCTGGGGACCCTCCCCGAGGGGTAAGATGGCTTAACTGGTGGGACTGGATCACTCGCCAAGAAGGCTTTTAGGAATTAAATCTCGCCTTGGCTCCCACAGAGCTACTGGGAACCTTTCCACCTCTTCAAGCCTGTGATCCCATCCGTCTTGCTCAGCAGAAGCTCCTGCTTCCTACGTAGGAGAGATCAAAGACGCCAGCGCAGGTCCCGGGCTCCCCTCCTCCTGGCCTCCACCACCCTGTCTTCGCCTCACCTTCCTGCTCCTTCTCAGCCGGCGCCTCCTTCCCGCCTCCTCCTCCTCCCCTCCTCCCCCCCCCTCCTCCCCCTCCCCCTCCTCCCCCTCCTCCTCCCCCTCCTCCCCCCCCTCCTCCCCCCCTCCTCCCCCCCTCCCCCCCCTCCCCCTCCCCTCCTCTCCTCCTCCCCCCCTCCCCCTCCCCCCTCCTCCCCCCCCCTCCTCCCCCTCCCTCCTCCTCCCCCTCCCCCTTCTCCTCCCCCTCCTCCTTCTCCCCCCTCCTTTTCCTCCCCCTCCTCCTCCCCCTCCTCCCTCCCCCCCCTCCTCCAGGCCTTTCTCCAGGGACGGCCTCAGACGCGTCCTGGGATCAGCCTCCTTCCCCCCTAGGACGGCGAAACCTCCCTAGTGTCACTGTCCCTGGTCCCACGCTCGTCTCCTGCAGTGGGTCTCCCCTCCCTCGCCACAGCCCACCCCCCGCAGCCTGGCCCCAGCGCAGCAGCCCTGAGGGCCACTGCCGCAGACTCGCCCTCCGGCCGCAGCGCCTTCCTCCCCTGGTTTCCGGGGTCCCAGCCGCCCAGACTGCCCTGCTTCCCCCAGACCCTAAGAACCTTTGGCCACCAGGGTCCTCGGCCAGCCTGGTCACTCCAGGTGTCCCTTTGCCTCTCTCCTGGCCTCTGCACGCCTGCGTCTGCGGACACTGCGGAGGCCTCGCGCCCACCCCTCTCAGCCAGGGTCCCCTCCTGGCTGCTGTCACTGCCGGCGGTGCCCCTCCCCAGGTGTTCAGCTGCACCCCCAGGGCTGCACCCCCAGCCTGCTCCTCACACTGTCACCACGGCCTGTCGACCCCGCCTCTGGGTGGCGATGGGGCGGCGCCGGGTACAGCGACCTGGAGCAAGTGGTCTCAGGGCGTGGCTGCTGGACCCCGTGTTCCCCGCCCTCGCCCGCACAGCGGGGTCTGTGCCAGGACCCACTGTGGGGGTGTCCCAGCACCCAGTGAAGCACCCCGGGGCAGGGGCTCATGACAAGCAGCCCATGTCACCCCCAGTGACAGACCACCAGCCCGGCCTGGACTCTGCCAACGCTCCCAGCATGCCCCTCCTCCTCTGGACCCTTTCCAGCAGGGACACCGGTCTTTCCGCCTCCGTGACCTCACCACGATACACACTGTGTGCACAGCTGTGTGTAACACGCACGCTCCCTGAAACCAAAGGGCCTCGGACCAACTCTGCTCCTCACTGCGCGTGTGGCAGACTTTGGTTTCCTTCTGTCTTAACCACTTTACTAAGACACTGAGGCCGAAGACCCAGGTTCCAGGGTCTGGCATGAACGGCACTGCTGAGTGTGACCGTCCTGTCTGCGTCGACCTGAGGTGCCCCCTCCTCCCCTGGCGTTCCTCCTACCTGTCCCCAGGCCCCTCTGCTGCAGCCCTGCATTCAGGAGACTCAAGCCTGCCTGCCTCGGCCTCCAGTTCCCCTGAGCTCAGCCCCAGCAGCCGCTGGCCGAGTCCACTGAGTGGCTCTGCACCTTTGTCTGAGGCTCCCTCTGCCAGGAAGGCCATCTTCTTACCCACCCGTGACAGCCTAGGGCGCAGATGGCATCTTCTCCAATCCCTGGTGGAGCTCCTGGTGATGTAGTCACCACCTCCAGCCTGGCAACAGGGCAGAGCCCGTGGCCACACCTGGGCTTTGCAGACAGAGCATCCTGTTAGACCACGCTGTTTTGGCTAAGAAGAGGGCATAGGTGGCAAGAGCGCTGTCTACTGGCCAGGACAGAAGTGAGTGCACTTTCCACGGAAATGCCCACTCTAGGTTACTGTCCTTCCACGGAATTAACGAATCGCACTTTAGCTGGTGACCAGCGCTCGTGTGCCCTTCCGCCGTCGCCCACTGGTTTGGAAGCTCAGCGGACTCAAGGATTGTATTTTACTTCTCCTAGAATCTCCCAGAGCCTCCGGTTCATCCTCTCGCACAGGTTACGTAACATATGCAGTTGATGCATGAGTGACTTTGTCACTGGAGTTCCAGGCCTGGGACTCGTCACCCAGGGAAACATCTTTGGGCACAGAGACAGAGATGTCCCAGGTTGGGCCAGCAGGGCTGGAACCTGCATCCCAGGATAGATCTGAACCCAGGGACAGGTAAGCGAGCCAGGCCTGCCTGGGGCCACAGAGACCACCTCTCCCTGGAGCAGAGCCGCTAAGAACGCCAACAGCTGTGGGCCTGGGGCCCGGGTAGGGGGTCCAGACCACGCATCACGCTGCAGTGGGAGCTCTGGGGCAGACAGCCGCCAAGCGCCTGAAGCACCAGGAGCAGGCGCGAGTCTTTCTCAGTCGGCAGCCCCTCCGCGCCTGGAGCCACACTGAAACAGGTTTGGAGACAGCCTCTCTATTTTCTAACTCCACGACCTCGTGCAGTCGATTCTCGGAGCCTCGGTCTCCTCATCTGCCATGTGGACTCACAGTGCGCACCCCAGCTTTGGGAGGGCGGAGATGACGCAGCCGTCGCCCACTGCGCGGAGTCTGCGCCACGTGAGACGTGCCCCAGCAAGACCTGTCGTGCTCACTGTTAGGGGAACACCAGCCCCTGCTCCCACAAAGAGGAGGGACTCCCCAAGTCCTCTCCCCGCCTTCCTCAGCCCTGCGCGGCCGGCCTCCCGGGGCTCCTCCTCCTGTTGGCTCCCAGTGAAGATGGCTTGGAACACAGACGAGCTGTTGGGGGGGGGCCCTCGTAAGTGCCCCGTACTGGAGGAGCGCTCCTGACCAACAGCGTCCACTTCTGATGGGAGACCAGGGAGAGCGCACGGGAGGAACCCACACAGCCGCGACAGCCTCCACCTGGGCAGGGCCGCTCCGGGAGCCTCAGCCCCTGCCCAGGCCCACCCGCTCTCCTCAGGCGTCCTGGCCAAGCCTCTGCCTGACACAGCCTCTCCTTTCCTCCATGCCTGACAGGTTTCCTCACACCCCCTGAGCCTCAGTGGGACACCTCCTCCTCAGAAGGCCTCCCTTCAGAAAGGCCTGCTCCTCAGAAGGGCCTCCTCCCCAGAGACCTCCTCTCCAGAGACCTCCTCCCCAGAAGTCTTCTCCTCAGAGACCTCCTCCCCAGAAGTCTTCTCCTCAGAGATCTCCTCCCCAGAGACCTCCTCCCCAGAGACCTCCTCCTCAGAGACCTCCTCCCCAGAGACCTCCTCCCCAGAAGTCTTCTCCTCAATCCTCCTCAGAGAACTCCTCCCCAGAGACCTCCTCCTCAGAGAACCTCCTCCCCAGAGACCTCCTCCCCAGAAGTCTTCTCCTCAATAGGGCCTGCTCCTCAGAGACCTCCTCCTCAGAGACCTCCTCCTCGAGACCTCCTCCTCAGAGACCTCCTCCCCAGAGACCTCCTCCCCAGAGACCTCCTCCCCAGAAGTCTTCTCCTCAATAGGGCCTGCTCCCCAGAGACCTCCTCCTCAGAGAACTCCTCCCCGAGACCTCCTCCCCAGAAGTCTTCTCCTCAATAGGGCCTGCTCCCCAGAGACCTCCTCCTCAGAGACCTCCTCCTCAGAGGACCTCCTCCCCAGAGACCTCCTCCTCAGAGAACTCCTCCCCAGAGACCTCCTCCCCAGAAGTCTTCTCCTCAATAGGGCCTGCTCCTCAGAGACCTCCTCCTCAGAGACCTCCTCCTCGAGACCTCCTCCTCAGAGACCTCCTCCCCAGAGACCTCCTCCCCAGAGACCTCCTCCCCAGAAGTCTTCTCCTCAATAGGGCCTGCTCCCCAGAGACCTCCTCCTCAGAGAACTCCTCCCCAGAGACCTCCTCCCCAGAAGTCTTCTCCTCAATAGGGCCTGCTCCCAGAGACCTCCTCCTCAGAGACCTCCTCCCCAGAGACCTCCTCCTCAGAGACCTCCTCCCCAGAGACCTCCTCCTCAGAGACCTCCTCCCCAGAAGTCTTCTCCTCAATAGGGCCTGCTCCTCAGAGACCTCCTCCTCAGAGACCTCCTCCCCAGAGACCTCCTCCTCAGAAGTCTTCTCCTCAATAGGGCCTGCTCCTCAGAGACCTCCTCCCCAGAGACCTCCTCCCCAGAAGTCTCCTCCTCAATAGGGCCTGCTCCTCAGAGACCTCCTCCTCAGAGACCTCCTCCCCAGAGACCTCCTCCCCAGAAGTCCTCCCCTTCTTCTCCTCAATAGGGCCTGCTCCTCAGAGACCTCCTCCTCAGAGACCTCCTCCCCAGAGACCTCCTCCCCAGAGACCTCCTCCTCAGAGACCTCCTCCCCAGTGTTCTCCCCAGAGCCCTTGTCCTCAAGACCTCCTCCTCAGAAGGGCACCCTCCCCAGAGCCCTCCCCAGAGCCCTCCTCCTCAGAAGGCCTGCTCCTCAGAGCCCTCCTCCTCCCCAGAGGTCTTCTCCTCAATAGGGCCTGCTCCTCAGAAGGGACTTCTCAGAAGGCCTCCTCTCACACAGGCCTCCTCCTCAGGAAGGCCTCCTCCTCAACAAGCTTCCTCCTCAGAAGAGACTTCGCAGAAAGGCCTCCTTCTCAGGAAGGCCTCCTCTCAGCCTCCTCCTCAGAAGGCCTCCTCCTCAGGAAGCTTCTCCTTTAACAAGTCCTCCTCTGAAGGCCTTCCTCCTCAGATTGCTCCAGTCTCAGTTTCCCGGTGGCACTTTGTGCTTCGCGCTGCACCCGAACTCTCTACCTTTCATCTGACAGTTTATCTGCACTGTCTCCTTCGCACTGGAAGGAAGTTCCCTTAAGAGAGTGCAGCTAGCCTTGCTCATCTGCGCAGCTCAGGGCCTTGTTAAATGGTCACAGGACAGAGCAGGGCAGCTGAATTCTTTATTGCTTAAATGAAGTCATCTTGTCCATCCTCCTGTGCCTGCGTTCACCCAAGCACTGCATTTTCTATTTTGGTTTTATATGCACCACACGCTGGGCCCTGCTTGCCTCCCCTTGGATGACACACTCCACAGGCTGATAGACTTCCCGCCTGGCCGCACCCTGCCCCTGTAGCCTTTCTGCTCTTCCCATCCGGCAAGGCACGGGACCACCTTGCCCTGCGCACCCAAGGAAAAGAGAGGATTCAACACTCCCAAAACAAGCATGCAAGATGCACGTGGTTCTAGAAAAACAGACCCCAGAACAAACTGAACACCAAGGAAAAAAGCCAGGCAGAGAGAAAGCCCTGTGTGGGCCCAGGTGCAGCCAGGGTAGGCGTTAGGAAGTCGTGACCCGCAGACTCTGGCTGATGCCTGTGTGGGCAGCCCTCGCAGCAAGGGAATCCCTGCGGCCCTGCAGGTGCTTTCAGACGCTGTCCCACACTGCGCTCCTTGGGAGTAGCAAGGTGTGCCAGAGGAGCCCAGCTGTGACTGCAGGATGGGCCAGATATTTATGAGCACCGACTGTGTGCCAGGCATGTGCTGGATACTGTCACTCATCTCTACCTCCTTTCAGCCCAGCAGTCTGCCGAGGCGGGCTGGAACTTCCCCACATTCGAGGCGACTGAGGCTCAGGGTGGGGTTTACACGGTGTGCTGTATAAGGGCAGAGCCCGTCTCCATCCTCACTCTGATCCATTCCTAGTACAACACTCTCCACCCCCACAGATGCGTGTGTAAGTGCTGGGTAAATAAGTGAGCCCAGAGTAAGGCGGAGGCCCTCAGCGCCAAAGGGACCCAGCTCACTGGGTAGCAGCCCTAAGGCAGAGGGGGACTCCTCCCTTTCGTTCCGGAGGCCAGAGGGACACCTGTGCCTGCTGCCATCACTTGCGGTCCCTGCAGCGCCTCTGGGGCCACAGCACCCTGCTCAGGTGGCCCCACCCCCATGTCCAGCCTATCTCCCAGTGAGCTCAGGCCCGTCCTGCCCAAGCTGGGGCAGGGGAGCCCCAGGGTTCGCCTGCTGCTGCAACAGAGCCAGCCTGCCCGGGCGCAGGTGGAGGTGGGTGACTTCCTGTGCAGCCCACTAGTGCCTCTGCTTCCCTAAGAGAAGCAGACATCAAGCCTCCTCCCACTCCCCACCTGGGGCCCTGGGAGGAGCCTGGGACCCCCCCTCCCAGCAAGGCCACTTGAATTTCTGGGGTGGGCCACTCCCACCAGATCTTTCCAGAGAGGGGAGGGAGGAGACAGCCACCGGAAGAAACCCAAGCTCCTAAGGCAGAAGGTGACCTGAAAGGTCCCTGCAGCTCCGGGCAGACAGAGGGTGTGCATGGGCTTAGGGTCCCTTCATGCTCTTCAAGGCTGGGCTGTAGGTCTGGGAACAGTCTCTCCACCTGTCTGGCCCTGAGGGCTCTCATCTGCAGGAACCATATAGGTACCCACCGGCCTCAGTGGACGGTCAGGCTGGCAGCACCCGGCCACTGCCAGCCTGTGTCTGACCCTCACTGGCCCTCAGCTTCATTGCAACAAGCAAGAACTCACAAGTGGGTGCAGGATCCTCACGCACCCACAGGCCCTAACTCCAGCGGTCGCCTCTCATGCGAGTGCCGGTGGCTGTTCGCTGCAGGACTTGGCAGCTCCGGGCACAAAGGGGCTGCCCTCCTCCTGCTGCCTGCCCTCCCACGCTCCTGCCGGCCAGCTGGGCCAGCTCCGGGGGAGTGCAGGACTGAGATGGCCCCCTGTAAGAAAGCAGGGCCCCTCTCCCGCCAGAGGAACGGCAGCGTGGCTGCTGCTCTCCCCCGCATGCCCCTTGTGGGGGCGTATCCATGCTCAAGGGGCGACACGGAGGGTGGGACACATTCCGGAGCCACGGGAACACACCCAGGGCTGCAGCCGGCTTCCCCGCACCTGCCGGCCCCGCCCATCGCCACCCCCGAGCCGGACGTCCCTTCGCTAAAGCCGCAGAGACGTCCCCGCCCGCACCGCCTGCACCCGCGGGCAACACCCGGCCCAGCCGGGCTGCGGGCAGGGTGCAGCGCCGGTGCCCGGGCGGCGAGGTGGGCGGCGGGCAGCGCCCGCGGGAAGGGCGCCGCCTCGGACGCGGCCCGGGGAGGTCGCGGCGGCGGGGTCCCCGGCGGCGGCCCGCACGCAGGGGCGCAGGGCGCGGGCGCGCGCCTTACCTTCCACTTTGGTGAGGGTCAGGACGGGACTGTTGCAGGCGCTGAGCGGGGCCACCCGGGCCGAGTGCTTCTTCATGGTGAGCCGGCGCCTGCAGGAGCGCTGCCGCCCGCCGCTACATCCTGGCCCCGCCGTCCTGCGGCCGCTGCTCACTGCGGCGGCCGCCCCGCCGCGCACATCCTCCGGCCGCGGCTCTCCACGCCGGCCTCCTGCTCGGGCTCGCTGCGAACTCCAACGTCACGTCCCAGTGACTCCCCACGCCCCGCCGGCCGCTCACCTGCTCCGCCCCCGCCCCGCCGCGTCCCCGAGCTCCCAGCCAGTCCCCCGTGCAGCCTCGGGCCGCCGCCTCCGGACCAGCCCTTTAGCGGGGACCCTGAGCACGCAAGCCCCAGTCGCCACCGCAAGTTTAACCTGGAGGTGTTTGACTTGGATGGAGGCTGACTCCTCCCCTGCGCAGCCCTGAATCGTTTTACAGCGAGAGAAGGAGAAAAGCAGAGCTCCCCGCAGCTTGCGTGGGCTTCCTGAGCCTAAGAACACGCTATTTTGTCTGGCCCTAAAGACAGCTCTTTGCGGGGAAGGAAAGGCAGTCCACAGACGCTAAGCAGCCGCGAGGAAAGGCAGGCTTGGAGGAAATCGCCCTTTCTGCCAGGCGCCCAGGCTCCCCAGCTCCAGCTCCTGCTGCAGGTCCGGCCTTTGGTTCTGCAGGCGGCCTGCTCAGCTGTCACTCAGACCTGCTGCCCGCTACCGGTGGAAGGGGCCTATGAAAAGGGCCTCGATTTACCTATTGCATCCCTAGTGACTGCTGAGTCCAGAGGGACCTTTATCGTTTATTGTTAATCTGGGATAGTGCATCATGAAATGTCCCCCGCTGTCCACCACAGGGAGGACTCAGGGCTCCTGCACCCCAGAACACCAAGGGCGCCAGTTTATAGGATCTCATTCACATGTGCCCCAAACTCAGTCCTGGCCCCAGCCTCCACCAGGAAATCTGAAGGCTCAAGGGGGGTTGGTTGGTATTGTTGGTTAAGTTCTCTCCCAGAGTTTCAGAACCTGTCTCAAAGTTGGTGTTCCACTGTATCGTCATTCTGATCCCCAGTTAGGGTAACTCAGTGGAGTGACACCGGTGGAGAGTGACCCAGAACCACAGGGTTCCCCTAAGGTGGCACCTACCAGCTATTTCTGGTGACATCCACCCACATGCCCCCAGTGTGCAGCAGAGTGGCTCCTGGGTCGCTCTGGGGGCGGGGGTTCTTGTTAGTACCTGCCCTCTTGAACAGCCATGGTGAGCAGAAGACGGCTCCCAGAGGCCAGGGCTTCTCAGGTGGCTTCCCTAGCTCCATGTCCAAGGCACCTTCTCAGTATCCCTGCAGAGCCCTCTAGTGGTGGCCTCCACACCTCACACCTCTCCCAGGAACTCGCCCCAGGAGCCCAAAAGAGACCCCTACCAAAAGAGCCATTTCCTGCTCTAGGAATGAGCTGAAAGCAAAACAATTTATCACGAAATAATACTTGTGTGTGGTGTTTCAGCAAGTTCATTATCAGCATTTGTTATAGACATAATAACTAAAATATCACTTAAAACAGTACCCATTTTTGAGCGCTATCTATCAGACACTGTGCTAAGTGTCTCAAATCATTTCTGTATGGTCATCGTTACCTCGTTTTATAGATGAGAAACTGGGCCTAAGAAAGGTGAAAGGAAATGTCCTAGGTCAAGAGTGACTGGCAGAGCAGTGTTTTAAATCCAAGCCTTCAAAAGCCTTGGACTCCTGTGCTCTTCTCTTATACATTGCGGATATAAAATGCCAAGCCGACACCTGACTGTTCCAGGTCTGCGAGGGGTGGGTGTCAGGTGATCTGTAGCCACGGCCTTTCCATCTGAACGCGCCTCTGCAGAGCTGCGGTGCATGGGCGGCCCGCACTCCTGGAGGGCCTGCGTCTCGCTCGGCGCCTTGCGCCGTCCCCCCCCCCCCCCCCCCCCCCCCCCCCCCCCCCTTCTGCAGGCAAGTCGCGAAGGAAAGTGCCCAATAAATACTTGTCTTTTATAAAAAGAGCTATTTCTACTTTCTGCAACGCTCTATGTAAGTCCAACAGTTGACAATTCAATACGGTTAAACAGCCCTGTTGCTAGCTTCACTCATGAAATAATTATTCCCGAGTTTTGTTGGCTTGGTTTTTGTCTCCCTGCGGGGCACCCCAGGAGTGTGGGGACCCTAGGAGGCCCTTGCTGTCCCACGTCTGTTAACCTCTGCTTACTGGTTGTCCTCTCTCCTCCTCCTCCTCTTCTTCTTCTTCTTCTTCTTTTTTTTTTTTTTACTTTTTTTTAATTCTAAGATGTTATAAATGACAGCAGAATGCATTACATTTCATATTACACATACAGAGCACTTTTTTACAAATCTCTGGTTGTATGCAAAGTATATTCACACCATTTGTGACTTCATACATGCACTTAGGGTAATGATATCCATCTCCTTCTACCATCTTTTTTTTTTCCTTCACCCTTTTGCCCCCTCCCTTCCCCTCCCTCCCCATTGGCCATTCTAGTAGAATGCATTACGGTTCATAATACACATATAGAGCCTCTTTTCACATAACACTGTTTGTATACAAAGTATATTCATACTATTCAAGTCTTCGATCATGCATTTGGGATAACGATATCCATCTTATTATACCTTCCCTCCTTTTTTATCACCACCCCATACCCCCCTCACTCCCTCCCTTCTCCTCCCTCCCCTTTGGCCACTCTAGTGCTCCTCTAATCTTCCTAAGTACTCCGACACCCAACACCGCTGTGACTCTGGCTCCTCATATCAGAGAAAACATTTGGTACTTGGATTTTTGAGACTAACTTCACTTCTCCTCTTCTTTAATCGTAAGCCCCGTGCGCTGCTCCGATCTTTCCTCCTCTATGCTCAGCTGCAGCAGCCTGCGTGCTCTCAGCTCAGGCCTCAGCAGAAAACTCCGCGTGCTGCCTTTAAGTCAGGAGTTTTTGCTGCTTGACCAAGTACGCACTGATATTGCTTGAGACAACACTTCTTTTGGGGCAGTAGGATGTGGTGGGTCCCATGAAATTACCTAGGAAGTTAGTGTTGTACTGATACATGAGCACGTGCTGGTATTTTGAGAATTCCAATAATTTAAAGTATCAGACCCAAGCTAGGCTACCATGGTCTAACTCAGGGATACCTAGAAAATTGCCTAAGCTAAAAACCCAAATCTATAATTGCAACAAAACAAAGAAAGGAGAGAAATTCTTTTAAGAAAGAGAGATGAGATTCCTGAAGTATCAGTAGAAACAACACTATGGATAGCACCTGGGCAAGAGGACAGGACATCTGACCTCTGACCCTGCTCCTCTTCAGAGGGTACCAGTATGAACTGACATCTGAGGGGTCCACCTGGACACCTGTCCTGAGTCTAGTAGTATAGGGGAGTATCTGAAAGGGGATCTGGGGCGTAGTTTCAGGTCACCCCATTAAGTAGATCTCCCTTCTGATCTCCTACACTGCACCGTGTAAGCAACAGTCAGCTGGCCCAAGTCCGGTGCTGGCTGGGCGCTTCAAGAGGGGAGAGGACGAGACCCTACTCCTTTGTCACCAGGCCTGCCTCCGCCCCTTTATCCTCTCGTCAAGGCGGTAGGGGAGCGGACGGGGATTTGATGACAGTTTCCGGTGGTCTGGCACGGTGGGCTCACGGGGAGAGCTGGTGGTGTTCTCAGCAGTGCTGTGGTCCTCCGGGAAGACAGAGGGACAGGCCTGCCTGGGAGAAGCGTCGGGGAGGTAGATACTGGCCCGGCGATTCCCCACGTCCTGAGGCTTGCCGCCCTTCTCCTGGTGCTGGGCCTCGTCCCCGGCTCTGCCTGGAGACTCACACGCTCCTGCAACTTGCTCTGGCCCTCCTGCCATCCCTGGGGCCGCAGCCTGCCCTCTCCTGTGAGGGGGCAGACCTCTGTGGTCCCGCTGCACTCCTCCATACGCGGGGTTAAGGTCTCCCTGGAGGGCTGCCCAGCACGGCAAGTGCCCCGAGCAGGAGCCAGCAGCCCGGCCTGAGCTTTGGCTCTGCCAATGAGGAGCGGCAACCCGAGCCCTCGTTCCGTCTTTCTAGCCTCAGGTTTCTCACCCGGCCCGAGAGGGCCAGACCCTGCTCGCAGTTTCCAGCAGTTTCTTGTCCTCTGTGAAGAACTCGGCTTTTTATCTACCAGGGCTCTCTGTTAGATTTGGTTTGAAAGAAAAAGCAGTGATCCTAAAAGAAAGTTCAGAAAACCATTGATTTGATGACCTCCCAGGTCCTGTGGGGCTTTGAAATCTGGGGTGTATGAAATTATCTCCCCAGATTCCATTGTCACAGCCTCTGAAGATCTTAAAAGAATGCTATCTTGTGAGCAACTCCAGTAGTTAAGTAGACTTGCTTTAATGAGTTGTCTCACTTTTTTGCCATGGTCAGAGATATATTTTACATTTGTCAAAAATTGTACACTAAAAAGGGTGAATTTTACCATTTCTAGATCATATGTCAACCTAGAAGTTGAGAAAACCACAGTTACATCACCACCCTTACACACAATTCACATGCATGTACATACATCATGACAGATGTAGACGTGCACGTCGTGTGTGTTTGTGTGTACAACACACTCACATGTAGCTGACTAAACTAGTTAGTGAAATAGTCCCTTCACCACAGGTGAGCATTTGTTTCCATTCTGTTTTATCATATCAATTCTGTTCTGTCCTATTTGCCCACTACAAAAAAATCACAATCGATTAATTTGTTTTTATTATGATCCATCCATGGATTATAATCAGTGGTTTGAAAGATACTGTGGAGACCACCCTCGTAGTAAGGTATGTGAAGACTTTACTTGGTATGTTCAAGATGAATCGCAACAGTTTTGAAATCCAATAAGGGTTTCCAGTAGTCAGAAAACAGACACTGTAACCGTTTCTCTGCGCACTACGGCTCTGCCTCACAGTCCTTCATGGTGTTAAATAGTAAGAATGACATTATTTTGGTGGTTTGTCAGTGTCACTTACAGTGTTCCAGGAACCCAAATGGAGTGTGCCCAGGTCGCTCAGCGCACAGCACCCTCTTCCCAGTGGAGAGAGGGCCTGGGGGGCAGAGACGGGGGCTCACTCGGCCGCCTGGCAGAAACGACGCAGACCCCCCAGTGCGAGACCCTGCAGGACTTGTGGGTCGCCCTCTCCCTCCCGTGTCCCCTCCTCCCACCCACCAAGCACCCAGGAGCTGCAGGGGGACAAACTCAGGGTCCCAGCAGGCCTTCTCCTTTTCTCTAGGGAGAAACATCAGGGGATAAAAGACTTCACCTGGGGGGACCAGGACATGGAGGGGCATGGAGGGGTGGGACCACTGGACGTCACCACTGGGCTTTGGGGACAGCCTTGGCTCCTCCAGATACCCCATGGCTGTCCCACGGTGAGAGGACACCAGCTGGAATGCTGCGGCTCAGAGCCAGATCTGAAGCCCAAGGCTTCCTTCCCTGGGGCCTCCGAGAGGTGGAGCTGGGCGGCCAGCCCAGAGGGCCAAGGAACAGAGGCACACAGGAGGTCCTCGCGAAGCCACACCCCTTCCCACCAGGGCACCGCAGGTGCCATCCTCGCACACTCTTTGCCGTGGTGTGAGGAGGTGTGGGAAGGGGCTGCTGTGAGTGGCCTCACTGGGACACGTCATTGACTCTCCCCTGCTCGGTCATCTCATCTTTAAGGTGGAGATGATGATGGCATCTGCCTCCCACAGCTGCTGCGGAGATGAAAGGAACTGACATGTATGTGTCAGTGTGCTTGTGACAGCACTGGCGCACAGTAGGACCCAATGTGCACAGTTTCTGTTCTCCCCCACTAGGTCCAGTCACGGGGCCACGAGGAGGGCCACTCTGGTCACACCGCTGGTGTCTAACACAGCACCTGGTTCCTACAGAAGGTGTTCAAAGCAGGAAGACCAGAAGGAAAGAAGAAAGTGTATTCACGGAGCCCAGAATTCTAGAGTTTTCTGGAACTCGCTGTGTCCCTCGGACTGCACTTTACTGCCTGTAAGGTGCAGGTGTGATGGGCCCGTGCTGATGACCCTCTTCTGCCTTGAACAGGTCTCTCTGCTTCTCCCTGGCTCCATCTCACAGGGCGCGTTTTGGAGACCCGGGCTCTGGACCCAGGGTGAGCAGAGAGATCTGATGCCATTTAGATCAGAAATAGCTGCCGCTCGTTCCCCGGGTGACTCATGGTCCACAGCTGGCCTCCGCTCAGTCTCCCCGGCTCTGCCTCCTCTGTGCAGGGGGAGCCGGAGTACTCCCCAAATCCACTCCTCCTCGAGGCCAGGAGCCCACCCTGGGCTGCCGTTTGCATCAGGGTGCATCAAGGGGACTGGCATCAGCCTGGCCTGGGCAGGAGGCCGTCCGCGTTAGTGCAGGACACGGCTGCCCCTCTACTCCGTCCTCCTCCCGAGCACAAGGTCAGCCGGGACCTGTGGACACCTCAACCCAGAAGGACGCTGTTGGCTCAGGGTTGGGCGAGGTCTCAGAAGCCTTGAGACCAGCCCTGCCACCTGCAGAGCCCGTCTCCTCTCTCTCTCTCTCTCTCTTTCTCTCTCTCAAGGCGGCAGCACCTCTGCTTGCCCTGGGGCTGTCTGGGCACTGGCTTCAGCTGCCCGTGGGTGTCAGCTCTAACACAGGGACCTTGCCAAGGAGCCCTCGGTAGCCCTTGCGGAGTGAATGGAAGAATGGAGGTCACGGCGGAGAAGGAAGCAGGGCCTGTCCTGTTGAGTGGGCAGGTCTGCGGAGGCAGGCGTGGCAGGTCAGCTCCTGAACCAAACTGACAATGGCCCTCAGGGACCAGGAGACCGGGCCCATTCCTTACAGGAGGTCCCCACAGCCAGGCCTCCCGGGCCGGCTTCCCAGGAGCCAGCTGTCACCCCACCCCACCCCAGCGAGCATGTGTCCTCTGCCCAGGACCTCGTTCCCTCCCCGCCCACTGCATGTGCCAGTGCGTCGAGGGAGTGGCTGGGCCACCGAATGCCTCAGCCAGCTCTGCCCCTCCGTCACCATGCAGCACTAGAGGCCTCAGGCACCACAGAAATGGGCCAAGAGTGGGTGGTACAGGGTCTCCCAGAGAGTCTGAAGACAGGTGCTGAACCACGCCTACGGCACCTCTCCAAATCCAGGCCTCCTGGAAGAAACACAGGTCCCTCGTGACCAAGAAACTCAAAGGTATCACTTCCCTAAAAATGTCCTTGCTCCCCTCTCCAAGACACCTCACCAGAACCTGCCCCTGTCCTCCAGCACCTGCTCCTCCTCCCCCAGAGGTCCCTCCAGAAGCACCTGCTCCTCCTCCTCCTCCCAGAGTCCTCCAGCACCTGCTGCTCTTCCTCCTTCCCTCCAGCACCCTCCTCCTCCTCCCAGAGTCCCTCCAGAAACCTGCTCCTCCTCCCTCCTCCCCAGAGTCCTCCAGCACCTGCTCCTCCTCCTCCCAGAGTCCTCCAGCACCTGCTCCTCCTCCTCCCAGAGTCCTCCAGCACCTGCTCTCCTCCCAGAGTCCTCCTCCTCCCCCAGAGTCCTCCAGAACCTGCTCCTCCTCCTCCCTCCAGAGTCCCTCCAGAAACCTGCTCCTCCTCCTCCCAGAGTCTCTCCAGAGTCCCTCTCCAGCACCTGCTCTCCTCCTCCTCCCCAGCACCTGCTCTTCCTCCCCTCCAGCAGTCCTGCTCCTCCTCCTCCCAGAGTCCCTCCAGCACCTGCTCCTGCTCCTCCTCCTCCCAGAGTCCCTCCAGCACCTGCTCCTCCTCCTCCCAGAGTCCCTCCAGCACCTGCTCTTCCTCCTCCCAGAGTCCCTCCAGAACCTGCTCCTCCTCCTCCCAGAGTCCCTCCAGCACCTGCTCCTCCTCCTCCCAGAGTCCTCTCCAGCCCCTGCTCCTCCTTAGCTCTCCTACGTAGCCTTCTTTCCTCTGTCCTGCACCGGGCATTGCTCAGTGACCATCCCTTGACCCAAGATCATGTTGACGTAGCAGAACCTCATGGAAAGAGTCTTCTCCTGCCTGTCCAGATAGGGGCGGCTCTGGATTTCCAGGGCTAAATTCTTCCTCCTGCTGGCTTGCTTTCTGGTGGCTGTGCCAGCTCCTGTTCTTCCCCGGGGACTCCTCTGGGCGTGGTCCCCTTGCCTCTCCATCCCAGGGAGCATCCTGCTCACAGCAGTGGGTTGGTTCCTGGCCCCATTTCTCCCAGGGGAAGCCTGTGGGCCTCACTCAGGCTCTGGATGTCTTCTGCCCCCTCAGGCTGGCTTCCGAGAGGGCCTTGGCCCTGGCGGAGGTGACAAGCCCCCACCGTGACGAAGGAGGAAGTCCTAGGGCGACTCGTGCTCCTGGGGCCAGCTGTTCCCCAGGATGCTCTAGTGCCACAGACAGGCTGTGTTAGGTGCTCACTCTGTCCCTGCTGTGCTTCTGCTCAGGGACAACGGAGGCGAGTTCTGAGCGGGAATCCATGAGGCCCTCCTCAGAGCACCCAGACCCCAGTCCACTGTGACTCTGGGAATCGACACGGTGGGAACAAAAATTGGATGTCGCCCACTGCTGAATGGCCCTATTGGCCAAGAATTGTAGGTGCTGCAAAGAAATGATTGGGTCTTCCCACCCAGAGGTGCTGAGGATTGCTGCCTTACTCCCTCGTTTTCCCCATGGGACCTGCTGAGTTGTGCTGGCATTTGGTGCCACTCATGTGCATAAGAAGTTGTAACAGGGCTGGGGTTGTGGCTCAGCAGTAGAGTGCTCGCCTAGCACGTGCGTGGCCCGGGTTCGATCCTCAGCACCACGTAAAAAATAAAGGCATTGTGTACAACTAAAGCAAATAAACAAATATTAAAAAAAAAAAAAGTACAGGCCAAAGGGAGAGGAATGCTCACACTTTGGCCCTGTTTGAGCGACACACCTTGCTTATCGCAAAGGTCTTTAAAGCAAAAAGTTCAAAGGCCGGGGTTGTTCCTTACTGCGGGGCTGAGAGAGAAGGTCCCGTGGCTGTCAGACAGTAGCACGAGAGCCGAGGTCTGGAGGGGCATCCTGCTCCTGCCTGAGGTTGGTCAACCTGGGCAGGGGTCAGTCAAATCTCCGAGAATCCCCCCGAGCCCCAGCAGGGTTTGGAGGGCCTGAGGTATTCTGGGTTTTGTTCCTGCAATTATCCACTCGGGACATTTCTGCCTGTGGCTTCCTCAACCACCGCCTAACAAACCGCTCTGGAGGCCCTTTCACCCCTGCTGGCTGCCAAGCCCCGGCCCACCCACTGTCCCTGCCGAAAAGCAGCGGTGGAGAGTGGAGCAGGGCCCAGGCGGGTGGGTCAGAGCACTAGAGGCAGGCCTGACCTGCGGCCACGAGGAGCCCACCGTGCGGGCACCACGGGCCAGCGCCCAGGCCGGCCCAGGCGCCGGCCTCACCCTGCAGCAGCCTGACCTGGGCCTGTGCCGAGGCCTGCTGCAGAGGCTGGCTCCCCGCAGTGCTGCAGCCCGTCCCAGGACCGGCCCTGAGGAGGTGGACGTGGGCGGAGCCGAATGGACGTCGGGACTCCAGAGCTGACCCACAGCATCGGTGCGTTCCAGGCCCGGACTAGCACAAGTGGACCAAGAGCAGGGACCCAAGGGCCACACAAGCCTTAGAGTGGCGCACTCTGGGGACACTTGCTGTTGGGTCCTCTGCTGCCCTGCGGGGATTCTGGTCTTCTTGCCGTTGTTTCAGTGACCCTGCTCTCAGTGCTCTTATTTTGGTCCATGGATGTTAATCTTTGAACTCACAAGACAAGAACCTTGAAAGAGCAAGTTGTGGGTGAGTGGGGTCCGCGGCAGCGCAGGAGGCAGAGCCCGCCCAGAGCTGACGCACTTCTTGGCTGTCGAGGGCTGCAACTTGTGCAGACCCCCCGCAGTGAACAGCATGGGGATTGGGCTTCACAGGGTGGCCCTGCGGCAGAGGCGGGCCTGTTCCTGTCCCAGGGCTGCCTCTGAGGCAGCACGTGAGAGCTGTGAACCATCCGGTTCCCTGGGGACCTTCTGAAGTCACCTGGTGCCTGCCTATTCTGGGTTCTTCTCAATGGGTGTTTTCATTTTAAGATGATTATCCTTGAGAATTTCATGTGCTGCTAATGATAGCAAAGACTGGTGTATTCTTTCTTTCTTTTTGCTAAAATTTACCATTTATTGGAATATTTGCATATTCAAATCAATTTCAATAAAGATCAATGCTAAGACTGGTATATTCTTTCTAACAGTAATGCACATATAAATTCTTAAAGCTTAAGAGTTCGTGATCTCTTAGCCACTACTTCCATTTTCAGGATATTTTTCCCCAAGAAATAATCTTATGCAAATACACTTATATTACAAAGGTGTCAATCCCAAATCTATTCCCAATAATGAGTTGGAAACAACCTAACTGCTCACCCTTAGAGGGGTGGGAAATAAAGCGGGGCGCACTTCTCAGAGCTCAATATGGCTGGTGAAATGAATGATCCAACAAACAGGCACAGGTTCAGGATGCCCGAGGCAAGTGTCTCACACCCAACCCCATCTTCTCCGTTGCCTCTTCCTGCACACACAGGTCACATGGCATCGTTGAAGTGTGTGTGTGTGTGTGTGCGCACACACGCACGCGTGTGCACTATTTGTCTACACATCCCGGAGAGCTGAACAGGCCACCACTCTTGCCTTTTGTTTCCATATTTCCTAACCACCACAAGTGGAGACAGTGATTCACTCACTCTCTCCTTGAGATCTCGCTCCCCCAGAGACTGTGTCCAGTTAGGAGTCCAGGGGCAGGTGAGGTGAGGTCAGCGCTGACGCTCGCTCTCTGCCGGCTCAAGGGTCTAGAACCACGTCTCCTGCAGACTGGAAGGCTGAGGAGAGCAGGAAAGGTCTTCACAGACGGGCTTGTGAAAGGCAATGGCGAGGCTGCTTTGCTCTTTCCATAGGCAAGTTCTAGTCTTACGTAAACCCAGGGACCATGCTTTTAAAGTCACAGCCTCTCCCAGCTCCTTAGAAGTGCATTTATGATAACATCAGAAGTTACCACTCACCCCATTCCATATTTTTAATATTTTGTTGCTTCATGTGCTTTTCGTAGTTTTTCTGGCTGTAGAGTATTTCAGAACATGTTAGGAAATGAAACAGAGCCAGGGAGTGTGACGGGGTGACCAGCTATGGGCAGGGTGCTTCCTGCAGAGGCGGAGGGGCCACCGCTCAGGGTCTGGTCTGGACGGTCCTTGCCTCCCACTCCTCAGGGCTGCGGTGCTTGGGCTGGGTGTGGATTCGGCAGGGAGCCGCGGCCTTGCTTCCAGCAGCTTCCGCAGGACGCTCTCTGTGCGGGTGTCTTCCGGGCTGTTATCCACTGTCTTCTGAAAAGCTGAGGACTAATTTGAATTTTTCCTTGAGTGCCACAGGTGGAAGGATTATTTGCCCTTCTCTGTCTTGTGTTCTGGTCACGCTCGGGCGCACTGGCCTCTTGGAGTGGCAGGGACTTGTGCTTTGCTATGTTATAGCCCAAATGAGCAAACTGGACAGAGTTCAATCTTCACTTTCTCCTTCCCCTCCTCCTCCGTCTCCTTCTTCCTCTTCTGATTTGTTGTTGTTGTTGTTTTGTTTTGGTACCAGAGATTGAACTTAGCCACTGAGCTGCATCCCCAGCCCTTACTTTGTATTATGAGACAGTGTCTCACCAAGTTGCTGAGTCTGGCCTTGAACTTGCAATCTTCCTATCTTAGCCTCCTGAACTGCTGGGATTACAGGCATGTGCCACCACATCTGGCCTCAGTAGGCCTCAATATTTCCCTTCTTAACCTAACTTTGTTTCCTTGCCATGGACATAAACATGCACAAATGCCTTAACTCCTTAAACTAACCTTTTTTTTTTTTTTAAAAAAAAAAATGCAAAGATGAAAAAAAAAAAAAAAAAAAAAAACACCTCTAGAACTAAAACCAACATCAAAGGGAAACTATTGTGTACCCCTATTTGGGTCTCCTATTCCTGCTCAGAGGAGGGACTGACCTCAGAAGAGCTCTGTGCTGAGCTGAATTTATGGGAAAGCTCCAGAGGAAGAGCTCAGGTTTTGGTTTTAACCTTGACTTCGTATTTAAGGTGAGCAGGCCTGCAAAGCTTGCTGAGAGCAGATTCTCATTTGGGATCAGAAGCAGCTCAGGCAGCCAAGACAGGAAGGGGCTTCCGCTTGGAAGCCCCTCTCCAGCAGCTGTGCCCTCACGATTTAAGGCACACGTCAACCATGAAGCAAGTAGCATCATGTGCCCCACCAGTGGCCTGGACATGAGCCCCAGCCACGGGGGGACTTGCTTCTCACGGTCCTGGAGAGAGGAAGCTATCGACTCTGTCAACTTACAATGTTAGCATTACTGGAACCTTGCAAAATATGTCTACAACCCTGCCCAGAAGTGATGTAGGTGAATATGTTTTTCTTCATTCCAAAACATAAATTCATAGGAAGCTTCTATCTGAAGTGAAGTGGCAGTGGGCAGCACAGGGATCCCGACGTGAGCTGATCCGTCTGACTAGCCACGGGGCCTCTTCTGCACTTTGGTGGGCTCTTCTCCCCTGTTGGTGGGCTCTGGGAGCAGCTGCAGCTGGCCTGGACACTGGGTGAGAGCCTGGGCTCTTGGGGGTGGAGAGGGTTTTGGAGAACATCTAGTATGTCACCCTCAATTTGGGGCAGGAAGGAACAAAACCAAGAGGACGATTGAGAAACAGAAAACTGAGGCTATTCTGGGAACAGTAAATATAAATATACCCCAGAAATGCACAGGCAGCGAGAGCAAGCTGCAGCTGCTGTGAAGCCGGAGCACTTCAGATCGATGGGACCCGCCTGCGTCTCAGAGACTCTTCTCGAGGTAAAATAAGGAGGCTCTCTTCAATTTTAAACTTTGGACAAGATTCAGGAAACCATAGTGCTTTAAAGTGACTCTGTTTGCAAGAGAGGGAATCGTGCCTCTAGGAAAAAAAATACTTGATCTTAAGAAGTAAAGGCAAGTGTGAGTGCTTCCCACCAACAAGTGGGAGTCTCTGAGGATGCAGGACTCCATGAGGAGGTGGATTGGGGTACTGGGCAAGGTCCTGAAGCAGTGTGTCAGGAAGGCATGGGGCACCACAGCAAACTGAGGCTCTCACCACCAAAAAAGTGGAAACGCAATGCAAGGAACAGGGGTGGGGGTGGTGATTGCAAATCGTGTATCTCTCAGGTATTTGTATCTAGAATATGTAAAGAGTTCTTACAATTCAATGACAAAAAGAACATAACCAAATTAAAAATGGGCAAAGTTTAGTTTTCCAAAAAGAATATACCAACGGCCAAAAAACACATGAACAGATACACAACTTCATTAACCATCACAGAAGTGCAAATCAAAGTCACCACGAGCATGGGAGGCAGGTATCACCCTACCATGCTGACTTCAGCTCCTTTGGATGTGTACCTAGACCTGGAACTGCTGAATCCTAGGGTCATTCTACTTTAGATTTTGGAGGGCCCTCCATGTCTTCCTAAGTGGCCGTGCTAATTTACATTTCCGCCCACCAGTGCACAAGGTCTGCTTTCTCCATGTCTCTACCCACAATCGCCATCAACCCTCTTTTTGATAAGAGCAGTTCTACCAGGTGTGAGTTAATATCTCATTGTGGTTTTAATTTGTATTTCTCTGTTGACTAGAGATATTGAGCATTTTTTCATGTAACTGTAGATCATGTTTTCCTTTGAGAAATGTCTGTTCAGGTCCTTTGCCCATTTTAAAATCAGATTATCTGTTTTCTTACTGTTGAGTTGTTTGAGCTCCTTACATAGTTTGGATATCAGCTCCTATCAAATATATGGCTGGCAAATATTTTCTGCCGTTCCATAGGTTATCTCTTCCTTCTGATTATTGTTTCTTTTGCTGTGTGGAAGTTTTTTGTATGATAAAATCCCATTTGTCTAGTTTTGCTTTTGCAGTCCTGTCCAAGAAGTCACTGGCCGGACGCAGGTCATGGGCGAGACCCTTGTGTTTTCTCTAGCAGTCTCAGGGTTGCAGGTCTTACACTGAAGTTTTCAATCCACTTGGAGTTCCTTTTGCATGTGGTGTGAGATAAGAACCTACTTCCATTTTTCCATGTGGATATCCAGGACTCTCAGCATCATTTACGAGAGAGACTGTTCTTTCCCTCTTGTATTCTTGGTATCTCTGTTGAAATTTAATTAACTGTAAACTCTAGGGTTTATATCTCGGCTTACTATCCTGGTCTATTGGTCAATGTACCATTTTTTATGCCAGTACCATGCTGTGTTGATTGCAATATCTTTAGAGTACATGTTGAAGTCAGGGGTGGCACTTTCAATGTCGTTCTTTTTGCCTGAGATGGCTAAGGCAATTTGGGGCATGGTGACTACCATCAATACAGTATATCATATATTTACAGTTTGCTAAAGCAATAGATTTTTACCATTCTCACAACAAAATAGTAAGATGCTGAGTATGCTAATGAATTTGATTTAATCTTTCTACAATATATACATAGACCAAAACATCACACTGTGCCCTGCAAGTAGACAGAATTTTGTTGACTAACCAAGTCAGTTAATTAATTTAAAAAACACAATGAAATACTATTTCATCCATACCAGGATGGCTAGAGTGAAAGAGGCAGATACCAGTAAGCACTGGAGAGGACGATGAGAAGTGAGGACTCTCTTGCAGCTGCTGATGGAACTCAAGCGTCTCCGCCACTCCGGGAGACAGCCTGGCAGTCCCACCTTGAAGGTGCAACAGGGCGACTGGACTGCGCAGCAATCCCACTTCCAGGTGTCTGTCCAAGACAAATGAAATCTCACGTCCCTGCCCAAACTCATGCATGACCGTTGGTAGCAGCATCACGCACAACCAAAGGTAGACGCGTCCCAGTGCCCATCAGCTATGAAGGGGTGGGCAGGTGAGACACGGGCATCCCTGCCACGGACTGTCGCTCAGCGGATAGAGCACGCAGCGCGGACATGCTAGGTGAGGAGCCAGACAGAGCAGGCCACGTGCCTGCCTGCCACTTCCCTGCACAGGAAGCATCCAGAACCCCTTGGGGCATGGAGGCAGAAAGCGATTCATGGTTGCCAGGAAAGAGGGGCAGGGAGATCCGGGAAGGTGTGGCTGCTGGTGGGTGCGGGGATTTTCCTGAGGGGCCAAAAATGTTTTAAAAAGTAACTGCGGCGATGGTTCATGAACTCTGCATAGTCACACACGTGGAGTTGCACACTTAAATATGAATGCATGAAGTATCAGCGAAGCCCACGTTAGCAGAACAGCTCCTGAGACCTGACACAACGGTGTACTCTGGGGTGAGGTCATAGACATCCGTTGACGTCTGTTCACTGAGCAGTGAGGCCTTCCACAAAGCCATCGTGCGGGCTGTGTCTGGTGGCACTGGACGTGCCTTTAAAATGATTTCTCTTGTTATTTTTCCTAAGCTGGTTTTTGTGAAGTAAAATGTCCTAACAGCATCTTGGTGGCAGTGGGGAGGCTGCAGGGCCGGGTGCTCCTGCCCACGCTGCCCAGAGGCCAGCCGCAGTCAGCCCGGGGTTCAGGATGCTGTGAGCGTGAGTCCGACGTTAGCCGGGAGCGCCACGGGCTGCTGTGGGTTTCCCAGAGTCCTCTGGTTAGGGTTTATCCGAGACCCAGCTCTCGCGTGTGCTTTCCCTAACTGCTGGACTCTGTAAACGCTATCCCCCTCTGTTTCTCTCCAGGAAGTCACTGCTTCTGCTCCTCCACAGAGACACCTGGGCCCCGACAGCTCCTCCGCCAGGCTCCTGCCCTCTGCCAACTCCCCCTTGGTCCCCAGGCAGGAGCGTCTGAGGGCGCTGACACACCAAAGTCCTCTAGGACGAGGTTACAGTGGCCGAGCCACAAAACCTGCCTGGAAGTGAGTCTTCTGTGGGTCTCTTTCGCAGAATCCTTGAAGATTCCGGGGGACTTTCTAAATCCCCTGAGTGTTGGTGGATGAGCTCTCCGCGGCAACAGCCAGATCACAGCGTCCGCAGCATCCGCTGATTTCCAGTGTAAACATTGACACCGCGGCTGATTCCATAGTTGAGTCCCGACGTGATGTCACCGGGCAGGGAACTGGGAAGAGATGCGCCCGAGTGACTCTCGCGAGCCCTCCCGGGGCTGTGTTGAAGGGTCCGTTGTGGATGGTGGACGTCGGGACCACCTGGGCCAGCAACAGGGCGGCGCAGGGCGGGGACGGGTCAGGAAGGCCTGCCGTGAGCCGCCGTTGTCTCCGCTCACCCGGCGCCTGCCGGGGTCCTCCAGCTCTGACCCCGGCAACCTCAGCTGCCCACAAGGTGCTCGCCCTGTCCTGCAGGTGCAGGGAGCAGGCGGGAGGCCCGGCCCCAGGGTGGAAACAGGGCTGGTGGACTCCTGCTGCCCACCTGGGTGGCGCCTCGTCGGCCCTGCGGTTGGCTCTTGGAGCGTGAGGGAGACTCTGGACTCTCTGCCCCCACCCTGACTGTCACCTGGGCTCTGCTCTGAACACTGCTAGAGTTCTCCAACTGTCCCCTTGGTGCCGAGTCCTGTCCTCTCGTTTCTCCTCACTGCCACCAGAGGAGGCTTTCTCAAGGCCAGTGGGGTCAGCCCCTCCTGTCACGCTCCTGAGGCCTGCAGCCAGGCCCATCTTCCTCCAGGACCTTGACCTTCAGCTGGACCGGGCTTCTTCCCCCCTGTCTATTTGACTTCTACCCCTGTTTCTGGCTCTCAGCTTCTTCTAGGACGCCTCCTCGGGCCTCAGCCAGATCAGGTGTGCGTTTCGTGCACTCCCTCAGGGGTCAGCTGGGCCCTTCTGAGCATCCCTCGCCCTGTGCACCTGTCACTTAGTCCTGCGTCTTCCTGCTCGGAGTCAGCTCTGGGAGGGCGGGATGGTGTTCATAGCTGGTCTCTAGTGCATGCATGCTACAGGGCACACGGGCTGCCCAGAGGTGGCCCCGAGAGCCCACAGGAGGCATGGAGGGGGGGACAAGCTGTTCTCTTGCCCCCCCCATGGCTCCTCATTATGTGCGGGCATTGTCACCTCTGCCTGTCCACTGGATCATTTAGAAGCACCAGTGCTGAGGCTCCACCTCAGAAAATCTGAGCGACCTTGGGGGCCAGGGAGGAAAGAAGTCACCACGTGTGTTTGTTTGCTTTTCCTCTTCTGCCCTGCTGGCCACTGACCCAGGTCAAGTGCTCTCCCACAGGACCTGTGCCCCAGCCTCCCGGTGGTCCAGCCAGGCCTGCGGGCCGCTCCCCTCCAGGGCAAGCCACGCCCCCCAAATGTCCAGCACCCGCTGCACAGCGCGCTGCCGTCCTGTCTTCTAGACACAGCTGAGTGACTTGCTGGCTCTGCCTCCTCCTC
This sequence comes from Tamias sibiricus, assembly GCA_025594165.1. Taxonomy (NCBI): domain Eukaryota; kingdom Metazoa; phylum Chordata; class Mammalia; order Rodentia; family Sciuridae; genus Tamias; species Tamias sibiricus. Next base: position 101,028,525 of record CM046669.1, read on the forward strand.
TCCCCAGGCTGGGAGACTTCCGGTCACTCTGGGAATCCAGAGCAGATGCTCTCCCCTGCGGGCAGGCAGAGCTGTCCCAGGCTTCTGTCGCTCCAGTGAAGACCCTGGCATTGCGGGACCTGGCAGGCCCGTGCAGTCCCCCGACTGCGTTGCTGGGCATGCCAGCTTCCAGGGGTTGAGAAGGAGGGTCATCGAGCAGTGCACCCACCTTCGAGATCCATGACGTACACTAAAGGTGAGAAGGCTCACTGTGACAAGGCGCACACAGCCAAGCCCCTGGTGGCCCTGGTTTCCCCTGCTCACAGCCCCGTGCCCTGCTCCACGCTCACAGATCCCGCCCCGGAACTGCTGCGGTTACTCATTTAAATGCAGCTGTCTCCAGGGCTGGCCCCTGACGCCTGGAGCCGGGTCATTCCTCCCTACCTTTCCATCCTGCCACCTGGCAGAGCTGTCGCGTACCTCTTGAGCAAGTCTCCAGATTCTTCTCTGTTCCCTGCTCTAACTTTCCTCTGAAAAACCCAACTACTGGGATTTCTGGCATTTGCTTTTTAAAAAATGTCTGCTCAGAAAGGGGAGGCTGAGTCTCCGCTCCACGCACACCACGCCCAGGGCATCCAGACCCCGCAGCAGGGCTCTCGCCCGCCCCGCACAGCCGTCATTCCGCTTTGTTCCTCCACCCACTGGGGTTTCCCAGCCCTATTTCATTATGCAAAAAGTACACAATCCAGGTAACCCCGTGAGAACCACCCAAAGCCTTCCCAGGAACTCAAGTCTGCAAAAGGTGCTCATCAGGGTGCCGGGACCCTGCTGAGGGCTGCTCCAGAGAGTTCCCTCCTTCCCTCTCCATCACTGCCCTGCCCGGAGCTGCTGCCTCTCGGAGGCCCGCACACCTTGCTGGTTTATATTTACAGCCAGCAGCAGGTGAGAAGACCTGGCAGGGGTCCTCACAGCCGGCTGTTCCCGGAGGCCACCGTTGGTGTAGTTTACAAAGGAGTGAATCAATCTGATCTTGTTAAGAATAACACGAGAATAAAACGTGTGGGCGTCTTCAGCTGCTTCTGTTTTCTGGCTGGTTGCTGAACACAGCAGATGTGTTGTTGCTGCAAACACGCTCACACTCAACCTGAGGCAGGCGCCCTGGGGTCCTCCCTCACCTCGGCAAGGTCAAGGATGCGCTGAGGCAGCTCTGCCTCCACTGTTCCTGTGAGCCGTGGGCCTGTGGGCTGAGGCCTCTGAGCTGCCGCTCTCCGTCCTGGGCTCCCTGTGCTGGGGAACGGCCCCCTTCCCCGGGCACCTTCCTGGTCACTGGAGGTCACCCTCCTGTTAGCACTCACTACTTTGTTAACTGACTTAATAAACCTTTGTGAGCACTCAGTATGCGCCAGGCACTGTGCTGGGGCCTGACAAAGACTCTCTCCTTGACCTGCCCTAGCTGGGCTCCTCCCGCCCGGGTCTCCATGTGGCCTACAAGGACTTGCTTGCTCAAACACCAAAATGGTGCCCAGCAGCTCCAGGATGACCCTGCCCCCTTGACACACCTGCTAAGAAACCTGGAGGCTGACCAAGTGATTCTGTTGGTTCTAGGAACACCTGAAGGCCCGGCTCCCACCTAGATGGAGGATGGGAGGGGATCAACCGGCAAACCCAGATGGGCTTCACTCGGACCAACCCCGTTCCCACGTCCATGATCTTTCATCTTCCCGACTCTGCTCAAGGCCCCCAGCCCTCACTTCAAAAACACCCTGGTGCCTGCAATCCCAGAGATGCAGGAGGCTGGGTTGGAGGATGGCTAGTTAGAGACCAGTCTGGGTAACTTAGAAGACCCTGTCTCAAACATTATAAAGGGCTGGAGGTGTAGCTCAGAGGTGGAGCTCTTGCCCAGCATCCTGGATTCCATCCCCAATACTGAAGGAAGGAGGGAGGGAGGGAGGGAGGGAGGGAGGGAGGATAGAGGGATAGAGATAGAGAAAGGAAGAAGAAAAAAGTAAAACATAAAATAAATCAAAGGTCACCTCTGGGCTCAGGGGAAGGAAGCTCAGGCCCCTTGGCGTCAGCAGTTCCTGGTAGAGTCCGCTTTCCCTGCATTAATTAAACTACCATCAGACAGTGCCTTTTTGGCAGAGCAGAGCAATGAAGATGACTTTGGCAGTGTCTGCCCAGTGGGCTTCGTGTTGGGGGGAGACGGGCAGCAACCAGGAAAAGAAGGACGTGGGGGGTGGTCCGCCAGTGTGGGGGGGGTGGTCCGCCTGTGTGGGGTGGTCCCTCTGGGTGGTCCCTCTGTGTGTGGGTGGTCCCTCTGTGTGTGGGTGGTCCCTCTGTGTGTGGGTGGTCCGCCCGTGTGTGTGTGTGTGTGTGTGTGTGTGTGTGTGTGTGTGTGTGTGTGTGTGGGGGGGGGGGGATGCGGGCAGGGCCGTGCTAACACAGTCACCAGGTCTCTGTGAGAGCAGGACCGCTGACCTCCGGCTGGGAGAGGGAGAAGAGGGTCTTTGAAGACTGAAAGAAGAGCGTCCTCAGAGGGGAGTGGGGAAGGGAGGCTGGTCTATGAGAGGGAGAGCCAGGCAGTGGGAAGCAGGTAGGAGCCCCACCACCTGGCCTTGAGGCCTTGATGGATCTGGATTTGAAAACAGGACTCTTCCTTATTCCTCTGGCCCTTACAGGGCCTGCTTGGGAGCTAGAAGGGGATCAGCCTGAACAAGCTGGTTTGAATGGAGAAACCAGAACTGCGGGTTGTTGGGAACAGGCGAGGCTCCCCGCTGTCCTCGGCTGGGAGGGGCTGGGTGTGTGGCGTCTTTGACATAGGCTTCCTGGTCACCTGCCCTTGGGGAGGTGCGGCCAGGAGGCGGTGGGCAGCGGTGGCTCTGCCCACGTGTGCCCGGCCCAGGGTGCTGGGTCTCCCTCCTCAGTTCTAAGAGGCAGGTTGAGGAGCTGCCAAGGACCCACTCCGCGGTGTCTGGGGCACCCACGGCAAGGCTGGCAGAGAGTGGGGATCTGGTGGCCGCGCCCGGCTCCCCCACACGTGCCCCCCCAGCATGTAGCAAGCTGTCGCTGTGTCCTCTGCAGGAGTGGGTGCAGTGTGGGCTAGCACGACAGGAAACGGGTCACAAATCCCCAGAACTGGAACATTCTGTGACCACGACATGCTGGAGGCTGCGGGCAAGTCCCCCTCCCCGCCCCTGCCTGTTCGTGAGCCCTGTGGGGTCCCGCTGCCCCTCTGTGTGACTGCATCTAGAACCCTCGCTCTTCCCAATCCAGTCACAGCTTGCCACGGGCAGGTTGGGGGTCTCCCTTCACCCAGGAGGGGGGACACACCAGCCACAGTCTGCTGGGCAAGCCGGAGGGGGGGGTGGCTCCTTGTGCCCTCACATAGCAGCTACTGGGACCCCACACAAGTGACCAGAGCCCGCCATCAGCTTTCCCTGTGGACAGGGGTTTGCAGGCTACTCAGCCCCGTTCCTCTGGAACTGAGGAGGGTAGAGCAAGAGCAGGTAGAAAGGAGACCAAGAGGGAAGGGCCACCCTGCTCCCACCCCAGGGCTGTTGGCCTCCAGACAGAGAGTCTGAGAAAGCCCTGGGGCATCGGGCGCCTGGTGACTGGGTCCCATGCACTGCTAGCCAACAGCGTGATTTCTCTAGATCAGCTGAAGCCGAGGGAAGTACTGTTGGTGAGCTATCACAGGGACATAGCACCATTCTCTCTGACTGGGTGACGTCAAGCTAGAGACCTGAAGGAACCAGACCTCTGTGACCTCCCCTGCACTCCATCAAGAGAACCAAGCTCAGCAGGCCAGAGTGCAGGCCACCCCCGGCGGCCACGCCCCCCCTCCTTCGAGCACGCATCCTGCCCCACGGCTGCTTCCCCAACAAACCTCTTTGCACCCCTCGATAAATCTTTGTGCCTCTTTTGTGCCTTTCTAGGGTGTGAGCCAAGAGCCCGCCAGGGCCGAGTTGAGGTCCCCTGTTCTCTTCTGGGGACCTCCTTGGACCACTTTGCAGCCAAGCAGGTCTGGCTACACACAGGAGGGCAGGAAGAGTTAGAGAGCCCAGGAGAAGGAGGCAGGACTGGGAGAGAAGCCGGGCTCAGAGCCTGGCAGAAAGCAGACAGCGGGCACTCTGGACCAGGGAGGAGGACTGCGGCTCCGGAGCCCCCAGCCTCCTGAAAGCCTGGGCTCGCCACTGGTCTCTAGCCTCTGTGTCCCGTTAGTGACAGAGATACTGCCTTGCGATGCGAGGTTTAGGTGAGCTCGTAGACACAGGGTACTGAGCCCAGCACCTGGAACACTGGGGAGTCATTGCTGCCATTGCTAAATAAATTAGTTACCGCAGGGGCTGGGAATGCAGCTCAGTGGTAGAACACTTGCCCAACAGGCATGAGGCCCTGGGTCTAAACCATGCAGTGCATAATAATAATAATTGTAGTAATAATAATAAATCCTGCAAGGGTGGACTATGATCAGACTCAACAGCACAGAGTATTTGGGATCCTGATGGCTTCCTCCTTTCCACGTCTGCCACCTGACACCTTCAAGTCTCAGGGCAGCTTCTCTCTCCAATGGGGTCCCAGGATGGTCCTGGGAACCCGAGATCCCAGGACTCGAGGAGACAGGGGCTCCGAGCAGAGGGGCTAAGTGGGCCTTTGCTCGGGGTTTGCTAGGCACCTGCTGAGACCTGGCCTCGAGTCTCTGCTTGCCACGCTGGTCAGTGCTCCAAGTTCACTCCTCTAGACAGACAAACCCGGGAGCAGGACACCAGCATCATCCAGCGGTGACTCAGCAGAGGGGAGCCCGCTGGGTGCTGGAGCAGTGCTTTAGAGCAGGCCAGGAATGCTACTGCAGAGCGACTGTGCGGTCACCGTGCCCTGTGGGGTGCACCTCGCGCCAGCGCCCGCAGGTCGGAACAGTGGCTGGCAGCAGCACTGCCCCGGACGGGCTGCCAGGGCCGCTCCCGGTGTCTCTCTCATCGGTTTCTTGTCAGGGGAGCTCCTGTAACGCAGTGCCCCAGGCAGCTGTCCACACGGGGCTTGGCCCAGGCAGCCAGCTCACAAGTAGGGGCTCTGCTATGGTCCTGCTTCCCCGGAGTGGGCATCAGGCCAGTGGACACTGAAAGTCAGAGAGAGGTCAAAGAGCCAATGCTGGAGCTAAAACGAGGTCATTTCTCAATACAGTAACCATCTGGAGGTGGCTGTGTCCACCAGCGTGGTGACTGCCACCACAGCAGGGGCCTCTCTAGAGTCAGAGCCTTGGGCACACACGAAGGATCCCTTAAATGTCCCCTGCCACACCCCTGCCACAGCCCTGGGCATCCCACAAAGCAGAGGCATGCTTCAGAGTGGCCGCAAGGGAGGGGCAGGACAGAGGCCGTGGCAGTGTCCCCACACAGGCGGTTCCAGCAAGGTCCCAGCACAGTGGAACCTGCTAATTCACTAAGCCACTCCCAGGTTCCCAGAAGGCACCAAGGTAGCAACTCGTCCAGGGCAGGGCTCGCCGGGCTTTCTTTCCCACCCCTGGTGATGGCTTTGTCCCCAGAGTCCCTCTCCTACCCCACTTTACAGAGCCTCTGCGTGTCCTTCCCAACCACGTGGTCCTGTGGCGCCTCCCTCCTTCCCTGGCCCCCAGGGTCCTGTGTGCTGCCCTCGTCTGTGACCCCTGATGAGCTCTGGTGAGAACCCAGCTCAGAGGGTCCGTCGGGGTTGGGGGCGGCTGAGGGTCTGCCTTTCTGACAAGCTGTCAGGCCACGTCCAGGCCGCTGAGGCCACGCTCTGAGCAGCCAGGGCTCTCACCCCCAGGCAGGGCTGTGTGTGGCAGACACACGGTAGACAGCCACTCGTCGCGTGCTGTCCCGTTCCTGTTCACTGTGGCCGGTGCAGCTGCACTCCTCGTCCCCTCTGGGGGACAGATACGCTCCAGCAGTCGGTCATCCCAGAGCCAGGACGGGCCCCAGGCTCTCGGATCTGCTCCAGCCTGCATCTCTTCTGTGTGGAAAATGCTAGCAGCAGGCGCGGCACGATAGGGCTCCCGAGAAAGAGCCGAAAGCCGGGTCTTGCACACTCTGAAGATAAAAATCCTGCCCATTTGTTGCTGCCCGAAGCGATTGCCGCTTGGAGCAACGACGCCGTGGGAGAAAATTCGGAGGCAGGATGAAAATGAAAAAAGGTCTTTTCTTCTTCTCTCTCCGGCTCCGGTAACCTCTCCAACTCCAACCGGTCTAACTCCGACCACCAACTTCAATCACCAACCACTCTAACTAATCCTCACTCAGTTATATACATTTTGCCTTAACAAGGACAAGTGCTTACAGCTCGAGCTTACAGGTGCGTCACACAGCGTTCACGGGCATACAAAGATTCTTTGATAAATGTATGAATATCAGGTGAAACCTGAACATCTTTTATGGCTCTCAGCTAACCGCAATCTCAGCTATCTCCTTGATTAGGGCTCCTTCACCCATTAGAAAGTCACTTTTCAATTGTGTTCTCCATCTGTGCCAGAGATGAAAGCCATAGGTCTTAGATCCATGTATACTCAGAATATCATCATCCTAGAGGCCTCTGTCCTGTAGATCTGACAGATCATGCAAAATAGTTTGAAGAATTAAGATGTTACACTTGCATAGAGGGATAGAGTATTTTGCTGTATAATCCAATACTCCATTTTCCATGGAAACTGTGGAAAATTCAGCAATTTAATAATGACATTAAGGAAATGATCCAACTACTAGATGGTAAATGCCATAGCTAAAGGAGCACATTAGCCTTTTAAATTTAAAAACAAACAAACAAACTGTGTTCTAGGGTGGTAGAGAATAAATTAGTGAAAAAGCAACATTTTGACGCAATTTCATGTATTTTCCTAACATCTGACACATAGCCCAGAAATCAACCAATGCGGGCTTGGGTTGAGTGTTCCTTTTGTTGTAGCTGACGTTATCTTTTAAGGTATCAGTGAACATAGGTTAAGTAAAAAGAAGTAATTGAACACCCCTTTGCTTGTTGCCAGCATGCAGGACACATTCAAGAGAAGAATGTCACACAAGGGTGTGACCACATGGACGGAGACATGGGCCGGCGCTCTCAGGGCCTGTGCATGGACTGCAACCTGGTCTTTGGTGCCGGAACGGTCAGTTTGATGAATATGAGACAAAAATACACTGGGTCACAATCAGGGTTATTACAGTGCAGGAGCCACACTGCTCGGCTAGTGCGCCCTGGCTGAGGACAGGCAGCAGGGCTGCGGGGAGACGGGGAGCAGCAGCAGTGTGGGGGGCGGCCTGGCACCTTCACACTCCACAACACGGCGGATACCTCCATACAGCTGGAACAAGGTGGGAGCTGTCAATGACCCTGTCGGCAAGGCCAAGGGACAGCATTAGTTTTGTAAAAAGGGAGTCTGCTCCTGCAGCGCGCCCCGAGAGTCCAGGTCCCGACAAGCCCTGGTTTCCCCGGGTTCCCACACAGAACCAAGTGCTCAAGGAGCGGCTTCCCTCAAAACCCAGAAGTGATCAAAGTGCCCGATAAAGGTGATGCATTGCAGAAATCCTTTTCCTTGTTAAAAAAAAAAAAAAAAACAACTTAAGAATAAAAAGCAAATAAAGTGGGAGGGGGGATTAAATTACAACTCAGAGGGTCGATATCCCCAACACAGAAGATCAGAAACATAGAGGAACAAAAGAGTCTCTGCTAGAAAACTGGCTGGAGACACGGACAGACTGTCATAGAGTAAGAAATGCAAATGGCCCTTAACCGTAAGCTCCGTCTCGCTCACAAGAGAAACGAGAAATGAAACTGTACTGATGCTGTTTCTCCTCAGTCCGACTGGCAGAGATCCGGACGTGTGACAGCAGCAGCCTGGCATCGGCAGGCTCTGGGGCAACAGGCACTCTCAGTCATTGCCGGTGAGAATAGGACACGGTAGAGTCCCCGTTAGAGGAGAGTGGCGTTGTACCGCACAACGTCGTGCGCATTGACCTTGCACTCCCGTGACCCCACTTCTGGCAACTAGTTACAAAAACACACACACAGAGACATCTGTGCACCCACAGGGAGGTGACAAAGCAGGGCACTGCCACGTGATGGATGCAGACAGCAAAGTCCTCCCTGGCATCCGGGCAGGGGTCTCCACACGGGCTCCTTGGGAGAAGGGCTAATTCTGGGCCCAGTGTGGTGAATGCACAGTGACCCTAGATCATGCTGTCACACTGGGGTGGGGAGTGGGAGGAAGGAGAAGACGGGAGAGCAGCAGGCTGTCAAAGAGTTGGGCCCCAAAGGAGCGAGGCCCAGCTTCCAGGAGCTTGCTCCATTCAGAGAAGGGACAGCCGGACACCATCAGGGACAATGACTGTCAAGGATGAGAACAGGCAGGACACGTCAGTCAGGTACTTATGAAAACCCTTGGAGAAAACCTACCGGTTGCCCTTGGGGGATATTAGGATGCCGACTTATTATTTTAAAATTGTTGACCAAAAAAGGGGGAAGAGTTGATTTCTGCCACCATCCCTGTGTGGTCTGTGCTTCTGGTAAATCAAACAGTTGATGAGGGCAGGGTTTCTTGATCAGGAGTTTTTCCCATGAGTAAGAAGAAGAAATGATCAAATGGCACCATCTCCGTGGACTCGGACGACTCCATGGCTCAAGCAATTCATTAGTGGTTGCAGTTGATAGATAAATAGATGGTCAGACAGCATGTGTCTTGTGATGGAAATGCACGGGACCACATGCGACCATCTAGAAAGCAAAGGAGAAAGCAACCCAAACCAAAGAAACGAGGAACCAGAATGAGGCCCGAATCTGAACAAGCTCTTATCTCGCCCCTAGTCCTCGATTCACAGGTGACGACAGGAGAGAAGAGTGACGGAAAGGACGCCACAGAGAGGCAGTCAGCAGAATTCAGGTGTTGTGAAACTCTTAAGACACATGAACTATTTTCTCCAACAAATAAATTTTCCAAAAAGAGGGGTACCTATAGATTAAAGACATGTTGGAGACCCATGGATTAAACACAATGCATGAACATGGGTCTGACTTAGATCATGATGCAACCCGTAAAAAGACATTTGTGAGATGACTGAGGAAATTCTGGTAGTGGTGGTAGCACTTTCACAATTTCTATCAGTGCTACTGTGATAATATTTTTTTTAAAAGAGAATGCTTGTTCTTATGTTTTAGAGCCACGTTAAGAAACACTTCAGAAGCACTGATCTGATCCTGGGGTCTTCTTCGACCCTCCGTGGAGAGGGCGTGGAGGTGGTGGTGCAGAGCCTGTCCCGAGCTGCCCACGGCTGCAGCTGGGTGATGGACACAGGTGCCCGGTTGTGCTGCCCTTTGTACCTTGTAACCGTTGGCGTCTCCACAGTAAAAGCACAATAAGCCATCTAAAAGTGATGAAAGGGACTGCAGAGCCCGCTGCCCGCTCCTCTCCCTGGCCGGCGTGTGTGACGCTCATGCCCGCAGCACCTCACCCTGCAGATCTGTGAACGTGATGGGGTGGCAGCAGCCCTGGGGGCCTCTGTGGCAGACAGTGGCCAAAGCAGAAACCAAGGAACAGAGGTGAAGGTCCCAGCACTAGGACTTAAAATAGACGGTGGCTGGAAGACTCCCTCCTCAGTGCCATTGGCTCTCTAACCAGACGCAAGGAGAAGCCTAGTGGGGCTGTGTGTGCACGTGCTGAAGTCCTGGTGGGACGCAGGCCTCTTCCCTGGGCCACCACCATGGCCCTCCAGTGCGGGGAGAGGACCTCTCAGCTGCACTCACAATGCACTGTGACGCCTTTTCTTCTTTCCTCCCCTTGTCCCCTCCTTCTTCTTGGGGGAGGGATTGAAGAACAACTGAAGGTCCAGGGAGCCCTCCCTCCACCACTAATTCCCAGAAGTTCTAAGCTTACCCCCAGGGAACAGATGGCTGTGTCCACCCCAGAAGCTCTGGTGTGAAGAGTCAGCCCTACCCTGTTAGAAAGGAGGGGAGCCAAGGAGACCCACCGTGGTGAACTGAGCGTCTGCGGCCACCTGCAGACCAAGCAACCCCAGGACTGGAGCTACACACTGGTTTCTAACGCAGGTGTGCTTATAACTCCTTCTCCACCTAGGGCTTGAAAGCAGATTTAAGAAATTCCAGCGAGGAAATCAAGTTCAAACACGCAGGCGGGAGCCAAGAGAGCCACCACTGAACTGCTGGGATTTCCCGGCAGTGCGTCTGGGACAACTCAAGGTCAGGGCACCCAGGAGGAGCGGCCAGTCGGGGAGGAGACGCTTTTCTTCTGCTGTTTGAGTCGAGGGAAGTCTCCTGGACTGTGCTGCTCATGTCAAGTGCTCCAGCCCACCCCCTCCCTTTATTCCCTTCTTCAATTGAACACCAAATCGCAAAGTTATTTTTATGAGTGGTAAAGTTATAAAAAGTTACTTTTATAATTGGTAAAAACGTGAGAGTTAGTGCCGAGCCCCGGGCTCTTTCCCTACCATGTGCTTCAGCTCAGTGCTGGTAGGAAACCAGGGTCAGCGCCCGAGGCCGGCCTGCTCCCTGAGGATTCGGGTTTGGTTTATGAAACGTGAAGGGCAAAAATCACAGCGGAGACAACCGTGCAGCCAAGAGATTCATTCACCAGCCTTTATGACAGGCTGGAGGTAGAAGGGGTGCAGGTAGAGAGGAGTTGGGGGCGAGCTCTGGACGGGAGGGGTTCCCTGACGCGTTGGCTGTGGTCTCTGGAACTGTCGGCTGGGGCAGCCGCCGTCAGGCTAGAGGTGTTGGGTCGTCTAAGGTTGGTGCAGTGGCTGCCTCCTCTCAGCCGGGACAAGCTGTTGTGACTGAGCTCCGGGCAGGCAGGAGCTTTAAGTAGGGATTTCTGGTGGGGGGTGTGCCAGAGCAACCTTTAACGCTATTGGCTTTTTTTTTCCAGGGAATAAGGCGACCTTTAAGCCGATTGGCTCCTGCCTCAGGAACAGAGCAAACTTTAGGCTGATTGGCTCCTGCCTAGGGAACAGAGAGAACTTTAAGCTAATTGGCTCCTACCTGGGGAAAATGAAACCAGGTTGCTCCTCCTGCACATTCCCATGGGGGAGGTGGCCCATCGGCCCAAGCCTTTCTATCAAAACGGTGCCTCTGCAGACCGCCCTGATCCTAAGTGTTTTCTAGTGTCCCTCTGCAGGCTTCACGGGGTGGGCAGTGAGCACACGGGGCTTCAGCCTCATCAGAACGTGCCCTAAAATCCTTCCCTTCCCAGAAGCCATCACTGTGGTGCTGGCGCGAGAGGCCCTGCTCAGCTCCCCAGGTCAGGAGAGGAGATGAGGGCAGGGCAGCGGTCAGCAGGGGGTGTGGGGCTGGAGACGGGGACCTGGCCCTGCCCGCCCTGCGTGTTCATGGAAGGAGAGGGCAGTCCAGCTGGGGCACTCTGGAAAGCGCGACGCTGCAGAGATGGCAGGAGGCTCCATCACTGCCAGGAAGTGGGCAGGGAGGGACGCGGGGCCGAGCAGAGGATGCGTAGGGCAGCGAGGCTGCTTCAGCGGTGGTCACCTCCCTGTGCACCCGTCCAAGCCGAGTGGAAGGCACACCATCGAGACTGGCCTTGGTGGGGACGAGGGCACTGTGGGGACTGCGTGGGCAGAGGCTGTGTGGGTGGGCCAGGGGTGCGGGGAGCTCTCTGCACCTTCTGCTCCGTTTTGCAGTGAACATGAACCTGCTCTGAGTGACGGCAGAGGGTGGGAGCGGCCTGGCTCACCATGGAGGTGGCACCGGCTGGCTGGAGCGGCCACATCTGTGTGTGGTGGTTGCTGTGGCCGTCAGGAGAGAGGTCGTGTTCCCTCCCATGCGAGGCCTCAAGGGGGTGAGCTGAGCTGCTAGGCGGGGGGGCAGGGTGCTGCCCCTGCCTCAGGGCCTTGGTGCAGCAGGCAGGCAGCGGTGTGGCCGAGCACACCAGCACACCGTGGGAGTGTTAACCCACGGGGCTCACAGGACCAGAAGAGGAAGGTCTTTCAGAGCAGGCCACTTGTGGGCTCGGGCTCTGGTTATAAAAGGCTTCCTTGCTCAAATATCCTTTGAATTTCCCCTTTTGGAACAAGCTCCAGAATCCCCTTTGCATGTTAGGTAATGGACTATTTTTTGGAAAGGATTAAAGGGTGGTGAATCAACTGTATGCCCCCCCCCCCCCCAAATGTCTTAAAGACCAGTGGGCTGAGTTGCTTGTTTGGTTGTAAGAAATGAAAGAGAAGCCAGGCTGGGAGCTGTACCTTGACTGCGCAACGGAAAATCTCTCAAGCCGTGACATGCACACACACTCTCTAAGGTCACATCGTTTGACATCAGCCTGTCCATTCCAATCCATATGTTCCAATACAAGCCAGCAGATAAACCGATTTGACAGTGACTCTGCGTGACTCACATTTCAAAGATGTGACACGAACGATCCAGCACCTCTCAGCGGGCGATCTCCTACCAGTCTCTGCTGCTAACTTTTACCCTGAACAGCACCCACAAGTACGCCAACCCTTGAAGATCTGTGAGCACTGCCTTTGGAGACAGCTGAGGTCTCAGGCTCTGCAGGTGGCTGCTCTCTGGCCACCAGGTGCCACGTCTGTTCTGTGCAGACAGCAGAGCTTCTGGCTACTGCTCCCCGCTGTCTAGAAACCACGGTGGTCACGGGCACCTCCTGACTTCTCTTCTGGCCAGATGGCGTTGCTGCCATTTCTGCCAAGAGGCTTTGGACATGGTTCTCACCACCCTCCTCCTCCTGCTCCAATCCCCTTTTCCTGATCAAAGGGCAAAGACATGGTTCACCTCACTTGTTGTGCTCAACAGGAAATTAGGGTAGTGTGCAAGAAGGAACAATGACAAAACTTGATTGTTCTCCTGGACATGGGGAGAAAATTGTGAACAAAGACTGTTCCTTTGATCAGGATGAAGAGGAATTTCTCTGTGTAGCTTCTGCCAGTGTCCTTGATTATACTGAGATTTGGATAAAAGAGTGCATTGATGTGAGAGGCATGTATGTGAAGAGCTCACGGGTGGGATCACTGCAGTGACATCCGACTGCAGACACAGGAACTGAGCCCCAGCAGATGCTGCAATTCATGGGAGAGCTCTAAAAAGCACAGGACAGTGGGCAGCAGCACCACCTGGCTCCACAGCCCCTAATGCCAACCCGTGCAGCCTGCCCACTGGTCTCTGCCAGTAGGAGTGGTGGAGCAGCTGAGTGGCGGATAGGGTGGGTTGGGCATGGGTGAGCACAGCCCGGGGCTGTGTGGAGCCCATCATGCAAGCACGAGGTGAGCCAAGGCTCCAGTGGTCACCCTTTGGTGGCCAGACCTGGGCCAGGTACTGAGGCCTGCTGCAGAAGCTGGCACCAAGTAGCACTGCAGCCCCACCCTATGCCTCCACCTCCTGCCTCTGACCTGCCACAAGAAAATGGAAGTGGGCAGCGCTGGATGGGAGGCGGGACTCCAGAGTTGACCAATAGGGTTAGTACTTTCCAAACCCTAATTAGCATAAGTTTGGAGCAATAGCAGTGAACCAATGTTGTCGCCTGAAGCGATGGCCGCTTGGAGCAAAGAAGCCGCGGGAAGAAGTTTAGAGACGAACTGGAAACAAACAGCCCTTTATTCTGATAACTTTTCTCTCTGGCTTTAACTACACCCCGACACGCCGTCCACGCTCCTCTAACCTCCAAAAATGGCGCCGACCTCATCCGCAATCTCGCTCAAGTCCCCCGAGATCTCCGGCCAAGTCTCGCAAGATCCCGGGCCAAGTCCCGTGAGACTACGGAAGGCGCCAATGCCCAAACATGTCCAAAGCCCGTAGTCAACCGCAATTTAAGCCATCTCCCCAAACAGGGCTCCTACAAACCAAGTGCTGCATAAACCCCTAGAGGGGCAGACCACTGCCAGGGAAAACTTGGTCTTCTTTAATAAATCCCACCCTTCCACTGGCCCATTGTGGTCTGTTCTTGGAATTGACCAGACAAGAGCCCAGAAATAAGAGATTCCAGGGGAGCTCTTGGCGTCTGCTGCAGCACTGGAGAGCGAGGCCGCCACGAGGAGCCGCGACGTCACTGGCTGCAGAAGCCGCCGTCTTCCTCGGAGCCTGCTCCCCAGCGCAGCCGCAGAAGCCCCAGCGTCCCCTGCCAGGAGGAGCAGGGAAGGGGCTCATCTCAGAAACTCCGGTGTTACTGTCTCGGACGCTGCCACGCCCCTGATTTACCTGCAGGTGTCCAGGAGGCCTGGCCTCTGCTTAGGACCTGGGTGTCAGCCTCCTCTCACCTCTTCCCTGACAGTGCCCTGGGCCCCAGGCAGGACAGTGACAGCCCGCGGCCTGGTGTCATGGAGCTGCCTGCGCAGGGGCTCCTGACAGCACCTGCACACTCTCCCCAGAAGTGCTGGGGTTCAGAGCGTCTGTGGGCCACCAGACTGGACGGCCAGGGACGGCTCCAGCGAGGCGGAGGCTCCCGAGCTGAGGCCAGGTGTCAAGAAGACCAAGATCTGGGCTCCTGCTGGAGACGTGCTGCGGCACACAGAGGACGCAGCTGGGCCTGGGTCCTGAGAGGGCATGGAGGCCCTGACAGGGAGACGGAGGCCGGGTTGTGGGAAGCCTCCTCAACCTTAGAAGGCTTGTCTTGTGTCTGGGCTGGCTTCCTGTGTCGTAGGTCACTTAGCAGCATCCTGACCGCACCATCAGATGCCAGAAGCACCTCCCCCCAAGTTGTGACAACCAAAGTTGTCCCCAGGCATTGCCAACATCCCTGGAGAACAGTCATTCCCCCTCCCCGGTTGGGAACAATTTTGTCCCAAACCCCTGAGGGTCCCGCCTGTCTGGGGCTCTCAGGTTCTTCCTGGAAGATGTGGTGGAGTGGGCTGGGAGGTGGGCGTTTGTGTCTAACACATCTGCTAGTTCCTGACACCAGAGGACCTTGGAGAAGGGCATCTCCAGGTGGGTTGGTCCCTGGACAGTAGCCATTGCATCACCTGGAACTGCGCAGAATCAAGACCCACCCTACGTCCCCCCACCCTACATCCCGCGTGGAAGCTCTGAGGGAGGGGCACGTGCCACAATCTATGTGCACTGCCCTCTGGGGATTCTGAGGCTGGAAGCCCCCACCCGTCACTCAGCCCTCTCTGAGCAGGTGGCAAAGTCACGAGGACTTCCAGAGAGAAATGTTCACAGGGCAGCTGGAACTGACCAGGGAACACCCTCTCCGCGGAGCGTCTGCACAGACGTGTGCTCAACAGAGACTTGCTGTGTAAGAAGCGGCCAGCATCGCCTTCTTGGTGACTAAAATGCCCGCTCAAGCAGAGGTCGCAGGGAGACCGTGAGGAGAGGCCGGCCCAGCAAGCGTGGACCCTGCAAGGCATCATGGGAGAACCTCTGTGCCATCAGGCTGGCTGGGGAAGGGCAGCAGGTGCCGGCCACCGACTCTCCTGCGATCCAGAGTCTGCCAGTCCTCCAGGGAGGCCATCTGCCCCATGCTGTGGGCAACGCCGTCCTCTGGACGCTTGCACACGTCTTAGGAAGAAGAAACTTCAGGAGGGGGACAGCCGCAGGAGCCTGGCGCTTGCTGCGCTCGTGGCTTCCCCCCACTGTCACGTGGCCGATGCCACGCTGCCCCAGCCGAGAGCCCCAGAGCCAGGAGGAACTGACGGCTTGCTCCCTAGAGGCTTTGGGGGGAGCGGGGCTGGGCCCCACGTAGACCCCTGACTGAGATCCTGACTTTCGGCCTCCACACTGTGGGAGGACAGGGCTCTGGCGTCTGAAGCCACTGTTTGGGGTCCTTTGCTGCCCTTGGACCACACATGCCCACGCTCGGCACACAGTGGGCCTGACCAGAGGCCCCCAGGTGTTTGGGGGCTGTTTCTCAGGTGAGCTTCGCAGACCATGTACTTCAGAACCATCTAGAAAATGTCATCAAAGTGCCGCTTGCTGGACCCAGCCCTGCTGCAGTCAGGCTCCCTGCGGGCACCCCTCGGGATCGCCACTGTCGCAGCCTTGCCAGGTGACGTTCATGGTCTGAGAAGAGCAGCTGAAGGCTCTGGCCCCGGCGTCCACAGACCCCAACAGTGGCTCACTGATCCCCTTGGGGTCTTGGGCCTGGGTGATCTGATCTGATCTTTTCTAACTGAGCCTGAGATACGGGTTCTGGTGCAAACAGGGGTGACTGTTAAACGCTGGTAGCGCTGGGCGCTCCAAGCCACAGAGCATTGGCTTCTCACCAAGGTCAGGACAAGGCAGAGACCAGGGTCCTCAAGTCACAGATGAAGAAACGGACAGCTGGGGCAGTTAGCCCAGTCTCCAAGACCACACAGCTGGGAAACTGGCAGAGCTGGATTTGAACTCACAGCCTTCTAGGTAAGAGGGCCTCCCTCTGCACCACCCTGCCACCTGGCTGTCTTGGGGTGTCTCGTGATGGTGCCCACATTTGTTGCCTACATCCTTAGCAGACCGGATAATGCTGGGTGCCTCCCCACCCCCATGCAGGCTCTGACCCAGGAAGCCTGAGCGAGGCCTGGGAATGTGCATTTCTCCCATCCTAGGTGCTGTTGGTGGCCGGAGGACCAGGCTCCAAGGACGCCTGGGGAGGGCAGAGTGGGCAGAGGGGAGGGTGACACACTTAGCCTGCCTATATCGTTACAGGAGGTATGGAAACTTCTCCTCAGTGAGCAGACTGGGTTCGCAAATCAAATTTCTTAATTGTACTCTTGGCCTCACCCAACAAGACGGTGTGGCTTGCCAAGCTCCTGACAGGCTGGCTGTCCCCATGGTAAGGCCACATCAAAGTGACCTGGAGGAATGGAAACTGCCTTGGTGTAACTGCCAGTACTCGCCGTGAATCACCGCTGTAAGCGCACCCCAGGAGTTGGCCAGGCCCCTGTCCCCTCTCCTGCTGCTGGTGTTTTCATGATGGCTCTGCGTGTGCTAGGGACCCTGTCCCTATAAAGATGAGTTCTGGGGCCAGAGAACCCCTCGGAGCCAGGACACGCTCAGGGCTGCCGCGAGGGACAGAGGACACACAGAGGGAGGCTCCGAGCCTCCGCTTCTGGGCCCAGAGTGGGAAGGCTCTGGGAGGGGCGCCGGCGGGGGGGTTATCTGGATCTGGATGGGCACTGTGGGTCCCCAGGCCTGCCTGAGAACCTCTGGTCAACAGGTGTGCGTAGCTCCAAAGTCACCCTGGTGCTGCCGCTGGGCCTCTGCTCCTGCCCGGGAGGCAGTGTGGCGACCTGGAAAAGCTCTGCTTCCGGCATCAGCTGGGCCAAGGGCAGGCCCAAGCTCCCAGCAGCAGGTGAGGGACCCTCGGGAGCTGCAGAGTCCCCTCTGCACCGGGGACAGGACACCTGCCCGCGTCAGGGGGCTCCATCAAGGGTCAGGTAGGTCCCCGGCCAGCTGCCCAGCCCACGGGCTCCCTGGCTGGCTGCTCTTCCGGTCTGTTCTTCTGCCCTGTCCCGGTGGGAGACTGGGACTGGAGAAGCCAGGCCACTGCGGAAGGCGTGCAGCCGGAGAGCACCACCTTCGTGATACGGATCGTGGGGGCTCTGTGTGTGGCCACTGGACCACAGGGAGGCCAGTGGCCTCTGAGCCTGCACTCTGTGTGTCGTGGGCACTTGGCTGCCTCCTGCAGTGTGACTCTGGGCCGGGGCTAACCGGGCCTCCATGTCAGGTGTGATGTCCTTGACCCGTGCATTAGTCTAGGGCAGTCACGGCCAGGAACCCCAGGGACCCAGAAAAGTTTCCATGCAAAGGCCAGTGTCCCTCGTGCTGCCCATTGTGACACAACCGCAGGATGTCCAGAGGACATGATGGGGAAGCTGAGGCCAAGGTCAGGCTGCCAACTGTCTGCAGAGCTGAGATGAGGATCCAGCCGGACCCCCGCTCCCCACACTCCGCTGGTTGATTTTGAGTGTCAGTTGACAGGGCCGAGGGACGCTGGGACAGCTCGGTGAGCTCCTTCTGTTTTTGTCTGTGGGGATATTTCCAGAAGAGACGAGAGTTTGAATCAGTGGACCAAGGAAAGAAGACTGGCCTTTACCCGCACGGGTGGGGCTACCCCATCTGTTGAGGCCCAGACTGAACACAGAGGTGGAGGAAGGGCCATTTGCTCTCTGCTGGAGCTGGGCTTCCGTCTTCCCCTGACCTTGGACAGTGGGACACAGGCTCGTGGGTCTTTGGGCTTGGACTTGTACCGCTGACCCCCTTGCTGGTCAGGCCTTTACTCTCAGATGGGGCCACATGGCCAGCTCTCCTTGATTTCCGTCTTGTAGGCAGCAGACCTGGGACTTCCTGGCCTCCCTGACCACAGGAACCACTTCCTATGACAAGGCCCTTCTCGCATGTGTCTACGCACATGCCCTGCCGGGCTGCTTCTCTGGACACCCCTGACTAACAGGCGTACGAGCTGCAGACACAAGTGAGGAGACACCCCACGTCCGCCGTGTTTTCTGAGGGAAGCCTTCCACCCGGGGCCTGGCC
Organism: Tamias sibiricus; assembly: GCA_025594165.1. Classification (NCBI taxonomy): domain Eukaryota; kingdom Metazoa; phylum Chordata; class Mammalia; order Rodentia; family Sciuridae; genus Tamias; species Tamias sibiricus. The sequence continues at coordinate 101,046,951 of CM046669.1, forward strand.
ACCCTGGCAGCCAGCGGTGGCTGCTGACCTGGGACAGACAGCTGCCCAGGGCCACCACAGGCTGCATCCCCCTGAGAACTGGAGAAATCAATGCCTGCAAGCCAGGACGGCCAGAGCCCAGTGCCAGGCCCCAGGGCTGCTCAGCAGGCCGTCCACAGCCCCTTCCCCTGAGCTGCGGCGGGGTGGGAGACGCGCCTCTCTGTGATGAGCCCTTCAGCTCAGGAGAGAGGAACGACTTTCCCTGTGGTGACAGGGGCTGTGGGTGCCGGCCACGTGTCTGCCGGGGTCCCGAGGAGTCGCCACAGGTGGCTTCCCCCTTCATGGTTAGGTTCCTGAACCCCCGAAGCCACCTCCCTGCCCAGAGGCCTGGTGTGTGGCCCCCGCCTCTGTCCCGGCTGGGCTTGGGCAAGGCAGCCCTGTGCCCTCACCCCTGCGCCTCCTTCCTGGCAGACAGCAGCCCCAGAGCCACAGACACTTTGCTCCACATGCCAAGAGCCATTAACAGCCACTGCTGTGAATAACGGTGACCCTCTGGCGAGCCGTCCTGTCGGTCCAGTGCAGAATGGCTGCTCAGAGAGGCCGGCGGCGGCTTGACAGCCCAACGCAGTGCGGTTCCGGGAGGGTGGCGCGGTTCTGCCCCTGCCTCGGCCCTTCTGGGAAGCGAGGAGGAAGGGCACTGGCGGCCATGGGAGGCGTATGCTCTGGCTGGGCCCTTGGGCGAGGTGCCGGTCAGCAGGGCCTGGAGGCCGCCAGGCACAGGGACGCCTCACAGGCTGCAGAGGCCATCTGTGTCACACTCCAGCCATGCGAGCCACTGCAGGGGGCACAGCTGGCCACGTCAGAGGCTCCGACTTCCAAGACTGGCGTGGCCTGGGCTGGGGAGGGTTCACTGTGACCAGGGTGAGTGTGGTCACCGTGGGCTCCTGTAAGTACTGAGGTGTCCCCACACAGCTGTGTCCCTCTGCTCAGGTGTCCTCCGTGGCTTCATGGTGAAGCTCAGTAGTGACAACAGGGACCACATGGCCTCAAGGTCAACTGTTGGCTCCCCGGCCCCTTCAGAGAAGGCTTGCTGGCCCAGGGCTAGTGGGTGGATCCTGGGCCAGGGGCAGGATGGCCGCCCTGGGGAACTGGGCAGACAGGAAGAGAAGAGGTCGCAGGGGCGCGAGGTCCTGGCCTGAAGCAGAGGGAAGCATTCGCTGGGTATGTGGACGGACCCCTCAGTGACCTGGGGCCATGACAAATGGGTCTGCAGCATTCCCACGGTGCTCACCACCACGACTGGGGCGAGGTCCTCGGCACCCCACTTCTCCAGGTGTGGGGTGGGGTGGAGGCCAGCTGCCTCTGGCCTTCTGGGACACTTTTTAACCCCACGGAGCTGCCGCTGAAGAGCTGGGACTGAGAAAGGAACCTCACAGTTTCCAGCGCAAGCCAAGACTTCCCGAGGCCACCCGTGGCGAGAGCTGGGCAGACCTGTGGAGCCCCCGGAGCCCCTGCGCCATCGCCATCGAGCACAAGCAGTGCAACGCTGTCTGACAAGGCCAGCCCCCCGCCCCCGTCCTGTTGGACTGCCGGGGGGCAGGGGCTTGTGGCTGCAGCCTTGGGGCCACCCAGTCCTCTTGCAGATTCTGGGGCACCCCTGCATGTCCCTGCTGGTCAAGTCCCTAGAGCAGAGACCCCGCTTAGGTCCCAGACGGGACAGCCACCCCCTGCAAGGGCAGGAGGGGAGGCAGCCGTGGAGTAGAAGTTTCTAGCTGGAGCACGATGGTGGGCGTGTCGTTACAGATTCGTCCAGACCCACAGAGTGTCCACCAGGAAGGGTGAGCGCCCCACGGCGGGTGGACTGCAGACTGGGCGGTGGCAATGTCTCCCTGCAGGATTGTCACAGACACCCCATTGGGTGCAGGATGGTGGCGGGGGGTCTATGGGTGGCGGGGAGTTTATGGGAACTCTGCTTTCTGCTCAATTCTGCTGTGAACTTAAAACTGCTCTAAAAATAAAGTCTGTTAAAAAAATCAAGGCTAGAAAGAAGCGGAGCACAAAATCAGGCACAGCACCCCCCCCCCAGGCAGTTGCTGCTCCGCTGGCCCTTGGGGAGTCTGGCCAACAGCTCCCACCGTCTGGTCACAGGTGACACGATGCCAGCGGAGTTTCGGGTTTTGTGTGTGTTAATCAGGAGCCCTTTTCAGAAGGAGGTTGCCACTTTTTTTACGTCATCTTTGTAAAACAGAAAAAATCCCCCCCCGCTCCGCCCAGTCACCACGTCTTCTTGCAGAATGTCGGAGAAGGTTCTTTCCCAGGTTCTCACTGATGGCAAAACACAGCTGCCCCCAGAAAAGTACCAGCGACACCTCTCGGGGGTCCCTGGGGTCCTTCAGAACCGTCCTGCCCTGCCCAAGGCTCTGGGTGGACGGGGGGGGGGGGGGTTGTTCTGCATCCTGCCAGCTGAGAGGGTGGGGGACCCTGCCTGCTGTCCATGGAGAGGAAACCAAGCAGCCTCCCCGTCTGCAGTTTAGGTGTCACTTAAAATAACTAAGCAGCAGGGCCACCATTCCCAGGTTCCCATCCCTGTGCCTGAGTGGCTGCAGGTGGAGGCGGAGCAGGCCCGGCCCAGAGAGAGGAGGGTGGGGGAGGAGAGGGGGGAGAGGGAGAGGGAGGGAGGGGGGAACAGGAGGAAGAGAGAGGGTGCCAAGGGAGGGAGGGAGGAAGGGAGGGGAGGGAGGGGAGGAACAGGGGGGAGGGGGAGACAGGGGACAGGAGAGAGCAGGGAGAGGCAGGGAGGGAGGGGAAGAAAGAGGGTGTGAGGAGGGGGGAGGGAGAGGGAGGGAGAGAAAGGAGGGAGGGAGGGAGGAGAAAAGGAAGGAGGGAGAGAGGGAGAGAGAGGGGAGAAAAAGGAGCGGGAGACAGAGGAGCGACTCCACAGCTCTCTCCAGCGCAGGCCCTTCTCTGGACTCCCGCATCTGACCGCGTCTGTGCCGGAGGGAGGCGTCCTGAGAGTGGGCCTTTGGCTAGGACCACAGGGGAGCCCTGGACTTCCTCAGTGCCTCTTTCCCTCCTGGGACTGGGCGGGGAGAGGTTACAGGGAGCCCTGTGGGGGAAGGCAGGGCAGACCTGGAGGGGACCAGACGCATCACAATGTGGCTCTGGGGACAGCAGAGGCCCTCCTTCCCGGGGAGGGCACTTGCTGTGGGAAGTCTCTCCAGATGAAAGCGCCTCCTGAGGAGTGGCGAGGGGGCCTCTGCCCACAGCTGCGCCCGCTCCCCTCTGGCCCGCCTTCCTTCCTCCTCCCACCACCTGCCCCAGCGCATGTCACCCGCCAGTGCACGTCACCCCTCCTGGTCGCCCCAGCACATCTTGCCTGCAGCCGTCTCTGCCTGCCTGCCTCAGCCTTCCTCTTCCCAGTCCCCTGCAGTCACCTTCCTGTGCCACCTGCCACGGACAGGGCCTCTGCTCACCTCTCCCCGACAGCCAGGACCCAGCAAGACCAGGCGGGTGCTGCCGCGCCAGGGGCCAGTGCCCACGGGAGACGCGGCCACGGAACGAGCCAGGAGCACGCGTGGGCAAGACCATCTTGTGGAAGTCGGCCTAGAGTCGGGTCTCCGGGAACAGCCCCCGTCTTCCAGAGTCGGTGCCACTTCACTCCGGAGCGGTGCCCGCAGCCAGGCGCCGCCCCTTCCTCACTGACCCCTCCGTCTCCTCGGGGCAGGGCCTGCTCCAGGCTGCGGCCTCCCTCGCCTCCTGGGCGAGAGCCCTGAAGTGGAGCTGGGTGCGGACGTGTGCACGTCCCAAAGGGTTAGGGTAGCAGTGGCCAAGTGACCTCTGAGGAAGGGTGCCCCGGGAACGGCACCCACTGCGGGGTTCCAGCCGGAGCGCCCCACCCAGGCTCAACGGCACCCACTGCGGGGTTCCAGTCGGAGGGGCACCCCCCACCCAGGCTCAACGGCACCTACTGCGGGGTTCCAGTCGGAGCGCCCCCACCCAGGCTCAACGGCACACTACTGCGGGGTTCCAGTCGGAGGGCCCCCACCCAGGCTCAACGGCACCCACTGCGGGGTTCCAGCCGGAGCGCCCCACCCAGGCTCAACGGCACCCACTGCGGGGTTCCAGCCGGAGGGCCCCCACCCAGGCTCAACGGCACCCACTGCGGGGTTCCAGCCGGAGGGCCCCCACCCAGGCTCAGTGGCACCCACTGCGGGGTTCCAGCCGGAGCGCCCCCACCCAGGCTCAACGGCACCCACTGCGGGGTTCCAGCCGGAGCGCCCCCACCCAGGCTCAACGGCACCCACTGCGGGGTTCCAGCCGGAGCGCCCCCACCCAGGCTCAACGGCACCCACTGCGGGGTTCCAGCCGGAGCGCCCCACCCAGGCTCAACGGCACCCACTGCGGGGTTCCAGCCGGAGCGCGCGCCCCACCCAGGCTCAGTGGCATCCACTGCGGGGTTCCAGCCGGAGCGCCCCACCCAGGCTCAACGGCATCCACTGCGGGGTTCCAGCCGGAGCACCCCCACCCAGGCTCAACAGCACCCACTGCGGGGTTCCAGCCGGAGCGCCCCCACCCAGGCTCAGTGGCACCCACTGCGGGGTTCCAGCTGGAGCGCCCCCACCCAGGCTCAGTGGCATCCACTGCGGGGTTCCAGCCGGAGCGCCCCCACCCAGGCTCAACGGCACCCACTGCGGGGTTCCAGCCGGAGCGCCCCACCCAGGCTCAACGGCATCCACTGCGGGGTTCCAGCCGGAGCGCCCCCACCCAGGCTCAACGGCACCCACTGCGGGGTTCCAGCCGGAGCGCCCCCACCCAGGCTCAGTGGCACCCTCCGTGGCCCACCATGGAAAGGGACGTTCACTCTTTTTTTATTAGAGTTTGAAATATATTTTAATATGTTCATTGGGCTGTCCTTTATCTTATCATAAATAACTTCTCACATACTAAGGACAGACTTTTTTTTTATTGTATAAGTTATACGTAATTTTTCCAATTTGTTGCTTAGCTTGTATTTCCTATGTCATTCCTTGTGTGGTTTCTACATGATATCACGCGTAGAATAGTCTTACTGGTTACAAGAATGTATAAATATAAAAATATTTTCTTCTAGTGACTTTACGTTCTTATTTTTACATTAAATTTTGTTGTTTTGTTGTAGACAGACACAATACCTTTATTTTACTTATATACTTTCATGTGGTGCTGAGGATCAAACCCAGTACCTCACACATGCTAGGCAAGCACCATGCCACTGGCCACAGCCCCAGCCCTTATTTTTACATTTAAAATTTTCACTCTCTCCATATATATATATATATATATATTATATATTTTTTTTTTTTTTTTTTTTTTTTTTTTTTTTGGTACCAGGGATTGAACTCCACTCGACTGGGCCACATCCCCAGCCCTTTTTTGTATTTTATTATTTTTACATGCCTAAAGGCTGGCTTTGAACTCGACTCTCTCCCAAAGTGCTGGGATTACAGGCGTTATATTATTATATAATACTTATATTATACATGGTCTGACTTTTCCCTCTCTGATTCCTTTCCCCAGCAAGTTTTCAGGTAATTGGTAACATGTATTTATTGTATGTTCTCAAATCCTTCTCTTTCTATTCCTTTCCATTAGCCTGTGTGTACTTGGGAATACCATAATATCTGTTTTAATTTATTAAAGGTAGTTTATGATTGGTTAAGGTAAATAGTCCCTTAGTACTGCCCCTTCTAAGCTTTTCTGATTATTTTCTCCTTATTTTGTTATCAGAAGTATTTTCCAATAATCTTTCAGGTTCCTTCCTACAAAATTCAATGACAATCAATGAACCTGACACCTTTTAAGTCCAACCAGCTTAGGTAAGAGCAGCCATCTTTATAATACTGCATCTTGCAATGCAGGGGTGAGATTGCTTCTTCTTCATGTTTTCTTTTATACTTTTTGGCTGTTTCCGTATTTTATTTGCAAAGATCTTACACTTCCCTCATTGCTTTTAAACATTCTATATTTTGTGGCTGTTTTGAACAGGATTTTAAAATCAGTGCTTTTCCTATTGGTTATTTTTAGTCAGTAGGAAAGCTATTGACTTTGCACATTTCTTTTGGAATCAGCGGTATTGCTGAACTGCCTTAGATGCTAGTGAATCTAGTTGAGTCCCGCGGGTTTTTTCCATTTAGAGAACACATTATCTTTACACGGTAATCCTCCAGCTTCCTTTCCAAGATATACCACGTGTGAGGTCCTCATTGCTGTGACCAAAATACCTGACAACTAGAGGAAAAGTTTGTTTGGGGCTCACAGTTTCAGAGATTCAGTTCAGGGTGGGTGACTCCGTTGCTCTGGGCCTGAGGTGGGACAGAACACCATGGCAGGAGGGTGTGGTGGAGGACAGCAGCTCAGGACTTGGCCACCAGGAGGCCGAGGGAGGAGCCAGGGCAGCCTGTGACCCCCTTCCTGCAGCCACACCCCACTGCTGCAGTGACCACCCAGTACAGACTCCTTTCAAATCAATCCACCAGATGGTCCAACCCACGAATTTTGTTGCAGCTCTCACAATCTAAGCATTTAGCCTCCTATGTTAACACAGCAGCTCTGGGGACACCTGGTGTCCAAACCACGACACCACATGTTTGTCACCTGCCTGCATCGGCCACAATATCCAGAACATCAGGCAGGAAGGACCATAACTACTTCCTGCCTCTGCAGAGGCCCATCAAAGCCAGTGCTGGACTCGGGTCTGAGAAGCATTTTCTGGTTGTATTTTTATGTATTTTGTTGCATGTTTATGTATCTATTATGTTTTTATGAAAAGCTGACATTTCTAGTTTCAGTGAGAACCATTTTTATTTAAACTGGGAATCTTTTGTTGGCTCTTTCTGAACCATCTAAACGGGGCACCGACAGCCCTCATTGCTGACCTATTGTGGTGGGCGGTTAACAGGCTTCCTAGCACCACCTGATTCTTGAATGCTGCTCAACCCTACTTACGCTGCTGTCCCCTTTCGTAACACGGTGTGCTATTTTAACCTGCGCACCTGTCTGCAGCTGCGCGTCCCAGCCTCCCTCCCAGGCTGGGTTTGCAGGGTCTGGGGTGGCAGCCACCTTGTGAGCTGCCTGCAGGTTGCTGCGCCCTCAGCACGGGGTGCTCACCACGTGGGCCGCGCACTGGTGGGACTTGCATGGCTTTGTCCTTCCACCCTCCCAACCCCTCCCGACCCTAGCGCTCCTCACCCAGAAGAGTGGGGCACCAGCAGTTCTCAGACGGTGGCTGACACTGATGAAACTTGCTTCCAAATAAATGGCTCCAATTCTGCGTGCACTCCCCACCTTGGGTCACCTGAGGGTGTCACTCTGGGTGAGGGTGTCACTCTGGGTGAGCGGGTCACTGTGGGTAAGCACCGTCTCATGCAACAGAGGAAAAATTGAAGAGAACAGTTCTACTGGGAAGGACGGAGAAGTTCTACAGACTCTTGAGAAGGGCTGAGAAACGAGTCCTAAGAGAAATCTTCAGCAGACATTGTGTCCCAAAGTGACACTTCTCCCTCAAACATAGTTATCTTAATAAAGAGAGAGAGAGAGAGGAAATGAAAAGAAAAAGGAAGGAAGCCTGGAAGCCGCCCTTCCTGTGCTTGGTATTTGCTTACTGCTCCCCCTGGTGGATTTATTTTGCCATCACACCCCACCGGAGCCCCTAAAAGGCGGCCTTCCATGCTCTCCGGGAGGCCTGAAGGAGGCTGGATCAAAACCTCTAGGAATATTAAGCCTCAAAAGGTCATGGTGACACTCCATCCCTGTAACTGGTATCTTCTGTGCTGAAAGAATGCTAGTAATTCTCACAGATGATTTTCAAAGTTTGGCTTTTTGGCATTGGAACTCGGGATTGAACGGAGGGGCTCTTCAGCGCTGAGCCACATCCTTAGCACTGCCCCCCCTCTTTTTAAAATACTTTTGTTTTGAGATAGGGTCTTGCTAGATTACCTAGCGCTTCACTGAATTGTTGAGGTTGGCTTTGAACTCACGATCCTCCTGCCTCAGCCTCCCAAGCCACTGGAATTACGGGAGTGTCCAGCAATAGATAGATCACAACTGGGAGGAGAGAAAAAGTCAAATACTGAACTTCTCCCTAACAGACTAGATTTTGGCAGCCTGCATAGCCCCGTAGCCTCGAGAAGCTTCTCAGCCTTCACTAAGAGGCCCGAGGCTCACCTTGTGCACGTCCAGCCCAGATTGGGAGCCAACGATTTCTCCAAAAATCCTTTGTCATTGGGTCTACACTTTTGCTGGTGGGTGGGGTCCTTGCAAGGGGCAGGCCTCCACAGCCCCAAACCCCTAGCAGCTAATCACAGCAGGAGGTGGCTGCCAGTCCCGGCTCCCAGGGACGTAGCCAGGTAAGCTATTCTACTCCACTACGATGCGGGCCTGAAGGAGTCCTAATCAAGGAGATAGCTAAGATTGCGGTTAGCTGAGAGCCATAAAAGATGTTCAAGTTCCACCTGATATTAATACATTATTCAAAGAATCTTTGTATGCCCGTGAACACTGTGTAACGCACCTGTAAGCTCGAGCTGTAAGCACTTGTCCTTTTTTTTTTTTTTTTTTTTTGGTGGTACCGGGGATTGAACCCAGGGCTGCATCCCCAGCCCTTTTTTGTATTTTATTAGAGACAGGGTCTCACTGAGTTGCTAAGTGCCTCGCCATTGCTGAGGCTGGCTTTGAACTTGCGATCCTCCTGCCTCAGCCTCCCAAGTGCTGGGAAGCACTTGTCTTTGTTAAGGCAAAATGTATATAACTGGGTGAGGTTTTGTAGTTGAGGTGGATGGTTGGAAGTAGTTGGAGCTGGTTGGAGTGTGGAAGGAGTTTGTTGGAGTTTGTGGTTGGAGTTGGAGAGGTTGCTGAAGCTGGAGAGAGAAGAAGAATAAAAGACCCTTTTTCATTTTCATCCTGCCTCTGAATTTTCTCCCGCGGCATTGTTGCTCCAAGTGGCAATCGCTTCAGGCAGCAACAAGTGGTGGCCCATACGGGGAATTCGGTCAGCAGGTAAGAAATAAGAAAATTTTAAAAATGGGAGCAAAAATAACAAAAGGTCGGATAATAAAAGCCATGGATGAATTTTTGATATCGCAGACTCAGTGGATAGTGAGGAAAGTGACCAAGAAAGCGTAGCCTCTGACTCAGTTAAGACCAGCAAGGAGAGTAGTGATGTAAATTCAAAAGTAAGAGCTGCAAAAGCCATCAGAAACTTATTAAAATTAGCCGAAGAGTATGTACTCTCCTTAGAAGCTGAAACTCAGGATACCGGTAAAAGTGATAGTAATAAGAAGGAGTTAAATAACCGTGAAAGTAAGTCCTCCTCCACTAAGCTGGTTAGGAACTATGAAAGTAGTAGCGAAGAGGAATCAAAAAGTGATTCCAGGAGCTCAGTCTCCAATAAAAAGAACAAAAAGAAATTAAAAAAAAGAAAGGACCATCAAGCAGAGGAATATTTTGTGCCCTCATGGGTAGAATCCCTAACAGAAACAATGAGGAGTATTTCAGGGTGTATGCGTGCCCTTGAGGCAGAGATTGGCGGTCTTTCTGAGCGCTTATGCGCCCTCAAACACCAAAAACCGCAGGAACATTGGGACCTGCCAGTATTCGAAAATGGAAATGGGCAAAGGTACCACCAATCCCTAGATTTTAAGACAATAAAGAATTTTAAAGAGGTGGTAATGACCTATGGGCCTCAAGCTCCGTTCACATTAAGTATGCTAGAGTCACTCAACACTCTAATCTTAGCCCCCTAAGACTGGAAGGGGTTATGCAAAGTGGTATTAAGTGGAGGACAATACCTAATCTGGAAGACTCAATTCCAGGAACTTTGTTCAGAAGGAGCAAAGAGAAATGCTGCAGCAGGTTTCCCAGAATGTAATGTAGATATGCTAACAGGTAAAGGACAGTTCGCCGAACTACAAATCCAGCTAACATACGACCCCGGTGTGTATGCCCAGATACACACAGCCGCTGTTAAAGCCTGGAAGACCTTATCAGGAACAGGTGATTTGCAGGGCAGCCTATCAAAAGTAATACAGGGGCCTAATGAACCGTATGCTGATTTTGTAGATAGACTCTTTTTTTAAAAATATTTATTTATTTGCTTTAGTTGTACACAATGCAATGCATTTATGTTTACGTGGTGCTGAGGATCGAACCCAGGCTGCGCACGTGCGAGGCGGGTGTTCTGCCGCTGAGCTACAACCCCAGCCCTAGATAGACTCTTAAGAACGGCGAGCAGAGTTTTCGGGGAAGTTGAACAAGCAATGCCCCTAGTCATCCAATTAGCATACGAGAATGCTAATAAATATTGCCAGGATGCAATAAGGCCGTGGAGAAATAAAAAAGACTTATCAATTTATATCAGACTGTGTAAAGACATTAACGAGGCCTTTATCACAGGCAATGTAATTGCTGCAGCAATGAGAGGTTCCTCCCCTCAAAATTCCACAAGGGCTCAACCTAGAAATCAAACAGGATATTCCAGACAAAATTATCATAATCAACCAGGATATTCTAAGCAATATCCCCCAAGGGAAATAAGATCAAGCTCATACCGTGCCCCAGGCCGATGCCCCAGGTGTAAAAAGGGTACACATTGGGCCAATCAATGACGTTCAGATAAGATATTTTTGGAAATGATTTGTCCAAGATTTCAAAAAACGGGGCACGGGGCCCAGTGCCCTGGGGCCCACAAATGTACAAGGCATTAGAGGAGGGATGTCCTCAAATCCAGGTGATTCCTCGTCACAATCCCTCCTACCCATTAACTAACTCCCTTGTCAGAGGGACAAGAGGAAGTGCAGGACTAGATCTCTGTTCCCCCACCCGGATAGTGCTAACACCTGAAATGGGGGTTCAGCTGATTCCTACAGGAGTCAGGGGACCTCTTCCCTCAGGGACTATGGGACTAATCCTTGGGCGAAGTTCTAAAAGCTTATTAGGTTTTCAAGTAACACCAGGTGTTATTGACTCCGATTACCAAGGAGAGATAAAAATAATGCTAAGTTCACCTAGAGGCATTATCTCTGTAAATCAAGGAGATAGAATCGCTCAGCTGCTTCTCCTTCCCAGTCTCCACAATTCTTTCAAAAGCATGCCACAGAATAGAAATAAGACAGGATTTGGTTCCACTGGCTCAGGACCTATGGCTTGCTGGGTTCAGGATTGTTCACGGAGGCCTATGTGCAAAATAAAAATTCAAGGTGTAGAGATGGAGGGGCTGATTGATACTGGGGCTGATTCTTCCATCATAAATCTACAACAATGGCCCAAGCACTGGTTTCTGCAGAAGACCTCAACCAGTTTAAAAGGCTTGGGATATAGTAACACCCTAGCATAAAGTGCTGTAGTCTTAAATTGGGAAGATAATGAAGGGCATAAAGGAACATTCCAACCTTATGTTTTGACCAGCTTGCCAGTTACCCTATGGGGAAGAGATATTCTACATCAAATGGGGCTACACCTAGCAACCAAGCCTGCAGGTGTTAAAAATATAAATCATCGTAAAAAAGGCAAAGGACATTTTTTCTAGGGGCCACTGAGAAAACAATTTTAAAAATACCATGGCTTTCTGATAAGCCAGTTTGGGTCCCTCAGTGGCCCCTATCTAAAGAGAAATTATAAGCGGCCACCTATTAACTAAAGAACAACTAGAAGCAGGACACATAGAGCCTTCCACCTCTCCCTGGAATTCTCCCATATTTGTAATCAAGAAAAAAATCTGGAAAATGGAGACTATTACAGGACCTTAGAGAAATTAACAAAACCATGCAGATTATGGGCACTACCCAACCTGGACTTCCTAATCCTGTAGCTATTCCAAAAAATTTCCACCTTATAACTCTGGATATAAAGGATTGTTTCTTTTCCATTCCCCTACACCCTCTGGATGCCCCCAGGTTTGCTTTTTCAATTCCTTCTATCAATAATAATGGCCCTGATAAAAGATATCAATGGAAAGTGTTACTGCAGGGAATGGCTAATAGCCCTACTATATGTCAAATATATGTGGACAGAGCCATCCAGCCCATTAAAAACAAATATCCAAACCTCATGTGTCTACACTACATGGATGATGTTTTACTCACCAACCCTAATCAAAAAATCTTATTTAATATATTCGTTGACATAACAGACAATTTAAAAAAATATGGATTATATATAGCAGAAGAAAAAGTTCAAAGCAGATCACCCATATTATATTTAGGACTTAAAATCATGGATACTTTTGTTAGACCCCCCAAAATTTTAATAAATAAAGAACATTTGACCACCCTCAATGATTTCCAAAAACTACTGGGAGACATTAATTGGCTTTGCCCTACACTAAGCCTCACTACTGGACAATTAAAACCTTTATTTGATACCCTTCACGGGAACCTTGATCCATCTTCACGGCGAACATTAACTCCTGATGCTAAAGAAGCTTTAAAATTAGTAAAACAGGCCATTGAAAGATCCCATTGTGATAGATTTGATTTTGCTCAACCACTAATAGTGATTATTATTCCTTCACAATATACACCCACAGGAGTATTTTGGCAACAGGGACCTATATTATGGATATATTTGCCTGTCTCTCCTAAAAGTACAATTGAGTCTTATACCTCCATGGTGGCTAAACTTATTCTTCAAGGGCTTAAGACTTCTACTAAAATGTTTGGAATTCATCCCACTATTATTATTACTCCCTATTCATCATCACAGGTTGAATATTTGTGCTTCAATGATAATGATTGGGCTATAGCTAGATGCTCTACTTCTGCAAATTTTGATAACCATCTTCCTAAGTCTCCTATACTATCTTTTTGTATCAATCATCCTATCATATTTCCACAGGTAATAAAAAGTCAACCTATTCCTAAAGCATTTAATGTATTTACAGATGGATCCTCTAACAGTACTTCTGCAGTAGTCACTCAAAATGAAAATATGATTCATATTACTGGTCAAAAATCGGCTCAATTAGTGGAACTTGAAGCTATTATAATAGCTCTAGAAAATTTTAAAGAACAGCTTATGAATATTTTTTCAGACAGCCACTATACTGTACATGCTATCCCTAAATTGGAGCTAGCAGGTCCAATAGCACCACATACTCCAGCTTTTAAATTGTTTTCTCAAATCCAAAATCTCCTATGGCAACAAAAAGAACCTTTATTTATAGGACACATAAGAGCTCACACTAATCAGCCTGGTCCTCTCCATGAAGGTAATCAAAAAGCTGATGCCCTCACTAAAACAATATTTTATATTTACTACAGTACAACAAGCTACATTATTTCATTCCCAGTTCCACGTCAATAGCACTACCTTAAGACAAATGTTTAAAATCACAAAGGAGCAAGCTCGTAGAATTGTAAAAGAATGTCCATCTTGTGTAACACATTTGCCCAATCCACATTAAGGGAGTTAACCCACGAGGTTTGATGCCCAATCATTTGTGGCAGATGGATGTCACTCATGAGCCAAGTTTTGGAAAATTACGATTTATTCATGTCACCATAGATACATGCTCAGGCATGATTTTTGCTTCCTTACATTCTGGAGAAAAAGTTAAAGATGTTACATCTCATTGTCTGCAAGCTTTTGCTGCATTGGGCATCCCCAAAATGCTTAAAACAGATAATGGCCCTGCATATACATCCACATCCTTCAAACAATTTTGTACAAAATTCAATATAATCCACAAAACAGGTATCGCTTATAATCCTCAGGGACAAGGAATAATTGAAAGAGCAAATCGGACACTCAAAAATATGTTATTAAAGCAAAAAGAAGGAAACTAGAAAAATCCTAAGGACAGATTGACAGTTGCCCTGTTTACCCCAAATTTCTTAACTTTAGATTCTAATGGATATTCGGCTGGAGATAGACACTGGAACCCACACCAACAACATAAACCTTTGGTTTACTGGAAGGATGTTCTCTCAGGCACATGGAAGGGTCCAGACCCAGTATTAATTTGGGGAAGAGGATCTGTCTGTGTTTTTCCAAAGCATGAATCCTCTCCAATATGGATACCATCTAGATTAATAAAACAGGTACCAAATCAAAGGGATCAAGATGAAGTTGTTGAGGAATCAAGCTTAAATAAACAAGTACAAAATCAAGAGGACCAAGATAAAGGTATGGAATGATTCCCTTAAAAGACTCCTCCAATAAATTCAACTTAAGTCTCATTCCTCCCAGCTGGGACAAGTAGATCTCTCTTTAGTGTATACACAATTGTATTTCTTTCTTTTATATATGTCTTTATGTCTGTGCATTTGTCTAAACTTCATGTTAATGTGATGTCACAAATATATGCTTATATGTGCGTCTGTCCAGTGTGACGTCACAAATAACAAAGCGCTTATGAAAAAAAAAAAAGATAGATTTAAAAAAATAGATAGATAGATAGATAAAAAATAAATATAGATAGATAGATATGGATCCAAATAACGTTAATTCATTTAAGTTTAGAATATTCTAATTAGATAATCAATTAAAGTGATAATCACTTTTGAAATATAGGTATCTCCAGGACTTCTCTTCAGCTATGAATATGACTAATACTGTATAACCTGATATTTTGGTATTTGACATGGGATTGTTTATTTGTAATTGACTTTACTTATTTAATAGCTGATTAATTTGAATTATTTCAACAGGTATAGGATTGCTGTGTATGCAGAGACTCGAGGTTTCCAGCTAACAAATTATTTTTCCAAAGTGCCTTTAGCTTTTTCTTAATCTATCTTTAATGCAGTAAATACCCTCAGTTTTTCTTTGATTTATTCTGAATGTGATATTTTGCCAGCTTATGTTTGTGGGAGCTTAATCAGCAATGTGTGTGAGCAGAGATCAACCTTATTTTTCTAATCTAATAATTCTATTTTTTTTTTTAGTTTGACAGCTCACCTCTTGACTCAGTGCTAGAATAGCACTGCCTTTCCCTTAATAATGGATGCTTGAGTTTCTAGGTAGCAGGCCCTGAAGATTTGCTGGTGGCATTGTCTAGACATAAAAAAGACGGCTGCTGCTACAACTGCAGGGATCAGGGTCGCCACAAACATCCCTGCTGGTCAAGCATCAAACAACCTCACCAGCAGTGTGGCCTCTGCTCTGCATGCATGGGGCCTCCTGGATCAACGTGTTATAACTAACGGACATTTTGATCTTTCATTGTTTGGGACTTTACGGGACAATGCCTTGTGGGTATTTGTCTAGTGAACTCAGTGCGTTACTTGATGGAACTTAAGGCAGCTGATTTGTTTAAACAATTTGATATGCTATGCAATTTGGCTCGTCACCAAAAGGCTTGTCGCCTTAAAGCTGCAGCATCTCCTCACAATTGGACAGCTGTTAGTCATCATACACAGTCGATCCTAAAGGGCTCCATTGGATGGCTGGTTAGCCAAAGACGGGTAAGATCCCCAGAGGGGGACAACCTAAGACAAGCACAGTCGCACGGGACAGTGTAATGTGGCCGACATATCAACCTAAGACAGGAGTCAAGGGCACAGCCTTGATTATCCGATGATGGGTAAGAATGTTGGTTGCACATGGGCGTCCTAGAACATCCCCTCTTTTAAAACAAAAGGGGGGAAATGAAGGAGCCCTAATCAAGGAGATAGCTAAGATTGCGGTTAGCTGAGAGCCATAAAAGATGTTCAAGTTCCACCTGATATTAATACATTATTCAAAGAATCTTTGCATGCCCGTGAACACTGTGTAACACACCTGTAAGCTCGAGCTGTAAGCACTTGTCCTTGTTAAGGACAAAATGTAAATAACTGGGTGAGGTTTTATAGTTGAGGTGGATGGTTGGAAGTAGTTGGACTGGTTGGAGTGTGAAGGAGTTTGTTGGAGTTTGTGGTTGGAGTTGGAGAGGTTGCTGAAGCCTGAGAGAGAAGAAGAAGAAAAGACCCTTTTTCATTTTCATCCTGCCTCCGAATTTTCTCCCGCGGCGTCGTTGCTCCAAGCGGCCGTCGCCCCAGGCAGCAACACGGGCCCAAGGCTCTGGGCATGGCCATGCCCACCAGCATTGCAACAAACCCAGCAGCTCACCAGCAGCTCCTCTGCAGGCTTTTTGTCTCCCAAACCTATGAAGTAAAATTCACGGAAAAGCAAAAGACAAAAGGGAAAGTAAACAAAACTCCCGCAGTACTAAGAAAGAATCTCCACCGGGACTTTCCACTGCGCAAGCTCCTCTAGGAACCTCTATAGCAGTGGGGTCACTGCTATTGGTCCAAATTTACGCCAGTCAGTTTGGAAAAGTGCTGTGCTATTGGTTCACCCTGAGTCTGAGCACCCATTCAGACCCGCCCTTGACACTGGTGTGGCAGGAGGTTTGGGTCTATGGATTGTGACTGTGGGGGATTCCGGGCAGGGCTGCTCTGCAGGGCAGGCATCTGCCGGGGTTGGCCTGCTCCGACAAGAAGGTCGGCATGCCCTGGCTGGCATCAGCCCTGGCTTGCCTCAAGCCCGCTGGCCTGGCAGGCTCCGCATGCTGTGCCCATGCTCCAGCTCACCCTGACCACCATTTGCAGCTCCAGCAGGACAAGGGCTTGGCCTCACCGGGTTGGCCGTTGAACCAGTAAGTATTTTCATGCACGTAGCAAGATGGACAAGTAGGTCAAACACCCTGTGAGTCCATATTGAGGCTCACAGTGCAAATCCAAGACTTGGGGGATTTTAACTAACTTCCTCTAACAGGCCCGATCTCCTTTCTTGACGCTAGAAAGTGGGTTTTCTAAGACTTCAGGGAGATAAACCTAAACCAGAGTAAGTCATTATCACTTTTTGTTTTCTGTTACAGCATGCCCACAACAGACTGAATAACAACCCTAATGCGACTGCCCGCATGATCCCTGACGGTGGGGACACCTGCTTCCCTCTGCAGGCCCCCATGCCCTCCACGTTTACAGCTAGGTGGGCCACACCTCATCAGGTGTGGAGTGGGTTATGCACTTTCCCCTCTGGGCCTGCCCTGCTTAGTGCAGCGCAGTCCCAGCTCTGTCACCCCCCCTCCCGTCATTTGGTCATTTCCGGATTGTTTTCTAGAAGATTCTTCAGGAAGGTTTCATGGGAACAATAATCCCAAGTCCTCACAGGCTGATAACAATTCACCTTTATGCTGGATATAAAAGCCCCGGGTCACGCTTCCCTTACCTGAGTTCGTGAGTTATTCCATTTTCTCTTGGCACTGCTGCCAACACGTCAGTGACTCTCCGTGTTGATTCCCTGTTAAATCGTGTACTCCTTTTCCCAAGTGCTCCAAGGAGTCTTCCTTTCTCATTCCTTTTCAAGAAGACGTCTGGTGCTGGCATTTGGGGGTCGCCATTCTCTTTATGCAGTTGCGACTTTTCTTTAGCTCTGTTACGTTTTCTTGAACTACAGCTTTGGGCGTGTGCTCTGCCCACGGCTTGGGGCGTGTGGACCCCTTGGGGACGCTGTGGTCTCACGCGCCATCTTTTTTGCCACCTTCAATATTTATCACATCATCTTTATATTTTCATTTGGTTTTGAATTTTAAAATCTTTGTTTACTTCTTGTTTCTCTGAAGGCATCACACTGTCATCATGCTCTTGTGTTCTTTCTAGATGAATCTCAATTTCTGAAATGACTTTTGTTTGTTTCTAACTCTCATTTCCGAGTTTTGCTAATTCTGACTTAGTTACTTTTCGCCCCTTCTATGCTTCGTGACCGTTTGAGAACGTTGGTGGCAGCTCTGTCTGACTGGGGAACACCCTCTGCCTCACATTCATGATGCAGGGTTTTCATTGTGCCCTGCAGGCTCTTTTATTTCTCACTATCATATTTCCTGAAATTTGACATTGATCTTTTGGGGCTGCTTGTCATTCTGTGGAATTCATTTTTCTGGGCTCTTCAAGCAGCATGGGTTCAGCAAAGTTCCCAGAGCTCCGCGGGGCTTCCCCTCGGTGGCTTCTGACAGTTGACGCACACGGCAGCTTGTTTGCTGGGGCTTCCTGGCTCTGTCCTGTCCCTGACTGTGGTCTGGAGTTTGTCTCTGTCCCCAGCCTGTTCAATCTGATCCGTCCCAGAAGCCCCTCTGTGGCGTGACACCTGTCCGTCTCCACTGCCCTCTGGCCAGTCACCATTGTGTCTACTTTAGATGCTTCCTAACTGGGGTCCCCACTTTCATTTTGTCCAGCCGTCTTCTATTCTCTGTAAGGCAGCCAGAGTAAACTTCCTCCAATGTAAATGAGGTGGCGCCTCTCTCCTAACAGTCCCCAGGGCCTCCGGGCACGCTGGGCAGAAACACTCCGCCTGCGGGGCCTGCAGCCAGCGCTCTGCCTGTGGGCGCGTCGCCCGTCCTCACCCCCCCCCTGCACGGCCGCAGCTTGGCTTCTCCAGGAGACTCGGAGCGAGGCTCCTGATGACAGTGTCAGAGCTCGCGCCGGGGCTGGCGCAGACGGTGGCTCCCTCTCCGCAGAGCAGCCCTGGAAGATGGAGGGCGAGGAGCTGCAACCCGAGCCACAGTGCCCTAGCCAGCTGGAGCCCAGGACCTGCAGTGGCTGCTGAGTGCCTGCGGGGCGTGGAGAGGGCGTGGCGGCGTCCTGAGGGTGGGCAAGGGACGCTCTCCTTGCTCTTGGCTGTCACCCTCCCTGCCTTGGGCAGACAAGAAAGGGATAACTTGGCAGTGCCGAGCCCTGCTGGAGGGATGCTCAGACAATCCGTCCCTCTTCCTTTGCCATCCTTCCCTGAGGACAGGTGGGTGACAATCTGGGGAGTCGGGGTGGTGCTCCTCGCAGCAGCACTTCTTAAAGTGTGGAACCCAGACAGCCCAGCAGCGTTCACATCATGGGGGGCTCGAAAGAGATGCCTGTTACCAAGCCCCTCCCGCACCCACCACGTGGTGGGTGGGCCCCAGCGATCTGTGCTGGAAGAAGCTCTCTAGGCAAATGTGACGCACAGTGAAGTTTGAGAACATCTCCCCAAGAGTTTAGAAGTGAAACCCAGAGCAGAAATGTGGGAGTACCGAGTGGTTCGGTGGCACATGGGCTGCCCCTGGCCTCGAGATTCATCCTCCAATCAGATCTGTGAATTCTCCTGCACTGAACGGATTTCTGGCACTTTGTTAAGATAATTGTCATAGCAACTGATTCTGCCTGATCCTCACTGATTGAGAATCTCAACTGATTCTGAGACATGAGCTCATGGGTTAAAATAACTCCACAACCCAGGAGAACACACACAGTAAAGGAAAGACAAGAAACAGAATAACACATACTATCCAAAGCAAAGGTGTTAGAACAGGTGTATGAACAATTTACAATAAGTATAAATCCTTTTAGGAAGATAAACATGAGTATCCAGTGCAATTGGAAAGAAATAATAAAAATGAGGCAACCATATGAAATTATAACAAAGAACCAAGGGAAATATTAACTATGGATACTGTAATGGTCGAAATAAAAACACAATAGAGGCTAACAGTAAGTTGGACACAGAAAATATAAAAGAAACATCACAAAACAGGGAGCATGGAAGTAGAAGCAATAATGTTTGATAATATAAATTTCAGGATGAAAGGAAAAGAAAATAGAAAGGCAAAATACATGATTTCCAAAAAATTAAATAGGAGTTGTAAGGAAAAACACATCTTTAAACACAGCAAAAGTTTAAGTCTCATTAGAAGAGGACCAGATTACCAGCAGGGGAACTAGATATCAGAATTCACAGTAGCAAGCCCTGGATGGCAGAGCACAGCGGAGCAGTACTTTAAAGGCTCCTTAAACCTAGGCTTTTATACCCAGCCAAACTTTGCCTCATTCTGTGTGTAACTGCTAGGAGAACTGAAGAATTGGAAATAGTTCCCCAGAGGATGCTACCATTCTCTTCCACCTAGGTAAAAGTCTATGCCTGACCAACCAGAGACCATATGCACTCACTAAAGCAGACAACAAACATGCACGGGATCCCGTGACAAAAGCTGTCAATCAAAGGCAGAAATAATATGCTAGAAAAAATCACTGGGCAGAACTTCCCTGTCAGCACAGGAAGACACCAGGACTTCTGCAAGAAGCCCCGGGTGCACAGAGGCCTCTCAACTGCATCCTGCACCCCTGCTGGGTCCCAGAGGCACAGAGATGACAGGAAGGGGAGGCGATGGCCACGGCCCAAAGCCGGCGAGCAGCAGGACACGCACTCTGTGGAGCCAGGCCACTCGGACGCGCCAGAGGCCTTCCAGAGCACGCGCTGTCAGCTCAGAGCACGTCTTGGGGACTCCAGCCCCTGAGTTGTCTGCACCACCCCCGGCTCTCCAGGGCAGGAGTCCCAGCCTCCTGCTAGAGGGCGCCCTGCTGGCATCTCCTGTGAGCCTTCCCTCAGCCCACCCCGCCCTGGGATCCCTCCCTTCCTCAGGGCCCAACGCCCTCTGCCTTCATCCCTCAGATCCTCCTCTCCCTTCATCCAGGGCCAGAGTCCCAGCTCCCCCGTCCCCACCTGCCACCCAGGGCAGAACTAGACAGCTCAGGTGACAACGAAGGCTGTAAAGTCGTGGAGGAGCAGCTGCACAGGACCGTGCATCTCTTTCTGAACATGCTGCCCCAACCAGGATCACAAACCACCAGGAATATGATCACGAGATGCAGCAAAACAAGGAAATGTTTCCGTGTGTGTGTGTGTGTGTGTGTGTGTGTGTGTGTGTGTGTTTTACATCTTGCAACATAGGATAAAATTCGTAATATGTAAAGAACACTAACATATCAACAATCAAAGAATCAATACCATGACAAAAATGAACCAAAGATTTGAAAAGCTGACCCATAAATGAAAAATTGTGGTCAGAAATCACAGAAACGTTTCAAACACTATCTATGTGTTTAAATCACAATTCACGTGCTTCCTCAACCAAATCAAACCTCAAAGGTTAGATGAAATGTCAGTGCGCAGTGTGCCTAGAGGTGCGGGGGAATGAGGGTGTTCTTGCACTTCTGGTAGAAACTGTGACTGCTAGGTGCCGACCTGTCCACCTGCGCCAAACACTTGTAAGTTTGCGTATTTCTGGACTCAGGAATCATCTTGAGGGACAAATTACAGATTGATGCCATTGTTAACCATAGTATAGCTTATAGAAGTGAGATGTGGCAAACCTCCTAAATAGATAGTTAAAGATTGCAAACTGAACTAGAAATGTGTCAGGCAGCAATCCCAAGTGGTGTTGAAGCAGGATGTTACACAAGGTGAGAAAATGTCCAAAACACGCTTGTCCAGAGAGTAAGGCGATTAAGAGGTGGGATGTACCACAGGGGGCTTTTTATTTTTTATTTTTTGATTATAAACAGGAGTACTGGAAACCAAACAGTGGCTGTCTCCGAGCAGGGAGGAGGTAGGTGCATTGTTTTGATCTGTCTCCTTTAAATTTCCTCCATTGAGCATGAGTTAGTGTTTAATAAGCAAAACGTTATGAGAGAGGGGACAGAGGGACAGAAAAGAGAGGGAGAGGAGAGACAAAGAGATGGGTAAGAGAGAGGAGAGGGAAGAGAGAGACAAAGATGGAGAGAGAGGAGAGGGAAGAGAGGAACGGAGAATCAGGTGGGAGAGGGAGGGGCAGGCTGCGGAATCTCGATGCCTGAGCGACTCTGACTCCCAGCCCCTTAGGTGACGGCGTTCCTGCCTGGACACCAGACGTCCTCCTGTCCTTCCCCACCCCTATGTCCAGGCCTCACCTGTGCTGTTCGTCTCAGGTGTTTTTAGGGAAAAGGGCCAGCAGCCTCCTCTCCGCCCACTAGCCCCGTTCACAAACGGTCTAGGATAAGCAAAAGCCTTGTTTTCAGAGGGAAACTGATTTGATCATTTCCTTGCTGAGCACCAACAGCTCTTTACGAAGAGACCAGTGATCTGCTCTAAACTAGGCCAGCCCACCAGGGCCTGGCTCCTGGAGCACAGCCTCCTTCCTGCGCAGGCTTTCTAGCCCCGGGGTCTGTGAGCAGATTGTCCCTCCACAGTCCTCGCTCCCGCCAGGAGGAGCACGCAGGGTGCAGACTTTGCCCGAGTCTAGGTTGGTTGCGATGCAGCCCCCAGCACTGACCCCGGGGAGGTGAATCCTCGCCTCTACCACCATGGGCTGAGACCACGCATGAAGGTCGCAGTCTTCAATCCCAGTTCAATCTCTGCATGGCTCTGACCTTGGGTGAGGTTGTTCAGGCACACAGTGCACACAGCACGCCTCGAGGGGCAAGAGAACAGTGGTGCCCGGGCAGGTGGGGCCCGGTGGGGCACTCCGGTGTTTGAGGCCCCATCGGTGGGGGAGCTGCTATAGGGCACCATCTTTTTTTTTTTCTTTAAATATTTATTCATTTGCTTTAGTCATACACAATGCATGTACTTTAACGTGGTGCTGAGGATCGAACCCGGGGCGCGCACGTGCTAGGCGAGTGCCCTGCCGCTGAGCCACATCCCAGCCCCATGGCACCATCTTTTGCATGGGCTCCAGACGTAGAGCTCCAAAGTCAAGCTGCTTTGGTGGTGGAGAACAAAGCATGCCGATGTTTGGTCATTCTCCATATTCTACGTAACATGATCGTGAGAGCATTTTAGTAGACTTTTTATTGCAAAATAACGTTCCACAGAAAAGCCAACGCACACGCACACGCTGCGAGCTGGAGCCCCAGGTGCCCCGCGCCAGCCCCTCCCGCTCTCCAGAGCGGACCAGGCTCTGACCTCGACCATTGCAGAGCCCCTCTGCCTCTGGGTGAGCTTCCTCTGCTGAGGAGCCCGGGAGGGCCGTGTGCGTGAGCCCTGTGCCGCCCCGCCCAGCCGCAGCCCTCAGTCTCCGCAGTGTCCCCGTGGTGAGCACACCACAGCTCCCCGTCCACTCCGTTGCTGCGGAGCCTGTGGGTGCTCCGTGTCCCACCACTGTGAGCAACGCCCCTGATCCGTGTTGGGTCTGCGTGTGTGAACCCGCGTGTGTGTAAGTGTGATGTTTAAGTGATGCTCATTGTGACGCTTCTAGTGTGTTCCTAGGCCACATATAATCTTTATTTGCTTATGATATTTTCTGATGTAAAATCTGTGTTCACTTTATTCTTTTCAAAGAGAGCCCATAGCATCATATTTTTAATACTGTGCTTTTACACAGTGATATTTAGGCACTGAAGTACTTGGTATCCTCCCCACAGGAGACGTTCAGATTGGTCCACTACGTTACTCTTTTACATTTAAAAGAGTCTGTCGGTTTTACAATTTTCCCTACCCAGAGCCAGAAACATCTGCCTTTGAGTGACAGCAAACGCAGCCACGTCCAGTTAGTTTCAGACGTACTCAGAAGACGGCTTTCTGTGCAGAAAATTCTGCAGGGCATCGCCCATGCAGCAGGTCCTGGGGAAGCACGGTGCGCCAGGCATTGAACTTGACCCATGGAACGGGGGAAGGGGCACATCTCCATTTCATCCAGATGTGTGCAGGGACACGAGAGAGACGCTTACTTGAAACCAGATGAGATAAGGCAGGCAAGAGTGCTGGGTGGCCCCCGAGGAGTCATGCAGACATAAAGCAGGGGACTGAGTGGCTTTGAATCGCAGTTAGTAAAGATTGGCAGGTGAGCGCAGGACATGTGATTCTCTCCTTTTGGGGCACCCAAGCAGGTGTCACGGAGGACTCTAACAGATGTGTAGGTGGCAGTGAAAACAAATGGCCCACGTGCCACTTGGAGGAGCTCCAGGGGCTGCTGACCCAAGACAGCCAACCCGAGAGGCCCCGTGTTGGCGTGCCCATGTCCGCGGCACTCTCGCGGTGGTAGCGGAAACAAGCACAGAGCTGGGGCTGGCAGGGGTGCAGAGGGCCGCTGGGCAGTGGGGAGGGTGCAGCTGTGGCAGGCGAGAGCAAGCCTGCGTCAGGGACGGCTCCTGTGCTGTGCCTTGACTGTGGCGACAGACACGGGAGTCCACGTGTGTGCTGAGACTACACAGGACACGCGTGCACACAGCACGGGAAGAGGACTGGGGACATCTGAGTAGGATCCGTGGCCCTCGTCAGTGCCCACACCTGGTGTGACACCCTACAGTCCACAAGACATCACCACAGGGGCCGGGAGAGGGACCACGAGGTCTCTCCGCAACAGCTTTTACAGCCAAAGTGCATTTACGCTGATGTCAATAAAGATTTATTTAAAACTAAAAGACAAGTAGGGCTTTCAGGGGTGGCAAGGAGTTGGGTGCAGGCGGGGTTGGGGGAAGCCGTCAAGCAGGAGGGAGCTGTTTGGTAGAGAATCTGAAAGAGGAGGTCGGCAATCAGCAAATAATAGAGCCAATCCCAGCAGAAGCGGCCCTGGTGAAGCTTCCAAAGTCATATTTTTCAAAATCATCATGGAGGTGCTGGTGGAGCCCTTCGTCTGCATGTCTAAAAGCATCTTTCACCTCTAGTGAGCACCTTGTGGATCCCACAGGTCCGGAAGGGTGTCCCTGATGTGTCATCACAACATATGAATACTCTCGACTGACCTACAAATTCTTAATTACCAGAGGGATGACAGTAAGGGCAATATTGAAAGGACCTGATTTTTAATGCTTTTGATTATTGTTAAGTTTAACTAAGAATCGACATTTTCAGGTCTCTTCGAAAATATGTTACATGCCTGTCATCCCAGCACTTGGGAGGCTGAGGCAGGAGGATCGCAAGTTCAAAGCCAGCCTCAGCAATGGCGAGGCACTTAGTAACTCAGTGAGACCCTGTCTCTAAATAAAATACAAAAAAGGGCTGGGGATGTGGTCCAGTGGCCAAGTGCCCCTGAGTTCAATCCCCGGTACCAAAAAAAGAAAATACATTAAACTTGTTCTGCAATAAGAAAGCTCGCTGTCATCCTCATAATTGATGAAAATAAGACAACCAGAAATCAGGAAAAAAAAGAACCCTCATTTTTTCTATTGAAGAGCTGTGGACAATTGAAGGAGCCCTAATCAAGGAGATAGCTAAAGATTGTGGTTAGCTGAGAGCCATAAAAGATGTTCAAGTTTCCACCTGATATTAATACATTATTCAAAGAATCTTTGTATGCCCGTGAACACTGTGTGACGCACCTGTAAGCTCGAGCTGTAAGCACTTGTCCTTGTTAAAGCAAAATGTATATAACCGGGTGAGGTTGGTTAGAGGGGGTTGGAAGAAGAAGGTGGATGGTTGGAAGTAGTTGGCGCTGGTTGGAGTGTGGAAGGAATTTGTTGGAGTTTGTGGTTGGAGTTGAAGAGGATGCTGAAGCCGGAGAGAGAAGAAGAATAACAGACCCTTTTTCATTTTCATCCTGCCTCCGAATTTTCTCCCGCGGTGTCGTTGCTCCAAGTGGCAATCGCCCCAGGCAGCAACAGACAATGATCAAAATTTAAGTTTCTAAGTTTTTTATATACAATAGCTCATGGTTGAGCCCAAAGCAACAGTATCCTGGAAAATTGCTTGAAAATTAAATTAAAACATTGAAATAAAGCATGCTGAAGCTTTTGGTAGACTCAGCAAACGCCAACTTCAGAGGACGCTTAGTGGACCCTGGGTCATGAACAAGCGGGACCAGAACTTTCAGTAGGACTGAGTGAAGCAAGCCACTCAAGCTTCAGTAGCAGGGGCGGGACTCGCAGACGCCCCCTCCAGCTGAGGGGGGGCCCCCCGAGCTTCCGGCCTCTGCGGGACAAGGCTGACCATGCCTGTGAAGCCAGCACTGCACTGTTATGGTCGCTTTGGGCAAGAACGTCGCTGCGTCCTCTTGAGCGTGACCGCCTGTGGTGCTTGGCAGTGGGGGGGACGTTGCAGGTAGGCGAGAGGCTCCAGGAACTGGGCTTCTCAGGGGACTTGGGTCTCTGCGGGAAGGCTCCGCCCAGTGCCGGGGTTGCGGCAGATGCAGCAGGTGTTAGGGGATCTCTTGTCATCTTAGCCAGAGCCGCGCAGACTACCACGGCCCGCATCGCAGCAGGTCGGCCTTGGCGGCCTCTACTGCCCGAGATCTGGAATTCCTTGCCAGCCCCCAGGCAACGGGACTGCTCTGTGCGGTAGCCACAATTGTGCCTGCAGACACAGTGGCCATTCCAGCTGTGGTGTCCCCTGCCCTCTGCTGGAGAAAAAGAGTCCCATCACCTGCCAAGTTCCGTGGCAGAGTGTGGCCCTTCCCACTGGGCTCACACCTGCCTCCAGCTCCCTCAGGCCCAAGGCCGCTGGTGCTGAGAGGCCCAGGGAGTGGAGGCTGCTACTTGGCAGAGGCTGCAGAGAGCAGGGCGGGGGCTGCCAGCTGCCAGCGGGGCGGCCCACCATGCCCAGACTCAGTCCCTGCCTCTGGGGGAGGACTGCGGGGAGGGGCTGCCCTGCCGCCGTGGAGGGCTTCTAGCCTAACAGGCCGCTCTCATCTGTTACCTTCCAGCTCTGAGCTGTTCACCAGGGAGCCCAGAGGAGGGTGCGCAGGAGAGGGCCCCGCCAGGCCGCGAGGGAGAGCTGGCCCGCGGCCAGGGGGTTCCTGCGGGGCGGCAGAGCTCGGGCTCTGTCCTGAGGAGCCCCT
Organism: Tamias sibiricus; assembly: GCA_025594165.1. Lineage (NCBI taxonomy): Eukaryota > Metazoa > Chordata > Mammalia > Rodentia > Sciuridae > Tamias > Tamias sibiricus. The sequence continues at coordinate 101,073,439 of CM046669.1, forward strand.
GGGGAGCTGCTCTCAGGACGCCACCCACGAGCACCACGTCTTCTGGATCCTTCCTTAGTCTGCGCAGGGAGGGAGCCGTGCCTGGGATCCTCCGCGGCTGATCTGACTTTTCTATCCTGATGTCTTCCTGACATTGCGGCAGCTAAAACCTTTTTGTTTCAAACTTTCAAGAAACAAAAAACCCAAAACGCCAAAACCCAACAACTTTCACCACCACTCGGGAAGCCCCAAGGGTTTGGGTCCTTGGCCAGGCTTCAAGCTTGTTCCAAGTGGTCACCTCCCCTCCCTCGACATTCCTTGTGCACTGCACCCCTGCCGTGAGGTTCCTGTGGGGACAAAGCTCAGTCTTGGGCTGTGCGGTGGGGGACCAGGACGTGCCTGGGTCCCACAGATGTCTCTGTGCAGGGGCGTGGCGGGTCCTGAGAGCTTGGGCACCGCCCTCTGCAGCAGTGCCCCCCCCCCACCCAGACACCAGGACTCGGGCACCAGGAGGTGGGCACCCCCTCAAACCAGCTTCTTTCCCCTGGCTGGCTCCAGCTGAGAATGGACACTGCTCACTCGGAAGCCCAGGGCCCGCAAACTGACCTGCAGGAGCCCTGTTTGGGGAGATGGCTTAAATTGCGGTTGACTATGGGCCATGGAGATTTGGGCATTGTGGCCTTCCGTAGTCTCACAGGACTTGGCCCGGGATCTCGCGGGACTTGAGCCGAGATTGCTGATCGGGTCAGCGCCATTTTGGTGGTGTGTGGCGCTTGTTAGTCGTTGTTAGAGCCAGAGAGAAAAGTTATCAGAATAAAAAGCTGTTTGTTTCCAGTTCGCCTCTGAACTTCTTCCCGCAGCTTCATTGTTCCAAGCGGCCATCGCTGCAGGTGACAACACTGACCACAGCACGGACACAGTCAGAGGACGCTGCTCCAGCCCAGCCTCCTCCGAGAACTAGCCAGTGACCTTGAGCAGTCATTTGACCTCCCTGAGGTCAGTTTCCACTTTTTGGAAATGAGGACGTGCAGCTTCCTTCCCATACATGCCAAGAGGCCCAAACATGCCTGGACCCAGAGGTGGTCTGCCAAGGGCGAGCTGGTGAGCGCTCCAGTGAGCCTAAGCCACGTCTGGCCCGGCCTCTCCTTCCCCTCCCCTCCCTCCTTTTCCTCTTTCTTCTTTAAAACTGAAAAACTCACTGTCACCTCACTGGCTCTATATAAGCAGGCCCTCAGCCACATTTGGGCCTCTGGACATTTCCTGAATTAGAAAGGACCATTGATGGGAAATAAGGGGGGGATGGGGTGGGGGTGTCGGTGGGGGTGGGAGCAGGGTGAGCTCTTCTCAGGAAAGGAGCGCCCACGCCTGCCGGGGCTCAGCACCAAGGGGCCAGCAGAGCAGGAGGACAGGCACAGCCAGGGCCACGGGGAGCCAGGCCGGTGCTGGCGGCTTCCAGGATGTGCGACTGCTTCAGTCACACACAGGGGTAGCTGCGCCTCATTAGCACCTTACTTCTGGAAGGCTCCAGTGGATACTCTTTAATTTAGACAACAATGACGACGCTAGCCAGCAATTTCCATGGCGCTCGGAAGTCCCGCGTCTTACCAGATGGGCTCGGATTTGAAGGTCGATGGGACTCCTTCTGCATATTTCAGTTTCCTGTGGCTTTCAGCTCTTCGGAGGTGACATGCCTGGACCTTCAGACCAGAGCTGCTGGGGTCAACCTCTGAATTTAGCATGTGGAGCTGAAAGTCACACCTGGTGTCCTGGGGGCAGGGTGAACCCAAGAGAGGGACGCTCAGTCCTCACTTCATGACGAACCCCCATATCCTAGAGCCTGGCTGCAGCGATGCAATAAGGGAGATTGTTAATTAACATACTCTTTCAGGGAAGGATGGGTAATAAAAGAAACAGTCCACCTTGGGGTTGTGTCCTCAGCTCCCTGGGGGTCATTCCCATAGCTCTCCAGTCCCTGTTTCTCATGCCCGTCGTCCACAGAGCAAGGAGGGCCCTGTGGACAGATGGCTAATTCCAGGAGCTAAAGCCGTGCAGGACAAACTTAGAACATCTTGTACTAGAAAGCAAACAATTGTTCCGAGAAGGATGGGAACAGGTCCAAAGGACACCACGGCCAGCTTCACGGGGCTCCTGTGGCCAAATATGGACAATTTGAGCATCAGAATAAACAGGGCTACAGTAAGTTACAATCACAAATGAAACCCACGTGAGCCCAGGCTGAAAACACACAGACAGACAAATGGAGGGTGCAGGACAGTTTCTCTAGAGTGGAAAGCCAGCCAGCAAGTGGGGGGAGGCTGCCTCTGGGACAGTGTCCCTGACTGACCACAGTGGCGCTGCTGCAGACGCGGATCATCAGGACGTGCTGGACCAGAGAGGGTGGGAAACAAGCAGGAGCAGCTCAGCCTCCCTGCATCTTCCCACGACACACTCAGTAGTCGCTAAGGTGAAAGAGTGGCAGCCGTCAAACTGATGTCACCAGTAACAACTCATGCACTCCTGCCATGACACACCGGGACACAGTGTCACTTCTGCTGTGATAAAAATGCCCAGCCTGAATCCAACAATGGGGAATGCCAGTCAAACCCAGATGGGGAGACATCCTATAAAACAAATGGCTCTTCAAGCACACCCAAACCATGGGAAACAGAGAAAGCAGAGGGCATGCTTCAGATCAGAGGTGGCCAGGAACCTGAGGGCCACACGGCACGGGAGCTGGGGCCAGGCCTGGGCCAGAGTCCTGCTCCAGCACTCCCTGTGAGGGCCGCCAGGAGGCCAGATGGTGAGGTCTGCACAGGTCTGCGGAAGAGGACGGCACTGCATGAGGTTTTCTGACCTCCGTGGGGTACCATAGTTACATAAGTGGTGTCCTGTTCTTAGGAAGCTCACACTGGGAGGTTTTCTGACCTCCATGGGGTACCATAGTTACGCAAGTGACGTCCTGTTCTTAGGAAGCTCACACTGGGGGACCTGGAGGTCAAAGAAAAGCTGTGCGTGCTCTGCAGAGGCCATCAGTGGTTCCGGAAGGAGACCCTGCGGAGACAGCAAGCTGGCCTGCTCTGGGCAACTCCTCCAGCGCCCCCTGGCCTCTGCGCAGGGATATGATGACTCCTCTGCCCACCCTCCCCAAACAGCACAGAAAGGGCAAATTCCTCATTTTCACCTTAAAGTTTGCTTGGTTCTAAATCTCTTGTTCTGAGCTGAAACTTTATTTTTGCACATCAAGCACATTCTATATTCTCAGCAAAGATGGCCGTGATTTTCAATGCTGAGTGTCCGTGAACCCAGGGGAAGATTCGTGGTTCTGCCTGAGCTGAAGCCAATCAGCCCAGCCCCACACGTCTTAACTGGCACACAGGAGTTTGCGGTCAGTTCTTCCCTCAAGCCGAGAGTCCTCCACTAACATGGAAACCCTCGGAAATGCACCCGTTTATAATAAAGGAGTCACAGGGGATATATAGTTTCCTTTCTTTCTTTTATTCTCTGACACTGTCTTCACGCGCTGGCTCCTTCTTCTTCTAGGTTCTTTTCCTAACATGCTCATGCTCCTAGGTTAAGAGGCAGTAAGCTTCAGCCTGTGGTGAGTGTATTCAGAGCCCCCCAAAATAGATTTCCCCAAAGACAGCGAGAAGGGAACCTGAGGGGTCTCCTGCTGGCCTCCGATTCCACCTGCTCCCCCGACTCCTCTGTGTCCCAGCTCTAAGGCCACGTGCTTATTCGGATGACTGTGGCTGGATAGAGGGGACATTGCCTCCCTCAGAACCTTCAGGCGTGACACCGCTGCCATTCCTGGACCCAGCCCTGAAGATGGCGAATTGTTAGCATCTCCAAGACGAGGAGGGAGGTCCCAGTGAAATACAAGACGCAGTGCAAGAGAGCAGAGACCCGCGGGTCCTTGAGCAAGTGGGCGAGAGGGATTTGGCATGTGATTTGCACAGGAGGAAGGGGAGCAGGGTGGACTGTCCTGTTTTAATTACAGGAAAAGCTCCTTGGGTGGCAGCTCAGACCGAGCCAGGATGGCCGTCACAAGGACCGGAAAGATCACATGCGGGGTTGCCGGAAGGATTTCCAGGTGCGACTCACCCACTCACTCCAAGTCTGTGACTGCCCCACACAAGGAGGGTCGAGGGCGGCCGCCCCTGAGGGCTTGCTGGGTGCTGTGCCCCGTCCTCCCGTCTCCTCTAGTTCCAGAACTTGTCCTTTCTTTTAGAGTGATCCGTCTCAGCTGGTCCCTGTGGCTGCCCTTGGAAACCTGATCTCCAGCAGATGGGGGACTGGCTCGCCGCTGCCTGCTGCGGCCAGCAGAGGGCGCCAGCGCCCACAGGTTGGCGCCCTGCTGTGGCGCTGCCCACAGGAGACCCGAAGGAGCCCGGGAGCCTCTTCCCCAGCAAGCCAGCAGGTCAGGTGGACGGGAGGGTTTAGTTTTTTGTTTTTTGTTTTTTTTAAAGATCAATCGATTTTTCTGGACCTGACATGAAGTGTCGTGGGCAGTGCTCCGTAGTTTTGGTTAGAGACTGAGAATGATGGACTTTAGTGGCTCCTTGCAGCAACTCAGCGCTGAAGTCATCTTCCTTCTTGGGAGCTTGCTCTTCTCCTCCGTACGCTGAAGGAGAAAAGAGAGCCCCGGGCTGCTGACTCACGCTCTCCCGCCAGGCTCGTGCCCAAGCGAGCAGGTCAGACTTCCAGAAGCAAAGCAGAGGCCACTAAAGGAGCTGCTCCGTCAGTCGAGCCTCACTGTCTGGGATCCTCACGCCGAGCGTGCCTGTGCAGAAAAGGACGGAGGGAAGCAGCGTTCCTGCCTACCTACTGCGTGCCAGGCCCCACAAGCTGCCTGCTCAGACTCTCATCTGACTTGTCTCCTCAGAAAGGAAGGGGTCTGAATACACCAGCTGAGGCCTGTGGTCAGCAACAGGCGGGGGCTGGCCTGAACCTAGCTCGTGAAAACAGGCTGTGCCGCCTTGTCCCGCTCTGCTCAGTGACTCTGCATGGGCACGGTGCGCCCCACAGTGTGGATGTGCTATGGCAGTGTCCCCTGCCTCCGGCTTCACTCCCGTGGCTCGTGTGCAGTCCCGTTGGACACACGCGGACTCAGTGACTCCGCTGTCCTTTGTTAGCTAGACAAATCTTGTGCCCACCCTGGTGGCAATGGGGCAGGGAGGGGCAGTCCTCCTGGGAGGAACACTGATCTTTGTGGACAAGCAGAAAATCACCTGCCTTCCTGGTGACAGAGGCCCCTTTCTCTTCCCCCAGGCAGAAGACCCTCATCTCCCCTCCAAGGGGACAACACAAAAGTCCAGTCACCGTCCAGCTCAAACTCCAGCAGTCCTCGAGCCGTACCCAGGAGGGGTGGAAAGAGCTCATCTTCACTGTCCTCACCAGACTCCCACACCGGGACGCAGGGAGGACCTGATGGATAGGAATGGTGTGACAGAAGGACGGGTCCCATGCAGGGAGGGCACGCACCTGGCGCACAGGGCCCTGCTGACCCACAGGGTTCTTCAGGCCCACTGGGCAGACGTGTGAGGGCCCTGACCCTGGGGGCAGAGGCTTCCTGACGAGGCCCTAGCCTGGCTCCCTGGGAGCAGCTCCCCCCGGAGTCATTCCCCTAGGCCATCAACTCCACCCTGGAAGCTCTTCCCCACCATCCTTCGTGGACACGGTGGACGGTGCACTGGGGAATGCCCCTTCTCTGTAGCCAAGGCATGATGTCTCACCAGAGAGGGTCTGAATGTGGACGAGGCTGTCCGTCGGCCTTCATCCAAGCAGGTGGTCCCTGGTGAGAATCACTTCCACAAAGCTAGCCCTGCGTACGAGTCTGAGTCTAATCAGCTCCACAGGCTGGTAGTGACGCCTACTTGTTTGAGACATTGCTCTCTCTAGAGTCGGGGAGCGCGTCCTGGACCCCGGCCTTCAGTCTGCTTCCCTCACCTCCAGTCTCTTCTCTCAGGGCCATTTTGCTCAAAATAAGGCATCCATTCCAGGTCGCCCGAATGAACTCAGACATCCAGGGAAGGGCTCATGGCCCAGTGACTGGTGTGGGTTTGGCACAGGGCGATTTCCAAGTGGCTGCTATCACTCAAAGTCCTCAGTGACCTTCCGTCTCCTGCATGTTTTGATCATGCAAGTCTCTAAATGCCTGGGCATCCTCTGGTCCCCTCAGTCTTGTTTCCAGACGGAATAACTTCTTTCCTTGGAGTTTCTTTCTTGTATCTTGCTCCCTCTACCCAAGGGCAACAAGACCTTGCCGTTAGCCTTACACTTTCCTACATTTTTGCCCAAATCTATGGACACATTAGGGACATTACCTGCCCTCCCTTTTCGCAGGTGACACTTCCCTTTCTGTAAGGTGTGGGTCACCGCCTTCTGTCTTCTGATAATGTGGCCCCTCTGTCCAGTTCTCAGGGCTGAGGCCAGTGTTGCACATGCCCAGTGGCAATCGTGGGGATAGGCGGGGTACACTATGGGAACAGAAAGGCCTCCCATCCTAGTGGCCAGCGAAGGCTACGTTTGTCCTTCTGTCCCTGTTACCCATCCGAGCGGGTCAGCCTTGACCTTGCTCGGGGTTGACTTTGTTCTGCAATCAGCCAATGGGGCTTGTCCGTCAGGAATGCCACTCATCTCGTGGCTGAAGAAGAACTTGCCGACCTCTGGCAGGCTACGAAGGGTGCTGGTCCGGAGGGGCCACGCCACCTCCACTCGCGTGTCATTGGCCAGAACGAATGCACGGCCAGGCGGAGCGGCGAGTGGAAAGTCCAGTCCTTCCCGAGAAGCCACGGGGGGTGCCTGGGCACGGCCACGCCTCTGAACGCAAGGCGTACCAGGCGGAGCACGCGGCTGTGGGTGGGCCAAGGAAAGGCTGGAGGACCAGAGGGCCTTGCTCAGAGCTGCAACCCCCTGTTCTAGCCTGGACCTGAAGCCTCTGAGAGCTACCATGAGAAAAGGCCTGCAGGGGTGCCGCTTGCCACCCGGTGCAGGAACCACGGACAGCCTGAGGGTGCCTGCGCTTCGCTGGTGCAGAGACCCAGCGCCCAGAGGAAGGTCTCTGAGCCTCTTGTTCACGCACAGCCCTGAGGCCAGACCACCCTACCCCTAGCCACCCACTCCAGGACCCTTGGCCTCTGAGGGTGGCCTTGAAGGCCAGATGTGGTCGTGAGTGGAGACAGATGCTCAGACTTTAGTCATTACACACAACTGCCAACGCAACATCAGGGAAGCTTTGGGAGGGGCTGGGTGGGGACCATGGAGGCAAACAAGGCACTTTCCTTATTAGTCACCTCGCCCCCCCAGGCAGCTGGTCCTGCTCGGGGCTCTCTCCCTCACATGCACGATGGGAGCTGCCTTCCACACTCCCGTCCATTTACGGCGAGTCTGGTCTTACATGTATATTTTATGGCTTTTCCCCAAACAGTTGAACCTCAGCGGCGAGTGACATTCAACTTTGCATAGTGTCGACGTGACAGGCAGATAAAACTGGTGTCAGCGGCTTTGCCCAGGCTCAGCCTGTTCCCTTTGACTTCTCTGCCGCGTGTTTGGCTTCTGTCTCAGCCGCGCTTGTGGGCCATCTGTGCGTGGCTCTCGCCAAATGCTTTTTTTTTTTTTTTTTTTTTTGGTGGTACCAGGGATTGAACTCAGGGGCACTCGACCACTGGGCCACATCCCCAGCCCTTTTTTGTATTTTATTAGAGACAGGGTCTCACTGAGTTGCTAAGTGCCTCGCCATTGCTGAGGCTGGCTTTGAACTCGCGATCCTCCTGCCTCAGCCTCCCAAAGTGCTGGGATCACAGGCATGCGCCACCGCGCCCGGCTCGCCAAATGCTTTTTCAGAAGCTCCCACTGCGGCCGCTGGGGCGCGGGACTCGCCCGTGGAAAGCCGGAGGCTGCCGGGCATCGCGCTCTCCTGCTGGCTCAGGGTCAGCTGCTGCAGGAGGGAGCAGAGCAGAGGTGGAGGTCCAGAGCTGTCACCTCCTGGCCGGGAGCTGGCTTCCGATGCTCTCCACTCCATTCTCAACTCCGGCCTCCGCCTGCACGGGGCGCGACGCCCACAGGCTATGGGCCAAAGCCAGCTCAGACCTGGGGAGGCCGCACAGGAGGCTGGGCTTCGTGGAAAGGTTCCCATCTCTTTGCTCAGTCAGAGGGCTCAGGACGCACGCCCGGCCTTGCTTTTCCGTCTTCTTCAAGCCGAGGAAGCGGGACTGACGCGCGTGTCTGCGTGCGCACGCCCCCGCTGAGCCACTCCCAGCACACCTGACCCAGCGTGGGCGCAGCCGCCGCCCTGTCCTCGAGGTTCCAGCGCGCAGTGGCGTGCAGGGCATCAAGACTCGCCCTTCCTCAGACGGAGCACCCTGCTCCAGAGAGTCCCAGGCACCAGCAGACGGAGGCTCCTCTTTTTCTCCCATGTGGACAGGGAGCCCGCATTTCTGTGTGACCTCTGGGAGGGACAACTCTCTGAGGAGCTGTGAGTCACCTCCAGAAGCTTCCACAGCCCTTGTGTGGGGCACGGCCGCCACCTGCTCCTCCCAGGGAGCCGGGTGTGGTTGGGGCCATCCTCTTCTCCGGGGGCCGAACAGCCTCCTCCACTCTCGGCTTCTGGCTCCTTGAATCGGAGGCAGAAGAGCCATTTAGGCTATTTTGAGTTTATCTGGATGTCGCCAGCACAGAACACCGCCTGCTTTGCTCAGGCTTACCTGGGCCTGGAGGATGAAGAGTCTCTACCTCGGCGCCACTCCTGGCCCTATCTGACCCGTGGGCCTTCTGGTACAGTCCTAATCGTGTGGAAGGAGAAGGTGTCACGATTTGTTTGCTGAGTTTTTACAAGGTGCCTCCGGGACCAGCCATCCTGCCTCAGAATTCCTGGGCACAGAAAGACCTGGAGGGGTCAGAGTTTCCTTCGAGGGCTCGGAAAGCGACCAGCCCTCACGGAGTGCGCACCGTGTGTGTCTGCGATGGAGTCGGCCGGTCCTCACAGAACCCCGCGGGACTCAGAGGAATAAAGAACAGAACGTGCTCCCAACTCCCGGTGACATCTGACTTGCAGTGGATTAACTGCAGACCCAGGGGTGGCCACGGTAACGCCGTCCACCAGGTGCTGGTTCCTGCTCCGTCCCCCTCCTGGTTCCAGCTGTCGGCCGTGGTTTGGGATAAATCCAGTCCACAGCAAGTACTTGTTGAGCAAGAGCAGCACTGAGGAGGGGACGCTCTCTGCCCCGTGGGGCGTGAGGATGAGGGCAGGCCACCGCCCTCAGAGTGACCGTGGCAGTGAGCGCTCGCTCGTCCCTCCACAGGGCACCAACCTGCTTTGAAAGGCATGGGGTGGGGGCTTCCTGGTCCTGGTGTCGCCCTCTCTGGAAGAGGTCATGTAGAAGATACCCCCCAGCCCTGCCTCGGGCGCCCACGTCTGGCCCCAGGGGAGGCCAGGGGAAGGCTGTGTCTGAGGCCAGGTAGAGGTGGAAGGTCCTCCCTCCCCGCTCGTCCTTTCTGTCTCCCCCCCACACACACAGAGAGAGCAGAAGTGTGCATATGCGTGCCCACAGTTTCAATTTATTCATTTACAAGTTAGATCACCAAGTTGTTCCAGGACTGTTGGGATTTACTCTAACAACAAACAGGCCGTGGGATGATTCTGCACATTTCCTTGGAAAACACATAGACGGACTGACCAAAACGTTCCCAGGATTCACGAGGAGAAGACTCGCCGGACTTTCTTGATTATCTGTCTCCAAGGCAACGCCAGCTTCCGCTGCCCCTCTACTTTTTATAGTGGGTCTTGCACAGAAATACCCCTCGAGGAGCCACCTGTGGACATAGGAGGTTGCTGTGGGTGCAGACAGGCCATAAGGTCATTCACTGTGACTGGGGACATTACCACAGAGGCTCAGGAAGCTGGGGATGCAGTTTTGTTCTTTCCATTCGTCCCCGCAGCTGTCCAGCGGCCCCTGCCCGTCAGCCTGTCTCACCTGTCGGCGCTCTCACCTGGAGAAGGCAGGCTCCACGCTCCTGCTGAAGGCACCAGGCATTTGGGCGAGATCTGCTCCAAAGTGAGATGTTTTTAGAAGTCTATCCAGGTGTGTCTCAAGAAGACCCAAACTGTCCTTGTCCTGAGCATGTGTCTGCTCTCTGCTGTCCCCGGAGCCAACGCTGAGCATACGCACCCCAGGGCATCCCGTTTCAGCACGCCCACCACCGCCCACCACGGGCTCAGGCCTCAGTCATGGTGGGCGTGCTGCGATCTCTACTTTCTGTAGCAGGATTACTTTCCTCTCTCCCAGAAAATGTGAAATACATGAAGGGATTATGATGACAGTGATGATTTGTCGTCATGGCTACTGCTGTTGCCCCTCCATCACCACCATCTTCGTCTCCATCACTCCCACATCACCACCATCAGCACCTCCATAACCACCACCATCAGCACTACTACACCCCATCACCGTCACTACCACCACCATCACCATCATTCCTGCCACCTCCGTCATCATCACCACCACCACTATCACTGCCTCCATGATCACCATCACCACCACTACCACCACCAACCCCATCACCACCACTATCACCGCCACCATCTTCATCATTCCCACTACCTCCATCATCACCATCACCACCTCCATCACCACCACTACCAGCCCATCACCATCACTACCACCACCATCATCTCCATCATTCCCACCAGCTCTGTTATCAGCATCACCATCATCATCATCACCACGACCACCACCCCATCACTATCGCCATTACTGTCACCACCTCCTCTACACCAACACCATCTTCTCCATCCCCTTCCACACTGCTCCTCCTGCGTCGTCTGGTGTGGACCTCACAGTCATCACTGTAAGCATGTTCTTGGCTGCACGCCAGCTCCCAGACCCCTCTTCCTCCCTCCCTGGCAGAACCCCAGTCCACCTGAGTCCCTCAGCACACAGACACACCGCCTGGCTCCCCAAAGGCACCGCTGCGAGGCAATCTCACCAGGTTCCTAGACCAAGGCTCTCTCCTTCCCCTGGGGTAATTTCCTGTCTACTAGTAAAATTTAACAGGAAAGTGACAGCAACCCGAAAAAAGGCAGGACCATGGGGACCCAGACCCCTCTGGAATGAAGGTTTGCATCTCCTGTGGCATGGCGCGCCCGCGGCTGAGAGCAGCCAGGAGATGTGAGGTGTGGCAAGAGAGGAGAGGGGCAAGCACAGGCCACACCCGAGACCAGTCACACAGGGACTGCGCGGAGAGGACATCTTATTGTCTACTGTGCGTGTGTACACAGTGTGTGTGTGTGTGTCTGCATGTGCACCTGCGTGCACACGTGTCTGTGCATGTGGATGAGCAGAACGAGGGACAGAGCCGGGGACACACCTGTCATTTCAGCCATCATCTGCCACTCCTGCCCTCTTTGACCAAAACTGCTCCCACAATTGCCACAGGTGCTCAAAGAGCCCCCACCAAGCCCCTGGATGCCTCGCCCTGCTCGCGCCCACACGGCCATGAAGTTCAGATGAGACGGAGGGGTCGGAAATCAGAGGCCCCAGACCTGGGGCTCAGGGCCAGCTCACGGATCCACTGACGGTTAGGTTGCACCCAACTGGGAAATGAACCATCAATCATAGGCTGTTTCTATGGCAACCGCTAACTAAAAGGCTCAGAAACCATCAGGCATCAGCTGGGAATCGCACCCAAGATGGCCTCTGTGATGACGGCAGCTCCCACAGACGCAGACCTGCCTGAGAAACTGCCATGCTCACAGAGCCCTCTTGCTATCTGGAGCCCAGCTCCAAGTAATTCACTGCACGGAGCCTGAAGTTCAAGGATTTAAAAAGCAAATCAATTTCCTGCCAGTTCCAGTTGGACTGGGAAGCTGAGTGTGATTATTTGGTCTCCCTCCAGCAATGGAGGCATAGAGTCCTCATCAGTCTTCAAGGTAACAGGCTTCTGCGTTCCTTTCTAAACTGCAGTCACTGGTGGAAACAGTCAAGTTCTGGGCGACGGCTCGGTGCCCAGAGGAAAGGGGAATTCACCCTGGGAAGACCAGACTCAGGAATCACAGTTTGTGCCAGTCCCCTGCGAGTCTGTCCTGGCCCCTGAGAGCACAGCAGACGCAGGGGCTGCTCCAGGAGCTCCGCTCGCCAGCCACCACGTGGGTGGTCTGCCACTTGGACCGCGCTGGCTGAAGACCAGCTCCGTCCCTGGCCAGCGAGGCCTCATGGGGAAAAACATCCCACAGCTGCAGACCCCCGACACGGCTCCAGATTTTCTGGCACGTCCCAGCCTATTTCGGTCAACTTGTCACCATGGGCAGGGGAAGTGGCGAGATGAAGGGCACCTGGGCTTGGTTTCTGCCCAGAGCATATTGAAGGGGCTGGTGCTGCCTCTGCCTCAGCTGGACAGCGTCGCCCTGTGGGCTGGGTCCAGGGCTGGACAGGGAAGGGCCGACCTCCTCCTGGTGGCAGAGAAGTGAGCGGCTTGCCACCCCTGCAGGAGTCCCCTTCCCTGGACACAGTCCCACAAGGGAGCTCATGACCCAGGGCCGGATGCCCGAGAAGGACCCGCGGGACTTTAAACAATCTTAGGGGACGAAGCACAGAACTAAAAGTTTCACCTTTGTCCAGGAAATGGCTGAGAGGAGGCAGAGGGAGGCTGGGAAGGGAGGCTGGGAAAGGACAGCCGGAGGTGGGCGGGAGGTCAGCCCAGGTGGCCGTGTGGGTGCCGGGAGGACTTTCCCATTGCGGCGTGGTGTGTGGGTGGGCGCGTAGCTCATCTGGACAGGTGCAGCCGTCAGGGATGTGGCCTGGAAGCAGATGAGCCCGAGGAGGCTCAGACGAAGGCGAGCTCCGGAGCACCTGCTGTGGAGCGAGCCAGCGCGGGCGGCCGCGGAGCGTCACCCCCAGCGCCGTCGGAGCGTCCCCGGCACTCGCCAGGTGCCCGTGTGCAGCTAGGAGGACTGCCGAGCGCAGGGCCTCAGGCTGACTTCACGCGAAAGCCGAGAAACGGCTCAGGACTCGGGAGACGGAGGCCCAAGATGTCACACGGCTCCTCGCGATCCGAAGCTCTGAGGCGGAGGCAGGCAAGACTGCTGACTTCATTCCAGGGAGGAGAATGAGGGCCCAAGGGAGTGGTCTAGAAGCACAAATGGGTGAAGCCAGCCCCACTGAAGACAGGGAGCGGAGGACGCGGAGCCCGCGGCCAGCCCAGGCGCTTCATGGGGACCAGAGGTCTCCCCTGGTGGCAGTGCTTCGTGCTCCTTCCAGAGCCGCTCTGCAGCCCGGGCCTGGGGACAAGGCTGCCCACAGCACCCACGTCCCACACAGCCCTGTGACGTGACCCCTGGGTGCTCAGAGGCACTCGGGCTCCGCGCCCGAGGGCGGGAGCCGCCTCCAGTGTACGCTCAGCGCCTCGAGCGCCCCTTGGGCAAACCCGGGGCCGTGTGTGCCCGGGAGCCTGGCAGTGAAGCAGGACGGAGAGGGCGGAGAGCGGGAGGAGCCTCCCCGGGTCTCAGCTCACGCAGGCGCTGGGCGCTCTCCGCCAGCCGGGCCCCTCACGCTCTCGCAGGCGTGAGTCTGCAAAGAGCATGGCTGAGCCCTGCAGCGGTGGCACCAGGACGTGAGATAGCCCCAGCTCGTTCCTGGCACTAAAGGACAGGAGCCTCCCTTCTCCCATCAAAGAAAGCCCAGAGAGCTCGCCCAGGGCCGGCTCAGGGCGGGCAGCAGGGAGGGGAGGGGCACGGAGCCAACAGGCCCCCCACGCCCCCCTCTGAGGCGGGACTGTCCCAGGGTGCCTTGGCCCCAGTGAAGCCCTGGTGCTGTGACAGGCAGCAGGGAGGGGAAGACCAGTAGTCCCTACCAAGTCCTCGGGCCCGACTGGTCCCTGTCATCCCAGGAACACGAAGGACAGCTTCAGAGGGACGCAGCTGTGGGTCTGGGCAGTGCACATGGAGGAAGCTCCGAGCGGGCACAGGGCCAGGAAGGTGGGCAGCGCAGAGGCGGGAGGGCCGGAAGCCGCAGCCTGGCGCCGTGTTTCTGGGAAGGAGGGGACGCGGGGGCCGTGGTCTGCACCATGCGTGCTTTTGTTCTGCGTGAGCTTTCAGGGTGCGACACGCTCACACGCCGCTCGTGTGATGATGAGCCAAGTGGGACGAGCAAAGCCGCGTGAAGTCACGGTCGCGCATGGGGCTTTCTGTGCTGAGCGACTCAGTGGGGGGTCGGGGCACTGGGAGAGGGCCGGCCGCCCGGGTGCGCTTCCCCTGGGCCACTGCCCAGGGGTTCTCTCTCTGGCTGTGGCCCTCACCGAGGCACAGGGGCCTGCTGGCTGAACCAGGAGTGCAGCGCCGGCCTTCTGCTGAGCCGAGTGCTGGTGGCGCAACGCAGCAGGCCACTCGTGATTGACAGCGAGTCGCCAACCCGCGGGCCCAGGAGTCTCTTCATAATGCATAGCTGCGTCTGTCTGGGCTCTTCAAACCAGACTTCACCGCGCTCCACCTTTCCATGTATTTAAAAATACATACGATCTACAAAGGAAGGCCCCCCTTCAAAAGGCGCCATCCAGAGCCTGCGTGCGGAGGCCGGGCGTCCCGGGCACAGCTTCTCATCTCTGGCCCTCGGGTCCCCTCGGGTAGATGGTGTCTCCCTCCCTTCCCTGTTCTGCACTCTGCCGCTCCCTCCTACTGTCTGCCTCGCGGGTGACACGGGGATGCAGAGGTCAGTCCCTGGGCGTTCAGAGCCCCAGCCACCCTGCCACCTCCCACGCTGCCCAGAGCCCTCAAACGCCCCCTTCCTGTGTCTGCAAGACAAGCCCGACTGCCACAGCTGACCCTCGCCTCTGCTCTGCGTGCCCACCCTCCCACCCTCGGCTGCTGCGCTGGCCAGCGAGGGCCTGCTCCCTGCTCACGCTGCTCCCGGGAGCGCTCCCCCACCCCTCCCCAGGCCACTCGCCTTCTCACCCTCACAGGACGCGGCAGCCGCCCCGCTGTGCCGGCCACCAGGCCTCCAGGAACAGTCACTTCTGGTCCTCTGGGGCTCCCTGGGGGATGCCTGGGCCTATTGGGCACAGGCCGGTGCCTCTAACCCGGCACACAGCGCCCACTGTGCAAATGCATCACAGAAACAAAACTGGAGGAGATTTTTTTTTTTAAATATTTATTTATTTGCTTTAGTTGTACACAATGGGTTTTTTATTTGTACGTGGTGCTAAGGATCAAACCCGGGCCGTGCATGTGCTAGGCGAGCGCTCTACCGCTGAGTCACAACCCCAGCCCTGGAAGAACTTTCAGCCTGGGTCTCTATCAAGCTCTGCTAAGCAGATACGTGACAATAGAAACCTGAACATACACCAGTGACTCGCTGACGCGGAACTGCTCACTGAGCTCCTTCTTTGGACAAGTCCGACAGCAAAGGCCAGACCCAGGACTGGTGTCCACGGAGCTGTGTTCTTCCAGGGGAGATGAAGTCACGCAGACACAGATGTAGACGAGTGTCAGAAGAGGGAGGCGAAGGCGGGAGGGGCGTGGGCTGCTCTGGGAGGTCAGGAGGGCTGGACGGAGGACAGGGGAAGGCTCGTGTCGAGCCAGCTGAGTCTGAGCAGAGTCACCACGGTGCACCAGGCCTTGAGGCAGGACTGTCCCAGGGTACCTTGGCCCCAGTGAAGCCCTGGTGCTGTGACAGCGATCCCGAGAGAACAGAGGGAGGAGGCCAGACCGGGGGCCTTGGAGGGGCTGGGCTGTGTTTCTGGGTGGGGTGAGGGGCCATCGGAGGCTCCCAGCAGGAAAGCCGCGCAGCTCCTTCCTCACGTTGAAAAGCTCGCCGAGCTGCTCTGGTGGAGGATGAAGGAGGAGTAAGTGGGAGCCCTGGGCTGGGGGAGAGCCCCAGGAATGTCTGGCCTGGTCCCGGTGAGTTCACCCTTAGCTGTGGTGACCCGAGGCCCTGTCTCAGTAAGAAGGTGCCATCCAGGATGGCTGACCGTCAGGTGAGCCCTGCTGTGACCCTGGGAACCAGGGCGTGGAGCACTCAGTCAGGCAGGGAGGAGGGGGTGCTGGTGGTGCTGGGCCAGGAGGCAGGCAGGGAGGAGGGGGGTGCCTGTGCTGGGCCAGGAAGGCAGGCAGGGAGGGGGGGTGCCGGTGTCTGGGCCAGGAAGGCAGGCAGGGAGGAGGGGGTGCTGGTGGTGCTGGGCCAGGAAGGCAGGCAGGGAGGAGGGGGTGCCGGTGGTGCTGGGCCAGGAAGGCAGGCAGGGAGGGGAGGAGCCTTGTCCACTCACACCTGCATCAGTCCAGCCCCGCAAAGTCCACCGAGGTCAAGCAGGTTCCCAGGCCAGGCTCAGAAAAGTCCCCAGAGGCCTGGGCACGTGACGTGATCAGAGAGGCAGCTTATTACACCCGGGGAGGCCTGACTGGCAGTGGCCATCAGGAGTCTGTCCCCCACTCCAACAATGGATGACAACAGGAGTGACAACAGGCTGGAAGCTCCTGCTGCAGGAGGGGCTGCCGGTGGGCCGGGCTGGGCCCTGGGGTGGTCTCTGCACACCCCACCACTGAGATGAGTATCTGCCACCAGATAAGTCTTCTATTGCCCAGAAAAACGTCCCCACCAAAATGTCCCAGCAATCGCAGCCTGCGGTATCGATCACGTGTGTCCAGGCTCGCACTGTGTCGCACAAGCGGTTCTGCAGGGCCGAGTGCACGTACCCACAGACGCAGGCCTCTGTTCTCACGATCAGCATTCTGCCTAGCGAGGGGAGAAGAGATAGAGTACTTTTTTCTGAAAGGATACAGATGTGTTCAGCCAGCCCAAGCACAGCTGGGTCTCTGCTTTAGAACGCATGAATGACCCCACGGCTGTGGAGTAAGGCCCGAACTCCTGGACGGGACCCTCAGAGCCTCCTGTCTCACCCCAGGGCTCACCTGACTCATTTCTCCCGTTCACAAGGAGACAGGCAGTGCATGCCGAACTCAGAGGACAGCCTGTTGCTTTCAGAACACAGCGCGTCTCACGAGGGGCGTCGTCCAGTATTAGGGAGGGACACGGAATAGAGGGTGCAGCCAGGTCCCAACATGCCCAAGTCAAACGGGGAAAGGATGTCTTCACCCACCCACTCACTCACCTTCTAATAATCTACCAGGCGCCATGCTAGGATGATCTCACAGGTCTGAGCAAAGTCAGCCATGATGCCACCTGATCTCAAGGGTCCTTCACTCTCTGGTTAAAACATACAGAATTGCTGCCGCTGGACTACCTTGTTGATCAGATCCACAAGAATGGTGTCCTTCTATGGGTCAACTACTAGTTATGCCACACACCAACTATTCCCAGGTGATGTCCGAATAAGGACCAGAAATTGTCATTGCTTAAAATCAGACAGCACCCAAAAATCCCCCAAAGGATAGTCAGAATTGAAAGGGACTCACAGTGAGCCCCGGCTGCCTGCAGGACCGAGGCCTCGCGTGAGCACTGGTGTGGAGTTCATTAGTAAGCTGACCCCTGACTTTCCTAAGGTGGAGGGGAGGGGAGTGGAGCTGGATTGGCTCATACCCTTCACATAAGAGCAGGTCTCTGAAGGACACAGCAGCGAGGCTATCAGGAGCCCAGCTGGGAATCACGCCTCAAAATCACTTGCCCTGCTGGCTCACGGCAAGCTGACCCGGCACTATCTCCTTCCAATTATAACCCAGGGGAAAGAGGGGACGCGCAACAAGGACTGTTAGAGGAATACGCGTCTGCAAGGCTGGCTGACCAAAACCCCAGGGGGCTTGGACAACAAGACCAGCCACTGAAGGCCCAGGTTGATTGTAGAGGCCCGGCCTGGGTGACTCCTGACTGTGATCCCCGGATGGGGACATGTCCAGCGCTCCTCTCGCTTTCCCCCAGACATGCCACAGGGACGCTGGGGCACTGCCCTCCCGTGTCTCTCAGGGAAGCCGACAGACCCTCTGGACCAGCCTGGGCACAGGAGTCCTGCAGGACACGGCCAGAAGCCCAAGTCCACTGGTGTCCCCGCTGCCTTCTGGGGCTCCTGCACTGTGCAATTTGGGCTGATTTCCACCCTTCTGGGCCCTTCAGTCCTTCTCAGGGATGGGGACCCCGAGGGCTGCTACCACACACACCTGGGGAGCTGCTGCAATCTCAGGATGCTGGGGTGTGTCCAGCCAGGGCGAGGGACAAACGGACCCTGTGGAAACCCACCCCCACCCCACCTCTTTGCTATTCTAGAAACACATTCGCCCGTCTTACTCCTTCCTCAGTGGAACAGACCCGGGAGCTGGCTGTCTTGAATGAGTCCGGGAGCTGGGCCCCCAGCCCTCAGGGGCTTTGCTGGTTTTCCTGCTATGAATAAACAGAAATGTTCCCTGAAAGCCTTTCACAGCTCATGATTTCTTTAGAGTGATCTATTTTATATATAATGTAAATTATAGAATTTCTTTTTGCGCGCACACACACACACACACACACACACACCCCTTGATGCCAGGCACCTCGGGATGTAAACATTAGTTGGTTCCAATCTCAGAAAAAAAGTTGTTCTCCACCGTGCAGGCTGAGCTTTTGGAACGTGCTGTTGCGCTAGGATCTCGTGTTTCGTGTCCATTTGGCAACACGCACACAGCTAAAGGGGACCCACGGGGTGTCCCAGCCACAGCTGCATACAGAATCTCCAAGGCAAAATCTGTTTGTGAACCACCTGCCCTGCCACACTTTTTAAAAGGCGCTATTCCTCATCTCCAACTATGACCGACACTTAGAGGGACGCCTCATTAGCATGATGGTCACTCATTTTCAGTCATTTGTACTGGATCTTGCCTTCTGCCTCCCACAGCTTTTCCCACTCAAAATGGTACATTGGAGGCCAGCTCAGGATAGCAGCTATTGTGACGACAAGAAAGCAGTGCTTGGAACAGAGACCAAACCAAGTGAGCGATTTCTAGGAAGAGGTCCAAAGCTTATTCACCCTTTCCTAAGAAATGACTGGAACTCTGAGGGCCGTCCAGCCCGTATGCGTTCTGAACAAAGAGAGTATACAGAAGGCACGGTGTACATGTTGGGGATTACGTGCAAGACACGTGGGTGCAGAAGCATGGGTCGGTCCGACAGGACAGGTGTGAATGAACAGCGTAAGAGCACGAACCGCCACCTCCAAGAAACTAAGAAGTGCCAAGTGGAGTGGTGGTCAGAGCAGGGACGAGGAGAGCCACACAGGAGCCGCCGGTCTGCGCTGCCCTGCCTAAGACTGCTCTGGGAATTGGCAACTCTGCTTTGCTAAACCTGGGCTCCGAGGAGCTGCTGGTTTGGGTGATGCCCCGTCAGAAAGACTTCTGTGTTGCTCTGCCCAACGTGACCGTTAGCATGTCTTTGTCCAGGATTAAAGGAGGAAGTGAAGAGGAGCAGAGAGGGGACTGTCCTCCTCCTCTCTTCCCGCCCACTGGTGACCTGAATGAAGACAGGATGTGCAGGTCCTCTTTCAGGGGTTGCATTGCTCAGGGCTAAGAGGGACCCACTGGGAGTGGTAACCTCTGCCAACTGTCACTGGAGCGCATGTCCCAGCAGGATGCCCGTTAGCTCAGGGTTCCACACACCCCTGTCATCCCCCCGTCATCGAGGCAAGGCCGCACCTGGCTCTTAGAGCAGCGTAGAGCGCACCAGCTGCCTGCACTTGGCTGAGGGGTGTGTGTGACACAGATCCCGGGTGTAGCCGAGGCAGGCAGTGAATGGAGATCTCAGAGTCAGACCAGGCATGAAGCAGGGGCATCTGCAGGAATCTACATAAGGAGCCACTCGACAAACTTCTCCCAGAGGTGGTCTGTTTCCAAGAAGAAGTCAGGAAGCCCGTGAGAACTGCAGAGAAGCGACTCCCGTTAGCCACATCCTGAAAGAACACCTGCGGCGTCAGGCACGGATCGTGTTGAGAATCTGTGCTGCACATTAATGTCAAGACTGACTCCTCGGTGGCCTCCTGGAACAACCAGGGAGCCTTTGCTAAGAAGGTGCCAAGTTGCCGGCCTGCGCAGGGCCGGCCCTGCATGCCGGGGAAGCTTCGACGGTGTTCACAGAGAACACGCACAAGGACGGGAACCGGAGAGAAGCCCAAGAAATGGCAGCGCACAGGCCGGGAGAGTAGGCGCTGCGGCCGAGGGGCTCCGTGGTCACGCTGGAAGGATGTCAGCCACTCACAGTGAGCCCCGGGGCCCCCTCCACCCCATCTCTCAGGACCCGGCTCTGACCAGAGCACACCAGCAGTCTGGACCTTATTTCCCCAAAACACTATTTTGCAACCATCAGTTTCTGTGGACTAACGGTGAGCTTCCAGTTACGTGAAGATCAACCTACTGTGTGAGTGGCCCAGGACCACCTTCATCCTGCACCAGGGCATCATATCTACGGCAACCGGGGCCTGGCATCCTGACCAGCTGCGTTGTATAAATGGACATCTAGCCCACGTTGTGCCATTTGCAAACTGGTCACACCCTGTGATGTTTTGGTGGGGGCATGAGTTCCTGCCGGGCTTAAGAACTTTGGGGGACAGTTTGGTGGTGAGGGGCTGGGCTGTTCGTGGGAGGCAAGAGGCTGAGGACGAGTGCTCAGCTGGGGGGCAATCGCTGACCGTGTGGCATAGAAACGGAAGGAAAGGGACTTCTCAGGAGGCTGCCGGGCAAGACGGGGACTGCAAGACGGAATCATCGTAAGGGAGGGAGAGACCAGGGAGGTGTGACTCTGGAAGTGCCTTTCCTTTTTGAGAATGTTTTTTGAGAATGTTTATCAGCGCTGGGATAAAGTTCATCACCCTAAAGCACACGTAGGCTGGAAGCCGTTTGATAGTATGTCCCAGGCGCAAACCTGAAGGTATATAACCCGGGTGAAAGCGGTCCGAGTTAGGAGAACGGAGAATTCAGTCAGTCGGGCAGTCACTCGGTCGGTCTCAGAGGGCCACCCTCACCATGCCATTTGAAATACTTCCATCACCTCCGAGAGAAGACCTGCACCTTCCCCGGTAAAAGCTATACTCTGCCCAGCGCCCCAGGCCTGTCTGCCCTTCCCGGCCTTCCCACCAGCCTGTCTCCCTCCCCTACTTCCTCTCTGCGTGGATCTACCGCTCCTGACATTTCCAATGCAGGAGTCACATCTGTCTGATATAGGCATTGTCACTCGGTATTAAAACAACAACAACAACACAGAAAGCATAATGGCCACAGCAAGCTCCTTATTATTAAGTGTGACCTTCAGAGGTAAGTAAATAAATGCAGACTTGGAACACAGCTAGTTTGACAGGACAGGAGAGAGTACAAACTAAATAGTCACCATTAAGACTGCCGTGGTAGTCTAGACGTCCTGGGGTAGTGGGAGCTCGTGGTCAGGCCGCCTGGCCTCCCCGGGCTGAGTCCGCGTCAGCCCCACCGCCCTGAACCTGACTAAGGACGGCTTCTTCCGCTCAGACCTCCTGTCCTAAGCTCCTCCACACACGTCAACAGCTGCGCTCTCACCGGGCCCTGACTCCCTTTTCTGCTGGGGCCATAGATCGTGCCCCGTGGAGTGTAATGAAATCTTGTTGACTGGAGATAGAGTCCCTTAATTCCCTAACTTAGACCAGAGCCGACGATTCTGGAAGGCGTCCAGAGCCATGACTCACATCCCAGTGGGGAGTACAGAGGTGGGGAGCTGTTGCAGATATATTTTGTTTGGAGATTGCTAATGGTTTAAAGCACCTTCTTTTCCCCCTCAGGGTCTCCTGATACTCAATGAAACCCTGCATACTTGTAGAACTGTGTAACAAGGAATGTTATCAAATATTGTTAAAAATGTCATTCCCTTTGACTCTAACAGGAAGGTCTGTTAAACTGGACATTTCCATCTGTCCCTTAAGGTCCCTCTTGAGCTAGGCAGAAAGGCCTGACGGAAAGCATGTGAACTGGGCAGTCTGGGGACAGTTCCTCAGGTCCTAGAGCCCTGATGTTTCCTAGCCAGGTGTGGAGGACACGGCAGAGTGAGAAGAAGGGCCATGGCCTTCCTGGGCCCAGGCGGGGGCCCAGGCGGGAACGTGCCTGCCGAGCAGTCTAGGTCCGTCTGCACTGTGCGGTGGAGACTCGACTGTCCTGTTCTCCAGAGTCCCACGCCCCCGGAGCCTGGCTCACTGCTCCTCGGGAAGTTCCAAGACGGGTGCTCGGCTGCTGTGCTACACTGATGGACGCTGGTTCTCCGGATGCCTGGAGCCTGCCAGGCCTGCTCTAGGTCCTCCACACGCAGGGCAGCTGTGACAACACCTTTGAAAGGAGGCTCCGGGTGCTCAGCCCATGCCCTGTGCACTCAGCACGAGGGACTGTCCGGCAGTCACCTGAAGACAGGTAACCGCTCGGAACCTTCTCCCTCCTACCCCAGGCGGGAGTTGGGGGAGCCCCTGGTCCCCCTGGCTCTGGTCATCTCCAGTGGGAACCGTGAACAGCCTGCAAAGCTGGATGGCGGAGAGGAGTGTTAATGGTTCTTATTAGGCGTGAAATCACCGAGACGGACTGACTGGTCCTGGAGCAGCACGAGGAAGATGTCAGCTACGACATTCCAAGAAAAATGCAGAAAATAGACACTTTCTTTACATATAGAAAATAGAAAAGGATGCTCACTAATGGGGATCTTTACAACAATTCTATGGACCTGATTAGGCATAAAAAACTGTAGGAGCCCTAATTAAGGAGATGGCTAACATTGCGGTTGGCTGTGAGCCATAGAGATATTCAAGCATTGCCACCTTCCATGGTCTCGCGGGACTTGGCCCGGGACATTGCGGATCGGGTCGGCACCATTTGCATGATCTCGCGGGACTTGGCCCGGGACATTGCGGATCGGGTCGGCATCATTTGCATGATCTCATGAGACTTGGCCTGGGAGATTGCGGATTGGGTCGGTGCCATTTGCATGATCTCTCAGGACTTGTCCCAGGACATTGCGGATTGGGTCGGCACCATTTGCATGATTTCACGAGACTTGGCCTTGGAGATTGTGGATGGGGTCGGTGCCATTTTTGTGTGGTGTGGTGGTGGTTGGCAGAGTGTGGATAGCGTGTGGGAGAGGTTGTTGGAGCCGGAGAGAGAAGCTAGCAGAATAAAGAGCCTGTTTATTTCCAGTCCGCCTCTGAACTTTTTCCCGTGGCGCTGCTGCTCCAAGTGGCCATTGCTTCAGGCAGCAACAAAAAACACACATGGAAACTATCTAAGAAGTTAATTAAAAAGAAACTGGGACAGGCCCAACAGTCTGTTACACTTGTCCAGGCCCTCACACTGCGCGCTCCAGAACCAGCCGGCGAGACCCGAAGCCAGGGCGGAACGTCGGAGGAAGACTCGGCGTCTCACAGTCGGGCTGCGTGGTGGGCGCTCACCTGAGTGCCCTCCTCGGCACACAGAAAACAGGCATCCGTCAAAGGGCGCCGGAAAACAGAGGCTGGAGGCCGTGTCCACTCCCTGGGTGCTTTCCTGTCGCAGGGTAGTGGCGGCTGGCTGGGTGGCAGGTGCAGGAGGACACTCGGCCCCATGATGAAGAGCCTTCTGGAGACGCAGCAGGATTCATCCCACACAAGAGGACGCTGACCTCCGTGCACAGGTCCAAGCAGGAAGGGTCAGTGTCGGCGGGACAAAGGGGTGGGCTCGAGTCCTGCAGGGCAGGTGCTGCTCACACCCCGCTTGGGCTCCTCGGCTCACCTTGGCCACTGGGGCCAGCGTCCACGGGAGGCGGTGAAGGAAGGAGCCCGCGGTCAGCTACCTGGAGTCCTGTGTGACCGAGGCCAGCTCCAGGGAGAAGGAAGCCGTCCTGCAACAGCACAGGACATGGTAGCCAGGACGGCAGCCAGGACGTGGCCCCGCTGGGCTGTCTGAGGCTCGTCCCCAAACAGCATGGTCCTGTCAGGGACCAGGAGAGTCCCCGCTGTGGAAGAGCACGGAGCCCAATCACTGGGAGAGGCGAGGCTGTCTGAGTGCCCCGGGGAGCCAGGTGTGCCACCTCAGAGGCTCCAGGACCCGTCCGGAGGACCCAGGGACACTGGGGGCCTTGGTGGACTCTCTGGGGAAGCAGCCTGCTGGGACTTCTGCGCTCCCACAGCACTGCGCTCCTCTCCCCTCCGAGCTCCTCCCTGTGCCGGCCTCTCGGGACAGAGGACTGTCGAGTCAGCCCTCCCCTGGATCTGCGGCACAGCTGCCCGCAGGGCTGGGGCGGGCAGTGAGCATGAGCTGCCCTGGAGCCCACCACGCTGGTGTGGGCCCGAGGCATGCTGAGCAGCGCCAGGCCAACTAGGCCACGGAGATCCGCTGGGCCGAGGCAGCCCAGCTGGGCCCAGGGTGGACGCCTGCTCTGCACAGCGCTGCCTCCACGACCCCGGGGACCTCAACCTCTGCTTGCCAACCAACATTGAGAAAATGGGAGTGGGGCGAACCTGAATGGAAATTGAGGCTCAAGCGTTGTTGCCATAGCGTCAGTACTTTTCCAAACCCTGATTAGCATAAGATTGGACCCATAGCATTGACCCAAGTGTGTATAGACCCCTTGACCAGCACGCTTAGGTGATTGTATGCTACCTGGTACCGTAGCAATCATTTGTAAGCTGCCTGGTACCGAAAACCGGGAGGAAAACTCTCGGAGGCAGAGTAAGGCTTTTACTACTTTTACTTCTACTTTGTTAGAGAGAGCTTAGAGAGGGAAAGAAAGATTTTGAGAGAGAAAGATTAAAGAAAGCTTTTATTAGAGCTTCTTTCTTCTCTTCTTTCTTCCTTCTTCTGTCTTCTGTCTTCTGTCTTCCTCAGGAGCCTCGGCCTAACTCTGACCAGTCATTACTTCTTCTATCTGGTTTCTCTTCTGTCTTCTATCTGGTTTCTCTTCTGTAACCGCTCTGCCTACGTTCTGGCCGCTCTGATTCTTCTGACCGACCGAGTGACTGCCCGACTGACTGAATTCTCCGTTCTCCTAACTCGGACCGCTTTCACCCGGTTATATACCTTCAGGTTTGCGGGTGCCTACAGGTGCGTCACATACATATCAGGTGGAACTTATGGCTTCCAGCTAGCTACAACAGCCCTTCCTAATTAGGGCTCCTTCAGGTGATAACCTGTTATTGGGTCTCTTTTGTCTCTGCAGGAGGTCTGCTTTTATTTTCACTTCAGTTAGATCCTGTGCCATGTACTCTTGCCTTCCTCATCTCACTGATTTAATTCTTTGGGCTTGGGAGGCAAGCCTGGAAAAAGGTCGTGCAGAACTGCTGTGGCTTGTTGCAGCACTGGAGAGCCCAGCCGAGGCTCGGAGCTGCAGCACCGAGAGCTGCCGCGGGCCGCTCGCTGGTTGCTGGCTGCGACCTCCAAGCTGACATTTGTGGATGATGTGGAGTCCTGGCTGCTGAGCTATGTCACTCAGCCTACTGGTTCCTGTCAAGATGCAGCTGTGGAGTCGTGTGGCCTGTGGCCCTGAGGAGACCACCCGCCATGTAGCCCGGGGGTCCTGAGGCAGGCCAGTGCTGCGGTGGATCAGGGCAAGCCGTCCTGCCACCCCACTGCAGCCTGGATTGTACACAGGGGTCACCTACCACGGAAGCACACTCTCCGGCAGTTGCTTCCCAAGGCAGGGAGCAAGTGAAGGTGAAGCTAAGTGTGAATGGGATTCAGGGCCAACCACTTGCGTTAGTGCTTCTCCAAGCCCATGTTAGCACACGTTTGGACCAACAGCGGTGCACCAAGGGCTCTATGAACGCCTAGACCAGCACACTTGGGCACAGAGAACCTGCTGTGGGTGCCTCTCTTGTGTTACGTGACTTGTGTTCCTGTTACTCAATGAATTCTATTATCACACTCACTCATCCTGGTCTGAGCATTTCATTCTTTGAATTCATGAAATAAGAACCCAGAAAGAAGAAATCGAAGGTGAGCTGCTGGGTTCTGCAGCAGCACTTACGGGCATGGCCTACCACGAGGAGCTGCAGCACTTCTTGGGTGCAGACCCCACCTCGCAGCAGGGGCAGTGAATGACCTTTCACCTCGATCCTCTAGTTTCGTAGGCATCCCCTCTTTGATTAGCTGCTAACACTTAAAATGGGCCACCTTGGCTGCCATGATCTGCATCTTCAAAGCCTGCTGTCGGCAGAACTGGTGAATTCAGCTTCTTCAACTCCAGCTATGAGTTGCTGCTATCACTGTTGCTGGTGTATGCGCCACACCTCTAACGAGTGGCCACCTTATCTGTGTGTAGTGTTGAGATTTCTTTAAGACAAGTTTCAAGAGGAAGCCCTAGACCGGAATGCAGGGACACAGAGATCTCTGCTAGCTTTTGCTGTGCTGACTTTTCCACACTGGGTTTTTAAAACCTTTGCAAAAATGACCACGGTAGCTCCAACCCCTTGAGGTCACTACTAAAGACACTTTGTGGAGCCCCAGATCCTCCCCACTGATGCCCAACCTAGAGCAGGACAGTGCCTGGCGCCAGTAAGCTGAACTCCACCCTGCTTGTGCAACTGCCATTTCTGGACCGCATGTGTGGTGTGTCTACTTTATAGTTTTATTGCTATTTCAGTGTTTTTTCTCTTGCTGAAGTCTGTTGATCTACAGGAACAAGTTTATCGTACGAAAAAGTGTCTTGCTCTAGGAAGGCTATGTTGGGGGGACTCAAGCCGGAAGTCAGAATCACCTCCACAAGAGGACCGCAGACACTGCATGCCCAGGATGGGGGACGTGGCCTCCTTTCCAGCACTCAGGGCAGGGTCATGAGACCAGTCCACCACTTCTGTTGGTGAGATGAGTCTGTGCCCACTGCAGGCCTCTGCAGGCAAGAAAGCCTCTTGTAGCGTTTGCAGTGACTCGCAGCAGAGGATGCCTGCCCTTGTAGCTCTGAGGTCACAGCGGGCCAGGCCCAGTCCTCCACTCCCGCTGAGTGGTGTGTGGCAGCTTCGTGCCGGCGCTCCTGCCTGGGGCGGCCTCCAGCGCTGCCGCAGACTCCAGCCGTCCACGACCAACTTCTTTCCAGGTCGTGCTCACACAAAGTTCTTCTTAAAAACTAAATCCAGGTACAGAAGAATTTTAGCATTCTGTGGAGCCGGGTGGTTGTTGTACTGTCCTTTTGTTATCTTTTGGTGTCTTTTAAGTAATTCATAATAAAAATAAATTGCCATGAACGTGTCACCTAGAGTCACAGAGGCAATTACCAGAAACGCTGGAAACGGCGTGGCCGAGTTTCTGGTGCAGCGTGAGACCACAGGGGGCGAGCGGGGCTGGAGAGGGGCCCGCGGCAGGTGGCAGGCTCCATTCCACTTGTTCCTACATGCACCTCCGCACCGCCGCAAAAATAGAATTAAAAAAATCTAGTGAGGAGAAAGGGGGAAGCGGCAAGCACCGGGCAGAGCACAGAGAGGAGAAGGGCTGAGGAGGAGGCACTGCGCCGGGTTAGGAGCGGGGCCGCGGGGCTCTCTTCCCCCTTGTTCCATCCATGCTGCTGCGTGGCTGTATGACTTCACGTGTCGCATAAGATCATCTTTAAAATTAGCAGTGGATCAAAAAAGGCAGGTAGGGGCTGGGGTTGTGGCTCAGCGGCAGAGCGCTCGCCTCGCATGTGCGTGACCCGGGTTCGATTCTCAGCACCGCGTAAACATAAATGCATTTGCATTGTGTACAACTAAAGCAAATAAATAAATATTTTTTAAAAAGGCAGGTAATTATTGTTTTCTCCCGGGGAGCCCGACCGTGGCTCTGTGTGCGTCCCTCTCTCCGCTCCTCTCACGTGGTGGCTTTTCTGCCAACCTTCTGCTCCTTAGGGACTGTGATCACCTTATCTCTCCTGGCCTCTGCTCTGGCTGGCGGTCCTCGGCGTCCCTCTGCTGGTCCTGCTCTGTCTTGACCTGGCTTCTTCTCTGTCTCTCTGTGTCCTCTCCTTCACTTAGGAGGCCACTAACCTTTGACTTGGGGTACACCCTTGATTGTGATAATTCACCTTATGATCCTTAATGAACTGTCTGCAAAGACCATGAACCTCGCGTGCTGAAGTTCGAGGTGAACATGAATTGGGGAGTGCGTCATCCAACCCACTATACAGACCAAGCAAAACACAGTACTAAAGGCTCATGTTCCAAGTCTGATTCTTGCTTCAAGTGAAGAAGGATGTGGGTTAAACACAGGCCACTTGAGAGAACTCTAAAACTACACTGGCCACACACACACACAAGCTGTTTGCCTTTTCCAAAACAATCAAATCAATTCTGATTTGATCTGTCTGCCAATCACCCATCAATCTAAAGACGTACTCATCAATCTGAGCGCTGGATGCCTTCATGCTCTCACACTGCTCCGGGTACACGCACCTGTAACGGACACGAAGCCCTCACAGCATCACGTTCAGAAGAAAATGATCTCATTCACCTTCCAATTGGCCAACAGAAACTGTCACGTAAGGGACAAGGTACTACCGGAGTATGTGTAGGTATGATTGTAAAACATGCTGCAGGCGTGCTATTCTCATTGAGGTCATGTGTGTGTGTGTGTGTGTGTGTATGGTGAGGGATGCAGGACAGGGGCAGGGGGACAGCTGAGTGGGTGCTCTCGAGTCCTGCCGTCTCTTCCTGGCACAGCTCCCTCTGCAGCTGGGCTGGGTGCAGGTGACGGAGCCCTCACGGTGGGTGGCGGGATCGTCTCCCTCACTTTCAGGCCTGCAGCGAACGCCTCCATTTCCTCTGCTCTGTGGAGGACAGACGGCTCCGCGGGAGGCTGCAGCACCAGACAGAACCAGCGTGGACCGCTGGGTCGGCCCAGAGCCACTGGACTCGCAGCCAGGACGGGAGTGAGGGACACCTGGGAGTTCACGGGTTCTTCAGGCGTCTCTCCTTGCTCTAGTGTGGGGACTGACAGGCCCTCCAAGGCCCATTGCTAAGGCCTCGTCCCTGGGTGGTGGGAGGAGGTGGACCTGTGAGAGCTGGGCCTCGTGGGGTGCTGGGGTCCCTGCCTGTGCCCTTGGAGAGGAGCGTGGGACCCAGCCGTCCCCTCCTCCCCTTGACGTCCTGGCTGGTGACGGGAGCAGTTCTGCTCTGCCACACTCTCCCACCATGATGTGCTGCCCCACCACAGGCCCAAAGCAGCAGTGCCAACCCGTCGTGGACTGGCAACTCTAGAACCCTGAGCCCACAGAGACCTCTTCTCTCCTGGCCGGTCAGCTCACGCAGCTGTCGCAGTGAAGGAAAGTGGACGAGGCAATCGCCAACGTTCTCGAGGCTCTGAGGCAGTCACGGTGCCTCCTCTTGGCTCTCCCAGCCCACCCTCCACAGCGCCTCCTGCCGCTGCTCCTGCAGGCCTGGGTCCGGGCGTGGCCTGCTTCCTGTGGACAGAGCCCCTCATGAGGCTGGGTCCTGTGCCCTCAGCACACTGAGCACATGACTTTCTGATCTTTCTGGATGAAAGAGGAAGAATTTGTCAAAATGTCATTTATAAGCAAATTTTCAAGAAGAATTTATTATAAAAGTAGATGCTTCCATTATCACTGCTGAAGTCTCACGCCTGACTCGGCCCCGGACCAGCCGGCCCTCAGCCCTGTCACGCGCTCTCCGCTCTGGTCCCCAGGCACTTCCGCTCCGTGCTTCCCCACTGACTGCAGCCTGCCCACCTCTCTGGGCAGGCACCTTCCCACTTCCCAGGAAGGAAGGGAACCAACTGGTGGGAATGGCCCTGTCCCACCGCGGCACACCCAGAGGCAGGAGGTCACCCTCCCGCTCACATCACTTCCTGCAGCTTCAAGGAGAACCCCCCAGCTCTGACCTCACCAGTGGCCTCTGCTCTGTAGACTCCCTGGCTCCGCCGGTTCCTCCCCGCAGCACATAAACCTTCCCAAGATCTCCATTTGTTAAAGCAAAACTACCCCTCTGGGTCCTCCTGGTGACAGGAGGACAGGGGAGCCACGCTTGCCCTGGCCCTCAGAAGACCTCGGGGACACCAGGACAGACAGCCTTCCCTTTCAGCTGGTCCTCTTTTCCAAAAGGATGCTGTTTAGCAGATGGAGGAGCGCAGGAGCCCTGTTTGGGGAGATGACTATGATTGCGGTTGACTTCGGGCCATGGAGTTTTGGACATTGCCGCCTTCCATAGTCTCACGAGACTTGGCCCGGGATCTCGAGAGACTTGGGCCGAGCGCGGAGTGGGTCGGGGCCATTTTGGTTGTTGGTTGTTTGCTGGTGTGTGGTGCGTGTTAGAGTTGTTAGAGCCAGAGAGAGAAGCTGACAGAATAAAGAGCCTGTTTGTTTCCAGTCTGCCTCTGAACTTATTCCCGCGGCTTTGCTGCTCCAAGCGGCCATCGCTTCAGGCGGCGACAGAGGAAGCCAGTGGGCACTCTAGAACAGGTTCCCACCATCACCAGCTTGACCACAGTCGGGGAGACTGAGCTCCCAGAAGCTCTCCAAGCTCACAGGCTCAGGTGAATCCTTCTTTCCGCAGAAACCGCGCAGACCACAGTGGTTCTGCCTCTGGCTGCTGCTGCCTTACCCGTGGAGTCCACCTGAGGATCACCACTGGGGAAGGGACGCCCCGCCAGCGCACGCAGAGTGCAGGATGGGCTGGGCAGCCTCCAGCCAGGCCCTCTGCCTGCGGTCACCAGCCGGGCCCCGCTCCTCGCGGCCCTCACTCCTGCACACAGCTCTGCTGCGGTCTGCCGCCAAGTCTTCGGTCCTCCCGGGCTGCTCTCCTGGACTCAGGAGCTCTGCTGCGGTCTGCCACCAAGCCTTCGGTCCTCCCGGGCTGCTCTCCTGGACTCAGGAGCTCAGGTCCACTCCTGCCAGCCGCAGTGTGCATTTCACTCCCACGGGATCGATCGATCGATTCCCCTCTTGAACCCCGGCTCTGATAAACACGGCTTCCCAGCATGCTCTTACCACGCAAAGGGCCTTGCCGAGAGCCTAGCGCGTCCCTCCGTGGTCTGCCTCCCTCCTTGGAATGTGAGTCCCCTTGGCTGGGTGCTAAAGCGTGGTCAGTTCCCAGTGAATCTGTGTAGAGTAAGTGAATAAGTGGAAGGAACAAACAAAATTGCCCCCTTTTATCCCAACAGCGTGTCACCGGGTTTGGTCCATTCTCTTTCCTTACAACTCTCGAGTCCGTCAGCTCTTTTCCCTCCTGCCCGGAGAGAGTTAGTCCAGGCCTCGGTCCTTCCTGCGGAGCTCAGAGCAGAGCTCCAGGTACGCCTGTCACTCAACACCCCTCCTCCCCCTCAACACCTCCAGACGGCCTGGGACGCACCACCTCTCACACTGCCTCTGCAGGGCTGCCACGTCCACGCTGGGTGGGGCACGAGGCTGAGGCGGCCGTGAGGCCCTGCGTGGTGGATCCACTCCTGGTATCTGTGTCTCCCCCTCACCTCCCGCTCACCCTCCCTGCACCAGCCAAATGGAGGCATCTCCGGCGCCCCAGGCCCAGGCTTCTTTTCTGAAGACACACTTTTAGTTTCAGTTCACAGAAAAGCTGAAAAGACAGTGCCGAAGGCTCCCGGTTCCTCTCAGCCAGTTTCCCCAAGGCTTTAGCGTCTGTCACAATCCATGAACTGACGCGGGCGAATTGACTAATGTCCACGCGTGACTCGCTCCGACCTTCTCCCCTGGCGTCTTTCTTCTGTCTCAGACCCACCCAGGATGCTGCACCCCAGGCGTGGTCATGTGGCGTGGGCTCCTCTGGGCGGTCACGGTGTCTCGGGCTTCCCTGGGTTTCCAGGACCTTCACAGCCTTGAGGGGCACTGGTCGGGGTTTGTAGGGCGTCCTCAACCACATGATCTGGGGTTTGAGGGAGAGACCACAGAGGTGGAGCCCCAGTTCTGCTCCGTCCCGTCAAGAGCTCAACCTGGTGTGGTGGTCAGCTTCAGCCAACACCCTGACAGGAAGTGGTCCACGGCCACTGTGAGTGGCACAAGGACCTGCAAGCTGTTTAGGCCCTGGGGATCTGCGAGCAAAGAAGACACTCTGCCTTGCAGGGCAGGTGACCTGGTAACCCAGGAGCTCCTGAAATCTCAGTGTCCTCCCTGCAGAAAGGCTGGACAGAGGCTGTTTCCGAAGCCTGATCCTCCCCGTTGCCTCGGCACAGCTTTGGAGAGCTGGCTGCCCTTTGCCATCTGTCTTGGTTCCCAGGACCCCCAAAGATCCCCAAAGATCCTCTGGAGCCAATTGCTAAGTGGCACTGTGAGGAAGGAACTCTGAAATGCCTTCGTTCAGTGCAAGGACAAGCCCAGGGCCAGCAGAGTGAGCTGCAGGGCTGGCCGAGTGTGGGCAGCTGAGACCTGGCTCAGCCTTGAAGCCATTTCCCAGCCTACGATCTTGGGCTTTTACTCTCTTCAGAAGAAAGAAATTAATTCACAATAAAAATAATTTCTGCAGCACTGAAAGAATTGCTGCTAATTACAATCTTCTCAAGCTAATATTCCTGGGAGTTATTGAAAGGGAGAGAATGAGCTTCAAGAGCAGCTAGAATCCGAGCTAACAGCTAATCCTCAACTGCCAGTGCAGAATCCAGGAAGAGTACAATTTCTAAAACAAAAAAAGAAGAAAGGAAGGAAGGAAAGCAGTGAGGGAGGCTGTTGGAGGGAAGGAGGGAGAGCAGGAGAGAGGGAGGAAGGAGGTGGACCACCTCCCCTGAACGCTAGGGTTTTCCATCTGGGAAGAGCAAGGACTTGGTAATGATGACCCGCCTGCGTCCGAGGTTTAATGCAGATGTCTAAGTACAAAGAGAGCAGCATGCTATGACAGAGGTGGAGATGCATCCTCAGGGCCTGCGTCCAGGGATGAACACACAGGAACCGCCGAGGAACGTGGTGCCTTTGAAAGTCGATGAAGAGGAGTAGGAGCCAAACATGTTAAAAATCATCCAGAAAGACTGAAACTGCACCAAAGTGCAAAGTGAGATCCCCTGGATGACAGTAAGGTAGAGCCCCCTACAGCTGGGGGTTCGGTTTGGCAGGGGGGGCGGGGGGCTACTGTGCAGGAGCTGAACCCAGGTGGCTTCAGGAGGCCCCAGAGGCACAGTCCTTGGCCTCGACCCTGTTTGTTGTCTGACTCAGTGTCATCGTGTTAAACTGGGGTTCCTGCTTGGGGGTTTCCTAAAGCGGCAGATACCAGGCTACCGTGCAATGGAAGCTGCCCTTGAGTGGACCAGGGAGTCTGTCACCGACCCACTCTCCTCCTCTTGGAACTGCAGAGTTCACGTGCCTAAGGCCATCGACCACCCGGCAGGTGACTCAGCCAAGCACAGTGGGAGTGTGTGTTTTTTCTGAGACCTGGGTTTTAATCACAGGCTGATCCATGCGTGTTGGGTTTGAAGACACCTGGGAGAGAGGAAGGGAGTGTGATGGTCAATCCTGTATGTCCACTTGGCCAGGCCATGGTGGTCAGTCAGCCTGGATGTTACTGCAAAGGTATTTTTAAGATGTGATTGACACTAAATTCTGCAGACAGAGAGTAAAGCAGATTGACTTTCTTAATGTGGGTGGGCTTCAGCAAAGGAGTCAAGGCCTCACGACGTAAGACTGGGCGTCCCTCTGGAAGAGGGACATCTGCCCACAGACTGCTTCCACACCAAGCTGCCACGTCGGCACGTCCCTGGGCTCCGGCCTGCCATCAGCCCTGCACACCACGCCGAGCTTGCTACTCTCCACCGTTGGTGAGCCAGTTCCATGAAATAATTTCCTCTCTCCCCCTCTCCCGCTCAGCATGGCAATTCTGCAGTTCAGGAGACCCATCCTTCTGGACATGTGACCATCGTGACCCAACAGGCAGGTTGGGTGGTGGGACAGGCTGCAGAGGCACGGACTGCCGTCAGAGAGGCCTGGCTGGACCCCTGCCGTGGACTCGCTGGTGACAGGGAGTCCGGCTGCAGAGGCACGGACGACCTCCCTCAGGCCTGGCTGGCAACCCCTCACTCTGGTTCTGGAGACCTCCTCTCAGGACCTCCTGGGCCTGGCAGCCCCTGCCGTGGACTCTGGTTCTGGTGACAGGGAGTCCGCCTAGGCTGCTGGTGACAGGGAGTCCGAGGCTGCAGAGGCACGGACGCCGTCAGAGACCTCCTCTCAGGCCTGGCGGGCAGCCCCTGCCGTGGACTCTGGTTCTGGTGACAGGGAGTCCGCTAGGCTGCAGAGGCACGGACGCCATCAGAGACCTCCTCTCAGGCCTGGCGGGCAGCCCCTGCCGTGGACTCTGGTTCTGGCAGGCCCACACGGGGCACACGCTCTGGCCACGTCACACTTGCTTCCACGGCCGTGCTGGGACGTGCGCAGGAACAAGGTGCTTTCGCTCTTCTGTCATCTTCAAACCTTGGGATGCTATTTTCTGAACTGTCAATCAACACGAGTGATGCTTGCAATTCACTCCTCTCCACAAAGGCAGGCTGTCATCCAGGCACATGGCCAACAAGGACATCACACTCAGAGAAAAAGGAGATGCTTAAGGAGATTTATGGGGAAAGGTCATTTTCAAAGACCTTCCCAGATGACCCCGGATCCCATTGCCAAGGTGGGATCTGGGTTGAGGAGTGTCCACAGAATCGAGCTCTGGCCAGTGCGCAAGTCTCTGTTCACATGACTGGGCCTCCTGGCCAAGCAGGGCGGAAGGTCAGCAGAATGACCTGGGATCTCTGACCGGGCTCAGCAATGTGTCCACGGGGCCACCTGTCTCCTGCCGCTTGGCAGGTGCACGTCCGTCTCATCTTCCCAGCACCCAGCGCTGCAGCTCGTGGGAGACGTCGATGGCTCGTGGTCTTCACAGCCACGTTACAGCAAGCCAGGCCTTTGCAAGTGGCAAGAAGTATGGAGGAACGGAAAGAAGAAGAGAAAGAAGCCATGGGAGGAGAGTGGGGGGCCATGGGAGGAGAGTGGGGGCGGCTGGCGCAGAGCAACCTGGAGAGGAGCCCTGGCTCCACGCTCCCGGGCAGGGCCCGCGGCAGAGCTGCCATGGAAGGGAGCCCCCCCCCCCGCCCCGCTCTGCCCCCCTACTCCCGCTCTGCCCCCCCCCTACTCCCGCTCTGTCCCCCTACTCCCGCTCTGCCCCCCCCGCTCTGTCCCCCTACTCCCACTCTCCCCCCCCCCGCCCCGCTCTGCCCCCCCCCGCTCTGCCCCCCTACTCCCACTCTGCCCCCCCGCCCCGCTCTGCCTTCCCCCCCCCGCCCCGCTCTGCCCCCCTCCAGTGCCTCTCTGATGAGAGCAGCGTAACAGCATTTTCCAGAAGTCTCCACCTCAGGTGTAGCCCATCTTCTTCATCACGGCTTCCGTATTTGCAGGTGTGCTTGCTAAACCTGACTTGTAACCCCAATCAGCGCCCACGCGCACAGAGCCGCCTGGTGTGCTCCCAGCTGAGGCTGAAGGAGGCCCCTGCCTTCCTGCTGTTCTGACACTGTAAACAAGTGTCTTTTCTCTACCCGCCCTGCACACACCCTGCTGAAGTGCTCTTGCCTCGGGGCGCAGGAGGGCTGCTGGGGCCCGATGGAGAACACACAGCACAGAAGCTCCATCCCAGCTGGCCCCGCTTCACGCTGGCCAATTAGCAGCGTGTATCAATTACGGGGTCTCATGCAGAGGCACACATACGACGTGGGGACATATTGGTGGGCGGGTGGAAGTACGTGCGACCAGAGGCTGGCGGGCAGCTGGCCCTGCTGACCTAGGAGAGTGCTCCAAGGTTCCCTGGCTCAGGGCTCCAGGTGACTTTACACAGCAGAGCTGCCCGGGTAAGGAGAGCTGTGACCAGTTGGCTGCTGAGCTTCTGGGCACCCTGCTCCTGGCCGGGTGCTGGAGCCCACGGGCGGCGGCTCAGTGCTCACGGGCCGTGATGGACAGAACCGTCCTGAGGAAGGGTCAAGTGCTTCCCACACTGTTCTAGAGAACCCTCGCCGGCAACCCCAAAAGGCACACCCTGTTGTCACTCAGGACTTGAGGAGCGGGGTTTCATGGGTTTACGTGACTTGCCCAGGGCCATCACAGAGCCAGTGACTGCTGGGACCAGAGGTCCAGCCCCAGCAGTCAGACCGTGGAGCCCTGGGGGCACCCTGAGCAGTAGTGCCTGTCCACCTTCCCTTCCTGGCTGGGCAGAGTCGAGGGTGTTGTGGGGCTAAGACAGTGGGCGTGCAGAGTCCCTAGACTGATGCCCCCATGCAAATGACGTGTGAACCCTGGGGGACACACCCAGCCCACACACCTGGTGGGCTTAGGCTCTCTTCTGTCTGTGTCTTGTGCATCTGAGGTCGATTTTCGCTTTGTGGTTCCCACAGCTTACATAAAGATCTTAGGCTATTTTATGCAGGTAACAACTTAATCTCAATCATATACAACTCTGTGCTCTGACTGTATACTTAACACACACTTTTATGCTTTTGATGTCAACATTTCCAGCACCTTGTAACTCATATCTCTTGACAATCTGTTTGATCTATAGTCGTCTTGAATGCTTCTCTCTCTCCACATACTGGAGATAAAAACTGACTCAGTACTACTTCATAGTATTGGAGTCTGTGCTTTTATGTGTTTTATGTTGCTAATTAGTAATTTGTTTGTCTGTTTCAAATTCACTCCCTTCAGCAGTTCTGGGGCAGACCCCGAGGTGGGGAACTCGGCTTTTTCTTTGGGAAAGCCACCCTCTACTTCCTCCTTGCTTCTGAAGGGCAGTTTTGCTAGACAAAGTATTCTTGGTGGGCGAGTTTTTCCTTTTTTCCCATTAGCACATCGAATTCCTCCTCCTGCTCTCTCCTGGCCTACAGGGCTGCTTAGACAATTCCCTGCGTGCCACGTTGGGGCTCCTTTGTCTGGGATGAAGATGGACGTTTTTAAAGCATTGCAGTTTCTGTGCACTACAGACAAGCATACGTCTCAAAGAGTGACAGAGTTCTTCGTGTACCCGAACCCTGCCAGGTGAGGCCTGTGCAGGGAGGCTTGTGTCCAGCCGGGCAGACATTAAGACTCGGCAAAGCTGAGTAAGGTGGTTGGGATATTCCTCACACCTCTGACGCAGAGGCAGGAAAGGTGTTCTCTCTCCTCTCTCACTATCTCTTTCTCTCTCTCTCTCTCTGCTTTTTTTTTTTTTTTTTAATTGTTGTTGTTGCTCTGATCAAAGAGACAGAAAACAATCTTAGTCTGGGATAAGCAAAATAAAGGAAAACTGCAGTTGGAGGGAAGCCTGTGTGATGCCGTTCTTCTAGCCAGTGTGAAAACAGCCACAGATTTAATGGAATTAGGAGCATTGCACTTGAGTCAACTTAAACTCGAAATAAACTTGTAGCAGGTATCTAAGAAACTTAGACTCCACAAGAATCTTCCCACAGAGTTGCCAGTGGCACACAGCAAGGACCCCTGCGAGCACTGTAAGACGTCTGAACGTCTGAAAGAAGAGCAAAGGAGTCTGCCTCCGCTTCGAGGCCTCTGCTCATCTAAGAAAGTGCATTGAATGGTCTGGCCTGCTTTATGTCAGTAGACGGGAATTTTAGGAAACACATAAAAAGAAATCCACTGTGTTTCTGGTTGACTTTTAAGCACATCACAAAAGCATGGTGACAAAAATGAAGAAAAATACTTCTTTTAGAATATTAGAATATTTACTATATTTAAACCGTGTGATATAATATTTAAAAAAACAAAACATGGTTTTATCCTTTACTCCCACACATATCCCTTCTTAATAAAAAGGGGGAGAAACCTGGGGACCAGTCTGCAGACTGAAGGAAGATTTTTGGTTCTCTCTCGCCCTCCTTGTCC
Source organism: Tamias sibiricus (assembly GCA_025594165.1). Classification (NCBI taxonomy): domain Eukaryota; kingdom Metazoa; phylum Chordata; class Mammalia; order Rodentia; family Sciuridae; genus Tamias; species Tamias sibiricus. The sequence goes on from CM046669.1 coordinate 101,111,097, forward strand.
GTCACAAACCAGGAACAGCTGTCAACTGGCAGCATCCAAAAACCCAAGGTCATTTTCCAGCTGACCAAGAAAAGACCAGACAGAGGGTCTTGAGGGGCATGCTGGTGGCCTGCAGTGGCTGAAGGGGAAAGAGCAGGAAAGAGCCAGGACAGCACCCCTCCCTGGCCTGCAGCCTCTGCCCTCAGAGCCCGGGGCTGGCTGTCCCTCTCCAAGGCCCCCTCCCCCCAGCACCTTCTCAGCCGCTTGTTGCAGGGTTCATTCACTCCTCACTTCAAATCACCTTCCCTACCCAATGTTCTTTTCTTTGTTATCTTCTAATAATATTGTAAGTTTCCTTTTCATTAAGTTTATTGTCTAGAACAGAGATCAGCAAAGAACAGCCCTCCTGCCCAATCTGGCCCCCACCTGCTGTTCACTAACATCAACATCCACGGTCCGTTTCGCTAGAGCACAGCCAGGCCCGTTTGGCTGAGGCTGCTTTGAAGCAGCAGCAGAGGGCTGGGGCTTGTGGTGGAGACGCAGGGCTCACAAGGCCCAGGATCCGCACTCTGGGCCCTCGCAGAGGGTCTGCCCACCTCTGGGCGAGCGCCACCGGTACCGGAAACGGGTTTGCTCAGTGGCGCGTCCCACGTGCTGAGCAAGTAGTTGGGGCAGGATGGATGCACGGTGCCTTCGGGCAGAAGGTGTGGAGGTAGCTTTAAGAGAGAGGCGAGGGCACCGAGTCACCACATGCCACCCTCAGCGCCCCAGCAGCGAGGCCGGCGGTACCCCTCTAGTGACTAAGAAAACACCGGATGTCCACGAGAGCTTCTCCCATTCTTCAAGTTCGGGAACCACGGGGACAAGGGGCCAGGGAGCAGGTCGACGAGGTTTGCTCTTGGGAACTGGGAAGCTGGGGAGCCCCGGGTCCCCGCTCCTCCTGGGTTCCCCAGGGAGTCCAGCTCCAGCCCTCTCCCACGCACAGAAGTCTGCGCCTCGGTTCACAGGTCATGTTTCCTGGGGTAAGAGGATCCAGGACAGCCAGGTCACCGTGCCCAGCCTGCAGGGGAGGAGGGGAGGAGCTGGTGGCAGTAGGCGCAAGCCTTGGTGGCCCCGAATGCGAGCAGGGGAACTTCCTGCTCCCATTTCTGCTAGAGCGCTGAGGATGCCTCTTCAATTTCTCACGTAAGACTCCTTCCTTACAGTCCTCTTAAATAAGTCCCTTTCATCTGAAGATCGTTGCCTTCGTGATCAACGCATTTCCATCTTAATGCATCCTGAAAAAGTCGTGAATCTGCAGGCGAACGGCTGAGTCAGGAAGCAGAAGCTGGAAAAGCCATTTGAAAATGAGCAAGAAGTGAAAATCACGGTGATCGTGTACTGGGGCATGACCGGGGTGCTCAGCAGCAAATGACCTGACTTCTAACCAAGGCGGCTGTCTTCTCCTCAGCGACAAATGGCTGCTCTTGGAACTTTGGCAACTACGATTAGAAAAACGATTTACCTTTGTTAAGAGCTGAACTTTGTGTTTTTTTTTTTTTTTTTCCCTTTTTCTGTGATGGCTGTACAATTTTTCATTCCTTTTCAAAATTGATTTTTAATTTTACTAGTGATACAGGAATCCATTCTCCCTATTACAAATTAGATCATCACAATATATGTTATTCCACATTTGCAAACTTCCTCCCTCAAACATTCCCAATTATAACCATTACTATGGTACCTTGAGTGTTTTTACCCACCTTAAAAAAATACCTTTTATATCCATATGCAGTACATACAGAGAATACATTGCACTACTCCAATGTTGTATCACACAGAGCAATAATAATTTTTAATTCTGTGCTTCATTCCATGTAAGCTGCCTGTCACGGCCAGCCACGGCGCCGCCACGGGAGGAAAATTCTCGGAGGCAGAGTTAAGCTTTTGCTACTTTTACTTCTACTTTCTTAGAGCTTAGAGAGAGGGAAAGAAAGATTTTTAGAGAGAAAGATTTAGAGCTTCTTTCTTCTCTCTTCTTTCTTCCTTCTTCTTTCTTCTGTCTTCCTCAGGAGTCTCGGCCTAACTCTGACCAGTCATTACTTCTTCTATCTGGTTTCTCTTCTGTAACCGCTCTGCCTACGTTCTGGCCGCTCTGATTCTTCTGACCGACCGAGTGACTGCCCGGCTGACTGAATTCTCCATTCTCCTAACTCGGACCACTTTCACCCGGTTATATACCTTCAGGTTTGCGGGTGCCTACAGGTGCGTCACATACATATCAGGTGGAACCCATGGCTTCCAGCTAGCTACAACAGCCCTTCCTAATTAGGGCTCCTTCAATTCCACACCTAGTCTTTCAGCAGAAGGGTTTTTGAGAGATATTCATTTTGTAAAGCAGATAGATGAAAAGATAGACTTTATTCATTCTCTTTGAATGCTCTGTAGTTCCCCTCCTAGGCATCTGCTACTTGTTAGCCATTCATCCTTCCACTGATGGACCTCGGGTCTTAGCATTCTTACTCGTCACATCCGTGGGAGTCCTACGTGCATTCCTCCAGGACAGACATTTGGAAGCTGAGCTGCTAGGGCCTGGGGAAGCACAGTCACAGTGGGGTTAGGCTCTGTGACCTGTCCTTCCCTGGAGCCTGGTCACTCACCCCACCGGCAGTGTGCGCGTGTGCAGACCCCTGGAGGCACCTCAGATTCTCCCACAGCGCCTGCCTCGAGAGCGCGAGGCCCGTGCAGTCCTGCCTCACTGGTGCTGGGCGGGGGGGGCACCCGAGGCCTTGGGAGGTGGGGCGTCACGCAGTTGATTGGCTATTCTGATTTTCCTCTTTTACCTACTGACAGCTCAAAATGGCTCACGCTTCTCATTTCCCATTTCTTGGTGTTTTTACTGTTGTAGGAATTCTTTATGCACCTTCCTCCCAGCTTAGGGCTGGATTCCTCCCCTTTGTCACACAAGTTAAAACTTGCCGGTGTGGTTAAGTCTAACTATAGTTTCTCTTTTAGGCATTTTGCTTTTGTGCGAGTCTGTTTAAAAAGCTGTCCCTCCCTCCCGCTTAGCAGATATGCATCGCATGCTTTTCCAATAAGTGTAAATTTCCCTCTTTTGTTTGGGCCACTAGTTCACTGGACCGTGGGCTGTGGGACAAGTGCAGGCTACCGGGCAGGCAAGCCCGTCTATGGAAGCAGCAGATCCTTCTCGACCGTGGGAAAAGCTGTCAATCACATTCTGTATTTGATGGCACAGAACCCTAAGCTCTGCTCTTCGGTGGCTTTTTGAGAGTAGCACGGACCCCCGGCCCTCCCGTGGACTGAGACCCAGCTGCACTTGATGCTACTCTCCACGGCCCCTAGAAGCCCAAGTAGGTTAAAAGGAACACGTCATCATATGTGACCCATCTCTTTCCCATTTCCTACAACATCTCCTTGCTAAAAAGGGAGAGAGTCACCATATCTCATTCTCCAGCCTCACTCTTCAGTCAGAGGAATCAGGACTCCCTGGGGCAGTAGCTGACAGTGAGGCAAGGGCCGGAAACACGCGGCGAGCCAGAGCCTCTGTGGGAGCCGGAAGTCGGGAAGCACTGAAACAAAGCCCCACGACCACAGAGTCCTGCACGGCAATGGAGTGTGTCAGGGACACAAGAGCACCCGAGAGAATGCCTGGGGACAAAACTGGAGCAAAGGGGCAAGGTGACACATGGTGTGGGTCAATAATATCCAGGTCATATCCAGGTCATATCTGGGTCATATCCAGGTCATATCTGGGTCATATCTGGGTCATATCCAAGTCAATATCCAGGTCATATCCAGGTCATATCTGGGTCATATCCAGGTCATATCCAGGTCATATCCAGGTCATATCCGGGTCATATCTGGGTCATATCTGGGTCATATCCAAGTCAATATCCAGGTCATATCCAGGTCATATCCAGGTCATATCTGGGTCATATCCAAGTCAATATCCAGGTTATATCCAGGTCATATCTGGGTCATATCTGGGTCACATATGGGTCATATCCAGGTCATAATCCAAGTCATATCCAGGTCATATCCAGGTCAATATCCTCCAGGTCATATCCAAGTCAATATCCAGGTCATATCCAGGTCATATCTGGGTCATATCTGGGTCATATCTGGGTCATATCCAGGTCATAATCAAGTCATATCCAGGTCATATCCAGGTCAATATCCAGGTCATATCCAGGTCATATCCAAGTCAATATCCAGGTTATATCCAGGTCATATCTGGGTCACATATGGGTCATATCAGGTCATATCTGGGTCATATCCGGGTCATATTCAGGTCATAATCCAAGTCATATCCAGGTCATATCCAGGTCAAGATCCAGGTCATATCCAGGTCATATGCAGATCATATCCAGGTCAATGTCCACTCCAAGATAAGTATTTAGGAGTCAGGAACATAAGCAGGTGGGTGGGGGATGCAGAGCGTCCCCTCTCCTGGAAGCAGTCTGAGTGACCAGCAGGCTGTCCACCTTCAAGGAGGGGCTCCGTCCCAGCTCCTTGCTCCTCCAGGGTGGGCCGTGCATGGCGCCTGCTCCAGTGCGCACGGTAATGGAGGGGGAGGGGAGGAGGACCTGCAGAAGGCGCTGACTGCACTTGCTTCTGTCCCAGCCTGACGGCCATGTGGTTAAGACGTCCTGTCTCGTCACTGACTTCAGTTGGAGGAGGCACTAACAGAGTGGGCACCTTGTCCCCAGCCCCTGCTCCAGCTCCCACCCACCCTGCCTGGTCGCGCTGCTGGCTGGACCTGCTCTGGTTCCTGGGCTGCCTGAGTCATACTCATTTTTGCTTTGCTCAAATAAACTCAGTTTAAGTTTGTCCATGGGGTCTTCCTTTTTTTATTTTTTTATTTGAAATTGTTGTATATGACAGCAGAATGCATTATAATTCATAACACACATATAGAGCGCATTTTTATAGATCTCTGGTTGTATAAAAAGTGTATTCATACTTTTAACAAGAGTCACCCATGTCCTGGAGAAACCTGACTCACGCTGCCTTGGCCAGGTGACAGGGGCTGATAGCAGCAATGCAGTCAAGGTGGCGGTGGTGGCCTCAACACCAAGGCACGAAAAGGGCCTCTACAGCCTTTGGCCCCAAACACCAACAGGAGTGTGGTCAAGAGAAAACCTCCAGGCAAATCCCAGCCGAGGGACAGTCTACAACATGCCTGATCAGCATTCCTCAAAACGGTCCAGGTCATCAAAAACAAGGAAAGGCTGGGACACAGCGGAGCCGGCCTGTAATCCCAGCTAGCAGGAGGCTCAGGCAGGAGGATCACAAGTTCATGGCCAGCCTCAGCAACTTGGCAAGATCCTGTCTCAAAATAAAAACCAGAAGGGCTTGGGGTATAGCTTGAAGCTACAGCACCCCCAGGTTCAATCCCCAGTAACAAACCAAACCAAACCAAACCAAATGATACCAAAAAACTAACAAAACCAAACTCACAGACTGAGAAACTGCGGCAGTCCTGAGGAGCACAGGAGGCCTGGCGGACCCTGGAGGGGTCCTGGGACAAAGAAGGACCTAAGGTAAGCAAGGCACCTGCACTAAGCATGCACCTACCTGAATACTAACGCTTCCACGTGGGCTCAGCACGGTGACAAATGTACCCCACTCAGGTATGATGGGAACCTGGAGTTGGGGATATGGGACTCTGTACTATTTGCAAATCCAAAATATAAATATGTGTGTGTGTGTGTGTGTGTGTGTGTGTGTGTAATGTTATAAAATAGAAAAGCTTCCTTAAGAAAAACAATCCTCCTGCCATGGCCCCACGGGAGCCAGACTGCATGCAAGGAACACAGCTGTCCCTGGGCACAGGCTGATGCCCTGCAGGCCAGTGGCGAGGGCTCCCAGCAGCTGGGACAAGGGGGCCCTCTCCCAGCTGTCCCCAAGCCTACAGCCCCAGGAGGGCTTGAGGACGGCCATCCAGAAGATGCTGGTCCACCAAACCAAGAGGACACCGTCAGCGCTTACGTCCCCAAGATGAGGAACAGGAGGGTCACTCAAGAAATCTGAACTGCGCACAGCGCTGTGCCGTCATCTGCGGTCCTGCCTCTCCCTTGCTGGACCTGCTTATGCACCGACTGGGAGCAGAGTCTTTAGCTTTAGGACCTAGAAACAGTTGGCTCCCAACCGTAAGACACTCACCACAGTATCAGCCACACCCCAAGAACTTGGGCTACCCTAGTCTTCTCCAGGTTAAAATGAGAGTAGCATCTCCAACCCCTCCTGTGTCGTGAGGTCCAGAGCACGCACCTAGGCGAAGTGCTCAGAGTCTCACAAAAGCCCAGCATGAATGAAACTCTCATCAGCATGGCCAGTAACAATGATGACACAGCCGTGCATTTGATTTTGGAAATTCAATACCCGATATTTGTCTAAGGAATAGATGAACAGCAAGTGCCGTCGCCTCACTCACATTTTCCAGAACATATTCACTGCGTGTTGCTTGTTTATCAAGTGCTGTTTAAAGGGACAGACACCACCTTGCACTACCGGCTTTCCCTGTTAAAGAGAAATGTTCACATGCTACTTTAAGGTCTTGATGTGTCACAGAGCATGGTAACGTCACCGAATGGGCGAGCATTCTGAGGTTTGCTGGTAGTTCCCCTGCTGCTCCTCTTGGTCTGGTAGCCCATTATAGGTACCACGCCGCAGAAGAAGCAGCTTTCACTAGTGTTTGCTGTGCAGCCACAGAGAGCACAGGGCCTGCCCTCTCTGGTCTTGGCTCCTTTCCATTTGCCAGTGTCTGCAAGGACGCCATTCTCTTTATGCTCCTGCTGAAGTCCTGAAGTCCCATTCCTTCTCTTTGTCTCATCATAGATTAAAGCATAAACCCCCAGGGGAATGTCATTGTCACTGTCAAGCAGTAGCAGCCATCTCCCTTGATGCTGATACGGCGGTGGCAAGCAGAGGGAGACCTCACCAGGAATAAATACACCAGCTGCCCCAAGAACTCCACGCCCACCCCGGCCTGTCCCCCGCAAGCTCTGACAAAGGCCCGACTGCGCAGTCTTACCCGCAGCTTGATAATGTGCTCATTTACTTTTCCACTATAAAAACCAGAAACAGCTGGATTTTTAGATTCCCATTTGCCGTGGATTCAGACACTTCTTAGCTTCTGTTCCATTACCATTTTTGGTCACAGAGGGGCACTCAACAGTTGCTTTTGTAGTTTAATCCGGAAATCAATAGCACGCCCTGTACACAGCGATGGCTTATCCAACCCTCTCTGTGCTGCCGTGGGCGTCAGCACGTCTTTCTTAATAACCCCCGTGACACCTCGTGCAGGGTCACACCACCAGGACATCTGGTAAAGACATTTCCGATAGCCATGCTAACCAGCAATCTATCCCCAGCTACTGCCCCAAACTGGGAACAAAGGCAGGTTGTTTTCTTAGACATGTCAACACTGCACCTAAATCTGAAGCAAAATCAGAGCGAAAGTCAACAAGGTAACTTCCACCTTTACCCTCTGCGACGGGCTGCAAGCTCAACAAGCACGAACGCACTCAGGGAAGCCGAAGAGGAAGCTGCTTTCACCAACAGCATGAAAAACGGCCCACATTTCCAACCGTCGGCTCGCAGGAATCACGAGGAGGGCTGTGCTCCCCACGGTGGCCCTCCTCATTTTGCAGATATCTAAATGTCCTTGTTACACTGAGACCTGCGATTTTGTGATGAAGAGACACATTCTGTGGCTTTATACACGAAGGACTTCGCTGGGGAACTGCCGCATCGTGAGGGTCTGGGGGTCCTTCTGGTTAGGAAAGGACCCTGCTCTAGAGGGGACCCAGATCCTGATGCTGAGGTTGCTGTTAACTTCGCACTTGTTTTAACAAGTCTTCAGCTTCTGCCATGCTTGGATGGTGGTGCCGTGGGGACACAGACACCCAGACACCACCCCTGTCTCCATGGGCTTTGAAGTCCGGAAAGCAAAGCCCTGGACAGATGCACTCTCCCCGGCACCAGACACAAACAGGGGTGGGGCCGTGAGGAGGCCGGGCCTCCCGCACACGGAGGCAGCGCTTGCTGGGCGCTGGGTCACAGCTCCGGGAGGAAGGACAGCCAGGAGACGCGGCCACCTGGGCAGGGCAGGGAGGGAGGCTGGAGGCATTGCGGAAGGGAAGGGGAACCTGCAAGAGCACCATGAGGGGAGCTGAGTGTGGGCTGAGCCCAGTGGCGGGCACGGGGAGCAGGCCCGTGTGGGAGGCAAGACACTGACTGGATGCACCAGGCCCGAGGAGGTGGGCCCTGACCTCCAGGAAAGAAGGCGCCCTGCAGGAGCTGGGCTCCGGGCAGCAGCTGCTGAACCCAAGAGGAGCCGGGGAGCAGCCAGACACAGAGCACGAGTCCTGAGACCTGTCGAAAAGGCCAAGAAGGAGCGGGGCGCTTCCTCAGAGCCCTCCAGGCCAGTGGGCACAGGACCCAGGCCGGAAACCAGCAATGACCCCCTGTCTCAGGACCCCAGCTGGGATGGCGGTGCCCTGGCTGCAGCGTCCACGCGGCCCTCTCCGCACTCAGGCAGGAGCTGCAGGTCGGACCCTCGTCTCCCCTGCCCTCTCTGCAGCAATGACCGAGTGCGGAGAAGACTGACGGCCGCCATCTCTGATGAGCACTGGCTGAAGGGCCTCGCAGAGATGGCTTGTCTCAGCCACAGTCCTGTCGAGGGGCACCACAGGCCTCGCCGCGGAGGTGAGGAGCCCAGCACACAGTAGGCAGCTCCTGCTCCCTGCTAAGTTACTCATCATTCCCAAGTATCAGGATGATCGTTTAAAGACACAACAACGACGAAAACTGTTTTCTGCTATCAGCAGACATCACCCGGTCTTTACATCCAGCCACAAGCCACGTGTGACCATTTAAATTTAAAGTAATTAAAATTAAATGAAATTTAAAATTCAGTTTCTCCATGAAATCAGCCACATTTACGCAATCTGCAGTCACATCCCGGCTGGACAGTGCAGGTCGAGGACCCCTCCCGCACCACACAGTCCGCTGCGACCAAGCGAGAGCTCCTGGGGGAAATTCACTCCTAAGTGGAAAATCGCTGCCCTCGTCAGGCACAGCCTGTCCTCGGAGAGGCCACCACACAAGCCGGGCCACACCTCCAGCACTCAACTGACTGTGTGCTGCTTCCGGTGCAAGCTCATCAAGTGCTGGGATGCAGAGGAACTGAAACGGGGCTTCTGCCCCGAAGGAGTTACAGTCTAAGAGAAAGAAGAACCGATTTCACTGTGATCACACAGTGTTGTATTGTAACACAAAAGCCGAACAGACGAGGCAGAGGAAACTCCTGAAGTCAGAGAAGGATAATCGCGGTGTGGACTGGGGACCGTGCCACAGGGGCAGTTGGAGCCAGAACCACACACCACACGGACAGCACAGCACAGAGGGCTGCAGACTCAGACAGCAAGGGACAAAGCAAACCTCAGAACAGTGTTTACAGCAGGAGCCATAAAAATGTAAATAGTGTGTGCTGTTTGTGTGCTGTTTGTGGATGCATCTTTCTATTTAGAAGGCTTTGGTTTTTAAATTAAACTACACACAAGGCAAATGAGAACCCATTAGTGTGTTCATTACCATTTGGAATATTGTATTTCTCAAAACAAAAGAAAGAAGTAAAGGAATACAGAGCAAAGAAAAAAAAAAGGATCAGTTTTACCAAAACAAAATGAGGCTCACTCAGGTACAAAGAAGGAAGTGGTTCAGGAGGGCAGGAGGATCTAGAAAGAAGGGTGGAACTGGAGACAATGCCCGCCCAACAAAAAAATGGCATCAGAAAAGTGGCCCTTGTCATCAACCCTCAGAGACACGCAGATCCCCCACAAGAGAGCACGCCTCCTGCCTGTTAGAACGGCTTCTATCAGAGGGCGGAGAGAGGGCCACCCTGCCTACGTGGCTGGGGGGACCAGGGGAACAGCATGAGAGCCTCAAAAATCAAACACAGAACCCAGCAACCTCCTTTCCAGGCTCTTGTCCACAGGAAGTGACACCAGGACCTTATGGGACACCGCAGCCCCTGTCAAAGCAGCAGGAATTACAGGAGCCTCCCCGCAGGACCCTGGGCACCTGGCCTCCTGCCTACACAGGTGTCCCCACGCTCTCTGCATGCTCCAGCTGGCCCACCCCTCCGGACCCCTTCCAGCCAGGCCAGCCAGAGCCCTCTCTGCCACCCAGGGACCCCTTCCACGCCTCCAGAGGCCTGCCTTCAGCCTCGGGGAGGGGTCTCCTCCGTCAGCGCCCTGCCTGTGGGGTCCTCTCACTGGCACAGTCTGACATCAGAGCTCATTCTACACCGGCTCTCCGGCCACCCTCTGCCCACCGGACTACTCTCCCTCTCGCCTAGAAACACTGGACCCGATCCTTGCTTCACAGACCACTAGGCCTCGGAGCCTGGCTCCGCCCGTGGGATAGCGCACCCGTCACGGTGAGCTCTAGAAAGCCTCCCCCACCTCGCCCATAACAATCACTGTTAGTCAGACGTCATCACCGTGACCAAAACACCCGACAGGATCCACTTAGAGGAGGACGTGTATTTTGAGCTCATGGTTTCAGAGATTCAGTCCGTGGTTGGCCCAGTCCACAGCTCCAGGCCTGAGTGGAGGCAGAACATCAGGGCAGAAGGGCGAGGTGGAGGAAGCCGCTTGCCTCAGGGCAACCAGGAAGCAGAGATGGAGAGAGAGGAGGGGCCAGGGCCAGACCTCATCCAAGGCCACATGCACAGGGGCCTGTTTCCTCCAGCCACACCACCTAAGCCACCACCCAGCAGTTCTTTCAAATGATTGATCCTTCAGACAGACTCACCGGCCCGCGAGCTACAGCTCTTCTCATCCAACCAGCTCGCCCGTGAGCTTCTCCAGGCGTTGAGGACCCCGACCGCAGCACGCGAGGAAGGCCGTGTGGCTGTGCGTCCCACCCTCCCCGGGGCCCTTCCCCGGATGGGCATCATTCTGTTTTTACAAACGCGGCACCCGAGGCCCACGGAGATGGACCTAAGGAGATCCGCACAGGAGGCCGAGGAGGCAGGATCCAAACCCGGGCCTGCGCTCCTGGTGCGGGATGACCATGTCACTTCCAGCCTCGGTGTTCCCTGGGGTGGAGGGTGATTCTTAGACCTAGAGGAACCCTAGAAATCACCACTCAAGTCGTCCACTTTGGAGATGAGGATAGGAGACACAGAAGCCACCTGTTCCCAGGTCACCTGGGGTTCAGTGGCTGAGCCTGGGCCCGACTCGGCTGCTTGAGCTGCATTGAAGGCCTCGTTCCCACAGCCCCTGTGCTGCTGCCCCCCGTGGACGGGCACAGGAGGCCCCTGTGTGCTGCTTCCCCCCGTGGACGGGCACAGGAGGCCCCTGTGTGCTGCTGCCCCCCGTGGACGGGCACAGGAGGCCCCTGTGTGCTGCTGCCTCCCCGTGGACGGGCACAGGAGGCCCCTGTGTGCTGCTGTCCCCCCGTGGACGGGCACAGGAGGCCCCTGTGCTGCTGTCCCCCCGTGGACGGGCACAGGAGGCCATGGGGGCCTCACGCCCAGGCTGTGCGGGCCCTGCAGCGGAGTGGAGTGCGGCCAGCCTGGGTCCAGCTCCACCAGGCCCTGCTGTTCTGCCGCAGGCCAGCCCTCCAGGGCCCGTCCACCGCCGCAGGCCAGCCTTCCAGGGCCCGTCCACTGCCGCAGGCCAGCCTTCCAGGGTGTTGGGGACTTAAGAACACAACGGCCGAAAGAATAGAAAAACTTAACTCTGGTTGCCTGCCACTCCCTGATAAGGAACTTGGCCTAATCAGGAGGCGTTCCCCTGAGGTGAGATGAGAACTGAAACCACCCTAAGGATAGGCCAGGGGCTCCACCAATGGCATCCGCCCATGCTCTCTATGTGCCCCTATGATCTTTCTGCTGATTGGCTCATGTCTTCTATAAGACCGTCCAACTACCTCAATGAACTGAGTTCCAGCTCTGACTGGGCTCCCTGGTGGTCCCTGATTGTCTTCCATTGTGAGGGCTGGCGAGGGCCTCCAGCTGGCTTCTACCGTTCTCGATCACGCCTCCGCTGGGGCGTGTTTTTCCCCTAGCCTTCTCCGCTGGCCGGAAGAAGCTAAACCCAGGTCGGGAGAAACTAAAAACCCCAGCAACTCAAAAATAACCCCAACACAGGGCAGGTCCACTGATGCAGGCCGGCCTTCCAGGGCCTGTCCGCTAAAGCAGGCCTTGCTCTTCCATCTTTGTGGAGCAGCTGGAGTCCTGTCGCCAGCTGCACGCAGCCCCGCATGCTTGCCAGGCTGCCCTCTGGGCTAGGCTTTCTCTCCTCGGTCTCCTCATCTGTAGGACGGGGATAGGAGAAGTGTGTACTTCAGGACGCTCTTGTAAAGCTTCACAGAGCACACACTGAGCACCTGCCTGCTCCCCAGCAGAGGCTCGTGACGTGTAGATAGGAAGACCACCGCCACTCTTCTCCGCTGTCCTGTCCACGTGAGCCGTGACCAGGCGCCAGCAAGAGGCCAGAGGACTCCCTCACTGGAGGTGGCAAAAGCTTGCCTGTGCCAGCAAATTGGCCGATGGCTCCAGTCCGCAGGCGTCGTGGTGACAGTGAAATGCCCCCTCCAGGGCCACGCAGGGCCCTGCCACTTCGTGGTGCTCACTCTGGTAACCAGGCACCTGGCGGTGCCCTCGCTCACTTGAGGAGAAGGCCCACGGTCTCCCCTGCCATGCAGCAGGCAGGGGCTGGGGGCGTCCTCGCATTTGAAGAGAGGTCGTGGGGCCAGACCTCCAGCAGGACCAGTGATCGTTCCCAGGCATCAGAGGAGCAGAGAGCAGGTGCCGAATGCCCAGTGCCCACAGCCACGCTCAGACTCGCCCTGCAGCACAGCGCCGGAGGCCACGTGGGCTAAACCAGGACTGCATGAGGCTGCGAGGGCAGCTGTCTCCACGCTGCCCTGTGATGGCCTGGGTCTCCGCATTCTTGTCTTGTCCTAGAGTGGAGAGCCCCTCAAAGGCCCTCAGTGACGAAGCGCCTTGATTCCACAAGGGCTAGTCGCACAGGGACATTTCATCACACAGTCCCTTTCAGGTCTAGAAGAGCACAGTGACCAATCTACTCTCAACAAAGCTGTGATGCTTAGCAGTGGGTTTGGGCTTCCAAGCAGGGCCCCCACAAGGTCACAGAAGGAAGATGTTCACCTGCCACACAACGATTTCTCTTCCAAGGTTGGGCTATGCCCTTGACCTGCCGCCAGACCAGAAAACATCAAGCTGTGCTCCCCGGGAGTTTCACGAACACGTCTGGTGAGTTCAGTGACGTGGTGGAGGGGACCCTTTGGGTTTTCTTCTCCTTCGTTTGAAGTTACTTGCAGGCTTTAATGAGCTCAGAACTCCCTAATGAATAGCAGATGAAGCACTGGGCCAGGGGCAGGCATTCCCAGCGCATCTGAATGGCAGTGTGTCCCAGCGGCTCTGCAGCAGGAGGCCAGCGTGGGTGGGTGATTCTCAGCAGCTGCCCAGAGGCCCTCTCAGCCCCCTCCCTGCCTTCTCCCCAGCCCCTCTCCAGACGGCAGGCTAACATGCCCATGAACCCGGGCCTGACACAGAGCCCGAGAGGGACTCCTGCAAAACTTGTCACACATCTGGAGTGCTAGAGGTGGGCTCCTTCCAAACACGACCCTGCTACCACTGCACTCACTCGGTGATGGGACAGACGGTCTCGGAGGAAACCAGCAGAGGAGGGGTCCCTCCTGTCCACCCAGGAGCCCAGTGGTCCCACACCCTGTCCACAGAGCACCAAGGCCCTCCGGGGCTGGGGGTCACTCCCTGTGGCTCGGGCCCTGCGTTTGCTTCCACAGTTTCCCCACTTCTCCTCAGTACCATGAGAGCTTCAGCAGATAGCCAGCATTCAAAAGGAGAGGACGTGATCTCTCTTCATGTGACAGAAATTAACTGACTGACCTTTTTATTTTATTCAACCTAGTTCCAAAAGAGAAGTCATGGCATTTCATAAAAATATACTGAAGGAGCCCCAATCAGGGAGATGGCTATTGCGGTTAGCTGGAAGCCATAAGTTCCACCTGATAATAATCATATGCACGTGACGCACCCGCAAAGCTAAAGGTATATAACTGGGTGAAAGCGGTCAGAAGGCATTCATTCAGTCAGTCGTGCAGTTGGTCAAAGAAGAGTTCAGGTCGGAGAAGAAGAAAAGAGTCAGAGCGGCCAGAACGTAGTCAGAAGAAATAAGAGTCAGAGCGGTTAAGAGTTCGGTCAAAAGAAGCTAGAGAAAGAAATGAGAAACCAAAGAGATAGAAGAAGTAGGAGTTGCTGGTTGGAGTCAGGCCGAGGCTGCTGAAGAAGAAAGAAGAATCTCTCTCTCTCTCTCTCTCTCTCTCTCTCTCTCTTTCTCTCTCTTTCTCTCTCTCTAAGCTCTCTCTAAGAAAGTAAAAGTGAAAATAAAGTAAAGAAGTAGAGTCAGAAGAAGTAAAGAGTCAGGTTAGAGTTTGAGAGGTTGCTAAAGCCGAAGAATAAAAAACCTTCTTTCATCTTCATTCTGCCTCTGAGTTTTTCTCCCGCGGCCTTGTTGCTCCAAGTCAAGAAGCAACAATATACAACTCAGTAACATAAAATTATAAGGAGAGAAATTCAGACAAATGGAAAATAACGATAATGAGATGATGATGAAAAGTAGCTGGAGACCCTCTGACCATCAAACCTGACCATCGTCAGGTTTCCTAGTAGCCAGAGCAAAGAAAAAAACTATTACTAAAAGGTTCACAGAGACTCTAGGTAGGGAACAAGTCAGTGCAGCTTATCCGTAAAGCCAGACTGAGGAGCCACCCAGGAGGCCGTGGCCAGCAGGAGGGCCAGCGCTTTCTGACCAGAGAGAGCCAGCCACGGGCCCAGGAGGTGCTGAGCAGGCGGTGAGTCAGAGGGCTGCTGGTTCCAGCTCTTCTGCTCCCCAAGGCTGCGGCTTCCCGAGAGCCCCTGGGGGTTCTGAGGCAGGGTCGCCAGGGAGCACGGGAGGCAGGGCTGGCTCCTGGACAGCTGTCTAGGACCTGCCACTGCATCATTTGACAGCCTGACTTCAAAGGCAAGTGCAAGGCCCTCCTCTAGGAAACCACCTGCACCAGAGACACGCTCCTGCAGCCCACGGGGAAGGAGGGCAGGCCGTGTCACTGCCCTTGACCCCTTGACCCCGGCCACAGCTCTGTTTCAGAATCACTCAGGCACTAGCTATGGAGCAGAGACAATTTCCTAGGCATGCAGAGATATTACATACATCACATGCACATTTTATGCCTGCAAGTTTGTGTTTTTCAGCTTTACTGAGATGTGATTGATAAACTGTGTATATTCAAGGGTACACCATGATGTTGAGATAGGCGTACACACCGTGAGGTGACTGCCAGTCTAGCAGTCAGCATATCCGTCACCTGGCATGGTCGCCTTCAGATGTGTGGGGAGAAGACTGGGGTTTTGAGATGAAGCTCCACTCACCTCTTCCAGTGGCAGGTAGCGTCTACACCAGCTGCAGCCCTGTCCAGCCTAGAAATAGCCTGGCTCTTCAAGGGGGGCCACACCCTCCAATGCTGCAGCGCAGCCCCAGCAGCTCACCCTCAGTTTTGTCTTCCTGGGTGCTGGTCTCAAAACTTCAAACAACGAACTCCTTAGAGCAGGGCGAGCGAGTGTCACAACGGGGCTTACTGAAAAACAGAGCTCCTCCGACACAAGAGGCCACTGGACGGGTGTCTCTGTGGCCTCGGGGTGCTAGTCTAGGGGTTTATCAGCACTTGGTCCCTGCTATTGGTCCAGACCTATGCTAATTAGGGTCTGGAAACGCACTGACGCTATTGGTCAATTCTGGAGTCCCACTTCCTTTCGGCTCTGCCCACTTGCATTTCCGTGGCAGGTGATGGAGGTCCTAGGATGGGGTCGCAGCGTTGGGGGAGCTGGCAACCGCACAGGCGCAGGCCTGGCACTGAAGGGTGACAGGTCCCTGCACCTCGGCTCACCTGGTGCCTGAGTGGTGGGCTCCTCACAGCCTCAGGTCGTGCTCCTGGCCTGTGCTCTGACCCACCAGGGCCGCCACTCCGTGTCCCCATACTGCTGCGGTTTCTCAGCAGGGACCAGTGGGCTGGCTGTGCTGCTTGGAGCCACGTCATTAAGAGCCCCCTCTTTGCAGATTCAACATAAGGCACATTCTACTGCCCACGGTCCCCCTTTGACCAGCGTCTCCTGGCCTCCCCGGCCCGAGGGTGGTGAGTTGAAGAACAGGCAAGGAGAGAGGACGTGGATGTGTTTGCCTACATGCACTTTGCTAGCAACAGAGTTGAGATTTGAATCCAGATTGGTCTACTCCAAATCCTTGCCTTTAAACACAGTGGGTTTTTTTAAGTTCATACTCCTCTAACACTAAAAATAAAATTTGAATGCTACTCCCAGCATGATTATCACCTTTAAGTAAGTTCTGTATTAATGAATAGATATCATGTGCTCATTTTAAAACTGCTAAAACACATATTTTTGAGAATGAGAGAGCTACAGATGAAGTAAACAATATTTAAAAATTTTCTTCATCACCAACATAATTTTTTACTGTCACTAATACTATGTATCATTACTTTAAAAAATCTTGGTTTGCTAGATTTATGACACAGTGATCCAAAGATCTGCCTCTAAGTTGGTTTCTCTGCCACCTCACAACTTAACATCCTATACACCAATATCAGGATCAAAACGCCATGTATGGGTGTTCTCATAAAGTAGCGAGACTCATTTCTCAATCTCGTCCACCAATTAGAAAGAGATTTCTGTAATGACCCAGGTAGTAAATTTCCCTTTTCTGTTATGACATTATAACATTTCTGTTATTTCCATTTTGCTTAATTTAGTTAATATGTTTAAAACCTACCCAAACTCTCTATTTAGGATAGCTTTAAACTGTTTAAAAAACTTTAGTCAAATTTTTAAAAAGTGTTTAGGTAAGAATTCTAACGTGTGGCCCTCTGTTTTCAGAGAGGACAGTCCTGCAGCATTAGGACCATTTCAAGCCATCTGGTTCCAGCTCTCTGCGACTCACCAGTCCCTTGAGAACACGTTATTGTCTCCCCTTGCCCTTAATTAGATAGAATGTGTTGGTTTGTAATACTTACTGAGCATCAGCCTCAAGTTCAAGAGAAGGCTCCACTTTATATTGCTTGTCTTATAAAAGAAAAATGTAAATACGTAACATCCTTAAGGTCAACACCATGTCTAATGATTTATTATAATATAACCAGGGAATCTTATTATGGAATGAAAACTTTTCACAGAAATCCTCCGTGTCATTATAAAGTGTCATGAATATTATACTATTTCAGTCTGCTTTTATAAAATCATCCAGTTCAAAATACCCAGTAGCACTATCAAAGGCAGAAGGAAACAGAGAAACAATTTCCATTACTTGTAACCATTAAGACTTGGAGAGAGGAGAAGAAACCAAAGCAAAGGCAGAAGAGTTCTTGGAAATTAAAGCAGTACATCAGTAGGAAAAAAAGTAATAGAAAGGTTAAAAGATAAATCTGGAGACACTTCTCCAAAGATAGACATTTGGGAAATAAGAAGCCTAGTATAAGAAGATTAAACGATTAATCCAGGAGGTCCAACGTCTGAGTGAGAGATGGTCCAAAAGAAGAAAAGAAGGGAAATTGAGGGAGAAGAAATGATCAAAGAAATACTATTAATGCATTTCTCAAACCTGAAAGAACATGAGTTTTGAGATGGAAAGATTCCACTCAATGGCCAGCAGAAATGATTTTTAAATTCACAAAACCAAGTGAATTATTGTGAGCTGTCAAAGTGCCAGAGGCAAAATTACTACACTAAAAGCTTCCAGAAAGAGAAGGTAAATCAAAGTCAAAAGACGGGCAGTCAAAGAAGCTTCCGGCTTCCCCTTGGTGACACCGGTGACACGGTACAGAAGAGCACAGGGAGGCCCTGGACGTGGGGAGACGGCTGGTGGGGAGGCCCCCACTGGGCACCCCTTCCATCAGGAGCGCGCCTTCCTACCCAGGAGTCCACAAGACCACCAGTCTTGCATCCTTCCCCAGGCAGCCCCTGGGGAGGTGGTACGGCAGCATGAGGAGCAGAAGAGAGAAAAGTGAGGTCAGGAAACGAGGGTCCAACACGGGAGGCGCAGGAGGAAGCTCCCAGTGGGGAGGTGACGGTGGGGGAGAACCCGGAGGCCTGGAGAGAGGCGGTCCAGACTGCAGAGAGAAGGCCCAGGAGGGGCTTCCGCTAGACAAACAGCAGAACAGAAGGATGTGCTGGACGTCGGAGCCCCGCAGCGGGGAGTTCTCTGTAGGAGAGTGTGGGCCCACTCAGAGCAGGCAAGTTAAAAAAACCAGCAAATGCGAGAAGTACTCAATTAAAACCTTCAAGGGACAAAAGTGAGACAGAAAGGGAAATGCATCCACATTTTAAAAGATGACTTGCACATGCACACGTCTATTTTATTAGCTCTGTCGCAATAATACATGATGCCTATGTACCCTGCAGCTAAGCTAAGAAATTGATTTAATATCTAGTTGGTGCAGAGAGCTAAATCCTTATATTCTATACATGGAACTCAACTGCCATTTTAAAAACTGAGAAAAACACTCCCAGTAAACATTCATGGAAGAAACCAACCGAAAGGGGAGGGGGTTATGTGGCAGGCTCTCATAAGTGGGAACCTGCAGTGAATACAGTTACGTAAAACTTGAAGAGCTTCAAAGGACTATCAGAACTTTTCAAAAGGAACATGCATTATTCTGATAAAAAAAAAAAAAACCATTAAAGTGAAAGAAAGAAAAGCAAAATCTTACTCAAGGCAGGGTGAACTAACATTGTTCAGACACTTTCCACCTATTCACTCATTTTCCTTCCCAGCGTCCCTGTGAAGGAAGTGCGATTATTACAACACCCATTTTTGAGACTTACTGAAGGCTCAGAGAGCAAGGTGCCACTGTGGGAAGCAGTGACGATAGCGTGTTAACCCACGCAGCCTCCAGAGCCTCCAGTCTTGGCCTCTCTGCTGCTCTGACCAGGAAGGTGCTCACTTGGCACGCTGAGCTCCTTGACGGGAGGTCCTCCCCCCTCCACAGGGAGCTCCGCAGGCAGGACCCAGCGCTTCCGGAACATTCCTGGGCCTGCACCACAGGGACGCGCCGCAGTCCTGGCCACAGTCTCTGCCTTTACATTTACATATTTTTGTGGTTTGGACCTTATACTCCCCCAGAGGCCCATATATTGAAGTCCTGGTCCCCAGCTGAGGACACGACAGGGAGGGGCCGTGTGGAGGGAAATCAGGCTGCGGGAGGTGTGTCCTTGAATGGGGTATTGGGACTGCAGCCCGCCCGCCTTCCCTGCCTCCCTCTCTCTCCTTCCCAGATGCCATGAGGTGACAGCCTCCTCCATCACACTTTCCCACCACCATGATGTGCTGTCACAGGCCCCAGAATGACCACACCAAGCGACCGTGGACTGCAACCTGGGAAACTCTGAACCAATATAATCTTTCCTCCTTTTAAGCTGATTATGTCAGGCATTTTGTCACAGCACAGAAAGTTGAAAAACAGATGAGTAATTTTAGATGAGAGAATGATCCAACCTGATGGTGAGAAAGCCTTAACAAAGCACCCCCAGAATGTCAGAAGCACAGCGACTTGCTGAGAGGCTTGCTCTTAGCTGGCACCAGGTGCCAGGATGGTAATTAGCCCTAGGAGGAGAAAGAGCTGTCGTCTCAAGAGGGGCCAGGAAGCAAAGTGGAATTTTTCCTTACTGGTCACAAAAGCAGGGCACACCTACACTACACACTAAGAAATAAAGATTTACATAAACCTTCCATGTCTCTAAATGTAGAACTAGTTCATAGATTCTTCAGCTACAGGTTCAGCAAAGCTAAGCCCAGAGGAAAGCAGAAATGCTGCATAATTTGTGCAATATTAACTCCCATTCCCCCAAACACCCGCATGCACCAGCAACAGAGACACCCCCTCCCAAGCCTTGCTCTGCTCAGCTCCCTCTAAACTCTCCTGCGTGCCCTTGGGCGAGCGCTCTTACTTCAGAGGGGAGGGCTCCTCTGAGTCAGAGACACAGGTCCCGAGTCCCCGCAGGGCCGCACTGATTCCTAGGAGAGGAGTTGGGAGAGTCCACAGCGCCTCCCTCCTGCCCTCCACGTGCCCAGGCAGAGTCCCCGGAGAACTGGCGTCACTAACGGTCCTCCACGTGACATCCTGCCTTTCAGAACTCCTGCTGCTCTTCCGGGGGTTTGACCTGAATCTGCAGAGAGGGCACAGGCAGGAGGGCCCACAGGAGATGAGGCTGCGAGGACAACAGCAGAGCCCGGGAGCTTTCCGAGCCCCAAACATCAGGAAGAGGACACCTCGCAGCCACCAGCACCCGCAGGATGACTCACTGGGGGGTAGAGGGCCCCAGGAAGCAGAGAGGAGGGGGCGCAGGGTGCGTGGGATGAAGTCACGCCTGGTGTGGTGACTCGCTCCCTGACCCCTGGTCACTCCACTTAGCACAGCAGCAGTGGCCACGGCCGCTCCATCGGACCCTAAGTGCCGAGGCAGGGCCACCGCCGACGGTGCGGGTCAGCCCCCATCTCCAGGCCCAGCCGTGGGGCACAGACTGGCAGATAAACAAGCCCCCTGCGGACTTGCCGACGGAATCAGAGCACAGGCGCAGGGCACAGCGAGCCTCTCAGAGGGGCCAGGCCAGCGAGGTGCCAGCCACACCAGCCGCCCCCTTCACCCAGAGCCCCCGTGGGAAAGGCCCCTCGGGCAGGGCGGCCCACGCCCGCCCCGCCCAGGCTGCAGTGAGGCTCCACCTGCCCCGGCTTCCGCGGCTCCCCGGCTTGCCTCACCTCCAGAGCCTGGCCTCAGACAGGTTCTCAGCTCACAGCCCTGCGCCCGGTGTCCCTAGGCTGGGTCTTGGTCTTCTCTGGCCACCTGCAGCGACTCTTCTGTGCGCATGCTCTGCCTTTGCGCTCAGTGCAGGCTCCTGAGCCCCTCGGTCCCCTAGCCCCTTCTGTGACCTGAATATGTCATTATAAAGTGTGATGTGCGACCTGAGAGACTGATGCTAGCCATTAAGACAGGAATGAAAAAGCCTGTGATTCCCGCCATGACCCCCAAGCGACCTGGAAGTACTTGGTGAAGAGCAGCCCGCGGGAGTGGTGCAGGCCGGGATTTTATGGTCGTCCACTGAACTATGACATTCTGGAAAGGCACAGCCATGTCCCGTCTCTGCTCACGGCTCGGCTGGCTCAGGCCACGTGGTAACCCGGCTTCCCGAACATTCTGTTGTAGTCTCGGTTGTGACATTGTGTCTTGGTGTCAGAGCACGTGGCATTCAATTCAGACACACTGATTCCGGACCTAAAGGAAGCCACACGTGCTTTCTTATTTTCTTTTGGAGTGAGGGAAACAGGGGCTTTCCACTCTAATTTGGAGCTGTGTATATTGGGCACTGACCCTCTCACACTCCAATGGAATGGTTTTTTAAAACAGTCCTCGGTAATGATGGCTAGCCAGTCAGTGACCTTGACCTTTGTAGGCATATTAAGAGGTTCTATACTCTATGCTTCTATGGAGTGTTGAGCCTAAAGAATTAGGTTATGGATATTTTATGGAATCACTCCATTTTTCAAGATTAAATTTGCGTGAAGGGTGTTGTTCGTGAGTTTGTCGCTGTTCTAAATGAAATGACCACCCTCCTCCAAGGTCCAGCAAGGAGCGCAGAGTAAAAGGAACAAACAGGCTTTTCTTGGCTTGATCAGCGTCTGGCCTCAGGGGGAGGCAGGGTCCTGGGGTCTCGCTGTTCCTTGTGCACGACCTCCTCAGGACGACGACAAAGGAGCGTCCAGCAAGAGCAGGGTACCGCGCAGCCACCTGGAGGCTGTGGGGCGTCCCGGGCCCCCTGCCCCTTACACTCTGTTCTGTTGGGTCTTGGGTCAGCTCTAGGATCCCCTGGCTCCCAGGGTAGGCCAAGACCTCTTGCCACCGTCTTGCCCCTGGCACCCTCGGGTCTCTGACAGCGTTGACAGCCAACCCTCCCCCTCCTGCTGGAGTCTGGACATACTCCGTCTCCAAGGTACCCGTGCTGAGGCCTGCTCTGCAGCCTGAGGTGCTACTGTGGGCCTCCGGAGGCCAGGAGGGGAGGCCTCGTGGAAGGAAGTCAGGTCACTGGGCGCCGGGCCGGCCCTCTCTGTGCATCCTGGCTGCTTGCAGGTGAGCAGCCTCCTCTTTCACACGCTCCTGCCAGCATGTCCTGTGCTGCCACCACAGGCCCAAAGTGACAAGACCAAAGGACTGCGGACTGAAACCTCGAAACTGTGAGCCAAAATAAACCCTTCCTCCTTTACAAATTTATTACCTTACGCATTTTGTTACAGCACTAGAAAGAAAAAAACAAAAAAAAAACTGCCTAGCACACTTTCCACTAGAAAAGTGGCACTACTGACTCCCAGGTCCTGGGTCAGTGTCTTGCCCATGGTCAGTTTTCAAACAATAAGTAAATATGGGTATCTGATAAAGGGCTTGAATCTGGAACTCTCTAACTGAGCAGTTAAAAAGTCAAAGTTAGAAAACAGGTAGACAGATATTTCATCACAGAGGATAAACGAATGCAAATAAGTGCATGGAAAGATGTTCCCATCATGTGCCGTGAGGAAAACGCAAGTGAAACTGTCGGGAGGTGTCACTACATTCCTTTCAGAGCAACTCAAATGAAAAACTGCACCCCCAGACTCTGATGGGGACAGGGAGAAACGGGGCCATGCACACGCTGCCTACTGGGTGTCGAGTGGCACCACCCCTCCAGGAACCAGCTGGACGGTGTCACACTGTGGGGCCCAGCAAGGCACTCCTGGGCCGCTCTTCCAGGGAAACAAGAATTCTGTCCACACAAAACCTAAACACAACTGCTCCTAGCAGCTTCGCCCCTTATAGCTTGAAAACGAAAACTCCCCAGTGTCCCTCGGTGTGTGCATGGTTAGCAAACCACCTCGTCCGCCTCAGCAAAAAAGCAGGAGGCAGGCAGCGCCGGGTAGACCGTCCCCAGCATCTGCCGAGCAACGCAGCTGGTCTCAGGGAAGGAGTCCCATGTGGTTCCAATTACATGACATCCTTGCAGTGACAGAACCACAACTTAACAAGACCCTGTTGTAAAATAAAAAGGGCCGGGAATACAGTGCCCCTGGGTTCAAGACACACACACACACACACACACACACACACACACACTTTATCAATTGTACATTTTTTTTTTTTTTTTTTTTTTGGTGCCGTGAATTGAATTCAGGGGCACTCAACCACTGGGCCACATCCCCAGCCCTTTTTTGTATTTTATTTAGAGACAGGGTCTCACTGAGTTGCTAAGTGCCTCACCATTGCTGAGGCTGGCTTTGAACTCGTGATCTTCCTGCCTCAGCCTCCCAAGTGCTGGGATTACAGGTGTGTGCCACCGCGCCCGGCTAAATTGTACATTGTTTTAAATGGCATGTTTTCAAATTTTCAAAAGCATACAAAATACATTTTTTGTTTGGAATATTACTTTGCATGTTACCCTTTTCCGGGTTTACTTTGTCAGCTTAGGCACTCGGAGTGAGGCAGCGGACATCCCTAAATGTGTCTTCTGCCAGGCCCGAGAGGAGGCAGTGCTGCCGAGGGCTAAAACAGTGGCTCCCGCAGGCCAGCGGCCGGGGTTCCAATCCTATCTCCGACATTCTCCAGCTCTGTGAGTTAGGAGCGAAGAATCAACTGACCTATGCCTGAGCCCCTTCAGTTTTGAAGTAAAGAAAGGAAATAATACTACCTAGGAGATTTGTGATGAGGATCAACTTGTTAACACATTAAAAAAAATTGCTGAGACACGGCGGGGCCTTGCGTGGGCAGAGCCCGGGGCAGGGAGAGGAAAGAGACGACTGTCCCAGTTGGCCACGGAGGCCCCCTCCCGGGGCAGTCCTGGGGCTGCTCTGGGCCGGTGTCCCTGCTGCATGGTGAGGGTTCCGAGCAGCAGCCACTGGCTCTGGAGGCCCTGGAGCCTGGCGCAGGGTCTGCCAGGCACTGAATGCAACTACACAGCTGCTGAGTTGAGGCCCTGCAGGCCTCCCGGCCCTCCCAGCCACCAAGGCCCCACCTGTCTTTCAGTGGCGGAGCACAGGCCCCTAAGGAGGCCACCTGCAGGCCGGTGAGACATGAAGGGGAGGCAAAGCTGGTGCGGGCAGAGCCCGGACACCTGGCTCCCCTGCCGCCCCTCAGCCAGGCGGCTCCACTAGTCCTGGAGGGCCCCGCCTGGGGGGCGTGCGGGGACGGCTGTCTGAACTGAGGACCCCCCCCCATCCTGAGCAGGTCGCCTGAGCTGAGGACGATAAGTCATAAACGTGCACTGCACACAAGTCTTTTCCACACCAGGCTGATGCCGCTACCAGAACCCAGAGCTGCCCACCTACCTACCTGCAGCGCTGGCCCAGGAGCACCGAGGGGAGGCCTGGGGCCCAGCTGCCCCCACCAAGACGTCCTGGGCAGCGCACGCGGCCAGCAGCCCCACCTGCTGTTGCCTGGACCCCACTCACCAAAGCAACGCTCAGACCACTGAACCTCGATGCACCTCCGCGAGGTCCCTGTTGAGGAACGAGCCTGCTGCTGTCCCTTGTCAAAGTGAGGAGCACAGGCAGGCGCCACACGCGAGGACGCGACGTCCTTTCTTCAGATCACGCTGCCTGACGGGCCTGGGGTCTGCGTGGCCTGAGCAGCTTGCTCTGCGCTTGCATTCATGATTCCTGTGCCTTCTCCACTCTGACTGCTTTTCTAATCATTTCAGGAGAGTTAAAAATCTCCAAGTGTGAAGATTGGCTTGAATGTCCACATGGACTCCACTCTTCCATTGTGCAGATGAGAAAACTGAGGCTGGGGGCCAGGTATCTTCCCAAAGCACAGAGGGGAACAGACTTGAAATCCCAGTCTCAAGGCCCCGTCCTGTGGCGCCCTGAATTGCACTGTTCTTTTCATTTATTTCTTTACAACCACACAAAGCAGACCAGCTCTCTTTCCCCTACTTCCTGGACAAACAGAGATGACAGTCCATAAACATCCTGAGTGGCCAGCAGCTAGACCTCAGGAGCTGGGCTCTGGGATGCAGTTATTTCTAGATCCGCCCCTGCCCTGATGCAGCTGCAGCCCCAGTGCCACTGAGGTTCTGCCTAGGAGGCCTGGCTGTCCACAGAGTCACCGTCTGTGCTGTTGCTCTGTGGTAAGGGACGGCTTCAGGAGTCCGCCAGGTCCCTGGGAGGACAGACCTACTTGATGCAGTCTCTGCAGAAAAGAACCAACAAGTTCCATGACTGCGTCTTCAAGGAGGCTTCTTGACAAGTAAGGAATCATGCAGCCTGATTGTGAGGCAGTCAGGCAGTGGCTCCGGTGGCCTGGGCATGGCTTGCAGCGTGCAGATCGGCACTGGCCACCGCGGACCCGGGAGCTTTGCCCTGTGCAGGTTCCAGACGCCTGCTCAGCGCAGCGGCTGGGATCCACTTCACAGTGTCCCGGCCGTCTGCAGAACATGTGCTGGGTCTGTGAGACCCTTGGCACACCTGATGGCGCCCCTTGGCAGGGATGCAGAACACTGTGCTGGGTCTGTGAGCACCCTTGGCACACCTGATGGCACCCCTTGGCAGGGATGCAGAACACTGTGCTGGGTCTGTGAGCACCCTTGGCACACCTGATGGCACCCCTTGGCAGGGAGCCTTCTCATCTCCAAATCCCCCAAACGCCCCGGCTTGATAGTTGCATGTTTTGCTAGAAGCCCTGCTTTTTGGTCTTATAAGACCATCAGAGCTGAGACGGTGCCTTCAACACGGCGAGCAACTTAATGATGCAGGAACTGAACTTGAGGGCTTCAGTCCTGGGACAGGCTTGATGTCATAATGATGCAAGCAGGTGGCTGTATGGATGACGAGGAGCCAGCATAGGAAGAACACTGGAAACACAAGCCTAGCCCCCAGCAGATACTAGGAGTGGAGGCACTCGGCTACTGTAGCCCTGGGAAAGAATACCTGCAGCAGAGACCCGCTGTGCAGTGTAGCCCCCTGGCCCTGCCCCGCCAGCGACACTGAGCCAGGCGCTCTGGCCTGCGGGGAGCGGAGAGCTGGTCCAGGGGCAAGCTGGGACTGTCAAGGTCAGCCTTCCCTGGGGACTGACCTGCAAACGGGACTGTGGCACCAGAGGTCAATTCAATGGGCCCTGAAGTTCCCTGTAAAAAGCAGCTATTGCAGGAAGAGAACCCAGCCCACTGCCCGGACAAGAGCCAGGGCTCCAAAACAAGCCCTGAGATGGGCCGGGTGCAGTGACGTGGAGCGGAAGCCCCCCTTTGGATGCGCGCTGGGGCAGGGGTGTGGACGCTGCTGGGCGAATCCCAGAGACCTCTGGGTGACACCTGAACATTTGCCTCTTCTCTAAAAGGACGTCCGGGGCAGTCTCCCGAGGCTGGCTTCTGCTTGCTGTAAACCCACTGACAGACCCGTTGCCGAGATGCTAGCACATCACATCTTCTCCTTAAAATTTAGTGCCAGCCATGCCACCAAGTGACGCGCTTTACTTATTACGTCTACAACTTTTTGAAGAGTGGGGATAGGAACACGCTCACAGTGGGCCACGCACGGGAACACGAGGGGCCCTGTGCATGCACCTGGAGCCTGAGGCTAACCCTGCCCTCCTCCCAGAGCCCTGCCCAGTGCCCAGGAGGGGACCACACTGTTCCCCACTTTTGTGTCAGTCTGCAACGTTCCAAACCAAGAAGTCTAAAAAGAAAAAAATGTAAAAGTTCTAGAGAAATAGGATAAACTGTGAACTATGCTCAGTACTAGATAGCAGGATGGGGTGATTTCAGTCTTTTCTTCTTTACACTTTTATGCAATGTGCAACTTTTCCACAAGGAGAATGTAGTATGTTTATAATATAGTTATATAAATATATTTACATAAATAAATACATATGGCATATTTATAATAAAAATCTAGGCTACTTAGAACACCGTGCCCAGGGCTGGGGCCGGAGCTCAGTGGCACAGCACGTGCCTGGCACCGAGGAACCCTGCTCCAGCCCAGCACTGGAAAATAAAACCAAAAAGTCACAGAAATTTAGACTTCCTTTAAAAATTTGTCTTCTCTCTCCCCTCTTCTTCTCCTTCTTTTTCTTCATGCCCATAAAAAATACAGGTGTCACACAGCCTCTGTCCCCTTCTGTCTGGGCTTCTTTGTGGTCACGAGCCACCGCTCAGGCTTACCTGTTTCTTCCTCTGCCCCATGACGGGGACACTCGTCTCCAGCTCACACACGTGTGAAACACACGGCACGTGTACACGGCTCTGTGCCGGCCATGAAGCACGCCTCAGCGTGACTGGGAACAGGGCGCCGTGGCCGGGCGTCACCCCAGGCCTCCTCCCCACTGGCAGCTGCCCCTGTGCTGGGTCCCCGAGAACTTCTTGCCCTGCGGGGCTGCTGTCCAGGCTGTGTGCACGGTGGCCCTGGCAGCAGCTCCTGGCCCTTCCGTGCCAGATGGCTTCATGTCCACTACTAGGCCCCAGCCAGGGCAGCCCAGGAGGAAGAGCCCGGGGCCCAGTCCGGCCGCCGCGCTCTGGAACCCAGCTGTGGGTGTCATGCCTGCTTCTAGGGCACGGCAGGGTGCCCGGGACTGCTTGGCCGCCTCATGTGCACAGGCCTGGCCTTCCTGGACCCCCAGGACACCAGTCTCCCTGCTCATAGCCACTGGGCTCTCCTGCAGCCTGTGACCCCACTGTGACCCCAAGTCCAGGGCTCTCTGCCTTGCAAGCTCTGACTCCAGAGCACAGGCACAGCACCAAAACAAGATGTCATCCTGGACTCTGTGGGGACACGGGACCACGTGCCTCTGGTGACTCATGCAGCTGCAGACGCGGCCCCTGAGCCACCTCAATTTATCATGACCCAAGGTGACATCGCCCTGCCTTAAGGAGCATTGACAGCCAGAGACAAGAAGCACGGTAAGACGTGGGCACAGAGGTGAGCCCGGGCCACTCTCACAGTCACGGTGGGGCCCGGGTGACCGGGGAGGGCCAGCAGCAGTGGGCTCTGGTGGCTGTGGGTCAGGGCTCTCTGAGGTCGTAGCTGTGGCACTTAGTGACATGCTAGATGGCCCCATGGCCTGAATCTTGCTTCCTCACCTCTAAAATAAGCCAGCAACAGGCAGCCATCAGGCTGAGTGACAATTAGGTTATACAGTGGTCTCTCCGTCAGTGCCGCCTTCAGCCACCAGCCCCCGAGTGGTGTCTGAACGAAGACAAGAACTATGCCCCCACTGTCCCTCTTGCCCTCTCCTCTGAACTTGCTGCAGTGATGTCACCATGGTGATGACAATGGCTGTGGCTTCTCAGTGAGCGTGTGCAGGCTCTGCCCCCAATTCTGGGCACAGCGTGGCCCATTTACTCTCCACACAACCAGACCAGGGTCGTCAGCACCACCCCCACCTTCAGGTGGGGAAACTGAGGCACAGAGGGGGTCATGGCCACAGCCTGGGGCGCCGGGACTCAATCTCAGCTGTCCCTCTGCTGCTAGTCTCCCATGGCACCCCACCTGGGAGAAGGGCAAATGCAAATAACTAAGGGGCTCCCAGGTGTGGGGTGCTGGAGACGCCCCGGGTGTCCCTAACGGGCTTCTCGCACGCCATGCTGCTTGGAGCTCAGGTGAGTCTTGGTCACAGAAGCTGCCATCAGTCTGCGGAGTCCTGGGGAGGCTGAGCTGGATCTGAAGGCCGGCCTGGGGTGCCCAGCCTCACAGGCCACCACGCCACCGCCCATCTCCAGTTCTAGCGCAAGTCCCCACCCACCCACCCCCCGGAGCCAGCAACGCCACACAGCTTGTCACACGACGTCAAGTGCAGCTTCTGCAGGACCATGGCTGGGAGTGGAGGGGCAGCTGCTGTCTGCCGGGGGTCTCCGCACCCTCCCCACCAGCACGGACTGCACATTTCTGGACTTTACCTTCAGTGAGAGGAAAACAGAGACTTGTGTGATTTCACGTAACTGCTATTTCAGACCTGTGTCAGCAGAGCCACTAAAGAGCCTGCCTCCTGACACCAGGCCCGGTGCCCCTGCCGCAGTCTACAGTCAACACTTAATTACTGGTGGCTTTTATGTGAGTTTTTCTTTGAAGGGCAGAGGAGCTACACAGAAAGACTTCACACAGCTAATCTCCCTCTCACTGTCAAACAGAGGTGTGAGGACCCAGGGGACAGTAGGAGGTGGCCACAGATAGGCAGGAAGGCCCCTGGGAGAAGAAAGGAGGAGGAGGGGTCAAGCAGGGCACCATGCTGAGGCTCAGAGGCACTGATGTCACCAGCTCCTGGAGCCACCGGCCTGACGGGCCCTGTCAGCTCTGCCTGGACAGTGCCACCTCTGACGGAGCAGGAGGCCACGGCCAGGCACTCTGCCCAGAGGGACCAGTGGAGGTCAGCCATTCCTGCTGCGGTGTCACAGAACGTGGGAGAGCAGGTGCGCCGGCCTCTGCACAGCTCAGCTGGGAACGGCGGGACGCGGGCAGCTCGGAGGGCAGGGCCCGACGTGGGCGCCTGGCGGTCGGAGCTGAAGGTGCCGAGTGCGGCCCAGCAGTGCCCACGGTGACCTGTGGAAATGGGGTCCTCGCAGGCGTGATCAAGGTCACCCTCGAGGGGGGTGGGCCCCAATCCAGACCAACTGGTGTCCTTATAAGAAGACACCACCTGAAGTCGGGGCTCAGGGGGGCGCGGTGTGAGGAGGGAGGGGGAGGGCCAGGCTGGAGCGGCCTCTCTGTAGGCCCCGCACACCAGGCAGGGCCTGGACGGAGACCTCAGAGCCCTCCGAAGGAGCCGGCCCTGCCGACACCTGGGCCTACAGCCTCCACACTCCCCACTGTGAGCCACACAGCGCGTGGGCGGTGCTCATGGAGCCCAGGGAACAGCGCGCCCCCGCCCTGACGCCCCCAAGCCGTGTCCAGCTGTAGCTGCGGTTCAGGGACACCGCCTCCCCTCCCCGCCACAGCCCACAGTGAGACCACTGCAGAACTCGGGTTCTGCTTGTTTCAGTGACAGGGAGAACTATCTCAGGCTCAGAACAAATGCTGCCTCCGCGCCTCTCACTGGACGGGAGCTGCCCTTTCTCACACCACACGGAAGCCACCGTGACAAGAGTCTTTCATAAGAGCCAGCCACGCGGCTTCTGTGAGGGATGTCTTCCCTTGGGCTTCCACGTTGTCCCAGCCCAGGAGGTGCCACCCTGCTGGCTGGCTCTTAGAAGTGTCATTCTCAACCCAGGGTCACCACGACGAGGAGCAGCCTGCCGTGCCCACCGGGAGCTCGACGTCCCTTCTCAGTAAACCAAGATGAAGCGCAGGTTCTGCGCCCGGCTGTCCACAGCCGAGGCTCTCCTGGCCCGTCCCTCCAGCTACAGATGATCTTCTTCTGACCAAATACAATTAAAGCTCATACGTGCAGAGGGCTCCTTGCTGGAGAGGCTGGCTTTTCTTTTACAAAGACCTTAAAATAGAGCCCTTGTTCCTAGAAGAGGACTTAAAACACCCCGGCGTGGCCTGCTTTCCCCGCAGCGCCTCCACAGTGGGACTGCGGGTCAAGTGAGGAGGCCCAGGAAGAGTTTCAGGCCAACCGGGAACAGTAAGCAAGGCCTGGGCAGCACTGGACACAGACGAGTACCAAGAAGCTGTCTGCTGTGGTCAGTCACACGAAGTCACAGGCGTCCTGGGGGATGCTTGAGCGTCTCCTGGCTCCCCGCTAAAGCTCGGTGGGGGTGGGGTGGGGGTGGGGGTGGGGCCCCGCCCCAGGGAGCCGCGCAGACAGGAGTTGTGCTGAGGAAGAGCCCTGGGCTGCTCACCCTCCCTCGGGCAGCCAGCGGCCTTTCTGCAGCGCGGGCACTGAAGCCCGGCTGTGCGACCCCTGCGCTGCCACACCACACCAACCCCCTGGCTTGCCACACCAAGGCCAGCGAAGCGCGAAAAGTCTGTGGCCAAGCATGGCCCGTGGAGCTGCCAGGGGACCCGGGAAGGGCACAGGTGCTGCCCGCACTGGGTGCCCCTCCTCTCCTGCCCAGCTCTTCCTCCACTCCTTGGTCCTTCTGTCTGGAATTTGTCCCCTGACCCTGGGCAGGACCAGCTGCTCTCTGCAAGCTCTGGGCTGGCCAGGCTTCCCCGCACACTGGGACGGTCTCCTCACCCCGGTTCACGCTGCTCCTCTGCTTCCTGAAGGCATCTGGCCCCGGCTCCGCTGTGTGTCTGTCCTGGTCTCTTTACCAATGCCACTCCGCCAGCCTCGTGGCTGGGGCCTCTGTGCCAGGAGGGGGCTCTTGGGCGCTTGGGTGGTATCCGTGGTGAGTGGAGGGGACAGAGCCACGGGCGCCTTGCGGCCGAGGGCCACGGCCACACAGCTGCTGGGCTCACCCTGACCCGCCGCTCCGCCTGCGGAAGCCAGGAGCAGGCCTGCCGCCCCAGGCCCTGGGAGCTCAGCGTGGTGCCCACATGGTCCGCCTCTGGCCTTCTGGAAGCTACCATAGAGCCCAACCCGTTGCTCCACAAACTCTCTGCACGGGAGCCCCTCACTAAGAGCAGGGTCCCCCTGGACTTGTTTGTGCAGGCCTAGCAATTAGGGTGGGGCCCACGGGAGTCCAACAGTAAGTGTGTGTGCAGAGACTCGAGGACATTTACCACAATGCTATTTACAGAATGACTGGAAATAAAAGTCACTGAATTCCCGGCAACAGGGGCCTGGGCATGCCTGTGCTGATACGTGTGTGCCCTGTAGCCATTTAAGACGCCTCACATTCTTGAGCAATGGTCACGGATGACAATTTTTCCCTGGAGTGGGGCACTAGTAGGACGCGCAGGAAGCTGCGCCACTGTCACCTGGGGGAGAGAGTCTCAGCTCTTTGGGGTCTGGGCTGGGTGTGCAGGTTGGAGCGGCTGCAGCAGCTCGGCCTGTGGCCAGCGTCTGTGGGAACGCGACTCTCCGGTCAGCGCGTCTGGTGGTGGGAGCCCGCCTTGCTAACAAGCTCCCCAGCGAGGCCCGGCCAGCTGGACATGCCCATCAGTGACCTGGAGCTCTGACGGCCAGGAGGGACTTGGGGAGGACGGCAGGCCAGCAGCAACCAGAGTGGACGTGGGACGGGGAGGCAATGAAGGCCTCGACGTGCGGCTCCCCTTCCTGCAGCTCTTCCCAGGACCCCGGGCACACACTGGGGACCCAAGGCCACCGCTGCCCTCCTCCTGGAGCCTCCGCCCTGCCTGAGGACGCACAGGCAGCTCCTAAGGGTCTGGAGCTTTCAGGCACCTCCTCCCACGGCTGGGCCCGGCTCTCCCGGTCAGCTGCGGCCACCCGCCAGCCACAGCAGCCTCCAGGAAGCGGCCCAGCTCCCCGCGGGCTCCTCACTCTGGGCTAGGACCTCCATGCGCACATGGTGCCTGCGTGTGGCGCCCCTAAGGGCCCAGGGCTCCCTTCAATCAGTGTGCCCTTGCCAGGAAGCAGCTGATGCACTTCGTGAATGGAGAAGACGAGTGACAGAAGGTCAAGGTCAAGGTCAAAGTGACTTAGAGCTCAGACAGCCCCTTCAGACCTGCCCCACAGGCTGGCCCTACCTCGGGCAGCAGGGAGTGGGACTCTGGGCATTCCCCTGAACCCCAGAGAAGCAGAGAGTTGACTAAGACCCGGTGTTGGGATCTGTGACGGGGACACCTTAGGGAACCCCTAAGGCCCCTTCCTCCTCCTTCCTCCTCCACTTGGACTGCGGTTGCGCTCTGACATCACCCAGGTCCGCACAGCCATCCCAGGTCTTCGGCTGCTCTGACTGTCCACGACCAGCAGGTCTGAGAAGTGACCAGCCAGGAAGGAAGGCTAGCGGCTGCCCTCGCAGCAGCTGGAGGGGCTGGGTGAGGCAGGAGGAGCCCCTTCCCGGGGGCAGTGTCAGTGCACAGAGCCGCCTGTCGGCAGGCGGAGGAGGGGGCTGCCCAGCGAGACCCCGGGACACAGGATCTTTAAGGCCTCCTCTAAGTCTAACCTGTGTTTTGAAGTGACGCGGACTGCGTGCCCCGGGGAAGAGTGGTGCTTGTGTTGGAGGATAAGGAAGACATAGACGGCCGTCCTGTGGCCTCACCTGAGGCCTAGGGACATCGCTCACTCTGTCACCGCCTGGCAAGATCCTGGGAGCAAGGATGTGGCACACAGAGGCAGCAGTGACGGACTGGAGGGCACAGGGACAGCCAGGCTGTGACCCGGTGGCACGTCCCCCAGGACCCAGACCTGGGGTCCAGGTTTTGACAATCTTGTTCAGGTCCCAGCCCCAGAGATGAGCAGGAGGCCAGGACGCAGAGAAGCCCAGGCCTCGAGGGGAGACGCCCCAGTGGCCGCGGCGGCCTCCTGCCTCCAGCGAGGCCCCCACCGTGCACAGGAGGGGAGCAGAGCAGGCCTCGGCAGCGGGGCCACGGACCCCGCAAGGGGCACGGAGTCTGTGAGAGTCCAGGTGCAGCAAGGGAGCGAGCCGTGGAGCGAGAGCCTCTCTGCCAGCCACCGAGCCCCCTGGCCAGGCCACCCAGCCTCCCGGAGTCCACTGAAACTGTGGCCAGGAGGTCCACCCTCACTCTGGTCCCCAGCAACACATGTCCTCTTGTTCCCTGAAGCCCTCGAAGCTGGCCGCCATTCCTGCCACTTAGGCTTGGTACCCAGCTGGCGCTCAGAGTGCTCCCGAGGATCAGATCACAGCGTCCCCTTAGTTTCCTAGTGTGACCTGTGACTTGAAATATCTTTTCCCTTCTTCCTGGTGGTTCTGCCCACCCCCAGCCCCACCCCCCTCTGCTGGTGAAATGCTTTCCCTGTGCAAGGAGAGGAAAGGGCCGGGGAGCGCTTCCATCATGTGCACTCACTGGTCTTTTTTCTTCTCTACAGCAGCTGCTGTTAAGGGTGGAAAGCCGTTAAGTATTTTGAAATATCGGGCTGTCAAACTAGTCGTTCCTGGAACTGCAGATAAGACTAAGCTTTCTTCTTATTAAAAAAAAAAAAACAAAAAACAAATCAGTGATAAGTAACTTGAATGCATGACTGGTATCCACTACTTCAGGTCTGGGAACAAGGTGGGAATGAGCTTTAGAGTTAGTCACATGCAGACGTCATTAAAACCTACTCAACCGCTACAGAAACAGGTCCTACTCCACTATGGCCTCTGGGAACGACAGGGAATGGAAAGTCAATCCGTCTTCCGGAGCAACCAAGGGCTTTTTCATCATTTTCGTTCTTTTCTGAGGTAACTGATCATATCTACATCCAAAAAGGAAAAAAAAATATAAATAGTTGTTTAAAATATCTTTCTATTTTCTACCATGGAAAAAAGGGTAAGGTTTAGGGCAGCAGCTCCTGTGTTTGTTAGTATTCAAAGGTCAAGGAAGACGTGAGCGACGTCAAACGAACTCGCTTGTATTTTTCTTATCTTATATTCCATAATTTGGAACTAACCTTTAACTCTCTCTCCTCCAAATGTCACAAGGTGATCTTGGGGATTTAGGTCCCATGACAGAGCTGGCAATTGGGATATTGGAGTTGCAACTCAACAATGTTTGCTATTTCATTTGTTAATTCTAGAAATTCTTCTCCAATGCAACACATCCTTGACACTCTGGTCTTGAAATCTTCTCTCTCATGAGAGTCACCTTTGTGTGGGGCTGGGGCTCGGGTGTCCCTTGGCTGCACCTGCAGGAGTGTGCTCTACAAAGACCCTGCCCAGGGCCACTTGGTGGCTGGAACTGGTCTCGTAGGAATGAACAGTGGGCACCTGCTGCCTGCTCGCCGTGCGTCCATCGGTCCTAACACCAGCATGGGGCAGGGGCAGGGCAGGCACAGCCATTGGGGATTCTTCTACTCAGGAACAAAGTGTCAACTGACCGCAGGTCCATGTTCAGGCCACGTAGAAGACACTGCTCAGACCACCTGGAGCAGGCAAGTGCTACCAGGGACGACTTGGGGACCAGGGTCTTTATATCAGCCACGGCATCGCGACAGGCAGAGAGTCAGGCGCATCAGACAGCAGAGTCTCCTGCGGCGACGGCAGCACGGGCTGCAGCTGGCTGCTGGCCTCCGCCCTTCAGACAACTGGAGGAAGCACGTGGAGAGGCTAGTGCAGAGGCCACGTGGAGGGCGGGGCCGGACTCTGGGAAAGCCACAGGTCATCCCACAACCTCGTTGGCCTCCAGCAGAGCGGAACGTTTTCTGTAAAAGGACGCTGGAGATCCGCGGTCCCCGGCTGCCGAGGCTGGTTATGGACTCCAGCAAAGATCCAGCCGCGTCCACCTTCCTGGCCTCCCGTCCTCACCAGGGAGCTTCACCCTCATGGTGGCAAAAGGGCTGCCGCACAGGGTCAGTCTGAATCCCAGCTGGGAGGGGAGAACACAGGACGTGCCATCTTGCTTGTTCAGAAGGGCTCCCCTCCAGCACGTGCCGCTCATCGTCAGACCCAGGACGGTGGTGGAGGCGCCGGGACACGGGGCAGGCTCCTGCGTCACCCCTTCCTGGCACTTCCCTGGCACGGCACTGGGCATGGACTGCCATCTGTGCTTGTCCTCACTCCTTCCTGCCGTTTTCCATCTTGTCTGAACCCCAGCTTCTCTGTCAAAGAGTTCTGCTGTGACGCCACGGGCCCACGAGGGGACGGTGGGACTGTGGAAGGGCTGCCACCGGCCGCCTCCGGCGCTGGCCCTGCATCGTCGGCACTTTGTCAGCTCCATGTTGAAGCCTGGACTTTCCACGCTCTCCTCCCCTGGGCCTGGCTCTGACCCGGGCTGCTCCCTCCTCCCTGGTGGACACCCTGCTCCTGCAGGGTCCGCGCCTCGTCTCGCCCT
Organism: Tamias sibiricus; assembly: GCA_025594165.1. Classification (NCBI taxonomy): domain Eukaryota; kingdom Metazoa; phylum Chordata; class Mammalia; order Rodentia; family Sciuridae; genus Tamias; species Tamias sibiricus. The sequence goes on from CM046669.1 coordinate 101,146,988, forward strand.
TCTCTCTTCATTCTCCCCCGCGAAGCCGCGAATCCACCTGTCACCTGCGTCTGGGAGGTGACCTCCCTCCTCACCTCACCCCTGCAGCCAGCTGCCTGCTGGACAGGTGCCAGCAGCCAAGGTGGCAGGCACAGCCAGCACCTGCATGGGGTGGCAGCTGCCAGCTGTGAGGGACGGTGGCCCACGGTGCTCTCCAGGCGCGTGTGAGGCCGGCTGCCAGAGCTCCCGCGTCGCTCCTGCCCGTCGCCTTCAGGTGACTGTGCAGATCTGCAATGATGGCTTTTGCATCGACCTTCAAGTTCACACTCAGAGGGCAAATTATTCCTTTTATCAAAAGTCACAAGACCCAGCAAATTCTGAGCTATCATTCCACTGTCCCATTTATTCTGTCTCGCTTCGATTAAAATTTAAATAGCTCTTAGTGCGCCTCCCCCCCTCCCACCCCGCACACCTCGGCTGTGTTGATGCTCCTTCGTGATGAGCCTGTGCCTTGGCCACCTGTCTGCAGCAGTGGCTCCAGGCCATTGCGGGCACCGGCTCCACACCCAGGCGTCACCTCATTGCCAGCTATCTCCCAGCTCTTCTCTCTTCCTATTTTGAACTTGCCCTTCACAATACAACTGGCAATATTAATTCTCAAGTCCTTTCTGCATGTTGCTTCACCATTCAAAGCACTTAGGTTATCCATCACAGGCTGGAGGTCAAAGTCTCCCATTTGGGAGCTCCCCGATTTTAAAGATGGTGGCAGAAAGTTGATATTTTCTGCCTTATCTTTTTGGAAGTCACCCAAAATCAACAAAAAGAATGAAGAAAAAACTCCATTTTTGGTGAAGCTAAGAGTCAAAACCCTCAATTCCCAGAAGGAATGGAAAGGCCACCCCCACCCACCATGAAGGGCCCCGGCGCCTGTGGGAAGGAAGCCAGGCCAGGAGCCAAGAGGACGCCCGGAGCCCGGCATGTTTCCCAGGTCGAGAGTGGACCCCGGGGTTGCAAAGCCCCCCTGGCTGCCCACAGCAGGGGGTGGCCCAGCGGACAGGGCATCGGGCACAACGGCAAGGGGGAAGGAGGCAGGAGAGGCCCACAGGAAGGGCCGCGGGCCAGAGCCGCCCGTCACGAGCAGGTGGGGAGCGACGTCTGCGGCCAGAGCCACACGGCTTCGCCCTCGGGCGGGGAGAAGGAGAACCTGAGTCATTCAAAACGAGACCCTGGGTTGCCGGGAATCGTCCTCTGCCCCAGAACAGAGCCCCCACACCGCCACGCAGCCTCCTGCGGACCGTGCTCTACAGGACGGTCCCCCGGCTCCACAGATGAGTAGCCAGAAAGGGGGGAAGACAGGGAGATGGCCGATGGCAGGGAAGGACAGTCCCAGAAAAGCCTTTCCACGGAGCAGGCAGAAATGGGGACCATTTTTCCACACATTTACAACATAGTGAGGCAAGAACACCTCTGAAGGAGTCGGATCTCTGAGATCAGGAACAAAGCAGAGGGAAAAAAAAACCCCAAAGCATCACAGAAATGAAATGAAATTATGAGGAACAACAGAAAGAATCACAACAGCCGGGAGCTTAGGAAACTAGCAAGAAATGCAGAAATCAAGCAAAGCCGAGAGAAACTGCAGGGCGGGCGACGGGGCCAGAGGGGAGGACAGGTGTGCGATGGACAGGCAAAGGAGGTCCAGCTCACGTCTGACCGAAACCCGAGGTGAAGGTGGCAACTAGGCCAGAGTCGGGGTGATGGGCTCTGTAAGAAGCCTCGTCCCCACCCTGAGAGGTCGCAGTCCACCCCCGCAGAAAGCCATCTCGTGAAATCACGGCACTTCAAAGAGAAAAAAGAAAAATCAAACGTTCTCTGCAGCATCAGGCCAAAACGTCGAGCCAGTCCTAAGAGAAACAAAAGGACCGAGACTTCACAGCAACCCGCAGGGCTGGAGACGGAGGGACACATGCACAGTGGCCTGGAGGGACAAAGTGGGACCCAGGCTAGAGCGAGGTGTGTCCCCAGCACAGACTTCAAGCAGCAGATGTGCCTGGCCAGGGACAGGCGCCAGCCCCACGTTGATCTAGCCTCAGCACTCAGATCAAAGCAAGTGTTGGGAGTGCGGGAAGCAGCACAGGTTGTCAAGGTCACAGTCTACGGCAATGTAGAAAGTGTGCCCAGGGTCGGGCCACGCCTCGCTCAGTGCAGGAAATTCCCAGTGGAGCAAAGGTTGGAAGGAAATAAACAACTAGACGAAAATATAGATGGGCACGTTTCAAACACGGAGAGAAAGAAGCTGTTTGGAATGATCCGGTCCAAGTGTGAGGACCAGCCCAGGACACCGTGGGACCAGAGGAAGAGGCAGACAGGTCCAGGATCCCAGCGTACCCTGCAGGGGTCACCCAAAAGTGAGGCTCCTCGGGGCAGCAAGACCAGCTGGGTCCCGCCATCTGGTCAGAAAGAGCGTGTGTCACGGCTCAGGAGGACAGTGGCTTCGCCCTGCCTGGAGCATACCTGATCTACCCCAAGAGGATGTGGAAGTGTCCGGCGCGTCCCTGCAGCCAGGGTCCGGGCACAGAGCCTGGTCAGGACCCTGTCGGTTTCCTCAGTCTGGGGTTTTCCAGAGGTTACGCAGGAGAAACCTGCCCCGTTACTCAGGGCAGCTGAGGTGGTCACCGCCCGGGACGCTGCGGTGGTGTCGAGCGGTGTCCACACACAACACGAAAGCACAGGAGCAGCAGAGCAGTGCAAAAAGACAGGCGAGGTGGCCACTGGAGTAGGAAAGACCTTCTCCAAGGCCAAAGCACAAAAACATAGTCAAAAGACAAATGCCCAGAGCCGGGCGCAGTGGCGCATGCCTGTGATCCCAGCACTTGGGAGGCTGAGGCAGGAGGATCAGGAGTTCAAAGCCAGCCTCAGCAATGGCGAGGCACTTCGCAATTCAGTGAGACCCTGTCTCTAATAAAATACAAAAAAGGGCTGGGGATGTGGCCCAGTGGTCGAGTGCCCCCAAGTTCAATCCCCGGTACCAAAAAAAAAAAAAAAAAAAAAAGACAAATGCCCAGCTGGGAAAACTCAGCAATTTTTATTTCAGATGGACAGTCTCCTCTGTGTTGCGGTGATTACCTTTGGGGGTACACCCTGTCAACCCGACTGTGACCCAAGGGTTTGCACAACCCCCATTTATCTGCTCACGTTTCCTGTGCTGGCAGTTTGGAGAGGCTCAGCCTCTGGACACACAGGTACAGCTGCAGCCAGCTGCTGGCCAGGGCAGCTGGACAGCCCCGGTGGCCTCACCAGAGGCCTGGCTCCTCCTTGAGCAGGCCAGCTGGACTTCCTCACGTGGCCATCTTAAGGCAGCGAGAGGGCAGCGGGGAGGGACGCGGTCTCCTGAGGACCTGCCCAGAAACCAGCAGTCCCCGAGGCGCCGCCAGCTCACAGAAGTGTTCCTTCAGCCCACGGACTTTGGAAAAGGACCTCTTTCAAACTTGAATTCTAAATGAAAGTGTAAATGTTATTCCAAAATCCTGATTTTAACCATCTCCAAAAGTTCCAAGATCTGGCCCTGGTGCCAGATGGCAGGAATGACCAGCAGCGTCCCTATTAGAAGGACAGGCACCACCAGCTGGCTCCAGTCACCACTGTGCCCACCTGTCTCCTACCAAATCGACTCATCTCTGAGCGTCCACTGCTGCTTTTGCTAGAATCAGGTTAAGAGCAAGATCTAGCTTGACTTGCGTCCACGAAAGCAATACCACAAAGTTGCCCAGAGAGACTCCAGGCTCTCTCTAGACGCGGGGGCAAAAGTGGTATTTCATGGAGTGAAAATTACTCTTGCAGATGACACATTTGAGCCTTTTATTTTTCTTGTCTCTCAGTGACATTTGGATTTATGTTGCTGAAGGTATTATCCAAATCTCCCACCTCACAGAGGGCAAAATTAAGCAAAGGGGTAAGGGACGTGACCGAGGTCACACAGCCAGGCCGTGGTAGCAATGACTGGAACCCAGTGCACCCGCCGTTCCTTCAGACCTGGCGTCATCTCACATGAACCTGCACTTGGGAAGGCACCACCCAGTTCAGCCATTGCCTGGGAGCAGTTCCGCAGCTGCCTCTGAGCAACGCTCTAGAAGCTTCTCCTGGGAGTGCCCGAACGCTTCTCCTGGGAGTGCCCGAACAGAGCCAGCCCAGCTCCCAGCACCCACTGACCACCAGCGAAGGCTGGCACAGAGACCGCTGTTCTTAGGCAGATTGTTTTAAGACTCATCTAAATATTTCAAATAAGAAAACTTTTTCAATGACAATAATAATTGTTCCACATCAATTAGATACTGTTTTGCAACTGTTCCCAAACATGTCTGCATCCAAGACATTCGGTACCACATTTATCTGCTATTCTTGCTTTATTTTTATTTGTATTCAGTTGGGAAGTCCAAACAGAACTTCAGGCCCGTTGGGATGTCAGCAAGCCTCAGCCGGCTCCATCTGAGAGTTCTGGATACTCAGATTGAAGACAGACCCTGAACTGTATGGAGGGATACAAGAAATCGTTGCTTTGGAAGATGCCACATGAGCAGCGTGTCCCGCGTCCTTTCATGGGTTGAAAGCTGAGATTCTGGAGGTAGGCTGGCACAGCGTGTGCGTGTGCACACACACCCTCCTTACACCAACTGTCACGGCCAGGGCTGCTGGGGAAGCACCAAACACGTAGCTTCTGTTCATATGTATTACACTTGGGTCTTCACTGCGGAAAACCTGCTTCCAGTGTTATGCGTTGCCACCACTGGGCCCCCGAGCGGTAGATGGGTCTATTGAAAACCCCGAGTCCGCCCTGAGGTGGCCCTGCGTGAGCTGCCCACCTGCTGGACAGGCTCCCTGCGCAGCACTCTCCCTCCGCCCGCTCTGAAGCACCCTCCCCGGGACCAGACACGTCCCTGTGGCAGGACCTTCTGCACTATTTCTTTAAAACCTTGAGAAGGGAAGTGCGCTTCTTGCCCACAATGTGAGTCCTGCTGGGTCACAATCTGGGGACACGCTGTGGACTGCCAGCTGTGCTGAGTGGCAAGGCCACAGGCAGCCGGGCATTCAGGGGCCACGGTGTAGGGCCCTTCCTGCTCACGCAGCTGCCTGGTGCTCCGGCAACGTCCCCTCTCCCACCGACAGCAGGCTCACCACACAGTCATAAGCCCAGGGAAAATTCTTCTCCCCATATGGATTTGCAGCCCCGAAAATCCACCCATAACCCACCATTGCCGGTCACAGGCTGGGGCCACCCCAGGACATGGCCAAGCGCCTTCTAGGAGGCACCATGAACAGCCACGGTCTTCCAAGCCTTAACACCTGCAGATGTCCCAAAGTGCCACCACCTGAGCAGGCCGAGTGGCCACAGCTCCCTCGGCTCTGCCCTCACCACAGCAGCACGGCGGCCCACTGACTGTGCAGCCAGCCTCACAAGCCTCTGCCAACAGCACGGTGTGTGCCCGTGTCTGCCACGGTGGCGGGGACTCCCCGTGCTCCTGGAGTTCAGGGCTCTCCGCTGCCACCGTCAACACAACCCCACTGGGAAGGGCTTCTCCTGGGCTTGCAGGTCACGGGTCAGCACGCTTTCCTGGAGACTGAGCGACACAGACTGAATGTGTGGTCCGGCCCAGGGTGTGGGCAGGCTGCCCTCAGGCAGATGCGTGGCTCCGGGGTCATGCTCCCTGCCAGACGCGGAGGCCTGGACCCAGCCACTGGAGAGAGCTGGAGGCCACAGGGGAGGCCAGTCCCAGCCCTGCCACCAAGGCCAGAGTGAAACCAGCGGGCACTGAGAGCCGCACGGCCCACGGACACGGCGGAGTCCAGGCAGTGGATGGCTGGGCCCCAACTTCCATGTCTACCCTTCAGCAAGGGTCGGCCTTTGACCCTGTCCCTCTCCTTTCCTTATTCAAGGTCATGAGGTCAACAGAGATGCGTGGCCCCGCCCACCTGGAACCCTCCACGCCCTTTAGACTGACTGGACTGGTCGTCCCAGACCACGATGTCAGAGGCTCTTCTGTCCTGGCTTCCCTGCTGTGAGGAAGCAGATCCTGCACCAGCCCCTCCAGGTCAGGGACCTGGCGGAGTGAGCCGTGTGACACAACAGAACAGGAGCACGAGGGACACGGCCGGCCGGGGCCACCTGCACCGTGTTACTAAAGCACGATTCGTGTGCTGTGGCTGAGCTCACAGAGCAAGTGATACAGAATTTAAGGGGATCATGGGTAATGTTTTCCAAATTCCCCTTGGACCACCGAAAACTGAAGGAGACTGCAGACCGTCCCTTGATGGTGGACAGGCCACACAGGTGAGGACCTCGCTCCCCGGGAAGGGTGTACAGGCCACAGGTGAGGACCTCGATCCCCGGGAAGGGCGTACAGGCCACAGGTGAGGACCTCGATCCCCGGGAAGGGCGTACAGGCCACAGGTGAGGACCTCGCTCCCTGGGAAGGGCGTACAGGCCACAGGTGAGGGGCCTAACGGGGGGAGGTTTGCGCTGAACAAGCGATTGTTTAGCCCCTGTTGTTACACAAGCCAAGCTATAATGACACATCCGCCACCTCTGCCCAGCAAATCCAGTTATGAGATTATGACTGCACACTTGTTGTGGTGACAAAGTTATGACGCCATGTTCCATCAGCACCTACGAAGGGATTTTAGAAGAGGATTTGAATGTGCTGTCAAGAGTAGCGGAAATTCAGTGGGCTCACTGGGAGCAGAAACACCATGGCTACAAAATGAGAGAAAGGCACTTTCACGGGGACTGGCACCTTAGTTACTACCATATAAGGTGCGTAGGGAGAGAACAGTTAATTTCTTAACTGTTCCAACTGCCTACGCTGAGTGCAAGCAGTGTGCCAACCAGGCAAGTGTTCCCAGGGCAGCATCTGGGGAAGAGAAGGAGATGGGTCTGTGCCTATCCAGCCTGAGCCCCCAGACATCTCGGGCACGGCAGGGCAAGCACCAGGCAATAGTGCCCAAGACGCCGCAGCAAGAGGATCTTAATGATTCAGCATGCATTCCCTTCGACCCAGTAACTGCATTTCTAAAAACCTACCTCACAGAAAAACCCAAGGTGAATCCTCATGATAAATGCACCAGGAGGGCCACTGGGGAAGCCTTTAATACCCATGAAAAGCTGGAAGGACCTACTGTCCCTCAGTGGGCAGGGTTAAATACTGACAGCGTGATGCGAGCTCGGATCTCACGGCAATGCGTTTTACCTGGGAGTCAGGTTCACATGCCTCAGGTGAGTTTCAGATGGAGGAGGCTGTAGCAAGCGCTCTGTGGGCGATGTGTGGACTATTGCACACAGTGGCCTCCCGAGGGGAAGGTCTATCACTGGGAACTCCCCGTGGCACCCCCTCAGGGAGTGACTGCCTGATGTAGGTGAAGCTCCCCCTCATGCTCTGCCTAAGATCCCACACAGCACCTGAGATGGATGTGACCTGCCAAGGTGTCAGTCAACCTGCTGACTGCAAGACATCAGGAAGCAAGACTCCGCCCTAGAAACCTTACCCCTGCCTTTGATGCACCCCCTTCAATAAACCACCGAGACATTTTGTCTTTGTCTAGTTTGAGAATCCACGTGGACTAGATCTATCAGGGGCTTTGCTGTTTGTAAATATATTTCTGAGTGTTCGTGTTTTATTGTTTGTTAATTATTTGCGATATTAAGATTTAGGGTGACTTGGACTCCTCTGGGAAGAAGAATCCCCCAATGAAATGCTGGCCGTCTTCTCTCCAGAAAGGAGAGAACCCTCTTCTAAAATCCCATCATAGGTGCTGATGGAATCTTGTGTCATAACTTTGTCACCAGAACAAATATGCAGCCTGCTTGGGAAACCATCCTGGAATGTCAGTGGTGATAGATGGGCTTGGGCCGATGGGCCACCACCCCCCATGAAAATTTTCATGTCCTGAACAAACTTGTTTTTCTAAGCAACCTTGTTTCATTTTCTCCAGGCAGGATGTTTCATTTTCCCCAGGCAGGAGCCAATGGGCTTAAAGGTCACCCTGTTCCACAGGCAAAGAGCCAATAGTGTTCAAGGTCGCTCTGGTACACCCCTCACCAGAAATCCCTATTTAAGCTCCCGTCCTTCCAGAGCTCACACACAATAGCTTGTCTTTGCTGAGAGGAGGCAACCACTGCACCAGCCTTAGACCCACCGCCTCCAGCCCAACATAGCTGCCCCAGCCGACAGCTCCAGACCTACCACCTCCAGCATGACGGCAGCTGCCTTAGCTGACAACTCCAGAGACCACAGCCAGCGCAACCAGGCACCCACCTTCTGATCAGAGCTTGCACACTCCCCTCTCCCCGACTCCTCTCTCCCACTAGAGCTTGCACACTCCCCTCTCCCCGACTCCTCTCTCCCACTAGAGCTTGCACACTCCCCTCTCCCCGACTCCTCTCTCCCACTAGAGCTTGCACACTCCCCTCTCCCCGACTCCTCTCTCCCAGCACCTCTTCAACCTCTGACCAGCCATAAAGGACGGCAAATAAATCTCTTGGCTGTCTGGTTGTCACCAGTGTGATTTTTGCCCTTCAAGCAGCACGCCTAGCAAGGCAACATGCCCACACATTTGCTGTTGTGCAAGGACTGGCAGCGGCTAGGGATGAGCGAGGAACAGGTGTTAAATGCAGCCAGTGTGACCTCAATTGCGTTTCACTCCTATGCTCCATCAGAGTGTCCCTGTGTCCCTTGGCCTTTTCCTGTGTCTGCTCCTCTCAAGCCCAGAGTCCAGCAGAAAGAACTTCCACATCCACACACGTGTATTGCGTGGTGTGGCGGATGAGTACTGGCGTTGAAAGAGACCAGTAACACTCGATAGATGTGTGTGCACATGTGTGATTTTATGTGGGGTGTGTATATACATGCCATATATGTAATCAAGCAAAAAGTAAGCTGCAGAAGAATGTGTGAATTATGATCCCACCCCAGCAAAAATTTCCCATGGGAACGCCAGTTTTGAGAGTGGATCCTGTGATAAAATCAGCTGGGCTCCTGCCTTGTCAGCCCACAAGCAGTGGTTCCAGGGGGTGGTTTCAGACAACTGGACAGGAGTGGCTACTCTACGCTGTCTCTTAGGTTTAACATGAAACTTGCACCGTTGACTACGTCGTAAAAGACGGCGTGCAGGACCGGCTGCCCTTGGCCCTGTGCTTCTGCTGGTCTCCACAGTTCCCGAGCTGCTTCCCCTTTGAGCTTACCATGCCACACCTTGCTTCAGGACAGGCTCCGTCCCAGGAGCCCTCAGAGAGACCCTGCTCCAAGCTGGCCTCCGTATGAGGGTCTCCCACAGCCCAGCGAGCCCGCGGCTGAGCAGTGATGGGAAGGCGCTGACACCTCTGCTGGAAGGGCCTCCTCCACCCACAGGGACACGTGCTCTCCGTGCTCCATGGAGGAGCACGCTCCTGACCCGAGCTGGGCCTCTGCTCTGCACTCGGATCTCGAAACTCTCGGCAACTCTTCATGATAGGGGCACGTACACCACGAAGTGGCACTTACTTGTTCAAGCTGGAATTCTGAGCGCTACCACCACTCGCAGGTCCTGGTAACGTGAAAGGACCGGCAGCATGGCACCAAGGATGGGAGGAATGGACACTGGGGATGGCGGGCCTCCAGTGGGTGCCAGGCAGCAGGTGCTCCGACAGCCCAAGTCTGCGTGTGGTCCAGCCAAGCCCTGGTCATCTCCCCTGCCTGCTGCCTGGCACTCAATGTCACTAAGCCGTTTTGGTGACAGAACTTGCCACTCCTACCTCCCTTCTGTGACGCTGCACGCTTCACTTCTTTCCCTCTCTCCTTTCGACCCCTCCCTGTTTTCCTGGACTGGCTGCTCCGCACTGACCCGCCCACCGCCACCTTGGCCTCAGTTTTCTCATCACGGTGGCATCTTCCCTAGGTCTGATGGCCCTCTTGTCGCTTTCCACCATTCATCCCTCGGACTCTCAGCATCCCAGCACCCCCTGGGGCAGAGTCCACCCTGTCGGTGGCGTGGAAGGCCCTGTTCAGAGCAGGACGCGCACGGCAGCTCTGGCCACCCAGGCCGAGAGCACAGCTGCTTCCCCTCTGCCTCCTGCGAAGGCCAGAGGTGACCGTGTGGACGAGGCCAGCCAGTCCGATGCCTGGAGGTCTGACACAAGTGGCAGGAGACAGCAGGACCAACTGGGGGACCACCCATGGGTACCTCTGCTCCCCTTAGGTACGCGCCTTGCCGTGACCTGTGCCTCCTAGTGTCGGCCACGCGCCCATGTCCCTCTCCCAACTCTGGCCACCGGCCTCCCATTGTCCCTGTGGTATTCTTCAAGAAACCTTCTTTCCCCCCCTTTCCTATGGTTAGCAGATGGGGTGTCTGTTGCTTGCCGCCAGGAACCTCAACTATCTAAGGGGAGCGATGTCCTGATTTGTTCATGCAGCGGGAGCTCAAGCAGAGGGTGGCCAGGTGGACTGGATCATCTTCACCAATCGGTTCAGGGCCAGCCTTGGACGAGGTTTCTCTTTCCCTTTTTAATTTTAGAGGTGAACTTCAGCAGAGTGGGCATCTGGAACATTCTGCAGCCCTTTACTCTGCATCCTGCTGCTTTTCGAATCCTGGCTGAAACCTTTATCAAAGACATGCCCTCCTGAAGTGCCCTCACCCCTTTTCCAAGGCTAGGCCCCTTCTCTCGGACTCCGTCCTGCCTCTGCCGCACACGGGGGCTCTGCATTCTTCCCCTTGCTCTGAAGCCGGGAGGAGTGTCCCCTACTGACATGGGGAGGTGCGTGGTGCGCCTGCGGGCGGCGGGCACGTGGAGGCGGACAGTCGGTGCTGAGCCCGGTCTCCCCGCCACAGAGTGCCAGCCCACTGCCAGCGAGAGGCGTGCTCAGGACACAGGAGGGGAAGCACCACACGCTATCGCACCCCCACTCTGGTCCAGGCACAGGCTGTAAGACACTGAATGAGGGTGTCATCACAGGGACGGGAGAGAAACCTCGGACACTGACCCACCGATGAAGCTGACTCCTTTGAACTGAGGAGAGTACCCCTCTGCTCCCTTTCTGCACGTACTTACCACAATATCAACAATGCTTCCTAAGACTGGGGTCCCGGCACCCCAGGCAGGCCTTGGAAACAGACAGGGAGGCAGCTCTGCTAGGCAGTGATATTCAGCTCCTCTCAGCTGAATGCTTTACCGACTCCAAGTCCATCGTTAATATCACTTAACTTTACAACAGAGTCACTTCTGCTTAGGATGTGAGGAGACTCAGGAGCAGATGGCTCCACCAGGACGACAGAGAAAGTCCACAAAATGGCGATGCGTCCCCGTCCCGAGCACACCAGAAAGCCGAGGTTCTGAGGCGTAGAGCAAACTGAATTCCAGGGTGACACACACACGCCTCCAAGCCGGGACAGACATACTGTCTCTTTTGTTTGTCTGTTTTTGTTTTTGTTTACTTACGTGTTCATTCATTCGTTTATTTATGTAGCTGAACTGGGAACTAAACCCAGGGGAGCTCTACCACAGAAATGCATCCCCAGCTCTTTTTATGTTGAGACAGGATGTCGCCAAGTTGCCCAGACTGGCCCCAAACTTACTATCCTCCTGCCCCAGCCTCCCAAGTCACTGGGATGACGGGCGTGCACCACCACACCCAGCCCACACCACCTCTGTTACCTTTGGCAGAGGAAGCACAGAAGAGGCCTTTGTTCCGATGAGGAAGAGGGATTCTTACAAGCCTCAACTGTGGAGCGGACGCCGGCTCGGAAAGGTGAGGTGTCTCAGAGGGTCCATCTCCTGCAGGAGCGCCTTCCCCTGAGTCTCCACCAGTGGCTCATTGGAAGGACCCAGGAGGATCCTGGGACAGCCACTCAGAGAAGCAGAGGCTCGTGGGCAGTGGGCTGCGCCTGGGGACAGGGTGAAGCCCCCCTTCCCCAGCCCTCTCTCACGCAAGAAAAGTCTAACGTCCCTGGACAGCAAATCTCTTGCCCTCGGGCCACAGGGCCAAGCATGCTGCTTCCCGGGGGTGGGCAGGACCAAGCCCGGCTCACTCTGGGGTGGGGGAGGCTAGGACAGCCTCTGCCCTAGGAGCAGGTTAAAGTCCAACAGAACCCAAACCCAGGTCCAGCTTGATCAACTCACCCCGCTGACCGACCTCGTGCGAGAGACGTGAGCCCACTTCACACGCCACTTAGGTTCTTGGACCCACAGTGTCCAGCACTCTCCAGATGCCGGGAGATACCAAAGCAGCAAGGGAAACCCACAGCGAGGGCGGCAGCGACCCACAGAGCCAGATGCAGACACCTGGGTCTGGATCCACCAGGCAGAAACGCAGGCAGCCGTGATGGAAAGGCTCAGGGGTTGGAAGGGAGACGGGCGGTGCCCGGCTGTCAGCTCAGACGGGAGGTCCTGGCCCCAAGGCAGCTCCTTCCAGGGCCGTGGAGAACACGCAGCAAACCAGAGCTCCCAAGGAGCCAGCTGAGACCCCACCTCTCACCTGATGCCTAGGCTAGACACTGCGGACGCCTGGACCACATGGCCAGTCACCAGGCTGGACTCGGCTTCCTAACAAAGTGCGGGTCAGTGGGGTTCTCGGCAAGACCTCTGCCACCTCTGGGGGAAAAGCTCCAGAGAAAACCTTAAGGGCTTTCCTTGATTATTTAGAATTAGGAAAATCTCCTTATAGGTATCAAAAAAAAGTCTACGTGCCAATAGTAGCCAATTTCCTGAGGTGGATGCAAAAAGTGAGCGGGTGGCCACCTGCAGCGGCTCCCCAAGCCAGGCACTCGCAGTCCACACTCACCACCTCTCAGAAGTCTCACTCTGAAATGTGCAGGTTTTCAATAGCTCATTCTTCTGGTAAAAGTTATTCTTTCCTGTGTAATTGGCGTGGTTCCTCGGACGCCCAGCCCTTCAGCCAGCCCACTGGTCCTTGCCCAGAAGCAGAGGGAGCGGGAGAGTGGCAGAGCAGTGGCCGGGCGGGCTGGGCACAGACGGCGAGCACCAGCTGCCCCGTGCAGCCTCCGTGCTCGCGCTGCAGACGCCGAGGTGAGCGGGCCAGCAGACTCGGCACCTGTCCCCCGGGGCAGCCGGCCTGCGCTCAGTGGGGCTGCCGGCTGCAGAAGCACACTCCACGCAGTGTGGCAGCGCCCACCACCCCACCACGCATGCGCAGTTCCACGACTTCAACCTCCTGCTTCGAGACTCAGGAGAAGATGGAAGCAAGGCAGACATGAACGGGGTTCAGCGCTGGCCAGCAGCCTCCGCCCGTCCCCCACCCAGATCAGCCTGAGTTTGGATCAACAGCGGTGACCCACGAGCGACAGAAGCCCTGACCAAACTCTCAGATGGAAACTGCCTGCTCTTGGGTCTCCGCTGCCGTGCCAGGGGTCTCTCCTTGCTCTATTCTTCAATCAGTCCTACTCTGTGCTCACTCGTCCTGGTCTGAGGACTTGAGTTTCTGATCCATGAGGCAAGAAGCTGCAGAGGAGAAGTTGGTGGTGAGCCGCGGGGTCTGCTGAGCCCCGGAGGGCGAGGCCCACCATCAGGAGCCCCCCAGACCCCACCGCCTGCGGGAGCGGGGAGATTCCAGCCTCGCCCGCGTGCGGGAGCAGGGCATCGAGACTCAACACAGAGGCTCCCTGCCTGAGCACACGGCCCAGCCACCGAAGGACTCCCGGCCCTCCTAGGATCCCACCTCCTCCCAACAGGCCGCCTGGGGCCAAGCCTCACGCCAGGCCTTGGGGCTTGTTCTAGGCCCAAGGCATGGCACTGCCGTGTGGAAGGTCACCACATCGACAGAAAACGTCCCGTGCCCCTCCTGGTCCACGCCGTACTCACCATGGCTCCTCTTGTCACCACCACAGGTGGGTTTGGCCAGCCTGGGAGCTTTGTGCCGAGGAGACGGGACACTATGTCGGGACCATCCCCTTTCTCAAAACCCACCACCACGTGTGGGGCCCTGACAACCACAAACACACAAGCACACCGTGGATTTCTGCTCGGCCGTCCTCCTCCCAGCCCCTGACGTCTGTGGTCGCCTGTGGGGGGGGGAGGTACAGCCCCACAGTGGCAGGGACGGGAGGCCAGCCACGCCCCACACAGCAAGGGGAACACACGCCGCAGAGCAGAGAGGGGAGAGGACAGAGCCCGAGTCCTCCCAGTCCCGAGTCCTCCCAGTCCCGAGCCCTCCCAGCCCTCCCAGTCCCGAGCCCTCCCAGTCCCGAGTCCCTCCCCAGTCCCGAGTCCTCCCAGTCCCGCACCTGCGAAGCCACTCGCAGGGACAGTTCCACTCACGAGCAGCCCGAGGGGCAGGTGAAGAGCTCGGGATGCGGCGCAGCAGCTTCCCACGCCAGCTGTCCCCAAAGAGGCCGTTCCCAAGGGCTGCTCCTCCCAGCAGCCCTTCACAGCAGCCCCTACCTGTACCCCCTGCCCCCAGGGACAGGCCCCTGCCGGACATGCCGCATGATCCCGCGGGACCCACACCCCACGGACCCGTCAGCCCCGGAGGGTGCGCAACCCCGAGTGAGCTCTGCAGACGGTGCGTCTGTGACAATGGCCCCTTGTCACACGAGAGCAGCAGCCTAGGGGGAGGCTGATAACGGGGACTGTGGGTGGGAGTGTGGAAAACTGCTGGAAAACAGACTGCAGCCCCGCGGTGCTCTATCGCGACTTGAGTTTTAATGGTTCATGGATTTCCTCCTTGGATCTTATTGAAAGCACACAATTAGAAGCCACCCAACTTACAGACACAGCGTGTCTTTTGGTGAGCAGGTTATGCCCATCCAGGTGTTCCTGCTGGGCAGCTCTGCTTCTCTGAGTGCTCGCTGCTCCCCGTATTAGCCGTCTACGGTGGCATCACGAACATCGCACCGAGTGACAGAACACAGGACGCCTTTGCCATCTCACAGATTCTGGGAGCTGGGGTGGGCCCAGCTCGGCCGGCCCTCTGCAAAGGGTTCCAAAGCTGGAATCAGGGTGGCAGCCAGGCTGGTGGTCAGCCAGGAGCTGGACCATGAGGGCTGGCCGCATTCAGCTCCTGGGGGCCGCAGCACTGCAGGCCTCGGGGTGTTGGCTGTCGGCCTGAGGCCGCCCCGGCTCGAAAGGCCACCTGCACTGCCCTGCCACATGGGCCCCCAAGAGGCCAGAGTCCTCTCGAGGCCAGCGAGGACAGAGATCTGAAACCGGCAGGGTGGACTCTCGCGCAGCATGACAAACTCCCAGAAGACACCCTTGGTGGGAAGCTAGTCACAGCGGCACCAAGGGGAGGGGACTGTTCAAGGGCGTGAACCCCGGGGACGACGCTGGGGGCCGCCTCGGGGATCATCTGAGGTGACTCTGAAACCCCGAGATTCTTCCCCTGGGCATCTGTCCAGCGAAGACTGGCCACGTTCATCCAGGACAACTGCGGGAACGTCCCCAGCAGCTCGGAGAGGAGCAGCCACCACCCCTCAGTCTGGGCGGCCCCAGCTGTGCTCCCACAAACACTGCGCGGGATTCGAACCCCTGCGGGCCTGCCTCCCCGCCTCCTGCCTCCGCCCTGCTCGCGGCCCGCCCAGCGCCCTCCGGCTCAGTGAGACCCAGGCGCTCGCTGGGCAGCACGGGCTCTCTGGTCGCCTTGCGGATGCCCCTCCCCGATTCTCAAGAAGCAAGTCTCCCTGAACAGGAGGAACCGCGGTCACTGACAGGCCTCCAGCGCCCCAGTTCACCCTGAGCAAAGGCAGTGCACTGACAGAAGCCTGCGGTCTCTGCACTGCTCCGTGCCTCCCCGAGACACGCTCAGACCACACGCGCTGTGTCCCCCCAGAGCGCGAGCAGAGGCCCTCCCTGGGGCTCGGGCATTCTTTTTGTTTCTAATCAGTGCATGTTAGTTACACAGAACCGTGGGTTCCACTGGGGCTCATTCACACGCGTGTAACGTAATTTGATCAATTAACCCCAATTCCTCCCTGCTCTCCCTCCTCCTGCCTTCCCTCTCCTGGGCACAACCCCCCCGCTACTGGTCTCCCTTTTATTTATTTATTTTATACCAGGGATTGGACCCAGGGGCGCTTAAACACTGAGCCACATCCCCAGCCCTATTTTGTATTTTATTTAGAGACAGGATCTCACTGAGTTGCTAAGTGCCTCACCATTGCTGAGGCTGGCCTTGAACTTGAGATCCTCCTGCCTCAGTCTCCCAAGCTGCAGGGATTGATTACAGGCCATCGCACCTGGCCTCCCTTCTGTTTTCATGAGACCCTTTTCTCTTCCCCATATGAGGGAAACACGGGCCACTGGCTTCCTGAGTCTGGCTTATCTTTGTTAATATGCTGTTCTCTAGCTCCATCCACTTTCTTGCAAATGCCCTAACTGCCCTTCTTTAGGCTGAATCACACACCATTGCATACGTGTTCCACATTCCCTCTACCCACTCACTCCTCCGTCGGTGGAGACCTAGGCTGGTTCCTTAACCTGGCTACTGGGGAAATTCTGGAGGGTCTGTGGCCTGGCACAGAGCAGGGTACAGGCCTGGAAGGACAGTTAACTCTTCCCCTCTGATTACCGCTGTCTTCTGCAGGCAGTGTGAGGAGCAAACCCTTGGGAGCAGCCCACAGGAGGCCAGGCCTGGCCCTGTGGCCTCACCCTGACCCTTGGGAGCCAGACGGAGGACTGAGTACCCAAGAACCAAAGAGAGTTACTCAGGAGAGAGGGAACACCATGGTAGGGCCCGATGCCAGCGCTCAGAGACCAGGCACGAAGAGCACGAGCCACACCACAGGCCAGAGGTCCCTTCAATCAGCCTGGTGGGTAGACTGAGGTGCTAGGCCACCTGTCCTCCCCCAGAGAGGCCAGGGGTCCCCCACGCAGACTTCATGGAGGGCACAAAAAGTCGAGCCATTTGGGGAGATGGATAAGAAGTCTAAACCTCTGAAAAAGTAGATTCCTTTCATCAAAAGACGCCTGGAGCCTGAGCTATGGCACCACCCATGACGGCACGTTGGAGCAGGGAAGCCGGGGCAGGGGCTGCTGCGGCACGGTGTTGGTGCCGAGTGTGGCTAGAAGCCAGTGACAGGGCTGGCCCTGGAGGGGACCTGCTCCTCCCCTGGGGACAGCCTGGCAGCACTGTCACCATTTTCTCTGTTTTTTTTTTTTTTTTTTTTAACTAGATTCTGTTGTAACATTCTGAACCGTGCTTCCCTTCAAGCCTGGATCATGCTACACCATCAGCTGAAGCAATGATTTATTTCCTAATTTAGAGAGCATTTACATTTATAGAAAGGTTGATGTATATTATATAGATTCACCAAATATTAAAATTTTGCCATGTTTTATTCATCTGTCATTTTTTCTGTCTGTACCGGGTTTTGTTGAATGGCTTGAAAGTACACTGAGACACGACACCTCACCCCTCATGCCTCAGCATCTCTCAGGAGTAAGGATATTCTCCCATGTAACCACACTGATGCTGCTGAGCCCAAGGGAAACAACAATATCCATAAAATAGTTGAATATGCAAAGTTTCCTGAAAACCTCCAAGATGTCGGGCTCAGCCGTGACCCCTCCGGGGCCGCGCGGACAGTGCCGTGTGGAAACTGAGGTGCCCCTGAGCACTGCTGAGGCCTCGGCAGGAGAGTCCAGGCCCTAGAAGATCGCCCCGGTTACCACCTCCCTGCTTCATCAGGCACAAGGTATCCAGACGCCCACAACGACCAAGCTGATACCCTCCCTGAGAAGGCACCACGTCTGCCCAAAAGCCATGAGGAACTCCCACAAGCTCCTGTGTGCTGGCTCAGATGACCCAGCCACCTGCTGACCACCTGCCGCCAGCGCTCCTTGGGCTCCGACTTCCCAGTGCTCAGCAGGAAGAGGAGGCGGGGCTCAGGAAAGAGGGGGGCAAGTCAGGAAGAGGGCCCTGAGACGACGTCCTGGGACACCCCAGAGCCTGCGCTCAGCCTGTGTTTGACCCAGCCACATCCTTGAGTGTTTTGTGCACACACGGGGGTAGGGGTGGGTGACTCAAGGACCCACCAGAGCAAGATTCGACAGGGCAGAACTCCAGGTCCTCCCAGGATCATCAGCATGCAGAGCAGCAGTCCTGCTGACCAGGACCTTTGGGCTTTATTAACATGCAAAGTGGCGGTGCCCCTCGAGACCCGCTGCCTCCCGTCTCTGTGAATTGGGTAAGGTTGTGACTCGAGCTGGCCAAGCACGAGGACAGCCCACAAGCTCACTCTGTGCACCTGGGCTTTCCTCCTGCAGGAGCCGGGGGGACTGCACCAACAGCATGTGACCGGGCAGGAGCGCACAGGCGGGGCTAGGAGCACATCCCGGCTCCTCTGAATGGACTGGAGCCCATGTCATCCCTGCCAGGCCCCTCCTAGGAGGAAGAAACCCTGCTCAAGCCAGCGTTCTTTGCAGCTAGAGAGAAACAGAATGTCTGCAGCAGAAAACATTAGGAAAAGAAATGTGCTGGTGACGTCGCTCAACTCACCAACCCCGTCAACGATCTGCATTGTTGCACATTTGCACAAAAGAAAAAAAATGTTAAATGTTCTGGGCTACATCAAATGAACGAATTTAAACTCTGATTACAGTAGTAGAGTTCAAGTTTAATATCTGCTCCTGTATCTAGCTAGGTTCCTACAATAAAACATCATGCAATAGAATTCATCTAATACAGGGTTCAGTTTATGGCTGGTCAATGTTGATCCAAATCACCGCAAGATGTTTAGTTAGAGAAGGACCACAAATAGACACAGAGTGCACTCGTGAGATGGCCCCAAGGCAAGAAAAGTGTGGATTGGAGCCAATGCAATTCGTGGATTCTAGATATATGCAGCATGGAATTTTCTAGGAATTAGCACCTGTAGCATATTTTTAGTATATGCTTACCTTGGGGGTGAATATTTTGTACTACTTTTCAGAGCCAGTTATTTTTTTGATGATTGAATGATGATGGTGGATGGGTGGATGGGTGGGTTCATGAATAAATGAATATGCCTTCACAGTAGCTTTGTGGTTCCATCTTCTAAGCCATGCATTAATGAGCCCCTGCATGGGAAGCATCTGGAGTTCCATGCAGTGATGTTCTGAAGTCCCTGCCTGGCCCGCGGGCTCCTCCGCAGAGGGCAGGTGGTGGGTCCCAGTGGAAAACGCTTTGTCTTTCTGTCTTCCAGCCACGCTTTGAAACTTTTCCATGTATTTTTAAAGAATCATCAAATACAACCTCGCTTACAGACAGAGCAAATACATTCACACCTCCCTGGTGCATGCTTCCTAGTGCTTTAAAAATAAATTCTAATGGCTTATATTTTATTTACATGTGACTTTGGAAACAAACCTACTGCATCAAATCAGACAAATCCACACAAGATTTCTATGTTCAACACTTTATAAAATGGAATGCTGACAAGGTAAAAGTGTTAGGGTAAGCCACGAGAATTTGTTGTTCTGGCTTTTGGTATTTGACGAGTCTTCTACATATTTTTTTGGCTGATTTTTAAATGAAAAGAAATATAGAGAGGAGGGTACCTCCAGTTCTTCCTTGGTATTGCCTGCCAACGAAACACACCTCCACCATGAAAAATGTTTATTAAACTCCCACAGTTGCACGGCATGAGCAAACGCTGGTCACGCCCAACGGTCCCATGCCTACAATGGTGGCTGTGCTCCTTCCCATCTTTAACGTCACTGGAAGTGAGCTGGCACAGTTTCTAAAAGGAAAAACAAGGAGGCAAAGTCTGCTCCTCTGAAGAAGCACCTTTCTTCCAGCCCCTCTGAAGAAACTTTGAGGACACACATAATTTTTCTAACATTGGATTGTTGCAAGAAGATGGTGAAGAAGGGTAAAGATGATCTCCTGATAGATTCTGACCCAGTCAAGCACTGCAGGTGACACACAGCTGATGGACAAGGAGAGCACCTGAACACCACAGCAAAACATCTGTCAGAACCAGGAACTGCTGGGCGCGGGGGCGCACGCCTGCAATCCCAGCACCTGGGAGGCTGAGGCAGGAGGATCGCGAGTTCAAAGCCAGTCTCAGCAGTGGTGAGGCACTTAGCAACTCAGTGAGACCCTGTCTCTAATAAAATACAAAAAAGATCTGGGGATGTGGCCCAGTGGTCGAGTGCCCCTGGGTTCAATCCCCAGTGCCAATAAACAAAACAACAACAACAAAAAAAACAAAACAGAAACTGCTCTGAAGTTACACTGAGTCCCCACGTCTCCGGAGTCCGATGCAGCTGTGGCCTTCTGCTCTACAAATCTCTTCAGTGGAGCAATTTATTTCCTATAGTCCAAATGTCATAAGTTAAAGCTACCTTGAGTTGCATGACAGAAAAATCTGTGTCCATGGCCTGGGCAATTGCTCCAAGGCTCACCACCACCATCCACCACAAGAATTTACTAGGTTCACCATGGCACAAGTCCTTCCAGGCTCTGTGGCAAGAGAGTGGCTTGCTCTACTGCTCAGCGCACTCACCACAGAGCTAAGCCAAAAGATGCCAGGTTAAAAAAGAGCCTAGTGCATCCACTGCCGTGGGGCAGGTGTCCCGCGGGGGTGGCGGTGTCCCCCTCTCTCCACAGGCTTCCTCTGACGGGCTCCACGACTCTCCATCCTCTGAACAGTCGAAGTGCTGCTTTCTTCAGCTGAAAGTCGCTGGCCACGCAGAGCGTGGTTCTGATCTACCCAGGCTCAGCAGAGTGGCCCAGAGTCGGAACCACAGAGCAGCCTGCGGGCGCACAGAGCAGAGCCCAGCCTCCGCTCGCCCAGAAGGAAGGGGCGTGCGCTGCAGCCGTGGGGTCCCTGGGCTGGGGAGGAGCCGCAGCCTAATCTCCACCTGGGGGTCAAGGCCGCAGGGCCTTCTCAGGTGTGGCACGCGCCTGCGGAGACCCTCTCCAGGGAGACTAGCCTCCTCTGCCTCGGCCCCCACGTGGGGCAAAAGAGCCCCTGGGTGCCGTTCTCCACTCAGGTGCCCATGCCCGGCCACAGTGCCACCTCTCGTGTTCGTTTCTGGCAGGATCTCGCTACGTTGCCCGGGTTGGTCTTGAACTTGTGGGCTCGAGGGATGCTCCTGCCTCCGCCTTCCCAGCGACGGGCACCAGGAGAGCACCATGCGCCAGGCTGCACACTCTGGTTTTGATCTCAAATCCCTGGAGAGACACTGGTCGCGGAGGTGGGTTTGGAGTCTGCCCTGGTCGATCTGTGAGCCCAGGAGGGAGACGGGGCTGTCTGCTGCTACAGGCTTGACCTGAGGGCATGGTGCCAGGCAGCTGAGGGGTCCCGTGAACTGGCAAGACCTTCCAGAGGCTCTCTTCTCTCAGTGGAGGTATAGGCTGGCTTCCCTCCTCGTCATCTTCCACAGATGAGAGACCACATGCTCCCAGTGGTGGGTGACTCGTCCTGTGTCTGCCAAGAGGTGGGCCTGGGTGGGAATGCAGCTCCACGGATCCCACCTCCTCGCTCCTCCCAGCCACAGCAAAGGACTCGAGTGCACCCCACCCCCACGGCAAGGCCCCAGCTCTTGGAGCATCCCAAGAACGCTCAGGAAGGTGCTCGACGAACTTTAACAGCTCTCACACAACACAGACGGAGCCATTTCTTTTTTTTTTTTTTTTAATATTTATTTATTTGCTTTTAGTTGTACATAATGCGTTTATTTGTATGTGGTGCTGAGGATCGAACCCGGGTCGCGCACGTGCTAGACGAGTGCTCTACCGCTGAGCCACAATCCCAGCCCCACGGAGCCATTTCTTAATGTGCTGATCTGACTTTTTCAAGCCGCTTGAGGAAAGGGCCAGTGCTCCTCGCCAGAGTGTTTGTCCTGGGCTTTGCAAGGAGACAGAGGACAGCGAGGCACCTCCTGGTCTGTGCTTCTTGGAAAGCCTGGAAGACATCACTTCCCTGGAGGTACGACGGTGTCCTTCACAGCCAGATGGCCATGATCTGAGTGGGTTGGGGAGCACGGGGTTCCCCAAAAGCTAATCATTCTGCATTTTAGTTGTCAGAAACTCGAAAGCATTTACTAAATTGTAGTATGCAATTATACTCAGGAGCCAAAGTCACGCTCTGACACATTAGGGAATGTGTGTTCCAGTGTTCACCCCACCTCAGCCACCTCCAGCTCCTTCCTTTTAAAATGTTTTCCATCTCATATTTCATGTGCCAAGCTGCCTTTGAGAGTCATGCTTACCGCCAACTCCTCCGTCTCTGACACAGCGCCACTTCTGAGCCGCTGGCCCAACCCCTGCTGCTCCAGAGGACCTCCCAGAGGCCAAGCACCCTGAGTTCCACCACAGTGGCCACCACTCTGGCACTGACACCACTGCCCAAGTCGAGGCACACAGTTCAGTCTGAGGGGACCCCCGGAGCAGGATTGCCCCAGAAGCCCCTCCACTCACCTCCGACAAACCCTCTGCAACCCCTGTCCCCTGCTGTTTGAGGGGCACCCCCTTTCTCAGCTGCAACTAGAGAATCTCCACCAAGATGAGGGAGACTTGGCTCAGTCCCCTACATGCCCCTGGCCCAGGCTCACACTGCAAATGGAAAGTAGGACTGGGCTAAAGATGGGTGGCCTTTTGGGATTAGCCTACCCTCCACTCCAAACACCTAATACTAAACCCAGGAGCATTCTACAAAACCATTTTTATCTCCACATACCAACGCCATGGAGTGTTAGATCTACTCCCAACACTGTTCTATCTCATTTCAAGCAATGAACACGAACCCCCTCGAAGTTATTCCTAAGAAAGTGCTTTTGATTAGGAAAGCAGTTGAGAGCACACTGTCACCAGCACCATTAGGGAAACTGAAGTAGGCCAGAGACCCCCACCCAGAAGACCCTCACCATAATCGTTCTTGTTAATATAATATTAGCAAAGATTTCTGCAAAATAGCTCAGTGTGGTTAGAACTTCTTATTTTCTGTTGCTGTGTCTTGCAAAATCTATGTTTAACTGCAGACCTGCTGATGTTGCTCCTGCTTCTGGGGTAAAATGTATAAAATCTCTGAGTGTTCCAAAAAATGGAACAAAAAGCACTTGTCATGTGAGCCTCCAAGCTCCCCCTCACCCCAACTGGGTATAAAGTCCAAAGCATTTCTAGACTCTTGGTCTAGAATGGTCTGGGCAATGGTCCCTCTGGACCCCACAGGCAACAAACCTGCATCATGAAGATTCCTGGGGCGCTCAGCCTCTTCTGAACACATGCAAACCTCCCACAAGCCAAGCGTCCTGCCTCTGTGAACACTCACCCTTGATGTCACCAGCACCCGCCCTGGGTTGCTGCTGCCCCAGCAGGGAGCTGTCATTGCTGCTCCCTGAAGGGGGCAAACCTGCGCAGTGAGCCCCCTGGCACAGGGCGAATGCTCCAAAACGTTTCCGTGGGCAAAGGAAACCAAGGAGCGGATGGATGCCCCTTCCCCAGCCACATGGGACCCTCCATCTGGGACCTCCGAGGTCGCGCCTTCTGTCCTCCCTGTGCAGAGGTGTCACTCCCACCTGCCAGACGCCTGGAGCTGGCTGCACACACAGGTGGCACATTCCTGAACTCAGGCTTCCTCTTCCCCTCCACAGCCACCCCCCACCCCCTGTAGTGGCAGCAACATCAGAGAAGGAAGAACCCGGAGAAGACACTTTGGTCAGTTGCTCTCCCCAAGTCTGGGCAAGGACCATTCTTCTGAGCAACTAGGCAGACCCTCTGACCCCTAGAGCTCTCTATGGGGCACTGATTTATGGGGGAGGGGGCTGGAATCTTACTAGCCGCAGAAGCAACAGGCTTTTCCAAGTCTGCGGAAGGACCTTCATTCTAACGTGGCCCATTGTGAAAGCCCAAGATGTGGACCAGGAGAAAGGAGAAGGGAGGGGCAGGTGAGGGATTCGGAGCAGGTCAGCTCCGTGGGCACCACCGGTCAGCAGAGTAGAGGTCACTTGGGAAGCAACATGGGGTTCAGGTGAGTGAGTGGATCTCAGCTGAAAGCAGCCCTCCAAGGGATATCCGGCAACATCTGGGGATATTTTTGGTGGTCACAACTGGGAGGGGGGGTGCTACTAGCATCTAAGAGAGGCCAGCAAGGCTGCTAAGTGCCCTATGACATGCAGTCCCCACAACAAAGCGTCACATAGGAAAAACTGTCACCAGAACTGAGGTTCAGAAACACTGGGCTAAACCAAAGCTTATCATCAAGAATTCCAAGAGTAACGCAATTCCAAACTAACAGGAAGTCAGCATAAAAAGTTAAACGGTATGGGTCACAAAGAGGTGCAACCCCAGGTCCTCCGTCCCAGAGGCCAGCCATTCAGGGGCATCCATTCAGCCGTTCAGCAAATATTCATTGAGCAAGTCGTGTGCACTAGGTGCTTTCTGGGCTGTGGAAGCGCTCACAGCTGGTGACTTGAAGAATCCCTGCCAGCGTCACCACGTCACCAAGTGGTTCACTGCAGGAACTCGGAGTGGGGGCCTGGAGAGTGGAGCCACTGAGAGGGGGACCCGGCCGTGCCCGCCCACTTGTTGACAGCTCGGCTTCCACACAGATGTCCCTCTCAGGCTTCAGGGGCTTTGGGATTTAAAAAAAAAAAAATTCCTCACCAAAAGTGTTTTGCCCAGAGTGAAACTTGCGGCTCTCACTGCTGGGGTTGAGCGTAGTTCATAATCATCTCATTTATCTTAACTGCCAAAGCCTAAAACTGAAGGGGGCGTGGCTGAGCACTTGGTTCAATTCCTTCTGCGGCTGCTGGGGCAGCTGCACCCTCTCCAAGAGTCCAGAAACTCTCCTACAGTCAGAGTGCGGAGAAGCCACTTGGAAAGACAGCTGAGAGGTGACGTCAAAACAGTAGGGACCAGGCTTGGAGCCTCTGCAACTTGCTGTGGACACCATGAGGAGAAGATTCAGTTTTGTAATTATGTCTCTTGCAATTTGTTGAATTCAATTATTAAGCAACAAATTAACCGACCACTACCTACAGATGGATGAGCCTCTGCTGTTATTTTCTTAGTTGGGCAGAAATGGCAAGCAGCAAAATCACCGCCCTGGAACCTCTCCCGCTATGAATAAAACATTAGCTTCTCTAAATTTAAACGTAAACCCCAATTAATGCATCAAAATGTCAGTTGTCACCCAAAGCATTTTAGTAGCAATGAAATACCTTGGAATAAAGAAGGGACCTCACAGGAACACAGTGGAGTGAGCTGATTTTACTCCTGTCGCTGGAGCTCCTGCAGCCTCTCTGCCAGTGCTTACCCCTCAACGAAGAACTGGGGAGAGAGGGCATCTAAGAACACTGCTGACGGTTCAGGGAACGCGTTTCCATGGTCTTAATCATTAAGTATGTTTGTACCAAACTCAAGTCATCACCGCTGTAAGCTCCCCTCAAGTCACAAACCTCGATGACCATGTCCAGAAGGCACACAGAGCCAGGCACAAATAGAATTATAAGAATAAACCTTATCATGACTTGAGGGGCTGAAGAGATGATTCCACAAAAACTGTGATTTGTATCATAGTCCCCAGTTACCAAGAAGAAAATGGAAACAAGAAAGAGAAAAGTTGCATTTTCTAACAGAAATTCACAAGAGCAGAAATAAAAATTGAGGATCCTATCCATAGACATTTAAAAAAAAATGGTTTCCAATGAATTCTTGTCATCCTACACCTCGTGTTTTTCAGACAGAAAGGGAACTTGGTCCCTTGTCTGCTTTCTGCAATCTAAAGCCAGAAGATCAGCGATGATTTTAGCAGCAGTCAGGAGATTGGAGGACACATACATCATTGTAAGGTCTACACTGAATTAAATGCACTCACCACAGTCCTCTAAAGACCAGCAAGGGCATGGAAGCAAACACTCAAATCCTACGTTTCTTCCCCAAAATATAAGTTCCTTGCTAGCAGACTGATATTTGGCTTGAACTTGAAGGTTTCAGAAATAATGTAAAGACAGACATACTTTTAGTGATGAATATGATTAAATAAAAAAAGCCTGATATTTTTTCCTAGGACCAATAAATTGCAATTTCAGCAATAAGAGGTTTACAAAAGCCTCAAAATCATCAAGCTATTAGTCCTGTCCTTTACTCAGAAATGAATGAGTCAATGCCATTTTTTGGCTTAAGAAACGTCTCTTTTGGCTGTGTCCGAACACAGTGATGAGACCACTCAGTGCTGGTTGTATTTATCAGCATCTGGAGTTGGTGGTAGGCAACCTCCCTCTCTTCCAAAATGAGGGGAAAAACAGTCCCAGATCAACCCTGGCCACAGGGTGAGGTCTGTCATTGCTCCCCGCATAGTCAGGGCCTTCAGCTGAAGCTCAGGCCGCATCTCCACCTGGAACCAGGCTTTCATCTTGCAAGCACCTTGCCAGAATCTACAGCGATCCACATGGAACCTCCTCACTGAGGGCCCAGAAAGTCCCGGGGCAAAGCTGAGATCTGAACCACCGTCCTCCGTCATCCTGCCTAGGAGACACCACCGTCCTCCGTCATCCTGCCTAGGAGACACCGGGAAGAGTCAAACTCCAGACCGCCTAAGTCTGCATTCTCCAAAAGAGCCAGCCGCGCCTGACCCGGGGCCCAGTAACACTTTCTGATCACAGTACAGCTACGCAGTCCAGGATACTGACTCGCGGGCGCATTTCTCACGGTCTGCCACAAGAGGGGTGCCCTCCATATTGTAACACCTCCGGAGGAAGGGGATGAGGATGGAGAGGGACTGCATGGGCGGGAGAGGCTTGTGAAATAGCGGATCCGAAGCCCTGAAGGCTCCGGAGAGCTGTCTCCAGGCCTCTTCCTCAAAGTTGCAAACCTGCGGGCAGGGCGGTAGCTGGCGGCAGGACCGTCACCGAGCGCTCCCCAGGCTACTGTGACAGTGGTAGGCAGACCCGTGGGCAGGGAAATGACACGGGGTTCTTACTTTTGTAGCTCGCTGCCCAGGGCTGATAGCCGTAGTAGCCGGTGATGCGCAGGATCCGCTCCTCGATGGACGTGAGCCCCACGGGCCCGCTGGTGAGGTCCTCCACGGAGCGCGACCATTTCAGGTCCTCCTTGATCGCCTCGTCTACCACCAAGTACTTGAGCTGCCGGAGCTGGGGGCTGATGTCGGACAGTCTCCGGGGGCTGACGTCCGGTGACCTCCTCATGCCACTGAGGCCGCGGGCGCCGGGCAGGTGGGCGGGCGGGGAGGGATTAAGGACAGAGGGGGGTTTCGGTGAGGAGCGGGGCCCTGGGCGAGCCCGAGGCAGCCGGGCTGCTCCCTCGCGCCGGTCGCCACCACCTCTGCTCGCTCGGAGCCTGGGCGTCGGGTTGTCTCCCGTCCCCCCCGCGCCCTCCCCTGGGCGCCTCGGGCGGTGTGGGCTGGGGCCCGTGGCGAGGGAGAGGGTGCCTTAAACTTCCCGAGCAGCTTCACCATGCACGCCGCCCCTCCCGGACCCCCGAGTGCCCGGGTCCACCAGGCACCCCGGCCATCTGCCGGCCGGCTCGCGCGCCCACACCCCGGGCGCTACTCACATGGCGATGCTTTTGCCCCTGGGTGCGCCGCCGGGAAACTCTCGGATCCCCATAGGCAGCGGCAGAGTGAGGCCGGGAGCTCCCAGACTTGAGGCGGAGGGGCCGCGGCCCGAGCCGGCTGCAGCTGCTGGCCGGGAGAGGTGGGAGCGCTGCGCGCCGAGGGTCGTCCCGCGCAGCCTGCGCGCCCTGGTTCGGCCCCGAGCGCCTCCGCGGCGTGCGGCGGGTGGCTCAGCCCGGCGACTCGAGCCGGTCCGGGGGCCCACGGCAGCCAGCCGGCAGCGGAGCGGCGGAGCAGCGCCGCGCCCCTCGCCTGTCGCTGTCGCCGCCGCCCTAGCTCAGCGCGGGCGCGGGCGCCGGGGCCGGGAGAGCGCTCCCATCAGTGCGCTCCGAGGCACCTGGGCGGGCGGGGTGTGCCGGCCGGCGAGCGAGCCAGGCGGGGGCGCTGCGCCCCGCTCCGCGGCCGAGCGCGCCCGCCGGCCCCAGCTCCGCCCGGCCGTCCTGGGCAGTGCACGCTCCTCCGCCTCCAGGGCTTGCTTCCGTGCGCAGACCGGCTGGGTACTTCCACCAGCCTCCGCACGCCCCCCACCCGGCCCCAACCTCATAAAGAGCAAAACTGCTCCGAAAGAAACAAACCCGGCTGCATGCTCAGAAGGCCAGATAAATAAATGGCATTTCATGGGCAAAGCTGAGACCAAGAACATGGATTTATAGTGGGGGCGGCGCAGCCAAACCTGTCCTCAGAGGGCGCACATTCTCGCTGATGAGGCCAGTACTGGCCAGCTCTCTGCCTCCTGGTTGCCATGTCCTGAGCTGCTCTCCTCTGCTACACCTTCTGCCTTGACGCCTGCCTCCCTTCACCAACCATGGACTGGGCGCCCGAAACCTTGTATCAAAATAGCCTTTTCCTTCGCTATACTGCCCTTGTCTGGTCCTTGGCCGCAGGGGGGTAGAATCTGACTACACAGATGTCTCTGCTCACCAGTCCTTTTCAACATCGCACTGGAAGTCCTAGTTAATGGAATTACACAAGAAAGGGAATCGAGTATACCAAGAAGCTAGAAGTAAAAAGAAAGCTAAATTGTCATTGTTTGCAAATAACATTGATTATTTATGAAGAAAATCACAAAGGATGACCAAAAAAAAAAAAAAAAAAAAAACTGGTGGAACTAATAGGCAATTAAAGTAAGATTGAAAAAAAACAACATTAACATACAAAAATCAACTGGTTCTCCAAATGGAATTCAAAATTTTTTAAAACACTGTTTACATGAGCACTCCTCAAAAGTTAAATATCTAAGTATAAATCTAATAAAATATGGGTAATATACATAAGGAAAACTACAAAATTCTGATGAAAGAAATCAAAGAAGAACTAAATGGAAAGCTATCCCATATTCATGGACAGGAAGATTCAGTAGTGTTAAGACATCAGTTCCTTATTTCATTTATGGATTTAATGCAACCCAGTCATGTGTAGATTCCACATAGGAAGAAAAACATAATATTTTGTAGCATAGTAAGATAATTAACTGAATATTTCAAAATAGCTGGTAGAGGGGACTGTGAGTGTTCCCAATACAAAGAGATGATAAGCATTTGGGGTGATAGATATGCCAGTTAGTCTGACCTGACCATTACACATTACATACATGTATTAAAATGCCACACTTTGCCCCATAAATATGTACAACATGAGTCTATTCAAAATAAAAAATAGAAAAAAAAATATGTGTAAAGGCAAAGAACCCGGAACACTCAACACAATATTAAAGAGAAAAACATTCTGAGGCCTGGCAGTACATGACTTCAAGACTTCACATAACGATGGTAACCCAGACACTGGTGTTGGTGAAAGAATAGGCAGAGACCCATGGAACAAAATAGGTCACAGATGGACTGGCACAGTCAACTAATCTTGGGTAAATAAGCAAAGGAAATTCAATGAAGAAAACGTACACATTTCTTTTCAAAGGGTGCTAGAATAACTAGAAATCCACATGTTAAAAAAAAAAAAAAACCTAGACACCTCTCATGCTTCACAAAAACTACCTCAAAATGGACCATAGGCCTAACTGCAAAAATAAGATTACAAAATCCTTAGAAAATAAACAGGATACATGGGCATCATAATGCACACTTATAATCCCAGGCAGGAACTTGGGAGGCTGAGGCAGGTGAATACAAGTTCAAGGCCTCAGCAATTTCATGAGGGCCAGTCTCAAAAAAAAAAAAAAAAAATGTAAAGATCTGAGGATGTAGCTCAATGGTAGAGTGCTTCCTGCTTCAATCCCCAGTACCAAAAAAAAAAAAAAAAAAAAAAAGGTGGGGGGGAACCAGAAGAGAATCCAGATAACCTTGGGTTTGTGGTGACATTTTATATACAAGATCAAAGCCATGATTGATGAAAGGAAAGATTGATAGGTTGGACTTCATCAGAATTAAAACATTCTCCCTGACAGTGAAAGACACTGGCAAGACAGGGGGACAACAAGCCACAGACTGACACAACGTTCCTCCAGAAGATGTATGCGGGAGACTGGTGTCCAAAACCAGAACTCTTGAAACCCAACAATGAGAAAATGAACAGTTTGATCAAAAAATTTGCCAATTACCTCTATCATATCACTAAAAATATACATATGACAAATAAACATGTTTAAAACATGCATCATATCACATACCATTATGGGATTACAAATTAAAACTGCACAAATAAGCCCCTCCCTGCCCACTAGAATGGGTGAAATCCCCAACACTGACACTGCAAACCCTGGCAGGACGTAGAACTGAAAACTGGCATTTCTCCTCTTCTGCAAGCAGGTGGGCTCTGTGTGAGCTACAGGCCTCTGCGGCCCTGAATGGTGGGCTGTGCCCCCTAGTGTTGAGGCAGACCCCAGCAGCTCACCAGCTTCTCTCAAAGACTGAAATCCACAGACAAGGATGAGTGGGTCGAAGAACATGATTTATTAAAAGGTAAATAGAAATAGAGTGCTGGGTGTGGTGGCGCACACCTGTAATCCTAGCACTTGGGAGGCTGAGGCAGGAGGATCTCGAGTTCAAAGCCAGCCTCAGCAAGGGCGAGGCACTTAGCAACTCAGTGAGACCTTATCTCTAATAAGATACAAATAAAAGGACTGGGGATGTGGCCCAGTGGTCAAGTTCAATTCCCAGTACCAAAAAAAAAAAAAAAAAAAAAAAAAGAAAGAAAGAAAAGAAATAGAACTCCCTTCCACAGGGCAAGAGGAGACCCAGGAGAGGTTGCCTCTTGAGTGTGCTAGTCTACGGAATTTATATAGCACTTGTTTCAATGCTATTGGTCTAAATTTAAGTTAACCAGGGCTTGAAAAAGTACTAACACTATTGGTTAACCCCTGATCTGAACTTCCATCCACGTCTGCCCCCCCTCTGTCCTGGCCCTAGCTGCAATCCTAACTTCCCAGGAGGTAGAGGTCAGCAGATGAGGATGCTGCGGAAGGAGGGTGTCTGGCAGCTGTAGCACTGTGTGGGACCGTCATCAGCACCTGGCAGGCCTGGGCACCATGGAGTGACAGGTCAGCACATCCTGACTCATCTTGGCCCTGCCACACACCTGTGTGCCCTCCTGCCCCTCCAGGTCGCTCCAGGACAAGGTCTTGGCTTCAGAACCATAGGAACCTACATTCAGGGCTGATGGAATGCAGCATGCAAGAGCCGCTTTGGAAAACAGTTTGAAGTTTCTTACAAAATGCATCAAACTCTTAAAGCACGTCTGGCAAACACACTTCTTGGTATTTACCCACATGCCTTGAAAATTTGGGTACACACACACACACACACACAAATCTGCAAATTTATAACAACTTTGTTCATCATCGCTGAGATGTCCTTCAATAGGTGAGCAGGGTACTAGTCACAGAGGGACCCTTACTGCAAGCTGTGGGCTTTGATAACCATGTGAGGAGGCCTCTTCATCAGTTGTAATAAATGCCCGCCCACTCTGCTGCGGGCAGTTGCTGGTGCAGAGGGGCTATGCTTATGTGACTGGAGGTGGGTATTTGGTAACTTCTGCACTGGACTTTCCCCTAACATATAATGCAAATCTAAGTTTCCTCTAAAAATAAAAGTTTATTAATTAAAAACATTTTCATTGTAACACTTTCTGATGTCACATATAAAGAGTCTTCCCAGACTTTACTAAGGTATAATTTATAAATAAAAATTGCATAGATTTACATAGGCAATGTCATGATTCAATACATGGCTACACTGTGAATTGATTAAATCAAGCTAATTAACATCTGATACTTCAAACACTTATTTTTTGGTGATAAAGCCATTAAAGATTTTTCTCCTGAGCCATTTTCAAGCACACGATCCCTTATTAACTGTAAGTCACCATTGCAGCAGTCAGGAGACCTCCACAGCCTGTCTATCTGTTTTAGGGAGTTTTTTCACTGCTGTGACTAATTGTGACAATTGTACAGGAGGAAGAGTTTATTTGAGGGCTCATGGTTTCAGAGGTCTTAGTCCATAGAAGGCCGGTTCCATTCCTCAGGGGTCAGGTGAAGCAGAGTGTGGCCAAGAGGAGCAGCTCACATGACCATCAGGAAGCAGAGAGAGAGACTCCACTGCTAGATACTAATACACACTCCATAGCCACACCCCAATGCCTGCAGTTCCTCCAGGCACACCCCACCTGCCTTCAGTCGCCACTCAGTTCATCCCATCGGGAGACTGCGTCACTGATTGGGCAAAGGCTTTCATAACCCAATCCCTTCTCCTCTGAACCTTCTTGCGTTGTCTCACACATGAGCTTTGGGGGACACCTCACATGCACACTGTAACACCATCTGAAACTGCGCACCCTTGGACCAGCATCCTCCTACTCCTCCTACTCCTCCCCTGACCCCAACCCCCGGCAGCCAGCATTCTACCTCTGAATCCTTTGTTTTTTGGTTTTTTTAGATTAAATGAGAACACGCAATATTTGTCAGTCATACCTTCTTACTTATTTGCATGTCTAGTAATTTTTATTCTATTCTATTCATTTTTATTTGAAACACCATCAAAACTTCAGGTGACTGTATCCCTCTTCAGAGAGGTTCCCCTCCTCTGTTAGGCAGAGGGTAGGGAATAGATGGATCCTCATGATCCAGGGGAAGATTAACCAGGCTTGGGATTTGGTTACAGTTTTATTGGGATTTTTCCTGTGTTCTGCTTCCGTCCTCTTGGATACAGCCCTCCAAGGCTTCTGACTGCAGGAAACACAGCTCTGCCCATCAGAGATTTCCAGCCCAGTTCTACAGTTTTCTACCTTGCAGCTCTGAAAGCTGTTGTGTCTTGACAGTGTTGGTGGCCTTCAGGCTGACCCCTCTCCCTGTGGGTCTGTTGCTTCATTGCCCAGGGTCTGTGTTGGAGTACTCTGCCTTGAGAAGCTTTATGGTAGGTCCCCAGCCTCCCATGCACTCCCAGAACTTAGTATATATCCCGGGGGGAAACGTGGGGCTCTTCAAGATTACAAATTGTTCTCTAGATTTTTCAGTCATTGATGCCTTGGCTGATTTCACTGGTCCTGGCCAAAGCCCGTCCACCAGGGCCATTTTCAGTCTTTTGCTTTGCACTTAGAATTAGCGAATGCTCCCTGGTTAAAAAAAAAAAAAAAAAAAAAAAAAAAACAGACCAACAAAACACTGTTGGTGACCATCCGTTCATCTCAGAGACGTTTCTTTCTCTGCAATATAAACTCAGCTAATGATTGTCCCTTCCTTATGTTCTCTGGTACCTTTAAATATGTTACCAGGGTTTTCTAGTTATTGCAACTAGTGTGCATTTGCCAAGGTCTGCCACATCCTACCTGGATGTAGATTTCTTCTTGATGCACAATTTCATAGATTTTTTTTTATTTTGCTTTTTTAAAGCAGCCATGAACTTATATTAAAGCTAACACATTTACCAACATATCTTCAGAAATTCATTAAGCAAGGATTTTTTTTCTTAAAAAATCTGGCTTTCCTTTGATTTCTGGATGAGTTTTACAGGAAAGGAATGGGGTGGAAAGGATCGTGCCATGGTTTCATTCTGGCTAGTTGGTTCCTTATGCACTTTTTGATTGACGTCTCTTATGGGCCCAGGATAACAACAGCAGCCAGTCGACATACCACATCGGGTGTCAGAAGCAATTTACTCATCACCTGAATTCAGTGGTGTGCTCTTTATTTTCTATTCATAATAAAACTTCAATGAATAGTTCATCAAAATGAGTACTGTGTTGCTATCCAGCTGCTGCCTTCGAACACAGAGTGTATTCTACATGCGAGTTCCTAGAGCTTATTTCTCAAATCAGTAAGTGAAAATGTAATTCATTAATTTTAAATATTACTTTATTTGAAACATGCTTTCGGTTTTCTTGACAGGAGAATGATATATTCTTCGCAAAACCTTCAAGAGCCCTGAAATATTGAGCATATTTAGATACATGTTTATTGTAAAATGTAATAAACACTGAGTGCATGCTGTGTGTAGGTTCAAGTAAGAGAAGTCCTCTGCCCTCGACGAGCGCGTAGCATGATAAACAACAAACAGCTGTAGCAGGGGTGACGCAGGCCATGATTGCCGTGTGCAAACGACGCAGTAGAATCCTGCAGGAGGGGATTTCCATGTCAGGTTGGGGAAGAAGGAGACAGAGCATCAGAGAAATGTCAGATAAGGCTTCTTAGATTAGAAGCCAAACTAGTTCAGAAAATGCGCAGGAATCAGCCAGGAAAGGGAGCAGGAGGAGCAGCCGCCCTGGGAAGGGCACTGACTGCCAAGGGGGAGTGTGAGAGGGAGCCTGTGTGGAGGGCAGCGTGTGAGCCGTGAGCCTCCCGCCTCTGGGGCTTCTCCCCACCCCACGCTCGCCCTCAGAACCCAGGGAGTGGGCTACCCTCCCTCTTGCCGCCCTCCCAGTGCGAAGAAGACCCCACCTCGGCCTGGAGGGCCCTGTCCACCGCCCCCCTCCTGCTCAGACTCCCTCCCTCCGGGAGCCTGTTCCCACCTTGCCAGAGTGGGTCAGGCCTTCCTTACAACCCGGGGTCCTCCACAACAGCCCCCACAGCCCTCATCAAGGCCTCAGTGCGTGTTAATTCACAGGAGTATTTGAATGACGCTGCCCCTCACTAGACTAGACGTGAGGAGGCAGAGGCCGCTGGGCTTTCATCGTGCCCCCCATATCTAACTAAACGCCTGTCTAGGTGCCGCCCCAAAGGAAATGTGTGTTGGATAAATGGGCAAAGGGGAAATGGGAGAAAGAAGCCATTGCTGGATAGGATGTGCAAAGAATGACACGTGGACTGTCATGCGAGCCTCCTCTGGACTCCGTTCCCGCAGCCCCTTTCCCGGGCGAGCACGGGGTCCCCCATCCAGGGTGGTCGGCAGGCAGCTTCTCGTTTCCCTCCCAGCTTCTCTCTTTTGGCCTCTAGCGTCCGCCTTTCTTCAAGCCTCATTTTTCAGCCCAGACAGTCTGTGGCGCACCCCCGTGCCCCGGATATTCTGAGCCAGTTTTGACTTCAAACATCCTGTTCTATTGTCCTCACAAAGGGTGCTCCTGTTCTCAGGAGATCTGTCCCAGTTTGGGGTTCAGAAAATATAGCCATGTGATACGTGTTTGTGATACGCTCACAGAGGGCCCACGGCATGGACAGAGGCCATGCGTTTTGCCTTGGTTTACCTCGTCCCCCAAATGCTAGCCTCCGCTAGTTAGGGACCTTGCCTTCCGTTCTTTTCTGATTCCTCCAGGGTTCAATGGCTGTGTGGATGCTGGTGGTGTATTGAGCAATATCAAAGAGCACCGGGGTTTCTGATGGTCCACAGTTGCTTTGGGAAAGGAGGCCATTCCTCAGACCCCGCAGCATCCCATCAGACCAGCTAAGAGCTGGACCTTGTAAAGACAAGGAAAGTAAGGATGAGTTGGAAATGATCAGCCTAACTAATGGAAGGATACAATGCATGCGAGGTCACACACACACACACACACACACACACACACACACACGCGCGTGCGTGCGCGCGACAAACTATCGTAAGATATAACCCCGTGCCCTTTGCTCTCAGGCACTGGCAAACTCTCAGCCCAGAGTGTCCAGGGAAGGGGTCCTGGCCTGGCCCTCCTCCTCTTCGTCTCCTAATTCTAGAATCCTTTTCTGATCCCCTTCCTATCTACTTTGCCTGCTAATCTGCACCAGCCCACCACACCTGATCACTCTCAGACACTGTCAAGATGATGATCCCTTACAGAGGTTCGAGGGAGGTTGTGCAACTGCTGCAAGTCTAGATCCGCAAGCTCAGATGTGGCCCGTGGCACTTCCGGGTCCTCGCTATCTCTGCACCTGTGTCTGATGCCTATCTCTGCACCTATCTCTGCACCTGTGTCTGATGCCTCCTTGCAACAGGCTTCACTCCTCTCTCCAGAGGACGTGGTCTGGAAGTCTGGTGGCTACTAGTAGAAAGAGAGGAGCTTGGAACCTCTGTGGCACGTGGAAAATCTCCATGACTGAAAACGCTCACAATCTCTTTGCAAGATTAAATATCCCAGCCCAGGGCACTGGGCCTGAGGGTCACACACTGCTGCCCTGGGACTTGCCGCTTCATGCCCACCAGGATGTGGGCGTGCACACACCCCACCTCCACAGCTCCTACCACCACTCTAGGCACTCGGGTCTGATCTCACCACACCGGCCGTGCCAATGGCAGCAGATGTGACATAGCCATACGCACACATGCATGTCATGGCTGAGTGTAGACACAACACAAAACATAGTAGGACGCATATCCAAGTATGTCCTGTTCTTCTCAGTGTCGTCCTGGAGGTCACTTCAATCTTACTGCAATTGCTTGAAAGATTTTCAGAACTCTGCATTTAAAATGGATCTTAGAATCTAGAGCACTATTTGTCAGTATTGTCTGAGTCGACGATCATTATTCATGGAGGGTGGCTTTGGGTTTGGAAAACAGCCAAAAGTCATTTGGGGCAAACTCTGGCTAAGATGTGGATGATTAAACTGAACTAAAATCAATGTAGGTTTTCTTTTTCTTTCTTTCTTTCTTTTATTCCCCTCAAATAACCCTCTCTTAAATTACTATTAGGGGACAGAAGAAATCAATGGGCTATAGCAGCCTTTTTCCTTCCACAGAATCTTTAGTGCTTCCAAAACAATTCTGCTGGTCCCTTTGATGGCAGAGGATGAAATCTGCATGGATGATGCATGAGGTCCAAGGCCCATGTAACCTGTGGTCCTTCAGCACTTTGGCCCTCCGTGGCTTCTAGAATCTAAGACATTGTCATTTCTCCATTGCTGATTTAGTTTAGGTTTCAGATCATCATTGAAATAATAAAACAAACCAAAATTTGAGTTTGTGGAAGACACTTCCATTAGGTTCTCTAAAGAAACACATATATCATATAACAAATCTCTTTAAATTCATATATGTGTGTGTGTGTGTATGTTAAGATATACATAAATATAAATACAAAGATATCTGTTATAAGGAATTGGCGCGTGTTCAATGGATGCTGGCAATCCCCAAATCTACAGAGCCAAAGTTCTCCTTCAAGAGGTCTCTTGACTTGGCGGAAGTCAGCCTTGGGATCTGCCCAGGCCTGTGACTGGGTGAGCCACACCCACACCTCGAGCGTAATCTGCTTATCTAAAATTCAATGATTTTAAAAAGGTTAATTTGTCCCAAAACATCCCGCAAGTTGACACGTAAAATAACCCTCACAAGTCCCCTGCAGGTCACCTTGGCGCCCACATGCTGCACTGTGACAGCCTTTGGGAGGCTACCCCACTATTCATCAAGCCAACCACTCCAGGACGAGGGCCGCGTGGTAAGACTGAGCGAGGCCTGGCAGCAGCTCACTGCAGGAGTGGGTTTCCCTCTCTGAGGCAATGCTGTGTGGGTGGCGTGGTGAAGGCCAGGCCTTCTGTCACTCTGCAGATGAGAGCTGGGAAGGACTTGGCCACGTGGAGGAAAGGCAAGTCTGTGTCCAAAATAAGTGTCTCCTCCAGTAAGAACAAAATTTGCCCTTCCCATCAAAAACATGGCTCAATATAATCAACCTGTCGCCAGGGAGCCACGGATCACTGCAGGGAAATGTTGTCACATTGCAGGGCAGGATCAGGGTTGGTCCCTGCTGCTAGCAAACTAGGCAGTGGCGGTGGCCAGGCTGGCCTTGGTGAGTGGGATTCTTGTTGCTGTGCCCACACATCCTCTCCATCTTGTGCTGTGGCTACTTTGTTTACAAACCCATGGGGCAGTGACAGGGTGGCCAGGGGTTCCACTTTTGCTGTAACCCAGCCACTCCCGGAGGAGATTCTGGGTTGGTCTCTGCAATCTCATCCCTGTAGCTGCAAGAGGTAAGTGTCACTTTCAGGACAGACGTAGTAGCAGCTTTCCAGTCTCTCAGCACTTGACCTGGGAGTGGGAAGCTCTGAGCTCCTCCCTCTCTCCCCACTTTGTTCAGTGACATTAAAAGTTTGAGAAAACTTTTCAAAAGTATCATATATATGGTGAGCCATATCCTTGCTTCTTATAAGTTATCAATTAGAAGCATAAAGTGGTGATATTTTGTGTACATCTATTGCCAGATCAATCCATGGAATATCAGTGCTCTCTTTCTCATCAGAAAATATTGTTAAATATCATTAAATGGAGGGAGTCGATCTCAGAAACCCCAGGACTAACTCCAAATGTCCATCCTTAAGATTCTGTTCCTCTGGAACCACTCAATTCCAAAATCCGTATTTGACAAGGTTTTCCAGCATTAATAGGAAGCTAGCAGATCCAACTCAGCAGAGCCAGCAGGGCACAGTGGTGCTCACCTGTACCCGAGATTCGGGAGGCTGAGGCAAGAGGATCACAAGTTTGAGAACAGCTTCAACAACTCATTAAGGCCCTAAACAACTCAGCAAGATCCTGTCTCAAATGAAGCATTAAAAGGACTGGAGATGTGGCTCAGTGGCTGAGTGCTCTTGTGGGTTCACTCCCTGGTACCAGAAACCAAACCAAACCAGCAGAACTGTGCTCCGGGTGGAGTCCGAAGTTCAGCATGCTGGAGAATTCTCTCTTCCTTGAGAGAAGA
This sequence comes from Tamias sibiricus, assembly GCA_025594165.1. Classification (NCBI taxonomy): domain Eukaryota; kingdom Metazoa; phylum Chordata; class Mammalia; order Rodentia; family Sciuridae; genus Tamias; species Tamias sibiricus. Next base: position 101,185,535 of record CM046669.1, read on the forward strand.
GGAGGTGAGTCTTCCGTCCTATGAAGACCTGCAGCAGACAGAATGAGGCCCCTCCCATTGTGGAGGCTGGTCTACTTTATTCAGTCTACCCACTTAAATGTGACTCTCTTGCAAGACAACTTCACAGACACACCCACAATAGTGTTTAACCAAATAACTGGGCTCCCTGTGGCCCTGTCAGATTAAAACACATCAAATTCACCATCCAAACATTGTCTTCATATTTTCTCACCATTGCCCAAAAGAACGGCACCATCTTTATATATATATTTTTTTATATTTTTAGTTGTGCACAATGCCTTTACTTTTTACGTGGTGCTGAGGATCGAACCCAGGCCGCGCACGTGCTCGGGCAAGTGCTCTACAGAAGAGAAACCAGATAGAAGAAGTAATGACTGGCCAGAGTTAGGCCGAGGCTCCAGAGGAGAGTTTTTATCCCGGTTTACGGTACCAGGCAGCTTACAAATGGTGGTCCGTCCGGGGCTCGGCAGGCAGAGAAGAAAAGCTAAGAAATAAGAGCAATGAAAAAGCATAGCCTCAGACTCAGTTGAGACCAGCAAAAAGAGTAGAAACAAGAGAGCAGAGCCTCTGACTCAGTTGAAGCCAGTTAAGAATTAAGCCGAAGCAGAGTAGCCAGCAAAAAGCCGAAGCGAGCCGGCCAAAAGCCGAAGCCGAGTAGCCAGCCAAAAGCCATAAAAAATATAGAGAAAAAGCCTTGAGCTTTAGTATAAAGAAAAAAAGCCATGAGCTTAAAAGAAAATAGAGAATTAAATAGCATGGTAAAAACCATGCAGGAAAAAAAAAAAAAAAAAAGCCATTGAGCTTTGGCAAGAAAGCCATAAAGAAAAATAAAGAAGAGGAGAAAAAAAAAAAAAAAAAAAGTCAAAGCCGCTTATGCAATTGTGCTTAACTAGGTGCGTTAGCTGTGAGCCTCTATCTTTAAATCTTTCTCTAAGATCTTTCTTTATCTTTCTTTCTAAGACCCCAGCCCAGCCCAAAGGGGCACCATCTTGATGGGTGTCGTTGGAGGCCATCACAGGAGGGTCATGATTTGCTCGCTCTCCTAATGACCACTCTTAATTTCATAGATCTGTACTAGATAAGACCCAGTCACTCTGCTGTTGGGAAAGCAGCTCTAACAGCACGTGCCGGACCCCGTGACGGCAGTTCTCAGCACACCCCCACCCTGACCGCTCCCCGTGCATTAACCTCTTCCTTCCAGCGCGTCTCTGTTCAGGTTCTTTGGATGTTGGAAGCAATCAAAGCTTGGCATTTGTTCCAGCGTAACAATGAGGACACGGACACGTGGCTGTTTCAAGCAGCATCATGTCATCACAGCATCTTTCTAAATGTCTTCCAACCTTTTTGTGACAATCAAAAACACTCGTTTGACATTTCTACGGATACACTTCTTTTAATATGCCAGCTGTCTACTTGGCAAATTGACTTAACTTTATGCAAATTTGATGCGATTTCCTTGTTCTGATGAGGTGGCGGGCGTGTGCTCTGACATGCAGCAGCCTGTGCGCACGCCGGCCCCCACGAGGGGTGCAAGTGCTGCTGCTGCGCCAGCCGGAATTTTCCATGTGAAATTGGAGAAGGAGTCAACCCTCGAGCCAGGAGGTACTGACTCTGGAATTAACCTGCAGCTGAACCTGCTGATTACCTCGATCCAGCCCTCTCGCTTCTTAGAATGTCAGCAAAAGGAGGTAATCCTTAAACTCCGGGCTATCTTTCACAGTTGGGCAACAGCTTCTTTCCCAGGCATGTTCCTAAGCCTGGGAAATGCCCATGCTCTCCTTCAACTCAGCGACACGTGCCGTGCCCCCCGCCCCTGCGAGTTCCTTTCTGAGCTGAAAAGTCAGTGTTTCCACTGGTTTGCAATTGAATGTCACCATGAAAGCCACAAGAGAAAAGCTGTCTGGTGTAGCAGCTGCTGGTGCAAATCCAATAGCTACATCAGGGTCCACACATGGGCCTACGGGGAAAGACCCTGATGAGATGCTCCTGCCTGGACACAGGAAGTGGAGAGCAGACAGCACCCAGAAAAGACAGACGTGCTCTCTAACAGGGAGCTTGCCGACTCTCCCTGTCATAGAGAAGCTGAGCCCTAGGCCTGGAGGTGGCTGGGGTGGGGGGGGGGTGCGTGCAGACTTCAGAGCTTGAGGAAAGAGAAACGCACACTTCCCTTGTGAACTGAGTGAGTGTGGCCAAGTAGACAGCTGGCATATTAGATGTCTAATCAGACATTCCAACATCGCACCTCCAGCCCAAAGTTTAGTGGGTCTCCACCTGAGCATAGGGTCTAATGGGCATCTCAGGACAGACAGGTCTAAATTATCATCATCACCACCATCACCACCACCACCACATCACCACCATCATCACCATTATCATCATCACCACCATCACCACCATCACCACCATCATCATCACCACCATCACCACCATCACCACCATCACCACCATCACCATCATCACCATCACCACCATCACCACCATCACCATCACCACCAATTCCATCACCATCATCACCACCACTATCACCATCACCATCACCACCAATTCCATCACCATCATTACCACCATCACCACCATCACCATCACCACCATCACCACCATCACCACCACCACCATCACCACCATCACTACCAACATCACCACTATCACCATCACCACCATACCATCACCATCACCACCATCACCATCACCACAATTGCCACCATCACCATCACCAACATCACCACCATCACCACCATCACCACCACCATCACCATCACCACCATCACCACCATCACTACCATCACCACCACCATCACCATCTGAAGGAGCCCCAATTAGGGAGATGGCTATTGCGGTCAGCTGGAAGCCATAAGTTCCACCTGATAATAAGTATGTATGTGACGCACCTGTAAATGCACGTGAGGCACCCGCAAAGCTAAAGGTATATAACCGGGTGAAAGCGGTCGGAGTCAGGAGAAGAATGAATTCATTCAGTCAGTCATGCAGTCGCTCGGTCGGTCAGAAGAAGAGTTCGGCTCGGAGAAGAAGAAAAGAATCAGAGTGGCCAGAACGTAGGCAGAGCGGTTACAGAAGAGAAACCAGATAGAAGAAGTAATTGCTGGTCAGAGTCAGGCAGAGGCTCCCGAGGAAGAAAGAAGAAAGAAGAAAGAAGCTCTAAAAGCTAAGCTCTCTCTCTCTCTCTAAAGAAGAAATCTCTCTCTTTCAAGCTCTCTCTCTTTCTCTCTAAGCTCTAAGAAGATGAAGAAGAAAAAGCTCTATCTTTCTCTCTAAGCTCTAAGAAGAAGAAGAAAAAGCTATCTCTAATCTTTCTCTCTAAGCTCTTTCTAAGAAGAAGAAAAATCTTTCTTTCTCTCTCTAAGCTCTCTCTAAGAAAGTAGAAGTAAAATTAGTAATAGCTTTACTCTGCCTCCGAGAGTTTTCCTCCCGCAGCGTTTGTGGCTGGCCACGACAGGCAGCTTACAACCATCACCACCAATACCATCACAATCATCACCACCACCACCACCACCACCACCACCACCACCACCACCATCACCACATCACCATCACCATCACCACCACCACCACCATCACCACCATCACCACCACCATCGCCATCACCACCACCACCACCACCACCACCACCATCACCCACCATCACCATCACCACCATCACCATCACCACAATTGCCACCATCACCACCATTACCACCAACACCACCACCAACATCACCACAATCACCACCATCACCACCACCTTCGCCATCACCACCATCGCCACCACCATCACTACCATCACCACCAACATCACCATCACCACCAATACCATCACCATCATTACCACCACCACCACCATCACCACCACCAATACCATCACCATCATCAACACCACTACTACCATCACCATCACCACCAATACCATCACCATCATTACCACCACCACCATCACCACCATCACCATCACCACCACCACCACCACCACCACCACCACCACTACCACCACCATCACCATCATTACCACCATCACCACCACCACCATCACCATCATTACCACCATCACCACCACCACCATCACCATCACCACCACCACCACTACCACCACCATCACCATCATTACCATGATCACCACCACCACCATCACCATCACCACCATCACTACTATCATTACCATCACCACCACCATCACCATCACCACCAATACCATCACCATCATCAACACCACTACCACCATCACCATCACCACCAATACCATCACCATCATTACCACCACCACCACCATCACCACCACCACTACCATCACCACCACCACTACCACCACCATCACCATCATCATCATTACTACCATCACCACCACCACTACCACCATCATCACCATCATTACCACCATCACCACCACCACCATCACCATTACCACCACCACCACTACCACCACCATCACCATCATCACCATCATCATCATCACCACCACCACCATCATCATCACCATCATCATCATTCCCTCTATTATAAAATCTACTTTTCTCATAGTCTTTCCCTCTCAACTGTCTCAACTTCATTCTCTGAGTGGCTCAGGTTAACATCCCAGCCATTCTAATCCCCTCTTTCTCTACACCCCACATCCAAACCACTAGCAAGTCCCACCAGCTCCACATATTACTATAACCAACCCCACTACCACCCAAACCACCCTAACCTCACCCTTGCCCCCAGGACTTGGAGTCCATTTCCAACTCAGCAGTCAGTGTAATCCCACCGTAATTCGATTCAGATGTAACTCCCCTGCCCAGAATTCCCCAGCAGCTTCCATCTTGGTCAGGACAGAAGGCACAGACCTCACCACAGTTCAAAGCCCTGCTGTCTCTGCCCCACTGCCTAGGTGCCCTGCTGATCTGAAGCCAGGCTGCCCTCTGCGTTGCCTTTGGAAACTCTGACCTGCTCCCAGCACAGGGCTGGACCCCTACCTGGGCAGCCTTCCTCCAGACACCTGCGGGGAAGCCCCTCACCTCCACTGGGTCTTGCTGAACTGGCCCTCCCTTAGTGTCGCCTTCTCTGAGCTCTCTCTGTGCCCTTCTCCAGTGACATTTCTTCATAGCCATCACCCCACTTATGTGATGTCCTTTCCTTATTGTCCTCTCCAAGCCACTGGACCGTTAGCCGCACAGTGGCGGGGTTCAGCTGGGTCTCCCCTGCTCTGTCCCCAGTTCTCCAAGCCGTGGCTGGGACAAGCAGCATTGGTACATGTTTGCTGAATGAACTTGAATAAACCAACCCTCGGCCCTAGCCCTGGGATGGAGCCCTCAATCCTTCCTGGAAGACACTCTGGTGACTGCTCAGAGTCCTGCACCAAGACTGTGGCTTCTCGTCTGCTCTGCTGTGGGTCAAGGCCCAGCCCTGATGTGCGCTGCTGGGCCCCCAAGCATTCAAATAGAGAAGTCATTAAAAAGGGACTTGACTGGAAACCGCTTCTTGACACTGGCTTCAGGCACCTGCAGAAACGCCCACTGGTTTTCTGCACTCCCTCTGGTATAGGGCATCTCCCTGGGACAGTGTCACACAAAGCCTGCATCCCAGGTAACAACGCAGCCCCAGATGAGCCTGTGGGCCCTTGAAGCATCCCTGTTGGAATTTTGTCAGTCCTGCCAGACAGCTCACGGGAGAAAAGCCCTGCCCGGCAGGACAGCAGAGCCACCGCTGGTGTGAAGAGCTCCCCTGAGCTGCTGTGTGGATGTGGACTGGGGCTTCATAGACCTTGTAGACTACTGACAATTTTTGGAAAAAGAAAAAGGAGGCTCCTGCTGTGGCCAGGTGCAGGGTGGAGTGCAGGTGAGGACATGCTCTGTCTTTGGTCAGGAGCACAGGCAAGGTTCTTGGCCTCTTATGAGTGGTTCTAATGATAAAATAAAGCTGACAAGCTTCCTGTTCACCGGCTTACGCCCACACTTTATTTCCATCCGCCACACTTAGGGATACCTGAAATCACACGTTCTGCATTGTATATTTACATATGCACTGTCCCTCCACGAGGACGGGTGTTGTTACATCTTTCTCATACGCACTGCTGTACCCCTGGTACATTATACAAACACCTGGCACACAGTGTTTAGCAAACCCTCGGGCAATGGATGAATCAATGAGTGAATCACAGGAATAAAGAGCCACAGAGTTCCAGCCGGATGGAAGGAGGAAATCTAATCACCATGGGATGGCATTTCATACTCTAAGCACAAAGACATATTTCTAAAGCTTCCAGGGAGAAGAAAACACGTTCCTTTCTTGGAACACGCTGTTTACCTCTCTACTGAGCAGCAGTGGGAGGCCCGCTCGGGTGGAGGGAAGCAAGGGGTGCGCTGGGCGTGGGAAAGCCCAGTGGCCGGCAGCTTTGGGCTGTTGATGAGGAGCTCGGCGAAGACAGCCATCGAGGACCCACTTCCTTCCATCTCGCTCTGCTCTGTGTGCCGTGAGTGAGCTCTTCCCGGGGACAGGCTCATGCACGGTCTGCCAGTCTCAGCTGGAGCCACGGTCGTTGTTCACACAGAAAGAGTCCCACAGCAGCAATCCTGAGACCCACCTGTACTCTGCTCCACGGCACGAGACCATCCAGAACCAAGGGACCCACAGGAACGCACATGCAGATGGGTGTGGCCAGCCAAGACCCTGACGCTGTGCGGTGGGCAGCCCTGGGCGGGGGTCAGCTTTCTCCAAAGAACGTGGAGCATGAGGGGAAAGGCGGGTGCACAAAACCATCCGGGTGATGAGGAGAAGCAGGGTGCCCTGCTCGCAGAAGGCAGGAAGTGCTGCCATGCAGCTGCAGAACTGGGCATTCGACCACACCCCCTCCTCACCATGCGGCAGGAGAGGTCAGCTCAAAGATCCACAGGGAACGACCTTGGACCTGGAATTCCAGGACCCACTGTGTCCCTGCTGGAGTGTGAGGCTGAAACAGAGATGGGGTCACCCGTGGAGAGTAGCGCCTGCTGAGCCCGGCTGCTCTGGGCAGCTCCCTGAAAGTCAGGAAAGAGGACATGGTGAAACACAGGGTGTTGCCGCCTGAAGCGATGGCCGCTTGGAGCAACGAAGCCGTGGGAAGAAGTTCAGAGGCAAACTGGAAACAAACAGCTTTTTTATTCTGATAACTTTTCTCTCTGGCTCTAAGAACGACTTTAACACGCACCACACACACCACCAAAATGGCGCAGACCCGATCAGCAATCTCGCTTAAGTCCCGCGAGATCTCAGGCCAAGTCCCGTGAGACTACGGAAGGCGGCAACAGCCAAACATCTCCTTGGCCCATAGTCAACCGCAGTCTTAGCCATCTCCCCAAACAGGGCTCCTACAACAGGGAGCAACCATGGACAGCCACGCTGAGTTCCAATGACCGTCAATCATCAGGTGAAGACAAATCAATCACCTTCTGACACCAACAGTCCTGAGGGTCTCGGGGAAGGGGGTGGGGCACAATGAGCCACCTCAGATCCTGCCACTGCTCTGCCTCAGGGTGGGCAGGACAGATGGTGGCGTGCTAGCAAAGGAGGAGCAGCACTTCTAAACGCGTGTGCGTGGCGTGGCGGGGGTCAGGGATGGCGCGTCTTCCCCACCACTGCTCGGTGGGGCTGGGTCAGCAGGATGACACAGGAAGTCACAACTCAATGAAACCTTCAGGGGTGAGAGAGGAACAAAAAGATGCAAGAAAATGACATGCTAAGTAGAGAAAATGAAATGAGAAGAAGGCAAAGCCTATCAGGAATAAAAATAGATATGAAGAAATTAGATCTGCATATTAAAAATTGGGGAAAAAATCAAAGTCCAGATATACCCTATTTGTAAACGGTATTTCAAAACAAACACAGCAAAAAAAAAAAAACTATATAGAATTGTTGAAATATAGAAATGGGAAGAAATATATGACACAAATCATAAGAATAGAAAGTATCTACAATAATAAACAGACAAAATGTAATTAAAAGGACAAGTATTAAATGGAACCAAAAAGCTGATTTAATTTGAGGGAAATTGCATTCATTGAAGAAGATTTAAAAAGTAATGGACCTTGATCATTTGCCAGCACAACTTAGAAAATAAAATAGGCAGCAATGACAGACAACAACACAAAGAAACCTGGCAGGGTCATAATCATAATGGGACTCCTGAAATTTCCTCTCCTAGAAGTTGGACTAAAGGCTATCAAAGTAAGGATGTAATTAAGTTAGCAAGTTTTAATACATACCCACAAGCTTACAGATACACTCAAACCCAAATGTACATTTTGTGTGTGTCTGTGTGTGTATATATATATATGTGTGTGTGTGTATATATATATATATATATATATATAATATATATATATATATACACACACACATACCTATCTACCCACACATACGATTTTGTTTACCAAAAAAAAATCAAACAAAAACAATGCAATTTCCACAAATAACTATGAATCATACATAAAAGCTGCCCATGTGTTAAGCTATGATAAGTTAAAAATTTCAAAAACCAGAGTCAATCTGACACATTCTTTGATCATAACATAATAACATAAATTAAGAAAACGATGACAAAAACTATCTATCTATTCCTTAGGAAAAAAAACTTAAATGTTTTAACTCACTCTTCTTCTAAGATGAAAACCAAAACTGAAATTGTAAGTCAACATGAGCGGTCCTGGGAGCATTGTGTGGCAAGATTTGTGCATGACGCAAGATGAGACATGGAGCAGTTTTTTGTTATTTATTAAAAACCAAGGTACATTAGAAATAAAGAGACCAAATGTTTACGTCAAAGAGCCGGAAAAAAAACAAACAAAAATAAACCAAAAAAATTAAGGGAATAGAATTACTAAGGACAAAAAAATTGTCAAAGAGAAAACCCAGCAACCAACAAACAGGAGAGGAGACTCGACCAGTAGACCACGGGCAGGCTCTCTGGAACACCGGCAACACAGGCATATTTTTGGCACAGCTAATCCTAAAAAATAAGATAAAGGGACAATAGTATTATACAAAAGAGACACCATTACAGAGAACAGAAACTAAACGTGACAGAGCATGTTGCAGCCAGGTCCGCGGGCACCTGCAGCCCAGCTACTCAGGCGCTGATGAGAGGGATGGCGTGAGCCAGGAGTGGAGGCCAGTCTGAGCAATGTAGGAGGCTCCATTTTTAAAAAATTATAATAATAAAATAAACTAATACTTTAATAGAAAATATGCATAAATTTGAAGATTTAGAGAAAATGGATGGTTTTCTCAATATATTTAAATTAGCACAAATGGACTAAGAATTTGCACTTAGAAGTGAAACACAGAAGACTATAAAACTCCCACAAGACAGCACAGGATAAGACAGAAGACAGGAGAAAACAGACGATGCTCATATGCAGGCAGTGTAGGAAGGAGTGACTCCATGCTCTGCTTCTGTTGGTGGGCGGGGCCGTGCAGGCAAGAAAGCCTTCTCAGGGCGAGCAGCTGAGCACGACGTGGGGTGCCTACCGCGAGGTCGCAGCTGGTGGGGCCAGACTCTTCTCCAGGGCCACTGAGGGCCATGTTGCTGGTCTCAGTGACACAGCTCTCCATGGCAGGCTCTGCCCTCCAGTGCTGCAACAGACCCCAGCTGCTCCCCGCCAGCTTCCTTCCAGGTTCTTGTCGGCAAATACAAAGAATAAGATTCATGGGACAATGAAGGAAGAGGGAAAGGCCCAGGATTTAGTCAAATGTGAGGTAGAGGATCAGAACCCTGGCCGGGTCTGCCCCTGAGTGTGCTGGTCTAGGGATCCCCTAGCACTGGAGGCAAGGCTGTTGGTGCGCAGCTGTTGGGCCCCCCCTTGAGAACTTCCATTCAGCTCTGCCCCACTCCCGTTTCCTCGCAGCTTGCCCACAGTCCCAGCTTCCCAGGAGGTCTGTGGATGGAGGATGCCCGGGGCTCTGAGCTGCACGCATCCACACCCAGCTGGCAGGGCTGCCTGGGCACCACAGGTCGGCACCTTGGCTCGCCTCGGCCCTGGCTCACAGCACCTGGCCTGTGCTGGCATGGTGGGCTCCAAGCAGCTGTGGCCTCTGTTCGTCACCCGCCCCAGCCTGCCTGGGCCATGCTTCTCAGCAGGGATTAGTGGGTTAGCTTGGCAGCAGGGGAGCCACGTCAATGTTACAAACCTGATCCCCGAAGGAAATACTTAATAAGCTGCACTTCATCAAAATTCAGAACTTCTGCCAGGCGTGGCAGTGCACGCCTGTAATCCCAGCAGCTCTGGAGGCTCAGGCAGGAAGGAGGATTTTGAGTTCAAAGCCAGCCTCAGCAACAGCAAGGTGCTTAGCAACTCAGTGAGACCCTGTCTCTGAATGAAATACAAAATAGGGCCAGAGATGTGGCTCAGTGGTCAAGTGCCCCTGAGTTCAATCCCTGGTACCAAAAAAAAAAAAAAAAAAAAAAAAAAAAAAAAGCTTTTGCAAAAATCTTTGCAAAAAAACACTGGTAAGAGAAAGTAAAGATGAGCCACACTGGGAGAAAATACTTGAAAGTGCATATTGCACAAAGGACTGGTATAAACAATATACAAGGAATTCTTAAAATTCAGTGATTAGAAAACAAAATATCTGAACGGACACTATCAAAGACACAGAGCACGAATGGGCACATGAACACTGCCCCACGTCCTGTGCCACTAGGGCATCACAGACTGAGCGGACGAGGCGCCACCGCACTGTCCCCCCGTGAGACAAATCACCCAGGACAGGCGCCGGTGCCGGCAGCCCGGGGCAGCAGGAGCCCTCTCTCTCCCAGTGCTGCCGGGAATGCCGGACGGAGCAGCGGCTCTGGGGGCGTGCAGTGCCCTCACCACACCACCTGGCAGCCGCACTCCCGGGTCTCTCCCCAGAGGAGCTGCAACGGTAGGTCCACTCGAGGGACTGCGCGCCGTGTTTGTGGCCGCTGATTCTCGATTCCCAAATGTGGAAGCAGCCAAGCTGCCTGCAGTAGGTAAACCGCACATATAAGTGGATATCATTCCGTGCGTGACATTCTGGAAGAGAGAACAGCATGGAGACGGTGCACAGGCCTCTGGTTGCCAAAGATCAGAGAGCGCAGGAACGGCTGAGTGGACAGGGGACTCCCTGTGCCACCGCAGCGTAGACACACATCGTTACACACTTGTCAAAACCCATAAAGCGTGCAACACAAGGAGTGCACCCTAAAGCACCCCTGGGCCTTAGTAGATAACGATGTGTCAGCGTGGCCAGATCACAGCAGGACTGCCGCGGGAAGGCAGGCTGACGTGATGAGGGGCCCGGAGGGGGCTGAGGGAGCGCGCTGGGGTGGGGCGGGGGGGGGGGGGGGGCTTCGCTTTCTGCAAAACTAAAACTGCCCTAAAAAATCAAGCCTATTTTTAAAAATCAGGTCAAGAAGCCATAGAAAAGCTAAGTTAACTAATTATCAAATGAAAATAAAGAGGCAAGTGAAGAGAAGCCCCTAAACCAGGGCGCGAGTGCAGGGCCCAACAGCCTGTACAGGTTGCCGAGCGCTAGGTAAGAACGAGGTCAAGGTCAGGCCTCACCAGCTCAGCCCCTGGGAACCCTGGCAAAAGGGCTTCCTTGCCTCGGCCCCGTGTCCTCTGGAGGCTCTCTTCTCTGTCCCTGGGGCTTCAGATTAGCTCCCAGGAAAAGCCAGCCAGAGCCACTCTTTTTCTGAAGAGGCACAGGACCCTTCAAGCTGGAAGGAGCTGGGAGTGGGTGAAGGAGGAGGGAGGCCGCCGCGCGCTGACTTTGCGAGCACAGGTCCTGTTGGGGTGGCTGCCGCGCATCCCTCCTAAGCATCGGGCTGCTTGAAATCTGCTGCCCTGAAGGGTTCTTCAAAACAGAAAAGACACACAGCTCCTATCGTGAGGTCCGCCAGACGTTCCTTTTCTGCTTCAGGCTTTGTAGTGAGAGAAGCCCTCCAGAGCATAGCCACAGACAGGAGTCCTGAGGACCCCTCCTCCCAACGCAGGTTCTCCGACAGCGTCTGACAGCTTGAGGGGAAGAACGTGCCCCCGGACGGACGTGCTGCTCGGTGCCACTGTTCCAGCAGGCCACAGACGCCTCCCCTCCCGAGGAGGTCTGCCTCTGAGAACTCCGGCACCGCCTCCGCTGACTACAGGCTCCCAGGTCCCTGGTCCAGGACAGAATGGCAGTGTTCTCTGGCCACTGCGGGGCACCAAGAGCCAACCGGACAAGCAGGAGTCCTATCCAAAGAGGCCTGGGCTTGAGAAAGAGGTGGGCTTCTCTGCAGGCCACTGGGCTTGCATGGGACCTGCAGGCTGGCCGTCCCCACACTGTGAGGCCGTGGGGCAGGAGGAGTCGTCCCGGGGCAGAGCCGTGGGGCCAGACACCGGAGAGCGGGCCAGACACCGGAGAGCAGGGAGGAGGTGGCCGCTCCTCCGCCCCACTCGGTCGCTCTCCCTGGAGACCCACCTGCGTCCTGACATCAGCTTCATGGTGCCGTCTCACAGTCTGTGACAGACTCCTCTGCTCTGTGTAAATTGGTGCTCGCTTGTTCACGTTACCGTGAAACAAAATTCCTAATTAGCAGAAGGAGAGCAGGACTCGCTCCCCAGCTCCCCGAAAGACTTTGAAGCAGAAACACTTCGTTCTTCTCATCTGTTCATTCAGTTAACCTCCAGCCAACACTGGTGATGCAGGGACCTAGGACAGGACAGTGAGTGAGGCCTCTGACATGCAGGCCCTGGAGCTGCCGCCGCCGGGGCGGTCAGGGAAGACCTCTGCAGAGCGGGAATCTGAGCAGAAACCGGAGGAGGTGAGGGAAGCCACACTGCTGCTGGGCAGACGCAGCGGCAGCCGCAGCGGCTGTGATGGGCTGTGTTTGGCGTCTGAGGAATGGAAGCCGGAGCCAGGGAAAGCCTGGCAGGAGTGAGCTGGAAGGGAGGCGTGGGCGAGTCACCGGTGGACCTGGGCCTGGCCTCCTGCGGGGCTGGAGGCTGGAGGGCCTGCAGGGGTGGGGCAGGTGGAGGCTAACCTGGGCACAGAGACCGGACTGGAGTGGCGGGCAGAGGGCTGGCAAGGGCCAGCGGGAGACCAGGCTGGCGGCTCTCACGGGAGACAGGCGAGACCGAGGCAGCTGCCGGTGGACGGCGGCGGCGGAGGAAGTGAGAAGCGGGTGTGAACGGACGGGTTCCTGGCTCAGCTCACGGGACCGCCGCGGCTGGCTGTGATATTTGAGAGGAAAAGAAGATTTCCAGAATGAGTCCAAGAACTTGGCCCAAGTAACTGGCAGTGTGCAATCCCCGCTGACAACGCGGGAACGACTTTGAGAGAAGCCATTTGGTGAGGAAAGCGTGCACTTTTGAAATCAAGATCAGGCCTCTAAGTGGAGGTGTCAAGGAGGCTGTAGGACGCAGGGTAGGGCGCAGGACGGGAGCCCAGAGGAGACTAGATCCAGAGCACGTGTCCAGGGCACGCAGATGGCCCTGTCAGCACTCCACTGAAGGAGGTCAGTGCAGACAGGGAAGAGGGGGTGACGTCAGACGGTGGGAAGAGAGAGCGGCCGGCAACGGGAGCCAGAGGCACGAGGCTGGAGGAGTGCACCTCCCTGTGCCACCAAGGAGAGGCCAAGGGCATCCGCTGGAGCCCACAGACCAGGGTGAGCCTTGGAATCGGCAGGTCAGCGGCTGGAATGAAACCCTGATCGGAGGAAGACAAGGAGAAGGCCAGGTGAGCGCGAGGACCGCCAGCATGCGCCTACAAAATATGAATTTGGGCAGTGCTTGCTGGGCGGAGGGGACGGGGAGGGGTCAGCAGACTTGATGGGCGGGGGGTGGACGAGGCAGCTCACGCTCTTGTCATTCTTCACATCCTTTCACCTGGAGAAGTGTTCTAGACAGGCTTCTGCACCCATTCCACGTCTTCAAGAGTCGTCACAGCGTAGAGAGGAGCGGATGGGCTGGGGCTGGGGCTGGGGCTCAGCGGCAGAGCGCTCGCCTCGCACGTGCGTGGCCTGGGTTTGATCCTCAGCACCACGTAAACATAAATGCATTGCGTTGTGTACAACTAAAGTAAATAAATAAATATATATTTTTTTTTAATAAAGAAAGGAGCAGACGGGCAGTTGACACGAGGTTGGAGGTATTGTGATCCTAAATTGGTGGCGGTCACTGACAGCCGTGTGACTACCAGGGTCCATGGGTCACATACATCATGCCCATTCTTTCATGAGGGTGAGGTACAGTGTGTCCAAAACGAAGACGGAGAAAACTCTTAAAAGATTGGGCCCAGAGGAGCAGAGACACGGGCAGCGGTGAGGAAGGCTGGCATGCGCTGGCAGCAGCCCCCATCGCAGGCCTGGCCAGCTCCCCTTGGCCTCTCTCCGGCCGGCTCCTTTCTGAGTTACTGTTCTTTCCCCAGCCTCTCTTAAGGTCTGACAGGTGCCGGAGCACAGGTCTGACAGGTGCCACATCCCGGAACAGAAATCAACACTGCCCTCCCCGGCAGCAGCGGCTCTTACCTTGGCACCGCCAAGACTGCTCAACCCACCCCTGGGCGGTGACCAGCCAGGCCCCCATCTGACCGAGACCCCTGGCCCTGGGAACCCAACTCCTGCCTTTGCTCTTTCCCTGGAAGCTGTGCTGACAGTGCAGGTGGCACTTGGAGCGGAGGTCCCCGGGCAGCCGCGTGCGCACAGTCCTTTGCTGCTTCCAGCACTTTGCCATCGGGTCCTCTGGGGCAGGAGGTCCAGCTCGGTCTGGGGGCTCTCCTCCAGAGCCAGGCCTTCACCAGGGCTGAGCAGGAGCCGGATGGAGACTGTTCCCAGCATGCTCATGTGGAGAAGGGCGTCGTGGGGCGGCAGCACAGTGATTCCAGAGCACCGGGATAACCAGGGGTCGAGCAGGGGGTGGAGCCCATCGCCCACAGCCACCTCAGACCTGAGCAGAGGCCTCCCCTTCAGGAGGACGGGCGGGCAATGCCCAGGCAGGAGCCCCCGGGGCACTCGGGGAAGCTCGGCACCACTCCTGCCTGGCCCCCAGCGGTGGCGGCACTGAGGGTAGAAGCTGTTAGAAGATGCCTATAGCCTGGCCCCGCCTCGCTCCCATAAAATCACAACCCCCAGGAAGAAGGCTGCTGCTGTCTAAGAGCTTTCCAGGAAAGCGCACAGTGCCCTGGGGTGAGAGACAGAGTCCCTGCTCCCGAGGACAGATCAGAGGCTTCAAACAGGGAAGTTCCGGGGCAGGCTAGCGGGTCCTGTTTTGGTGTACAAAGTCCCCCGCAACCTGGACCCGGAAGTGCTGTGCGGGGAACTGTCTCTGGTCCCAGTCAGGCTCTGTGGCCCGCCTGTGGCCGCCCTTCTGTCTGTGCACCCCACCCCATGCCTGCGACCCACAACACCTCCTTAGCCTGCACAGAGCCCTTTCTCTGGGCAGCATATTTCACACTGCGGAAGGGACACGCGGCATCCTGTGTGCGCAGGAGGAAGGCGGCTCACGGGGCAGGGAGCGATCCGGGCTCCCTGGGCAGATGGGAGGCCCCCGGCCGTACATGCTTGGCTTCCGCTTCTCTCGGACCACTGAACCTGGTGCGTCCCTCCCCTTGCTGTCCCTCCAAGGCCCTGCGGCGTTTGCAGCTTGCAGACTCCTTGGAGACAGCTGATGGCTTGCCGTCTTTGGTTTCTTAACCTGAGCCCTGAACATGGCCTCCGAGCAATGGCTGAAGCTGGCAGGGGAGCGGAGGGGTCGCCTCTTGGTGGAGCCCATTGGACCGGAGCCCAGCTGGCTGCAGCACCTTCCTCCTGGGGTCCTGGGGATCTTCCAGGGAGCAGAGCTGACGCCCGTCCGTCCGCAGGTGGGGCAACGCAGACCTGACCCAAGTCCACGGGAACGAAACCAGGTCACGACACACGAGTCAGCGAGGCTGCAACACCCCCGTTTTAATTAGGGGCTGTACCTTAAAGGGAAGGGAGACGGCACCGAGAGAGAGATCAGGCTGTTCCCCCACAAAGGGGGGAGACAAGACCTGTGTTGGGCTGCTGGGGTGGGCTGGGGTCCCACTGATCAGTGTCTTGGTTCTGGTTTAGCCAGGTGGCTCCTGATGGCTTGAGGGGCAACCTCTGTCTGCTTTGCAGGATGTTGGTCTTTCCTATCTGGCATCTGGAAGGGGGCAATTCAGTTCCCAAGAGGTGACTGCTCCTGCTGGGGGGGTGCAGTGTCATCATGGGGTGATGTGTCTGCAAGGCTCTGCTGTCCCTGGAATCCAGGTGTCTGCAAGGCTCTGCTGTCCCTGGAATCCAGGTGACTGCAAGGCTCTGCTGTCCCTGGAATCCAGGTGACTGCAAGGCTCTGCTGTCCCTGGAATCCAGGTGACTGCAGGGCTCTGCTGTCCCTGGAATCCAGGTGTCTGCAGGGCTCTGCTGTCCCTGGAATCCAGGTGACTGCAGGGCTCTGCTGTCCCTGGAATCCAGGTGTCTGCAGGGCTCTGCTGTCCCTGGAATCCAGGTGTCTGCAGGGCTCTGCTGTCCCTGGAATCCAGGTGACTGCAGGGCTCTGCTGTCCCTGGAATCCAGGTGACTGCAGGGCTCTGCTGTCCCTGGAATCCAGGTGACTGCAGGGCTCTGCTGTCCCTGGAATCCAGGTGTCTGCAGGGCTCTGCTGTCCCTGGAATCCAGGTGTCTGCAGGGCTCTGCTGTCCCTGGAATCCAGGTGTCTGCAGGGCTCTGCTGTCCCTGGAATCCAGGTGTCTGCAGGGCTCTGCTGTCCCTGGAATCCAGGTGTCTGCAGGGCTCTGCTGTCCCTGGAATCCAGGTGACTGCAGGGCTCTGCTGTCCCTGGAATCCAGGTGACTGCAGGGCTCTGCTGTCCCTGGAATCCAGGTGACTGCAGGGCTCTGCTGTCCCTGGAATCCAGGTGTCTGCAGGGCTCTGCTGTCCCTGGAATCCAGGTGTCTGCAGGGCTCTGCTGTCCCTGGAATCCAGGTGACTGCAGGGCTCTGCTGTCCCTGGAATCCAGGTGTCTGCAGGGCTCTGCTGTCCCTGGAATCCAGGTGTCTGCAGGGCTCTGCTGTCCCTGGAATCCAGGTGTCTGCAGGGCTCTGCTGTCCCTGGAATCCAGGTGACTGCAGGGCTCTGCTGTCCCTGGAATCCAGGTGACTGCAGGGCTCTGCTGTCCCTGGAATCCAGGTGTCTGCAGGGCTCTGCTGTCCCTGGAATCCAGGGTGACTGCAGGGCTCTGCTGTCCCTGGAATCCAGGTGTCTGCAGGGGGCTCTGCTGTCCAGGCCCTGAATCCAGGGTGTCTGCAGCAGGCTCTGCTGCCCTGGAATCCAGGTGTCTGCAGGGCTCTGCTGTCCCTGGAAGGGGGCAGAGAGGTCAGGTGAGAGCTCGGCTGATCAACCTGTGCAGCCGGTTTCTAGACGAGTGACTCCAGGTGACTGAGCTGTGATCCAGGTGACTGTCTGCAGGCCGGCGAGTCCAGCTGCTGGTCGGAAGGAAATCCAGGCCTGTCTGAGCAGGGCGGCAGGGCTGTCTGCAGAGCAGGGCGGAAGGCTGTCTGCCCGGAAGGCAAATGCAGAGCAGGTGACTGCAGGGTCTCTGCTGTCGGAAGGCCTCTGCAGAGCAGGGCGAGGAATCCAGGCCTGTCTGCAGAGCAGGGCGGTGCAAAGGCCTGTCTGCAGAGCAGGGCGGAAGGCAAAGGCCTGGCTCTGCTGTCCCTGGAATCGAGTCCAGCGCAGGGCGGAAGGCAGGCCTGTCTGCAGAGCAGGGCGGAAGGCAAAGGCCTGTCTGCAGAGCAGGGCGAGTCCAGCGCAGGGCGGAAGGCAAAGGCCTGTCTGCAGAGCAGGGCGGAAGGCAAAGGCCTGTCTGCAGAGCAGGGCGAGTCCAGCGCAGGGCGGAAGGCAAAGGCCTGTGACAGGCAAAGGCTCTGCAGAGCCCTGGAATCCAGGTGACTGCAGAGGCTCTGCGGAAGGCAAAGGGTCCCTGGAATCCAGGAAGGCAAAGGCCTGTCTGCAGCAGGGCGGCTCTGCTGTCCCTTGAAGGCAAAGGTGTCTGCAAGGCTCTGCTGTCTGCCTGGAATCCAGGTGACTGCAGGGCTCTGCTGTCCCTGGAATCCAGGGTGACTGCAGGGCTCTGCTGTCCCAGGGGGGAATCCAGGTGACTGCAGGCTCTGCTGTCCCTGGAATCCAGGTGACTGCAAAGGCTCTGCTGAGCCCGGAATCCAGGCCTGTCTGCAGGGCTCTGCTGCAAAAAACCCTGGAATCCAGGTGTCCAGCTGCAGGGCTCTGCTGTCCCTGGAATCCAGGTGTCTGCAGGGCTCTGCTGTCCCTGGAATCCAGGTGACGGCAGGGCAAAGCCCTGCTGTCCCTGGAATCCAGGTGACTGCAGCAAAGACCTTTAGGCACTGACGGAAGGAGACTCCCAGGCGCTGCTCCAGAGGTCTGGAGCAGGACAGGGTGACGCTGGCAGACGAATGTCCCTGCTCTTATGCAGAGCAGGGCGGAAAGGCTAAGGCCTGCAGAGCAGGTGCCTGCAGACTTGAAGGGGGCAGAGAGGTCAGGTGAGCTCGGGCTGATCAACCTGTGCAGCCGGTTTCTAGACGGAGGTGCTCCTGATGAGCACGTGATTGACAGGCCTGTCTGCAGAGCCGGCGAGTCCAGCGCAGGGCGGAAGGCAAAGACGATGCAGGAAGCGCAGCTCCAGCCCCGACTGCTCAAAATGAGGACCCAGAGGCCTCGGCTGAGCCTTTCTTGGTTCCCTCTGGGCAGCAGCAGGCCCAGGAGAGGAGTCGCTGCTTCCGAGAACAGCCCCTCTGAGTCTCTTAAAACTGGGGGCTGGGCTTGGACTGTCTTTTTGCCACTGGGGAAAACAGGTCTTGAGTCAAGGCCTCAGTGGTGCCCCTACCCTTTGTCCCTGTGTCCCTGACTGCCTTGCAGTGTCTCCTTCAGAAACAAACAGCTGGTGAGTGGCCCCAGCTGGCCAGGCTGACAGGTCCCAGCCTGGTCCCTTCCACAGCACCAAACTGCCTTCCTCCCAACAGGGCCTCCTTGGCTCCAACCAAATAGTTAACAGCTCTAATGAGCCGGGCGCGGTGGCGCACGCCTGTCATCCCAGCACTTGGGAGGCTGAGGCAGGAGGATCGCAAGTTCAAAGCCAGCCTCAGCAATGGCGAGGCACTTAGCAACTCAGTGAGACCCTGTCTCTAATAAAATACAAAAAAGGGCTGGGGATGTGGCCCAGGGGTCGAGTGCCCCTGAGTTCAAACCCCAATACCAAAAAAAAAAAGCTCTGATGACAATACCAATCTGGGTCTAAATGAGGTATTACTAAATATGGTCCTAGGGCTAACTTTCAAGAGTAAAAAACTGAAAATAAAATACAGGACTAACCGTTACATGTAAATTTCAGATACAGAGAAGTAACGTTTTTAGTCAATATTGCTTGCAGTATTTGGGACACACTTATGCTTCACAAACTATTTATCATGTATTCAAACTTCAAATTTAACTAACACCTGGATTGTCATGGGTGGGCCTTCAGGATCGGTCTGGAGGATACTGTATGCTGATTGACTGAGTGATGGTACAGGCCATTTTTCTTGAGTAAGGGAATTATTAGAAGAGAATGGATAAGCACTGGTTAAGAGAAACACACAGGACTACCAAGCCAGGCGCGGTGGCGCACGCTTGTAGTCCTAGCACTTGGGAGGCTGAGGCAGGAGGATCACAAGTTCAAAGCCAGCCTCAGCAATGGAGAGGCACTTAGCCACTCAGTGAGACCCTGTCTCTGATAAAATACCAAAAAAGGGCTGGGGATGTGGCCCAGTGGTCGAGTGCCCTGAGTTCAATCTCTGGTACAAAAAAAAAAACACAGGACCACCAAGCAGTGGTACTGAATGTAGGTCCAGGCTGGGAAAATCGAGTTAAACAAACAACTGAAACAAATAGGAATCAGTGAACAAATAAAACAGGGAAGGAAGTTTTGTGGGAGGAGTCTCTCCCGTTTGTACCAGCAAAGCACCCAGGTATCCCACGAGCCGAGGCTGTGCACCTTGTCAGGGAGGAAAAGCGAATTTTAGGATTTGTGGCTTTCTCCAAGATAGGCTCCATTCTACCCACTTCTCCATGATGAAAACCGGATTCCTCCGTAGGTGGTGACCTGCTGTTGACCTCAGGCTGATCGCGTTCTGTGGAAGATTTTAATTTTACCCTGCAATTAAAAATTAGTATCCCCTTCTGCCTCTGGAAGGACAAGCGAAAGGAGAAAGCAGCGTAAGAAGGAAATTATGGAGAAGGAAGAGAAAATCTCTTTGAGTCACTACCTTTGCTTAACTATTTAGCAGAAAGCGTAGGCGTTGCTCAAAGGGGCTGGCGAGGTGTCGCGGGAGCCCTGCACGCCAGGCTGCGAGGTGAAGCAAGAGAAGCGTCCGAGCACCTGCTTAGGAGGGCCTGGCAGAAGCCACAGGCACCCTCGGTGTCTCCTGGGTTCCTGCTGCAAGGCTGGACCTGCACCGAGCTCACTGGGCTCCTTCCCAAGGGGCTTTAGGGCAGTTCCCAGCTTTAGGGCACGAGGATGCCCTGGGCCCGGACGCGGGAGTTCTGCTCGCTTGCACAAGGGCCCACGGACACGTCAGCCCCGGCTGCACTCCAGAGCACACGCGTGGTGGCCCTGGCCCCCGAGGCACTGGGCCTGCAGACTCCTGCTAGAGGGACAGTGCTGGTAAGTGGCAGGCCCTTGCCAGAGGAGCAGCTTCCGGTGACTGGTGGTGACTGTGTCACTTCTGTGCTGCTTGTTCTTTGCTGGGGGGGGGGGGGGTGCCAGGGCCCCGCACATTCTGGGCAAAGTTCTGCTGCTGCGCCACCCCCAGCCCCTCTTCCGGAAACTCGCGCTGTCTGGATGACCCCGCGGACCTCCTGACACCACCGCCATCAGAAGCAGGGAGTCTGGGGCCCGGTTACTGAGGGACACTCAGTGAGTGGCTGCTCTCTGGTCCCCTCGGTGAGATTCCATTTCCCCAGAGTGGAGGGATTCTAAAACATGAGCGAGCATAGATCCTGCACCTACATTTCAGCAGACCCCAGGTGTGCGGGCAGGAGATAGGTCTTTGTTTTCAGCTTCTGGAACGCTTGGGATTCCGTGAGTGGTCATGGCGGCAGGAGCAGCTTTTGTTATTCAAAATAAAGTCCTTTGAGCCATTCCTGGGTTCATGCTAAGATGCTTTCCGATGACCTGGTTGCCTGGGGCCCACCCACATGACCAGCCCTGGGAACCTCCAGCAGCTGCCCCAACTCCAGGGAAGAAGGAGGCTCAGCTGTTGAGGTCCCCATCACCAATGCCAGTGACCTGGTCAGTCATGTCCTGGTGGTGGCGTGATGGCAGGGTCCAGAGAGCCTCTGGGTGGGAGAAGCTTGATGTGCACCTGGACATGCTGGGAGGGCGCTGTGCCGGGAGAGGCCACCGGGGCTGGCGCAGTGTCCCCAGACCTTGCCCTGTCTTCCCCCCCTCTTGCTCTTCCCAGGCTGGGTCATCGCAGTCTACCAGTGACAGCTGTGTGGCGTCTTCCCGGGTTCTGGGGCTGTTCTCAACCCACGGAACCCGAGGGAGAGTCGGGGAGCTGACTCCTGCCACACGGGCAGAGCTGTGGGGAGCCTGGCGATGGCCCCCGACGTGAGGCGGTGTTGTGGGGCTGAGCCTCCAACTGGGGGGACCCTTAGGACAAGCCGCTGGCCTCAGGCACTGCTGGTGTGGGGGAGTACTCCACACAACTGGCGTCAGGAACACCGCGAGCGGAACAGCTCAGACCAGAACAGAGAGCTCGCCTCACTCTGCAGAAGTACTGAGACGAGAAAAAAAAAACAGTCTCCAAAAATTTATAAGGGATTCATGTCTGGCACATCTAAGAAAGGCATGAAAAGAAACAGGAAAAATACCAGGAAACCAACCCAGTAGCATGTTGGCAAAGAATGTGAATTAGCCATTCATAGAAATGAATAGCTAACGAGTATTTAAAGACAAGCTCATATGCGCCAGGAATTAGAGATGTAAAAGTTACAGCAACAACGCAGGAACATTATACTCAGTGTCTTTAAAGCTAGATGATATCAAGTTCTAGGGACGATTAGACGATTCGAGGCTCCTCCTGGGCAGCTGGAGAAGACGCAAATGGACGTGGCCTTCATGTAAAACAGGTTTGCGGGTGTGTGGTGAGGTCAGGCCCGCATCCTGCTCTGTCCAGCAGCGCTGTCCTGCAGTACGCCTCGCACTCACCAGCCCACAGCTCCCAGGAGAAAGACGCCTGGGGACATTCCTAGCTGCACTGCCCTTGATGCCACAGAGAACAGGAGCTGACCTTGGCGTCTGTCCGTGGGGGGAGGCTGAATAAAACGTTCCCTGCATGCCACGGGACGCCTTGAAGCAGGCTGGAGAAGTGAAGGCCACCTGGATGGCCTGTGAAAACAAAATAGAACCAAGAAAAATGAGAAACAAATACATTTTCTGATAGTATAATGTGCATTAAATGATATTTAAATGAACATTATAATTAAAATGCAGTTATTTAAGAATTACCTTAGCCAGGTGCAGTGGCACATGCCTGTCATCCCAGCACTTGGGAGGCTGAGGCAGGAGGATCATGAGTTCAAAGCCAGCCTCAGCAGTGGCGAGGCACTTAGCAACTCAGTGGGACTCTGTCTCTAATAAAATACAAAAAGGGCTGGGGATGTGGCCCAGTGGTCGAGTGCCCCTGAGTTCAATCCCTGGTACCAAAAAAAAAAAAAAAAAGAATTATCTTATTAAATCAGCATTATATATATAAAGAATATGTTTAAATGAGAACTAAGGCTACATGAAGTGACTATTTAAAATAGTTAAAAGTAGGTGTGGCATGGATCAGGGCACCAGTGGGGTTCCTGAGAAGCTGTGCCCATTGAACCAACGGCCTGTCAGTCCAGCACTCAGGCAGTGACAGGAGCGCGTGCACCGCGGGAGGTGAGGAGTGAGGCCCAGCTCAGTTCTGCCAGGTAAGGTCCTGAGGACGGGTGTGGAAGGAGGGGCCGCCCTGGGACCCTGCTGATACACACACACACACACACACACACACACACACACACACACAGCTCTTTACCACCCGATGCCAACGCCCAGTGCAGAGTGTCCTTCAAAAGCAAGTCTGCTGCTCTTCTGGTCAGAGGCCGCCTGTCCCTGTGACTTTGCCTCTCCAACCCTCACTGCTCCTCAGCTGAAAAGTCCAGGCAGCTGATCAGCAAACAGTTGCTGGGCAGCCCCCCAGGCCCAGAGCTGCTCTGGAGAAACCTTCCTGCTGCGGTCACAGGCTGTGTGGCTTGCAGCAGCTTCAGGTGACCACGAGGCGTCACCGGGCCGGCTCAGGGGGCAGAAACAGGAGCAAACCTTGTGATTAAGAGCCTGTGGAAGCCGTCCCTTCCTGTGATGGTGAACTCAGATTCCCAGGACCAGGCTGGGCAGGTCCGCCCGTCCCCATCATCCACCTCCTCTTCTTCTCAGCCTCCTCTTCCACGGAGCCTGCTGCTCTGACGTGCCCAGGGCTCCAGCTGCTTTGGGATGAAGCAGTAAACCCAGTGACACCTCTGGGGCTCCAGTGGCCCCCAGCACAACGGCCACCGCACTTCATGGGTGGCCTCTCAGGACACGTTGGCATGGTCTCCAGGTCACACAGTTTATGGAAACAGTCACTGTGCAAATCCAGACTGTCGGTGGACAGTGAGGCCCACCTCCAGTTACTGGCCTCCCATGACCTGCCTCATTGCTAACAGATGTCTCCTACCAGGCCCTGGGGCAGTGGCCTCTACCCCACCTCAACAGCCGTGGCTCAGGCTACCGTTTGGTACTTTCTAGAACTCAGGCAGAAAGGCCACAGGACACTTGTCCCTCAATCTCACAGAGAGGCATCTGGGGCAGGTGGCGGCTGGGGTGCCGTGGACTGTGCTCCAGTAGAGACACCAGCCTGGGCGGCCTCCTGACGGGCAGAACCAGGAGCAGCCTTGCACGGCAGAGTAAGCACGTGTGGTTCAGGGACCATACGCGGGCGTCAGGTGACGGTCACTCAGGTGAGGACTGGAAGCCACCAGCTGCTCCGTGCTTCAAGACCCTGGGTTCTTCTTCCCCTAGAAAGCTGAATTCAGGAGTAGCCCTTCCCCCTGGGGAAACGGTGGCCACTGGCCTGGCTGCTCATTGCTGGGAGAGGCAGAGCCAGCTCCCTGGGTGCTCCTGGGTGCGCCTGCTGGGCTCTGTGGACGGACAGGCAGACGCACGGGTGGCAAGTCTACCAGGCTAGAGGACGGCCACTTCTAGGAGAATGCACACCTCAGAAGGGGGGGCGGGGGTGGGGGTGCTAGAACACGGGGGAGGGCGCGGTGGTGCTGCTTCTGTCCCACGGCGCTGCTGAGACTGCGGTTGCCATGGAAACCAGTGTCTAATCACCAGCAATGAATGACCTGGCTCTTCAGACCAGTTGGCTCTCTGTGGCATCCAACCTGCGGGGCACTCCCTCCTTCTTTAAATCCCCACAGCTCCCCAAATTCTAGAACTGGCCTATATCCAGCCATCTATATGTGGACGGTAGTGGGGATCGAGCCCAGGGGCGCGCTACCACTGACTGAATCCCAGCACTTTTTGATTTGTCGTTTTGAGACAGGGTCTTGCTGAGTTCCCCAGGCTAGTCTCACACTGGTGATCCTCCTGCCTCTGCTCCTTATCATTTTTAATGGACTATATTTTTGGAGCAAGTTCAGATTCATAGTAAAAGTGAGCAGAAGGTGGAGAGGTGCGCTATGCAGCTCTGCCCCGACACGGGCACGGCCTCTCCCAGCACCAACAGCTAGCACCAGAGGGACACGTCAGTCGTGGTGAGGGCAGCCACACACCGCTGTCACCCAAAGTTCCCGGTCACATTGGTGTCCTTGGGGTCTGCACAAACGTGCACTGGCACGGCCCTCCTTGGTGGCCTGCAGCCATGGCTAAGCTGCCCATGCACCTCCCTCCCCACCTCTCTGTGCCCACGCGCCAGCTTCCCGCTGCTGCACCCTCGGGGGCCCGCCCAGCTGCCTTCACTCAGAGCCACGTGTGTGCGCCCCAGCCTCGCCCTGCTCCTGGCTCTCCTCGCAGAGCAGCCTTCTGCTGTCCGCTGGCCCCGGGGGGCAGCCAGGTCGCTTCCAGGCTGTGCGACCATGAGGGGCAGGGGCCTCGGCTCCCCCGTGAGCACCAAGACGCGTGGCTGCCTGTTGTCGCCGGAAAGGGATTGCAGCCTGGAACGGCAGCGCCGCGGGAAGGAGTCCAGAGACAGGATGGAGACGAAAATATTCTTTAATCTTTCTGTCTCTGTCTCTTGTAATTTCTAACACCACATACACACTCTCACAAGAAACCAAGGCACCTGCTCTTAGAAGAAACTACAATATATCTATACAATAGCGATAACCCTGTCTTTTCTCTCTCTGGTCTCTTCCCATGCGCCCGAGCAGCAATGGCGCTAGCTCGATCTCTTGAGTCACCGCTCAAATCTCTCAAGATCCTCGACCAAGTCCCGCGAGATCCCAGGCCAAGTCCCGTGAGACTACGGAAGGCGGAAATGCCCAAAAATGTCTATGGCCCATAGTCAACCGCAATCTTAGCTATCTCCCCAAACAGGGCTCCTGCAGCTGCCAACCCGTGTGCGAGGGACGTTCAGGTTGGTGAGAATCTCCCAACTTCTCTGCAGGTGGCTGTGCCAGCTCACCCCCCCCAGCCCCACCCTACACCGTCACAATGTCACAATGTCATCACCATCCAATCAGGCTCCCAAACCAGGGACCCTGTGTCGTGCTGGGCTCTCACCCTCCTTTCTACCAGGTACAGAGTGGCTCGTGAGCCAGACTAATGTGTATTAGTCCAAGGAGGCCCGGGGCCTTGGGTCACAGAGTGCACCAAGTGTCCACATGGTGACGACCGTCATGGGCCTCCTGGTGAGATAAAAGCACACGGTCCCCGAACAGTGAAATTACGTCTACGTTGCTCACTTTTTACTCCCCATGTACCTGCTGAGGGTCGTGGGGCCGGGGTGACTGATACTGTGTGTCCCAGGGGTCTTCCCAGGAGACGTGGCTTTCTGCACGTGCATTGTCCATTTCAGGAGCATGCTTGTTGGCGAGGAAGTCTGGGGACAGAGCTGACAGCAAGCTTTGTTCAACACATTTATACCTGTGTGCGAGACACGCTTAGGCCATTCAAAGTCATGTTGGAAACAATAGATATAGGAAATATCTCGAAGAATCTGGGAAGCCCATCACAAATTTACTATTTCCTTACTCGTAATTGATCATGTTCCTAAACTAAGAGAAAGAGTAGCTCTCTAACTGCCTCCTCAGTGACTAGAGCCTTGTCAACCAACCTTGAAGCCAAGAGCGTTCTGACTACGCCGAGGCCTGTTCTGCATTTAATTTGCACTGAGTTAAGATTGGCCGCATGGTGGCTGACCCGCCTTTTCTACCAAGTTTCAGTGAGAACTTGAAAGACCTCTGTTTACCTGCACCTAACACCAGCACCTGTTCCTCTGCTCAGAGCCAATTTTCTCATGGGGATGAGATAATATTACGTCATTTGGTTACTTTTTAAGAATGAGTCACGCGCTCCAGGCCAAATTTTTTAGCAGCGTTTGGCTCATCCTCAAAGGAGACCCAGAAAGGAGTGACGATGCCCTCAGGAGCGTGTTCTTCTGCAGGAGCCCTGTTTGGGGAGATGGCTTGAATTGTGGTTGACTATGGGCCATGGAGATTTGGGCACTGTCGCCTTCTGTATTTTTATGGGACTCGGCCCGGGATCTCGAGTGACTTGGCCGAGATTGTTGATCGGGTCAGCCCCATTTTGGTGGTGTGTGCGGCGCGTGTTAGTCGTTGTTAGAGCCAGAGAGAAAAGTTATCAGAATAAAAAGCTGTTTGTTTCTAGTTTGTCTCTGAACTTTTTTTCGCGGCTTTGTTGTTCTAAGCGGCCATCGCTTTCACTTTTTTCTATATCCTCCTCACTGAGAACAGAGTCAGGTATATCAAGGAGTCTTTGCATAGCCTCTATCATTTGGGATTCAGTTATATTTGAACCCATCTTTAGAGACCTTTCAGTTCTTACCTGTCTGCTCCGAAGTCCCCGTACGGGCCGCCACCTGTTGCTGCCTAAAGCGATGGCCGCTTAAAACAACAAAGCCGTGAAAAAAAGTTCAGAGACAAACTAAAGACAAACAGCTTTTTATTCTGATAACTTTTCTCTCTGGCTCTAACAACGACTAACACGCGCCACACACACCACCAAAATGGCGCTGACTCGATCAGCAATCTCGGCCAAGTCACTCGAGATCCCAGGCCAAGTCCCGTGAAAATACAAAAAGCAACAATGCCCAAATCTCCGTAGCCCACAGTCAACCACAATTCAAACCATCTCCCCAAACAAGACTCCTACATTCTTCAATATGCCCACGTCACCAAGCTTCTGGCTCATGTGTCCCTCAGAGAACACAAAACACGCCCGCTCTGGAAGGATCTGTGAGCAGTGCTGGGACAAGAAGCAAAAGCTGTCCTCGCTCCGCGGAGCCAAGAAGGAGGGCGACAGAGACCCCGTTAACCTCTTGCCTGGGAAGTCTGACCTCTGCGAGGCCAGGGGCTCACCGGGGTCACAGCCCGGACCAGCGAGGTGTGCGGACTTCCTGAGGCCAGGAGCTCCCGCATGGGTTTTGGATGCCATCACTCGTTCATTTCAGCTTTCCTCCAGTCACTTAGTAAATGACGTGTTAAATCAATTGCTCTCCAATTGTTCTTTCCTGAGCCATCTGGTCAGATATTAAATCTTGAGCACCAAAGAAAATCTTTGGCATCACTATTCAAAATGCGGTGCGCTTGCATTGATATAGAAGGGAGATGACGCAGCCGGAGCCAATTAAGAAATTAAGAAGCAAAGCCGCCTCCCAGCTTGCGTCTCCCTGCTGGGGGTGGGGCTGGACTGTCAGGCCCGCTCCTGTGGACAGGCAGACTGAGGGGGGGACTGGGGGGACTGCCCTGCACGTGCTCACAGCCTGCCCGCCACAGGTCGCTGCAGACACACGGCGCTTTTCTTCTGAGAACACCACAGAGAAGTGCAGCGCCCAGAGGGGTGCCCCCGCCTGGTGGGGCGCAGCGTCCAGAGGGGTGCCCCCGCCTGGTGGAGCATAGTGTCCAGAGGGGTGCCCCCGCCTGGTGGGGCGCAGCGTCCAGAGGGGTGCCCCCGCCTGGGGGGGCGCAGCACGGCTCAGCAGCTGAGGCCACCAACACTAGCCTGCATGGGTGGGCAGGGAGCAGAGGGCTTGGTCCCAGGACCCCAGGACCGCTCAGTGACTGACTGTGTCCCTGAGCTTGGGGCCCAAGTCCAATTTTAGGCCAATCAGTGAAGGTCCAGCGCACAGCCCTAACCAGTCACAGGGAAGCCCCGTGTCTGGGTGGCCCCCTCCAGGGCTGGAGCAAGGGACTCGTGTTGTTGAAATTTAGGGTCGAAAAAATCAACAGCTTGCCATTCCTTGATGAGGTTTCTTGGGGGGAAGAAACCTATGACGGTTAAGAGACTTTTCCAAGTTTCCTGTTTGTTTGGGGAAGGACTCAGAGCTCTAACGGGCCGAGGCCTGCAGCACCGGAGCCTGGGGAGACGGCCAGAAACGTGCTGGGTAGCGCCATGGCCCAGCCCGGCCACAGACCCATGAGCACAGGCACAGACACTGCTTCTGGGACTGTGTCTCCCAGGGCCAGGTGGAGAGGTGTGCAGGGAATGTCCTGGATGCCCACTGGACGGCCTGCAGCATACACTCTCCATTCCCACTCCCCTGGAAGCCCTTTAGAAGGGGCTGCCCTCTCAGAGCCTTGGAGCCCGTGCCCACCCTCCTGCAGCCTCCGCCTCATGCAGACGGGCCTCAGGGCTGCGGCCAAGCAGATGGAGAATGACACGGCACACGCTGGGTCCCCAGAGCAAACAGAAAGGAGCGCAGCGCAGCTCCAGGGCAAGGCAGGGTCCCGTGGCTGCTCTTGACAAGGCATGTCTTTTTTTCAATTTAATTCAGTTTCTTTTTTTTCCTTTTCTTTTATTCTAAGTTGTTATATATGACAGCAGAATGCATTACAATTCATATTACACTTATATAACACATTTTTACATATCTCTGATTGTATACAAAGTATATTCACACCATTCGTGATATCTATCACATTCTACCATCTTTTTATTTTTTTACCCTTTTGCCCCCTCCCTCCCCCTCCCTCCCCATTGGCCTTTCTAGTGTTCCTCTAATCCTCCCATGCTCTCCATCCCAACCCCACTGTGATCAGCCTCCTTATATCAGAGAAAACATTCGGCATTTGGATTTTGGGGATTGGCTAACTTAGCATTATATTCTCCAGCTTCATCCATTTCCCTGCAAATGCCATTATTTTATTCTCTTTTATTGCTGAGTAATACTCCATCATGTATATATACCACACTTTCTTTATCCATTCATCTACTGAAGGGCATCTAGGTTGGATCCACAGTTTAGCTATTGTGAATTGTGCTGCTGTAAACATTGATGTGGCTGTGTCCCTGTTGTATGCTGTTTTTAAGTCCTTTGGGTATATACCGAGGAGTGGGATAGCTGGGTCATAAGATGGTTCCATTCCTAGTTTTCCAAGGAATCTCCATACCGCTTTTCAGATTGGCTGCACCATTCTGCAGTCCCACCAGCAATGTATGAGTGTGCCTTTTCCCCCACACAAGTTATGACTTGATACGCAAAGTTCACTGATGTAAAAATGCACAAAGGAACTACTTGCAGAGGACATGTCATGTACTTCCAAGTGCTGCTGCCTGACCTCTCCTTAGGCGTCCTCAGATCCCTCCACATTGCCATTTCAATGGTGACAAGGGACCATTCCAAACCATTATCCTCAGTGCTGTGGGGAGGAGAGTCAAACGCAAAGGAGTGGAACATACGCACACACCGCCCCTCGTGGGTGCATACTGTGCGCAGAGAATCTTTATCTGCAGGGCTTCAGAAAGTGTCGCCGCCTGCAGCAAGGATACCGCGGGAAAGAATTCGGAAGCAGACTGGAAATGAATAGGCTCTTTATTCTTGCTTCTTCTAACTTCTCTCTCCGGCTCCAACAACCTCTCCAACTCCAACCACCCCTCTAGCCAACCTAACCCAGTTAAATACTTTTTGCCTAACAAGTATACACGTGTCAACAGCTCAAACTTACAGGTGCGTCACATGGTGTTCACGGGCATAGAAAGATTCTTAGATAAATGCACGAATATCAGGTGAAGATACTGAAACACCTCTTACGGCTCTCAGCCAGCCGCCGTCTTAGCTATCTCCTTATTAGGGCTCTTACAAGAAAGATCTTAAATAAAGGCTCTTCTTTGGCAGAGCAGAGGAGTTAGGTGTGAATTTGTTAATAAGGGTTAAAAACTGTCAATAGACAGGTAAAGCAGTCATGCTCAGGTTTTAGCAGCCAGGCGGAACAGTCTCTTTGGTGGAGAACACACTAGAAGAAGCTCGGCCATCACCTCCCACTGCCCACCAGGCCCGTGGTCCAGAGGCCTGAGGCCTATGGGCAGAGAGAACAACGACATTCCTGTTCCTTACCTCCGCTGGAAGGGCAGGACATTCAGAAAATCAACCTGGAAACCGAACCCTTTCCTAGGCATCAGGGAAGGAGGCTCTGCAGGGATGATAGGAAACATCGAGGTGGGGCACACAGGGCTTCGTCCAGCACCCCAAGTATGGCCGCTGGCCTCCTCTACGTAGTTGATTGGAGATGCCACTAGAATCAGTAGAAACGGCAGCTGCACTGATTTCAGGGTGCGGGATTGTGCCTATGTGCAGAAAAGATGAAGAAAGAATTAAAATTCAGTCTCTAGGGGGTCCACGAGAGGTGCTACTGCATTTAAGGACTGAGTACTGAGCCCCCCCCCCTTCATGGCTTTAATTTTTCTGGGCAGGTTTAGGTTTCCATAAAGATTGCCCAGAAAGGTCCCATATGCTGCTCTCTGCCCTCCCCTCTGTGGGGTCCTTATTGCTAACATCTGGTATATTCTTTCTTTCCTTTTTTTTTTTTTTGCATTACTGGGGATTGAACCCAGAGTCTTGCGCATGCTGGGCAAGAGCTGTACCATTGACATCCCAGTCCTTTTTTATTTTTTAATTTTTATTATTATTATTATTTTTGGTACCAGGGATTGAACTCAGGGGCACTCGACCACTGGGCCACATCCCCAGCCCTTTTTTGTATTTTATTAGAGACAGGGTCTCACTGAGTGCCTCGCCATTGCTGAGGCTGGCTTTGAACTCGCGATCCTCCTGCCTCAGCCTCCCCAGTGCTGGGATTACAGGCGTGCGTCACTGCGCCCAGCTCTTTTTTATTTTTATTTTGAGATGGAGCCTCACTAAATCACCCCGCTGGCCTTGCGTTTGTGATCCTCCTACCTCAGCCTCTCGTGTAGCTGGGATTACAGAGGTGTGCTCCCATGCCAGGCTCAGGGTGGCACATTTGTCATATTTGACAAATCAGTGTGACTGAATCATCATCAGCCAACGTTCCCAGACTGCACGGGTGATCTTGACCAGGTGCCACGGCAGGTGCTCACCTTGTGCAGAATGTTCCTGAAGACCAAACCCGCCTGTGCTCTGCCTGCTCGTCCCTTCTTCCCTGCAGGCCCCGGCGCCCGATGATTTTCATTTCCCAACCATTACCTGAAATTAGTCAGGCTTTCATAGATCAATGTACTCTTCAGATACCGGATATGCTATACCAGTTTCTTTATTACGATTGCAAGCAAAATGATCACAAGTTGTTTTTCCTTTGCTTAAGTTGGTGCACATCAATTATATAGCATGGTAGGGTTTATTATGGCATATTTATGCAAACACAAGAACATAATTCAATCCATTTTATTCCCCAACATTTCCCCCATGCCCCTTCCTCTCTTTGACCCCTTTTTGTGGCCCTACTGCTCTTCCTTTTAATTTCATAGAGTCCTTTTGGTCATTGTTTGTTTTTTCTTTAGCTTCCACATATGAGAGAAAACACGATACTTTTCTCTCTGAGTCTTATTTTGCTCAGAATTATGGCCTCCAATTTTACCCCTTTTCCTGCAGATGTTATAATCCCATGCTTCTTTATGGCTGGATGAGCTCCACGGTGTGTGTAGACCACATTCTTCTTTATCCATTGATCCATTTTTCCATTGGTCCATTGATGGACACCTGCTCTGCTTCCACAACTTGGTTGTTGTGAATAGTGCTGCTGTAAACATGGGTGTGCGTGTATGGCTGTAGTCTGCTGACTTTGGCTTTTTTGTATAAATACAGAGGAGTGGGATAGTTGGGTCCTATGGTAGATCTACTTTTAGCCTTTTTTTTTTTTTTTTTTTTGGTACCACATCCCCAGCCCTTTGTTGTATTTTATTAGAGACAGGGTCTCACTGAGTTGCTAAAGTGCCTCACCATTGCTGAGGCTGGCTTTGAACTTGCGATCCTCCTGCCTCAGCCTCCCAAGTGCTGGGATTACTGGTCTGCGCCACCGTGCCCGGCTAACTTTTAGCTTTTTGAAAAACCTCCATACTGATTTCCACAGTGGTTGTACTAGTTTATATTCCCACCAACAGCATGTAAGGGTTCTTTTTTCCCTGCATCCTCTCCAGTAATTTTTTTTCTATTCCACAAATGAAGAACTAAAGATACTTGGAGGGAAACAGGAATCCTACATCAAAAGACTGAGAAGAGGTTTGAAGACTGTTCATAATCAATGGAGGGAAAGGGTCAAACAATCACGCCTTGTTTGTCTGCTCTCGTGTGTGTCTGGAATGCAGTTATTGAATCCAAGGGAGGCAGCAAAGCCAGCTAGTCGTTGTGAGGGTGTGAACTGCGCCTGGTTTCCCTTCTCCCCTGCGGCTGTGTTAGAGGAGCTCCACTAATTTAGGCTGCTAAGCCTGTTTTAATGAAGGTGTTGTTAGTGCAGTCTTGTTTTCCTGGGAATGTGAACTGCTGACATTCTTTACGATCTGTTCTCAAAGCCTTGCCGTCACAAGCTCAATCCCTCCCTTGGCGTCACCCAGTGGAAAGATGAGCCTCTGTCAATCTGGCTGAATGATCCCCCGATTCCAGCGTGGGGGTCTCTGCAGTAATGAAGCTTCGCTGTGGTCGTGAAGTCGGTCGACTGGCACGCTTGTCAGCTCCCCAGCTCTCTGGGCTGCCCCTGGGGCCACCGCAGAGCCCCACTGAGCACAGGACAGGAGGTGGCTTCAAGCAAGTGGAGACAGGCCCTCCCTGATCAGGAGCGGTGGAAGGAGACCACTGGGGGACTGGCTCACTCCTGAGCTCTTCAGACCCCTGCCCCAGTATCCCGGGCTGTGGACTGAGCGGTTATTTCCGTGGTTCTCACTGTGCGTCGGAGATGCAGAGCCCCCAGGCGGGAAGCCGGCTTCGTCCTTGTGGAAGCTGCGGCATTTCTCCTTCAGAGCGTCCAGGCTGCTGGGGCTCCCGCAAGGCGCGTGCCCCTCTCTGTCCCCAGCTCTGTGAGGACAGCCGCCCTCCATCCCAACCCTGGAGCTTGTCTCTCCTGTTCACAAAGCTGACTTACAAGCAATCTCTTCCCCTTTCCCTGCTGCCTCGGGAGCGTCCCTTCCAGGGATGGCTAGTGGTGGAAGCTGTTCCGGGGGGCGGCGGCTGCAGGAGACCCCAGTCCTGCACTGTGCCGTGACCAGCTCCTGGTCCTGAGCATCACCAGCTTCCTTGGTGTGAATGCTCCTGTCATGGGCCCTTACAAGCCACCAAAGGCTTAACATCTGGCTTCAACCTCGAGAGTGTCCTCCTCTGTTGAATCACGGAGCAAAACCAGACCACCAACTCCAATTTAAATCAAATTAAAGCAAGCTTAACGTGTGCGCACAGAGCGAGCTGTCAGCATCTGTCTCCCCCAAAACCAGGCTAGAGAACAGCCCCTGGCCTGATTACAGAGATGTTTTTATAGCACAAAAAGTTACAAAGGGCGGGTGTGTCTTGGGAACTGACAGCTGCAGGGTTCAAGCAAGCGCAATACCAGGGCAGGAAGCAGGTTCATAATCTACATTGTTTACGTCTCAAGGTGGGGAGCCAACTGGGATTCCAACGTCAGAGGTAAGGAGGAGCAGTTGGGACAGCAGAGCGGGTTGTTATCTGGTCCAGGAGGGCCGAGCACGGGTAAGTTCAAGGCACGGGCAGGACTCCCAAGCAAGGTTTTAAAACATCAAATTATGGTCAGGCCAAATAGAAATCCTAATATTTTCAGCAAAACAGAAATGGACTCTTCATGACTTTGGGACGAACTGGCTCCCGATCTTAAAATGGAATTGGGCTGGGTCCACCAGTTTTCCCACTGTTATCTTTCAAGTTTGAAGTAAGGGGCCATGGGAATCACTCCATCCCAGGGGCCATGGGAATCACTCCATCCCGACTCCGGATGGGACCGCGGGCGTCCCTCCTGCTTGGTCTGGACGCCGCGTCGTGCTCCCGCGCAGCCACCAGGGGGCGCACGCGCCAACCGCCGGGCCGGCCCCAAGCCAGGGGAGAAGGCTCAGGCCCCGGCCGGAGGACGAGGACGCAGCGCGCAGGCGTCCTGACGTCTGTTCTGCCGAAAGCCTGAGTGCACTGGAGGAGAACTGGGTCACCGCCGGAGCGCTCTGGGTTCCTGGAACCCCGGGCGGGCGCCCAGAGCAGACCGTGCGCATCCCTGCAAGGGCCACCGGGCAGCAAGGTCCCCAGGCTCGGGAAGGGCAGGCGTGTCCAGCTCTTCTTCCCTGGGCCCGAGGAAGGAGGCGCGGTTCTGATGGGGAGAGAGGGCCGGAGGCAGGGGAGGACGCGGGCTGCGGCTGCGGGGAGCTTCTGGCAGACGTCTCTGGTCAGGCCGAGAGCCTGGCACCACTCCCGAGTGGACAGAGCTTTCCAGGGAGGGCCGCAGCAGGGGGTCCTCGGCGTTGGCTTGTGAAGGAGGCGCACGAGGAAGGCTGCCTGCACGCCTTTGAAATTGGTGGGCCTCTTATTCTCCCTGGAAGAGGGTGGTCTGTCCAAGTGACGTCACCACATTCTCCTCTGTTTTCTAGTGAGGAGGCTCCTTCCTTCTTTAGGCCCAAATTAGACTGCAGAGCTCTTGAGAATTCCCCAGAAGGGCTTTGACGGCTTGGGAAAGAGGCCAAGACAGTCCTTCTCCAGGGCAGAGACGCTGAAGGCCCCTCTCCACGCAGCCCCCACAGACTGAGTGCCCGCTACATGCAGAAGGACAGGATGCCCTCTGGGCTGGTGGACGGACCATCGGTGGTGTAGGGAGCGTTTGGCACATGGTAGCCGCTCAACAACGTTGCTCCATGAAAGAACAAATGGAGGGATGCGCGGATAGCTAAAGCCCAGAGACTTGAGGGGCAACTGGCCTGAACTGGGTGCAGGTGGCAGCGTGTGTCTCAGAGAAGTTAAGGCCCAGCAAGGTGAAGGATGGCGGCAAGGCAGGGTCAGGGCAGATGGGGCGGGGGACTGGCATTCTCGGCAAGGAGAGGGGTGTGTCCAAAGGTGCTGAGACAGGAGAGAGTGAGTGCAGGGGACATTGCTGGGAGCCTAGTATGAGGGACCAGAAAGTCCAGCAAGAGGTGACAAAGGCCTTGAGGAAAAAATGAATGTATAGTTGAAGGAGCCTATAATCAAGGAGATAGCTAAAGATTGCGGTTAGCCGAGAGCCATAAAAGATGTTCTAGTTTCCACCTGATAGTAATACATTATCCAAAGAATCTCTGTATGCCCGTGAACACTGCGTGACGCACCTGTAAGCTCGAGCTGTAAGCACGTGTCCTTGTTAAAGCGATATGTATATAACTGGGTGAGTTTGGTTAGTGTGTGTGGGAAGAAGAAGAAGGTGGTGGTTGGAGTTAGAGCGTTTGGAGTGATTGCTGGAGCCAGAGAGAGAAGAAGAATAAAAGACCTTTTTTCATTTTCATCCTGCCTCCGAATTTTCCTGCGGCGTTCGCTGCTCCAAGCGGTTTCCGCTTCAGGCAGCAACAAGTGGTGGCCTGTACGGGGAATTCGGCGGCAAGGTAAGAAAAAAGAAAATTTAAAAATATGGGAGCGAATATAACAAAAAGTTGGTTTATAAAAGCCACGAATGAAATTTTTGATAGCGAGAACTCAGAGGATAGTGAGAAAAGTGAACAAGAAAGCATATCCTCTGACTCAGTTGAGACCAGCAAGGAGAGCAGTAATATAAATTCAAAAGTAAGAACTGCAAAAGCCATCAGAAGCTTAATAAAATTAGCTGAGGAGTATATACTCTCCTTAGAAGCTGAAACTCAGGATACTAGTGAAAGTGATAATAGTAACAAGGAGCCAAACCATGAGAGTACAGTCTCCTCCACTGAGCCAGTTAGGAATTATGAAGCTAGTAGTGAGGAGGAATCAAAAAGCGATTCGGGGAGCACAGTCTCCAATAAAAAGAACAAAAAGAAATTAAAAAAGAGAAAAGACCGTCAAATAGAGGAACCACTAGTGCCCTCTGCTCCTTCATGGATAGAATACCTAACAGAAACAATAAGGAGTATTGATCAGAATGTACGTGCCCTTGAGGTAGAAATTGGCGGCCTTTCTGAGCGCTTATACGCTCTCGAACAACATAGACCGCAGGAGCACCTAGAACTGCCAGTATTTCAAAACGAACAGGGACAAAGATATCACGAGTCCCTAGACTTTAAAACAATAAAGAATTTTAAAGAGGCGGTAATGACCTATGGGCCTCAAGCTCCGTTCACATTAAGTATGATAGAGTCACTTAACACCCTAACCTTAGCCCCCTCAGATTGGAAAAGTCTATGCAGAGCGGTACTAAGTGGGGGACAATACCTAATCTGGAAAACTCAATTCCAGGAACTTTGTTCAGAAATAGCAAAGAGAAATGCTGCAGCAGGTTTCCCTCAACGCAATATAGATATGCTCACAGGGGAGGGTCAGTTCGCCAAACTACAAAATCAGCTACAATACGATCCAGGTGTGTATGCCCAGATACACACTGCAGCTGTGAAAGCCTGGAAGACAATATCAGGCACAGGGGATCTGCAAGGCAGCCTATCAAAAGTTATACAAGGGCCTAACGAACCTTACGCTGATTTTGTAGATAGACTCTTAAAAACAACATCTAGAGTTTTTGGCGAAGTCGAGCAAGCTATGCCCCTAGTTATCCAATTAGCGTACGAGAATGCTAATAAATATTGCCAGGATGCAATAAGGCCATGGAGAAGTAAAAAAGACTTATCAATTTATATCAGACTGTGCAAAGACATTAACGAGGCTGTTATCACAGGCAACGTAATTGCTGCAGTGATGAAAAATTCCTCCCCTCAAAATTCCCAAAGGTTTCAACCTAGAACAGGATATTCCAGACAAAAGTATTATAATCAACCAAGATATGCTAAGCAATATCCCCCAAGGGTAATAAGATCAAATTCATACCGCGCTCCAGGCCAATGCCCCAGGTGCAAAAAGGGTATACATTGGGCCAATCAATGCCATTCCAGATATGATATATATGGAAATGATTTATCAAGGATTTCAAAAAACGGGGCACGGGGCCCAATGCCCCGGGGCCCACAAATGTACGAGGCACTAGAGGAGGAATGCGCACTAGAGGAGGAATGCCCTCAGATCCAAATGATTCCTCGTCACAATCCCTCCTACCCATTAACTCCCTTATCAGAGGGACAAGAGGAAGTGCAGGATTAGATCTCTGTTCTACTGCCCGGATGGTCCTGACACCTGAAATGGGGGTTCAGCTGATTCCTACGGGAATCAGGGGACCTCTCCCTTCAGGAACTGTGGGACTAATCCTTGGGCGTAGTTCCAAGAGTTTATTAGGCTTTAATGTTATACCAGGGGTTATTGATTCAGATTATAATGGAGAGATTAAAATAATGCTAAGTACACACAGGGGCATCATCTCCGTAAATCAAGGAGACAGAATCGCACAGCTGCTCCTCATTCCCAGTCTCCATAGTTCTTTTAAAAGCATGCCACAAAATAGAAATAGCAGAGCATTCGGTTCCACTGGTTCAGGACCTATGGCTTTCTGGGTTCAGGATTGTTCACGGAGGCCGATGTGCAAATTAAAAATTCAAGGTATAGAGATGGAGGGGCTGATTGATACAGGAGCTGACTCTTCCATCATAAATCTACAACAATGGCCTAAGCACTGGCCTCTGCAGAAAGCCTCAACCAGTTTAAGAGGCTTGGGATATAGTAATACCCCAGCACAAAGTGCTGTAATCTTAAATTGGCAAGACAATGAAGGCCATACAGGAACATTCCAACCTTATGTTTTAAACAGCTTGCCAGTTATCCTATGGGGAAGAGATATCTTACATCAAATGGGGCTACACCTAGCAACCAAGCCTGCAGGTGTTAAGAATAAAAATCCTAATCATAATAAAAAAGGCAAAGGACATTTTTTCTAGGGGCCACTGAGAAAACAATTTTAAAAATACCATGGCTCTCTAATAAGCCAGTTTGGGTCCCTCAGTGGCCCCTATCCAAAGAAAAATTGCAAGCGGCCCATCAATTAATTAAAGAACAATTAGAAGCAGGACACATAGAGCCTTCCACCTCTCCCTGGAATTCTCCCATATTTGTAATTAAGAAAAAATCGGGAAAATGGAGACTATTACAAGACCTAAGACAAATTAATAAAACAATGCAAATTATGGGACCTACCCAACCTGGACTTCCTAATCCTGTAGCTATTCCAAAAAACTATTACCTTATAACACTTGATATAAAGGACTGTTTCTTTTCCATTCCCCTACATCCTCTGGATGCCCCCAGATTTGCTTTTTCAATTCCTTCTATCAATAATAATGGCCCTGATAAAAGATATCAATGGAAAGTATTGCCACAGGGAATGGCAAATAGCCCTACAATGTGCCAACTATATGTGGACAGAGCTATACAGCCCATTAAAAACAAATATCAAGACCTCATGTGTCTACACTACATGGACGATGTTTTATTAGCTCACCCTAATCAAAAAATCTTATTTAATATATTTAGTGAAATAACAAAAAATTTTTAAAAATATGGATTATATATAGCAGAAGAAAAAGTTCAAAGCAGATCACCTATACTATATTTAGGCTTTAAAATCATGGATACTTTTGTTAAACCCCAAAAAATTCTAATAAGTAAAGAACATTTGACCACCCTCAATGATTTCCAAAAATTATTGGGAGACATTAATTGGCTTCGCCCTACACTAAGCCTCACTACTGGACAATTAAAACCTTTATTTGACATCCTTCGTGGGAACCCTGATCCATCCTCACCGCAAACATTAACTCCTGAGGCCAGGAGAGCTCTAAAATTAGTAGAACAGGCCATTGAAAGATCCCATTGCGATAGATTTGATTTTGCACAACCACTAATATTGATTATTATTCCTTCACAATATACACCAACAGGAGTATTTTGGCAACAGGGACCTATATTATGGATACATTTGCCTGTCTCTCCTAAAAGTACAATTGAGTCTTAAACCTCCATGGTGGCTAAACTTATTCTTCAAGGACTTAAAACCTCTACTAAAATATTTGGAATTCATCCTGCTACTATTATTACTCCTTATTCATCGTCACAGGTTGAATATTTGTGCTTCAATGATAATGATTGGGCTATAGCTAGATGCTCTACTTCTGCAAATTTTGACAATCATATTCCTAAATCTCCTATACTGTCCTTTTGTATCAATCATCCTATCATATTCCCACAGGTAATAAAAACTCAACCCATTCCTAAAGCATTTAATGTATTTACAGATGGATCCTCTAACGGTACTGCTGCAGTAGTCACTCAAAATGAAAAAATGATTCATATCACTAATCAAAAATCAGCTCAATTAGTGGAACTCGAAGCTATAATAATAGCTCTGGAAAATTTTAAAGAACAGCCTATGAATATTTTTTCAGACAGCCACTATATTGTACATGCTGTCCCTAAATTGGAGCTAGCAGGTCCAATAGCACCACATACTCCAGCTTTTAAATTGTTTTCTCAAATCCAAAATCTCCTATGGCAATGAAAAGAACCTTTATTTATAGGTCACATAAGAGCTCACACTAATCTGCCTGGTCCTCTCCATGAAGGTAATCAAAAAGCTGATGCCCTCACTAAAACAATATTTATATTTACTACAGTACAACAAGCTACTTTATTTCATTCCCAGTTCCACGTTAACAGCACTACCTTAAGACAAAAATTTAAAATCACAAAGGAGCAAGCTCGTAGAATTGTAAAAGAATGTCCATCTTGTGTAACACATTTGCCCAATCCACATTCAGGGGGTTAACCCACGAGGTTTGATGCCCAATCATTTGTGGCAGATGGATGTCACTCATGAGCCAAGTTTTGGAAAATTGCGATTTATTCATGTCACCATAGATACATGCTCAGGCATGATTTTTGCTTCCTTACATTCTGGAGAAAAAGTTAAAGATGTTACATCTCATTGTCTGCAAGCTTTTGCTGCATTGGACATCCCCAAAATGCTTAAAACAGATAATGGCCCTGCATATACATCCACATCCTTCAAACAATTTTGTACAAAGTTCAATATTATCCACAAAACAGGTATCGCTTATAATCCTCAGGGACAAGGAATAATTGAAAGAGCAAATCGGACACTTAAAAATATGTTACTAAAGCAAAAAGATGGAAACTGGAAAAATCCTAAGGACAGATTGGCAGTTGCCCTGTTTACCCTAAATTTCTTAACTTTAGATTCTAATGGACATTCGGCTGGAGATAGACACTGGAACCCACACCAACAACATAAACCTTTGGTTTACTGGAAGGATGTTCTCTCAGGTACATGGAAGGGTCCAGACCCAGTATTAATTTGGGGGAGAGGATCTGTTTGTGTTTTTCCAAAGCATGAATCCTCTCCAATATGGATACCATCTAGATTGATAAAGCAGGTACAAAGTCAAAAGGATCAAGACGAAGTTATTGAGGAGTCTAGATTGAATAAACAAGTACAAAATCAAGAGGACCAAAATGAAGGTATGGAGTGATTCCCTTAAGAGTCCTCCATTAAATTTACAACTTAAATTTCATCTTCCCGGCCGGGACAAGAAGATCTCTCTTCAGTGTATACACAATTGTATTTTTTTCTTTTATATATGTCTTTATGTCTGTGCATTTGTCTAAATTTCATGTTAATGTGATGTCACAAATATATGTTTATATGTGCGTCTGTCTAGTGTGACGTCACAAATAATTAAGCGCTTAAAAAAAATAGGTAGATAGATATAGATCCAAATAACGTTAATTCATTTAAGCTTAGAATATCCTAATTAGATAATCAATAGATAGATAGATAGATAAATAGATATTCATATAAGTTCAGAATATTTTAATTAGATAATCAATTATAATGATAATCAATTTTGATTTATAGTTGTCTCCGGGACTTCTCTTCAGCTGTGAATATGTTTAATGTTGTATAACCTGATATTTTGGTGTTCCGACAGAGGATTGTTTATTTGTTATTAACTTCATTTGTTTAATAGCTGATTAATTTGAATTATTTCAACAGGTATAGGATTGCTGTGTATATAGAGACTTGAGGATTCCAGCTAACAAATTATTTTTCCAAAGTGCCTTTAGCTTTTCTTTATCTTTAATGCAGTAAACACCCTCAGTTTCTCTTTGATTATTTCTGAATGTGATATTTTGCCAGCTTATGTTTGTGGGAGCTTAAGCAGCAATGTGTGTGAGCAGAGATCAACTTTTATTTTCTACTCTAATAATTCTTTTTTTTAGTTTGACAGCTCACCTTTTGATCTCAGTGCTGGAATAGCACTGCCTTTCCCTTAATAATGGATGCTTGAGT
Source organism: Tamias sibiricus (assembly GCA_025594165.1). NCBI lineage: Eukaryota > Metazoa > Chordata > Mammalia > Rodentia > Sciuridae > Tamias > Tamias sibiricus. The sequence goes on from CM046669.1 coordinate 101,227,440, forward strand.
TTTTAGGTAGCGGGCCCTGAAGATTTGCCGGTGGAAATGTCTAGACATAAAAAGGACGGCTGATGCTACAACTGCAGGGACCCGCGGTCGCTGCAAGCATCCCTGCTGCTCAAGCATCAAACAACCTAACCAGCAGTGTGGCCTCTGCTCTGCATGCATGGGGCCTCTTGAATCTATGTGTTATAACTTATGGACATTTTGATTTTCCATTATTTTGGGACATTACGGGACAATGCCTTGCGGGTATTTGTCTAAGAGAACTCAGTGCGTTACTTGATGAAACTAAGGGCAGCTGATTCGCTTAAAGAACTTGATACGATATGGAAACTTGGCTCGTCAGCAGTAGGCTTACCGCCTTAAAGCTGCAGCATCTCCTAAAAATTGGACGGCTGTTAGTCAACACACAGTCGATCCTGAAGGGCTCTATTGGATGGCTGGTTAGCCTATGACGGGTAAGATCCCCAGAAGGGGACAACCTAAGACACGGCACAGTCGCACAGGACAGTCTAATGTGGCCGGCATGTCAACCTAAGCCAGGAGTCAGGACAGCCTAGACTCCCATGACGGGTAAGAATGTCGGTTGCACATGGACGTCCTAGAACATCCCCTCTTTTAAAACTAAAAGGGGGAAATGAAGGAGCCTATAATCAAGGAGATAGCTAAAGATTGCGGTTAGCCGAGAGCCATAAAAGATGTTCTAGTTTCCACCTGATAGTAATACATTATCCAAAGAATCTCTGTATGCCCGTGAACACTGCGTGACGCACCTGTAAGCTTGAGCTGTAAGCACGTGTCCTTGTTAAAGCTGTATGTATATAACTGGGTGAGTTTAGTTAGTGTGTGTGGGAAGAAGAAGAAGGTGGTGGTTGGAGTTAGAGCGTTTGGAGTGATTGCTGGAGCCGGAGAGAGAAGAAGAATAAAAGACCTTTTTTCATTTTCATCCTGCCTCCGAATTTTCCTGCGGCGTTCATTGCTCCAAGCGGTTTCCGCTTCAGGCAGCAACATATAGTTACTTTTGACACTTGGTAAACATCAATCACAGCAACGGCTGACAGCAGGCCTGTACCGAGGTCTGTGCATCTTAACACTTAGACTTGCAGAGGGCAGGTAGGTGTTCTTGTTTCTTGCTACCCATTCTGCAAGTGAAGGAGTGAGGGGCAGAGAAGCCAAGAAACATGCCCAGAGTCACGTGGACTCAGGGTGCTCTTATTGGGTACTTCAGACAACAACCTGGGAGGCTGCCGTAGCTGAGAGACATTCTTGAGCTTTCTCTGAGGGGGGCTTTTAGACGAGATGAACAGAACACTTGTCTTATCCACATCTTGCTTTAATGGCATTTATTTGGGAAAAGTAATCAGGTCATCTGAAGCTAAGACTCTGCATTGTAGGCTAAACCATTTTCTAGGACTTGAGTCTAGATGGAAGAGGGATGATATTATCCATGACTTAATTTACCCAGTTATGAGTACTAATCATTATCTTTGGATAACCTTGACATTGAAAGTAGAGAATTGAGAAAGAGAGACTTAATCAATATTTGAACCTATGGCAGCTACTTAACTTTTAGCAAAGTACATATATTTATGAAATAGAGAATTATACCTGCAACTATGAAAAATTTAAAATTAATGTTAGATAATCTAATATTTAACCACTAAAATGAAACCATGAGAAAAAAAGTAAATATGGCATTTTTACAATCTTGGAGTAAAGAAAGCATAAGGGTAAAGATTAATAAAATTCGTGAAAAAAGCAGTCAGACTTTAAATGTAGGCAAAACTAAGAATATTTGCAACTTATTTAACATTTTTACAGATTAATAAGAAAAAGAAATATGTCCCAGTACAAAAAGAAATTTGAATAGACATGAATAGAACATTTGTTTTTAAAAACACAGAAAAGAGTACTATAAGTAACTATTAACTTTAAAATGCTTGAACTCACTAGAAATAAAAGAAACTCCAATTAAAATATAATGTTTAGTGATATGGTCATTTTTAGAATTTATCGAAAAGATAGAAAATCAGTTTCAGAATTTTGAGGGAAAAGTTTGCATATCTAAATTATGTACACTAAAATAGAGAAAGATGCAAAGAAAACTAAATACTGATTATGAAAAAAGAAAAGGAAAACCTCTAAAAAAGAATTCCTTTAGTCTGCAAAAGGGAAACCACCTATCAACTGAGGTTTTCCAGTTGAAAAAACTCAGGTTCAAGAACTTTAGGGCCAATGTGTGTCTTAGCTATCTGATGGCAAAGAAACTGCACTTGTTTTTGCTTGGAATTAAATAATTCTAACTCAACTTCCATCTATGCAAGTGCTATGGAGTGTCCCACTAAGTAATAATTTCCCGACTTATTCTTGCCTTGACTATTCTGACTTCCAGTCCGACGCCTCGAATCAGCACCTCGTGTTGCCACGCCACTATGCCTTTCATTCCAGACTTCCCCATAAAACATCCGCAATGTGCGGTGTCCCGTGTGCTGGGGCAGCGGGACAGGCTGCTGAGAGACGAGGAAGGTACCCAGAGATGGTGGGGGTGAGACAAATGGTTCATGGAAAATGTTTACAGGGAAGGTCCCGGGTGACAAGGTGTTAGGTACTTGTCCGGAAGTCCAGTGGTGACCGGCTGGACTCAGGACGCCTGTGGTGCTTTGCCAGAGAACAGCACCTCCTGTCCCTCATGACAGTTTGTCCTGGGGCAGCTGCCCGGCAGGCACTTCCCTCTGCACGTGCTCTGACCTGCACAGATGCCCAGGAGGGGGTTTTATTGGTGAGGGCACAGTAGCAGCGATGTCATCCATGTGCTTGACGTACTTTGCTCCTTGTGTGACTGGCATCCCGAGGAGGAGCTGTCTGCAGGGAGCACAAGCTCACCTTGTTCACATCAGACACGAGGGAACGTCAGAATCCTTCTAGGTGACACCCAGGGCGTTCCAGCTGGGCAGGCTCCCCTGGTTCCCTGGGCTTTCAGTCCTGTGAGCTGGGAGGGGCACTTCAGGGCCAGGGCATTCCTGCCCTCCTTTTCCTGAATGGTGATGCAATGGCACTGCCATTTAGAATGCTTATGCTGTGCTCTCTGGAAAGTCCCAGAACATCGTGCGTAAGAGCAATTTAAAAAGTAAAGGCCCACACTCTCCCTCGAGTAATAAATCATTCACAGACTAATGTTTCCCTGGTAAATGAGCCTGAATTTAGGACCCAAGCTTCTGCTGTCTGAAAGCTTTCTGCCTCTGTGTCATAAATGGATGGTGTTATAACTTGTACTGGAGTAGTCTCTAGAAAAACTCAGATGGCGTAGGACAAACGTGTGTGTGTGTGTGTGTGTGTGTGTGTGTGTGTGTTCATTCCTTCACACACCCCTCCCACAGAAGATGTGTGCTCACTGGGGCTGGTACCCCCACCTGCGTGTGGTGAGGGGTACGCAAGAAGTTAGATTTGCAATAGTGTGCGATAGTGTGCAATAGTGTGCAATAGTGGGTGGCCTTCCTGAGTTCGACCCTACCCAACAAAGCCTTATTCCCCAGTATTAAATTCTTCTCATTCTCATTAAAATTTAATTAAAATAAAAGTTCTCATTTAAATGTAAATGAATTTGATTAATTAAAATTTGATCTAAAGTTTTTAATTTAGTTAATAAAATAAAAACGAAATTTAAGTTTAATTACTTTTCCTCTTGAGTGGTGCAGAACTTCAATAAAACAGCGTTGGGGAAGGCGGCAGGAGAACCGGAGGCAAGAGGAACCCAGCGCAGGTGGCCTCCTGTCATCCGCCGGCCTGCTTGGGCTGTCCTGCCTGGGTGACACTGTGCCCGCTGATCGTGGGGAACACGGAGCTCGGGCCTGTGCCCAGGCACCGTCCCCCATGGCAGCTGCCCACGCGTTCTTCAGAGCTCCCCGCGGCCCCGCAGGTTCATGGGACACCACTAACTCCCCGCCGGTGCCCTGCCCTGGCCGGGGCACTGCCTGCGGGACGTCCGGCAACTCTGTCTCTAGGGGTCTTCCCCGGCCTCCGCGGCTCTGCCCACCCTCTCCTCTCACCTAGTAGGGGTGCTGCTCCCGACGCTGGGGTCGCCACTGTGTCCTCACCTTTGTTCCCTGTCCCTTGGTGGTTCTGACGCACTGTCCTCATGGCTTCCTGGTGCAGTTCTGCCCAGGCTTCAGGATTCCCCTCAAACGCCCCTTCCCACAGGAGTCCGGACCTGCCCACCCTGCTGCCCAGTCTCTGCCCCCGTGCCCCGCACCCTGCAGCAGGTGGGCACAGCCTGCCCACCTCAGCTGCCTCGGTTCTCTCTTCCTCCCGCCTGTCTGCAGGTGTCTTGCGGGAGGACAGGTCTTGTGGACGGTATCCCCCTGAGTTTCTAGTTCAGAGCCCAGGACTGAGAGACAGCCACCAACTCCATCAACCACCATACTCAGAAAAAAGATCTCACAAATAAATGCTTTTAAGATTTTTAAATACTTTAGAAAAGGTCATCTCAGAAAAAAAATAAGTTTTAAAAAGTTTTTAAAAAAGCTGGGCATGGTGGTCTGGGATTGTGGCTCAGCGGTAGAGCGCTCACCTAGCACGCGTGCTGCCCGGGTTCGATTCTCAGCACCACATAAAAATAAAGGCATTGTGTACAACTAAAGCAAACAAATAAATATTAAAAAAAAAAAAAAAAAAAACTGGGCATGGTGGCACACACCTGTAATCCCAGCACTTGGGAGGCTGAGGCAGGAGGATTGAAAGTTCAAAGCCAGCCTCAGCAATGGCGAGGCACTTAGCAACTCAGTGAGACCCTGTCTCTAAATAAAATACAAAAAACATGCTGGGGATGTGGCCCAGTGGTCGAGTGCCCCTGAGTTCAATCCCCAGTACCAAAAATAAGTTTTTCTGAAAATTCTTTCAAACAATTTTTAAAGTTGAAAAAAGGGTCCCTATACTTTTTAACACAGTTCCTTTGGAACTTGACATAATGAGCAATTTGACATGTGCTTTTCTGTCATTTCCATAAATATTTAAGCATGGAACTGTATAGTTTTCAAATACAAAATTAATAAAATTTTGTTTTGTTTATAAAAATGGGTTGATAGTTTTCACACGTGAGAAGAGAACTCCTGGTTGGAAACTAGGATTTTCCCCCATAAGGAGTGTGGTGAGGCCCAAGTTCCTGGAAAAGCAGACACAGCTGATAAATGTGGCTCACCTGTGTTTAGGTCAAGGATGTCCACCAAGGCCCTTAGGTAGTGAGAGCTGGTGATGCCCACCAGGGCCACGAAGACTGTGGCCAGCATGCTCAGCGAGAGTTTGCAGGAACTAAGGGTGTGGCCAGCTTGGAGCCCAGAAGCTGCACTTTTGCTGAGCACCCAGTAGTTCCATCGTGGCTTGGCCACGGAGCTCCCAGGATGAGGGTCTGTCTCGAGTGACACCTTTCTGAAAATCTGACATACCTTTGGCATGCGAGTGGGCTCTCCTAAAGGGTCAGGGACCCCTAGATTTGGCAGGTATGGGACCTGCCTTTCTTCAACTCCTCCTCCTCCTCCTCCACTGATGCTCTGAGGGTTCACTGGGGACTCATGTGCAAACTGCCGTGGGCTCTCTGAAGACCAGCCTTGGCTCACGTGCAAACAGGGGTTGCTCCTTGTGAGCGCCGAGCCCCCGAGAGCGGGCAGCTGTGTGAGAGCAGAGCAGCCCTGCATCCTGTGCGGAATTCCCGTCAGCCGGGAGGCAGGAAGCGTCCCGGCTCTGCTGGCTGTGAATCTGAACTTTCTGGTTGGGAGACGGGTTGGACGCAGGGTTTCTATCAAACTTACTGTCTCAAAAGTGTTGAATATAGGCTCTGGGAGAAACAGTTTTGGAGAATATTGTTATGCTACCCCTAAATCAAATGGTCCCTCTTTTGAAATAATGAAGTAAATGAAACAAACAACAACTACAGCAGGTGTGATGCAAGCAGCAGTGTCGCGAAGTTATAAGGGGTTGGGGTCTTTAGCCCTCCGTACCCAGGATGGACCTCTTTTGTCCAGCAAAAGAGGCCAGAGAGGCCAGAGAGGCCTACCCCAACAAAGACAATAGATTGGGAAAGCGAAGGCCGCCGACGCGTCCTCCCCCGACTTCAAAAGACTCAGAGCCTTGTCGGGGAGCCCAGTCAGTCAATGCTGGAACTCGGTTTATTGAGGAAGTTGGACGGTCTTATAGAGGACATGGGCCAATCAGCAGAAAGATCATAGGGACACATAAGGAGCATGGGCAGATGGCATTGGCGGAGCCATTGGCCTATCCTTGGGGTGGTTTCAGTTCTCACAGCCACGCCCCTGCTTAGCCTAGGTCCTGGAACAGGGCGTGGTCGTGTGGCCAGCAGCCAGAAAGCAGAGCTTTTCCATCTCCTTGGCAGACAGTGTGAGGTCCCCACACAGCAGGGGGCCCTGTCCCCAGGCCCGGTCTGCTGTAAGTGGCTGCCTGCTTTGTCTGCTTGGACTTCTGTCTGCGTCCACAGCGTGGGTCAGGTGGGGCGCCAGCTCCAGAGTCCATGTGGACATGGGGACCTTCCATTTACGTCCTCCTTAAGAGCAGCTCGGGTCTGTCCTGCCAAGTGCCAGAGGCTATCAGGAGGGTTCAAGGCTTCCAGGGAGGTGGAGCCACAGGGAGGGGAGGTGGGGCGGGGAAGGAGAGAGTCTTCCACCAGCTTCTGGGCTGACTCAGACCAGAGCACAGGAGGCAGGAGACTGGAGGCCAGCCCTGGGGAGGCCAGCCCTGGGGAGGCCAGCCCGGGGAGGCCAGCCCTGGGGAGGCCAGCCCCAGGGAGGCCAGCCCCGGGGAGGCCCATGGAGCCCACGCTGGGTGGTCCAGCAGGGGAATTGCAGCAGCTGCTGAGCTGCTGCTACCAACTTGCTCAGTGTGATGTTCACAGTCCACCTTGATTTTTCTTTCTGCTCCTCATTCCATCTAGTCCTCTAAGATGTGTTTCTTGCTTATATTGCAGTGCCCACAGTGGCTGTTTCGAATGAGCCTCTCTCCCTGGGAGCCACCGATAGCCTCATTACCTTTGCACGGATGATTTACACTAGCAGTTTTCTAAATCATCAAGGGAGATTGATGTGGCGCGGCCCGGCTTCCTCTCCGCTGCATCTCTCCACAGCCAGGCCCTGGCTTCTGTTCGGGTCCCCCCTCCTCACCCCCTGCTCTCTCTCTCTTGCTCTCTGCCTTTCCCTTGGGGTGCTGAAGGTCCCCCTGCCCTCACTTGCCCTGCCCTCCCGCCTTCTGCATCTCGAGCGGACACCGTGGAGTTCCTGCGTCCACTGTCGGGTCTGCATCCACCTGCTCCAGGGCCGAGATCCGGGGAGACCAGCAGCCTGAGCCTCCCGTCAAACCCACCACAAGGGAAAGACGGAGAAAGGGAAAGAAAAAATTAAAGCTTTACAAGATGAAAGTCTTCCAAATTGTTAAAATAAACAAAGCTTAGAGGAATACTATTTTACATAAATAAAGGTTACAAATAAAGGAGATAAAAAGGTAGAATCACCTCAGTAGAATAGACTGGCGGCCGAGGGGTGGTGGTGGATGGATTCGCCAGCAGTGCAGTCCATGAAAGAAAAAAATTGATAAGCTGGACTTCATGAATGTTAAAGTGTTGTCCCCTGCAAAAGACACCAGCAAGAGAATGAGAAAATAGCCCCGGATTGGAAGGAAAATGTTCACAAAATATGCATCTGATAAAGAACTGTTCTCCAAAACATGCAAAGCTCTTAAAACTCAATAATAATGACAAAATATGCATCTGATAAAGAACTGTTCTCCAAAACATGCAAAGCTCTTAAAACTCAATAATAATGACAAAATATGCATCTGATAAAGAACTGTTCTCCAAAACATGCAAAGCTCTTAAAACTCAATAATAATGATAAAGCCCAATTAGAAATGGGGCCAGCAGATATCTTACCAAAAATATACATAGATATCAACTAAGCGTCGTGTGGACACCTGCTATACCTCATGTCACTGGGCAAATGCAGTCAAAGCCAGGAGAGCCAGACCCTTTAGAATGGCCCAAGCCTAGAACGCGGCCTGCACCACATGCTGGTGAGGATGTGGAGGCAGGAGCTCCCGGTGGTTGCTTGGTAGAAAGGCAAAGAGCGCAGCCACTTTGCAAAACAGCTGGATGGTTGCTTGCAAATCCAAACCCAGTTTACCACGTGATGTGCTATCACTCTCCTGGGCATTTACCCAGAGAATTGAAAACTTGGGTCCACAGGAAAACCTGCTCACAGATGTTGATAGCCGCTTTATTTGCATACGCCAAGACTTGGAAGCAACTCAGATGTCCTTGAGCAGGTGCGAGAATAGGTCACTGTACACAAGACCCAGAGTCCTCAGTGCTCCTGCATAGACCAAGACTTACTGTTACTGCCTTTGGGCCCCAATGTGTGACATATATATTCAACAGCATTTGCCAGATTAAACATAATCAAATTATAAATTTATTTTGTTCGACAATTTTGTTGGAATGCATATAGTGAGAAAGTGTTATGTTCCTTTGAAAGCCAAAGAGAACCACAGCTTTTCCCTAAATGCTCAGTACACCCCAAGAGGGCATTTTAAGGACCATTGCCAGCAACCCCACTTTTTTTTCTGGATTCATTCCATTCTAAAACAATTTTGCTGGTATTACCCATTGAATTTTTGAGGATAGTGCTTTAGTCCATTTTGTGATGCTGTAACAGGATATTTGAGACTGGGTAGTTTATAAAAAAAATAAATTTGCACAGTTCTGAAAGGCTGGGAAGTTTCTTCTTCAGATTGAATCCTCTGGTGACAATATACAATGTAATTACTTTGTGTGTTGATGCAGTATTAAGCAACACTGCTTAGATATTTTGTTTAGTCCAATAATTTATCTATAAATGCCTTCATATTTTACATGAAAAGTTGTTTTATCTGTGAATAGTGGTAACTGTCTTTCAGTTCTAATTATTTTACTGTTAGAATTTCTTGTCTTACTATATTTCCTACTACTTCTCATTCAGTGTTGAAAACAGTGGTGATAATTGGAATTTTTGTCTAATTTGCAACAATTCATAGAACAAGTGGACAGAAATTTGGCAAGGATACAGAAGGTCTGAACAGCACCATCAGCCTCCTTGATCTAATTGGCAATTAGACTCTGATTGCCTTGATCTAATTGACAACGACACCCCATGCAACTATAGCGGAACACTCACTTTTCTGAAGTATACCTGGAATCCTCAAAAAATTGATCAGATTCTAGGCAACAAACAAGTGTTAATAAATGTTAAATAACTGAAATCATAAAAAGTAAGTTTCCTAGCCATAATAAAATTAAACTCAAAATTACTAACAGAGACTATACTCTCTAAATACTTAAAAGTCAAATTTAAAATCTCCTAAATAACCCGAGGTCAAAGAAAAATTGCACAGGAAGATCAGAAAAGATTTTGATCTGAATGAAAATTATAACAGGGCATAAGAATTTGTGGAATGCAGTTCCAGCTTTCTTCAGCTAGGACTCTACCCTCAGCTGCACTAGCAATTGTCCACATACCTCCCAGATTTACTTCATCCCCTTAGAAGGAAGGCTAAAGAAAAGGTTATAGAAATTTGGTGGCACATTAATTAAAGAGCAAAAAGCAATAAAATTGCAAACAGAAAAACATTGCAACCAAAAGCTCTTTCTCTGAGAAGACTGATACAATTTATAGCCAGAATGATACAAATTTACCAATATCAGGAAAGAAAAGAAAGTTAGCACTATCAACCCTACAGACTCATTCTACTTAGGGGATGCCAGGGACAACCACATGCTCATAATTCAAAAACTTGCATGAGGTGGGTGTCAACCAACTTGGTACACTGTGCTAATTATGCTGTTAGAGATATTAATTTATACCTAGTTAGAGAATATAAATTTTACCTTTTCTCATATCCCTGTTCAGGTTTTGTTGAACTATGTAAAGAAGTAGTAAAAAATAAGACCTTCAGTGTAATTCCAGGAAAGATATAGAGTTAGAAATGGATATGAGTGATGGGAAAATGTCAGGATTCTGAACTCCAAACATAAGCCTCCAGAGATAGGGGTGCCTGAGACCATTTTCCCTTCTCTACTCCTCTGGGCAGGGCCAGGGGGTGGCCAGTGCATGGCCATCAGTCTGGGCTGCTCCAGCGCTGGCCCAGGACACCCCCAGGCTATATGCCCTTCCCTAGCAGGCTAGCCCAGCTGACACACGCTGTCACTCACATCCGGAGTAGCCGGGCTCTGCTCTGCCTTAGCACGGAGTGTCCACCTTCCCTGCGATTCCCAAAATGGTTTATGGGGAGAAAAAAGGCAAATTTCAGTAGACATTCATAACATGGAAAATGATTAAGGTTTCACTCTATAATAATTAGTTCTCTCCTCTACATTTGCTTTGACCAGAAAGTGCGGTTGGAAATTAAACCATGATTTAATCAGTTCTCCCTTGAGTTTAGTCAGCACTACTCCTCTCGAGTTACAAATGGAGAAGTTGAGGTGCAGCCTGCACCCTAAGGGTGTTTTGGCAACGTAGTGACTATTCATGCACAAAGCACTGTTATGTTAGTATTTTATTCCAGCAAGCAAACTCTCAGAGGGCCAGTAGTTCATGTGCCCTGATTGATAATGCTAGTGACATACACATTAACAGAAAATCCAACCCAATACAAAGAGGACAAATTAGAATTTAGGTTTTTTCTAAAGATGTCCAAATGCATGTCATAAAAGTTCGTAACAAGAGAGCGCTAAGTAAGCCCATGCTCCTTGATTGGACATCATATCGCAATCTGTCTTGAATTTCCTGGCTGAACTTTTGCATAATTGCTTTTGATTTCCCCTAATGAAACTTTGGAAATAGAAAATCATATTGTGAAATCTAAAAAGTAAAATCCCTAAAACCGAATACCTGGCAATTCGATCCTTTTGTTTGTCCATTTTCTACAAAGATAGCAGGACGGATTGAAAACTGGAGAACAGGGCAAGTTCCCACGGCTACAGACAGGCAGCGGGCTGTGTGGAGCCCGCGGGGAGTGCCCGAGCTGGGGCTCTGAAGGCCACGATGACCTTCTGAGACCTCTGCAGTCTCTCGGTGAGCAAGTTTGACTTTCATCAAACTCGCGTGATGCGTGCTCTCCTGACACAGACCCATGATTACTGCCAGCAGCGGTTAATTCGGAGTGCGGGTGAAGACTGGGGGACTGTGGAGACAGAGGTCCAGCTCAGACCCCGGCCAGCGCTGGCCGCCAGTAGCCAATGAGCGCGGCCACTGTCCCTGTCTCTGCCCTGTCCACTGCTCAGGATGCCATCTATCTCCACCCACTCCAGCCACCTTTCAGCAGCAGGCTGCAGTCTCTGGGCCCCTCCTGGAGGCCCAGGGGCAGCTGAGCCCTGCATGGCGAGCTCTCCTTGTGGGGGGGGTGTCCTGTGGGGGAGCCCTGGGGCAGCCACCTTGGGAGCTGCACGCAAACCCTCCAGCTTCCTGCCCTCCATGGGGTCATTCTGAGCTCTGTGTTTTATGCCACTTCCCAGAGTCCCCAGGATTCAGCCCCAAAGCCCACTGTGGCTACTGGTCACCAACACACTTTGAGGGCCATCTTCCTGTCCTCTGTCACTTCCCCAGCCCCCTGCTGGCTGCCTCCGCACCTCCCAACAAACCATTTGCACTTGAACCCTTGCCTCGGAGTCCACTTGTGGGGGAACGGGCCTCAGGCCGGCCAGCTCTGAGCTCGGCCCCGGGGCTCCAGCCATCTCTGACAAGCATCGCGCTCTCTGCCGTCGTCTCAGGGAACGAGTGTGCCACTGGAGTTCCCAAGGGTCTCAAAGGGCAGAGAGGCACAGAGGTCCGTCAGGCAGCCGGAGAGGCTCTCATGCTTTCCTTAGTGTCCCTCAGCTGGAGCCCATCGGGATCCAGTCCCCGGGGAGGTCAGGCTGGTCCAGGTGCCCTGATGAGGCCCGCGACTGGCCCCGGGTGTCCGCAGTGTGCGTGTGGGCAGCCTCGAGGCTGCCTCTGTGCAGAACAGCCTGTGAACTCTCTCACCTGGGATAGGGTTAGGTTGACCCCAAACTTTTTAACAGAAGTTTATATAGTTGCAAAGGCTATGATTTCCCAAATATTATAATTTCATAGATAATTGTTAATTTTTATTTCCTTATTCCAAATACAAAACAGTTTTAGAGTATCATCCAATTTCTTCCAAACATACAGAGAAGCCAAAATGATTTTTACATTGAATACTCATACACTCACCCCCAGATTCAACACTTAAAATTCCTGTACTTGGTTTATTAGACACCTCGTCTCTCTGACACCCTATCATCAAACCCTCCTACTTTTGAAGTATTTTAGAGTGAGCTACAGACATCAGACAACTGTCAAGGAAAAAAAAAACAAACTCCAGCATAGGAATCATCAAGTAGAATTCAGCATTTGCTTATAGATGTTTTCCTTTCAGATGGCTGTCACAGGTGTCAGCAGAAACCTCTTAAGTGTATCGCTTGGATCTCAAACCCCTGTCCCAGTGCCCGTCTTCACCTCTGGGGGGCGGGGGGGGTCTCTGCACGGTCCCTCAGCGTTCCTGGCTCTTCCGTACCTCTGCCTGTGCAGGACCGTGGAAGTGGAGGCAGCAGCAGAGGTTCCTGGACTAAGCGTCATGTCCCTGACACTCCTCTGCATGGCTGTGTCCCCATCCTGCATTCAGGGCCATGCTCCACGGCCCACGGCAGGACGTCCAGCTGCTGCCCTGGTGGGTGCTGCAGCTGTTTCTGGTCTGGGGCTCTGAGAGCAGACAGCCGTGCACTGACTCCTGTCTTCCCTTCTCTTTCACAGAGAGGTCATGATCTAGAGTGTGCGGAGCACCCAGAGAGTCTGCACCTCTTTCCACTCCCAACAGAAACAAGAGTTTTAAATTTTGCTTTGTGCTTTTTTTTTTTTTTAATATTTTTTCAGTTGTAGATGGACACAATACCTTTATTTTATTTATTTATTTATTTTTTTGTGGTGCTGAGGATCGAACCCAGGGCCTCACACCTTCTACAGGAGCACTGTACCACTGAGCCCCAGCCCCAGCCCACAAGATCTTCATTTTATTTGTTTATTTTTGTGTGGTGCCGGGGATCGAATCCAGTGCCTCACGCGTGCTAGGCGAGCACTCTGCCACTGAGCACAGCCCAGCCTGCTTGTGGTTCTGATCGACACGTACAACCTGCACACAGATCTCGTGACTCTCCAATGCACACACGGTGCGTGCTGCTCCGACCAGGGCGAGCGCGTCTGCCCCCCTCCGGCCTTTGTCTCTCCGTACATCCCACACCCACCCCAGCCCTGCTGTGGCTCTCCAGTCACTCTGGTGCCCACTGCACTCTCGACCACGGTGCCATCAGCCTCTTTGCGCTCCTCCTGTGAGCGGGTCACGCTCCCCCTCTTGCCTGGCTCACTTCGGTCAGCGTGGCCTCCCTTAGTTCCACCCAGGCTGCTGCAAAGGCACTTTTCATGGCTGAGTGGTATTCCACTGCGCACACAGGCTGCCTTTTCTCTGTCCACCCTTCCGTTGATGGACACCTAGGTTTTTCCCATTTCTTGACTCTGTGGGCAGTGCTGCAATACACGCAGAAGGCCAGTCTTCTTCCCGACGTACGATCCATTTCCCCTGGACCTGCGCTCTGTGGTGGGACACCTGTGTCGTGAGGCAGCTCTGTTCTCAGTCCTTGAGGAAGGCCCTGCTGTTTTCCATCCTGGCTGCTCGAGGTTCACAGCCTCACCGACAGTGCGCAGCCCCCCCCCCCCCTTTGCCAGCACTATCCTTGGTCTTTTGACAATGTCCATTGTAACTGGAGCAAGATGACGTCACATTCCGGTTTTGATTTGCATTTCCCTGATAATCAGTGATGTTGAGTTTTTTTTTTTTTTTTTTCATATCCCTAATGACCACATTTGAGAAATGTCCCATTTAGGTCTTGCATCACTCTCAAAGAAAAGGAGGAGGGTGACACCATGTCCATGAATGTCCCTTTCTGTTCCCAAAAGCCTAGCCAAGGAGAGGGACCAATGCAAGTGGCCTGGGCTGGAACACCTGAAGACCCGGCCCTCTCCCCTCTCTCCTGTGGACGGCGGGAGCTGGACAAGATCCTGCGATTCGTAAGAGACAGTTTCTTGCACATAAGCCAGGACAGCTGCTCCTTGGGACGCTGGTCTTACAAGAAAACCAAGCTGTGGCTGACAGCGTCGCTGCTTCTGTGACCTGTCCTATAAACCCCTCCCTGTGCTAACTAGCACTGACCGAGACCCGTGCAGAGGACAGGCTCGCCCAGGCAGCTGCCCCAGGACGAAGCATGCATGCCGAGGAAGGGACGCTGCTGCGGCTTTCCCGCCAGGTCCTGGAGCGCTGGCCTGCAGCAGAGGTCTTCCTGGGCGGGCACTGCCCCGGGCTCCTGTGAGGTCCGGAGGCCCTGAGTGTGCTGCGCGGTGCACCTGTGCATCCTGTCCCCCCTGCACCTCCTGGGGAAGCGCTTGTCTCGCCCGTCGCCACTGCATCTCCCCCACAGGCGTTTCTCTGTGAGCCCCGAATCCCGCGTCCCGTCTTGGGTGCTTTCCTTGGTCTCATGGCGCCCTGTCCCACTGCCCTAACACAATTGGGTGGTATAAGGTGTCGCCGCCTGAAGCCTTGGAGCAACGGAGCCGCGGAAAGAACTTCAGAAACAAACTGGAGGCTTTTTATTCTGATAACTTTTCTCTCTGGTTCTAACAACGACTAACACACGCCAAACACACCACTAAAATGGCGCTGACCCGATCAGCATTTCGGCCAAGTCACTCGAGATCTCACAACAAATCCCGTGTACGGGTGGCGACAATGGCCAAATCTCCACGGCTCATAGTACACTGGTCAATCTCTAAACAGGTCCCATTAAGGTACAGGTCTTTAGGTTTTGTCTGGGAGTACTGGGATTGAAGCCAGTGGTACTCTACCTCTGAGCTACATCCCCAGCCCTTTTTATTTTAAAACAGGGTCTTGTTAAGCTGGCCTCCAATGTGTGGTCCTCCTTCCTCAGCCTCCCAAGTAGCTGGGATTACAGGTGTGGCCACGGTGTGCAGCGAGCTCATTTGCAGCTGGAGTTGTTTCTATTGAGCTGTGTGAGTTCTTCATGTGTTCTGTAGATTTGCCCCTGTCAGATGCATGATTTGCAGATATCTTCTCCCATTTGCCCGTTGTCTTCGCTCTGTTGCTGATCTGCTAGGCAGGAGTTCTTGGTTTGCCGTGATTCCACTTGTCTGTGTCCGCTTCTGTTTCCTGTGCTTTCGGGGTATTATCTGAAAAGTCCTCGCCCATTGCAACATCCTGAAGCCTTTCCTCTCTATTTCCTCTTACATTTACCTATTTATTGTGAGTGGGTCTGTGCGCGTATTCAGGGAGGCGGGGGCCGGCGTCCCCCTGCGGCATGTGGCTGTTCCACTCTCCCAGCACCAGTGCTGAGGTCTGTCTTTTCCTCGGCGTGTGCTCTTAGCACCACAGCAGAAGATGGGTTGCCTGTCGACGTGCAAGCGTACCTGGAGGCTTCTCTCCTGTCCCCTTGGTGTGTGAGTCTGTTTCCCTGCCAAAACCTGCTGTCTGATCTCTATAGCTTCATCGTCCATTCTGAAATCCGTAGCGTTAGGCCTCATGCTTTACTCTTCTTGCTCAAGATGGCTTTGGCTCTCTGGATTATTTTGTGATCCCAAACAGATTTTGGGTTGTTTTTTTCTAGTGCCGTGAAGAACACCGTTGCTATTTGGTGGGGGTTGCATTGGGTTGTAGTTGTCGGCATGGACCATCCTGGTGGGCGCCCGGGAGTGTCTTACTGTTTTCATTTACACTTCTCTGCGGGGAGCGCTGAGCATGCTGTCTGGATGCCAGCACCTGACTGTAAGGATTGACATGGGGCACTGCCACACTGCTGAGGGTTCTTTTTCAAAATTGCAACCTGATTTGTGGAGCATTTAAATCATGAAAAGATACTGAACTTTGCTAACATTTTTGCTGCATCTATTGAAGTAATCATGTGATTTTTCTCCTTTATTCTAGTAATGTGGTGAATTACATTGATTAAAATCTGGATTTCAATCACTCTGCAAGTCCTCAGGTGACTTTGTGGTCATGATATGTGCTATCTTGTTTATGTCCTGCCAGATTGGACTTGCTAATTTTTTTTCCTTAGAGGATTTTGATTTCTGTTCATCAGTGACATTGGCCGGATCTTTCTCTTCTACTTTTCTTCTTGATGTTCCTGTCAAGTTTGGGCCTTTTCATTATCCTGTTCTCATAAAATGAGTTGAACAATGCTACTTCTTCTATTTACTAAAAGACATTTTGTAACATTGGTCTTATTTCCTCCTTAAGTGTTTGAACTTAGTAGTTAAAGGGTCTTAGAGTTTTCCTTGGGGAAAGATTTTTTAAAATATTTATTTATTTGTTTCAGTTGTACACGATGCCTTTATTTTTACGTGGTGCTGAGGATTGAACCCGGGCTGCGCACGTGCTAGGCGAGCGCTCTACCGCTGAGCCACAACCCCAGCCCAGGGAAAGATTTTTAATATTTTGAACTATCCAGTAGACATAGTGCTCTCTAGGCTTCTCATTTTAATGAATTTTAGTTGGCAAAGAATTTTTTCATTTCATTTAATCAATTATGAACTTCAGATTGTTTTTAATGCTCCTTTATATGTCTGTTAAGGTTTTCAGGGTCTGTAGTAATGACTCCTTTTTCATCCCTGGTGTTGGTGATTTGTTTTCTCCCTCTCTCCCTCCCCCGCCCCCAGTCTTGCTTAGGGCTTATCACTTGTGTCGACCTTCGGGGAAAAAAGACCTTTGGAAAAAAAGAGAAATCCTTGAATCTTGTCATGCAGAGCACTTACTTCCATATTACCATCAAACCAAAAAAATTGTTTTCCAATTTGATGGTAGGCTCCCTTTAACAGACAAAAGGAAGTACGGAAGAATTTGGTAATGAAACTATTCAATCCATGCTTAACCTACAACATAAATTGCTATGCACATGAACAAGGTGGAATTGGTTCTCTTTGATTTAAAACATTACATATGCATATATACATAAACAAAGAAGATGACGATCAATATCCCTCTCATTCACTCATTTACTTAGCAGCTGTTTACTGGGCATGTATTTGATACAATGTGCTCTTTTAGGTCTACCAGAATAGGGGCTAAATTTTCATTGTCTTAAAATCTGGATGTGGGCGTGAATTTGGAGGGTGAGGGTATTGGAAAAAATATTTGGAAAATGAATGCAACAGCAAATAAAGATTTCATGAAGGCTTTGTGGAGGGCCTTCAGGGCTGAGTTGAGGGAATGACTGGATAAATTACAAGTTGGCAAACACACATTCAAGACAAAGAAAAACTACTGCTTTCTTCCAGCCCCCTGTAAAGCTGCCAGATGCTGGGTGGTGTCTGTGCTTCCGTAGAAGTAGACTTTGCAACATAATAGCTAGAGCCAGTTGCTATCCCCATAACCGACCCCACGTGCTCTCTGCAGAGCACTTCAGTTAGGATCCCCGGGCACTGAGCGTGTGTTTAAATAATGAACTCAAATTCCAGAAGTGGGGCAATGACTGACGAATCTTCCAGGCAATTAGAGAGCTTCCTCCCTCTGATCCGCTGACTTTATTGTTGGCACTGTGGGTGAGACATCGCAGTAACACTCACCATTTATTGATGGACGGCCTTCGTGTGCGTGAGCATTGACTTTACAGCAGGCTTAAGTGTCCGTGTTATACTCCTAAGGTAAAGGTGAGGACCCTGAGGTCCAGAGGTAGCAGCTGGCTTTTCTGAGGCTGGAAGACTGTGTTGACAAGGAACATGCTACTGCAAGGCAGCCCTGCCAAGGGCTTAGCCAGACTTGGGCCCATCTCTGGCCTAGCAGGGAGTTCAGAGCTCTAGACAGGTGCTGCTGCTCAGGCCTGCCCTTGAACATCTGGGCTCCCTCAGCACATGCAGCCATTCAAAATTAGCTTTTACCCTGTATCGTCTTTGTTAAAATACAAATCTGCAACTCGGGTATGGAACCCAAGCTACAGTCAGAGAGAAGGAAGGGAGGGAGAAGGGCATTGATCCAGAGGCCGCACCTTCCTCTTGGGAAGAGGGCCGCACCCAGGGAGTCCAGTCCTCCTATCATCGGCCTCCAGGGTCTCAGAGTCCACTGCTGACTTTGAGCACTTACTGCTTTGCATCGGGGGTGTCCGTCAGTGCGACGTCTCCTCTGCCTTTGGAGAGTGGAGCTGATGCTCCAAGCATCTTGGCATCCCGAGGAACTCTCAGAGTGCCTCTGACATTGTGATGAATCACAAATGTGCTGTTGCAATGAATGTTTTATGAAGAAATCATATTATATTGACATAAGATATTTTGGGAATCCCAAGGAGGAATGACTGAAGGAAAAGAACACTTTGACTTATTTGCTGCAGTGGCGATAAAAGGATTGTGCATCCTGGGAGTAGATATGCCTCCTACACCTACAGTACAGCGTGTTCCTAGCTCCTCTACACTAGAAACAGAGGAATGGGTTGGTGCTGGGACATGCTTAAACAAAATAGCACGCAGAGGCAAAGGCAAACACTACCTGCCCACGTGTCACTTGGCCGTGTTGCGGTGGAACAGGAGGCCCTCAGCAGACCTTTCAGCTTGATCTTGGACTTCTAGCCTCTAGTTTTTTGAGAAGTAAACTTCTGTTCTTCATAAATTACCCAGTCTCAGGCATTCTGTTTTAGCAGCACAAAACAGACTAAGGTAGTTTGCAAATTATAACTTAATAAAGCTGTTAGAAATTAAGATAGTATTGCCTAATAACATGACATCATGCATCTAACTTGTATTTATTCCCATCATGACAAACTATCTGGGACAGATCTTTGCCAAACCTTCCCTGTGCAGCAGCAGACAGGCTCCATTGGAACGAGAGCAGATGTGCAAACACAAGTGTGTTCTACAATGTGAACTATATTTGGTGGAATGGCTATGGGTTATCTGGGAATATCACAGGAAGAATTTCTAAAATAATGACCCTGAGCTACCTTCCTTCACGGGGCTTTTTGTGATTTTCAGCCCATTTTATGGCTTTTGCTCCGGAACGCTGATTCTCAAGTCAGCTCAAACATAGCTGAACTCCACTCTTAGATTTTGGTCTTGGCTCTTATTATTTCACAGAATCAGAGACATTATAATTTTCTGCTTTGGGAAAATCTGCCCTTCCTACAGGCACAGAACTATAATCAGATGCCTGCTGCTATTTTTCTAATGCTGGAAACTATTGCAGTGTGATTTACATTTTATTTTCATCTCTTCTCCACTTGGACTAGATGCAAAATGGAAGCAATTTAAAAGCCGTCAGTAACAACAGGCCAGCAGGAGCCTGGCTTTTTCGGCTTCTTGCCTGGAGGCTGACGCAGGTTCATTCTTAAAGCCCTGCCAGGGGTTGGGCCTCACTCTCTTGGAGATGGCCAATCTGATTCTGATAAGTAAGGAATGAAGTGTTTGGTCCTAACAGATTGCAGCCAACAGTGCCCCAGGCAAGAATCAGAGTGCCTGATTGAGATGGGCAGAGTGTCTCCCTGAGCAAATGCTGCTTCAGGGAAGGTCTTGATTCTCCTCCTGTCTTGCAGAGATTTTGTGCAGACACCGCCTGACAGAGCACCTGTCACTCAGCACCTGCCTGCTGTGACGGTTCTTGGAGCTCCCCTGGGACAGGGCCTTAGATGCACAGTTTGGGTCACACTTTATGAAATTGTTGGTTCAGTTTTTTTTTTTTTTTTTTCTGTATTATAGAGATAAATTTCAATTGTTTGAATGGAAAACTCAAGGAAGAGGTAATAAAAAGCTTAGAAAGTAATTCTGGGGTGTTGTTTTTGGAAGAGCAGGGCAACCCTTGCCGTCAGGTAGAATCAATTTGGGAGGACCTCCCCGTAGCGCACAGCCCTGGAGCGTCCTCCTAAACCAGGGCTGCCGCATCTAGAAAAGGAACCACGAGGCCAGACAGTGCCTGGGATGCCCCTTGACCAAGTCACTACCGGGGGCCTCCCCGAGCCTGGGCGCCCTGCCTGCACCTGCACCCTGTGCCACTCCAGTAGGGAGAGTCAGCAGGGAAAGGCCCCGGCTCTGCAAGCAGCACCTCGCACGGAAAATGAAAATAATGCACCCGTGAGAGGCATTGGCCTGACTCTGCAAAATATCATCAGAAAAAGGGGCTGTCCTGAAAAACATTGAGTTTTATGGATTGGACGTTGGAAAGAGAGACATTGTTGGTAGCTTTGATTCTACTATTAGCTTTCTGTGACTCAGGAAAATTAACGTTTTCTGGACATTAAGATACTGGTGCACAATTTATAATAAAAGAGGGGGGTGAAGCCGGGCGCGGTGGCACGTGCCTGTAATCCCAGCACTTTGGGAGGCTGAGGCAGGAGGATCGCGAGTTCAAAGCCAGCCTCAGCAATGGCGAGGCACTTAGCAACTTAGTGAGACCCTGTCTCTAAATAAAATACAAAAAAGGGCTGGGGATGTGGCCCAGTGGTCGAGTGCCCCTGAGTTCAATCCCCGGTACCAAAAAAAAAAAAAAAAAAAAAAAGAGGGGGGTGAAGACCTGACTGAGACTAATCCATGAGCTGTAGCCACGGCTTTACACAGGTCAGTGGTCACATGGACTTAGGTTTACACAGCGCCCTACATTTTCCCAACACCTCATGCATTGTATCTGTTTTACCTTTTCTTCACAAAGACCCTATGAGAAGTGAGTTGCATCTACTAACTTTTGTCATCAGTGCCGAGGTCGCCGTGGATTTGCTTGAAAGTCCTCGTGTAGGGAGTGCAGCAGCCCTGCGTCCATCTGACCTTGCAGGTGACCACAGGAGAAGCTCTGGCACGCGGCCTTCTCCCACTTGCTTATGTGGCAAGCCCCGTTGGCCGGGTGCTGGTCATGGCTGGCACCGCAGGGTGAGGGACCCGATCACCGTTCCACTGTCCTCCCCCAACCTGAAAAGTAAAGAGATGTGTGGCATGGGGACCTGTGGTCAACGGTGGCCCACGTGCCATCGTGGTCCCTCAAGATCACCCCACCCGGTGACGCTGGGCTGCTGTAGTTGTGTGAGCACGTGGGGCTCCGCGGGCACAGCCCACATCAGCAGTGACGCAGCTCTCGGGACAGATGCCCGTTGCTGAGCCCGCGCCGCGGTAACCGGTCCTGGCGCTTTGCTTCTCCTGCTTTGCAAGGCCTTTCACGCTGATTTCTAGGTGGACACGATCCACACGCTACCCCTCAGCATATGCTGCTGCTTCATCTGACTGGATTTGGAACGTGCCATTACCAGTGTGGTAATTCGTCACTATTTCAAGTTGAGTTCAGAATTAAAAAAAAAAAAAAAAATTGCTTGCCTGAAGACAAGAAGTAAACATTCCCAATTCTGCAGTGAGGTAATGGAATTAAAAAACATTACCTTGATTCCATTTTAAAAAATAAATGAGGCGGTAAAAATAAGGCAGTCCCTTTACCTTTGGCACATTGTTTACAAACTGTCAGCTTTGAAGTTTTCTGATATGGTCTTTAAAGAGAGAGCACATTAGGTGTGCCTCCAACTGGAAAAGATACCTTAGCTTTTAAGGGAAAATCTCCATCAAAGAAGTGATTGAACTGTCTACATTATTAATAAGAACTCCTTGGAGTGACAATATGTATCCAGTATCTTTTATCTCAAGTACAGTGTACTGGAATAGGAGTTAGTGTGACCTTAACCAACCAGATGCACATTCTGGAATTTAGACACACAGGCAGCTAAGGAAGGGACAGTGTTTTTATCTTATTCCACAGTGGAAAGTGTAACTGACATTTATTAAACATCAGAACGGGTGCTGTTCCAAGAGCTTGACACGCGTTCATTTACTTTATCCTCAAAGAAATTTCATGACTCAGAAACTTCTACCTCTGCATTTTGCAGATGAGAGCATGAGAACACAGGAAGCCTGGCCACCATCCACCGTCCATGGCCACGGTTCCATGGTCACATGGTGCAAACCCAGATGGTCAAGACCCCTGGTGTTGATTCCATGCTCATGTTAGCTTCCCATTGCTGTGACAAAATACCCCAGAAAAGCAACTTAGAGGAGGAAAGGTTTATTGACTGATGGCTTCAGAGGTTTCCGTTCATGGTTGGCAGTTGCATGGCTTGGGGCCTGTGGTGAGGTGGAGCGTCATGGTACAAGGGGGGAGATAAACCCTTCCGGGGCATGACCCAAGGGACCCACTTCCTCTAACTAAGCCCCGCCCCTCCCAATAGTCCATTCCATTGTGGACTCATCCACAGAGGAATCTGCTGACGAGGCCCAAGCCCTCATGACCAAATCACTCCCAAAGGCCCGCCTCTGGTCACTGCAGCCCTCACTGCAGCCCTGGGGACCGGGCCTCCAGCACAGGAGCCTTTGGGGACACTCCAGATCAACCACAGCAGTGTTCCCTCTGCCCTCCCCCAGGCTCTGCCTTAGAGAGCGGCCGGATCGCTTGTGACCGCCTCCCATGAACCGCGATCGAAAACACCCGGGGAAGCACTGAGAGCTGCGGGGAGACTGACCTGTGAGGAGGGCGGGCGGGAGCAGGGGCGCGGTGCCGAGGGCCACTGCGGGGTCTCGGGTGCGCAGCCACTTGCCCTCCAGGCACACGCCAGGCCTGCCCCCTGCAACAGAAGAACCTAGCAGAAAGGTCCACTCGCACTGGCCTGAGGAGTCCGGAGAGGGAAATCGATGGAGAAAAGCCCAGAACCAAAGGAGAACCTGCAGAGGAGCCCCAACTGCTGGGCTGGCGCCTGCACCGCACTTCCCCGGGGCGGATTAGGAAGGTGCCCTGAAAGACGGAGGCAGCGGGATGGAGATTTCTGGAGGCTGAGTTTGGGTTAGTGTGCAACTCAGCTAGGGAGACTTGGAAGACCTGTCTTGCTCCTCACTGGAGGCCAGAGGGTCCTGCCTTAGAGGTGGAGACCGCGTCTCAAGACAGACATGTGTCCTGCCCTAGCAGGAACGGCAAAGTGACAGACCTGCCCTAATAAAATGCTAAACCAAATCTGCACAACAAGGTCTGCCCAGAGACCAGGTGACACCAGAGAGACCTGCAGTGGTGCAGAAGATGCGGAGAGCAACCCGCGAAAATCCAGAGTGCAGCAGTCAGCGCGCGTGGCTGTGACAAGTGCCTGAGACCGTCTGCTTGCAGAGAGGAGAGGCGCGCTTGGCTCGCGGGCGGGAGGTGGCGAGTCCTGGTGGACGGGCTGCTTGCAGACCTGCGTGAGCCGCTCCGCGTGGCAGAGACGCGTGGTGCGGTGCGTGGCAGAGCCTGGGCCCCCCTCCTCGTGGCCGGGGAGTGAAGGAGGAGTGGTGGGTTCCGAGACCCCCTCAGAGGCCCGCCCCCAGTGACCTGAAGACCCCCGGCCCTGCCTTGGAAAGGCTCCCCTCCACCGCACGGCACCGCCCGGGGAGCGAGCCTTCCCAGAACACTCCAGATCCCAACTGCAGCAGAGCTTCCAGCCCGAGCAGGAGGGCCTGGGGGATGCGCCATGACCCCTGGACTCCGCCCAGGAGCCGTGGGAACAGAGTGGACCTTACAGAGGATCCAGCCCTGGCCTGACCGGGTTCAAAGCCTGGCTCTGCTGAGCAGCTCCCCAGGAGGAAATGGACTATTAACCAAAAGAAGCCGAATGTCCTTGAACAGGTGGGATCCAGTGGGGCTTCAGAGCTCAGTAAAGGTCTCTTCTGAGAAGAGAGTCACATGGCCACGTAGCTAAGAAGCCACACAGTGACTCCCGAGCAGAACTGGACCTACTGGGACCTCGGCCCACCTCGCCCTCTCCAACAGAAGGTCCCCTCGATGACTGGGTACAGCTGCCCCCCAGGGCAGCAGAGGGGCTCTCCTGCTTAAGCACCTCGCTTCAGATAAGCCAGGCTCACTCTGCACTGGACACCTCTCCGCTCGTCCAGCAGTTGGTGTCTGACGCATCGTGACCGCCAAGCACCCCATTCTTTCCGAGGCGCTCATTCCTTGAAAAAGTAGATGATCGAGTTTAAAAATGTGACTATTTCCCTCCCGTGGTCTCTTGAGCTGTAGACCTCCTCGCAACCTCTGAGAAGAAGCATGGGCTCTGTAGCCACAGGCCCAGGTGAGGATGCAGGAGGGACAGAAGCCAGGACCACAGGGGCAGGAGCTGGCCTGGTCCTACGCGGCTCCTTATTTACCATGCAAAGGCAAACAAGGAGGGCTGGGTCCACGCCCCAGGCACCAGGCCCTGGTGGGTGAGGAGGAAGGGCCAGAAGTTCCCCTCCCCGACACACCTCCCTGGGGCCCCTCGGGCCAGCGAATGCCCTCCCACTCTGGTGACCCTGTACTAAGGTGGCCCATCTGCTTCTTTCCTAGCCATTGAAGGGGTGAACGCTTAAGACAGAAAGTTTTAGCTTAAAAACCTTTGGGAAGAATCCAGGTGCCTTGCACCCTGCAAAAAATAAATAAATAAATAAATAAATATTTTAAAAATGGGGTAAGAGCTTAATAAATGAGAACTGAATAGGAGGCACGCGGGGAGTGGCAGGCGGGAGGCAGGGAGGAGGCGGCGAGGAGCAGGATGGGAGAGCAAGACAGCAGAGGAGGAAGGGCTCGCCGACGTGGATTCTCCCGCCAGGCAGAGCCGGGCCTCTGGCAGGAACTGCGCCAAATCTCGCTCCGCCTGTGCCCTTCACCAAACCTGAATGAACAGTGTCCCTTCTCTTCGGCTTCCCCAACACCACATTTCTAGCAGGGAAGCTACTCTGGGCTCTGGATGGTGGGGTCAGTGCCTGCCGTCCTGTGACCTTGCCGGGGAAGGGGCTTTCTCGGGTGACGTCAGCGCAGCAGAGTGGAGCCGCAGGAACCTGGGCAGCTGAATACAGAGTGGCACTCTCGGAAACGCAGCCCTGGCTGCTCCGAGTCTGAGGAGCCCTGCTGGCCACGGGCAAGGGCGGCCATCTGCTTTCTCTGGACAGTGAGCGTGCGAGGATCTGCCAGAGCGTGGAAGATCACCACCACCAATGACACGCGGGTGGCCTCTGGCAGCACCCGCGCAGGTGCTGTGTAGACACACTGCTGTGTTACAGAGCAGCCCGAAAGCACAGGCGCCAACCTGGTTGTACACACAAGGGCACTTGCTCCAGGGACTGGGGCTGCACCACCTGGGCACACTGTCATCGTGTCTGCACAGAGGGGAGGAAGGTCACACGAACAAAGGACTCTGACAGAACCAGAGAGAAGGTGACGCAAGGGCCGGCCGTTCCTGGCACACGGAGTCTCCAGAGGCCAGAGAGCAGATCTGGCTCCTGAGGCCGCTGGGCTCCGGGAAGGGCCCGGCCTGGCTGTGAGGAGCGGCTGAAGGTGGGGATGGCGGAGTCGTTTCTCCATGCCCGGCAGCTCCCAGCTCGAGCCCGTGGGGTGACTGTCCCTCCCTGCGCTGCAGAACCCTGGCTGCTGAGTCAGAGACAAGGCTGGACCTCTCTGACACGTGGTGAGCTGGTCACGGGAGGAAGAGGCAGCCTGCGGGGCTTGTGCCCTTGTCCAGGCCTTGTCACCAGGCGCTGCAGTCCGCTCTTGGTCGCTGTGACCAGCATGCCTCACAACAGTGGCAAGGGGGAAGACGTGTGCTGTCGTGGTTCCAGAGGTGCAGTCCTCGCTCAGCTGACCCGCGGCTTCAGGCCTGGAGCAGGCGGACACTGCGGCAGGAGGGCACAGCCGGGAGAGAGAGAGGGGTCTGGGGACGAGATGTCGTCCCGTGGGCCACCCCCAGGACCCACGCCCCTCAACTACCTCCTATAATGTCCACCCCCTCCCCGTCGTCCACTCAGATCACGGATCCTCAAGGGACTGAACCGTGGCAAGAGCAGAGCCTCGGATCCAGCCACCTCCCGAAGCCCAGCGTTGTAGGAGCCCTAATTAAAGAGACAGCTCAGATTGCGGTTAGCTGTGAGCCATAAAGATGTTCAAGCATTACCACCTTCCATGGTCTCGCGAGACTTGGCCCGGGGGATTGTGGATCGGGTCGGTGCCATTGTGTGGTGGTTGGAGGAGTGTGGATGGTGTTGGAGTTGTTGTTGGAGTTGTTGTTGGAGCCGAGAGAGAAGCTAGCAGAATAAAGAGCCTGTTCGTTTCCAGTCTGCCTCTGAACTTATTCCCTCGGTGTCGTTGCTCCAAGCGGCCATCGCTCCAGGCAGCGACACAGCGCCAGCACCCCCACGTGGGAGACCCAGCCCCGAGCACACGAGCCTTCGGGGACAGCTGAAGGAGCCCCAATTAGGAAGGGCTGTTGCAGCTAGCTGGAAGCCATAAGTTCCACCTGATATGTATGTGACGCACCTGTAGGCACCCGCAAAGCTGAAGGTATATAACCGGGTGAAAGCGGTCCGAGTTAGGAGAACGGAGAATTCAGTCAGTCGGGCAGTCACTCGGTCGGTCAGAAGAATCAGAGCGGCCAGAACGTAGGCAGAGCGGTTACAGAAGAGAAACCAGATAGAAGAAGTAATGACTGGTCAGAGTTAGGCCGAGGCTCCCAAGGAAGACAGAAGACAGAAGAAAGAAGAAGGAAGAAAGAAGAGAGAAGAAAGAAGCTCTAATCTTTCTCTAAGCTAAGCTCTATCTTTCTTTCTCTCTAAGAAAAGCTCTCTTTAATCTTTCTCTCTAAAAATCTTTCTTTCCCTCTCTAAGCTCTCTCTAAGAAAGTAGAAGTAAAAGTAGTAAAAGCTTTACTCTGCCTCCAAGAGTTTTCCTCCCGGTTTTCGGTACCAGGTAGCTTACAGACAACCATATCACACCCTGACACCAAGACAGCCCACGGCACTGACCTCCAAAATGGGAACACAGGCCACATGCTCCTACCTGTGTCCCAGCACAGGACATGTGTGACATCTGCTCAGGCATGTTCTTGCTAAGACAAGCGCGATGTCACCTGTGGTGCAGGTGTATGAGCATTGACATCGAGGTCTGTCTCTGGCCTTCATCAGGTGACAATGGGCATGGAGCCTAATGTCCATGGCTCACTTGGAAAAGGGAGGCGGTGCCAGCCGTGCCCATCCCTAGGGTCATGCTCAGGAGTGGGAGAGTCGATAAGGGGCAAATGCTCAGGAGCACAGCGGGCACCTGGTCAGCGGGGGACACACAGCTGCTGTTCTGGAGGCAGAACACAGAGGACGATTTGCGGGCCTTACCTGTGCAGAGGGGCACAGACAGGACAGAGGCAGAGAGAACAGCCCTTCCTGCGTTCACCATGACCAGAGGCCAGGGTCCAGCTTTCCAAGAGACCCCGGCCTCCCTGGGGCCAGTGCCCTCGGACCCTCAGAGAGCAGGTGGGCTGCCATACTTGGGGACCCCCGTGTTCCTCTCTGGGCATGAGCAGGACAGGCTGCTGACCCTGCTGAGGCTAGCTGGATGCTACGTGGCCCCTGCTTCCCGGGGAACATCCAGGACAGTCCGAGGAGGCCACAGCTCAGGCGTAAGGGGCTTACTGAATTTCAGAAGGTACCGGGATGGGAACCTGTAGGCTTCAGACTGTGGGCCAAAGGTCAGGTTTCCACGAGCCAGTCCCAGTGCTGCCCTTGCGGCCTCAGGCTGCCTGGGGACAGCAGTACTGCAGTTGGCTGTGCAGCCAAGGGGCTAGCATGGTGTGACTGAGGTGTCACTGTCGGCCCCGCAGGGCAGACAGCACGGAAGGGACCCAGGCCCACGCCAGAGGAGCTGTGCGTTCACCCTTAGCTCTGAGCCTTGCAGAACCAAGATCAGAGCAGATGAGGGTGCTCACGGCCCTCCCAGCAGGAGGCTCCTTTCACTGGGCCAACAGTGACTGCAGAGCCAGGACAGGGAGCACAGCCATGGGACCCAACAGGTTGCAACCCAGGGACCTCCGCTCACTCCTCAGCAGAGGCTTGTCGGGGCTGACTGCTGAGGCACCGCCAGGTGCTCACGGGGCTCAGACCTCCTCTGATCAGACATGGAGCGTCTAGAGACAGTCCCAAATAAAGGCACAGCCAGCAGCGGGCCATTCTGCAGGGACTGCTGTCCACTAGAGAAGGACCCGCATGGTCCCTGGTGAGGGTGTCTCTGGGGAAGGGCTGTTTGGAAAGAGTTCTTGGGCACACAGAATTCCCACTTCATGGGCCAGTCTGCTTAGAAGCAGCTACGTGCTCTGCCAGCCGGCGTCCTCACCAGCACTGCCCGACCCACTGAGCGCCCTCCCTGAGCCAGTGAGTCTGTTGCCCAGGCATTGTCTCCTGCCACAGGGCTCCAGTCTGCTCACACTGTCCTTCAGAAAGGACCAGAGAGGAGGGAGGGTCATCAGTGGTGTTCAAGAACAGAATTAAGTTCTCACGCCTCTCAAAAGATACTGATAAGAAAACGGAAAGACAAGGCATGTAACTGCCCATATTTACAAAACACATATTTAAAAAAAGACTCATGCCCAGAATATATGTTATGATGTCATGTCACATAATATGAAGTCATGTAAATTGATATATTTTTAAAACTCTTTCAATTTAATAATAAGAATTTCTGAATGGAAAAGTAGATGCATCACCAAAGAAGACTCACAGATGACCAAGGAGCACGTGTAGAGGTTGATGCCTCTCAGGAGCATCATTCAAAGACAAAGAGGCCAGACAGCTCCAAGTATCCGAGATTATGGAAAAGGCAAAATAATAGGAACAGAGAAACAGATTGGTCAGGGCACAGACTATAAGGGTCTGAGTGAATGCTCTATTTTAGTTGAGATGGTGATTATAACTGATCATGCTGGTCAAAATTCATCAAATTGTACACTTGAAAATGCTGAGTTTTCTTGTAAGTTACACCTCACAGAGCAAAATTTATAAATGAAGACATCATGAACATGTATTAAGGTTGTGACTACACCACATTTTCAGCAGTTCACAACATGGTATGTATGATATAAATCTCACTCATGATTTATTATCTGTATCTATAGCTTCTCTGCATGTTTTAGAATTGTGATAGTGATTGCCCTGTCTGT
Source organism: Tamias sibiricus (assembly GCA_025594165.1). Taxonomy (NCBI): domain Eukaryota; kingdom Metazoa; phylum Chordata; class Mammalia; order Rodentia; family Sciuridae; genus Tamias; species Tamias sibiricus. The sequence goes on from CM046669.1 coordinate 101,256,502, forward strand.
TCAGGCTGCTATGAATAATATATGATAGACGAGGTGGCTCATAAACAGCACGCACTTCTTGTTTTCCATATTTTTATTGATGCGTTGCACATACATATTTGGGGTTTGGTGTGACCTATTTGCACATGCACGCGGTATAACTATGTAATTTGGCCAATATCACTCCCAGCAGTGTCCTCCCCGCTCCCTCTCCTTCCCTTTCGTCCCTTCCCTCTACCAATTTCCCTTTGATTTCTATGAGGTCCACCCCTTTCTAGTTTCTGCCTATGAGAGAAAACATATAACCTTTAACCTTCTGAGTTTGACTTATTTCACTTAATATAATGGTCTCTAGTTCCATCCATTTTCCTGAAAATGCCATAATTTCATTTTTCTTTATGGCTGAATATAACTCCAGTGTGTATATATATACCACAATTTCTTTATCCATTTATCCGTTGATGGACACCTAGGCTGATTCCATAGTTTAGCAACTGTGGATTGTGCTGCTCTAATAAAAGTGGGTCTGCGTGTGTCATCGTAGTAAGATGACTTTAATTTTTCAGGGTAAATATGGAGGAATGGTACAGCTGGGTATATGGATGTTCATGTGGAAAAGCTTCAGCCTATATAAAATCCTTCACAAATCAAGGGTGATTTCAAAAGATACCATACATAAAGGATTTGTAGAGTTTATTTTGCTGTTAGCATATGGAATTACTTACTAAGCAGATGATAGGACTTCTTTTCAATGCCTTTCATTGCACGAAAATAACAGAGTGACCTTTACCGAGGAATTCAGAAATAGTAGGAGGTAGTTAACTATTGTGAAATTTATGCAATGAATTATAAATGAATGCAATCAAGCATAATTTGGATGCTTTGAAGAAAGGTATTCAATAATCAAAATGGATAATAGCGCTCCTTAAAGCAAAGCTTCTTAAAAATGAGCTTCCAAGTGCTTGAGCAAAATAAAATGGCAATGTCATTGAAGATGATATACTATTATATGTTATTTCTACTCCAGTGTCTGATTTTGGGGGTGCAGCAAACCAGGTCTGACCACTCACCGCCCCAAAATCCAGATGGGCAGTAGTAGTGAGCCAGAGGAGAGGGCTTCCAGCAGTGCCGCTGTGCTGGGCAGAGGAGGGGCTGTGACCTTAGCCCTGTCTTTGCTGGGCTGACAGTGACTTTGAGGCTTATGGAGAGGGGGCAAGGTGGGGGTTGGCACAGCAGAAGGGACTGCTCAGCTGCCAGAGCAGGTGATCTTGGCCAGGGAGGTCCGTCCACCACATCTCAGGATGGCGCAGGCGTGGTCTGGCCATCATAAGAAAGTCGCGATTGTCCTGGAGACAGCTCTGAATCTCGTCAAAGCCCCTCAGACCTGGTGTTCCTGAGCCAAGGTGACTGCAGAAGAGGCCAGAGAAGGAGGGGAGGAAAGCCAGTCGGAGAGGCACAGCGGAGTGGAGCGTGCTGGGTCAGCCCCGGCACTGCTCCGGTCGCTGGGACGGTTACGGAAAGGGAGGACACCGGAACAGAATGACCGACAGCCAGCCGCTTTGCTCTGTCCTTAAGCATTGCACAGGAGCAGAGACGAGGCTGAAGGCGTGGAGGACGGTGACCAAGGACAAGGGCGCTGTGGCAGGCAGGCTGGTGCCGGCCCACTGAATCTCCCTGGACTTCTTATGTCACTAGATTGTATTTTTCTCATCTGTAAAATGAGAAGATAAGAGTGTCCATTTTCCTGGCCTGTTGTGAATAGGAGTGAAGACAAAATCTATTGAAGAAATTCCATAACAAAATGCCTAGCACGGAGCCAGGGCTCCTGGCCTTAGTGACACATAAATTCAGAAGGAAATTAATATGGATAATAGAGTCCCAGTGTCCTGGAACCCACCGGAGCCAGCAAGAGCCAAGCACACACGCACTGCTCACGTTTTGTTCTTCAGTTTCACCGAACAGACGCCCTTTTACGAATGAGGAAGCCACAGCCCAGGCAGGACCAGTGACTTGCCACCCTGAGGCTTGTTACCAGGCGAGGTCTGGACTCTGGCTTGCTGATGCCATCGTACCTATCACCAGGAAGCATAACTCCATGCAGGCACTTGCACGAGGTCGTGCCTTTGCAGGCTCGCCAGAGCCCCGCAGGTAGCGCCCACCACAGAGAGGAGCTCACGCGCGCTGGGCCTTGCTGGGGCGGTCCCCGAGCTGCCTGCCTGTCCCCAAGTCCTCGCAGGGCTTCATAGCGCAGCAGGACCAAAGACATCCTGGAAGAGGACTGAACCCACTCTGCACCCCGACCCTGACCCTGGAGGGGTTCTACTGATTTTGGCCTCCCTGGTGACCCGTGGCACATTCCAAGCTATCTAGGGCCATTGCCAGGCTGCTTCTCACACAGGGAGGCCACAGCTTCCGGAAGCTCCTGGCAGGAGCCAGAAGGGAGAGCAGCCTCCCTCCACACCACCCAGGACACCCATCAAGCTCGGGCCATTGCTCCTCTGTGCACCTCCCACTCCGAAGCAGACCCCACGTGCTGCGGGCCAGCTCACGACCGGCCGACCCTCGGCTGCCTGGGAAGGCCTCTAGCGTGTCTCGGCTTCCATCACTCGCACTGCGTGCATTTCAGAAGGGCCCCGGGAGGGGCTCTGGCAGGACTTCTCTCCCCTGGGCAGCACTGTTGGCCCGGAGCCACTCTCTCCAGGGGCCGCTCTCCCCTGTGCAGCCCGTCTGCAGCCAGTTTCCTTGCTTCTTCATTCTTACATGCATTTTCTAAATTTTCAACAACAACAACAAAATAGCAGATACCATAAAGAGAAAAAAGTCTATAAAAAAGAATAATAAAAAGTCTATAAAAAATAATAAGCCAATATTATGGTTCATCCATGCAATGACCTTTTTGAAGAATGCAAAGAGGTCCAAAAATATGGTTTTAGATGAAGATTTCAAAGCTAGGTAATAATAATTAGCTTAAATATATATATATATATTTATAATAATATATACATACACATATATATATAATAATATATACATACATATATATATATATATATATATATATATATATATATATATATATATTATCCAGGCACGGTAGTGCGTGCCTGTAATGCCAGCAGCTCAGGAGGTTGAGACAGGAGAATCATGAGTTCAAAGCCAGCCTCAGCAAAAGTGAGGCACTAAGCAAATCAGTGAGACCTTGTCTCTAAATAAAATACAAAATAGGGCTGGGGATGTGGCTCAGTGGTTGAGTGCCCCTGAGTTAAATCTCTGGTACCAAAAAAAAAAATTATATATATATATATATATATATATGTTTGTATGTATATATTTCCTTACACACACATATAAATATATACCAATTCATACATATGTATCCATATACATAAATGAAATCTATTCTTACATACACATGTATGTGCTCATAAATATCTATCTGATCCTTAGATGTTATACCTAATACACACATATCATTATTTCTGTATTTAAAGCCAGGTACAGTGGCATACACCCACAGTACCAGCTATTCTGGAGACTGAGGCAGGAGGGTCGCTTGAGCCTAGGAGTTCAGAGCCAGCCTGGAGAACACAGAAAGGCCCCATGTTAAATAGCTATACCTGCAAGGAGCTGGGCTGTGTGTCAGTGGTGGAGTGGGTGCTTGGCATGCCAGGCCCTGGGTTCAGTCCCCAGCACCCCTCCCAAATGTATACCCGTGCATTTGTGTATGATACACTTCTACAGTACAAAGACTCCTATTCATGTGTAAGAACATACGACTTCATGTGACACACACATGCCGTTTTGAGACATGACGTTGATATTCTTTTTCAGGTGAGCACAATCAGGAGAGTGGGCATGAAGGAGGACCTGTTCTCCCTGCACACCCTTCTGCAGCTGAGTTTCTAACGATTATGTAAATGTGCTTGTCACGAGGTGTTCTGTGGTCAATGGAGCAGTAGGCAAAATTACAAAGTGGAAAATATTCTCCTTGTTTAGTTTGTGGACCTTAAAGGGGCTTAGTATAATCATATTTTGTAATGACAAGTAGTGGTAAATCCAGCTAAATTTGGCCCTAGCGAGCACCTGTACTAGCACGCTCAAGTCCTAGCCTGGCTAACTGCAAACTAGCTCAGCAGGTAAGCAAACTGGAAATCTGCCGAGGCCTTTGTCTCTGTGGCAAAAGCTGAGTCTCAGCCAGTCAGAGCAGCAGGGCTTCGGTTACCCAAGTTCAGGTGAGGCCAGCACCAAGAGGCCTTTCATTGACCAGGCCAGGCGGCCTCCGCTCCTCACCTCCATTTCTATAGCCACTTCCCTTTCTCTGTCCCTGAATGTCGTCCAGCCAGGTGGCAGCCCTGAAGTCTGCCTATGTGTCCTGGTTCTAGGGGCTGCCCAATGTGAGAACTGTTAAACTTCATTTGTCTAAAGTCTTTATTTCAATAACAGGAAAGGAAAGGGAGGAGAGGGTGGGCAGAGGAGGGCGCGAGGGAGGGAGGGTGGCAGGAGGCAGCAGGCTCCGGGATGCAGGAGGCAGCCAGCGGGGCCCTTGTACCCAGGCAGCTTGCAGGTATCAATAAGCTGGTTTTTGCAACAACTACTCCTGCAGTAGGAGATTAGCACCGCGAGTCCTGTAGCCAGGGAAACCAAGAAGCTGGTAATAACTGTATAATACACTGTCCTCTCTTCTGTGCCCTTTCTAAAATCTTTAAATCCATTTGCGTGGTAACATGGATTTAATCACAAAGGACGGAGGAGCCTGGGGTTGCGGAATGAATAGTGGCTTTATATTGCCTTCTGGGCAGGTAATTTCGTCTTGATTAAAAGTGATTTAGGGCTATTTTTAAAGTTATAAGGTTATTTGTCATGAGACTTATTTTCAAAGAGCTTCAGAACAAACGAATGTCCTCTTAAAGAGGAAAAGCAATGAGTCAGGAGGGATGGGGAGGGACAGGAAGGCACCGGAGGGGACAGGGCCTGTGAGGAGGTGTTGTCTAGTCCTGACACAGCCTCAGAGAGAGCGGAGACTGACGAGTGTCCAGGACAAGGAGAGGGTCCTCGCCAGCTGGAGGCAGGACCCCTGGGGGGCACAGTGGGGTGACAGGGCCAGGGGACTCCAGGCCACACCCGGAGGCAGCCAGTCCTGACGTGTTAGCTCTGCCGGTGGGACACCCCCCAGAGGCCATCCCTGGTCTGGGTGGCAGGGCTGGTGGAGTGCTCCAGGCTGCACGTCCCTCTGTCTGACCTCGGCTGTCTGTCTGGGCTGGACACAGCTCCACGGCCCACTCCTCCCTTCCCGACATCCGACTTCTTCACTCTTCTCATCGTAAAGCCTGTCTTAGAGCAAAGCAGAAACAAGCCAGAGGCTGGCCGGCCGGCCGGCGGGCAGGCAGGGCCTCTCCTCCCTGGACAGGCACCTGGGGGTGGAGGGCGACTGTGGCCAGCAGCCGCAGAGCGGCTGGTCAACTGCCCTGCAGTCTCCAGGACACCCTCGGTCAGCGGGGTACCAGGCCCCGGGGAACACACGGCTGGGCTGGGAGCACAGACGACTGTGCCCCTCGCTAGCAGGGCCTTCCTTGGTCCTTAAACCACGACCCCCTCAGCGCCTTGCCGAGTGGCATGGAGGGGTGGCTCCTGCAGACAGGGCTGAGCGACGGACGTGCCGACAGCCTCATCCCAGCCAAGGGTCCCTGGGCCCGGCCCCCCAGGACACAGCATCCCGGCGCTGTGGTGTGCTGAGTCACCAGCTTCTGGGAGCAGGGTCTCCTTTGCCTCAGTCCCTGTCACTGGAGGGTCTCGCAGCAGTCACAGCGTGCTGGCTCCGCAGGCAAGACGCCGTCAGAGAGCCTCCTGCGGCGGGACCAGGCCTCCCTGCACCCAGCTGCTCCGAGCTGCCCGTCAGAAGAGCCTCGCTCCCTGTAATACCAGGCACAGTCCCGGGATCCAGAGCCCACAGCAGCTGCCACCCACCGCCCACTGTCGCCTGGAGCTTCTGGCCAACGTGACTGTTGGGTCCTCCATCCTGGGACAGCAGGCTGAAATGTCAGAGGGAAAGGGCGAGTGGAAGACTGAGTCACGAGAGCTCGGGTGAGAAAACATCTTATCGCCTACGAAACACCATCATCGCAGGCCGCCGCGCCTGCCGTGCCCCAGAGAGCCGGCCGCATGCCGGGCGTCAGGAGAGCACTCCAGGGCAGGGCCCCGGGCAGCAGGAGGCAGCGCCTCTCAGCCAGGCCGCCTGGGTCGCAGGACGTGAGGGCCACGCGCCCTGCAGGTGGCACGCCTGCGCTCTTCCTCCCAGGCTGCTCACGCAGGCTGGGTGCTAGCTGCTTGTCCTGCCGCCCCGCAGGAGTCCCAGGGTCTCTTCATTTCCAGCCTGAGGTTCGCTCACAGGCACAGGATTCAGGGGTGACTCAGAGAACAGGCCACCAGGGAGGAAGGAGGCCAGGACCGTCCACTGTGGAGCAGCGGCCGCCGTCCTGTGGCTGGGGACCAGCCCTGCTGCGTGGCGGAGACTGACAGCTGCCCCACCCCCACGCAGGGGCGTCAGGGAGTGGCTCCTCGCGGCACCTCTTCTGAGGGACCTAGAAACCAAATCTGAGAGGGAGAATTTTCACGTGCCTTATGAGGACCCGCCTCCCAAGTCACCTGCACAGTCCTGTGCCCAGAGAGGCATGGCAGTGGCACCTTGCTGGTTTGTGAGAGGGGCCCAGCTTGCCTCTGCAGACGTAGCAAGGGACAACACCCCCTCCTCGGCTCCTCTGGCCTTGCAGACCTGGTCACCAGCTGCCCATTTGCAAGGTCTCTCTGCTCCCGGCTTCTGGACACAGCTGCGCCCTGCGGCTGGACCCTGCAATCTCGGGGACTCTCTTGGGTGGGGGTTGGGAGTGGGGGACCCAGGAGGGCAACTCCTGGTAACTGAACCCCACACCTGAGTGTCCGTCCATTACCAGTCACCTCCAAGAAACCAAGAGGTCATGTGCACGTTTTGGACACTTCCTTTCATCAGATTTTTTCTTTTCTTTTTTTTTTTCTTTTTGGTACTGGCGATTGAGCCTGGTGAGCTTTACCACTGAGCCACATCCCCAGTTCTTTTTATTTAGAGACAGGGTCTCCGTCAGTTGCTTAGGGCCTTGCTAGGCTGCTGAGGCTGGCTTTGAACTTGCGATCCTCCTGCCTCAGCCTCCCCATCACTGGGATTACAGGAGTGGTGATCTCAACCAGCTCTTTCATCAGATCTTTAAAACCCAAGAAGTTGAAGTGATTTACCAGGAAAGAAGAAGAGGAAGTCTCTTCTCACCCGTCCCTACTCAAGCCACAGAACTGAGACTCTGTGCCCCAACAAAGGACTTGCGGGTAGAGGCATTTCCCATAGAAGGCCTTCTCCCCTCTCCTAAATGTCTTCCCCGTGGCCTTGTCCACTGTGCAGAAGCCCTGACTCTTCTTAGCTGGGGAGACTGGAACGGCCATTGTGTAGAGGAGGCACTGGCATGAGGTGAGCCGGTGGGACACAGTCCTTGCCTCGCAAGGCTCCCCGCCAGTGCTCACCGGTCACAGCCTGGTCTGCAGCCACTGCTCGCTTGCCACCCCTGGTCTGGGGCACCCCTGAGGAGAGGAGCCCCTTCTCTGCAAAGAAGACAGGCAACAGTGAGCAACTTGGGGAAGTTAGTGGCGCATGAGCCGGGAAGGGCGTGCACAGCAGGACCAGGTGGGAGGGCCTCCGGTCAGGCAGAGCCAGAGTCTAGCGGAGCCCACCAAGAGTGCTGGGCTCACAGGAAGACCAGCACTGGGCAGCCTCGAGAGGACCTGGCAGGAAGAAGGCTGCCATTTTGGTCTGCTGGGTTTTTTCCATTGGATTTGAGACACCACTACTGTACATCTAAGAAAGGAAACACACACTACAGTTATCGTTTTGATTGCCATTGATTTTAAAATATTTTAATTATAATAAGATTAGAATTGTTAAAAGTTCATGCATTAGCATCAATGTAACATGGCATTTCAGAACCCTAGAAGTAAAACAAGAAGGGGGGGAGGAAAGGAGGAGGGGGAGGAGAATAAAGAAAGGAAGGGGCTCGTCTTGTGAGCAATGGAAAAGAACCTGATCTCTTGCAGGGAGTGAAAGGAGGGGAAAGGGGTGAGGTTTCAAGAGGTAAAGGGATAGATCTTGGGGTTCTGCTTTAAGCCAAAAGGGGTGATGCTGCCATCTACTGAGCTAGGAGAGACTTTGGTGTGGCCACGACATTGGTTTGGGACATATTTTATAATTTAAGAGGTAATTAAGAGAAGGTGGAGCCGGGCATGGTGGCGCATGCCTGTAATCCCAGCACTTGGGAGCCTGAGGCAGGAGGATCTCGAGTTCAAAGCCAGCCTCAGCAATGGTGAGGCACTTAGCAACTCAGTGAGACCCTGTCTCTAAATAAAATACAAAAAAGGGCTGGGGATGGGGCCCAGTGGTCGAGTGCCCCTGAGTTCAATCCCTGGTACCCCGCCCCCCCAAAAATAAAGAGAAGGTGGGTTAAGAGGAGGTTTGGGGTCCTGGGAAACTCAAGGCTAGTGAAAAGTGTGTTCCCATCTATTGGGGAACCAGAGACCCCTGGAACCGAGGGCTGCAGAAACTGAACAAGGCAACAGTGTTGACTGACACATGCTTTTAGGTCACTTGCCTTTCATGTCACCATCATTAGAAAACTGATGACAAAGTGCCAGAAACTGTGTCAATGAATCAAGCAAGATATGGATGGCCTTGGCCTTCCAGTGGCTGGTGGCAAGGGAAGGCGCAGGCCCTGGCAGATTGTCCCCTGTGTGAACAGCCCCATCCCCTTAGCACAGGTGCCTCCGCTGCAGGTCGTGTCTGTGGAGGTCACGGAGGTCATGGGCCTGGGGAGCCCTGTCCTAGGCAGCTCCCAGGGCGGGCTCTGCTCGCTCTTGTGCTGGGGGCCACGGCTGCGTTCCCAATAGTCTTTGGCCATCAGCTTCTAAGTGTCCCCAAAGCCCTGCCAAACCAGCGCTCAAGCTCAGGAGGGGAGCCGGGCGTCAGGGCCATGACTTTCCACTCCTTCCTCGGTCACTTCCTCTCATGGTGACAGCTGGGAGGAAGCCATCTCCCCACTCGACGGTCTAGTTATACACGGCAAGAAGTGCGTTTTCTGCAATTGTAACATTTGCCAGTGCTGCTGTACCACATTTTAAAGAAGAGATGCTCAAAACCAGTAACTTCCACCTGAGCCCATTTCTGAGCTGACAGAAGGAATAAGATTGGAGTGAGTTTAATTCATTTCCAACACTTCACAGCTACATGAATTTATTCTACTACTGTTCCGATAAGTAGCTAAGTGACTTTAGGTAACTTATTCTACTATTCTCATAGTTAGGGTTTTCACCTGGAAATTAAGACAAACAAATCATTTCATAGGGCAGGTAAGGAAAAGCTTTTAAAACACCAATCAAAAAAGCCAGACACACAGTAGGTGCTCAAAAATTATTAGCATCCTCCCCTGACATTGACCTTCTGAAGTAGACATTAGCCGCCTGTCAGAGATAAGACAACAAAGACTCAAACAGAAAAAAAAAAAAAAAAAAGTTCCCAATTCCATTTGGGAATAGCACAGGCTTCATGGGGTCCGTGTAAGGATTAAATGAGACGGCCCATGGACATTACCCAAACTGGGCCTGGCATAGATAAGAATGCCCACAAGTGTAAGTTGCAGAGACACAAGGATTTTTTTAAATATTTATTTTGTAGGTGGATGCAATATCTTTATTTCTTTATTTTTATGTGGTGCTGAGGATTGAACCCAGTGCCTCATGCATGCTAGGTGAGCACACTACCACTGAGCCACAACCCCAGCCCGACTCAAGGATTTTTGTCTCTTCTGTTCATTGCTGTGTCCCACACACCTGAGACTGTGCCTGCTGCATTGTAGGAACTCGATATGTGTTTGTCCATAAAACACTGAACTCCTGTCTCCATTCTGATATCTCATTCTTCGCGAGCCTGATCTTGACACATTTCTGCTCCTCACGTGTCTTCCTCTACCTTGGGGGGACATTCAGCTCAGTCTCGCCAGACACAATGAGCGAGGCTTATTGCCGTTTCCCAAATGCACAGGGCCTGCAAAACTGTTCTACAGCAGCGTGCAAGAGCCATCCAGACAGGAGAGAAGACACCGTGTGAGACGCAGCCCAGCCCCGGGGCGGGGGCTCGAACGGCGTGACCAAAGGGAGCAGCTTGAGACAAGAGCAGAAGAACCCAGAAATGGATGTCCAATTGGTACAGAGCAGGTGGCGTGGCAGGAAGGAGGGGAAGGAAGAGAAGATGGGCAACAGCAGGGACAGAGCTGGGGCTGGCGCAGGCGCGGGCTGAGCGGGAACCGGCCGGGCCCAGGCCCAGGCTTTCAGAGCACCTGCTGAGCTGGGTCCTGGTCAGGACAAACAGGATAGAGCTGGTGTCAACGGTGGCAGAAAATAGAGGAGAAGACAAAGGGGACCTGAGGAGGCGGTGACAGATGGGTGGGTCCTGAGACTGGCTGGCCCACAAGCACTGCCTCTGGCTAGTAGTCACAGGGGGTCCTGGCCGTGGCGCGGCACCATCATGGAACCCGGAGCTTGGCCAGTGAGACGTGGGGAAGGCTGGTGTGCAGGCTCTCCCCACTCCCACGGCCTGCTGCATTCCCTAAACACCTCGAGAGAATGAGCAGTAGAAGACACTGCAGAAGATGGTCCATCCAGGATGGCGTGCACCAAGAAGTTTCTTTCGTTCTTTCTTTTTTTTTTTTTGGTACCAGGAATTGAACTCCGGGGCACTCGACCACTGGGCCACATCCCCAGCCCTTTTTTTGTATTTTATTAGAGACAGGGTCTCACTGAGTTGCTAAGTGCCTCGTCATGGCTGAAGCTGGCTTTGAACTCGCGATCCTCCTGCCTCAGCCTCCCAAGTGCTGGGATTACAGGCGTGCACCACCGTGCCCGGCCACCAAGCAGTTTCTAAAGGGACACAGGACCCTGGAAAGGATGACTTGCCTGTGCAGGTGCAGATCTGTTGAGAGGTTGAGTCAGAGATGTGTGTGCAGATGCCCCGGAGACCAGAGGACCTGCAGTAAGGAGCTAGACTCCAGTCAGCCCGTGACCTGCGGGGCCTGCAACCCGCTAGGGACTTTGATCACTCGCCTTTAACGTTGAAAGAAAATACAAAACATGACGTTGCTGTCAGAAGAAAGACTTGCCTCCAGGGAGCCCACAGGGTACGCCTCACGGACTGCATCGACACACTCCTCAGACAGGAAACGCCAGGCTCCTGGACCACACAGCCCACAGCGCGGGAGCAGCTCTGCAGCGTGGACCTCAGCCCGGCTCCCCAAGGGCAGCCCGATGAGGCCAGAGGGCCACATGTGCAGAGCCACCCAGGAGAGGCCCGCTGGGGGACTCTGAGCTCACACAGTGGTGGGCACCGCTGCTTTCCCTTTCTCTGGGGTCGCAGGGCAGGGAGAAGGAGAGGAGCTCTGGAGGGGCGAGAGGACTGTCCCTTGCAGATGGATCCAGGGAGATAAGATTTCAAATGCCTCTGGACAAGTACCCAATCTCTAACTTCCAAGGCTCGTTTGCATTGGCTCCTGCCCCTGTGCCCCAAACACCAGACCCTAACCATGCCGAGGCGGGAAGGGTCAGTGCGGCTCAGTGTCAGAGCTTTCAGTCCATGGCGGCATGGCTCCATGGCCCTGGGCCCCAGGTGAGGCAGGACAGCATGGCGGAAGGGTGTGGCAGAGGACAGCTGCTCTGCTCAGGCAGCAGTAACCTGAGAGAGAAGGGGAGGTCGGGGAGAAGACGACCCTTCAGGGCACGCCCGTGACCTGCTTCCTCCGAGGCTGCGCCGCCTCCAGTAGCCGGTCAGCGTGGATGGGTTGACCCACCGCGAGGCTGGAGCCCTCGTGATGCGGTTCTTTCCTAAAAGCCCCACACGTGAGCTTGGGAACTTGCCAGATCCGAACCACAGCAGCCACTCAGTGACGCTTTAACTCGGGCTGCCAGGAACTGAGCTCCCTGGGGTCTGCAGATGTGCCTGGAGAACCACTTCCCCGCTCCGCGGAACTGATGTGTGTTAGTAGTGGAGCCAGCCGGTCACTTCCCGAGGACCATGCCCATCGTGAATCATCTCTGCTCCTGTGCTACCGGGCAGTCCTCCCTCTCCCCCACACCAGTTCTCTCTCTCTCTCTCTCTCTCTCTCTCTCTCTCTCTCTCTCTCTCTCTCTCTCTCGGCACTGCCACGTGGTCTCCGCCTGTTCTTCCCAGGGTCTTCTGGACCCCTGGAGTCTCCTCCTGGCCCTCCGGGGCATGCTGGTGCATGGCAAGCGGAGGGCTCCTTTCCTGGAACCCCACACGCATTTCCAGGACCCAAACACGCCACCCACACTCCACTTCTCCTCACGAGGGTTTTAGGTGGAGGGAAAGATGCTCCCTTGCAGAGTCTTTCAAGAGCAAAAATTTTCATTTTGATGGAATCCAATTTATCAATTTTTCCTTTTTGGATCATGCTTTTAGTGTTGAGCTTAAGAAACCTTTGTCTCATCCTAGACCATAAGAATTTTTTTTTTTATAAATCATTGTAACTGAAGGTTGCACCCCAAAGTCCATTATCCACGTGTGGTTAATTTCTTTGTAACACGTGAAACCAAGTTCCAGGTCAAGGCGTGGTTCTTGCCTGTGGGTGTCAATTGCTCTGCCGCGCTGTGTGTTGGAAAGGCCTCCTGTCTCTCTGGATCATTCCTACACTTTTGTCTCAAGTCACTTCTGTGTCTTCCTATGGGCTTGCGGCGGGGTTCACCGTTCTGTCCTGTGCACCAGTGTGTCTGTTTACCAATACGTGCTATCTGGGCCGGCTCTGGGATGAATCTTGCAATGTGGTAGACTGATTCTTTTCCATTGCTTGTCCTTCGAAAAACTAACGCCATTCTGGTTCACTTCCACTCCCATGCAAGCCTTAAGCTAATCTCACCTGTGTTCACGAAACGTCTTGCTGGGGTTTGAAAGAATTTGTTAGCCATGTGTATCCATTTGGGGAGAGGCGACATCTTCCCTATGCTGGTTCCCCAATTCACAAACAGGGCCAACTCTCCACTTATTTTTTAGAAACATTTATTTATTTGTTTTAGTAGTACACAATGCCTTTATTTTTACGTGGTGCTGAGGATCGAACCCGGGCCGCGCACGTGCGCTCTACCACGGAGCCACAACCGCAGCCCCTCTCCGTTCATTTTCATGGTCTTGTTTATTTCATCAGATTTTTTTTTTTTTTACTTTTCTGCATACAAGTCCTGCCCATGCTTTGTTAGATTCATACCTCGTATTTCATTTTTATTTCGAAAAGCTGCATGCCATTTTTAAAATTCTAACTTATGTATTATTGCTAACACGTAGAATACAGTTGATTTTGTGGGTTTATCTTGTGACCTGTGACTTTGCTGAGCTCACTCAGTAGCTATAGAAGATTTTTCGTGAAGATAAAATACATGTGGCATAAGCCTCATCATTTTGACCATTTTAAGTTCACATTCAGTGGCATTAAGCACATAATATGGATGTGACCATCCTTACCACCCCCCTCCTGGGGTCCCCTATCACCCATTGAAACTCTGTGCCCTTAGACAGTAGCTCCCACCTGACCCTCACCCCTGGCCTTAGAGATGCCATTCGACTTCCAGTCTATAGATCTGACTGTTCCAGGTGGAATCTCTTTCCATGAGAAGAGAAGTCAAATATTTGGAGGCTCTACAGGAGGCTTCTCAAGCTATCTAAAGCAAGCTTTCCTTAGGTAAAAGTAAGAACCATGAACTTGAATCTCAAAATGCATCGTCGGTTCTAGGGGTGAAGAGGAGCAGCGGAACGGAGAGCGTGCTTGCTTCACAGCTCCGAGGCTCCCGTGATGTCTGGAACTCTGCTGCACAGTGGGATGTCCCCAGGGGCCCATGTGTAAAGGACTTGGGTGGCACCACTGGAGGGAGGCAGGACCTGAGGGGTAGGGCCTAGAGAGAGGTCTTTAGGTCACTGGGGTGTGCCCTCAAGGGTGACAGCGGGACCCTCGGTCTCTTCTTCCCTCTCTTTGCTCCCTGGCCCGTGAAGCCACAGGAGTGGCTCTGCCACCCACTCCTGCCATAATGTGCCGCCCTGCTGCAGGCCCAAAGCAATGGGGTGAGCAGATGACGGACCGGAACCCCTAAAGCTGTGAGCCAAAAACGAACCCTTTCCCTCTCTAAGTCGACTGCCTGCGCTGTTAGGAGGCACAAAGTCGGGGTGCTGGCATGCTGACCGGTGCCATCACCCTCTGCCTCGCCCACCGTAGTGAGTGCTGATTGGCGCGCGCTTCCGTGGGCATCTGAAGAGCAGCACAGGCACTGTTTCCTGTTTCAACAGAGGAGTTCCAGAGGCAGCAGAAAGACTGAATCTCCACCTGCCGGTTCCTAAGCAGTGTTGTTTCCCTCCTAGTGGAGATGTGGGCGACTCAGGCATCTGCCCGGGGCCCTGGAAGTGGTGAGACTGGGCCCGCAGCTCCTGACCCTCCTGCGGCCTGGACACCTGGACCTTGCTTTGTTGGCCAGCCACGGGGACTCCAAACACTGCCTGGCCTCCTCGGACATTCCTGCCGCCGGCAGAAGGGCTACTGGACTGCCACTAACTCCCATCTGGTCACCTGTCTTTGCTCTTCTCAGATAGTTTTTACTGACCCTAAACAGAGTCCACCCAAACTCCCGGCACACCCTACCAATACTGTGCTTGTCCAGTGTCCGCTGGAATTAAGCCTCTGCCCCGCTCACCCTAAGGGGAAGCAGCCAGCTCTGACTCCTGGGAGGTTTTCCGCTGGTTCTACTTGGGGCCCATCACCCCTTCTTGGACGTCAAGGCTGCAGTCCAGGCAGAGTCCTGGCCTTGAGACACTGGTCCGGCTCCTCCCGTGCAACCTGAACACCTCTAGTGCTTTTCCTGCCTTTTCTCCATTTGCTCGAAAAGGAGACGATGTGGTGTGCTCGCTCGGTTGGGTGCCGCTGCTCGAGGTAATGACTGTGCTTTCAGAACGGCCTCCCCAGCGGCAGCCCCGGCTGCATGAAGAGGGCACTGTGGTCTGTGTGACTCTGCTGACCCCTTGGGGACGGGGAGGTTCAAAAATACGTCAGTCTCCCCCATTTGCATTCTTCCAGGTGCCAGGAGATCACTTATTCTTTCAGCAAACACTCATAGAGTGCCACGTCATGCCCAAGGCGTAGCATGGGATTCTAGGGTCCAAGCTCCCTAGCTGCCCGGCTGACCTCTGCACCATTCCCAGGACAAGAGTCGAGGACAGAATCTGAAGAGCACAGTCAGTTTCCTGAAGGAGCCCTAATTAGGAAGGGCTGTTGCAGCTAGCTGGAAGCCATAAGTTCCACCTGATAGTGAGGAGAGCAATGAAAAAGCATAGCCTCAGACTCAGTTGAGACCAGCAAAACAAGAGAGCATAGCCTCTGACTCAGTTGAAGCCAGTTAAGAATTAAGCCGAAGCAGAGTAGCTGGCCAAAAGCCGAAGCAGAGTAGCCGGCCAAAAGCCATAAAAAATAAAGAAGCCAGAAAAGCCATACAGAGAAAAAGCCTTGAGCTTTAGCAAAAAGCCATAAAGAAAAAAGCCATGAGCTTAAAAGAAAATAGAGAACTAAATAGCATGGTAAAAACCATGCAGAGAAAAAAGCCGTTGAGCTTTGGCAAGAAAGCCATAAAGAAAAAAGCCATAAAAATAAAGAAGAGACAAGGAAAAAAAAAAAAAGTCAAAGCTGCTTATGCAATTGTGCTTAACTAAGTGCGTTAGCTGCTCCTCAGCAGTAGGCTTCCTTAAAGCCGCAGCACCTTCTCAAAAAGGGCTCAAATATCCACCCTTTTAAAAAACAAAAGGTGAAAAGCTAGGTAGGGACAAGAAAATAGAGAAAATAAAATAGAGAAAATAGAATTAAAGCACCTTTTTAAACTAAAGGGGAGGAATATGGAGGAGCCCTAATTAGGAAGGGCTGTTGCAGCTAGCTGGAAGCCATAAGTTCCACCTGATATGTATGTGATGCACCTGTAGGCACCCGCAAAGCTGAAGGTAAGAATCAGAGCGGCCAGAATGTAGGCAGAGCAGTTACAGAAGAGAAACCAGATAGAAGAAGTAATGACTGGTCAGAGTTAGGCCGAGGCTCTCGAGGAAGACAGAAGACAGAAGAAAGAAGCAAGAAGCTCTAAAAAAATAATCTTTCTCTAAGCTCTATCTTTCTTTCTCTCTAAGCTAAGAAGAAAAAATAATCTTTCTCTAAGCTAAGCTAAAAGCTCTTTAATCTTTCTCTCTAAAAATCTTTCTTTCCCTCTCTAAGCTCTCTCTAAGAAAGTAGAAGTAAAAGTAGTAAAAGCTTTACTCTGCCTCTGAGAGATTTCCTCCCGGTTTTCGGTACCAGGCAGCTTACAGTTTCCCTGGCAGCTGTGACTTGGGCTGTGCTGGGCATTTCAGTCTTGCAGTAGTGGTCAAAACAATAAAAATGAAAACAGCCCCTTTCCCCCCCGAGGCTCCCACCATTCTGCACCCCTGCCCTAAATGCTACAGTCCTTCAGTGATCTTCATCCTTCATTGCTCTTCACTCAAGAAATCATTTTGCCTTTCCGTCTTCCAAATGTGTGATGGTGCGCAGTTAGTCTGGATGGATGAAGTCCATGCAGTAGAGGGAGGCTGTACTTGTTCCAGTCCAAAGAAGACGAGACCAACATGCTGAAGAGGCGGCAGCCTGTCCGGCCTCACCCAGTGCACGGAGCTGGACTTGCTGAGAGCGCAGGGACACCTCCGGGCTTCTTGGTGGCATGTGGATGGAGACGACTGTCTTCCGGTCAGGGACATCCCTCCAGATAGACAGCCCCAGAAAGAGCGGCACACCGCGGTTCTCAAGCACTTTGGAGGAACCTTCTCCGCGCACAGCTTTGCACCACCATTTCAGGCAGAGTTGGGAAACAGTGTGTAAATCTCGTAGAGTAACCGAGTCTGTTCGTTATGCAAGAGCCGTGTGGGGGTCCACGCAGTCCACAGCCAGAGGACAGGAGTCACCCTTGTCTGATGAGTCCCACGGCCCAGGCCTCTGCCCCGCCCCCAGGGAGGCTGTGGGCACTAATGATCGCTGAGCAGCAGAGGCCAGCAGAAGTCAGTTCCTCCTTTACGGCTCATTTGTCATCACCTGGATGTGTGCGATTGTAAGGACAGCATTTAAATAGTGACGAAGCAAAAGAAGGTGTGGGCTTAGCACCCTGCAGGGCGAGGATCTCCCCAAGCAAGCGATTTAAAATGACCTTCACTCTGATCAGGTCCTCTCCCAGACAGAGGCCGCTCTCCCTGCGGCCCTGGGGGCCATCTTCTGAAGCCTGGGATTGCAGCCAGACCAGCACAGCCTCAGTCAGTCTGCAGGGCAGCTTGGATGGACGGAAATTTTTAGAAATAGATACCTTTGGCAAATAACCTTCTCCAGTTATATGGGATAGAATAAATATAATAAACATCCAAATGTGGAATTGGTTCTGCAATCGGCCAACAACATTCACCAACTTAACCTTCTGAAACTAAGACCCTAACCACCTAATCATGTGATAGAATGGCATTAGGAGTGTGTGTGTGTGTGTGTGTGTGTGTGTGTGTGTGTGTGTGTGGTGCACAGACCTGGATTTCAGGCAGGATGCAAACATATTCAGTTTATGGCCAAACCTGTCGGGAGGTCAGGGCGGCCGATGTCTTTTGCTCCTGATGTTCCGTCACACGGCTGGACTGGCTGGAGGGCTGGGGGGCTGCAGACCCTCTGCTCCAAGCACGAAGGTCTCTGTTCCTTGGTCCGGTGCCCACGCTGGCAGCCTCTCCTGGTCTCCCCATTCAGGTTGGGGGTTCGCAGAGCACCAGGTCCTCTCAGCGTGGGACACGATGTCCTTTTCCTCAGCCCTTTGGACTCTTTCCTTCCAAACGCCAGGCACCGTGCGAGGCGTTTTGTACACGCGATCTCCTTTCATCTTTGGGAAGGTCTCCACCGTACCAACGCGGCATCATTAGCAAAGCGACTTTGCCATCCCTTCTCAGGTTATTTTCAAAGTACCGCTAGCTATTACCGTCTTAGGTAGGAACTTGGGTCGGAGGTGAGGTGTCCCCCTCAAGGTCCTGTTGAGGCAGGAGTGTTCAGAGGGGAGATGTCGGGCTGTGAGAGCGGCGACCTAGTCGGTCCCTCCGAGTTTGAACGGACTGACGGGGTGGCACCTGGAGCAGGGGGCGTGGCTGGAGGAGGCGGGGACTCCACGGGGGACGCCCCTGAGGGGTGCTTCTGTCCTCCTGCCCCTTCTCCCCTTTCTCTGTCAACTTGCTGCCCTGCGCTGAGCTGCTTCCCTCTGCCAGGCCTTCCCCCATGACCCCCGCTGCCGCACCTGGGGCTCAGGGCAGTGGAGTTGGCCATCTATGGACTGAGACCTCTGAAACTGAGCCCCAAGTAAACCTCCCTCCCCTAAGCTGTCCTTGCCGGTGTTTTGCTCATAGAGAGGCAAAAGCTGATCAGCACAGAGACTTCTGCTTCCTCACCTTGCTGCTTACTGGTCACGGGGTGGGGGTGGGGGACGCACTGGTCACTCCTTAAAGCCTGGCTCAGCATTTTGCAGTCCCTGATCACCTCGTCCTTCATCCCAGGGCTCCTCCAGACGCCTGTCCCTCTGCTCAGTGCTGTCAAGGTCCTGAGGTTGTCTGCGAGTGTTCACAGCCTGATGGAGCTTGGTCGCCTGACAGACGTCTCTTTAGTGCTGTATTGGCACGCGGTGGGTACTTTGGTTGCTGATGTTATGATTTCTGAATACACAAGCTGAATGGGGAATGCTCTAATTTCTGCACGCAGAGTGGCTGTTGCACAGCGCTGGCAACTGGGTTTTATTGGGATGCGGACGGTGCCGGGCTGTGCTAAATGCTTTCCCAAGACCTGCACCCCAGGGGATCAGGGGAAGAGGAAGCAGAGACAGAAGCTTGCCGGAGGCCCCACAGCCAGGGCAAGGCACAGGCATCAGTGCCAGGTCCCCACTCTGCTGGTGCCCAGCTGTGGCCTTGACCTTGGCCTGTGCTGGTCTCCTTCAGCCCGTCGTGGTTTGGGTCTCAAATACCCCCAAAGGCTCATGTCTTGAGGACCTGGTCCCTGGAGCAGCAAGGTCGGGGTGGGGCTGGGAAGCCCTTGGATCCGGGGGGCTCTGACCTCGCCTGGGCTCGCCTGGTGGTCAGTAATCCGATGGCGCTACTGGGAGGCGCAGCAGGTGGGGCTCAGGGGGAGGCTGTAGGTCACCAGGGGCGTGCTCTGGAGGGACAGACTCCCCACCCCTGCTGCCAGCTGCCCCGACCTGAGCAGTTCTCTTCCACTGTGAAGTTCTGCCTCATCTCAGGCCCGCAGCACGAGCCAGCCCAGCACGAATGAACCAGGACCCGAAATAAACCTTGCTCCTCTGTCGACGCCAGGTATTCAGGTCCCCGTGCTGGAAAGCTGACTAACACGACCTCCAGGGACCAGCTGCCCCACAAACCTTGCAGGCCCTCGTCCTCTCGGGAAGTCCTTCCTCACCGGAGTCGCCTGACCTTGTGCTGCCAGTCGGGACGGGTTTATTCTCTAAATAAAGGCCAGGTTTCTTTGAGAAGCCGCGTGCATTCCACCCCCGCAGCCGCGGTGTCGTCTCGCCTCTCAGGAGAGGGCCCGACTGGTGCTGCAGCAGCTGCTGGTGGAGGTGAAAGGGTTCGCGAAGCCGGCAGATGGCTCTGCGTTCCTCGTCTCCTCTGCTGACCTGGGAAGTCCCTCCTCTTGTCACACTTGACCTCTGACACCTGCAGTGGGCCTAGGTTTCACGAGAGCTAACCCCTTTGGTGGTTGACTGGTTTGGATGTTGAAGCACAAGCTGCAGCTTCTGAGGCGACCCTTCACCACCCCTGCTGATGGGGTCCTGCGTGTGTCCCAGGAGGCTTGGGGACATGGAGGTCCTCCCTGAGGAACTGGGAGGGACGGGTCAGAACAGGAGCGTGCACAGGTGCAAGGTCTGCTCTCTCCAGGGGCTCACCTGAGAGGCACTGGCTCTCCCGTGGTGGGCAGTGCTCAGGAGGACCACGGTCAGAGAAGCTGAGGCTTTGGGAGGAGTTTGGAGGCTGACGTCGGATTTGCTTTCTTGTCTGCCGACTGAGCGTGGCTTCCTCAGGGGCCTCTTGTCCTCTCCCTCCACCTGGGGCACCTCTGTCTTCAGCTCACACGGGCAGCGGTCAGGAAAAGCACGCGCAGTCCGGCACCTCCGGGGTCTGAGCGGCTCTGGGCGCCCCGGAGCGACGTAGCTCTCAGGTGTCGAGTTCTAGGGGCCGCCAGCGGCCAGGCCTGACCTCTGGCAACGGAGGAGCCACTTCGCAGTCTGCGGCTGGAGACCCACGCACGCTCATAGGGGGGTCTCTTCTCCCTCCTGGGCATCGCCAAGGACACGCGCGGTTGTGGACGGGGCCGGCCTCCTGGGAGCGAGAGAACAGGGCCAAGGTTGTTGGGCTCTGGTCTTCGAGTCCCTCCGCCGAGACCTGGCCGCGCAGCCGCACTCCCACAGGCCAGCTGCCAGCTTGTCCTTGCAACCAGCGTCCTTCTCAGAGGGGTCACCGCTGGGGCCAACAGGGTCACCGTCCGGCAGTGCCACCACACTGTGCTTCACCTGCTCCCCGACGGGGCCTGGGAGCCGGGACAGCGCACGCTGCCACGAGGGCCACCGCCTGTGTTCCAGCACCCACCAGAGTGGGAAGCCCCCACCCCCAGCCACAGGAGGGTCTTCAGGTGTGGCATGTGAACTGCCGGTGGCGCTCCCGCAGCAACAGACGGCCCAGTGCATGTGACCGTCATCTCCGCTCAGCTCCAGAGACGGGCGAGACCTGCTGGGCGCTGGGCAGCCTCGCTTCAGCCTCGTCTGGTGAAGGACGTTCTACGGACAGCCTTTGATGTCTCCCTGGTGTGAACAGCAGGCGCAGGCTCCATGTGCCCCGAGTCCAGAAGCTGGGGCGTGTGGTCTTGCCCGCCCCGCCCCTGCTTTTGAGACCACTTTCTGCGTCCTGTGGTCTTTTCGCCATTCTCTCTTACCTAGCTTTTGTTTCTCAGCCAGCCCATCCCACCCAGGGGAACCCCACCACCCGTGCGGGATGCAGGAGAGACACCAGGGGTCTTGGAATGTATCCCCCAAATCTCATCTTACAGTCTCTCCTCAAGCAGAGCACATTAGGCAGTTTACCATGGTCAAGGAAACTACGTGGAAATAACACTAAAGGAAACGCGCCGCCCTCAGGCTAGCCTGTGCCATGCCCCGGGTCTGCCCTGGCAGGTTTCTGTAGGTGTGAGTCAGCTTTGTGTGGCTGTGACAAGATGCCTGAGGTAAAGAACTAAAAAGAGTAAATAGTTACTTTGGCTCACTGTCTCAGAGTTTTCAGCTCCTGGTCACTGGGCCTTTTAAGGTCACTGGGACATTTAAAATCACACCATAACGCTATCTTTCCTGCAGGCGTCAGCAGCGTGGGCTGTCCTCTGCTTGGAGAAGGCACGTGGCCCACAGGGACGGCCCAGCACGTAGGAGAGCTCCCCACACACACGCTCAGGCTGACCCGCGGGGAATGAGAGGCAGGTGGGAAGGAGGGACCACCACCCTTCTCAGCCTATGAGGGTGGCCAGGCCGGGACTCTGAGGGCCCCGGGTGCCCAGGAGACGGTGCACGGACTGAGAGGCCAACAGGGCTCGTTGGGGGCTCCTTGGCAGCTGTCCACCAGTGTCAACTTGGGTCTTCAGACTTCTAACCTTTTTTTCTCTTGTGCCTCCAGAAGCCGTATATGGCTGGTGTGCTACCCAGGACTCTAGAACTGCCTGTCACACCTGGGTCACTGCACAGCGTCTCCTCTGCCTCCTGTGGGTGGAATCCAGAACTGCGGGCCGAGCACGTGGGCGAGAGCTCCGGGGCGCCTGGGGCCTGGCTTCCTGGTCAGCGGCCTCCCTGCGAGGCCGGGAAAACGTGGCCAAGAGCTTTTGCTCACCCCTGGCGTGTTTGTGGCACTTTGGAAGGCAGAGGTGGCCCGACACATCTTAGATAACGAGACAGAAAGACTGTCTCTAGCACAAAGTCTCATGATTTGGCCTCACAGGGAAGGCTTGGATGTCACAAGGTCCCATACAGCAAACTCTTGGAAAACTACACATTGTTGTAGGAAAGACTGAATGTAGCACGCAACAGAGACAGACTCAAAATTTTTAAAAAATCTATTTTAGTTGTTTAAGGACCTTTATTTTTATTGTTTTTTAAAAAAAAAAATATTTATTTATTTACTTTTAGTTGTACACAATGCCTTTATTTGTACGTGGTGCTGAGGATCGAACCCGGGCCGCGCACGTGCTAGTCGAGCGCTCTACCGCTGAGCCACAACCCCAGCCCCAGGACCTTTATTTTATTCATTTATTTATATGCGGTGCTGAGAATGGAACCCAGTGCCTCACACATGTGAGGTGAGCACTCTACCACTGGGCCACCGCCCCAGCCCCCAGATTTACGGGGCACCCTCCAATAGAGGGACTGTTTAATTTCAGCTGCGCGTTGCTAAGAGACCTTTCTTCTAAGTTTGCCGTATGCAAGTTTCTGAAACCACACCCCAGGGGAGCACCCTCCAGGGTCTGGATTCCGAGGGGCAGAGGATGCTCTCACCGGCCAGGAGTCACACCTGGGGGGCTGCTCCAGCAGCACAGGTCCTGCGGACGCCCCCACAGCCCGGGAAGCTCTGCGTCTTTCTCCACCCCAGGCCTCCTGATGCGGAGGCAGCTCTTCACTCAGCGTCTGTCCAAAGCCCCCCAATGGACACGGCCAAGGGCGGACGACTCGCGGGCAGACCTGAGCACGCCTGCTCTCCAGGAGCCACCGCGGCTCTGCGTCCTGGTGCCCTGATCATCCTGGCTCCCCCGAACTGCACAGAATCGGTGGGTTCAGAAAACGCCCCCCTTTCCCCCACTTGGATCCTCCGCCAGCTTCTGGACAAGTCCTTTGTGACTGTCTTGGAGCCCCATTACTATAGAGAGAAAGCAGTGGACACGTGTCCCCCAAGGCCACCTACCGCGGGCCTGGTCTCCAGTGTGGGTGTCCAGGTGTGGGCCCTTTAAGAGCAGGGCCCAGTGGGAGGTGTCAGCCACAGGGCTGCAGACCCAGGGCTGCTCTCCCCACCCCCACCTGCCCTGTGACCCCTTCCCCAGGGGTCAGGGCCAGCATGGGGAGACGTGCTCACGAGGCAGCAGGCAGCGCGACCCAGACCCCAGCACTGGGAAGGCCTGTGGTGACACGCAGCACACAGGGGCTGGGGCCGGCGACTCCTGCTACGACAGCCCCACACAGGGCTCTGCTGGGAGTCGGGGCACACTCCTGGGGGACAGCCCGGGAGAGAACGGCTGCAAGGGCTGCTCTCGCGGGCACGCGGTGCAGAGGGCGGCCACCGAGTAAGCGGGAAGCCGCGTCTGCTCTTCAGCAGGCCCAGGGCCACCTCCAGGGCAGCGGGCGGGCCGGGGGACTCACTCGGGGGTCCCTGAGCACTGCTGTCACCAGGGCTCCCTGCGTGCCCCTTCTGCCACTCTCAGGGTGTCCCGGGGGCCTCCCTTACCTGCTTCCTCTGTGGTTTCTGTGGAGAAGCACACACACACTCACACATGCACACTCACACGTGCCCTCACACATACCTTCTCACACTCACACACATGCCTTCACACACACACACATGCCCTCACACACATACACACACACATGGAATGCACTCACTCTCACACATGCACTCACACATTCTCACACACACACACGCATGCACTCACATGTGTACTCACACACATTCACGTGCACTCACACTCTCACACACACATACACTCACATGCAATGCACTGAGACTCTCACGCACATGCCCTCACACACTCACATGTGTGCACTCACACAAATATGCCCTCACACTCACACACTCATACACACACATATGCCCTCACACACATGCCCTCGCACTCACACGTGCACTCACACTCATACATGCATTCACACACATACACTCACACATGTGTACTTGTGCACATGCACTCACACATGCTCACACATGCTCACACACACTCACACATATACATATTATATACACAAAAGGAAACATTTGATATATTAGCGCACAGGATTGTGAACAGCAGAAATTTTTATTTTAGCTTTTAAATTTAAAATCCTCAGATTAGTGTAACATAAGTGTTTATTTGGGGTCTTTATGTCCAGGTTCTGTGCTTTAGACCCAGGTGGCTGTAAATCACAATGTGCCCTCAAAACAAAATTCCTCAGTCGTTTACAAATCCTGCTTTTTCTTGCTTAATCTCTACCAAAGAAGTGTTGGTGACCTTCTGGACATCCGAGGTCGCACTACTAGGAGGGCAGGCACCTTTGGGGTGAGAGGTGCTACGGGCATTCACCCTTAGACTTATCATTCCCTCATCTTATTGCGGCAATTCTGGATTCTTCAGTATAAAGAGAATCAAGAGCAAAACTATCTACATTCTGGGGTTAAGAAGTCCAGCGGGACCTGTGACCTAGCCACATACACAAGATATAAATCTATTTGTACTTCAGCTGTACATAGTTAGTGGTAACCTAGTCATTATAAATAGTAGGTTTAACTTAGATACTATAAAAATAATCATTTTGGATGGGCACATGCAAACCAGTACACTTAAACCTATTTATAAAACGCACTTTTTTTTTTTGCTTTAATATAAATGTTGCTATTTAGCCATCAGCTCAATGATTTAAATGCAAACCCCAAAGTCCCCAATTAAAAGTATAAAAATCTGCTTCTACCTATTGCGGTGCACGGCTGGCTTCAAGTGTTCTTCTCCTGTTAGTAAAGTCTAGGTGGTTTTGTCACATGGGAAATATAGGTACACGCCCCGTCTCCCCAGATCTTAGACACCCCTCCAGGGTCAAAGCTGCCCTTGCTCCACATTTTAAAAATATTGCAAACAGCAGGTGCCCTTAACAAGGCCTTGTCTTGGCTCTCACATTCTCCTGGAAGTGGACACGTAAGCCTCCTCCTCGCGCCCTGCTGCAGGAGGACCCTGGCCCACGCTCAGTGGCCTACAGAGCCGTCCGCACAGGCGGTCGGTGTGGCCACGAAAGGCTCGTTTTGCTTCTGGTCCTCCTTCAAGCCGGCCGCCTGGTCTGTGATGGAGGAGAAGGACAGCTGGTCGTGCTCCACGATGTGCACCTGGTCTTCGTCCTTGTCCTTCTTCACGTAGAACATCTTCCTGAATTTCTTCAGCTCGTGGAGCTCACAGAAGGTCTCCAGCACCACCAGCATGGCAGTGAGGCCCAGCAGCAGGTAGCCTGCGGGACAAGGACAGCATCTCAGCGCACCCCGTCACAGGCGAGCCCCGCCCCTGCTGACCTGCCTCCCCTGCTGCAGAAAGGCGACAGCACAGGTTGGCTTGTTTCTAGGGAAGTCTGAAGACCGTGGCTCAGAGAGGAACCGCACAGAAAAGGAGACAAAGGGGGTCTACCCTTCTGCCAGCTGGGAGGGTTCAGAATCACAGGCTGCAATTTTTAAGGGAAAAAAATAACATAAAATCTTGGCGCTAATGTGGTTCCCTCCGAGCGTGGCCTTCCACCAGGAGGCGCCACCTCGGCCCCAACTCAGGCTCACGGAAACCGGAGGCATGCCAGGAAGGTTGCAGTTTACCACGGGCACCTTTTGAAGCACGCACTATCCTTATCATCATTATTTCCACTACAGAACAAGAAGTGTAGTCACAGAGATTACTTTTTAAGCTAGATTAAGATTCCATGAACAAGGTAGATTGCCTAAAAAACACGTCCACGTTGTAACAAGCGATAAATGTTACGCAAGGGTTTGGAACTATGTGCAAAACGGAAGAAGAGAAAGTATTGGGCAAACTGAGAAGGCAATTCACCCAAGAAAAGAGTGTAGCTGGTAAGTGTAATCAGAAACATTTTACCTCCCTAAGTCACAAAAATAAAAATTAGATAATTATCTGTTACAAGAAAAAAAAAAAAAAAAAAGGTTAAGATAATGTTTATTTTGCTATCAGATTCACATACAGAAAAAACACCACTTATCACTCTACTGGCCACGGCCGCCCAGGAGAGCTGAAAGTCTCGGGCTCAGAAAGAGCTGGCGGCCGCGTGGACACGCGGTGCCATTTGGGGAGCCCCAGGACAGCATGCTGTGAGTCACAGAAAAGCATAGTCCTGTTGACCAGCAACCCCACTTCCTGGAAAAACTTGAAAGCTCAAAAAGTATATATAAAAAAATGTCTCCTGTAATGTTGTTTATAACACCCCCAAATTAGAAGCCACCTAAACAGTCAACAGCGAGACGTGGAGAGGTGATGGTGTGGCCACCTAGTGGATCAGACACCACAAACAACACCAGGGGATGGGGAACCTCAGCTGCGCCTGCTGTGGCCTGGCACTGCTGGAAGATCTGGGGACTCTGAGTGACATCTCTGCTCTTGGTGAGCCCATGACTGGATGGACATGCTAACACAGTCACAGTTCAACTAAGCATTTTGTGACACTAAGATGTCGGGACAGGACAGGCACACAGTGCCTGAGCTTCCTCTCTGGTCTCCTGGAGGACATGGGCTGAGCAAGTCAGTTTGGACGACTCTGGAGAAGGTGGACATGGGAGTCGTGCGTCCGTCACGACTGTGCAGCTGCGCATCCTGGGAAGCTGGGAAGGCCACGTGGCAAGCAGCTTCTCCAAATGGGGGACTACGTCCTCCCAGGTAATACATTAGGTTTAAAAGTGGAATTATTTAAAACATTATGAGTCACTGGCCATTTGAATTTTCATGGCTACTTTATTTCCTCCAAACTTCTTAACAAAAGAACCAGATGGACAAATGAGATAAATGACCATTTTAAGAAATTCCTGGCAACCAGCGGTGGGCTCTCCCCGGGCCTCACCCACTCCCTGGTGCTCACTTAATAAAGCAGAGCACCTGCTTCCTCAAAGGCTGGTTATCAAGCACGTTCTGTGTGGATGGTTTTCGCACAGTACTGTCTAGTGCCCAGACAGTTTTGATCAGTAATTGCTAGGTGCCAGGGGAAAACAAGTAGGTCATAAGGGTTCTGCAGAAAGTGTTTTGATGGGAATCATGAAAGAAAATAGTATGGGCCGGGCGCGGTGGCACACAACTGTTTTCCCAGCACTTGGGAGGCTGAGGCAGGAGGATCGGGAGTTCAAAGCCAGCCTCAGCAATGGCATGGCAAGGCACTTAGCAACTCGGTGAGACCCTGTCTCTAATAAAATACAAAAGAGGGCTGGGGATGTGGCCCAGTGGTTGAGCGCCCCTGAGTTTAATCCCCAGTATAGGAAGGAAGGAAGGAAGGAAGGAAGGAAGGAAGGAAGGAAGGAAGGAATTAGCATGGGAAGGTGGCGAAGGTGGAAGACCACGGGAAGCGTCCCAGTGCTTATGATGACCACTGGGGGATTGCGGGCAGTGGGACAGGCGAGAGGGGCAGCCGGGCGCCGATACTCACATGTGATCCCGATCTTGTAGAGCTCTCTGAATCTCTGGTTGTAGCCCTCTCCGGGCACGTAGTCCCCGAGACCGATGGTGCTCAGGGAAATGAAGCAAAAATAGAAGGACTCCAGGAAGTTCCAGTCATCCTCCAGGACAGAGAAGACCGCGGCCGGGATGAAGAAGAAGCAGGACACGGTGACAAACCCGAGGAGGACAGCGTGGACGATGGCCACCACCTGCTTGGAGAAGCCCCAGCGGATGTGGAAGTAGAGCACGGGCCTGCGGGTGACGTGCACGGTGAGGCGCTGGACCACGGCCGTCAGGAACAGGAGGGTGAAGGGGATGCCTATGACGGAGTAGATGATGCAGAAGGCCTTGCCCCCGTCCGACAGGGGCACCGTGTGGCCATAACCTGCGGGGCGGAAAGCGGGTTTGCTTTGGGTTTTGGTGCTGAGGATGCAGCCCAGGGCCTTGCACGTGCCCTCCCACTGAGCGACTTCCCGGCCCAGGAGATAAAACGTTCTAAATGACATGTATCTACTGTCCCCCCTTGTCCCTCACACAGAGGAGAAAACAAGAGAGGCTAGGTCTGGTCCGGTTAGGTCAGTAGGATCCATCAGTGGAGGCCAGACTCCTGGGAGGCCCAGCGCTCTGTAAACCTGACTGCTCGTCCCACAATCTGCCCTGGCTTGGGACTTGCCGTCGGGCTGAACAGGAAGAGCGTGCTGAGCCGCAGCGCAGGAGGAAAGCTCCGCCTGGGACCCCCTGCCCAGCACCGATGCACCCACCGCTCCCAAGGACACTCACAGTGTCACACCCCATCCACCCATTTCCAAAACACATGACTCATCGGAAGTTCCAACCAGAATGAGTGACAAACAAAGGTGTGTGTGCAGAGCCAGCCAACAGGCAGCGGGAAGGGCACTAAGACAGGGAATCCAACAGGAGGGCGGAAATGAGGCCAAAGCTCCTGGTCACGGGCCAGCACTGCTTCTAAAGTGCCCCACCCTGTTGTCACCTGGCTACGGGGCACACGCAGACACCTGCTCTTTCCCCTTGTCATTTCCAAACATTCAAAGATGCCATCAATTTCCAAAGAAGCATTAAAACAATTCCGTCAGGGACAGTGGTCACCACAAACGCAGGTTTCACTTTTCGGATGATCTCAATCATTCCCACATCGCCAAACAAGGGACTCGTCATCCACCAATGCCAGCAGAAGGAACCTGGCCAGGCCCGGGGTTCCTCCGGTTCTAGGAGCTTGTGGGCACTTCACCGGAAAGCCCCAACGTGTCCAAACGAGGCAGCTCAGGACACTTGGCCAACTAAGTGCCGTTTTTTTTTTTTTTTTTTTTTTTTAATGAAATTGGATTCTGAAAAATCAGATTTGTGAACATAATTGAAAAGTGGTTTCAAAATCGAATCTTGAGAACATGTCTTGCTCAGCTACACATGTGCAAATTCTGTTTTGTGCCTGATATCCAGGTCTGTGTGGTTATTCTTTGATTATTGTTCTTATTATTATCATCATTAGGTCCTAGGGATTGACCCCAGGCTTTGCCACTGAGTTGCATCCCAGTCTTTTTTTTTGGAGACAGAGGTAAGTTGCTCTGACTGGCTTCGAACTTGTGACCCTCCTGTCTTGGTCTCCTGAGTCACTGGGGCTCCAGACGTGGAGCACCGTGCCCCCCAACCCCAGCCACTTCCCTGATCATTCCTCACAGGCTGACCCCAAGGCACGGCTTGTGAGTGACCTGCAGCAGGTCCTCCTGTCCTCTGGAATCGGACGCAAACACGCTCACCCACCAACTTGAGCATTCTCGTGTGGAGATGCCAGAGCTCAGAGACCCAAAGGAGGGCCGTGTCCCCCAGGGCTCAGGGAGCACTGCTCTGAGCCTCAGCGTCTGGAGCCAGCTGGTCCACATGTGCCCGGCAGCGCCGGGGACGCCCTGGCTATCTGTGCGCATGGCATTCAGAGAGGGAGGGGGCAGGCCGGAGCAGTGTGCTAGCCAGCTTTTGCCTCTCTGTGACCACAAGGACAGCTCAGAGGAGGAAAGGCTTACTTGGGACTCACAGTTTCAGAGACCTCAATCTACGACGGCTAGCTCCGTGGCTCTGGGCCCAAGGTGGGGCAGATCGTCCTGGGGGAAGGGCCCAGGGCAGGAGAGTGGCATGGCAGGGTCAGGAAGCAGACAGAGGAGGTACAAAGGGGACACAGGGCAGGTACAGGTAGCCCCAGGGGCCCACCTCCTCCAGCCACACCCCACCTGTCTTCAGTCACCACCCAGCCATTCAAACTGGGTGGCCTGATTAGGTCACAGCTCACAGTCCAATCACGTCACCTCTGAGCAGCCTGCATCAGTGGGAGCTTTGGGGCACACCCCACATCCTAACCCTGACAGCACACACAGAATCACAGGGATGATGGTGACAGTCTGCTAAGTAACATGTGCCCAGCCTAAGGAAGCAGGGAAATGTGACTGTTCAGTTTTGCGGAAAAAGAAGGAGACTTGTTGTAAGCAAAACCACCCACGTCACAGAGTCGGGGGCGGCGGAAGCCACAATTCCAGCTGGGCATTGAGGAAGGGTGTCCTGACAATCAGAGACCATGGCGCTAACTCTGAAAATGGAATCCTATCCAACCAGCGCCAAAGCCAGCGGGAAGCAATTCAGCCACTTGTTACAAGCCTGAGACCCAAGGAGGAGGAGGTCCCAGTCTCCGACGACTAGAGGGTGGCAGGCTGCAAGGGGGGACTTGGCTGGGCAGGGATTCCCTAGAGGAAGCACAAGAGCAGCTGAGTCTGTGGCAAAATGGTTTGATTCCATTTTTTTTAAAATTAGCTTTTCTAAAAGTGTGACATACCTATTCCACACAGCCCACCTCTTCCTTACCATCCGTCCCAGTAAATGACATGATCCTAGCAGGGGGTAGAAAGTAAGGAAATGTTCAGTTTTAAAACATCTTAAGATATGATTTTTACTCTCAAAATCTGATAGGTCATTTTATGAGAATGTTAACTACATCTCATTGACTTTAATAACGCCTCTGAGCAGCAAAGATGATCACTACAGGACTCCAGACTCTGCACAATGACATTTTGCACTGATGACAGAGTCTCGCTAGGAGACTCACCATCGCCAGGGTGCAGACCTCCACTGAGGCTGTTTCTCTCCTCCTGATGTTTACATAAATCATTTCTGTTGAAGGAAAGGCAACGTCACAGGCACCTCTCGTCCGTGCTGCCCGCACCTCGAGCGCAGGCCACACTGGGAAAACACCCTTGCCCTGACCACGCAGCAACTGCTCGCAGCAGACCCCTCAGTGCCCCTGTCGGAAGCTGTCAGCCTGCCGGCCACTCACGCCAGCTCAGCCAGGGGACCGTCCACAGAAACCATGAAACAAAGCTCATGGTTTTTAAATCTTATAATCATACCAAAATCCATTACAAACAATGAAAAATTTAGCAGGATTTAATAAAACTGGTTTGTTAAAGTTTTCTAAGCTATTCACATAATTTGGGGGCCCAAAAGACTGTGTATAGGGCTGGGGTTGTGGCTCAGTGGTAGAGCACTTGCCTAGCTTGTGTGAAGCACCGGGTTCAATCCTCAGCACCACACATAAATAAATAAAATAAAGGTTCATCAACAACTAAATATATATATATAAATATATATATATATATATATATATATATATATATGACTGTGTATTATTCCAAGACCTCAATTAGGTCCTGGGGATGAAACTCCCACAAAGTCTTGTGGTTTTGCCTCCTGTTCCCCAGCTGCTGGGACCCCTGTCATGGCTACCCACCTGGGGGCCGCGTAGAAGGGCCTATCGGTGGGTTGTGGACGGCCCTCTCGCCAGGCAGGGGCTTTCTGGTTGTTCTGGTACCAAGTCCTCGTGATGAGGTCGCAGGCAGAGGACCTCTGTGGCTCCTCTGGTGCATTAGAGCAGTCACTGATCTGCAAGTCACTGTTTGTTCACCTGTACCAGGTGCTTTTGAGAGGGGCAGGTGACCATGGCCTATGACGTTGGCCATCTAACACTCTCATTGTCTTGCATTAATTATGATGTGGAACCCTATATGTGTTCTTCAGTAAGTTAGCTTTATCAGGCTAAATAAAAAACAACAAACAAACAAACAATGAGAGGAGAGTCTCGGCCTCTGACATCCATGATGGGATCAGGTGCACTGCTCTCGTCTCCGAACAGACTTGGCTTTGCCAAGGGGACGGCAGTGGTCTCCTGGCGCTCCTCCACTTCAAAGCTCCCAGGGCTCCTTTCTGCAGCGAGCGGTGACCCTGGAGCCCACAGGCCCGAGAGCCGTGTGCGCCCACCCTGGAGGGAGGAGAAGGCTCGGGCCCAGCTCCACCTAAGCCAGACAGGCACCAACTGTCCCCGATTCATCTTGAAAGGCCAGTTGGCTGAGTGTGTGAGAGGCGCAACCCCAGGCTCCCCAGGGTCCCCGGCACCAGACCATCTCTGATGGCCAGGAGGCAGACCCTCCCCCAGCTCCCACCTGCAGCCCCATCAGCCAACAAAGCTTTGAAACAGGGCTGAAAATGCCCTCCTCTGTCCCTTCTGAGCACACACCTGGGGCTCACTCTGGGTGTGTCCTGAGTCGCAATTCTTACTCTAGGATAAACACTACCTTGGCTCCTGGCACAGCTTGGAGGACCGGGCTGTCCCCACGCACAGCTCGTGGCCCCTGTTGCAGGTGAGGCCCTCGCCATGGCCTCTGGCATCAGCAGCTGCTGTCAGCGTCACCCCACCCCACCTGGGGGTCTGTGGGCACATGGCATTGCCCGTGGTCCCACTGTGTGTCTGTCACCTGGGACACTGGGAGAAAGAGTTAGAACCTGCCCCCCAGCCTGACTACTGCAGAAGTCAGCACGGCTGAGGAAGAATCACATTTTATTCTATTTTGCTCTTTTTATTCTTTAAAAAGTATTTTCCTGTAGCTGCCTGATGCTGTTGCAACTACAATACCACGGGAGGAAATTCAGCGGCACGAATCTTTTATTCTAGCTTTCTCTTTGGCTTCTAAACTAAACTCTTTTCCTTATATTATTTCTCTTTGGCTTTCTCTTTTTCTTTCTCTAGCTTCTCTGGCTTTTTCTAGCTTCTGCAACCTCTCGAACTCTTAACCACTCTGACTCTTTTCTTCTTCTGACTACGTTCTTCTTCTGACGACGTCTCTCCTTCTTCTGACTGACTACTTCTCACTGACTCTCTAACTGACCTCACCTGGTTATATATCTTTAGCTTTATAGGTGCATCACGTGCATACTTTGAATAATGTATGAATATCAGGTGGAATGTATGGCTCCCAGCTAACCGCAATAGCCATCTCTCTGATTAGGCTCCTTCATTTTCCCTCTCCCTCCTTCTTGACCACGTAAAAGTTTTAGTAACAAGACAAGAATGAAGCAATGTTGGAGAAGCCAACGGACCAAAGATCTGGTTTTCTAAAGCCCCATGTCTTGGAATAGGCCTCCTGACCTACGAGCAGAGCAGGTGCCTCCCTCTGCTGCCGCCCCTCCGGGTTTACCCTCAGGTTTGACCCCCTGCGCAGCTATCAGGCCCCTGTGGTTCAAAAGTTACTCTATGGTAAAGTCTTCCCGGAGGGGCTTCAAGAGGGGGGTCTTGCGGTTCTTGCTGCAGGCATCCCCCAGGCACAGCGGCTGCGCTGACAACTCAGGACTGCAACCTCCCTCCCCCGGGAACAGCCAGGCACAGGCCCAGCTCCGAAGCCGGTAACAAACGTGGAGGAGATGAAGACACCACGCACTAGTTGCTGGATTTCCACCACCCCGCGCCCCTCCATCTCCTGCCAGACCCACAAATAGCTGATAGAGTTCTTGTGATGACCGCAAGGCTCAACTTTAGACCAGAAGCCTAAGTGTCCTCAACCCTCGTGTCCTGTAGAGGTGCGGAGGTGACAACGGCTACTCCATATTCTGTTTTATGCCACCATATAGAAGATGAGCTTCACCCTTGTAAAGTTTTTTTGTTTTTGTTTTTTTCCTTTGCCCAGTGATAGAACTTCTAAGAAAACCCATTTTCAATGGCTGAGATGTTAAGAGACAATTATTCCAGGAAAAGGAGACAAAAGAAAAAAAAACCTTTGTCCCCAGCCCTCCTAATCAGTAATCTTTCTTTTTTTCAGAAACTGGAACACCTGGTGGTCTTCAAGTAACGTGAAGTGTGGCCCAAGGACCTGCTAATACAGCCCTCTCATTAAAAGAAGAATAGCACCTAATTTGCATGAAAATAATGTGTGTATCTAAGGATTGCAACCTGTGCAGGAGATTAAGGTCATCACTAATCACAGGTACCTTCTGATGAAGAGCAGGGAAAACATCCCGGGGTGACACAGCCGCAGCCAGCATGCACCTCCCCTGCCCGTCCACCCCCACCCTCCTCTCTGCCTTCTGCTCAGCTGGGTTTTTTTCTTTTTTGGTACCGGGGATTGAACTCAGTGGCACTCGACCACTGGGCCACATCCCCAGCCCTTTTTTGTATTTTATTAGAGACAGGGTCTCACTGAGTTGCTAAGTGCCTCGCCATTGCTGAGGCTGGCTTTGAACTCTCGATCCTCCTGCCTCAGCCTCCCAAGTGCTGGGATTACAGGCGTGCACCACCGTGCCTGGCTTGCACACCTGAATTCTTTGGAAATGGTCCTCAGGACAGCACTCTGGCCATCTTGCCGTCAGCTGACTTCCAGTGGAGCCCGATTCCCTCCCACCAGCTCTCCACAGGGGCTGCTGTGTGGGCCAGAGCCCAGCCCTGAGAGGCAACAAAGGGTCAGTTGCCCAGGACTCAGGGAAGCTGTTCTCCTCCATCCACGGGGAATCAGGCTCCTGGGAGGAAGTGCGGCCAGCTGCACCTGCCCCTCCGCAGAGGCAGAGGCTCCTGGAACACGGGACACTTCTCTGTGACGCGTGGGACTGGATGGGAAATGGGCTGATGGGAAAAGACAAGCCAGAGCACGTTTCCATTTCACGGCGATGGTCTGAGCTCGCCCGGGCAGCTCCACTCAGCGGGGGGCGAGAGGGGGTGTCTATGAAGGGGTTGCGGCAGCGGGTCAGGGACACTCCTGGCGGGTCAGAGGAGCAGGCTCCTAGCTGGTGGTCAGTCGCTGGTTCCTGACTGGTCTGTTACGCTGGACTCGGGTTTATCCAAGCAGGCATTTCAAGCGCGGAGCCGCCCCGCCCAGTGGCCTCCCTGGAGAACCGCATTTCCTGAACTTGGATTGGAACGTTTGGCCCCATCTCCTCATGTGTCAAAAGGGACCCGACTGGAACAGCAGGCACAGCGTCACCACTGTGTCGCAGACACCCCGTTTCGAGGTTAGCTCTGCTTTGGAAATCGCCCCTGGTGACATTACTCCTCCTCTTCCACCCATTGTTGGGAACTTCAAAGAAAACTACCTTGGGATGACAGGCACGCCAACTGCCGGAACCAAATATCACAGGAAAAGAAACAAGAGAAACTCCGAACCCGAGACCGCTCATCACCAATCCTTCTTCGGCTGTTGGAGCCCGGAGCAGATGGTGTTCTTCAGATAACAGTGTGAGCAAGGACTTGCTCATCTTGCTTTCTGATTAAAAACGAAATCATGTTGGACTTGTAGGAGAATAATACGCCCATCTGCAGAACTGTAGGGACTAGGACTGGCCAGGCCCCGATGACCCCTCAGCACACAACCTTCTGCCCGTCATTGCCTGCATCTTCTTTCCTCCCGTGGAAGCCCTGGGTGGTACCTGAGGGGGTCTTTGAGGGCTGGCAGCCCCTCCCTCTTCTCAGGGCTATCCTCAACACACCTGATTTCCTTCCCACCAACTTGTGTCTCCCAAGTATCAGCTTTTGAGCGGTCAACAGATGGACGTGGGTCCAGTAGCACCACCTCCTGCCTTGTGCAGGGGTCCTGAGGACCAAAGGGAGGGGTCCAGGTGCGGCAGCGGGCGCAGCCGCAGTGCATGCAGCGCGTCGGGAAGGAAGAGGCAGCTGAGGGCCTCTGCAGCACAGCCACCGGCTGGGCAGGCAGTCAGAAGCCATGGGCGTGCTCCCTCTCTTCTCTGCACACAGTTCAGTTTTCCCAAGCCCTTCAAGACACCCTCCACAACCAACGATGGCTAGCGGCTATTAAAACAGTATGTGATAAAAAGTTGATAAAGAAAAATTCTGATAAGTCCTAAATTCACTAGAAAAGCCGTGCGGAGAGTGTTTGCGTTGAAACCTCAACTTGAACCCCGTCATTGTCACCTCCAGCGCCCCTACACCCTGATGTCACGAGTCATGACTATGAACTCCAGCCAATCCAGGAGCGATGGCAGCTTCTCCTCGCGAGCTGCCCTCCCGGCAGGCCTCCTGCTTCACGCCGACACCAGCGGTGATGGGGATCAGGCCGGGCCAACAGTTGCCCCCGATGGTAAGACGGTACAGCCGAGCCACACCAAGGCCAGCGCAGAAAGCAAGCTGTACGCAAAGGACAGAGCAGAGAGACTTCTCTGCAGAGAAGGGCCCGAGCTGGTAACCGCAGCAGTGTACTGGGTGTCTTGCCCCTTTCAGACGTGTCAGAACTCCTTCATTCTCATGCCCTCCTTCGCCCTTTATCTTGCCT
This sequence comes from Tamias sibiricus, assembly GCA_025594165.1. Lineage (NCBI taxonomy): Eukaryota > Metazoa > Chordata > Mammalia > Rodentia > Sciuridae > Tamias > Tamias sibiricus. The sequence goes on from CM046669.1 coordinate 101,292,674, forward strand.
CTCTCCTCTCCCCGACCTGCTTGAGTGACCAGTGGCCAGGAGATGCGCCAAAGGGTAAGAAGGAGGCCCTCCAGGGGTGCCTCTCCTTGTCTGCCCAAACAGGGGCAGGGCCGCCAGGAGGTGCTGCCTTAACCACCGTTAGGGAGGGACAGTCCCCTGGGCAGGTAACTTTGGTAACAGGTGGAGGCGGAAGAGGGCAGGGGCTCTGGAGGTTTTGCATTTCAATACCCCAGAGGCCGTCTCTTCCCCCAAATCAGCTCATCTCTTCCCTGGGACCCGGACCCTGTCCTGACCCTGTCACCTACACGAGGTGCCTGTCCTCTGTTCTTGCTTCAGTGTCAGCCTCCCAGCTAGGTTCACTTCTTTCCTTCCTCAGAGTTCACACAAAAGCTCTCAGCTCCGTACGGGGGGACACTTCCCAATGACTGCTGAGCCCCGCTACCCACAGCTGTGGGAACCTGTTCCAGGGTCCGCCTTTCTTCCTGGCTACCATCTGTACCAGCTCAATAAATCCTCTGATGTCAGAGAGCTTTCTTTGGCTTAACACCATTAAAGGCCTAAGATGTTACTGATTCAAGTCGGCCTACCCACCACTCAAAGGGCGGTACTTGGGAGACGGGAATTGGCGAGAAGAAAATCAGATTTACTCAGCAGCCAGCCCTGAGATGATGGGGAGGCCGTCCTCCCAGAACCCCACTCGGGGAGCAGAGGGGCACACACGGCTTTCATAAAGAGGGAAAGGGGAGCTGGGGACAGTGAGAGGAAGGCCCCGAGCTGAACAGACTCTTCATTGACAGGGGGCCTGTTTTCTTTCTCTTCTGCTAGAACATCCTTGAGATAACAGTTGACTCTCATCTCATGGGCTGGACTCTATGACTCTGCAGATAAACGTAGTTCCCTGCAAGCTAAACATCACTTCATGTTGAACAACAGGATTTGCAAATCTTTGGTCCATACTTTGACGTTATCTGAAGACTACCACATGTCCTGGCTCTGTAAATCTAGAGATAAATTACCGACTGATACGTTTTATGACTTGTGTTTTTTCAGTTCCTTTTCTCAGGAATAGCTAACCTCCAGTTAATCATTAAGATACAAAAGAGGGGCTGGGGTTGTGGCTCAGCGGCAGGGCGCTCGCCTTGCACGTGTGTGGCCTGGGTTCGATCCTCAGCACCACATAAACATAAATGCATTGCATTGTGTACAACTAAAGTAAATGAATAAATATTTTTTTAAAAAAGATACAAAAGACATCTTTGCCAGGAGAATAGAGGAGATAGCAAAGGACAACAGGTTGAGCCTGTTAGGTGGCCTCCATCAGAAGTGTCATCTACAGCTTAGTAGGAGGACACTAATCTGGCTCAGCACAGGGCCTCCAAAATCAGGGATTTTCAAAGTCACCTGCAGGCAGGCAAGTAAAGCTGGAGGGGTTTATTTAGGGTTTCCCTTGGTTACAACAATGCCTAGCAATTAGCTGATATATAAGACGGATATACAGAACTCTGACTGTAGTTTAAGAGGACACTAATGATCCTACCCCCCCCCACACACAAAAATCCAAATGCTTCCTTTCTAGGTCCCACTCCCCCCATTGTAAACTGACCCAATGCGGAGGCCATGCACCATAACCACATGTCCAGAGAGGACAGCAGCAGACTCCCACGACTGAAGGGGGTGACAACTAGAGGTCTCTCCTAAAATCTCTCTACTAGGTGACGTGTTACAAAGAAAAGGGGCACAAGTGTCAAACCACCTGTTGTAAATGTAGGAGCTGCACCTTCCTAGGTACTTCAGCACGTAGCTGCTGGAGGTGGGTTGTTGTGACACACACTCAGGTTCACCAAACACATTTGTGTCTTTCCACAGTGTCGGGATTTACTGAATGACAATGGATCCCCGGCTCCTCCACTGTCGGTGGAGGCGGTTCATTGAATACTGCGGATCACCTGCTGATCACAGCTGGGCAGACCCAGGTTCAAGCGCAATCGTGATTACTGATATTTGTGATGCTCAAGTCACACATCACACTGTACACACACACACACACACACAATCACATATACACATAAATGATAGAGAGGTATCTGTATATATCTATGCCTGGGTTGAGAAAGGGTTAAGTGGCCACAGGGGTCAGGAGGCTGAACTGGGAGCAGAGGCAGCGGGCAGGTGTGACCACAGAGTCACTGTAGGTGCTCACATAGATTAACAACCCGGGGCTGGGGCTGGGGCTCAGTGGTAGAGTGCTTGCCTAGCACATTTGAGGCGCTGGGTTCAATCCTCAGCACCACATATAAATAAATAAGTACAGTTTAAAAAAAAAAAAAAGTTAATGCATAGCTTAAAAAAAAAAAAAAAAAAAAAAAAAAACCAGATTAACAACCAGCCAAGAACTTGTTCAGGGACAGAGTTGTCGAAGAGCAGGAGCTTACTGTCGGCCAGGGTCTGGACAGATGGCAGAGTCAGAGTGTCAGCTTGGAGTGGGCTGTGCATGGTCACCATGGGCAGGCGGAACTGAACTCTGCTGCACCCCAAGGACAGAGAGTTGGGTGTTTCCTCTCAGATTTCCCAGGCAAGGTTGGGGATGAGTGAGAAGTCGGCAGGGCCCGAGTCTCAGGAGCTCCTCCCGCGACGGGTCTCACGCGCGTGGGGGTCCCCACTCGTGGTCTCGTGTGTCCGATAAGCTCACGGGTCTGATTTTTGCCGTAGGAGTTCAGCACACCCAGGCACCCATGCGCTGCTGATCGATTCACTAAGTTCACAGATGGTCACTTTTATTGGCAAGATTGATTTCTTTATCAGTTTGTGCCTTGAGGCCGTGCTGGGCAGGTGGCGGCTGTTTGCTGGTACAAGCAAGGCATGGAGTCATCCACCCCCCGCTCTTCACTCAGTGGAGGGGCTCAGGGCATGGAGTCATCCACCCCCCGCTCTTCACTCAGTGGAGGGGCTCAGGGCATGGAGTCATCCACCCCCGCTCTTCACTCAGTGGAGGGGCTCAGGGCATGGAGTCATCCACCCCGCTCTTCACTCAGTGGAGGGGCTCAGGGCGGGCACAGCCTGGAACTGCTGTCTGCACCCTGGAGCGCTCAGCAGGGCGCGGCCTGCTCTCCTCGGGAATTCCAGCTTGGAAAAATAACGGCAGTAAAAAGTGTGTTACAGAGTTGAGCTCTGCGAGGCCAGTGGGATGAAAATGTTCAGCTTTGAAATGCAAAAGAAGGAGCACAGCTTTTCATTTCGACAACCTCTAATAGGAAATTCTGGGCTTCCTTTGCTGTTTGAAGTCCTGCTTTTGTACGGACGGTGCTAGAAGCGTACTTTCCCACACCTAGACTGAAGCCGGAGCCCAGGCACTGGGGACTCTGGACAAAGCCAAGTGTGACTTCTCAATTCTAAGTCCTCAGATGGGTTGTGGTCTCAGGGTCTCCTAGATGGAAGAGTTCGAACCTCACAGTGTCCCAGAGCGCCACAAGGCCCCTATGGGGGCACACGCACTGCAGAGGACAAGCTGGTGACAAGGTGGGGCCTCTGCTCTGAAACTCCCAGCCACAGCAGTGGCTCAGGGGCCGCGCCTTCCCTCACAGACCTGGGAGCACCCACTGCCCTCTCCCCGGAGCACGGCATCTGCCAGACGCAGGAGTGTGCAGAGCCCACTGTGCGCCAGGACTGGGGTGGGGTGGACGGGACTCCTCTGGGGAGAGCAGCCTCCTCCAAGGCCGAGGCTGGCGGCCAGCGCCATCAGCAGCGGGGAGCCATGGGCAAGCGTCTCACGGCTGACGCTCTGACAGGGGTGCAGGGTCCTCGCTCGGGAAGACGCAGTGTTGGGTTCACCAGAGGCCTTGTGACCCGAGTCCTCTAACTCACTGAAACGATGGAGTTTAGGAGGCAAGTGAGCAGGCAGAGGACAAGCCACGCAGTGAGCAGGCAGGGGACAAGCCACGTGGTGAGCAGGCAGGGGACAAGCCACGCGGCCAGGTCCTGTGCTCTGGCGGGGGCGGCCTGGGTGGCAGGGGCTTCCCCTGGGCTGAGCTTCAGGTGCTTGAACAGCCCCGTGGACGCGAGGCCACCAGGGCTGCAGTTGCTCCAGCCCCCAGGTCCGTCCTGCCTGTCTCCCCGGCGTCCAAGCACCACTCACCGAACAGATGCCACCCCTGCCACCCCCGCCTCACAGCACCCCCCGCAGCTCATGGATCTGTCTCCTTCCTCCGTGGCCAGCAGAACGTGACCCTGGGACCCCAACTCCACCTGCCCTCACTACCCTGGGGTTTTCCTCTCTCTCCCACAGATGGCCCACAAAGATCACCGACCTCAACATCATGGCAACCTCAGAGTGAGGGGACCGGAGTCCACCTGCCTGTGACCTGCAGCGGCCTCCGTGTGCCAGGCCGCCCTCCCGAGTGAGCCACCTGTGCCAAGTTTCAACCTGGGCATGTCCGTGGCACCCGGGAGCTTACGCACGTCGAGCTCCCCTCCCCTTGGCGGGGACGGAGCGCAGGCACACGTACGTACGTGCCTTCTGAGAATGTTCAAGACACTGGCTGCTCTGCTGGGCTGACCACCACCCACCGCTACCCCAGTGACGGCCACACTGCCCTCACCTCCTTTCTGAGCTCCAGATTTACAGCTGGCATCCTATGCCAACACCACCCTGGATACGATACTGGCACCTCACAACCACGTGTCCAAGGAAGAATTCCTGTGTCACACCCAGGACCACCCCCACGGCCCCACTGCCTCTCTCCCTCAGCCTCGGCCCCAGCGGCACCTCCCCTGACCTCCCTCATCTCAGAACCGGGGCACCGGGCAGCTGTAGATGCTTTGCCCGGGACGGTGGCAGCTGTGGTGCTACCGACCCGGCCACGTGGGGCTCTGCACAGGGGGAGGGGCTGAGAGGCTCCAGGGGCAGCTCACACCCTCCATCCCTCCTCTTCCGCTTTCTATAAACAGGTAGGACAGGTTTCACAGCCTGAGAGTTGCTAAAGCTCGGTCCTTGTCCCCAATGCCAACCCAATAATGAGAAAAAGGAAAAAGAAGGTTTATTGCTTTGCTAGCAGAGGAGAAGCACAGGGGCCTCCTGCCCCAGAGGCCGTGCTCCTGCCCGTCAGCAGGACAGGGCTGTGAAGGAGGCGACTAAGGCTAGGGTCCAGGTGTCCCCTGTTGCAGCTGTAACCTGTTAATCTGGAGACAGCCATTTCTGAGACCTTCGGCTGCCACCCCAGAGTCTGGGTGACCGCATTCCTGTGGTGGGTGTGTGCTCAGGGACAGATGGCTCTGCCCAGGAGGGGAAGAGGGGTCAGTCTGTTCCCCTGAGATTAGGGAGGGGAGAGGTTGGGGAGGGGCAGGGGGAGAGGAAGAGAAGGAAACATGTCCATTTTAAAACTAAGTCACAGTAGCAATGTAGTGGCACCCCTAACTAAGCTTCTCCAGAAATCTTCACCATAATTGATTTTAGGACTATCAAGGAAAGAGTCTCTACAAAAGAGTTAAATGTAGGGAAACTTCCTATTTTCCTGTTGCTCTATTACTTGGCCACTGGCCAGGAAGAAATCAGCACTCCAGGTGCTGGACGCCCCTTTACTTGTTTTTCACAAACATGTATCCAGTATAATAGTTTGTAGAAGTGTGTTTGCGAATGCTAGTGTGATAATAAAAGGACAAATTCTGTAACAAGGCCTCTTCACGGAGATGTCTGCATTTCTAAGATAAGTCACCAACTGGGCTCCATGGTGACAGGTGGCAGGGGAGGAAAGAAAGGGGAGAAGCAGCTCTCCCCTGCTCAGGTGTTGTCCTTGAAGGGTTAACTTGCCCAGAACAGTGAAAGCAAAAGCTGCCTTTACGTGAGCCTCTGCAGACTGTGAACTTCTGAGCCCCTGCCCCACGTGCTGGGTGTAAAGTTCTGAAACGACCTAACTCGGGGTCCAGGGGACTCATTGGTTACAGCGAGAGCTGTGCCCTCGGAACCTGGCTGCAGCCAATTGAGACTGTTTCCTGCCATCTTCAGTGCCCTGTCTCGTGTGTCCCTACAACAGCAGAGCAGCAGGGGCTGATTCAGAGCATAAAGTGGACACTGTTACGTGAGGTTGAGGGAAGGGCAGGACGCACCACAGAAGAGGACCTCAGCCTTGAAGGAACCGGGAAAGGGAGAGGGAGGAAACGAAAGGCTCCACTTTGGAAGGAAAGGGGTCACCAGGAACCCGTCGGTGAGTGTGACCAGATTATGGGCAACTTGTCCCCACGGACACAGCCGTTCCCCCAGTTATCTGTACCAGTACCTCCTGCCCCCAGTCTCTAACGTGCGCAGCAAGCCCAGTCTTTGCTCCAACCCCTACTGACCAGCACTGCGACCCCAGCCCAGCGTACCCAGGATGGAACCAGCGGCCTCCCCCACCCCCCCGCCCCTGAGATTGGTCCACCGTCCACCCACAGCTGCCCAGAGCCGCCCTGAGCCTGCCTCGCACTCCAGGCTGGGGCTCTGGAGGCCCCTCTCCTGCCCGCGCTGCCCTGGTCTAGCTGGAGCCCCGCGCTGCCACCACCCAGGCAGCAGCCCCAGGAGCACGCCAGAGGCCCCCACTGGTGCCTGCCAGCTGTCCTGCCTCGCTGCCGGCCTGTGTCTGGGTCAGAGAGAACCTGGACACGGGCTCGGGGCGCCCCTGCCCTTCATCGCTGCGTGACTCACATGCTGCCCACTAGGTCCTCCCAACCTGGCCCCAGCCCCAGCCCCCAGGCTCACGCCCACGGCCCAGGGCGCCGTCCCCTCTCTGCGCTCTACCACAGAGCCGCTGTCCACACTGTTCCTCTCTGGTCTCCCCGAAGGTAAGAGTGGCCACGAGGTCAAGGCCAGCACCAGGAAGGGGCAGAGGCAGGCAGGGACCGACACCTGCAGCTGCGGACCGCCGGCTCCACGATGGGAGACAGCCACCAGCCCTCCCGGCTTCCGCCACTGTGAGGAGGGTTTGTTGATTGCAGCTCAACGCCAGCAGCCTGCCCCAGGGTCACCAGGGTGCATGTCTCTGGGCCGCCTGGTCACTGGCACTGGCTCCCATTCACCTCTGGGTCTCAGGAACCCCAGGGCAGGGCCTGGTGTGCAGCAAGCCCAGAGGCAGGGGACAGTGTCACCCCGGAGGGCAGCACCGAGCAGCGGGCGCCCTAGCTGAGGTCTCTGGGACACTGCGTCCTGCCACACCAGGAGCAGGTGTGAAGGACCTGGACAGCACCGCCACCACGCCTGGTAGTTAGTGCTCAGCTGCACAACCCCCCCCCCCCCCTCACTGAGAATCACGCCATTAGGGCTTTGCGGGCCGAGGCCCATCAGCCTAATGGAACACTTCAAATGGAAGTTCTTGCTGCTGCAATGATGGAGTTGGATCTACCCTTCATCCAGAAGTCTCCAAAGCCACACCACATTCTGACCCACCGTGCCCAGATGCAGAATTCCTGTTGTGTACATCTGGAAGGAAACGGCTTCGGTCCGGGTTTTCGAGGTCCCCAGAGCCCTCCTGTTAGAGGCTTAGTCCCCGTGAGGGGCTCTTGGAAGGTGGACCCTTCAAGAGGTAGGCCAGAGGGAGCTCCTGGGTCCTGGGGGCTTGCCCTGGAGGGGTAGTGGGACCCAGCCCCTGCCTCTCTTCCTCTCCCACGGGTTCCTAGCCACGAGGAGCACTTCAGCCCCACCTCTGCTCCCTGCGATGTGCCACCTTAGAGGCCCAAGCAAGGGGCACAGTGGCCATGCATTGAAACTCCCACAGCTTGAGCCAAAATAGACCTTTCCTGCCGGACGAGCGGTGCACACCTGTGATCCCAGTCGCTCGGGAGGCTGAGGCAGGAGGATCACAAGTTCAAAGCCAGCCTCAGTGACTTAGCAAGGCCCTAAGCAACTTAGTGAGACCCTGTCCCAGAGTTTAAAAAGTAAATAGATCAGAAGGGCTGGGGATGTGTCTTAGTGGTTAAGTGCCCCCAGTACCCAATAAATAAATAAACCTTTCCTCCTCATAAGTTGATCCCTGCAGGTTTTTTGTTACACTAACAAGAAGCTGACTAACAGAAACCAAAATATCTCTCCTCCAAACATAAAGACAGCTTGCGCTGATGCTGATCGAATGCCAGGAAGCTCTGCTCAAGACGGGGGTGCACGGGGACAGAGGCCTTCCACCTCCCTCTGTGCCCGCCGCCTGAGCGCAGCTCCGTGGTCAGCTGGCGATGGGCAGAGGCCTGGCCAGCCACCGCCTCACCAGAATGGCCTTCTCTCACTTTCCCGCCTCGGAAGCCGGGGACAGCGTCTCCTCTGTCCTGTCACCTCCCTCAGAGGCATCGCTCTTTGTGGGAGCACGGTGTGAGGCGGCCCTGAGCCACAGCGGGGCTGCGCTGTGCGTGCAGTGGACTCGCTGACTTCCTCCCGTTGGTCTTTCTGTCGTCACGGGAATCTCTCAGCTACACACTGACGGCTGTTGGGGAAACCGTTCTTCTCCCCTACATTTTGGCAACTCAGGTGGGGCTTTCTGAGCTGTCCCACCTGCTCCAGGACCTGCCAGAGGGATCCCGGGGAAACTGGCAGAGGCCACCTCTGTGCCACCCCCACCTGCCTCAGGGCCTTTGCTCGGGCAACCACCCCGCCTGGAATGTCGTCCTTCCCCATGCACCTGGCTGGCTGCCTCCCCAACTTCAGGTCTGGACCCCGACGCCCTCAGCTCAGGGGGGCACACCAGGCCGCCTCGTGGCATCCCGCGTGCCCCGCGGGGAGGCTGTCTCCCGCCCGGCTCCACCTTCTGCACGCCATCGCCTGATGTGACAGTCTACATTCTCCCACGTGTTGGTCAGGCTCTTTCCTCCTTCTAGAACGAAGGTTCCAGCGAGAGCTCCAGTCCACGCTGTGTCCTGCTGCTTCTGGGCAGCTGGACCCCGGCCTGGCACGCGGCAGGTGCCCCAGGGTGGGTGAGGCGAGGACGAGGGCAGCGTGGATGAGCGCCCGCCTCACGGCAGAGCAGCGGCGGCCCCTGCTGGCTTCAGCCCTGGCCTTGCTCAGCCACGCGGAAGCCAAGCAGCGAGGACTCACGTCCTGGGACAGACTCAGGCTCCCGAGGACAGGACGGCGCCTGCTCGCCTTCTTCCTGCAGCCCAGCAGACAGGCGCAGCGGGGACCCAGGGAGGTGCCCGTGTGGCTCTTGTTCCACAATTAAACCCCTCGTTAGCTGAGCCCTGCTGGGGAGACACCTCAGGGCCCCCATCTGGGCGGGTACTTCACACTCGGAACATCCACGTGGAAACAGTGACGCGTCTTTCCACTCACCAACTGATGCTTGCTGTTGACAAAATGTTAGAGTAGCCCCTAAAGGGAAGGAACCCGGGTGCTCACCTGCTCCAGCTATGACGAGAACTCCATCTTAAAAAGCTGGCCTGAACAACGGACAGTCTGCACCAGAGGACTCGGACCTCAACACTCTTTCTGCTTTTGGAGTTGGGCCAAGGGTAGGAGCCTTGTGTCCATGTGTCCAGTCAGGGCAGTGACATACCCACTGAACTTTGGAGAGAAGCCGTCACATGTGTGGCAGAGTGTCCAGTCTGGGCAGAATGGCCACCCCAGGCCCTGTGCCCCCTCCCAGGAGTCAGCCTGTTCCTGGGCCCCTCCTTACCCGGCTCCCAGGGAGCACAGCCCCTGGTCCTCAGTGACAGACGCCTCCCGGTGAGCACTTGACCAAGCAGAGTGGCCACTGCTCCTGTGGGTGCAGCGCCCCACGAGCCTGCCTCTCCCTCCCACGGCCATCGTTCCGGGCACTGTCACTGTGACACACACGGAGGTGGCCAACGTGCCAGGAAGGAAGGTCACGCTGGCTCAGCGCTCCGGTGCTCTCAGCCCACGGCGAGTCGGCCCTGCTGCTCCTGGGCCAGTGCCCGCATGTGGCAGGGCAAGCTGCCCTCCCCGAGCCGGGAGCAGAGGAGAAGGCAGAGTCCGGGGTCCCCGTGACCTGCCTGCAGCCCTCCCGGCAGCACCGTGGGCACCAGGCCTTCCCCACACGGGCCCCGGGGCCCTCCAGACCCAGCTACGGCTGCCACCACACCTGTGACCCCAGGCCCCCGCGGGCCAGCACAGGGGTGGAGTCCCGCCCAGTGCTGCCGCTGCCAACGCCTCCCGTTAGCACCGACGGCACGCCTCCAGCCGCAGACCCCGCACCTGCAGACCAGGACACCGAGGGTCTGTCACCACAACCGCAGCTGCCATCGGAGGAGGGCACCCGGAAACCCGACTGGGCGGGTCCCTTCCTGGTCACTGCCACTGCCCAGCACCTGCCTCCACGGCTCCTCGCAGCCAGGAGATGACGGGTGAGTCACTGGGCAGATGGCTTCCCCAGGAGCCGGGACAGCCGCGCTGCCCTCCTCACGCTGAAGGCGGAAGTGGTTCCCACCGGGCACCAATGGCGGCCAGCACGGGGCGTCTTCTCCAGCCAGGGCCCAGCACGGCCTCCATTAGCAACCCGCCCAGACAACAGCAGAGCTGTCCCCCAGCACCTGAACAAGATGCAGCCACCAAGACTCCCCCTGTCCTCAGACGGTCCCTGAACCCAGACCCTTGCAGGTGGTTAGCCAAGACCTCGGCCAGTGGGCAGCGCGGCTTCTTTCTCCACACCACATCCCCCCGACAACAGGGCTGAGAGTCCATCTCATGAGTGGGCCACTTACAGAGTCAGGAGGCCAATATTCTTGGGTTTGACAATAGTTCTCGAACCCCTCAGAATGACAGGCATTTTTACTGGGCTACTAATGTTCCCAGCAATGTCATGTTAAGGGGCTCCTGCTGAGGCGCTGACCACATGAAATGCCCGGGAGGGACCCCCTGCCGTGCTCAGAGGGACTTTGTCGCACACCTATCAGAATGAGGCACCTGTCGTTCATCTAGCACAGGACTAGGTTTCTTAGGGTCACAGAGGGAGCAGGATTGCCTGTGACCCCTCTCCACCCGCGTGTCCAACTGCACCTGTGTTCGGCCCCTCGCCAGCGCCAAGACAGTGCGGCTGATTGACTGATCGTGACACATGGGATCACGCCCAGGGCAGCCGCGGCAGCCTGGCCTCTGCAAGGGCACAGAGGGAGTCCTGACGCAGAGCTTCAGGCTCGAGACGAGTTCCGAGGGTGGGAGGACGCGCTCCCAGCCACCATCCTCACGCGACACCATGGCGTACAGGATGGGACGCCCAAGACCAAGCTCCCAGGACTGCTCTGCAGACGCACCTGGTGAGGAAGAAACGCAGGGAGCAGAGCTGCAGCCTGGGCTCGGCAAGTGGGGCGCGGACCCACCACAACACACAGGAGAGCCCGTCCCCCGCGAGCCCACGAGCCCCCATCACAGGAAGAAGAGCAGCCGTGGCCAAGGAGGGGCCTGCAGCCGTGGCCAGCAAGGGGCAGTGATTCCAGAGTCATGAGCCACATTCCCTGTCAATTCTGAGCAACAGGCTGGGCGTCCACCGCCAGGGGAGCCGGCAGCCGTGTCCACACGGGACCTGGGCAGCGACCGCCACTGCTGAAAACACAGTGAATGAAAGCCAGGGCTGATGGGGTAGCCAACAAGGAACCCCAAGGCCTCTGGTCCACTGAGTGATGCGGTCATCCCACCTGGCCAAACTCACTAACAACGAATTCTCCTTGACATCATCAAGCAGTCTGGTTGTTCGCACGTCGCAACTCACTAGCTTCAACTTAGAGTCGATATTTTTAGAGGAAAAAAAGAAAACAGGACCGCTGTATCTGTGCTAAAGGGAACTCACGCAGGACACATCAGAGACTGTCAGGTTGGGCAGCAGCCCTGGGGCACAGCGAGAGTCCTGGAGCTGGCGGCAGAGCACGCGTCCACCCGCGCTAGGCAGCCCTGGGGCCAGCTGCCTCCTGCCCGCTGAGAGGACACCAAGCCCTGCGTGGGGCTTCTCCCACCAGCACAGCCGCACAGGAGGGCAGAGCCCGGCAGGTCATGGCGTCGTGGGTGGACACGGCTGCTTCCCACTGCAGCTGGGCAGAGCCAGGAGACCGCCATTGGGACTAGTAAGGTGCTGGCCTTGGCCTGGGCCACAGGGGACCAAGCCAGAAGATAGCTCGTTCCTGAAGTCTGTGGATGACATGCGTCCCCCTGCCTCTGCACTTCATGGGAATGGAGAATCACCTGCCCGGGAAGAGCAGACCCGGTGTCATCTGGGGGTGTGCAGGACGGGCTGGAGGAGCAGGGTGGTGGCCACGTTTTTCTTTGGGAGCACAGGTGACCGCAGCCCAGCCACATGTCCAGATGAGGGCAGACGAGGAAGTGGGAAAACTCAAAATAAACGAATCACCTCCCTGGCGTCCTGGCACGTGCGACCTCCCAGACCTACAGAGGACCAGGCAGGCCGGCTCCGCTGCACTGGAGATGAGGGCACGGTGGCCTTCCAACCCCGTCTCCACGCCGGGAGAGGCCGCTGCCCTCCTGCCACGACCAGCACCTGCCCCACAGGGGCTCCGTCCTGCCCTCCACAGCCGCGCTGACCTCAGCCGTCCAGCAGCGGCCCCTCCCACGGAAACCCTCGTGCTCTCGGTGCCCTGCGCGTGGCGGCAAAGGGAGCAGTGAGCGTCAGCTGAGCGCGTGCCACCCGGCAGAGCAGGCGGTGGCTGGGCACGGTGCTCGGGGACAGAGACTGTGCCTGGCCGTCCCTTCCCAGGAGAGCAGAATGGGAGTGCCACCGTCGCAGGGACAACGGCAGCCTGCTCAGGTAAGTCTTCTGGAAGCGCCGCCGCGCCACCTCTCGACAGCTGTACCGAGGGTCCACGATGCTCCGACTGCTCGAGGGCACGTGTGCAAAACCACCACGTCACGAAGTCAGACTCGCTGCTCCCGAGTGCGTCTGACCTTGACACTCCTGGAGGGTCCCCAGAGCTCCCAGGCAGCTCTGGACAAGTCTTGCCAGCTTCCCTCTGCTCTGCCCACACATCCCCGCGCCAGCACCTCTCAGGCCTGGGAGCACACACCCAGGCTCACCGTGGGACTCCATTACTGAGGTCCTGCCTCCCAGATGAAGTAGCAAGAAGAGAAGGAGGCCCGCGGTGGGGTCGTTCACACCCACTGAGGAGGCCCGCGGTGGGGTCGTTCACACCCACTGAGGAAGACACAGACTGTGAATGTGAAGGTGCGTCCTGGGCGGGGCCTTTCCCTCCGCCGCACAGCAGCTGTGTGGAATAGGACCCGTGGGGCCAGTGTCCCCACCAGAGTGAAGCTCAGCGTCCTGGCTCTCAGTCCCGCCTGCTGCGACCCGTCCTGGGCGATCACAAAGTGCAGAGTCTGTGTTCAGAACGCCATGCTGCCGCCGCCGGGAGAAAAAGCAAGCTCAGTGAAGTCCCATCTCAGCTCCCGAGTCATGGGGTCTACGGAGGCCTTACTGTTAGTTGAGGTTCCACTTCCAGCCAATCACAGTGTAAACACCTCAGAGTGACGGCTCGGAGTCACACACGCTGCAGCAGCGCCATCCACCACTGACTGACGGTGCGTCTCCCTACAGCCGCACCCACAGCCCCTCTTCAGCCCATGGCTGGACTGTGGGCTTTCTGGTGGTGGACCCACCCCCGACAGCCTCCTTATGGGGCCCCAGAAGACCCAGAGTCCGGGTCTGGCCGAGGGCGGGCGTGGGAAGATGAGGGGACACAGCGGGGCTGCTCCCCAGCCTTGAGGGACACTCTGCTGCCACCCGCCCCAACAACATGGCTGTGCACGGGCCTGTGGGGTCTGGCCGTGAAGCCCCTGTCCACTGTGCCCGGGGCCCACACTGGAGGTCCCTGAGGCCCACGGCTCCTCCATCCCACGACCCCGTCCTCGCCTCCTCTAGGCCCTCCAGTCGGGTAGGGGAGAGCTGTCGTTGGCCCAAGTCCCCCGTGTCCGAATGGCTGCAGGAGTCTGGGGATGAGGGGACCCAGCTACCCAGCCCATGTGTCACAGTGCAGCTGGGGAAGCCCCCGCGGCCCCTGTCGCCTGCGGGGTCAAGTGCCAACCCTGCTGCACATCTTCCCCGACCAGTGGTGTCTTGGCCGCTCGCTGCCCTCGTGGCTCTTGGGACGGGCCCTCACTCTCTCCTCAGCCCTCGTCCACGGTGGGTGTTTGTGCTGAGCGAAGTCCCTGTCCTCACTGCCTCTGCCCGCCACCCGTCCCACCCAGTCTCAGCCTTGTCGCTGGTTCCTCAGGCTGCCTCCTCCGTGAAGCCTCCCGAGCACTGCCGCCCCCACCCTCTGCCCCCCAGTCCTGCCGAGGCTGCGGGGGCCACACAATTCCACACAGGGGCCTGGGCGCCCCCCGCGGCCGGGCTGCTCCTGCTCCCCAGCCAGCCCTGGCTGGCCGAGGCTGGGGTCACCCCGCACGGCATCTTCTTCGGCACCCTCACCTGCTGGGGAGAGGAGGGCAGAACTCCCGTGCTTCCCAGGCCCCGGGAGCAGGAACGCTCGGGCTGCACCAGGAGCTGGCCTGGCCCCGCCCGGTCCAGACGCTGCCATGGGGCTGGGGCTGAGGACGCTTGCCCGGGAGAGCCGGCCGGCCCAGCTCAGGGCTCCACGCCGCGGTCCCTCACGCGGCCCACGCAGGCCACTCGGCGTGGCTGAGCTCACATGTTCCCGAAAAGCAGCCCACGAATCTCACTTCGGGACGCCAGGCTGGACTTGTGAGAGTGCCCCTTCGGGCCGACTCAGTCCCGTCCACTTGACTTCACTCTGCCATCCTGGGGCGCCAGGAGGGTGCTCTGCAGGGGGACAGGCCAGTGGCAGAGGAAACTCCACGGACAGAGTCCATCTGCACCGGGTCAGGGGACAGCCTGGGCACCCCCAGAAACGGGCCACACAAACCCACCACAAAACCTACCTTTGAGTGAAGCACAAAAGAAAACCGGCATAGGCAGGCGCAAGCAGGCCCCCTGGCCTCCAGACCACCCTCACCAGAGCAGGTGTCCAGCTGGAGTGGCCGGGGGCCCGTGGCGTCAGTTCGCTTTCCGTGAGCTACCACCAGAAAGTCGCTGTTGCTGTGCGTGGTTTTTGTTTGTTTGTTTGAGTGACTCTCCTTCCCTCCAGCACTGTCTGCTTGCAGCAGGGGACGGGCTGGGCTGGGCTGGGCTGGTGGCAGGCCGCTCACCCACCCACAGTCCTCCCCTGCCGCTGGGGGCCACAGCCACCCACGCCCAAGGCAGGGCCACCCGGGAGCCGCCTGCGGGCAGAGACAGGCCGTCCTCTGGGAAGGACCAGGGGAGCTCTGGGCGGCAGGTGGGAGGGGAGGGGGCCCTCCACCACTCAGTCCCACGGGGGCAGCTGACTCCAACACACCAAGAGGAGGCAGCCTCACCCGCTTCTTTAATTAACGTAATCCACCTAACCCTGGTCTCTAAATAATTAAGCATCTTGGTGACCGGAGTTCAAGCACTTGAAGAACTGCACTGGCAAGATGTTTGAACCTTCTAATTCTAGCTCAGAGCATTTCCTGTCCCCTCTCTCTGGTTCGTCACAAGCTGAGGCTACATCCAGAACACAGTGTTTGAGGAAAAAAAAAGTAAAAAAGAGGGTGTCAGATCATCAGGGCTAGGAGGGAGGCTCGTCAGTAAATCGGCGAGTTAAGCAGCCCACGGAGACCCGAAGGCACCAGGCACTCTCCCTGAAGACACAAGATGACCTCCCACCTGTGACAGAATCTGAAACCAAAAATGTGCTTGTCTGAAGCGGACACCCTCCCACACAGCACCTCTTGTGAAAGAGAGATTCGCGTTCGCCTCACTGACTTCCTAAAAGCAGAAACCACGTAGGTTCTTTCCATGGTGACTTTATTTAATATTAGCTACTCCTAAAAAATATCCTGGAGGGCTGGGCTGTAGCTCAGTGGCAAAGCATCTGCCTCACATTCACAAAGCCCTGGTTTGATCCCCAGTTCCAAAAAAAGAACCCCTGAAGAAAAAAAAAAAAAAGATAAAAAAATGTGCTGGAGATATCTACCATCAGCCTTTGAACTCTCTATAACGTACATTTTATCCTGAATCACTACACGGAACACTAAACACTAAACTAACCTGTGAAGCAAATACCTCTGATCATTGTCTTTTCAGGTTCCTACACAGCCTTTCATCCTATCACATTAGAAAGTAATAGCACCCATTAGCTACTCTTCCTTAGCATTGAAGTTGAAGTATTTATTTATTTATTTTGGTACCGGGGATGAAACTCAGGGGCACTCGACCACTGGGCCACATCCCCAGCCCTTTGTCGTATTTTATTAGAGACAGGGTCTCACTGAGTTGCTAAGTGCCTCACCATTGCTGAGGCTGGCTTTGAACTCGCGATCCTCCCGCCTCAGCCTCCCAAGTGCTGGGATTACAGGCGTGCGCCACCGCCCCCCGCTTGAAGTTGAAGTATTTAAAACTGTCTTAAATGTTTTCAGCCCACGGCAGGTCAGCCAATGACCTCACATCCTCCCCTGAAATCCCTCTTCCCACCTCCCCGTCCTCCCCTCAAGGCCTTCAGAGTCTGCACTGACAACTGATGCGTGCGACCTGCTGGGGCCCACGGCACACTGCTTGGCAGAAGGCACTATTGCCGTCCACCCCCCTGAGCTGCGTGTGTGCCCAAGGTAACCCGGTCCTGCCCCAGAGGGACCGAGCCCAACAGGCCCAGGCTGAGCACGAGGCCCGTCCACGCCAGGGCACTCTGTGCGGAGGCCTCTGTCTGCGGGCGTCCTCCTTGATCAGACTCCTGCTGAGGCTCACAGCCACGCCATCCGCCCGCCCTGCGGGTTCTGCCATCGCAGGCTCCCTCCCGCGTCTGACCAGGCTCACCGGGTTCCTGTGCTCCTTCTAGTCTCCCTGCACCCACCAGGGCAAACCTGTTAGAGCATCGGGCCAGACCACCTCGTCCCTCAGTTCAGAGGAAGCCGCCTGCGTTGCAAGGCCGGGTGCTGGACTCCTGCTGCCCTGCCCTGCCCTGCCCTGCCCTGCCCTGCCCCTTGGCGCTCTTGCCCGGGCCCTGGCGGTGATGGCTTTCTGGCTGGGCCGTCCAGTCACCCTCAGGCGCAGCTCCCCAGACCATGTGCCAGCACGCCCGCCTCCTTCCCCTCTTCCCACACGCCTTCTCCACAGCAGACGAGGCCATGGAGGCCAGGGAGGCCCTGAGGCCACCAAGGTCATCGAAAGCTGCAATTCCAGTGCCCCACCCCTACCCCAAGCACCCTCTCCCTAGCTCCGGTCCCCTGGGCTGACTTACCGTGCCGACCCCGGGCTCTCTCCTTGGCAGTGTCGTCCTCACCACCAGACACCCCTTCCAGGGATCAAGCACCGTTCCCCCACTTAACGACATAGCCCAGGGCCCGGCTCAGGGCCTGCTGAGCCCACGTGCTCCTTAGATGTGCAGGAGGGAAGAGGGCCTCTCCCTGCAGACCCTGGAGGGCCCCCTCGCTGGGCACAACTCTGCAGGCCCTCCCACACCACGTTCATGTCGTCTCAGCAACGTGGGCCTGTTTCCTCGCAAGACATGACGCTGCGGATGGACCACTCCTTTAGAGCCTTCAGTCTCAGAGAGGGGGAAACGTCCCGGAGCTGCCCCGTGAGCCTGCCCAGGGGCCGAGCCCTCCTCCTCCAGGCCAGCGCTCTGGGGTGACAGCTACGAAACCCGTCACTTGGGTCTGGTGTGAGGTGGCAAGTGCTGTAACAGAAGATGGGGCTCCTCCACATAGCGCGGCGCTCAAGGAGTTAGGGGAGTAGGCAGAAGGCGAGTGCCTGGGAGAAAGGGGCAAACAGAACCACAAAGGGCCTGGGGCAGGCCCTGCGCAGGGTCCTGCACCCCCAGGGCAGCAGGCCCATGGACAGCCCTTCCTGGGGACGGCCTTGTGGCCGCCTGAAGCGATGGCCGCTTGGAGCAACGGAGCCTCGGGAAGAAGTTCAGAGGCGAACTGGAAACAAACAGCTTTTTATTCTGATAGCTTTTCTCTCTGGCTCTAACAACGACTAACAGGTACCACACACACCACCAAAAAATGGCGCTGACCCGATCATCTCGCTCAAGTCCCTCAATCTCGGCTCAAGTCCCTCGAGATCCCGGGCCAAGTCCCGTGAGACTACGGAAGGCGGCAATGCCCAAATCTCCATGGCCCATAGTCAACCACAAGCCATCTCCCCAAACAGGGCTCCTGCATGGCCTCTCCTGCCTCCCTGCTCCACTGGCAAGTGGACGGCAGACCCAACAACGAAACCAGGTCAGAATAAACCTCAAGAAGCCTCGACCAAGTGAGCAGCAAGGGGACAGAGGCCTCGACTTGAGTCAGCTGCTCAGCTGAGACAGAAGAGAGGGGCCTGGAGCTCCCAAGAGGGACTGTCTTTCTTTCCATCCACAGCCATGGCTGTCATAAGTGTCTGCAGCCACTTTGGTCATGTGTCCATCCCAGATGACCCTGCCCCTCCGCCCTCCGCAGCCCTTCAGCTGCATCCGATCCCCTGTGAGCAGCCCTCCCCCGTGACTAAGCGAAAGTCCGGGGTGGGCAGCCGCACGGCACGTGCGTGAGCCCATTGCGTGAGCCTGCCTCTTTGTCTGCATAAGCAGGCTCCCTTTCCCATCAGGGCAGCGTGCGAGCCGTTTCCTGCTGTTCTGCAACAGGATCCTAAGGAGGCCTCTGCTGCAGGCTGTATTTTGCCTATTCTTGGTTTCCACCTTGATTGGCTTCTCAGAGCAGGCTGAGCTGCTGCACTAGGAGCTGGGAACTCTTGAGGCGGCTGACCACCACCGAGGGCTGGTAACAGGGTGGCCAGCAGCTGGGAACAGTAGGGATGGGCAGAGAACTGCTGAGAGGCCTGGGGAGCTGCTGGGAACCATTAGCTCTGGCTTCTGTAAGCACCCCACAGCTGCTGGCTGGGGAGGGCTGTGAACGCTAGCCGAGAGCTGCTGGGGCTCGGAGCTGCTAACACCAGGGAGCTGCACTCGGCCCGTCTCTGATTTCTGCCTGAGTTGAGAAGAACCTGAGCCAGTTGGTACAGTGTGAGTCATGAGCAAGGCCCTGGAGCTTTGGCAAGGAATAAGCATCTCAGGGGGAGACGATCTCCACGTGCAAGCTCAGGCCTCTGAATCCAGCCACGATTCCACCAACTCTGCAGTGCCTGGGTCTCTGAATGCCTGGAAAACTTTCCACCTAAAGCTCCACAGTACTGAGACAAGAGAGAAGGGCCCATTCTCTGCCTCCATCTTTAACAGCTGTGGCTGCCCCAGACGCCTTGCAGTCAGCCATGGCCGTGTCCAACACCATGCAATGGCCCCCAGGGAACGTCACTTTGGCTGGCTGCAGCACTTTTTTCTTTTTACTTTTTTTTTTTTTTTTTTTTTTTTTTTTGTTACTGGGGATTGAACTCAGGGCACTGGACCACTGGGCCACATCCCCAGCCCTTTTTTGTATTTTATTAGAGACAGGGTCTCACTAAGTTGCTAAGTGCCTCGCCATTGCTGAGGCTGGCTTTGAACTCGCGATCCTCCTGCCTCAGCCTCCCAACTGCTGGGATTACAGGCGTGCGCCACCACACCTGACTGGCTGCAGCACCTTTGCAAGACCTGTGGCAATCCCTGAGGACTCCTCCCTGCAGCCTCTCTAGATGACTCCCTCTTCCTGGGCTGTTCCTGACCTGGTCCACGAGGAGCGGTGCACAGCCATGACCTGGCAGAGAGTCTAGAGGCTGTGCACCTGCCTGGACCCACCACTGCTGGCTGTCAAAGGAGCACACTCCTCAGTCTTGCATCAGGCTGGGACCCCGTCTCAGGTACCACCTCCCTGTGCTGCAGCAGAGCCACAGCAAAGCCAGACTCAGAGGAGTTTCACAGCTGCCCGGGAAGAGCAGGCTGAGCTGCTTGCCCTGAGCTGCTAGCGCCAAGGGCTACTCCTGCTGAGAATGCCCCGCAGACTGAGAGTAGCAGGGAACTGGACAGAAGCCGCCCCGGGGGACGGGGGCTTCAGGTCCAGGAAGTGGCTGGGAGAGCTGCTGACACTAGCTGCTGGGAAGTGCTGGCGCTCGGGCCACAGGAGCATATGAAGAGCTGAGAGTCACTGGCACCTGGGCGCAGAGCTTTGACGGCTCAGGGAGTGCCAATTTGGACTTCTATCAGAACTGAACAAGAGAACCTTCAGCCAATTGGTACCGGTGCTACAGCACACCTGTGGAGGCGTGGGAGGCGGCGGCTCTCCTTGCACCAAGAAGTCAGCTCCATCAGAGGTGCGAGCGCAGAAAGGTGGACTCTGATCTGGGATCAAACAGACAGCACCAAGTTAAAACCTGCCGTGTCCAGCAGAAGCCGACTGGCCTTCGTCAACACAGCATCTGCTCTGCAGGTGGAGAGAGGGAACACAGCAGCACTGGAGAGCGGCAAGCGTGAGGGCCACGCGGTGCTTCGGGAGCAGGAAGCTGTGTTCCTGCAGAGCCACGCGGCTCCGAGCACCCCTCCTGTCCCCCCCACCCTCAGGTCAGGGCCAGGGCCGGCACCTGCTGCTGTTGGACAGAGCACCAACCCCGAGGACTGGGACGGCCAGGAACCGCAGGGAAAGACCACAGGAGGTCAGAGCCCAGCCGAGCCCAGGGACAGCAGGGCCATGGGACTTGAGAGCTGCGCTCCCTGGCAAGGCCTTCGGTCCCGTCAGGAACAGGCGATGCGAACACAGCACAGGCCCCATGGATGGCTGTGACTGGCATCCGCGGGTGTCTCTCAGTAACAAAATCCAGCCAGCTGCAACTCCGACCACGCCAAGAGAGCAGTCGAGGCAGCCGGGCATCTGTCCCTGCAACCACCCTCGCAGGGGACCGGGTCATCTGGAGTTGCCCTTGTTACGGGTCACACTAACTGAGTATGAGTGATGTCACGTGCTCTGACCTTACTGTGTCTGCTACTCTGTAGCCCAAAGATGTTCTGCCCACACCACTCAAGAACAGTGCGTCCTGAGGGCCTCAGCTGAGTTCACTGCCCACCGGAAGATTCTGTTCCTAACAAAACTCACAGTTAGGTCATAAAAAGCAAAGGCAGAGTTTCTTTCCAAGGTATAACCATCCGTGACAGTTACGGCATGTTCCAGGGGCTACAAAACAGGTGCAGAGAACAGCAAGTTTGTAGTTTCGGGGTAAAAAAGCTCTTCACTATATTCAAGAGCTGGCGTTACATGGAACCGTGTGGGTTTATACATTTCACCACCGAATCCACTCGCCCAGACCCTCACCAGGAGAAACACCTCCAGAGTGTGTTGCACACCTCTCTGCCTGCGCAGGAGTGGGCTGAAGTCTGTTGCACACCTCTCTGCCTGCGCAGGAGTGGGCTGAAGTCTGTTGCACACCTCTCTCTAGTGTGCCTGTTGCACACCTCTCTGCCTGCGCAGGAGTGTGCTGAAGTCTGTTGCACACCTCTCTGCCTGCACAGGAGTGTGCTGAAGTCTGTTGCACACCTCTCTGCCCTGCGCAGGAGTGTGCTGAAGTCTGTTGCACACCTCTCTGCCTGCAGCAGGAGTGTGCTGAAGTCTGTTGCACACCTCTCTGCCTGCACAGGAGTGTGCTGAAGTCTGTTGCACACCTCTCTGCCTGCGCAGGAGTGTGCTGAAGTCTGTTGCACACCTCTCTACCTGCACAGGAGTGTGCTGAAGTCTGTTGCACACCTCTCTGCGCAGGAGTGTGCTGAAGTCTGTTGCACACCTCTCTGCCCTGCACAGGAGTGTGCTGAAGTCTGTTGCACACCTCTCTGCCTGAGCAGGAGTGTGCTGAAGTCTGTTGCACACCTCTCTGCCCTGCTCAGGAGTGTGCTGAAGTCTGTTGCACACCTCTCTGCCTGCGCAGGAGTGTGCTGAAGTCTGTTGCACACCTCTCTGCCTGAGCAGGAGTGTGCTGAAGTCTGTTGCACACCTCTCTGCCTGAGCAGGAGTGTGCTGAAGTCTGTTGCACACCTCTCTGCCTGAGCAGGAGTGTGCTGAAGTCTTTCTTAGTGGGTCAAGGACATCAACAAGCACTGGCTCTACAGTGGTGACATCCGGTTCAGGTACAGTGCATGAAACTGTTGCAACAGTACAAAGACTTAAAATCTCTGTTTCTTGTGCACCTCTATCTATTTTTTTCACACCAATAAAAATAACTGGGCCCCTCTCGCTTCATTCTCTAGGGCTGTCATAACAAGACCACCACAATGGGTGACATGAACAATAGGAATTTATCTTGTCATAGTTCTGGAGGCTGAAAGTCCGGGCAGAGGTGTGGGCAGGCTGAGTTCCTTCAGAGGCCTGTTTCAAACTTGCAGACGGCGGCCTCTGGGCCAGGTCCTCATTCTCTCTCAATCTCCTCTTTAAAGTCCCTGTCTTCAAATGCAGCCATGGTCTGCCGTACGGGGTCAGAACTGCATCCCGTGAACTTGCTGGAAACACGGCCAATGCCAGCGCAGGCTCTCGGGGGTCACGTCCAGACCAGGTCACCTCCAGCTATGAACCAACCTGGACCTCCGTTTCCACCCCCGAGAGGGGAGGACAGTGGTGGCCAGGCCTCACGGGCTCCTGGCACACCTGGAAGACGTTGGTGCGCAGCCATGCTGTCTGGCACCGAGAGGGGCAGAGCACGCATCTTAGGTTGTAGTTGTGTGGCTGCCAAGTTGCCCGTCCCTCCACCCTTCACCCACACCCTGGGGCTGTGCTCTTCCTCATGAGTCAGCGTGGGCCTGAAGGCCACGTAGGGCAGCAGCATGTGGACGCAAGGGTGAAGGCGCAGCCAGGCCCAGGCCCTCCTGGGGGAAAGGCCAAAGCAGCGCTGGCCATTTCCCGTCCTCTTGGCTCGGGTTGATGCCGCTCAGTGTCCGTCACTGTCCCCTCTAGTTTTAGGTAAGATGATCCCACGCCAACACAGCTGTCCTGCCCGCAGAAAAGGCAACGTCATGCACTGCCCCCAAATCAGAGGCCCCTGTAATAACCACCCTGTGTCTGGAAGTGGTGGGTGGTGGGGACCCCCAGTCCAGACGCCGCCCCCGGAGTGTGCGGGGAAGCTGGAGAAGCCACAGCGTCTGCAGGAAGCGCCACAGGGAGCAGCCGCCGCTCACTGGGGACGTGTCCTGGGTCTCGGGGCCACGCCGTCTCCATCACAACTCCTCCCCTCCGCCACAGTAGCCTTCGGAAGGCAGCCACAAATGACACAAATGAAGGGGTGTGGCCCAGGCCATAAAACTTCTTATGGGCCATGAAATTTGATTGTCATAAAACTTTAACATGCCAGGAAGTATACTGTTCCTTCCAGATTTTCCCGACCATCTGAAAGCACAAAAGCCATTCTTGGCTCAGGCCACACAAACACAGGCAGTGGGGACAGGTCAGGCCCCGGAGCCAGGCCGTGGTCGGCCCAGCCCTGCTCCACTCTAATAGCTCCAGAAAGTGTTGGTGGGAAATGCATTTCTAACCGACTGCTCAAAGACCAAGCACACCCCCTTTCACCTTGTCTTGCTTCTTTTTTGAAAGCCACCCACGCTCCGGTAACCCCCCGTTTGGCCACATCAGAGACCACTGCAAACAAACTCAACAAGATCCTTTACTGGGCACGTCTTTAAGAGTGTCAAAACCTCTCTCCTCGAACAGGGACCAGAGAGCCTCCTGCAGAAAGCAGCTGTGGCTGCAAACGCAGAAACAGACGGGCGCCCTGTGGGTCCCCTTCAGCAGAAGGCAGCCGCCTTTTAGGCCGTGCCTGAATAAAAACGCCATCTTACCAAGCGACCTCATCGGGGTGTGGCCGTTTGGCGGCGGCCAGGGAGGGAGTAAAGAGGCACACTGTGGCAGACCAATGCCACGCGTGGTTCTTAGCCATGAACGATGTACCCCGTAGAGCGAACCAGATGTCACTTTCCTGTGCACACACGTGATACACGACCAGCGAAACACCACGTCATGCACAACCACAGGATGGGGAGTGACACTCCACGTGTGGACGGTGTCAAGACACACTCTACTGTCATGTGTATCTGAAAAGAACGGATGAAATAATGAGGAATGAACGACGCAGCTCAAAGTCTTACGTGGATTCTAAAGAAGAGTTTAATAAAATAACACCTTACTCCCCCAATCACCGAGACGGCATGTCCCTGGTCCTCAGGGAAGCCGCAGTGTGAGTCAGGTGGGAAGACTGTCTTCTCCCCTGGCTTTCTAGCCCCTATTCCCTCCAGAAACTTCTGATTCTCCCATTCTCAGCCTCTCCCATGGAGAGGTCCTTGTGTCTTTTCTGGATTAAGGGTGGTGGGCATCAACACATGCCACTCCAAAACACGGCACCGTGGCATCGGAGGGCACGGCAGAACAGGAGGGCTGCCCTCCTCGCTCTTCTCCCCTGAAGCAGACCACGCAGGACTTGTTGGACCTTCTGCTGGAGATGACGCTCATGTAGGGGTGCCCACCCCAAGACCAGAAGAAAAGAACCTCCCGAGGCTCCCGTGCCACGTAAAACGGGAGCAGATGTGCATGCTTGTCTCGTGCCAGCCTGTCTGTCATTATTGGTGCCTCAGCCACAAACCTGGCAAGGGAGGAGCAAAGGCTCCTCCCCTCAGCAGGGGGAAGTAAGGAGGCATCAAACCGATTATTAGAAATACTCCGAGTCCTTGGCAAAGAACGAAGAAAACGCTGCTGGATCAGGCCAAGCTAAGGCTTCTTCCAAATAGACCATGGAGACTTCACCC
This sequence comes from Tamias sibiricus, assembly GCA_025594165.1. Taxonomy (NCBI): domain Eukaryota; kingdom Metazoa; phylum Chordata; class Mammalia; order Rodentia; family Sciuridae; genus Tamias; species Tamias sibiricus. The sequence continues at coordinate 101,317,331 of CM046669.1, forward strand.
AGTTCCTTCCAAAAATGGAGACTCGGAATTTGGGGGATGAGAAGACCGGGACCCAAAGGCACTGACGGGCCTGTGTTATGATGATGGCTACTGAGAACAGCGTCACGTGATGCCGGTCATTGCTACTCCAGCAAGACAAGGAGGGGCTGTGCCTATGCAGCAGCTGGAAGCTGACTCAGTGACAGCCGCCGACAGGGCTGCAAGGGTCAGAGGGAAAAGGACAAGCATGAGACAGGAGCGGTTCCGGCTCCCTGAGCTGCCTGACACTCTGCCAGAGAAGATTCTCATAGTAATGAAGTAAGTATGCCAGTTTTCATCTAAAAGTGATCTGACCTTCTGCCAGTTTTGAAACTACAGGAATGTCAACTGTGTCTAACAGGGGCTCAGTGCAAAACCAACAGAGGACGACCTTGGACTCAGAATGGCTCTACTCAAGACCAGAGTTCATTGACCTGCTAATTTTACAAACCGAGAGGCACCTTTTTCACTGGGTTTGTCCCTAAGTGCCCCTTGCACTGTTTTACTAAATGAACCCTTGTTTTGCATGAATCCAGACTTTCTTAGGAACCACAATGCCATCTGAATACCAATAATAAGACATCTGTCCCTGCCGCCCTTTTCTACAGGAACTGCAATTTTTTCCTAATTCAAAAGCGTGAGAATGGTTCACATCTTAAACAGACAAGAATTTCCCAGAGGAAGCAAGATACACACTAACTTTGGACATTTTGTTAACATATGACATTGAGGTCAGACACCTTCACCACTGGGGCAACGCTCCCCACCAGGAAAAGCAAGTGGGTGCTTTGCCACCTGACCTCCTCACTCCTGTCCTGCCTCAAGCACACAGTGAAAGCTGCCGCCCTTCTCAGAATGCATACCCAGCTTCGTGACCCACTTGTGAACCTCTGTAGCCTGGGGGAATACTGACTTCTGTACAGCATGAGGGATTCTTGCTCTAGCACAAGCGAAATCCAAACAGAAGGGCAAGGTGAATCCCGCCTGGGCAGAGGGACAGAGCTGGAAAGTGCAATGGAGGCAACATTTGCTGAAATAAAAATCAGAGAGTCCCCAGGCAGAGGCTATCTTCAGAAAGGGAGACACAGGTTGTCTTGCTGAGGGCTATGCGCAGCACCATTTTTAACATCCCACAACACAAGCTAGACTCCTGCTTTTGTCTATTTTAGGATAAACTAAGGTCAGCTTAGTAATTCACCCCAGTCTTCCGAATCATTGTTTTACATGCTCTTCATGGACAGTGCTATTCATCATTCATTCTCAAGTCACTGCCACATTGGGTATAGCCCCGGAGGGTTTATGAACAAACAGAGCCTGGGCAGTGGAGTGGGGAGGAGGGAGTCGCGCACCCAGGGGTCTCCCTGTAAAGGTCGGAGGTGGGGAGCACAAAGTGTTCTTTGCCGGGAACCACAACTGGCCCCCTCCATTCCCAGTACACTGGGAACTAGAAAGCGTGTGACCTTGTGCTCTCCAAAATGGGTTCTTCACAGGCCGATCTCATGGAGGAGAGGGACTGTGCTGGACCCGTGTGAGGTTCTCCACGGAGGGCAGACACCTATGAGTCCCTGCACCGGGCTGTGCGCCTCACTGCCCAAGGCTGGGGAAACAGCCTTCCCGGCCCTAATCCAGCCCAGGATGGAGCCGGGCCTGCGCTCCTCCCCCGCCCCCCGCCCCCACCGTGCACCTGAGGACCTGCTCCATTCCTGAGCCTCCTGCAGGGGGTGGCGCTTTGAAGTTGAGGGAGCCGCGCAGACCTAAAGTTGAAATGACTGCTGAATCAGGCTGCCCCATTTTGTCCACTCAGGCAATCGGACGCTCGCTTTCTTCTCCCCCACCCTCCTCCTACTCTGAAGGAAACCCCATCGGCCTGTTAGAGGTCACCTGCAAAAGCACAGTGATGTCATTTGGCTACCCCTAAACTGCCTCCCGTACTAAGAGCCTAAATATCTGTGCATGGTGACTAAAGGAGAAGGCGCAGTCCGAAAGGTGCCGGCAGAACTATCGTGACTAGATTCTGCGGCCTCGGCCCCCTGGGAGCGGGTCAGGAGGAAGGTGACCGCACCAGGCGCACCGCCTGGCTGCTGGGTGGCCAGGACGCTACCGGTTCACCTGACGATCTAGCTTAGGGTGTTCTGAGAGACAAAGCAGAGGGTGCAACCCCTGTGACCACTCAGGCGGAAGCTCAGGGACCACTCCCCAGGAGCGGCCACATCAAGTTGCGTGGGCTCCAAGGCCAGCAGGGCCGCCGCAGACGGGGCCAGAGAGGGTCCGACGCTGGGGCGGGGGCGCGCGGGCCGCGGCCTGCTACCTGTGGTGGACAGCACGGTGCTGGCGAAGAAGAGCGCGGAGGTGAAGTCCCAGTTCCAGTTGCCCGAGGCGTTGCTGAGCACCGACACGCCGTAGTTGCTGGCCTCCAGCACGCGGCCCAGGAAGCGCTCCAGCTGCGGCTCCGACAGGCACTCGTGCTCCTCCAGGAAGCGGCGCTTGAGCTTGCGCAGCTCCTGGCGCAGCAGGTCCTCGTAGGGCAGCTCCACCGAGGAGAAGACCACGGCGCCGAACACCAGGTAGAGCAGGTAGCCGAGCACCAGCAGGCCGAAGCACCAGGCCGAGCGGTGCCGCTCCACCAGGCGCACGCAGGAGCTGCCGGCCAGGGACTGCAGCATCTTCCCGCCCGCGCCGCCTCGGCTGGCCCGCCGCGCGCCCGCCGCCCGCCCGCCCGCCGCCGCGATGGGCGCGCTCCGCGAGCTCGCTTCCCTCTCTCCTGCTTCCTGGCCGTATAAGAGGCGCTGGTGATGTGGCGGTGACGTGCGCGCCGGCTCAGGTAACCCGAGCCGCCGAGACCGCGCCAGCTTGGCGGAGCGCGGCGGGACACCCGCCCGCCCCTGCCCGGCCGCGGCCCCCGCCCAGCGCCCGCCGCCCCCGCGGGGTGGGGGTGTGCGCGCGGCGGGCCACCCCGGGCCACGCGCTGCCCTCCCCGGACTCCTGCCCCCACGTAGTTCCGCCTAGTGAAAGCCACCACCAAAACACAGCGAGCGCCTGACTCTGTCCTCCTCCTCTTATTGGCCAGGCAGTGGGTCCATCTGGAGCCAGCGAGGGCGGCGGAGGACCAGCGCCGCCGGTGGAAAAGCACCTTCAAGTCCCCTTGGACCCACACACCCCTCACGGAGGCCCCCTGGGAAGAAGGGCGTCCAGAGGCCCTGTGTCTGAGCTCCTGGTCCTGGAACAGGACCTCGGGGCTGATGGCGAACAGAGGGCCAGGGTGCCCACTACCAGCAGCAGCAGCTTCTCAAGTCCTCCTTGTCGGGGATGGAGATGTTGAGGAGGGTCCGCAGACTGCCTTATGGCAACGGTACAAAAAAAAAAAAAAAAAAAAAGAAAGAAAGAAAGAAACCCATGGCCCTTTGTGGAAAGGTAGCTTGGCCATAGGCCTCAAGAGTCTTGAAAGAGTGTAGGTGCTAAGAAAAGCACGGAGAGAGGCTGGCCTGAAACGTCTCTATCACATGCACACACATCTGGATCTCTACCTCAGGCAGATAAAACAGCAGCCAATCAGGAGCATTCTAAATGTTCCCAAGCAGGAAAGGGGCTGTGCAAATTATGGCATCTCAGCAGGGGTGCTGCCTGCAAAGATGTGTTCAGACTGTTGAAGCATAAACAAAACCCTACAGAATCTCAAATATATAAAATATTTGCATTCTGCATTGTAAAATAGAATTGTTTCTGCATAATAGGGTGCACGGAAATAAAACCAGCTCCTAGCCCTTGCCCATAGGTGATAGTGGAGGATATAGGCGACTTTCAATTCTTGTGTTTTTAAATATTTTTAAAGTTTTCTGAAGTAGCTCTGTTTTTTGTAATCAGGAAAAGCGTTAAAAGTAAAAGTGACTTGTACAATGATTTAGAACAATAAGAAAATCACATTTTGTAAGTGTCTAACAGACACATCAGTGGTTCTTAACTTTCAGTGAATAATCTCTCCCCTGCTTACTCAGAGGATTGAGGTCATCCCTTGCTTTGCTTCTCTGCACTTCAGAAGCTCGTCAGTAATCCATTTCTTTCCTTTGCTCCCGCCCCTGAGGAAGAACAGCCTTCCTTATTGTCCAGGTGAAGCCATCACCCTGCCCTCTAAGTCCATCAGCCTCCGGAACAGTCACCATCAGCCAGTACTCAGCTCTTCAAGACCCCGAGTCCCCTCCTCGCCTGACTCCTACAAATCCTCTCAGGTCCCCACCTATCCTGTCCTCTGCGGGTTCTTTAAGCTGCTCACCCTCCCCTGGCCCTGATCTCGGCTGATGCGACCTTACTGGGTCCACTTTGTTCCTGAGGCCACCTCTTCCTGCAGCATACCCTCAGAGTCCTCCTGCCCTTGCTGGCCTCTTCTCCTGTGTCTCTGTCCGGAGATTGTAAGGTCCAATCACTTTTGTGCCAGTCTGAGAAAGAGCAGACCCAGTCTCTGACCAAGTACGCCTGTCAGCTTTGCACAGCTGACAGCCTGTTTGCCAGCTGTCACCTTGGTGCTGGCAGCTTGAGGAAGTGGGTTTTCTCACCTAGCCTGGCCACAAAGCTGAACACAGCACCATCCGTTCAGGCCTTCCCGAAGGCTTGTGCACACGTAGGTTTTCCTGATGTATTTGAGCTGTTCACAGCTGCTAGGCCAAGGGCCGGGAGTCTATCCCACAACCCAGCAAGATGTGATTTCTGCTCCTCCCAAACCACATAACCCCTAATGTGCCACAGTCTCGGACACTAGTGTCACTGTGTGTGCAGGCATGGTGATGGCATTGTCCTCTCCAATGCCTGTGCACAGAGATGGCAGCACAGTTGCAGATTTCTCTGGCCCTCCTCTCGTCAGAAGGAGGGTTTGTGCCCTCTCTGCTTAGGCTGGGTGACTCGTGGCTGCTTCAACCAATGGAATGCCTCGACATGGTGCGCGGTGGTTTCTAAGGCTGGGTCAGAGAAGCACAGGAGCTCTTCACCTTGTCCACTGGAACGCCCTGCCCTGGTGCCCCGAGCCATGGTGGGAGGGCCACGTGGAGGTGTTCCGGATGACTGTTCCATTGCGCCCAGCCTTCTGCCCATGCTCAGTGAGACAGCAGACACAGGGGCATGGCTATCTTCAGCCCTGCTGGCTGGGCCACCTGGTGACTTGCTCCGTCCATGCCCCCAGACCCGACACATGTCCTGCTGAGCTCTGCCTGCTGGAACCAGGAGATAGGTGGACCAATGTTTTAGCCACTGAGTTTGGGGCTGGCTTCCTGTGCCAAGAGAGTCAACCAGACGGCACGCCTCTGGCCTGCACTGAACTTTGAAAGCCATCACTGGACACTTGTCACTCCCTCCCCTTTTCCTCCTCTGGCTGAGACGCTATCCCAGTTCTACATTACAAGCAGGCCAAGGATACCAGATACTTTTTGTCTTGACTGTGCATCACCATCACAAAATACCTGAGACCAACAAAAGGAGGAGAGGGTGAGGTTGGCTCTGAGTGTTGGAGCCTCCAGTCCATGGTCAGCGGCCCTCGTCACTCAGATGGGAGGGTCAGGGTTCCAGCGTTTATGAGGTTGGGGTCCCTGAGGATGGTGGACTCCTGCTCAGAGAGGCACAGGATGCCCCAGGTCCCCAACTCCCAGGTGGTGCCACACCCAGGTATCGGGGCCCACACCGTGCAGAGCCTCAGCCTGTCACTGTTGGCTGGGGTGTTGCCACCCTCCTTTCTCCTGGTTCTCTGGGGTTGTGGCTCGGGTCTGGGCTTCTAGACAGGGCCTGCTGGGGACGAGCCAATGGCAGATGCCTCCCCTGCGGTCCTCCAGCCCATGCAGGTCCTGGCAGCTGGCCACGGCGGGCCTGGGTGACGCACATCAGCCCCTGCCACATCTCTGGCTCTTAGCCACGCCTCCCAACCAATGGCACCTTGCCCGTGGGTGGGGAAACATGACTGAATCTTCTCACCTCTCCTGGAACACACCTCCACCCCTGCACGGATAAGAAGGGGAAGAAAAGAAGGAAGAAGGAACGGCTTTCCTGGAAACTAGCCTAGAAAGGGGGAGGAGCTGACGCATGTCCCCTGCCACCCTCCTGCCACCCCTGCCACCCTCCTGCCACCCCTGCCACCCTCCTGCCACCCTCTGCCACCCTCCTGCCACCCTCTGCCACCCCCTGCCACCCTCTGCCACATGCCACCCCATGCCACCCCATGCAACCCTCCTGCCACCCCCTGCCACCCCCTGCCACCCTCTGCCACCCCATGCCACCCCCATGCCACCCTCCTGCCACCCCCTGCCACCCTCTGCCACCCCCTGCCACCCCTGCCACCCCCCTGCCACCCTCCTGCCACCCTCCTGCCACCCTCCTGCCACCCCTGCCAACCCTGCAACCCTCCTGCCACCCTCCTGCCACCCCCTGCCACCCCTGCCACCCCCCCTGCCACCCCCTGCCACCCCCCTGCCACCCTCCTGCCACCCCTGCCACCCCCTGCCACCCTCTGCCACCCCTGCCACCCTCCTGCCACCCTCCTGCCACCCCCTGCCACCTTCCTGCCACCCCCTGCCACCCCCCTGCCACCCCCCTGCCACCCCTGCCACCCCCCTGCCACCCTCCTGCCACCCTCCTGCCACCCCCTGCCACCCTCCTGCCACCCCTGCCACCCCCTGCCACCCCCTGCCACCCTCCTGCCACCCCCTGCCACCCTCCTGCCACCCCTGCCACCCTCCTGCCACCCCCCTGTCACCCTCCTGCCACCCCCTGCCACCCCCCCCGCCACCACCCTGCCACCCCCCTGCCACCCCCCTGCCACCACCTGCCACCACCTGCCACCCCCGCCACCCTCCGCCAACCCCGCCAACCCCCGCCAACCCCCGCCAACCCCCGCCACCCCCCCGCCACCCCCCGCCACCCCCCCGCCACCGCCCCCACGCCCCCCCGCCCCCCCTGCCACCCCCTGCCACCCCCCTGCCACCCCCTGCCACCCCCTGCCACCCCTGCCACCCCTGCCCCCCTGCCACCCCCTGCCACCCCCCCCTGCCACCCCTGACACCCCTGACACCCCCTGACACCCCCTGACACCCCCTGACACCCCTGCCACCCCCTGCCACCCCCTGCCACCACCCCTGCCACCCCCTGCCACCCTCCTGCCACCCCTGCCACCCCTGCCACCCCCTGCCACCCCCCCTGCCACCCCCCTGCCCCCTGCCCCCCTGCCACCCCTGCCACCCTCCTGCCACCCCCTGCCACCCCCTGCCACCCTCCTGCCACCCCCCCCCTGCCACCCCCTGCCACCCCCTGCCACCCCTGCCACCCTCCTGCCACCCTCCTGCCACCCCCTGCCACCCCTGCCACCCCCTGCCACCCCCTGCCACCCCCCCCTGCCACCCTCCCTGCCACCCCCTGCCACCCTCCTGCCACCCATTGCCACCCCTGCCACCACCGCCCCCCCTGCCACCCCCTGCCACCCTCCTGCCACCCCCTGTCACCCTCCTGCCACCCCCTGCCACCCCCGCCACCCCTGCCACCCCCTGCCACCCCCCTGCCACCACCCTGCCACCACCCCCCTGCCACCCCCTGCCACCCCGCCACCCCCTGCCACCCCCCCGCCACCCCCGCCACCCCCCGCCACCCCCCCCGCCACCCCCCGCCACCCCCCGCCACCCCCCCCGCCACCCCCGCCACCCCCCGCCACCCCCCGCCACCCCCCCGCCACCCCCTGCCACCCCCGCCACCCCCGCCACCCCCTGCCACCCCCCCCACCACCCTGCCACCCCCGCCACCCCCTGCCACCCCCTACCACCCCTACCACCCCCTGCCACCCCCTGCCACCCCCTCCTGCCACCCCCTGTCACCCTCCTGCCACCCCCTGCCACCCCCGCCACCCCCCTGCCACCCCCCTGCCACCCCCTGCCACCCCTGCCACCCCCTGCCACCCCCTACCACCCCTACCACCCCCTGCCACCCCCTGCCACCCTCCTGCCACCCCCTGTCACCCTCCTGCCACCCCCTGCCACCCCCGCCACCCCCTGCCACCCCCCTGCCACCCCCTGCCACCCCCTGCCACCCCTGCCACCCCCTGCCACCCCCCCTACCACCCCCCTACCACCCCCTGCCACCCCCTGCCACCCCCTGCCACCCCTGCCACCCCCTGCCACCCCTGCCACCCCTGCCACCCCCTTCCATCCCCTGCCACCCCCTGCCACCCCCTGCCCCCTGCCACCCCCTGCCACCCCCTGCCACCCCTGCCACCCCCTGCCACCCCCTGCCACCCCCTGCCACCCCCTGCCACCCCTGCCACCCTCTTCCACCCCCTGCCACCCCTGCCACCCCTGCCACCCTCTTCCACCCCCTGCCACCCTCCTGCCACCCCCTGCCACCCCCTGCCACCTCTGCCACCCCCTGCCACCCCTGCCACCCCTGCCACCCTCTTCCACCCCCTGCCACCCCTGCCACCCTCCTGCCACCCCCTGCCACCTCTGCCACCCCCTGCCACCCCCTGCCACCCCTGCCACCCTCTTTCACCCCCTGCCACCCCTGCCACCCCTGCCACCCCTGCCGCCCTGGGCTCAGCGGGCTCCAGTGCTGACCTCTGAAGGAGGTGGCCACCTCAGTACCCATGCAGCCACCACCTTCTCCAGACAGGCCTGTGTCCAGCAGCCTGGAAGTCTCCCCAGGCTCGCTGCTCCCCAGGACTTCCGCCCATGAGCCTGGCCCAGTGCCGCGTCCTCTTCCCGGGAGCACTTGGCCTGGCTGATGTGGCCAGCGCTCTGGAGTCCCACCCACACCTGGGGGCAGGCGGAGGCAGCAAGACCCCTGGGGGCGCGCCTTGCACTCTACAGCTGCGACACCCAGCAGCGTGGGCGCAGGGCGCTGGGTGGCACCCAGAGAGCTCCCAGCAGAGCGTGGCTGGAGGTCCGCGTCTCGCCCTTCCAAGAACCCCCTGCTCAGGTACCGGGACCCTGCGATGCCCTGCTCATCCTCGGCACTCTGGGACCAGGCTCCGGGGGGCGTCTGCAAGCCTGCACTTGAGTGCTCTGAGGCTGCTCATGGACCGCACCCCCGGGCCCCAGAATAGCCCAGCGCCCGGCCCGGCCTGTGCCACTGTCACTTGAGCTTTCTCCTGTCTTTGAGGACCCATGCAGGTGGCCCTGCAGGTAGACATCTTCAGCCATCTGAGCACGTGGAAGCCACCTCTCCTGCCTCTGAGTTCACGCTGCGCACAGGATCCGCGTGTGCCTCCAGGTCCCAGACACGCACCCCTAGACTGCACGCTCTTAGCAGGACACCTGACATCGCTGGTTCTCTGTGTTCTCTTCAGCATCCTGTCATGTGATGTCCGCACCATAAATATCTCTGATTGATTGGTGAGTACATGAGGAGGCAGAGGGCAGTTCAGAGAGATCTGAGCAGGAGAAGGACTCAGCCCTCTGCTGCGGACTTGGAGGAGAGCCACAGAGAAGCCAGGAAACGCAGAAGGTTCCAGAAGCTGGAAACAAGCCCCGTCCACAGCCAGCAGGGAAACAGGGATCCAGGTCCTAAACCCACACAGGAGTGGCTTCTGCCACCCGTCCAGTGACTGCAAGAGGATCCGCCTCCAGAGCCTCCGGAGAGGGCAGCCCTGCCCACACCTGGCTTGGGCTGTGGCTGCGTTGTGCCCAGACACGTGACCCTTGGTGGTCATGAGATAATTACTCTGCATGGTCTTAAGCCACTGAGCTTGTGGTGACTTGTCATGGCATCCAGAGAAAACTAGGACAATTAGGATGTGCTGGGGTCGGGGATGAGGGTCGAGTTTAAACACTGTGCCTGGCCACAGGGTACTGGGCAGTGCTGCTATTGAGGACATCGAGTGGCCCTCTGGGCCTGCATCCTCAGATGGAAGCCAGGATGGTGCTGAAGAAAAGGCCAGGGCTGGGGGTGCCGGGGCGGGGGCACATTTGTCTGTGAGGGTACTGTGGGAACACCTGCTCAACGCAGCTCTCACTAGGGAGAGAGGGTCCGCTGTGCCCCTAGGGTCACTTAACAAGGAGAGAAGGCCTTTCGCCTGTGATTCGTCCTGCTTCTTCAACAAGCCTCTTTTTCGCAAGGGTCCCTCCAGGGATGTGGCACACCTGGACTGACCCGGTGACCTCGGCTCCCCCGACGTGATCCTGATTGGGGAAAAGGTTAGATTCTTCCAGACCTGCCCAGAACTTGGAAGCTTTAAGGACACAGTGCTCTGGGTGAGTCTGGAGGGGCCAGCCGCTGGCCCAAGTCCAGCCCGCCCATGAGCTAGACCAGGAGCAGGAGGCAGGCACTCGGGGTGGCAATGACACCAATGATGCTGACTGCTCACGCAGGGCGGACGCTGGGCCAAGCAGCTCACGCTTTGTCTCATTTAAAGCCCCCGCAGGTCCACAAAGTCAGAGAGGCCGGGCTCCCTACGGGGGAAGCCAGGGCCTGTCCCGTCTCTGTTCTGCAGATGACACACAAACAGGTGGGCGCAGCCCGGCACCTCCTCTCCAGCAGCGTCCCGCACTCGGATCCCTGCCCTCCGCCGTGCTCTCGCTCACGTGCCTATTCAGTTCTTCTCTCACTTCCCCCGCTCTTTCCTGCCTAATCTTCCTCCTTACAGACGACATGAAGCTCACCAACACCCTCACAGATGGGCTCTTCTGAAGGGTTCGGGACTTTGGAATCAGTACCCGACACGCTGTGGCTTTGCAGGCGTCTGCTGGCCTTTGTGACGAGCCTGCTGCCATCGAGTCTTCAGTGGCAGGGAACGTGCCCTCCCTGCCCTCACAGCTCCCACAGGGCCAGCAGGAGACCCTGGAGGATCTCCTCAGCCCAGAGCTGGCGAGGACGCTCTGCGCCTGTGCTCCTGTCCTAGCAGGAGAGCCACCTTCACACAGGCGATGGCTGGTGTCCCTGTGGCCGGGAACAGCCATCCCAGAAGGAGAGACGGCCCAGGAAGTCCTGAGCAGACGCTGATGCCAGTAGGGCTTTAACCCACGTTAGTCACGAAATCCCAGAGTCTCAGACCGATGGACTGAGGGTGAAATAGAAGGCCCTGTCAGGGCTCCCAGCTCCCACCTGCTGAAAGGCCCTGCCGCAGTCGAGGTGGGTGGTGTGGAAGGAGCACCCGCCCGAGACCTGGCCTTCCCGGCCCTCTTCCCCGTTACCTGTGGGCTCAGGTTACCGAGTACTGGACGTCTGGGTTAACTCCCGGGACTCGGTTTCCTCTCAGGAGAGGGGCCTCGCCGCCGCCCTGCCTCCCTCTAGAGCTTCGCCACCTCTTCACCTCAGCAGGGCCACTCGACCCCCAGGCCTGGAGGAACAGCTGGCACCAGAGTGCCCTTCCACACAGAGTAGCTGGAAAACTGGGCGACCACAGGAGGCCACTGCTGGCAGTGGTGGCCACCCTGGGAGAAGGGACACACAGCACAATCACAACCATCCACTGAGTCGGGGGCAAGAGCTCAGAACAGGGAAGTGGCTGGACAGCGGCCTGCGGGCGCCACCTGTGAACCTGTGAACGGGGCACAGGCCCCGTCTTACCACATGGCAGCCGCCCCAGGGCTGAGTGGAGCAGAGATGGTTGAGGTGGGGCAGTGCCAGGGACGCGGAGTCCCAGCCTTTCTGGAGGCGCACCTTCTTAGAGCCCCAGCACCCGCGGAAACATGAGGAAGGCCTGGCGTCGGACCTGCGTTAGCCGGCCCCGAGATGCTGGAGGAATCCCGCACAGACACGCCGGAGGCAGAGTCTGGGGCTTGAGTCTCACCAAATAAAGTCTTGCGACTGCCTGGGCTTGTGGGCACCCGGACTCACCAAGCTCACAGCTCACAGGGGTCGAGCTGAGCCCTAAACAAGACTCAGCACCCGCAGGAAGAAGAGAACAGACTCTGGAGTCTCTGCAACTAACTACTGCTGACAACATCCAGTATCAACAGAAGAGCTGCTGACCACATGGGCAGAGGCGTGAAGAAAGCAGTCAGTGGGCACTGGGCCCAAGGCAGCTGGCGTTGACTTGGTCAAGAATCTGTGTAGGGCTGGGGTTGTGGCTCAGCGGTAGAGCCCTCGCCCGGCACGTGCGCGGCCCAGGTTCAATCCTCGGCACCACGTACAAATAAACCCATTGTGTACAGCTAAAGCAAATAAATAAATATTAAAAAAAAGAATCTGTGTATATGTTAAAGCAGCTGTTATAAACATGGGGAAAGAATTAAGGGACGAGCCTGCAAAGTTGAGATGGGAATTGTATGATCTGAAAAACAAGAAGAAAAACGATTTTAAAAAGGATTGGAAAAATAAACAGATTTAGATACCTGCGGGCAGTTTCAAGCAGTCGGACATGTAAGTAATTGGAGCCCCAGAAGGCAAAGAGAGAGAAAGAAGAGGACAGAAAAATATCTGGGAAAAAAAGAATACCAGCCACATGTTTACAAGTTCAGCACTGTCCATAAGAGAAGCAATGGCTCTTTCTTATAGAACAACTGGGGAGCACTGCCCAACTCCAGAAAGCTCGGCAAACTCAGGGAATATAAATGTGGAGAACCAGCCCGGGGAACACCTTGGTTCAACTAATGAAAACAGAAAGCGAAGGGGAATCTTGGAAGGACCAGGAATAAAGGACACTGTGTCCAGGGATCAACAACGAGACAACGGCACCTTTAAAATGCTAGGAAAAAAAATAACTGCCAACCTAGAAGTCTGTGTCCAATGAAAGTAACCTTTAAAAGAGGATAAAAATAGACATGTTTGGATCAATGAAAGCTGATTACCAGCAGGGTTGTATTCAAGACAAGCTAAATGGTGTCCTTCAGGCTGAAGAGCAATGTCACCGGATTTGGGCATCTATAGAAATAAATGAGCAGGGCAGAAAATGTCATGAAGTAGGTAAGTCCAGGAGGAGTAGGCGGGGGCTTCCTCGTGCAATTTACTTACGAGAAAACCAGCGGTTTACTACCCAGTCGCTGTTAGATGGGGTTCACAATGAGACAGGTCAGGGATCCCCAGGGGGACGAGCGGGTGGGACCCCTCTGGTGAGTACCTGGTGGTGCTGGGCAGAGGGAGCAGAGGGGTCAGGTGGGTGGGAGGAGGAAGGGAGGTTTAAGCAGGAAGTAGAAACGTGGTGTCAGGTGTGAAGTGTTGAGTGGACAGAGCCTGGTGAAGGCAGAGCAGATCAGAACGCAGTTACCTGGCCAAGAAGGGCCGCAGGCCGGAGCCAACGCTCACCAGGCCCAGTGGGCAAGCCAAACCCAGCCGTAAGAAAAGCTGTGCCAACTCGGAAACAGGAATGCAAAACCAGTCCCCAGAGAACCGCGATCCACAGCGGAACCCCTCGGTGAGGACGTGCTGCAGAGCCCGGGCCTGGCCGCGGGGCGGGGCGGGGCGGGGAGCTCCGGACCCAGCTGAAGCAATCCCGTCTCACGGCCACCAGGGACTCCAGGAGCCCGCGCTGGTGTGAGCACGGCGGTCACGACACGCGGGGAGGAGAGAAGAGCCCTTCTCACTGAACCTCTGCCGTCAGCGCCCACGCAAACAACGAGGAAGTAGAGAGCCATCGGCAGGACGCCCACGGCCACTGTCGCAGGCAGGGTGCCTCGCGGTGCTGGAGCGGTGGGCAGAAGCTGGGATGAAGCCAGGAACCCGTCTCGTCTCCCAGGAGCTTCCCCCGTTGTTCTTTTTTGACACTGGAGGTTAAACCCAAGGGTGCCTGACCGCTGAGCCACATCCCCAGCCCTGTTTGTTATGGTTTCATTTTGAGACAGGGTCTTCCCAAGTTGCTGAGGCTGGCTTTGAACTTGCAATCCTCCTGCCTCCGCCTCCCTAGTTGCTGGGACCGTGGGCATGCAGCATCACATCGGACTTCCAATATATTTGTTATTACGAAAGGGAAAATAGTAACTTTGCTGCAGAGAAATCCAGAGACAGACTCTCAGCCAAGTGATCAAGGCTAATATCACCAGCACTAAGACATCAACTTTATTTCACCTGTGACACAATACGCTGAGAAGAGCATACAGGGTTTGGGCATTCTTAAACTAATTATAAGTAAAGATCAGACAACTCTCTCGAGATCCTGGGCCAAGTCCTGCGAGATCCCAGGCCAAGTCCTGTGAGACTACGGAAGGCAGCAATGCCCAAACATCTCTATAGCCCGTAGTCAACCGCAATCTTAGCCATCTCCCCAAACAGGGCTCCTGCAACCCACATTCGGGGACATCCTATAAAATCACTGACAATTACTCTTAGGAAGTGTCAAGACTGCTGGGCATGCTGCGGCATATCAGTAATCCCAGGGACTCAGAAGGCTGAGGCAGGAGGGTCACAAGTTTGAGGCTAGACTTAGCAACTCAGTGAGGCCTTATGCAACTTAATGACACTCTGTCTCAAAATAAAAATTGAAAGGGCTGGGGATGTGACTCAGGGGTAGGTAGATCACCCCAGGGTTCAATCCTCAGTAGCAAAACAAACAAACAAAAGTGTCAAGGTCATGAAGACAGGAAGGACTGCCAAGACCCAGGAGACAGGACAACCAAACAGGGTAGCAGTGGATTGGATGCTGGGACACAGTTTTCCATTAGTAAAAAACCGGTGGATTCCAAATAGTCCCTAGTTAAGGGTGTCACCCCAGCGGTAATCTCTTGCCGTTAATAATAGTGCTGTGGTCATACAAGCTGCTCACATGAGGAGAAACTGGGTTGAAAGAGAAAGACTCTGTGCTATTTTGGTAACTTTTCTGTAAGCTTGAAATTCTTTCAAAATGGCAAATTAAAAGGACAAAACGACCGGCAATCCCAAGTGTTGTCAAGGACATGGAAAACTGGAAACTCCGCACATCGTTAGTGGGAATGAAAAAGGCTGCAACCGCTTTGGAAAATGTGTGGGTGCTTTCTCACCCAGTCACGTGCGCAAGTCGTCACGTGACCCAACCATCCCACCCAGGTGTCTATGCACGAGATGAGCCATCACCCGGGCTTGACGGCTAATGTCACAGCAGCTTTATCTGCTGTTTCATTTTTAATTGTGTGAGTGCATGCGGTGGAATTGCTCCTCAGTGGTAGAAGGGAATGAACTTCTAAAACAGAGCTTGGAAGAAGCTAGAAACGTGTGCTGTTTGAAGAAGCCAGACACAAAATGGCGTGTGTGGTTTGGTTTCATGATATGAGATCCTGCAGGTTTTGAACAGTCTGTAGTGATAAGCTCAGACCCGTGGTTGCCTGAGGGTGGGAGAGAAATGGACCAGGGACATGAGGACCTTTCTGGGGACAGAACGAATTCTGTATGTTGGCTGGAGTGGGAGGTGCGCAGATGAAAACATTTGCAAAAGTGATCACGTGTGCTTTTGGGGCACACCAACGCTACTGCAGGTGATCACGCGTGACCTTAGGGCACACCAGCGTTACTGCAGGTAAATTATAGCTCAAGAACAAGTTTAAAAGGTGAAAAAAGACTCTATTCTGTCCAGAAATAAGGCAATATTCTTTGAATTCAAAAATAAATAAAAGTTCTTGCCCTCAACAAGCACACAGGCTATAGAATAAACAGTCATCATAGGCTGTTAAGAAAATGGCAGAGCTTGCGGTTCAAACCCACTCACCTGTGCTAAGCTACCACGGGCACCCCTGCCGTTTAGAGCCACGGTCGGGTTACTTCACCTAGGTCTCGGTGTCTTCCTGGAAAACAGCAGTGGTGCTCGTGCCAGCCCCGCGGGGCTGGGCAGCTCCGGGAGGCGGTGCTTGCAGAGTGCTTGGTGTGGTGTGGGACGCAGAGCCACCGTTGCCACCTGTGAGGTCACACCGTGGCGGGGATGTCCTTGTGCTTGTGTGGGTCTGCAGCACACCCCGTGGCCCTGGGCACAGGGGCGCGAGACACAGATACGGGGGATGAAACACGGGGTCAGAGGAGGCCAGGAGCAGGAACGGGCGGAGGGGCGGGGCTGCCTTGGGAGCCGCGGGCAGAGGCGTCCGTGCTGGGCCCTCGCCTGGGCCCGAGGCATCCTGCAGCCCAGCCTGGCCAGCGCTTGGTCCCCAGAAGCATGACATGTGCCTGTGCCCCCGCCTTCCTGCCAGAGCCATCCTCTGCCCCGGCCATCGTCAGTCCCACCGTCCCCTCCAGGAGAGCTCCCGTGGGTCTGCCCCTCCGACCTGACCCTGGGAGCCCACAGAGGCATCCCCGTGGCACCGTGGGGCTGGCCCCGTGAGGTCACTTGTGACCCTTGGTCCCTTTCCCTTGGGTGAAGGCATCTCCCCCGAGTTCTCGGGAAGACAGGAGAGGGCTCAGGCAGCATGAGCAAGGGCCCATGGCGGCCCGGGGCAGGGCAGCGTCCCTCCCTGAGGAGGGGGCTTGGGAGCCTCCACCCTCCCTGAGCCCACGCTCGGTTTCAGAGACCTTCTGTTTCCTCGAAATATCTTTCCTTTTCCCTTTCCTCTCACTAATCTCACCTCTAGTTGGTGCTTTGAAGTTTGTAGATCGTTTCCATGCGCATTCTTCGTTAGACGGGCTCATTAGAGCGATTTCATCCTGATCACCGCGGAGCTGGGCCAGGCGTGTTAGTCACTCTCCACGGCCCAGTGGCCTGAGCATTTGGGAAATCTTTGTCAAGGGCATCCCGGTTCAATGCGCTTTCACTGTCACAGAGGGTCCCGTCCTGGGAGCCGCAAGGTCACAGAGCAAGTGACAGGCCTGTGGAGTGTGCTTACAGAGGCTGCGGCCCCTCCTCCTCCTCCAAGGACGCTCACAGCCCTGAGAAAGGTGTTTGCTCCTTGCTGGAAACCACCTGGAGGCAGACGGAAGTTAAAGGCTGTGGTGATGAGGCCGAGGGTGGGCTGCTCCTGGGCAGGGAGCTCGCTCGGCCTCTGTGACCACCACACAGAACCGATGGACCTCGGTCAGCGGCTCTGGGTCTCTAGACTGCCGCCTCTCCAGTCCAGAGTGAAGCCCCCCCTCCCCTGCGAACGGCTCCTCTAGTGAACTTGGCACTTCCAGGCTCGGGGTCGGGGAAGGAGAGGATGTTGTGGCGGGTCACCTTGGATCTTACCCAAAGTGCCCAGCCAGAATTATGAGGAGGAGAAAGCCCAGACTTCCCACGCAGTTCAGCAAGAAGATACAAACCAGGGGTTTGGCACGTAAACCACTATGAACTTGTGAATCTCCAGCACTTGGGATTTTTGGTATTCTGACATTTTACAATATTTAGTTAGATCCTATTAAACCACTATTTTCACAGGTAAAGTGGTGATTGAATGCAAACTATTTCACATGGTGCAAAATCACATTTTTTCTAAAAGGTAAGCTGGTTAGAATCCACTCTGACACACCCACCTCCATGGAGCCTTAAAACCTCCGGTTTTCCTCTTGGTCTCCTGTGTTCCAGACAGGCATCCTGGGAGGCCCGACTTCCTCTCTTGCTCCTTCCCCAGGGGGCGCTCCTGTTCACACCCAGACCAGGCCCTGCCAGGAGCCTTCAGAGGACACACTGGGGCCTCCCTACAGGGAGAACCAGGGAGGCCACATGGTCTTCCTTTTGGCACACACCCTGCCGTGTGGTCTTCTCTGCTCTGAGGCCTTCACCAAAAGCAAATACTATGCTGGTGCCATGCTCTCCAGTTAAAACTGTGAGTGAAGTGAACCTCTTTTCTTTGTCGAGTCTCCAGTCTCAAGACAGGAAGGCAATATTTCACCTACAACACTAAGTAAAAAGGGGCAAATTTCAAGAATCAACTTTCCAAGCCATGAGAGAGCTGTGGCGGGAATAAGTATCAGGGGAACTAACGTTCTGAGGAAAGAAAGTCCCCTTCTAGGCAAGCCAACGACTACCAGCTGTTTTCTTCCCTGGCAGCATTTGCCAATCCTGGGCTCTGGCTAAGGACCAGGTTCAGCAGAGGGACAAGACATAGGGAAGAGCTCTTGGCAGTCACTTGAAGGCAGAGTCACAGGTTGGATGCCAGAGGAGCCCAAAATACTAGGCTGGTTTTCCCATGTTCCTGAGTCCTCCGGGTCTGCAGGAAGCAGGGCCTGATCAGAGCCGCTGAATGGCATCCCTCCTGCTGGGCTTAGGCAACTGGGACATGGAAAAACAGAACCAGCTCCCACTCTGTCCCCCCAAGCAACTGCCTGGTTGAACGGGCACAGCGGGAGACAGAGAGGCAGCTTTAAGACATCCAAAGGATGGTTCTCGGGAAGTGCAGCTACTGGGCTTTCACTTGGAGTCCTGGGAGGCCCCTGTCTGGGGAGCAGGGGCGCCTGACCTGGACGGAGCCCCTGGGACTGGAGCCCAGTTCTGATGCTGCCCAAGCTCTGACCAGAGTGAGATGCTCTTCCTCACCCGAGGTCTGACTGAGAAGTCAGGACAGGGGAACGTGTAGCAGCCCCTGTAGACAGAAGATGCTTCACGAGACCAGACAAGGGCATTTCAGAAAAGAAAAGCCCTTATGCCAACATTCCTCAGGAACACAGATGCCAAATCATAGCAGATCGAGCCCAGCAGCGCAGGACAGGACGACCTCTTGTGCTCAGGGGGTTATGCCAGGAGTCAATAACGTAAGAGACGTCGTTGGCCGTATTAACAAGGTAAAGGAAAAGCACAGTCTGTATGATCATCTCAGAAGCTGCAGAATGTGTTCATGGTGAGGATTCAGAGCAAGCTAGAGATAACAGGCAGCAGCAAGGCAGGAGCCCTGGGGTCGTCCCCCTACAGTGTGCAGGCTTCCTAAGAAATGCCGAGGCTGCAGTCCGGCCTTCCCTGTAGGGAAGAGCAGTGGGCACTACCAACCCCCTCCACGTGGTGTTGGTCCAGGTGCCTGGCAAGCACCACCAGAAAAGGAAAAAGAACGTCCACTTCACCCCTTCAGGAACTTCACAACTGTCAGCCCTCACGTGACGTAACTACGCACATAGGACACACAGAAGTCCAGGATCTACCTGAGGTAACAAATGAACGTAAGAAGATCATCACGCACAAGTTCCACACGCAAACATCCACTGCATTTCCATTTAATACAAACAAATAACTGAGGGCGGGGCGGGGAATAGAAGTTCATGGGATTAGACAAAGGGGAATGAAGGAGAGGGGTGGGAGTAGGAAAGACAGTGGAATGATCGGACACAACTGTCCTCTGTTCCTGTAGGACTGCGTGACCAGCTAACTCCACATCATGTACAACCACAAGCATGGGAGATCATGCTCCATGTGTGTATGATATCTCAAAACACATTCTACTGTCATGTAGATCTAAAAAGAACAAATAAAAACTTAGGAAATTAAAAGGAAAGAAACAAATAATTGAAATTTGAAATCATTTCCAGTAGCATCAGAGGACAGCAGAGAGCGCAGACCTAAAGTACTGGAAGGTGTTGTGGGCAGAACAGACGTTCACGTCCCAACCCCCGGAGCTGGAGACCCCGTTTCCCACCTGGCACGAGGGACTGCAGAGGTGCAGAGTTGAGTATTTGAGCTGATCACAGATCATCCATGTGGGCCCAATCTGACCCTTGGTCTTTGGAGTCAGAGAATCTTCCGGGCTGTGCTTGGCACTGAGGGCAGAAGCAGGACGGGTGGGACGCTGCATCGCTGGCTCTGACCATGGACACAGGCGGCCACAAGCCAAGGACTCCAGCAGACTCCACGGGTCAGAAAGGGGACTGAACGACGCCTCCTACAAGCCCCAGGAAGAACAGCGCGCAGCCGACACTGAGTTCGGGACCCTGAAAGCCTCATTTTGGACTCTGCCCTTTGGGACTGTTGAGTGACAGGTCCATGCTGCTTTAAACCAGGGTGTCTGTGGCAGGTTTCTCCACAGCAGCTGTGGGAAACACACAGATTTTGCACCCACGCTGGTGCGCTGCCCTCACGGATTCCTACCCCTGTCGAAGGGGCATTGGGGCATCTATCTGCATTGGGGTGACTGGAAGAATTTTGAGGAAAGTGATAGAAAAAGCCTAAACTTCCTGGAATAAATCATTAGTAAAAAATGTGCATGTTAGTGATCCTTCTAGTGAGGGCTCAGGGAGCAAGGAGGGGATGGGAGAGAGACCCAACCAGGCCCTGCAGGCGCAGGCGTCAGGAGCAGCTGGCGGTGGGAACAGGAGCCCGCAGGGCCCAGCTGCCCGTCAAGAGAACCGGACCCAGGGAGAGAACTGGTACAGCTTGGCTGCTAGCCGAGTCTGGTCCCCTGGTCAGGTGAAGAGCAGAACCAGCACCCCAGGTGCTCGGACGTTTAGCAGGGATTTCCAGGCAGCACGGCAGTGGCAGCCTTGTTTGTAAAAGGCAAGAAGAAAATGACAAACGGAGGCAAGAACGATTCACCACTCGAGGTCAGCTCTTGACCTGGGAAATTCTAGGTTGCAAGCAATGACGACGATGACAACTATGACAGGTTTACGGGAAATCGAGCCCTACAGAGAGAGTCACAGCAGTTTCTGCTCATGACTCCGAGGGACTCAAAGACACTTCACACTCCTTGAAGGGATTAGACGTGCGACTCACGCTGTCCTCGACGTCTCTGCAGAAGCTGGAGGCAGCTAAGGAATCGCCCAGACAAGGCCTGTGGGCGCGCCTCACCCAGGGGTGGGTGCATGTTGCCACACCGGGGCTCGCAGAGGCCCTGGACTCCAGAGTTCTGCCTGCGGGAAGAAGGCGTGTCAGCTACAAACCTGTTCCAGAGGGCAGAGCTGACAGCCAGGGGGTACAGCCCCCAGCCCCTAGCCCCCAGGCAGAGCCGAGGACCAGGGGGCTGCTCGCAGGACAGCTGGATTCCAAGGCTGCTCGAGACTGATGACTTTTCCTTCCAGTTTTCCTTTCCTTGCATGGGAATGTCTATATTTAGTGTCCCGCCTGCCTCCACTCTGTGTTGGAGGGAAGCTGCTGACAGATTTTATGAAGTTTGTGGTTTATGAGCTACATCTCAATGTTAGCAGAAGGCAAGGGGAGGGAGACGGGAGACTGTGGTCGGTGCAAGACAGAGTTGAGCTGGATTTGGGGATCGTGTTTGGTTTTATTTAAGAGGCAGGAGAGCAGCATCATGGGGGCAGTGATGGGAGGGGAAGAGAAGTCACTAGAGCTTTGTCTTGTCACGACATCTAATCAATGGGGGTGGGAGGCGCAAGTTGACTGGAAATAGTCTTTGCTGCAGGGACCTCAGGCTCAGAGGCCCTGCCAATATCGACACTGAAGCAGGAACGGGGTCTCTGAAACCAGGGCATTAAAACGTATTTTGGGGCTGGGGTTGTGGCTCAGTGGTAGGGCGTTTGCCTCGCACACATGAGGCCCTGGGTTCGAGCCTCAGCACCACATAAAAATAAATAAATAAAGATAAAGATATTGTGTTCATCTACAACTAAAAATTAAAAAAAAAAAAAAAAAAAAAACGTATTCTGAAGAAAAGATGATCAGCCAGTTTATATAGTGATACATACCCAGGGGCCAAATTGTGGGGTAAACTATCTACAGAGCCTTAGAGAGAAAGAGGAAAGAGGGAGACTGAACTCAACTCACTTCCTTTACTTACTCTAATAGCTTTGGTCTTTTGTAGGAATCCATGGAACAGACAGAATCTCAACTATACATAATGGCCCTGCAGACCCCTCTAAATTCTGACCAAGTTGCCAAATATGAAAATGAAACCCAATCCAGGTTTAATTTTTTTAAAGCACATGTCTACATAATTTTAGAGAATGTGTTACCCCCTCCACACATTTGAAGGTAATCTCCTGGGAGCCCATGACCCCTGTCCCCCCTTCTACCTGTAGCTGGCCTGCCTGGCAGGTGACACCCCATCCACCGCCCTGCCTGGGCCTCGCTCATCTCCCCTTCCCAGGAGTCCACTCCCGACCTGCTTTCACCCAGTGTTTGAGGCATGCTGCGGGTGTGGGAGCCTGAGCTGTGACTGCCACCAGCCCTGTTTAGCTGCCCTTCAGGCTGGCTTAGAATACTCAGGGCATGAAGGTTCTGGGGGTGCTAGAAGGGCCGCCTGCAGAGGACATGATGGAGCTGTCCCCTGGGCCTCTACACCTGCCACCCATGACCACACTCCATTACTGTGCTGCACTTTTCTGGTGGGCAAGGAGAAGCTACCGTCAGAGCTGAGGCCACAAAAGCCAAATCACCATGGAAAACTTTAAATGAAGATGAATCTAACTTCTCACAGCTACATTTAGTTTCCAAATCTTTTTGAATCCACGTCTGCTTCTTTTTCATTCTTGTGTTCTAGAATCGAGTACTGGACGGTGGGGCCAGAACCTGGGTATTGCCAGACGGTGACCCCCAGTTCACTGCAGTTCCGAGAGAAGATTCTGGAGCAAGACTCCGTCCAACGTTGACATCAACTGACTTCTCGACTTCAGTGCCTCTGCCCTGACTTTCCTCACCTGCAGAATGGGCACCACAAGACCACACCGTGCCCCTTAAGGTTGTTCTGAGAGAGAGTGGATGCAATCTATTGAAAGCTTTAGGGGAGGAGTTTACGTAAGCTTTATGACCTGACTAATATTATCTAATGTAGGCACATTGACTATACAAACATAAAATCTGCATTACATGCAAATATGCAATATCCTTAGATAAATATTTACGTAACAAGCTATTATGTTTATGTGATATGTAAAACACTACATGGTGCTGTGATGTGACACAATGTATCATATGCGGGAGCAGCACAGGAGGGCTGTTCCCATCAGTGCACCTGGAGACTTCAGCATGGGATGGACAATCTGGAAACCTCTGCTCCGAAGCTCTGAACCCATTGTCAGCAGCTCTGAATTCTGAGGCTGGGCAGGGGTGGGGGGTTGGGGGTATATTTATGTCATGGCACTTGCACTTGGCTCCTGCTTGTGGTGAAGAGACAGAGCAGCAATTATTAATCAAGGCCACTGTTCACGGAGGCAGTGAGGGAGTGGGCGACCTCTAAAGCCCTTGGCTCCTCGTTGTCCCTTTATTCTTCTCTCCCTGCCCCCCATCCCCCGCTGCCCCTCTCCTTCCTCTCCTCTTGGGGGTCTTTGATTAGAATCTTCTCCATCTCTGCTGAATTGTTTTCTCTGGTGAATCTGAAAAACAGGGAGCCTCCCCAAAAGGTACTATTGGAAGCATGTTTCCTTACTCTGATGTTATTTATAGACAGGAAATTAAGCTTCAAAGTTGTTGTTCTGTCTTGTAATTATTTCCCTTCCTCCTAACTGCAGAAAATGAATGGTCTGTTTCAATGCAGCCGCGTCCTCCTGCAGTGCTTTCTTTGGGCTGCGGGCTGAAGGCATTTGTATTAAATCGTGCCGTCCCACGTCGGTCCTCTGCAGAGGAGCACACAGGCAATCGCATTCTCTATTTGTTCTCCTCTGTGAGGAATCTTCCTCGCCACGTCCAACGCCAGCCTGCTCATGTTATGCAGTCTTGAGCGCAGCCGTGACCAGAGCACCAACAGAGGGGTGTGCTTCTCATCTCACGGGGGTTACTTGTGTCAGGTTCTAGATTGCAATACATGCCTGAGTTGTCGAGATCACAGATGGCAACCAGCTTTGGGGATGAGAAGGACCTTCGAAGGACATGATCTCACACCGGGGAATGCTACGTCTTGGTTTCTCCGTGGTGCCAGGTGTGAATTGTGCCCTGTTACTGTATTCCCAGATCTTTTTCTATTATTAGAAACGCCACAGAAGTAGCTAGAGTGCAACTGGAAAAACAATGACTGGAAGGCAGCACTAAGTTCTAATCACCATGGAAACCCAGCAGAGCATCTGGGAAACTCCAGCAGAACCGTCACAGGACCCCGCGAGCAGGACATGGGCTTAGCCGCCTGGTCCAGGCACAGTGGCCGGAAGCCCCGGCTCCCTCCCTCCGCCCCAGCGCCTTGGAGCACCCAGCGACGGGAGCACGGGGCTGGTGTCCTTCTCCAGGGCTGGCCCGCAGTTCCCGCCACTGGGGCTCTGCTCCATGAGACTCCGCCCTCCAACGGAGACTCGGAGCAGGGCGCCCGGAGGACGCTGGGTCCCACGGTGCGCTAGGAAGGGTTTTGTTCTTTCTGGTTCTGGTTTCGGTGCTCTCGACTCCGTCCACCCCGAGGCGAGGCGGGAGATGGTGTCTGGCTGGTCTTTGTGCTGCCAGTTCCACGCTGGGTGACACCTGGCACCGAGTCAGCAGCACGTGCTGAAGCAATGGGCACGTTCCTGCGAGACCCCGAGGCCTCCACGGACGGCTCGCGTCCCAGGCACCGTCCAGCGCTGCGCAGAATCGGAGTTTTCCTCCGGCTTTTCAAGGAACCATCCGCAGGAGTGAATCAGGGTGACTGTCACAATATCAAACGTCGGCCATGATCGTCGGCGTTGATCATCCGAAATATCCCATTTTTCTAGGAGTAGTTATTAAAATTTGGAAATCAGAAGAAATGTAAGTAGAAGTCTAAGTCACCTTCATCACTGTCCTCCTGTGGTGGCTTCCTAAGACGGTCATGGTGTTTGCTTTGGTCACGCACAGAATGCCAGGTTCAGGAAAATCGACACTGAGCCTGTAGACGTGGGTGGATCTGTGAAGGGACTTTCTGTTTCCAGAGCATGTGCAGACAGCATCCTGATCTTTAAAAGGTGCCGGTGTGGCCTTCGCACATCATGTCCCAGGGACTTACTGGAGCCATTAATGAAGCAGGCAGGACCCAAAGTGGCCCTGGGGAATGTGGCAAAGGCACACATTCTGCGCCCGCATGTGCAGGGCAGGCCCACAGTCGGCCTGGTACACCTGAGCATAGGCCAGCAGGAGCAAGGCCCCGCGGTGACCGCTTGGTGTCCAGTCTGTGACCCTGGGTGAAAGAGCCAGAACACATTGCAAACGCAAGAACCCTCCTTCCCGTCTACACCCCTGGTCCTCCTTCCCATCTACACCCCTGGTCTGTGAAAGGCAGTTTAGGTGATTCACTAAGACAAATGACAAATTTTTTCCATCTGTGGAAATCCAGATTTCTTATTGAGTTCAGTTAAAAAGAATTTCATTAGGATCCAAATGAATTTTAAAGGGTGTAATTCATCTTGATGTGTCTTTTATATTTATGTGAGTTTAGTTTTAGACTGTTGAAGAAGAAAGACATTGGTGGAGCCAATTTGAAAGATGTTTTAGAAAAGTACTCTTTCTTTCTTAGCTTTAGGGAGGCTCAGAAAACAATTGGCCTCAGGTTAAGAACCTGAAGAAATCAGAACTTCACACATACAGTGGAACGGCCCAGTGAAGGAGCCGTGAACCCTCGGTGGAGGAAGGAGAGCCCTCTCAACAGGCAGTGCTGGGAAGGCTGGGTGGCCACACACACGACAACAAAGTTGATGCCCTTCCTCACAGAATGCCCCAAATTTATGTTTAAAAAAGGTCAAGATCTACAGGTAAGACTTGAAGCTGTGAAACCTCTAGAAAAGAACATGGGGAAGCTTTATAGCATGGGGTTTGGCAATGATTTCTCAGGTATGCTACCAAGAGCAGAAGCGGCAAAATGACCACTGGGACCACACCCAACTTCAAAACTGCTGAACATCAAAGGGCACAATGGACAGAGTGAGAAAGTCAATCCATGCAACCTTGGGAAATATTGTCCAATCAAACACCCGATCAGTGGTTAATACCCACAATATAAAAAGAACTTCCACAACTCAACAGCAATTAAAAATCCGAATAACACCATTAAAAAATGGGCACAAGACTCGAATAGACATTTCTTCAAAGATAATAAATAGCCTATGAGCACATGAAAAAGTGCCCAAGATCAAAATGTAAATCAAAATGAAATGTAAATCGAAACCAAGATGCGATGTCACCTCACACTACTAGGTTGCCTGCTATAAAAGTAGCCAGTATGTAGGGGAATCGGAACCTCCCGGACCGTTAGTGAGACTGTAAAAGGTTCAGCCACTGTGGGAAA
Source organism: Tamias sibiricus (assembly GCA_025594165.1). Classification (NCBI taxonomy): domain Eukaryota; kingdom Metazoa; phylum Chordata; class Mammalia; order Rodentia; family Sciuridae; genus Tamias; species Tamias sibiricus. Next base: position 101,343,199 of record CM046669.1, read on the forward strand.
CAATGGGTGGGTAGCTCAAACAGCTAAAAATAGGACTACCATATGGCCCAGCAATTCTACCTCTGGATACGTGCCCAGGAGCAGCAAAGGTAGGATCTGAAAGAGATCTTTCTACACCCATGCTCATAGCACCCCTGTTCACAGTAGCTAGGAGGTGAAAAGAGCCCAAACAGGTGGATAGATAAACAAATACAGGGTGTAAGTGCAACACAATTTTATTCAGCCACAAGAAGGAAGGAAGTCCTGATGGGCGCTGCAGGATCGGTGGACCTTGGGAACATCGTGCTAAGTGAGATAAGTCCATCTGGAAAGATCGGCTCCTGCACGGTCACGCTCTGGGGCAGGCACCTGGAGCAGCCAGCTTCACAGACAGAAGGTAGAAAGGGCAGCAGGGTCTGGGGAGGGGGCACGGGAGAGCCGAGGTTCAGTGGGTGCAGGATTTCAGCTCCAGGGAGGAGCATGTGTGGAGCCTGTTGCACGGCAGTGACAGCATAAATAACACCCCTGAGTGGCCCTCAGAAGCGTCAGGTGGCAAATCCCGTGTTGTGCATTTTTTTTTCCACAATCAAAGAAATAATAATAGAAAAAGTCCCCTCAAAGAATGTGAAGACTGTTTTCATCACACTTTGCCATGATGCGAGACCAGCAGGGACTTCCGTCCTGAAACTGAGTTCCCAGGTGAAATGCTGGGCTGGCGTGTCAGGAGTTGGTGCATGTTTGGGGTCTCCTGGAGCCCCGCGAGTGTGGACACTGCCGTGGTTCTTCCCACCCACTGCCCTGGAGTAGCCGTCACCTCCAGCTCAGTGGCTTAGTGCAGAAGAGCTACTGACCACCTCCAAGGCAGAGTCGTTCTTAGCAATAAAGAGAGTCTCACAGAACCTAAAGACTCAATGTAGTCGTGGCATTCCCTGAGAGAGGGCAGGAGCTGAAGCCAGCATTCCTTCTGATAACGCAGTCCTCGTGTGTGGCAGAGAATACGGGCTGCTCCTTCTGACCACCAGAGTCTGCAAATAATCACCACTTGAAGTTTCCCTAAAGAATTTTGAGCTCTTAGATCTAAGTAGCAGAAACATTGTCTTATCCAAATCTTACCATCCTCAAAATCAGATCACCCTCTGTCTCTGGTCTTTTTCTCAGCAACCTCAGTTTCCAGTGTCCTTCTTGTTTGTTTGTTGTTTCTCCTTTGAAATTCACAGGGCTCCACAACCAGGGAGTTCACAAACCTGCCTCACTGCACACACTTGGCCCTGATGGAAAGGCAGTGTGGTCTGCACCTGGGCCCGGGGCTGGGCCCGGGGCTGTTCCTTCTGCGTAGCACGATCTGCTCCCTGCTCTCACACACCACGTTCCTGTTCTTCCAGCCTCGCCCTCTGCTCCTGGCCTGTGCAGGCTGTCTCTGACCACAGGCGTCCTGTGGCTGCCACACGGGCCCTCCGCAGGTTGACATTTCATCTTTATTCCACTGCTAACTCAGCGGCACTGGCCCAGCACCTTTCCATCTTCCCAGAGTGGTGTGCGAACTTTTTTGTTCTTTATTGATGCCTTTGGTTCATTCATTCATTCATTCACTAGGGGGGAAGTGGGGCTGGGGGTGTAGCTCACTAGTAGAGCACTTGTTTAGCATGCATGAGGACCTGGGTTTGACCCCCAGCACCACAAAATAAGAAAATAAAATTAAAAGAATGAATTAGAAAACTTCCTTGCCATCACATCAGCATGACTTGGGGAGGAGTGGGAGACAAACTCCCCTGTGCATGATGTTCAAGTGACATTGCAGTCTCCTTTATTTCAGAAGCAAAATTCAGCCCTGACTGTGGGAATTTTTCCGTTTTGTTGTTGTTTTGTTTTCAGAGATAAGAAGTATGGCTGTGGAGTTTGGGGGTAGGAAGTGGCGGGGCTGAGATTTTAAAGGGCTTCTCTAGCCCTGATGAGGATCTTGCACTAAATTCAGAAAGCCACACTCGCAGAGCCTCCGGAGAGACTGAAACAGGGCCGCTCGTGCTGAGGATGCCCGGGAGGTCTGGTTTCCGACTCTGGACCTCGGCTCCCACTCGGCGCGCAGTCCAATAGCTGCATGGTATTTGCTCCTCCTGATTTGTGTGGCACAGCTCTGGCTGTAGGACTCAGTTTTCTCACTTCCTGATTATTTTGTTTGTATCTGCACTATCACACCCTAAGGACAGCCACCGGCTCTGTAGTGATCTTGGCTCACGGTTCAGTGGCATGGAGCATGGTCTGACTGTTAAGGGGGACCTTGCAAGGTGACACTTGGTGAAGAACTGGAGCTGGGAGCCCGGCGTCTGGTCTGGGCTGGTCCTGCTGCTAGCAAGCCAGGTGGCTTGGTATCACTGACAGCTGAAGGGGACGCTGTGCCGCGCGGCGTCCTTGTGCAGGCGAGGATCCGAGCACCCTCTCGGCTCAGGGTGTCCCCTGGTGGAGTGGAGAGTGGCGTGGAGCGTGGTCGTGGGTCGCGGGGTGTTCACAGGCCTGGGATATGGCTGGCCCTGCTGGGAAGGTCAGGCTGGGACTCTGCCCACTGTGCTGCCCTTCAGGGAGCCGGGCACCTGCATGCCTCGTCCTGCTCGGGGGTTTCCTACGCCTGGCCAAGGTTCTGCCCACCGCGAGGCCTCACATCCACGAAGCCCGCGAGCTTCCTGGGCCAGTGGGACCCTGGGCGTGGGCTGTGAGGACTGTGAGTCTGACTCCCAGGACGAAGGCCACCAGGAAGAGCACGGACAGCTGCGGGAGGAAGCTGGACAGAGGAAGCTGGAGAGCATGACGCATGGTGACCGAGCAAGAGCCGGCAGCGGGGAGAGGACCACGGAGGCAGCGAGCAGAACCCGCGGGCAGCTGGGCCACCCCAGGGTGGAGAGCAGAGGCGCCTGGCAGCGAAGCCACCTGGAGACCGCCCGGCCCCCCCAGCCACCTCCTGACGCCCGGCTGTGCCTGTGTTCTTGGAGCCCGTCAGGGAGGGCCTCTGCCTGTGTCACGACTGGAGGTAAAGTGGCCAGCAGGCCAGGGAAGCCACTTCCACAGCAGACAGACCTGATGCCCCAAGGAAGAGGCGGGTCTGAGCAGAAGACAGGAAGCACCCGTTCCTCTTGGAGGTTCCGCTCTGACTCGAGGGAGCACGCTTTGCTGGGAAGTGTCACTAAAGTTCTCCCCTTGTCCTGGGTATCTGCAGGAGCCCTGTTTGGGGAGATGGCTTAAATTGCGGTTGACTATGGGCCATGGAGTTTTGGGCATTGTCGCCTTCCATAGTCTCACGGGACTTGGCCTGGGATCTCGAGTGACTTGGCCGAGATTGCTGATTGGGTCTGCGCCATTTTGTTGGTGTATATGGCGCGTGTTAGTCGTTGTTAGAACCAGAGAGAAAAGTTATCAGAATAAAAAGCTGTTTGTCTCCAGTTTGCCTCTGAAGTTCTTCCCGCGGCTTCGTTGCTCCAAGCAGCCATCGCTTCAGGCGGCAACTAGATTCAATTCAGCTAGAACTGAATTCCACACATGAAGACTTGGCGTAGAACTTAGAGGAAACTAAAACCCTTAGGTTGAGGCCCTGAGTCCACTTCCCATCCCCAGGGGGACCGTCCAGCCTCGGTGTGGCCAGCGCAGCCCTCGTGTCTGGTGGATCCCCCCTTTCTGCAGGAGGCTGTGCTTGAGCTCCGTCACCGACACCAGCGTGGGCCTGGGGCTGTTTCCCCTCCCAGGGCCACCGTCAGTCACTCGGAGGGCCCAGCAGCCCAGCCCTGGGAACCGATGGTCCACAGCACTTGAGAGTGAGTCATTAGAGAAGCTGCTGCACAGGACCAGTCACAAGGAGGACAGAAAAAGGGATGGTGTGGGAGGCCGGCGCAGGCTGGGCAGCTGGGGACACCGTCAACTGGGGAGCGGGGGGTGGGGTGGGGCTGCTCACGACTCCCTGACCTCTGTCTGCTCCGGCTGCCCTTCCTCCAGGGCTAGCTGGGGACAGCCCTCCCACATAAGGTGCAGCAAATGGGAAGTTAACAGGATCTGGGGAAAAGGAAAACATCGCTCAGGGACACGGGATATAACTAAGCCCCGGGGGAGGGGCCGGGAGGATGGGGCTGGCCCTCCTCCACCTTGACAGGCCTGTGCTCGGGACAACAAGCTGTGCGGCCTGAAGTCACCCAGACCCGACTGGAAGTCTGCTCAATCCACTGTAGACTTGAGGAATCACTCATGTCCTTGAGCCCAGGGGTGAAGGTCGCTCACCTGCCAAATTACCAGGTAACAGTCCTTGGAGCAGCTGACAAACGTCCAGGCTGAATTCATAGTCCCTTATAGGGCACAGAAGGGACACTAACAGCAAAGGTAAAAAGGCCCTCATAGTGGGCAGTAACTGGGACCCTGGAGCTGGCCCAAGGCCAGAGATCTGCTCCTCATACCTAGAATCTCACAGCCCTGAGCAAGGCTTGGCTGTGTGGTTGTCTGTCCACCCACCCCCACTGTCACTGACAGCCAGACGTCGGTGGTGTGCTGTTGCCACCGGAAAGGGATTTGCAGCCGGAATGGCGGCACCGCGGGAAGGAGCTCGGAGACAGGATGGAAACGAAAAAATTATTTTATCTCTCTCTCTCTGTCTCTTGTAATTTCTAACACCACATACACACTCTCACAAGAAACCAAGGCACGTACTCTTACAAGAAACTACAATATATACACACAATAGCCTTAACCCCGTCCGTTCTCTCTCAGGTCTCATCTCACGCGCCTGAGCAGGAATGGCGCCCGCCCGATCTGCAATCTCGGCTCAAGTCTCTCGAGATCCTGGGCCAAGTCCCGCGAGATCCCAGGCCAAGTCCCGTGAGACTACGGAAGGCGGCAATGCCCAAACATCTCCATGGCCCGTAGTCAACCGCAATCTTAGCCATCTCCCCAAACAGGGCTCCTGCAGTGTGCTACTTCTGGGTGGGTGGACAAGAGCTTGGTTTCAGGAAAGATGGAAAGGGAGGTAATGTCATGTGTCAAAGAGGGACAAAGGGCTGGGGCACAGCTCAGCAGCAGAGCACTGGCCTGGCACCTGAGACCTGGGAGGGATCCCGGAGCCACCATGCTCATGAGCGAGGACGAACACCCTTAGAAAGGGATCACACCCACAGGAGCCGGAACACAGGTTAGTAATGACCATTTACGAAAGCAGTTGTCCTTATTTAGACTTGTGAGAAAGGATGATAGACACACTCTGAAGCGAGGAATCGGGGGTTGAGGAGCTGTCTGGACTTGTCAGCAGAGGGGGAGGTGGACGGCTCCGCGGTTCCTGTCTCCCTGGGTCCATGGTGGCCTGGGGGCAGCCCGTGAGCGTGGGCAGGACGGTCACAGGCGGGGCGTGTCTCTGTGTGGCTGCAGAGAGCCAAGGCCAGATTCTAAACTCTGCCACTCCCTCCTCCTGAGCAGAAGGTGGGCGCCATCTGTGGCTGCTGGCGTGAAGAAGGCCCTCCTGGAGATCACATCCTCAGAGCTCTGGGGGCGACGCAGCCCCTCCTCCGGTGCGCCACCTCGCCTCCCTGGCCTCCCAGACTCTCCTGCACGACGTAACCTTTATTTCTCAATCTCCCTTGTGCAAAACGTGCAGTTGACCTGGCTGGCCTCTGCACTGGCCAGAGATCTTGCTCCTGGAGGAAGGGTGGGCAGTTTGGAGAGGCCGTTGATCTTCTTGTCTTAAAATCACCCCTAGCTAGCCTGTGTTCCCAGGACGGAGCGGGCTGGAGGTGCTGAGGACTACCACGGCTGGTCCACGGCCCCAGGACGGGGAGCATCCTCCGTAGGAAGACGGCATTGGTCACCAGGTGAGGGAGGATGCCTGAGGAGGCTCTTGGAGCTGCTGGCCATTTGTTTTATAGTTAGAGAGTGGAGGAGGGGTTGATGGGTGGGAGATTCTAGACGGAGGGAGCAGGTTGAGCCAGAGCTGGGCGGGTTCAGCCAGCTGGGCTGCGACTGGAGGGAGCGCGTGGGTCACACCTTCCCAACTCCGGCCACTCCGGCCCGTCTTAGCACCTCCCTTCAGCTCTCTGTCCACTGCATCACCTCTCCTGCCCAGGCCAGGCTGCAAGGCCACATCTGGGGATGGGGCCATTGGCTGTGTCCCCAATTCGCAAGTCACAGCACTTTGTACAGTAGATGGGGAATGGAGAGGGGACAGGTGCTGGTGGCCCTGCAGACTGAGCCACGCGGTCAGTGTTCTCCTCAGATACCTGACTTTTTTTTCTTTAAGTGATGCACTAACATTATTTTCCCTCTATCCTTTTAATTTCTTAGCTGGGAACCTTGTGATGAGAGAAAGAGTAACAAGAAAAGGCCAAACAGGAGCTTATGAACACATGTATCGTATAAACACATGGGAGATACCCAGGAGATGTGCAGTCCTCAGAGGGGGCACAGCTCTGGCTTCTGTGGCATCTTCATGAAGGACAGTGTGCTGTTAAAGAGGCGAGAAGACCCTGAAAAAGACTGTGAGTCTCTAAGAGAGGCAGAGTGTGGAGAGACAAGTACATTGTGGGTAAAGACTGGTCAGCTAAGTTGGTTACACAGATCTCATCTGATAGGAACTATGTCATCTGTCATCTCAGATGGACCTTGGTGCCTTCTGGGAGACAGGGAGGAGGAACGTCTTCATAAATTCATATTCTGCTCGAAGGGCAACAGGGAGGGTAGAGAATCGTTCTTGTATCTATTTCTTCTGAATTGCTTTCAGCTCAAAATCCGCATGCCAAAGTGGCATGTTCGGACACTTATTCAACTTTGATTTTGCTTTTCAACAGGTTTAACTCAACCAGCCACCAAACAGGACAACAGCCTCAGGCAGCAGCAGCGGCTACCTCTCCGACCAGGAAACAGTGGCCACTAACGGGACAGGGCCCTGGGGGGCTGGGCCGCGGACACCTCCACCACCTCCAGTCTGCTCCCACACAGCTGTCACAGAGGATCGCCACCCTGGATGGGCTCTGAAGGCCAGCCTTGTCCACACACTGACTCCCAGGCCTGGGTCACTGGATGACCTCCCTTTTACAGGCCGGGGGGGCTTAGCAAGTGTGAGGTGTTCTCAATTCAAGTCCCAAAGGCAAAGAAAGGCTCTCCTGCCCCAGGGCAGCAGAGAGAGCAGGAGCGGGAGAGCTGGCAGCCAGCTGGAAGGCAGAGCCGTTCAGTCTGCAGTGAGAGGGAACAGCAGGACAGAAACACCGTCAGACTCGGTCCTCCTGTGGAACTGAAATCCCCGCTGTTCTTCACTGAGAGGAAACGTGCAGTTTTCTAGCATGCAATTCTCAAACCCAAACACGAAGTGTCTTTATCACTAAGAACCACGGGCATTCTCCAGGGGGTCCCACCAGCAGTACTCGGGGTGCACGAGCAGAACCACCGCAGACTCCAGTCAAAGCGACAGCCATCTTTCTCCCTCGTTCACGCCGTAGATAAACCAGGTCAGCGGATCAGTGAATGCCGCTTTCTCATTTGGCCAGTCTCCAAGTTCCAGCCTCCAGGCATCAGACGGAGTGGACATCGAAACTGAACGGCCTGAAGGGACAATTCCACATTCCGTGGTCAGAAGCGACCAGCGTCCCCTTCCCACTCCTGTGTTATTGACACCTGTCTTTAGAATCGTGTTTACTAGAACATTCTAATGCAATTGGGCATCGCCATAAACAAAGCAAGGAGCGTGTCTCCCTGTGCTCTGGCCCCAGCAGCCGGGGCGGGAGGGAGGTGGGAAGCTGTGTATCCGAGGCCCAGAGACAGACTCCGCAGTGCAGCAGCAGGGGAGTGGGGGGAGCGCACAGTCAGGCTGCGGTGAGTGGAGAGTGGGGCAGGGCAGCCGCGAGCCGTGGACTTCCGGGGCTGCCCCTGAGGGCGGCGCAGGGCGGGGAGCTGGCTGTGGCGCTTGGTGTACAGAGGCAGGGGCTGCTCAAGGGCTCAGAAGAGGTGGCAGAGGGCGGACCTGGAGGTGCAGGAGCAGCTGCCGGCAGGGGAAACTGGAGTCAGGAGAGAGGGAGGGGCTGCGGGAAGGTCAGACCCCAGCTCCTCCGCCGTGGCCACCAAAAGCCAAGCACCTCCAGCAGACGGGAACGGCGACAGAACCTGCAGGCGCACGGTCACCACCGGCTGTGACCAACAGGCAGGTCCAAGCTGTGGTCCCAGAGCAGCCAGAACAGAGATGCAGGGGCCAAGGCCGTCAAGGGGCGGGAAGGGGGGATGTGGGAGCTGCAGGGGTCCTCCATGCAGCTGGGCTAGGTCACGTGGGACTGGAGTTTCTCTGGGGAGCCACGTTCAGGGAGCCCTGTCGTGTGCCAGGACGGCCCTGCGAGGTGACTCTGTGCTCGTCGAGGAGGCAACGTGGGTGCCCAGGGCCGCGCTGCCTGCTGCCCGAGGTGCCAGGCAGGCTGGGGGTGGCAGGCAGACGGGGTGTGACACCAGAGCCTCCGAGGTGCTGTGAGTCTGCCCCTGGCCCCACCAGGTCTCCCAGCTGGCACACAGGAGGGAGGGGAGTCTCTGGAATCTCCGCCCCTCTGTGGTGGAGGCCCAGGCAGCCAGTCCAGGCTGAGTGGCGGCAGGAGGACAGCGCGGGGACGACCAGGACGGCCCACCTGCAGCCCCGGCTTCCAGGGGCTAATGGAGCCTGTGCGTCAGGGCCAAGGCCAGCCCAGCCTGGGCGTGCCCATGTGCCTGGAGGGATGCGTCCCCAGGTGGACGGAGCTCCCTGGCCAGCGCTCCCAGCCTCGCCTGGGGACAGCCGGCATCTGCTCTGAAGAGCGGGGAGAGAGAAGCCGTCCCCTGCCCCCTGCCCTCCCTGCCCTCCTGGATGGAACTGACTGTGGAGAGCACTGGGCTTGATGGCTGAAAGGCCACAGGAGCTTGGCAGTGGCCCGGCTCTGCCTCCAGCAGGTGGTGGAGCAAGTCCCACTGTGTGGCTAGTCGCTGGGGAGGCCACTTGCCCGCAGATCTAGGCCCCAGTCCCCAACACCAGTTCACTCCATAAAAATCCACCTGCTATTTTGAGGAGTTTCTGGTTGGTTTAGCACCCCCACGAGGAGTAGCAGAACTAGGGTGCTGCCGTGCCCCCTCAGGGACTTACATTAAAACTAGTGGCAGCGATGGGGACACAGCGGGACCCAGATGTCCTTTCCTCCTGGCAAAGAAAACAGTCATCCCAAGACCCGGGTCTCTCAGTTTTGTGGTACTGTGTTTCCTTGTTTCCTTTTCTCTTCTTCCTTCCTTTCTTTCTTTCTTTCTTTCTTTCTTTCTTTCTTTTCTTTCTTTCTTTCTTTTTTAGTTGTAGATGGACACAATGTCTTTATTTACTTATTTTTATGTGGTGCTGAGGATGGAAACCGGGGCCTCACCCGTGCTAGGCAAGTGCTCTACCCCTGAGCCCAGCCCCAGCCCCTGAGGTGCTGTGTTTTCCTCGGGAACACAGGTCACCTTCCCCAGAAGAACACGGGATCACATGCCACAGGGCCTCTCCATCATCTGGCAGCTGATCTTTTTTTAAAATTGTTTTTAGTTGTAGGTGGACACAATACCTTTATTTTATTTATGCCGTGCTGAGGATCAAACCCAGGGCCCCACACGTGGGAGACGAGCGCTCTACGCTGAGCCCCAGCCCCTGGGGGGATCTTGACAGAACTCAGCCTGGCCATTAGGGCAGACGCACTACGCTGAGTCTCTGACTCCCAGGACGACAGCCCCCGGGCCTCTGCCGGCACTCAGGGACCTTCATCCCTCTCCCAGCCGTGAATGTGGAAGTCACCTCGGGTATTCCTGCAGGGCATCCTGCTGCAGCCGAGCCGGGCTCACGCTGACTTCCAGGGACCTGCTGGATGGGCCGCGGAGAGCAGACCCCGAGTCCGAGGAAGAAGACAGGAGGCGGAGGAAGGAGAGGGAAGCGTGGCCTCGGGAACGCGTCCCCGCACGGGCTCTGTGGTGCCTGTCACAAGTCGTGACGTGCACGCGATCCAACACACACGTGGGTGCACACGTGGATGTGTGTTTGACAACTGTGACCAAGTTGCCAGGCGGGGGGTGGGACGCTGTCATCGCCCCCGACACGGACGCGCTGCTGGCTCTGGCTTGTCCCGCTGTGCTCCGCCTCTGCGAGCACCTCCTGTCACTGGACGGCAGCGCGCTCTGGGCTGAGGGTCCGTCCCCTCAACACGCCTTTCTCGGGTGGCTCATGCCGTCCTCACTGATTCACAGCAGCTGTGTGGGCCGGCCAGAGCGACGTGGGGTGCCGACGGGCGGACGGTCACTCACGGTACTCATTTCACATAGGAACCGCGACTCGGGGAACACTTTTTACCTCGGTTATCATCTTTGTGCCATGGGGGGCCCTGCAGGAACTCTGCACGGGCTCGGAATGGCCTAGGGGGCTCTGTCTCCTGCCTCATGCTTCCCCTGGCTGAAGAATTTTGTGACTTCATTTCCATTTTGTCGGGGTATTGACATTTCAGATCCTTTCCCCCAGTGACGCCGTCCTCTCTATTGCTGTGTCCCATCCCACTGGGTGGCTGGGCTGTCACTGTCTACCCGCCTGTTGGGGGACACTGGAGAGCTTCCCACTTGGCTATCGTGAATAAAGATGCCACAGATATTCCCATGCGGGGCTTTTGCAGGTGTAGATATTCATTACTCTCGGGGAAGGAGTCAAGTGGATTTGTCATGGGCTGTGCACTGTGTAAGAAATTGTAAAAGAACTTTGGAAAGTGGACGTGCCACACATGCAGAGGTTGTGTCTGCAGTGCCTGGTCTTCTAGTTGCTCCATATTTTTGCCAACACTTGGTTCTGTTTGTCATTGGTGTTAGTCCCAGCATCACCTGACAGTCCCATCTCTCTGTTGTATCAACATTCTTGTCTACGACACCTGGACTCGACTGTTTTCTCATGGGGAGGCTGAATCACTGGCAGTCACCTTAGTCTGCACTCTAGTGGGCACGAGTCACATTGCCTGTGCTGGGTGCTGGCTTCACCACTGAGGCTCAGTTTTGGGGGGGTTCAACGGCAAACTCAAGATGGTACCAGTTGCTCCAAAATTGTATCTTCCTGCAACAGGCACCAGCTGAAATCCCTGCTGGACTCAGATTTCTGGTCCTGTCTTTCTTGGGTCAGTGCGCGCAGGCCCAGTCCCCCCAGGACGCCCCCGGGCCCGTGCTCCAGGGATCCATGCTCCTGAACATGGCCTAAGCCCCCCCAGTGCTGGGACTGACGGGGGCCAGCAGCGCTGTCTCAGAGGAGGACCTCCAGCTTGAGCTGAGGCCTGCACGGACCCAGGTTCGGATTTCTCTTTCTGGAGAACTCGAGCTCCTCACCATACCATGGAGTCGACCAGACCCAGGAGGAAGCTCGGAGCCTGCACCCCGGGCTGCCCTGCTACCATGTCCAGGCCCCCATGCTGAGGACAGCCTGGGGCGCTGGCCCCATCCCTCCCGCTGGTGACGGAGATGGAGTGGCCAGAGGGTGCTCACCGCAGGGCCCCAGGAGGCCACACCGGCTGCTCTCCTTCCTGAGGGAATAGGAAGGCCTGCTCCGCATCCTTAGCCTCAGGCACCGCAGGGGGAGAACTCACTTCTGCTCCCCGCCTTTTGGGGGGGATGAGCTCCTGCACTTGGTCCTCCCTCACCCACCTCCACCCCACCTCCGAGACACCCACGGGGGGCAGCGCTCCTCTGACCACCCAGAGACCAGGGCCTCCAGGGCAGCAGTTCCCTCTGCGTGCGGACACTTGGCCTCAAGACTGGCGAGAGGCACAGGCCTGTGTCCCTGAGGTGGGCAGGGCCTCGGCCAGTGTGTCACCCACTCTGCAGCCCCAACTCTGACACAAGCCCCCAAGAATGCAGTGGGGAGGGTGAGGCTAAGGCCACCGTGGGCCAGGGAGGAGGAGACCTGGGTCTACTCTCAGCCCGGCTCAGGAGAGGTGTCTATGCTGGAGCAGCAGGTGGGAAGCCTCTTCAGTAGGCTTTGACCTTCAGTACGGCTTTGACCTTGTCAAGGGGCTCTTCCCCTCTCCCTTGGAAACCACCCCCTCTGGTCCTGGGGCGGCAGAGGGGAGAGCACAGCGTGTGTGGGGTGCTGGTCCCCGCCCTCCCTGTACCTCGAAGGTCCTCACCATCCAGTACCCAGGAGCAGCCGCTGTTTTAATTATTTACCTAGTTAAACAAACGCTCTACACTGGGGTGACTGTGCCCCCAGGGGACACCTGGCAACACCTGGAGACTTCGATCCCCACAAGGGCTGCTATTCAAAGGCATCCGGTGGACAGGGCTCTAGACTGCCGCACATCCGTGAGGAGCAGGATGGCCCCAGCAACTACTGGGCCCCAGTGCTAACACGGTGACAATGAAAGGCCCAGAGTTGAACGAGTCAAAACAAGACTGGAATTGCTCAACTAGCTTCGTGTCCTTTCTTTCTTTTTTTTTTTTTTCTAAAGGACATTTTTAAATTGTTCTGTCCCAAATTATTTGCAAAGAGGACTGTGTATTAGAATAAGACATGTATTTTAAATGACAATGGAATAAAGCAGAGGGAAGAGAGGGTAGAAGCAGCAGAAGCTCAGGCTGGGCCGCGGTGCTTCCTCCAGCCAGCCTACTCGCCTTTTATTTTGGTAGCAGTATTTACCACAGCAATCTGTTCTCACAGTCAAACCTCCAATCAGGGCAGAGCAGTGAATAATGTGGCATCTTTGGGCTTCACATAAATAACAGCCAGCTCTGCGTTGGGTGTGTGATCTGTAAAACAGGGCTGGGGGTGCGGCTAGTGGCAGGGCACTTGCTTAGCACGTGCCGTGGCCTGGGTTCCGTCCTCAGCACAGCAGATAAGCAATGGACACCTGTGAGGCAAATAAATTAACTTAGGTGTTATCCAAATGAACAGTTATCAAAACCACTGCATTGAATCTAACATAGACAGGTTATTTGCTAAGAAAGTCACGTGTGCTATTTGAAAAATTAAACTATCAAACAGAAAGTCAGTCAATGGTAAGAGAATGAAGTAAATTTTATTGTTGTTCTCGCCATCATTACATCAAATAACGAACGTGATAGCTTTGGTCCCACTAGTCATCTAAAGTGCTGTGAACGTCGTGGTCACGGTGGATCAATTCCCTCCACTCTCAGAGGCAACCGTGCGTGACAGGTTCATTGATTCTGCTGTTTCTGACTAGTGTGAGTTGGCGACCCCGAACACATACTGTAGATTTTTAAAATTGTATTTCTTGGGTCTTGGAGAACGATGTGGAGGAGAGGATCAGTAGCAATTGTATCTGAAGCACTAATAACCCCACCATAGATCTCTGTTCTGCAGCCCAGTCATGACAGCACTGTAAGAGCCCTAATAAGGAGATAGCTAAGACGGCGGCTAGCTGAGAGCCGTAAGAGGTGTTTCAGTATTTTCACCTGATAGTCATGCATTTATCTAAGAATCTTTCTATGCCCGTGAACACCATGTGATGCACCTGTAAGTTTGAGCTGTTGACACGTGTATACTTGTTAAGGCAAAAAGTATTTAACCGGGTGAGGTTGGCTAGAGGGGTGGTTGGAGTTGAAGAGGTTGTTGGAGCTGGAGAGAGAAGTTAGAAGAAGCAAGAATAAAGAGCCTATTCATTTCCAGTCTGCCTCCAAATTCTTTCCCGCGGTATCGTTGCTGCAGGCGGTGACACAGCACCAGAACCAAAACAATCTGAAAATATTCAGGAACATTCTGTAAGCCCAAGGCTGCATTTCTCCCCTGCACACCTGCGTTGCTCTGTCTGCAAAGCCCTGCATGAACCACTCCGAGTGGGGGTGGATCAGTCCCCGAGGCCCTGCTGTGGGGTCAGGCTGGCTGCTGGCCCTCGGCTCGAGGAGCTCCTGCCACGGTTTCTCCCCATGAGCATGGAGTCCGGGGCTCAGGACTGAGTTCTGAACCCTTTTGCCTCTTTGCCCCAGGAAAGGCAGAAAAAGAGTGCCCGGCCCCCCTCGCCTGGGAGGGCAGAGGACAGCGCCTCCTAATGAATCAGAGGTAGGACACCCACAGGGCGGCTCCGGAGCTGCCGCCATGTCCACTCTCCTGCAATCATCTTGGCAACCAACTTTAGGATTTTTTTTTTTTTTTTTAATTTGCAGTACTGGGAATTGAACCCAGGGCCTGGCACGTGGTAGGCAAGTGAGCCCTGCTGAGCCCCGTGCCCCGCCTGGGCAGCCAATTTTAAAGGAGTGGATTTTAGCAGGCCTCCTCCTCTGGAGCCGCGCCCGAGGCCCGCGCTGCCCAAGCCCCTCTCCTGCAGGCTCACATAGAACAGCAGCAGAGGCAGCACGAAACGAGGGCCACATACAGCACGTTGTCAACCAAGCCACGGAGCTGGGAAGTGAACCAGCGCGCATTCTCCTGTCTCAGAAACCAGACCCAAATTCAGACGTCTCAGACCTGTCAGAGCTCCAGGCCAGAACATGCCTGTGGGGACAGATGGTAGCCAGGCCCACGTCCCGGATGGGCGTGCAACCTGTCCCTTCTTCTCCCTGGTTCTGTTCCACACCACGAGGGACCACGCCACCCCCAGCTTCAAGCTCCACCCAGCCCTCTGCCCACAGCCACCCCGGCAGCCCACCTTGCCCGGGAGCACGTGTTGGAGCAAGGGTCTAACCTTGGACCCAGGGAGAGGCCACCCAGGCCAGGGGAGCAGGCTCAGGGCCACTGAGCAGAGGATCCTGGGGCCCTGGTCACCCTGAACATTGTGTAGCAGGTGGGCCCCTGTCCCAGGGGACATGTGTCCTGGGTCCTGAAGAGCGCCCCCCAAGGAGCAGCAACCAGAGCGGGGTGCCCCAGTGGGGGCCTGGGCGGAAGCTCCCTGTCCACCTGTCTCTCCCTCCCACCCCTCCCCACACCCGGCCCAGCAGACAAGGTGCCCGCCAGGCCCCGTGCCCGACACACCTGCTCTTCCAGGAGCTTTGCTGGGGCCACCTCCCCTGTGGGACATAAAGCCACCGAGGGCTTCCGTTTCACTCTTTCCACATTTTCCTGTATCCCTACATCTTGGGCACTGCCAGCTGTCGATTTCTTGCAGCTGATTAACTGACCTGACTTGGTGACATGGAAACAGAGTGCATCAATTAAGTTGTTGAAAGGGTCGTGGGCTTTCGTGCACGGTGGGCAGAGAAGAGCAGGCCGGCACGCAGAGTCCCATCCCCTCGAGTGTCAGATGGGGAAGCATCAGAAAGTGGCAGCGGCACAGACTGTCCTGGGACGGGGTCGCTCGGATCAGGGTGGTGGGATGACACAGAGACAGGGGTCTCTCCGCCTCATGGCCTCAGCCCGGGTCCCAGCAGCGTCCAGGCTGCGACTTCCTCTGCCTGAGGCTGTCATGGACGTCGGCACCCTGAGTACAAAGGCCGCGTCTGGGGGATAGTCAGAGTCCAGCTGCTGTTCCCAGCTGGGCTGTCGACAGTGCCCTGGTGGCTGATACTCAGGAAGGCAGGCTTGCCTTATTTTCAAGAAGCCCCACACCTAACCTTGCCTCATTGCCAAGGTTACAGAAATGAAAGAGAACACAGGACACCCCCCACCGTTGATTAAGGGCTGTAGCTTCCAACAAAGAGCCAGCTGCTCACCTGCCACAGAGCCCCGTGGGGGACAATGCCCCACTGGGCGGGGGCGGGGCTTGCAGGTTGACCCTTAAGCTCTGAAGAAGGCAAGGGACTTGCAAGCCACCTGCGTTTTCTGAGGTCCCAGCCGGGACAGGGGGGGTGGAAGGCTGGAGGACGTGTCTCAGGGCGGAAAGCACCCCAGCTGGTGAAGCTGTGAGGACAGGCAGGGCACCGCGGGGCGGCCGGGGAGTGGGAGAGAAGGGACTGCGGTTTCAGAGCCGAAGTCTTGACTCAACCCCCAGCACCAGGCGCCGCTGTCCTACTGATGCCTTTGAAAGTTTCCTTGTATCTCAGGACTCCTGTCTTGTCGGCATGCCCACCATGGTCAGTCACAGAGCCAACGTGGGCTCCCTAGTGACGGCGCAGGCGCGCAGGAGGCTCACGGGAACCCGCACACACGCCACCCTTTGTGGGCGGCTGCCCTGGCTCCTCAGTTTGAAGCGCAGGAGAAGTGGCACTGGCCCGGCCACAGGTGACCGCTGGCTTGCGAAGCTTGCCGAGAGGAGGAGACCCGTCCACCTTGCTGCCTCGTGAGGGCCCTCTTATGTGGCAGTTTCATTGTCCCCAGCATCTGTGGAGCAAGGCCCACTGACGTGGAACACAGCATCAAGGAATGGCAAAGGCGAAGCCTAGGCGTCGGGGCAGAATGGCTGGGTTCTTCGTCCTCGAGCCTTCCAGCCTGCCCCCTGCTTCGGGTCCCTGGGCGTGGCAGTGGGAGGAGGCTGATGCCAGGGCAGACCCCTTCTCTCTCTGCCCTGCACACACACCGCCACCACCCATCGGACTCCCGCAGCCTCCCGATGCGATGTGCGAGAGGAGGGCTCGGAGGCCTGGCCCCTTCTCCCAGGATGGCCGGGCCTATTCCTTCCTAGCCTTTCCCTGACTACGGCACTGGAGCTCAGGATGACCAGGGGTAGGCCAGCCTGCCTCCCCGCGTGCACCCTCCCTCAATTCACCTCTTTCCCTCCTCAGGGAGCATTAGGACTCTCCTCTCACTAGCTTGTGACTTTGGAAAGTCACACAGCCTTTCTAGACCTACGTCCCATCGTTCGTACACTGGTGACAGCACTGAAGTCCTGCCCCTGGGTGACAGCGCTGAAGTGCTGCCCCTGGGTGACAGCGCTGAAGTCCTGCCCCTGGGTGACAGCGCTGAAGTGCTGCCCCTGGGTGACAGCGCTGAAGTCCTGCCCCTGCTCCGAGGCCTACCCAGATTCGCCCTTGGCTCTCGCATCCCTCGCAGGGTGCCCGCACGCGTGGGAGCCGCCATGATCAGTGTGCCCTTCGCTCTTCTGGAGGTTCTCAAGTCCCCTTATTTTATGATTTGCATAAAATGGAATCCACAGATGTCCAAGTTGATGGGTTTTGACGATTAAATATACCCAGACAACCAGTATCCGTCTCCTTGTGGGGGGCGGGTGAGGAGGAGAGGAAGGAAGAAGGGAAGAACGGAGGGAGAGGGGGGAGGGAGGAAAAGACCAAATATGTATGTGGTTTCTTTCGAGAAAGAGCTCACCAAATCTCACTTGGATTTTCTATTCTTGTATTTACTTCGGATTTCTTAGAAAAAAAAAAAAAAAAAACTATTAAATAAAAATAAATCTCACCCTGTGCCACCCAGCTCCACGTCCTTCATTCTCAAGTTGCCGTGCACTTAAGGGTGGCCTGAGGAGTCTGCAGACCCGTTCCCTCCCCTTCAGCTCTGTCACTTACTCTCCGTCACAAAGTCTTTCTGGGAAAAGTAAAGTGGAAGATTGAGGAAAAGATCCGGAAATGCAGGGGCAATAGAAATATCGGCGACACTGATCAACAGATCCCTTAGAAGAAAGCAGGTGTTTCTTTTTTTATTTTTAGTTGTGTATGGACACAATCTCTTTACTAATCTGTTTGCTTGTTTGCTTGTATGTGGTGCTGAGGACGGACCCCGTGCCTCAGGCGCGAGGCGAGCGCTCCACCACTGAGCCCAGCCCCAGCCCCACGCTTCTCCTCTGAACCGAGGAGCCCTTGCCACGCCACACACTCAGCTCCTCGTTCAGGGCTCCCGCGGGCAGCGCCCTGTCCTCGGTCCCTGTGGACCTGTGAAGGGCCGCATGTCACGCGTGCTGGCATTCAAAAGGAGACAGTGCGGCTCATGGAGAGCCGCTGTTTGTGCTTGCGCTGCCACTCAAGGGGTGCGTTGGTCTCATTGAACTTCTTATCCTCAGATAATTGCAGATGCACAAGAAGTTGTAAGAAATGACAGAAGGGGCTGGGGTGGTGGCTCAGGGGTAGAGCACTTGCCTAGCATGTGTGAGGCCCTGGGTTTGATTCTCAGCACCATACATAAATAATGACTAAAATAAAGAAATGATGGAGATCTTCTGTACCCTTTCACGAACTTCTCCTGAAGGTGACGCCGTGCAGAACTCTAGTGTCATGTCACAACTGGAGGCAGACACTGACACAGAGTAGGGAACATTTCCTCCACCTCTGGAACCCCCAAGTCGCCCTTTCATAACTACCACCCCCTTCAGTGGGGACCCCCACCGCCCTCCAGAAACCGCTACGTGTTCTCCAGCTTTATTCTTGTGTCACTCGAGGAGTGTGACGTGGGTTGGATCAGACAGCAGGTGAGCTGCGTTTCCTTCCCCGTGACGCCACTCTCTGCAGGTTCATCCGGGTTGTTGCGTGTGTAAATATCTTCCCATTTGTTCCGAGCAGCGTTCACACATTCACGCACGGAAGGACGCCTGCCTCGCCCAGCCGGGCTCTGGAAAACAGAGCTACTGTAGACATTGCTGTGTGGGCTTTTTTGCGAACATGACTTAACTTCTCAAAAATAAAGACCCAGGAGCGCGTGCAGCCCCTGCTGCGAGGCCAGCGCTCTCCTGCTCTCACAGGGCGCCCTCCTGGACACACGCGGCCGCCGGCTCATTCCACGTAAGGTCCAGGTGCCCTGACGGGACACCGTGGAGGCACAGCTCTAGACCAGAGGGCAGACTGCTGTGGGAGGTGCCAGAGCCAGGCCCCGTGCCGCAGACGCCCGCCCCTCACCCGCCGTCCAGCCGTGGGAACTCCTTGATGATGCTCGAAATGGAAGCACCGAATGTGAACTCGTCTTCACCCACGACACAGCAGGTGAGAGCTCCGAGCCCACACAGGTGGCCCTACTGAAGAACGCGGGTGCAGGGAAAGCATCCACCCCGCGACGTGCCTGCTTCTGTCTGGGCTTAAAATAAGCAAGACCCACGTGTGATCATAAGTGGGCTGTTCAGGCCCGAGACGTTCTAAGGTACTGGCCTCTCTGTTCCCAGGACATGTGCCCGTCACCACGGAGACAGCAGGTGTCTTGAGCTGTGGCACCTCCCCATTGGCCCTCCGCGGGCTCTGTGCAGCCAGGTGCCGTCCTCGTGAGCACCGAGGTCTGTGGGGCCGCGAGGAGCGGCAGGAGCTCCAGACGCGTGTGGCTTGGCCCCTCAGCTGGCCACCGTGCCCCGCCACCAGGGCCAGCATCCTTACACGCAGGAGCTTGTTCTAAGAGTGCCGTGCTGTGATTCGCGAGGCGTGTTTGGAAGCTTCGTCATGAAGTGACAGCTCTGTGGCCGTCCCCTGAGAGATGGCAGGCGTCGGCACATCTGCTGCTGTCCTTCACTAGAACCTCGACCATTTTTTGCCTACATAAAAGAATGTTGAAAAATAATGTATTTTTAAGCTGGCATTCAAAATTCTTTTCTAAGTTTAAATAATTGGAAAATGTTAGTTCAGCTACTTTTAAATTTAGTTTTAAAGCTATTTAAAAATATTTTCCATAAGTATATTTATTATATTTATATACTGTTGTATTGGATTTATATAAATCCAATAATAAAATATTTAGATTAATTTTATTATTTTAATTATGTGCAATGGACTATAAATATTGTATATCCAGTGAACTTTAAATACCAGAGCAATCTGATATCCTACAACACATATAAGCATGTAGGTTTGTATTTTTTAAACTTTGGGTGAACACAGGTGCTAACTTTAAAATAATTTTTTCTTGATCAATTATATTTATAAAAGTATTAATATTACAATATCAATAAAAATAGAATAGTTATATTACATATTTTGATGATTACCAAACACAAAACATAAATTTTGTCAGAAACACCTTTTCTAATGAACCTGTGGGGCATCTTTTATCTGCTCCCGTCTTCCGGGATGAGGGCTTATGCCGTGGGTGTGGGCATCCTTTCTCACACACACACACCTGGAAGCACAGGTATAAGTGGATGGAAACAGGATCTTGTTGTAACAATACCACTTTTTTCGTGTGTTCTTCTGATTGAAACATCAAAGCTCACAGGATGATCATTCTCTCAATGCTTTCTTTCAGCGCTACCCAACATGAAGATTTGCTGGGAACCCATTTACGGCTGGGATTCCAGACACCCATTTTCTCTGTCTCTGCACAAGACCACGTGACTACCAGTTAGACCTGCTGCCCCAGCACCCAGCAGCAGCCTTTGAACCCTCTCTACCTGGTAATGTGGGGACAGTCTCTTCGATACAGGAGCTCCAGAGTCATCTGGCTGGAATTACAGAGAATGTTCCCTCTGTCACCTTTTCCTGATTCAATCCCATTAGCAAACAATCAGCAAAATGAGAGTCGTTTGGGGCAGGAAAAAATATCCTTTCTTTTTGTCTTCAAGTAAATATTAATTAACTATATGCATTCCTAGGTGGGCACCAGATCCCTGAATTCTAATTCTAGAGCCAGGAGGCCCCCATCTCTGTCACTGGGTTAAAACACTCCAGCCTCCTGGCTGGCTTTGGGTCTGCTGGCTTTGTCCCCAAAGGCTCTTCCTCAATAGGAATCAATTCTCTGACAAAACCAGGGCCAGAGGGGTCAGGGTGGGCGAAGGAACACAGCGGAGCCCTGCGCCAGGCCACACCGCCCTCTCCAGGCCCCTGCCCACGCCCCTGTGAGCACGGCCTTGGCCTGCCTGTGTCCTGGAGGTTCCGCGTCCCCGGGGAACAAGCGGGTGGCTGTGCTGAGTGCGGGGCTGGGTGGGGCCCGGGTCCTCCTGCATGGTGGAGGGAGGCGGTGGGCACGGGATGGGAGAGCCGGGTGCTTCTAGCTGGGTGCTTCAACTGGGTGCTGGCCAGGCAGGCACTCTGAGGCAGAGGACCAGCTGGAAGTTGGAACACCTGGACGTGACCTCCAAGACTTCCTGGAAAGCCTCTCGTGACCCTCAGTCACACCTCCCTGGTGGATACCTGCCAGGCATTGTCACCACCAAGGCCTGATCTCCTTGGTGCCTTTCTGGCCTGGACAGCTCTGTCCACCTTGGACTGTGTGGCCTCGTGACCCAGCTGGGCCAACCAAGTCTACCCTGAGTGGTGGGGGAGAGGCACTGCCTTGGGGGACAGTGGTTTCTCTGAGGACAGTGGACCCGCCCAGCCAGCACACTGCCCAGTCTTTCACTCTCCTTTCTTTGTCCTGGTGCAGGCAGACACAACCTTGGGGGCTGTGGCAGCCACCCTATAATCCAGATGGAAGCCGCGTGTGGTGAAGGGGAGGTTCACGCAGGGAGCCCGTCTCTGCACCAGCCCCAGTGGCCAACATCTGGATGCCCATTATGTGAGAAAAGTTGGCCCCACTTGTTTAAAATCTTGTTATCAGGGCTTCTTTTCTCTTTTAGAAAAGTTCCTAGTTCTAAATTCTAGCTGAAACAAAGTATTCTTGTATCCGAGCCTCAGGGAAGACATGATTTATTTTTCTGGCCTCAGAAATTTTGCTAAATGCTGTAGGGAATGCTAATGAACTGCTACACAATCACATTTACAAATCACCCTAGGCATTAGCTTTTCTAATCTAAATAAGATTTATAAAATGAAAGTTTTGAACACCAACCAAAACATCACTGGGATTCTTAGGCATCACCAATTTGTAGAACTAGCAGGTGGCCAGTAACTATCCCCTCCCTCAACTCTAACTTTTCACAAAACCCAGCAATAAGGAATCGTAATAAATGCTTGGAAGTGACTTGTGAGAGACTATAAATCCCGTCCTCCTCTTCCTGGACTGGTTGTGCGACTCGATATGTGGGCATTGGACACAGGTACACCGTGGCTCATCAGAGTAACTAGGCTGCGCCTCCTGAATTCAGAATGATGGTCTGTGACGCGGATGAAAATGCATCAGCGCCTTTTTGTCTGGTTCTTCCCAACACAACCCACTGAGAATCTGAAATGAGTCAGGGTGACTGTTCACCAAGGGCGGGGCTTCAAGGTTGGAAATCCCAGAAAGGGCACAACAATGGCTGCCAGGTGGTGATCGCCGCAGTCCTGGCGTTGGGGAGAACTCTGGGTGTGCTAGGTCGTGGAGCCTCTCACGACCCTACGCGTGGGCAGCCCCACTCCCACGCTGCGTAGACGAGGAAGGGGAGAGCGAGGGAGCCAGAGTCCTCCTGAGTCTGCACGGGCAGTAAGGATGGAGGGGGGCTGACGCCGGAGCAGGCAGCCCCCGAGGCCGGCCCAGTGCACCCTCCTCCCGGGGATGGACCCAGCCACCAGGCCACACAGACAGCCACTGACACTCCAGAGCCAGCAAGGGCAGCAGGTCAGCAGAAGCTGCCACTTGGAAGGAGATGGCCCCAGGTAGCTTCCCACCTTTCATGACCTTTAGTCTGTTGACAGGTTTCTGTTGGCAGCGCAAGCCCAGGACGGCTAGACCCCAGAAAAAACCCCACGTGCTTTCTGACCTGAGAAGCCACAGGACAGAATTAAGGACTAGCACAGTCCCTGGAAGGGGTGGACCTGGTCCTGGAGGGCAGAGGGCAGAGAGGGTGAGCGTGCAGTCTCTGGGGCCCTGGGCACAACGTGAGAGGCAGGCTTGCCAGGCCTCAGCCTCGGGCGGAAGAGCTGAGCGCGAGCGGGGCCACTTCCGGGTCTGCAGCCAAGTTCACTGCCTACTAGAACACGCTCAGCCTTGGGAGGAATGCGGAGGTGCAGGGACTTCACGGAAGGACATCGCAGCACTCCGGAGCCATCCGTGAAGGGGCAGGACAGTGTGCCCACGCTCCAGAGCAAAGCCCCCGCTCCACTTCAGGAGGTGTTTCTTCCTCAGACTGAAGCCTCGCCAGGCCCCGCCCACAGGCAAGGTGGACCCTGGGGTGGTGAACTAGTCTGCAGTTTCTCCCCGCGCCTGGGCCCTGTGTGTCAAAGCACACTGGGTCTGGGTCCACCGCTTGGCTGGGAGCACGGTCCAGCTCCTACCTCAGTGCCCGGCTCCCTCACATCAAGGACAGTCCACCCGGTGATGTCTCTTCTCCTCATCCCACTCCCCGTCCTGGGGTCCTTGACGTGTTCCGCAGGATGTGGAGAGGAGGAACTGCTGTGGGCTACAGGGGCAGGGCAGCTGAGTGTGCGCCAACGGGAACAGGCCACGCCTGCCTGCCACCCCTGCTGCCCAGCACGCCACCAGGGAAGCCCCACAGAAGCCCCGTCTGTAAGAACAGGTCAAATGGGCGATGTGTACATATTTGGTTTTTCCTGGCATTTCTTTTTGTAATCCCACCGGAACATCTTAATGGTTTTTCAGAAAGCACCACGATTAAGGTGATGCTATTTGATTAAGGATAAAGTGTTCAAGGAAGTCATCTTGGAGAGTTCACGCACAGGTAGTGGTACTAATGTTCACAGCCACCCGAGGGGCCATGCTCACAGTGACTGCAAGCCTATGTTATCAGTGAGGCCACGACCACTCAGAACAGTTAACTAGCTTGGCTGGTAGCACACATGTGAGTAACTGGTAGAAACAGGTTGAAACTCAGGAACGGACTTACATAGGAGCCAAGATCGAATCCAGGACTCTCTAACTCTGAAACCCACATATTCAACTATTAGTTTATTCATTCCTTTGTCTTGAATTCCTAATGCAAAGTGAAGCAGAGTAATGTAGACATTAGTAGCCTGGGCTCTAGGCAGACCTTTCGGCATGTTAGACTCAGCTCTTCCAATTGCAAGCT
Source organism: Tamias sibiricus (assembly GCA_025594165.1). NCBI lineage: Eukaryota > Metazoa > Chordata > Mammalia > Rodentia > Sciuridae > Tamias > Tamias sibiricus. The sequence continues at coordinate 101,366,814 of CM046669.1, forward strand.
GTGTGACCTTGTGAAAGTTACTTATCTCTCTGTGCCTCGGTTTTTCTCACCTTAAATAGGTATAATAGCAAAACTGCTCCATTGAACTCTTAAGAGAAATAACTCAGTGAATGCAGCATCTTCTTTCTGATGGCGAGCAAAGGCATCTCCATCATGGGCAGCAGAATCTGTCCATCTGAGGGGAGCGCAAGGCAGCTCCCCTAAGAGAAGATGTAGCATAGATACGGCTAGCTCTGATCCTGTATGCTCTTACTGTCTTGTTTTCCGCTCATGTGGCCAACAGGTGTGATACATTAATTATTAAGAATGAAACTGGTTCTGGAAATTATAGCCTTGTGGAATCTGAGTTAGGAGCATAAAAACATTTTCTAAAGTTGTACTAATATAGCAGGTTTCTAGTTAGGAAACAGCTTTTGTAAATGCCCGCTGTTTGACTTCTTCTTGTTATAATCATGTGCACCAAGAAAAAGCTTTAAAGGTCTTTTTGTGATTGATAAGGATTCCTTTTACTTTTGAAGTAGTTTAAGATATATATACAAGTTCCTTAGGGTAAAAGTCCTTCAGACCTAACATTTGGCTAATGAAAAAACACCTGTTAGCTTGACTTCTGAAAAACAGCCATAATCCCTTTTTCCTGAATTCAAAACAAAGTCATTATTAGGGAATGAAGGAGCCTAGGAGTTTTGAGTTCAATTAAATATGTTAGGGTGATTCAGCCATAAAACATTATAGGTGGAATTGTTTAGACTTAAGGGATCATGGGAATAGGTTTGAATAAAAAACATGTTTTGTGGGCTGGGATTGTGGCTCAGCGATAGAGCGCTCGCCTGGCGCATGGGCGACCCGGGTTCAATCCTCAGCACCATGTACAAATAAAACACATTGAATAAAAAAAAAAAAAAAAAAAAAAAAAAAAAAAAAAAACGCATTGTGTACAACTAAAGCAAATAAATAAAAATAAAAGAGTGAGGGTTTTTTGAAAAAAAAAAAAACATGTTTTGTACTTTATCTTGTTGACATTTAAGATTAATCCATATACACTTTTTCTCTGTCTTTAGCTACATTAAGCAGTGGTATGTACTTAGAAAAACACCCTGTTTCCCTCAGAATGTATAACCCTGAAACTCTTTGATGTAACTTCAAAAGCTGTGATGTAAATTGCTGTGTTTTCTGGGCTATAAAAACTGGGGAAAGAAAGTAAAGAAAGAGTTAAGCCTCCAGACCTTGTGGTGTGTTTCTCTCCATCGCCAACTCCTCACCTCCATGGCATTACATGTGTTGCCCCAGCACCGACCCCCCCATAACTACCACCACCACCACCCTCCCACCCCCAACGCTGAGACCAGACCTCAGCAAGTGAACACAGGCCGGATGCACTGGGCAATGCCTGCCGCGCGGTGCTAGCCGCACCTCTGCTGTGAGCAATGAACACCTGGGAGTCTCAGGGGAAGCTGAGGTGCAGGCGGGGAGGGCAAGAGCTGTTTGGACAGGCGGCCAGGAGAAGCCGTGCTGAAGCAATGGCGTTGCACGAAGCCCTGGCTCTGGTGAAGAAAGAAGCCATAGAAAGATCTGGGTGATGGACGCTCTTGGAAGAGAGCAGCCAGGGCAGACCTTGAAGTGGGGAGACCAGGCATGTTGGAGGAAGAGCCCAGGGCCAGCGTGGCTGCCCCTGACGGGTGGAGAAGGGCAGTGCCAGGGTGACCTCGGGAGGGTCAGGGGGAGGCCTGTGGGCCTGGGCCCGCCCAGCGTAAGAGAGGATCACCTGAGCCAAGTCGTTCTGACATGTGCTCCCGAGGGGCCAGGGACAGTCAGAGCAGCAGCTGGGGCAAAGCTGTGACCCAGGCGGAGGAGGGAGCTCCCTGGAGGAGGGGCAGCAGGGAGGCCATGAAACGCCTCCGTGCAAGAGAGGCTCTGAGGTCATCTTCAAGGATCTGGGATAGGGCCCCGAGAGATCGCGGGGAGCCAGGGGTGGAGGGTGGCTTGTGTAACCAGGCGTGTGTTGTCAGGGTGCAGTTAGGAGGAGGACACCTCGCCCGTTGTCCTGACAGAGGTAAAGAGAAGTGCTAGCCAGGTCAGTGGACATGAAGACACCACTACAGGAGCCCTCAGGGACAGCACCAGCTCCCGGAGCTGGCAGGGGACAGGTGGGGGCCTCCTCCAGCACCCCCTGCTGGCTGCAGGGCAGAGTGCGGCTTGCAGAGCTGGCCCCAGAAAGTGGGGTTCCAGAGAGGTGACGTGTTGGCCGAGAGAACCGGGCTTCAGGGGCACGTTAAGGTTAGAAAGATCAAAGCTGCTGTCGGGTGGGTGGAGGATGGAGACCCCCAACGCCGAGACCAAGGGGAAGTCGAAGCTGGGGTGGGAATGGAGGCGTCCAGGGTGACTGCATCTGACTGGATTCATAACAAAGGAAAAGAGCCTTTAGAAACCAAGTCCCCACCTCTGCGCGCTTTCCTTCCTGAGCCGCCCGTGGTGGCGTTTCAGCTACGAAGCATGCTGTGGTTGTACTTCATGGACAGACATGTTTGGGTTTCGCTTGAGAATTTGATGATTTGGGATTTTTAAAAATGGGATAATTTAGATAAAAGGTTTAAATCAGAAAAGAGAAGGTTAGGGCTTGCAATAATGGTGGAAAGAATCTTCAATTTCCTTTACTCCTCCTTTTGGTGACGACCATATGTCAATAATCCCAGAATACAGTCATCATCCTTTCCATCTTTATTTTTCTTTGATTTAAAGAGTGCCAGATTGTTCCCGTGGCATTTTAGTGAAATATGACATTACACAAAATTCTGAGGCAATCATGAATTTCTTTAATAGAACAAAAATAAGATCTACTAATTAGATGTTCTCTACTTACATCATCATTATTTTGAAAAGACCATAAAACATTTGCAAAGGCTCCAGATAATTAATCACTGCAGGAACCTGGACCCTGATAGAAACAACTGTTGTCATTCTCTCCCTGTGATCATAGAGAAATGGAGACGTCGCCCATCTCCCAGAGCCCAAGGAACACTCAGGGCAGGATGCAGCCGTGCTGGGCAGGCTTGCGGCTGGTGCTGCGACAGCCACCATGAGATCACGTGTGACAGAGACAGCGTCTCCTGAGCAAGTAGCTATGCAGGAAGAGTAGCTGGAGCTGTGTGGCGAGCTGCAGCCTTGTCACAGCAGGCATGGAGACTCTGAGGACAGTCTGTCCCTACGCTCTCCCCTTGGCCCACCTCCACAGACTCATCTCTGAGTTCCAGGGAGAGATGGTGGCAAAGGGGGGCTCAGAGCACCTTGTGGAAGGCTCTGTCCGCCGGGCACTGAGCAGTCACTGCTGTTTCCTGCCCGGCGTCTCTTCCTCCGTCCTCTGGCGGCAGTGTCTGGCCTTCCTTGCAGACCGGCGTCTGCATACAGTCTTTTGTGAGGATTTGATAGTCCCACTGGCTTATCTCCTGGACACAATGACTGGCCCAGGGGTGAGTACCTGACCCATGGTGGATCAAATGGTGTCTTTGGTGACGTTTTGTAAATGGTCATTTAAAGAGGCTGCTGTTCTGGGAAGAGGTGAGCCAGGGTCCGTGGACAGCTGTGGCTCATCAAACCATCACTGTCCCCAGGAGGAAAGATCTTCCTACCAAGTGGGAGCAAGGCCAGTGAAGAGAGAAATGGGCAGAGATGAAGATCGACCCAGGGGGAGGCAGGGAGGCAGGGAGGCCACACCAGAGATCTAGCTGCGTGTGATCCAACGTGGCCTCATTTTTCAGAGTCCAGAGAGCTTTAAGACAGAGATCAACATAAAGGTGAAGGAAGGAGTTTGTTCCCATACACCAGAAAGTGGCCCTGGAGTCCCCATAAGACACACCCTGAGCCCCGGCACACGAACAGCATCCTGGGAGGACACACCCAGGAGCACTGGAGCAGCAGAGACCAGAGCCCCAGCACTGCGGAGTGTTTAGAGGCGCTGAGGCCTGACGGTGTTGGGCGACCCCTCCCAGCCCCCGCCCAGCACGCACACCAAGACGACCTCCTCGGAGGTCCTGTGAGGTGGGACTTTGGGGGGACCAGCTGAGGGTGGGGCCTTCCCATGAGGTCCTGGGGGCTTCTTGCCCCTCCCACCACCTGGGGACGCAGGGAGAAGGCCCCACCTACACAGCAGGATCCGCTGGCGGGAGTCTCGCGTTCCCGCCTGTAACCAGGAGGACGCATCTGTTGTGGGCAGGTCGCCTGAGGTCTTTTGCAACGGCGCCAGCACGTGCTGAGACAGCGAGGGCAGCGGAAGCTTGGGCAAGGCGGGAGTGAGGGGACAGGGCTGGCGGAGGGGACAGGGCTGGTGGCATGCTTGGCGGCGTCCTTGATGTCCATGGGGCATGGCCACCGTCAGAGTTTGTTACCATTGTGCCCAGCTGTAGGCAGCTGGACAAAAGAGGACAGCCAGGGTTCAGAAAGAAACGGAACAGCCGGGAGACGCCACGTGGGTGTCCGATGCCTCCAGAGACGGCGCGGAGGCGGCTGGGTGCCAGGGACCGCAGACACAGCCTTGCTCCACTCAGACACTCAAAGATCTGGGAAACTGGTCGCACGCAGTCTCACTTTTCACCCAGCAGAAACATCTATGATGGTCATGCTTACAGGGGACGGTGCGGGGGACGGTGTGCTCTTCCTGGGTCACACTGAGGACCAGGACTCCTGGGCAACTGGAATCCACACGAGAAGAGGGAGCCAGAAACAGCAGCGGAGACCTCGGTCCTGGAGGATCGTGAGGACCTGAGCCGGGGCCAAGATGCAGAGGAGAGGACGAGCCACGGGAGCCACCCAGGCCAGAGCACGCAGGCCCCAGACAGAGCCGCGTCTCCACCAGCAGACAGGGGGCCGCGGCGGGGCGACAGCACCAGGGCCAGACCTGGGCAATGCGTTCACCTGCAGGCCCTGAGTCGGGAAGGAGGTCCACTGACTTGAGACCAGAAGGCAACTCCACAACCCTGTCCCTTGGTCCTGCTCCGCAGCCACGGGGAAGAGCTTTCCATTTTGAAGCAGGATGGATGGACGCAGCTCCCCCAGCCATGGCCCTAGAGCTGCAGGCAGGTCACAGAGCAGCCTTTGTCTCCGCCTCCCGTCGCTTCCCTCTCTCACTGCACCAGCAACACAGGTCCCGAGGGAGGGACCTGACGCCCGCTCACGCACACACACCTTCGCTCCCTGGTGCCATTGGCCGTGGCTTCTCTCATCACCCAGCCTGCACTGGGCTAGGAGGGCTCTCTGTGGTGGTATCTACTCTGGCGGACAATGTCCTTGCAGCAGGCATCGTGGGTAAAGATTCCAGATATCATCCCTCGTGGATGTGCTGTGGTCAGAAGGTTTGTGTCCCCTGAAGCCCATGTTGAAATCCCAGACCCCAAGGTGAAGGCCTCGGGAGGTGGGTCTGGGGGTGACTCGGTCATGAGAGCAGGGCCTCACGAGTGAAATCAACCCTCATTCAAGAAACCTCTTCCTGCACGCGAGGATGCCACAAGAAGGCGGCCCCAGCGCACCAGGAATCAGGCACTCAACAGACACCGAAGTGACCTTGCCTTGACCTTGAACCTCTGGCCTCCAGAACTCTGAGAAATAAACTTCTGATGTCTCCGTGCCTCCCAGACAAAGTGGACGGTATTTCCCCATAACAGACCGCAGGACCGCGGCTGTGTGTGTGGTGATTTCTTCTCTTTCTCTTTCTCCACGTGGCTTCATGTGGCTCCATGCTTATAATCAGACATCTGTGATCTTTTAACTCGGGGACGACGGGAAGTACCATCAGACCAGCCACCACCACCAGTGCCCCTCCCCACTCTGAGCTCTCTTAGTTGGAGTTGGGAGCATCTTCTGCTTAATTTGCGCTAGCACAAGCTAACGAGAGAGTGTGTCTGAATAAATAATGTGGCAGTCAATAGGAGACATCAGGAGGTCCGGTGACGGTGGCTCAGTCTCCGCCCTTGTCCCTAGGCTGAAGTGCAAGTCGCCATAGAGATTCATTCCTCATTGTTTATAAGTAATTGCTCTCTTGTTACTATGTGAATTTCTGTGCGTCGTAAGACTGATAATTTTGTATCTCTGCCAACATAGAATGCTGATAAAGGATTTAATTTAAGGAGGTTAGCTAATTACATCATTAACTGATGTGAGGAAACTCTTAATGAGCCAAATATTTTGGATCAGGGAATTCAGTAGCATTTTATGATGCTTTTAATTAGAGGAGAAACGCAAAACGTGTTTCCACTTACACCTCCTCCAAGTTGCATGTGATGACACCGCGGGCCCTGTGCGCAGTGCAGGAGATTCTGGTGCCAAGCAGCCCAGTGATCATGGCACTTGCTGGTTAGATAACCACCAGTTGTTAGCATCCTTCTGAAACCTCGTTATTCTGAAAAGTAAATGAGTTCACTGGAGAGTCAACAAAGGAGAGAGAGTTCTACATCTCAGAAATCGAGGGTAAGTGAATGGGGCTTTGGGTAGTCAAACCCACCACAGGGAAACACGAGCATTTTAATAAAAATGTAGGCAACTGCATTTCCCTTAGAAGAGAAGCTGAGTTAACTATAAGTGCACATTGGCTTTGAAAAACTGGTGACATTGAAAGGAAAAATATTATAATTAATACCATCCATCTGTCTGAGAAGTCGAAGGAAAAAAAGACCCGCCCCTTCTAGCATCCACAACAGGCTGAGAACAGGCCAACCTGGTGACTAGGAAAGGGGCAGCCGTCTCAGCATCAGGAAGGATGAAGGAGCCACCTGAGGCGGGTAATGGAGGAGACTTACAATAAAGAGGCAGCTTCATAGCAGCAGGGAGGGGCGGCCACACCAGGCCCGGGCGGAGGAGGCAGCCAATAGGGAAGCTGAGTGCGAGCACTGAGACCGGAAGGGGCCACCGGTGAGCAGTGTGGCCTTGACAGAGACACACAGACCCTCAGGGCTCCCCAGCGGAGGGCATCGGGCATGCCCACCCTGACTGCTCTCCTCTGAGCTCTGCTGGGTGTTTCCAGTGGCCCAGCTCAAAAAGAAGCCAAAGGGGCAAGATGAGGGACTGTCGATGTAATAGGAATGGGTCAGCCACCCAGCAGCAGGACAGAGCGGAGCAGAAGAGAGCAGAGTGTGCAGGAGGCGCACAGAGAACACCCAGTCGATGTTCTCCAGTGCCCCAGGCCCAGGCCAGGTGCACCCCACCTTGCCCTCTCCCCTAACTCCTCTACCAGTGCCTCTGTGTATTCTGAAAGTAGCTGAGCTCCCAATAGCTCAGGAGAAGTAAGACTGAGGAAATGCCCTGGCCTCATTGCAAGAACTGAAAAAGTGTATGCATTGATCACAACGGATCTAAGTTGGAAATCACTAAACAAAAGATTTCTGGGAAACCACTAAATATTTGGAATATAATCAACACTCATTTAAATTAAGTGAAAATGAAAATATCAAAATCTGTGGGATGCAGGTAAAGCAGTGCTCAGAGAGAAATTCATAGCAGAAAATCCTTGAGTTAAAAAAAAAAAAAAAAAAACAAAGCCAAGCTGAAGTATTTAAATTCCCTCCATAAGGAGGAAAAGAAGCAAAAGAAGCTCAAAGAATGTAAAATACATTAAGAAAGACAAGAAATCAGTAAAAACAGAAAACAGTAAAATTAATGCACCAAAAGCTGGTTCTTTAAAATATCAAATGCAGTTAATTAAACTCGTTGGACTGATTTAGAAAGAAAGATGATCCACTTTTCAGTTTCAAAACTCGAATGAGAGGACAGCTGTCCATACGTGGAGACGTTAAAGCAACAACAGGACATTACAAATACTGCCCATCAGTAAATCCAAGAGCTCAGATGAAATGGACACACACATCAGCAGAGACAAACCCCAAAACTGACTCCACAAGAAGAGATTTTCATAGCCTCTATGTGTAAAGTCTAATTTGTAAGTTTAAAACCTTTCTGAAAAGAAAATCCCAGAACTCTACAGCTCCACCAATGCACTCTACCTAACATGAAGAAAACAGCCAGTCCTGCACAAATCCTTCCAGAACACAGAGGAGGCCGTGCTTTCTGGATCCACTCACTGTGGCCGCGATCACCCCGGTTGCAAAGTCATAGAGAGACCTCACAATGAAGGAGGCTGGGCCACCCCTCCCGCCAGAGACGTGCGGCTTCCAACCAGAAGCCAGCAAGGTGGAAAAACCAAGGCGCTGCGATCAGGGCCTCTGGAGCTCTCGGTGGGGCTGAGGAAACCCAGGAGGGGGAAGGGAGGAAGCTTCCGCTGTACCTGCCTGGGCGAGACAGCAGGGTGCCACCTGGGGACACCTGCTGCGGCATTTCCCGAGGATGGCAGGGACGGTGCACTGGGCTTCCACCTGCTCCCTGGCCTTTCACTCACCTGCTCCAGGTCTCCCTGGCAGCGGCTCTGCTGATGGTCCCAGCCCAGGGCCCCACGTCTGCAAAACACGCCCTGCATGTCTAGGCCAGGGAGAACACATCTCAAGGCCCATTCACAGCCAGGCCTTCAGGGACATATGGCTTCCATGTTGACAGAAAGTACATAACTGAGAATTAGTATGAGTGGCAGACGCGAAGGTCCAGGGTTTAGATTATTCACTCACTGAGCCTCTCACACGTTCAGCTGTTGAGTGGGAGATAAGGTGACTGATTCAAAACAGCAGGTGACCTAACAGGCTTTGGAGAGCAGCTCACACACACACACACACGTACACACATGTACACAGACACGTGTACATGCATACACACCAATACACGTACACATACATACACATAGACACACACATTCACATACACAGAGACACAGACACACAGGTACACACACACACACACACACACACACACACACACGGCACCTGCCATTCTCACACAGATGTCGTGTTCCTGTGGCTCTTTCTCTCTGTGGTCAGCTGCCGGAGCCTCCATGGACAGTGGTAGCAGGTGGGGATGTTATAATGTTCCTCAAAATAAAGTTCCTGCAGTGACGGCCACACTTGGTCACAGGGCAGCTCTGCCGGCGGGGACAGCATGGTACTGACAGATGGGCAGAATGTGGGGCCAAAATGATGAAATCTGCTTCTACGTGTTGGTCAGATGTCCTCGTAGAGACTGAACCCAGGCTGGCAAAGACCATGCCCAGCAGGATGCGAGCCACCTGGAATCTCGGCACTGAAGGCACGCGCTGCTCCAGCAGCAGGGGCAGAAGGCGGCTTGGGGCGCCCCGCGGGAGGGGCCTGGTTCCAGAGCGGCTCGTGCTCTGCCCAGCTCCGGCTCGTGGCCAGGACAGATGCCGTGGGTCAGAGTAACACCTGGTGCTGACTTTGAGGCTCAATTTCCCTATGACATGATAAAACAATGGTTTCACTGACATTCCTCAAAGAAAGAGAAAGACATGAAGAAGACTGAAATTATGGCATTAGCGGGTAAGTGGATGGAACTGGAGACTCTCGCGCTAAGTGAAATAAGCCAGTCCCCAAACCAAAGGCCAGATGTGCTCTCTGATGCATGGATGCTGCCTTACGATAGGCATCGGGAGGGGGGAGCGGTCACCAGACTGGACAGGGGAGGTGGAGGGACGGGAATAGGAAAGACAGTAGATCGAATCAGACGTAGCTTTCCTACGTTCATACGTGAACACATGACCAGGTAACTCCACCATGTTCAACCACAAGAATATGTGTATACATACTCCATGTATGTATGGTATGTCCAAATCACTCCCCTGTCATGTATAACTAAAAAGAACAAATAAAAAACAAATTAAAAAGAAAGTAGAAGAAATAATCTACAAACAGAATTAAAAAGATGTGAGCTTGTGTCAGAACAGAGCCACAGGATTCCACACCACGCTCCACGGGTTCCTCTGAGGAAAATAACTAGAAATGCGCACGTGACGCCCTTGTCACCAGCACGAAAACCAGTCGGGTGTGCGTCCCGCTGACCCAAAGGAAGTGAAGAAGTGGCTATAGATCCACGCACGCCACTCTTATTGAACTGAATGCTGCTTGCAGAAAGAGAGATTCAACTTTTCAAAATCTGTGCATTAAGGATAGTTATCACCACGGGAAAGGAGGAGGCCTGGAACAGGAGTGGACGTGAAGGCCTGGTGCAGCCTAAATACTCCAAAATCAGAAATCATTAAACCAGTAGGGGACACGATGACCTGAGAGGTCACGTGCAAATTTGAATGTCTCGAACCCTTGGCATCTTGTACCAGAAGGTGACAGAGGGAGGAAAGCTGGGTCCCCGCGCCCCCAGCCCCTCTGTCCCACGCCCAGGCTGTGCAGATGTAGAGGCACCTGCGCCCTGCGCGGCTGCCCAGCTCACTGTCCCCAGCAAGGGCTGCCTTTCAGCCACCTGTCAAACGCTCGTGCAGCAGGACCCAGGAAGGGTGTGTGGCAGGCGTGCAGAGCGAGTGGGGGTTGCTGGTAGGGGTCCTGGCTTCCTGGGGCGTGGCCTCCAGGGCAAGGCAGGCTTTGGGGTGTGGCCCGCGGCTCTGCTGACCCCAACATCGGGGATGGCGCAGGTCTGGCTGAGGAGAGCCGGCAAGAAGCCCTCTTTGGCAAGAACACTACTGGGCAGGAGACTTTCTCCAGGACTGAGCACAGCACTGTCCACAGGCAACAGGCCGGACGATTGAAGAACATCTATCAATGATTTTTTTCAAATAAGTGGTTTTTCATGGAATCAAAACTACTTCAAGTGAAAATGAGAAAAAGTTGAACCGACTCACAGAGGAGTGTCCGCTCCGTCCACACTGGACCCATAGACTGGACACCCGGAGCCCACATCTGACACTTTGGTCTCAAGCACACTTACTGATCAAGCAGGGATTGGGGCTAAGTCTGAATTACAAAGGCGGCTGACCCTGTTCTCTGCCTGTGAGGACTCGCGGTCAGTATTGAGATGCCGTCTGGGGCGCCTGTGAGGCTTCTGTTTCCTACGCTGTTCAGGAAGGTTGGCTGCTGAAGGCCACAAGGATGCAGCTCCCTGGTCTGGGGGGGCACAAGTGTGTCCAGAAAGAGCTTTCCACAGCCCTGGTATTTGGTGTGCAGAGGCTGCGCTGCCTCTCGTCCCCTGTCTTTCCTTCAGACTGTCAATAGTGGTGTAGGGAGGAGGTCTGAGGACACGTGTCTGTCCTGGAGGTTCAGCCTGTGTGTGTGAGTGGAGTCAGCAGGTTTTACACTTAGAGCCTCCAATTAATACTGACATGATGAAGAAGTGAAATCTGCTTTACCCATGAGGTCCGTTTTCTGCTCCAGGGTCTCCCGGGGACCCCACATGACATAGCCACCATGCCTCCTTGGGCTTCCCTGGGTGGCAACAGGTACTCAGACGTCCTTGTTGGTGGTGACTTGGACAGTTTGGGCACAACCAGAATGGCGCCCATTTGGAATTCATCTGGGGCTTTGGTGATGAGCAACTGGGGTTGCAGGTCCTGAAGGGAGACCGCGGAGCCCTCTCATCCCCCGTCAAGGGGCCTGCTCTCTGCCTGACTCGCCAGCCCTTGTTACCACTCCCGGGAGGCTGAGGGTCAGCAGGCTTGTCCATGCTCGTGCTGCCCGTCCCCCCTCCATGGTCCTGGGAAGGGAGCCCTCTGCATAGCCATGGGAGGAGCAGAGCCTTGCTCTCCCTCCTGGGGGGACCCTCTCACGAAGCCCCGGGAAGCCTCTGCCAGATTCCCCCCTTCTCCCCAGTAGGTATCCTGTCACTTGCTCGGTGATGACACAATGCTCCTGTTTACATTTTGTTGTGCAAATTGCTCCAGCTTTGGCACTGGGAGCCCTTCATTTAGCTCCTGTCAAAGTGGGGAGGTGCTTTTTTGGGGGGGGTGCTGGGGATGGAACCCTGGGGCACTTTACTACTGAGCCACATCCCCATCCCCATCCTTGTATTTTTTATTTTGAGACAGGGTCTTACTAAGTTGCTTAGGGCCTCACTAAGTTGCTGTAGCTGGCTTTGAGCTTGTGATCCTCCTGCCCAGCCTCCTGAGCTGCTGGGATTGCAGGCGTGTGCCACTGCGCCCAGCGGTACCCTTGACCATGACAGTCATGGTTTCATAGCAGGAGCAGCTTCCCTCTCTAATGGTCCTTCCTGAGAGGCCCTCACGGGGCGCCCCACCCAGCTTTCATGGTCTGTGTTATGGTGTTGAGAATAGGTCAAGTCGGGGACCAGTGACGAGTTCGCCTTTGAGAATAACAAGTGGACAAAACTAATTCTCCCTGAGTTTGAGGCAGGTCACGTTCTCCAGGGCGGGAGATGCAGCAGGAAGCCGGCACCCACACTGCGCACAGCATGTGACAGAGACCCGTACCTGCGGCATTTGGAGAACAGGAGAAGCATGGCTGGCGTTGCGGGCACAGGATCACCCGAGTACCTCCCTCACAAGAGCTGGGAAGGAAATCAGAAACACGCCTCACCCTCAGCAAGAAGGAGCTGTAACTAGAGACGGTGCGAAGCCATCGCTGGGTGGAACAGCGCTGCCGTTTATTTCCGGCTCCACGTGGAGAGGCGCAGCTCCCTGGTGAGAAGAGAAGCCAGAGATCTCTCACACCTACCACGCAGGAGGCGGCCTGAGAGCGGCTTCTGAGCGCTTGGGCTGAGATGGATTTCCAAGGAGGCCCAACCCTGATCCGTTTGACCGAGTGTCCCCTGTTGAAAAGGAGTGCAGTGCCCGGCTGTGGGGTGACTGCTGGTGTCGGGGCAGCTCCCGGCCTCGGGGCCAAGTCCTGGACATGCCACCCGGACGCCTGGGGTCCCCACATCCCCTCCCTGCAGTGTCATCTTCTTTGCTACTATTTTTAGTAACGCGTCTCAACGCTGTGCGCTAGAGGCACAGGCGGTATTCCGTTGGAAGTGCTCCTGCTTTGCTGTGTGTATGAGATGCTTGGAGCCATGGAAATCGGAGCCTCTTTTGCCCCTGCGCCTGTCCTATGGGCACTTCAGGACCTGCTGGGTCTCCTGCACCCTGTCCCGTCAGCACTCAGCTCCACGCTCTCCTCTGCCACGGGGGCATGCTGCCTGGGCACAGAAGACGCCATCTTTCCCGCTTCATCTGAAAAGCCTTTTTCATCCAGGTTCATTTTGGAAACTGGCTGGGAAAAGCCGCCAGCTCTGTCCTTGAGACGTGCTCGGCCATCTGCTGCTCATCTGCTCGAGGAAGGGAGCGAGTTGCCACCCTCAGGGCTGGCATCCTGGCACCACGCAGTGGCCAAGAGAAAGCCACCTGGCATGTGTGGAAAAGCTCCCTGGAGCAAATGCAGTCACTTGCTGCGTGGCCTCCCCTGGCCAGCGTGGCCTTGCCAGGCGCACACTAATGGCCACCCCGGTGCAGAGAGGAGGAAGTGGGGAGGGCTCCCCTGTGCCACCGCCCTCACCCAGGCTCCTGAGTGGGCAGGAGCCTGGCGCAGGGAAAACTGCTCCTGTCATTCTGCCGCAGAGCTAGGAGCAGCAGCCGCGTGCTCCAGAAGGCAGCTCAGGGCCAGGGCTACCAAACTAAGTCCTCCCCATGGAGCTGTTCTATGAAGAGTGAGTGCCCCCCTCGATCTCCGCTCGCCTGTTCTTACACCCTGGCACTCACGAGCTCTAGGAACACAGGCCAAGCCTGTGCAGAGTCCGAGAAGGAAGCTGGTCCCTGCCTGTGGACGCCCTCTGTAGAGCGGAATTCTCTAACTTGCCTCCTCCCTCTGCAGTGGCAGCATCTGGTGCCAGATAAGGCCACAAGTTCGTGGGTGACCCTAGGCTCTAAAATGCAATGTCTACTCACCTGCAAGGGTTGGTTTTGGAACCTAAAAAGAGAAAAAGAAAAAGAAAAAACCCACAGCAGAGCAATAAGCCGCTCACACACGCGTGTCTTCGTCTCACACGCCCTGCTCACCCCGGGCGTTGAGATGGTGTCCGTCCAACATCCAGCATGCACCGCGGAAGCTCATCCAGCATGCACCGCGGAAGCTCATCCAGCATGCACCGCGGAAGCTCTTCCAGCATGCACCGCGGAAGCTCATCCAGCATGCACCGCGGAAGCTCATCCAGCATGCACCGCGGAAGCTCTTCCAGCATGCACCGCGGAAGCTCATCCAGCATGCACCGCGGAAGCTCATCCAGCATGCACCGCGGAAGCTCATCCAGCATGCACCGCGGAAGCTCTTCCAGCATGCACCGCGGAAGCTCATCCAGCATGCACCGCGGAAGCTCTTCCAACATGCACCGCGGAAGCTCTCTCAGAGCTCCTCATGCCCACGACAGACTCGGTGCCCTGAGGGGCCGACCCGGGACGGTGGGAGCGACTTTTCTCTGGAACGCAGACTCGAGGCCGTGTGGAGAAGGAGGCTCGGCCACACCCAGCACGCACGCCTCCCGGGCGGCCATCACCTGCACCCTCCCGCACAGGCCGCCTGGGCTGCAGCAACGCAGCACGTTCCACTGTGGGCCGAAGCTACGGGGTTTCCTCTTCCTTCTGAGCCTAAAGAATATGGAGATCCCTCACAAGTCAGAGCACACTGTGAGGTCTCAAAAGTAAGCCACTGGACCTGTCCCGGCGCACTGAATCGGACCTCCCACTCCTAAACTCTAGTTCTCGATGGAGTGGAAAATGACACGAGGCACCTCCTACACAAAGCCCAGGACCAATACCCTCGTTTGTGGACCAGGCACCAAAATCAATACTTGGCTGCTGGGCTCCGCAAGCCCCTGAGAATTACTTCCATTTACCCTCTGGTTTCTCATTTCTCCTTCAATTTAATCTAAGCTTTAAGAATTAAAACAGCAAGCTTTCTTTCAATTCCTACTAAAGAGAATCTGGACCACGTGCCCAGGGCTCGATCACGACACTGTAGGAAAACCCAAAGGCAGGTCAGTCCTTGGTCTCTGACAACGCAATGTGCTTTGGCTTCAGTATCCTCTTCCTTGCCCTTATGGGAAACCTCAATTAAGCAACCAAAGGGAATCTAGGGAATCCGCCATCTTGACCACCACTGTACAGGGATTGCTAAAAAGTAAAAGAAGTCTTACCTCTTTACCCTGTCCCAAGCAAACAGAACCAGAAAGAAACACGTGCACGCACACACACACACACACACACACACACAGCCCCTCTAATAGCTGGTCTGCTGGCGTCGCTGCCCTGCGTGGGCTCTGTCTGCAGCTGGAAAAGAGGGAAGAGCTCCGGGAAGGCTGCGTCTAAGGGGGACAGGAGCGGCAGGGACCCCGTGCTTGTGCACATGGCTGGAGCACGCACTCCTGGAGCAGTCGGGTCGTGTTTCCTGTTAGCACTGGTCAACAGGTTTCTCCTAGGTGGGTGTTTCACGTGTGTCGTCGTATAGAAATTTTGGACAATACGTGGAAAGTTGAAAGTCAACTGCTGGTTCCGTGAGTGGCCAATGAGCCAGAGGTGTTTATCCTTTCTGTGCCAAAACCCAGATAAAGGAAGTGAACAAAAGATTTCAAAGTTACCCTCAAGATGAACAGAGGCGAGGACTGCAGATGACAGAGGTGAGCTTAGTTCTGGCCTTGGGGGAGGAGGACGGGTGATAGAAGACAGAGTGAGTTGCACCTCAGGATTTGGGGGAAGATGTCCAGTGAGCGAGGCCCCAGGGTGCCCAGGGGCTCCTCAGAGGAGGTACCTCGGCGGGGACGAGAGGCCAGTGACAGGCTGTCTGTGCCACCTTGGCCCTCTCTGGTCCCCACCACAAGGAGACTCCACCTTGCCCGGGAGGCACTGGAGACCTGTTTTCTAGAAACCTCGAGCTATGGCACTGTGCAAAGGAGCTGGGTGAGCCCCGGCAGAACCTGAGCGTCTCCATGTTGAAGGGAGAGGATTCCGACTTGTCTCTGCTGACCCTGCGTGGAAGTGCGCTGTCCCTGCTCGGTCACTCCATGTGGTACGAAGCAGCGAGCCTGGCCCAGACCACTGCATGCATCAATCAGCAGCCAGCCCCGTGCTGCTCCATTTGGAGTGCAAAGCTAGGGCAGAATGATTTGGAGACTTGCCCGGGAGAATGGATAATCACCAAATGTTGAACACACAGATTAAAAAAGAGAGAGAGCAAAAGAAGAACCCCAGGGCACAGCCATACTGCACAAACCCATAAACCAACTGCATCAATAGGAAAGGCTCACCTGGGCACCACGGTATGAACTCAGAAGCCCTCGGTGCCTGGGCACAGCAGACCCTACCCGAGGGGCCAGGCTCACGAGCCCGTCGGCCTCAGCAGACACAGCCCTCTCCCCTGAGGCCCACGAGAGTTGGGCACCCAAGCCGGGGGTCCAGTGGCACGGCACAGCCCCGTGGAGACCCGCCCTGCAGCTGTGAACGCATCGCGAGACTGAAAGCCAGAGAGCACCTCCCTCTCCCAGGGCCACCTGCCGCCTGCTGGTCAAGGCCCTCCTCAAAGGGGCTGCCGTCCAGGCCCTGGCTGAGGACAGGCTCCTGCCCGAGACAGGCCCCTTGGCCAGAGGTAACCCTCTCTGGCTGCCCGAGTGGCTCCTGCTTCTCGCCTGGTCTGTTCTGCTCTCAGAGCAGCCTCCTAGAACCCAGGGCCAGCCCAGCCTTTCTTAGCCACTGTGTCGCCTAGACGGGTTGCCGTGGGAAGGGTGATGTGTGACCTGAGTGTCACACACATTAGTAACTGAGACCGGGAGAAGAAAAGGCACCGTGCGTGCCCTGCCTGTGACTACCAAGCCAACCGCGAGGACCTGGTGGATTAATGCTGGTGGCCGTGGTGCGGAGTGTGAGCTCACTGCTCTTCAGCAGACTGACACTGTGGAAGGACACAGCAGCCCCGGGCTGTGACAGAGCCTGCTCACGACAGCCGCTTCCTGTGGAAGTGCCCTCCTAGGAAGGACGCAGGGATTCCTCCCTGAAGAAAGTCAGTGGCCCCTGCTGGAGACAAAGAAATGACCTCTTGCCATTGAACAGGCCCCCAAAGAAAAGCTCAGTCCCCTGCCTTGTCACCCCTGCTGACCCCAGTGGAAACCCACCAGCAGAGACGTGCCACCAAGCACACAGGCCCCTAGCAGCTATTAGTGTCCCAGTCTTACAGAGGGGTGGACCCTTAAAGGCATTTGAAGAAAGTCTTCACTGCAAAGGAGAAAATCTAAAATAGTAGCATAGAAAAAGCACCTTGGAGAAAAAACAGAGACAGCACTGGCAAAGGTAAAAACAACAAACAAATTACAACGAATGCTCAGGGAACTAAGTTACTGCGCCCACGAGATAGGACCAGATTGCCTGAGAAAAGGAACATTCAGAGAGAGAGGGAAAAATAGAAAACAAAACAAAACAAAACAAAAAAACGGTTGAAACCAAACCACAGTTATAGAAAGTCCTGATGGCAAAGAGGTGGCCAGTCCCCAAATTGGCAGACCCCACTGAAAGTGCCCGGAGCCACCCACATCTGCTCTTGGTTAGTTTCTGGGTTGTGGACTCCGCCATCTGTGCCAACTGCTGTGTGCCAGGGACGTGAGGACATGCAAGGGCACCTTCGCTCGTCCGGGCTGGGGTTGTGCTGGTGTTCTGATTTGAAGCTGATCTGAGGCTGCTGTGTGTCTTCTTTGGCCTGTGGTTCTAGAAGCTTCTTGGCCACAGTCTGGAAATACTTTATTTCTGTAATAAGGCTACGCATGTTGAAATTAAAGCCATTAATCATAAGAAAACCTCTTTGACACAGTACCTGATGTTACCTGTATTATTCATCCACTGTCAGGCACCATGAGATTTTTTTAAAAAACCCCTAAACTCAGTGGCTTTAGCACCTCTCATTTATTCTGCTCACGGGTCAGTGGGTAGAGGGGAACTGGGCTCGATGCTGGACTTGGGGCTCCCGGGCTCCAAGCTCTGCCTGGCTCAGGGCTGCTCCCACACAAAACCCTGGAAGTCCAGTTCTTGAAATTCACCAGCCCACCCCACCGCAGCCGTGAGAGACGGTCTCCCACTCCTGCCAATGTCTGCTTAGAGGGCCCACCTAGATCTTGCCTCCTAAGGCTGGTCTCTCAGAAGCTGCTGAGTTGTTGCTGTGTACCTAGTAGAGGACTCGGTTCTGTTTTCCACGTTTCCTATCAGTTGTCAAGAATTTATTGAATTTTTAAAATACTTATTTGTTTTAGTTGTACACAATGCCTTTATTTTTACGTGGTGCTGAGGATCGAACCCGGGCCACACACGTGTTAGGCGAGCGCTCTACTGCTGAGCCACAACCCCAGCCCAAGGATTCATTGGATTTTTTAGGTTGTTCTAGCTGAGGATTTTGGATTTCATCAAGGCAAGGTATTTGAAGTCCTTGCTCCAGAAAATCACTCACTATGGCTGCTCAGCTTTCAAGAACCGCCTTACAGCGGGTGCTGGGGAGGTGAACACAGAGGTGCTCGTCACAGGAATGAGTTCAGGCTTCATGAGTGAACATGGACCCCGCTGTGGTGGAGTGGTGGAGAGCAGGGACCCCTCTCCCAAGGGCAGAGGTGGAAGGTGTAATGTTCATGAAGCTCTGGCTCCTGTGGTTTGGGTTCCTTGATCACTAAGGTGAGAACACATCAACAATGGTGTTTTCCCTGCTGCACGCAGCAATGGTGACAGACCTAGGTATCCTTGGGCTTGAAGTTAATATCATTCGGACTGTCTCTTTAAGAAAGCAGTTACAAAATTAGTCACATAGTGATTTCTTTAGAAAGCATAAAGAATTCATAAGCTATCACTAGAGGATAGAACTCGGGTCTCTTTCTTCCAAGATCTCTCTTGGTTTACCAAACACTTCCCGTTAGCACCTGTCCCTTCCTTCTCCTCGGAGCATTTGACGGCTCCCATCTGCTCCCAGCAGGTGAGCTCCTGGGCAGGCAAACTCGGTGAAACTCAGGAAACCTGCTTCTAGTCCGGAGCACAGACGTGAGCAAGACAGCCCCAGCTCCACGGGCCTGCGGCGTGCGGCTGCCCGTGCGTGCTCACGAGGGCCCGTGCTTGGCTTAAGCCCCGCCCTCAGGCTCCACCTGCAGCTCACTGATTTTCTCTCTCAGGGGGGTGTTTGTGCGACACGGATGAGACAATAGAGCAGGGGATGTCCAGGTCCACCCGCATCCCTGGCCACCTAGCACCCCGTGTTCCTGGCATGGAATTCTGGTCATGGAAACACGCAGCAGTCCGGGAACTCAGAGCAGGACCAGGTAAGCACATCTGTCCACACCTCAGTAAGAAGGGCCACACGGGCGGGCTGTCCCCAAGCCAGAACCTGCGTTGGATGTGGAGAGGAGCACACCTGGCCAGGATGACCTCGCACAGGCTTTCCTGGTGTGTGTGAGGTCCTGTGGTGGCTGACTGCTGGGGCTGAACACGACAGGGAGGGAAGGGAGTGTCTTGTCCCTTTCTGCCCTTGCTTGCTGTGAGCCAGCTGCAACGTTTGTGCAAAGTGCTCAGGCACAAGCCAAAGGCCGAGCTGCCCAGCTCCCACGTTCCCACCCACGCAGCATGAGCTGTGCAACACTAACAGTGGGGTCTGGAGACTCTGCCTGAGTTAACCCTCACACCTGCAGGTAAACCAACACTCCACGCGTAAACATGCATAGAAAAGCTCATGCTAACGCTCACCGTTTATTACTCAGAATAACATTCAATAACAAATGTAAAAATGTCACACAACCTGAGAGAGGCAGACTCTGCAGAGGAAAGGAAAGAGCTGTGTGTTTTAGGACTGTGACAGTGCACATCGCATTTTAACCTTTCAAATGCTTTATTCACATCAGTCAGTGGGGCAATGTGAAGGCCGTGCTCGGGCAATGGATTGTAACTAATTATCTCTTCGTATAGGCAAGGATGGGGGGATAATTACCAGGACACGGTGTATAATGTTGGGCTAATGCTTATTGACTGATGGCTGATTGATTCTCTACCTCAGGTACTGGATTCCTGCTTCCTGAGGAATATTGGAAACACACAGGTCTCACTGAAGCTAAGTAGGTATTATTTCTCTAATGAAGATCACACTTGCTAAATAAATTATTTCATATGATGCATAATTACTTGGAAATTAAAACTACATTTCCAAAAATAGTTAACAACCTGGGTAGGTTAGGATAGAAATTTCTAAGTATAATGTCATCCCACCTTAGCATAACATCATGCATGTATGCATAAAAATACCGGAAGAATACAGGTCTTTTCAAAGGTTGAAGTTTTAGATGATTTTAAGTCCCCATCTCAGTTTCCTGGGCTTCCGTGCTCTCAGGAACCGTGCATTCATTGCTTGTACAATCAGGACTTGAGCCATGTCTCTGCCCTCGCGTCCTCAGTGCTCAGGGTCTGCAACTACCTGAGGAGCATCACCTGTCAGTCATGCCAGGAGGCGGAGCTCCACACTGCCGCCTGCTCACACACCCTTAAAGAGCCAGTCTTAATGGTGAATCTCCATATGAACACGCCAAAACTACCATCCCTCCTTGCGCAGTTTCCGGGTGGAAGATCTCTCCTGGATTTTCCTCATAGACTTTTCTCCCTGTGCCCCTGTCAACCCACTCTCTACTGACCCTCTCCTTCCTTTGCTCAAAGGAAGTCACCCCTCTTCACCAGCTGCCCCAGACCCCCCTGGATGCCTTGCAGACCCCACTCTACCAGCTCACTCTCTTTCCTGCACCTCCTTCTCCGCTATCTCCATCTCGGGGATACCCAACCTCCAGCACTTCAGCAAGATGGCGCGACTCCCTGGAGTGGGAATCGTGATGCCGTCTCCATGGAGACCACCCCGGCTGCTTCTCCTGCACCAGGACTGCCAAAGCCCACCACCGACTGAGTCCTCTTCCTGGCCCCTTCCTCTAGCACTTGCTGATTCCCCACCTGTTCTCCAAGCTCTCGGCATTCCTGGGTCTCCAACTAGCTCCACCTGCTCCTCCCAGCCTCCTTCACAAGTCGCCCTCTCTCTACCCCCATGTCAGGCTGTCAATCTTAGACTCCACAGTTAACACGTTTTGGTAAGCGTGCAAGCTAAACAATGCAGATAAAGACGGCGCTCCCCCAGCAAGCCCCCCACCATCCCAGGCCCATCACAGAGCCAACTCTGCCTTCTGGGTACGCTTCCCAACAGATCCCTGCCCTCTCACATGGAAAAATGCATATTTATGTAGCTATACACAGGATTGGCTTCTGTTTTTCCTGAATAGAATTATATTTTTTTCTAGATAATTTCCTTTGGAGGTTGTTTAATGCCACTTAATATAAACCACGCTCTCTTTCCTTTTTTTAAACCTGCTGAGCAGCGTCTATGTCCCATTGTTAATTTGAGAATTCTCATATATGATCATGTGAAATAGTTCCAATTTTTCCTGATGAGCAACCTGCACAGAATTCTCAATGTGTGCAGTTTCGTGCACATTGTGTTCCTCTAACGTGGTTATTTACATCTTGGTACAGACTGTAAAATGGTCATTAAATTAGCCAACATAACACAGTATACAATTTGTTGATATTTGTCAAACTAATGGCTTTAAAATAGCATCTCATTGTTTTCATTTGTATTTCTCTATGTTGGGCATATTTTCATTTGCTTTGTAGCCACTTGTAATTTCTCTTCTGTGGATTCTCTGCTCTGTTCTCTGGTCATTCATCTTTTGTGCTATTTGCATTTTCCTCTAATTTTCAGTCACTCGACACGTTCTCCACCCAGCACGGATCTTGTATTACGGACGTTGAGAATTTTTTTTTCTCATCCTTCTCATTTCGCTGTTACTGCATCTTTTTCCATTAAGCTTCTCCGTTTCTTAGTTTGAAGCACTCCTAAAGTACATCACGTACTCAGAAACTCATTCGTGGTCTCTGCACTCACATCTTGTCCAGTCCAGGGCCTCCCACACCAAGATTTTGGGCATAGCTTCTGTTTTTTCTTACAGGTTTTTGCTGTTTATTTTTTATGAAATAAAAGTATTTTTATACACCGAATCTGGCTTTGGAAGTGGTCCAAGGTGTGAAGGTTCTGTACAGGAGCAGGACATTTTCCCGATGCTAATCCCCACACTTGCATTTCTTTGCCCTGTGTCCCTCTGTCCAGCCCTGAGTGGGACACCTTACTGTGTGACATGTCCACCGGGGGTGGACTGTGTCTCCCACTTCCTCCTGGCCTGCACACACACCCTCAGGCACGTGTACTCTTGTTTATTTCTCTCTAAAATCATCCCAGCTGTTCTGTACTTACCTCATTTGGGTTTTTAAATGACTGTGCCAGTTTCCACGAACAGCTAGTTATCATTTTTCTCGTGCTGCCCCACAGGATTGGCACCAGGCTCTGGCCTTGGTCCACATGCACAGTCTTTTCCAAGCTGCAGAAGCAAAAACTGATTAGTACCTTCTTTTTCAGTCAAGTACTATTATCTTGGAATGGGCTGTGTGCCCTCCAACTGGTCAATCAATCTGTGTTTTGGTCAGAGGGACAACGAGAGAACCACATCAAAGCCCAGGAGTCGAGTGCACGGGCCTTTTCCACTTGGTGCTGATCATTTCACCAGCCGATTCCCCGCCTCCCATTATTCATTTCACTTTTCCTTTTAGGCTGCAGACAATAAGGTGCTCATCGGGGCCTCGGCATTACTGGTCTTGGGGCTCTTCACCCCTTCTCTGGTTCGCGATCAGCTGCCAGGGAGGCGAGTACTTCTCTCGGCCCTACCTCTCGGGCAGGAGGGGGGCCACAAGGCGCGGAGCCCACTCACAGAGGGAGGAAGGCGGCATCTGCTCAGGGCACGCTTGCTGTTGGCCCAGGAGGAGCTGGCCAAGAGCAGGGCAGAGTGCAGCGTGCTGTTTGAAGGACATCTGCGAGGACAGTCAGAAAACAACTCCTGGGCTGTTCGACCCAGATCCACGAAGCCTCAGGTACAGGAGAGGAAGACGTCCAGGAGCCTCACCATCCCACCTGGTTCCTGCAGGTAGTGGCAAGGTGCTGCGCTCCTGGAAACCCCAGCAGGCTTCAAGCACTCTCGCTACAAAAAAGTGGCCCCTAAGGGGGAAATGCTGGTCCTTGGCTTGATTCTGCAGCCTCACAAGCACGGGTGTTTCAAAGCGTGCACGTGGCAAATCTATCAACTTTGTCAATTAGAACAGAGGAACAACATGTGAACCTAAGAAGATTGCTAAAACAAAAATCTCTTTTTCTACAACTGCTCCATGCCCTTGAGGCCAGTAATGCGGCTGTGGTCCCCTGGGGTGGACGGTGACAGGACCCGAGTCACTAGTGTGCTTACTGTGAGCCCTTCTCAGGAAGCCCTGGTCCTAGACCCATGGGTGAGGCCTGATGCCCAGGGTGGGGCGGGACGGGACCGGCTGACGCTGCGGCCCCTGGGCTCCCACTGGGCTGTTTGGGTTCCACTCAGCTCTGCCGCCTCCTCCTGCTGAACAGGCTCCTGTCCGAGTCCCTGGCAGGCAGGGAAGCCCCTGGTCACACAAATGTGACTGTCTGGTTCCTTAACGCGAGTTCTGAGTGAGTGAATGCATTGCTGCTCGGCTTTCCAGTGTGCGTGCGTTGCGCCTCGCTGTTGTGAGTCCACCTCCAGAGACAAGGGGAAAGTAGATTTCCAAGCCTTGGAGCTGAGGACCAAGCCTGGCAACCCGGCCGTGGTGCGGAGGGCCACCATGTCGGGGGAACACGGGTCTCTTCCCTCTGGCGACAATACCTCAACATAGACGGATGCTCAAAGGCTGCTGGAGCTTCCTGCACGTGCACAGTCCCTGCTTACACTGCTTCTCCATCCAGGTGCCAACGCCCAGCGGGCAGTGCCTACCCCTCCTGGGTCTTGTGAACCTCACGCATTGCTGAGCACAAAATATGGGCTTAGATTCCCACAGATTGGCCGTTTGCTTTCCCAGGAGACCACATTTCTTTCCAGTCATACTGACCCAAGAGATGAGGCATTCACAGGACCCATAAACTACTGCAGACAGCTGGTGTGGCCTGGTCAGTGTGGTGCTGCCGCGGGGCAGCAGCGGTCACAGAGCACTTCCCGTGAGCAGGCCACCAATGAGCTCTGCTAGTGGCAGGATGGAGCACTCGTGGGAAGCTGTTTTGGGGTAGTTCAACTTACAAGGTGGTGCCCACCGCCCAGTTCTGTTGAATCCACACAGAGGCAGCACAGGGTCAGGAGCAGGACGAGGCTTTTTCCCCCGTGGGTTTGGGGAACAACGATGCGTGTGTTCGGTTTAAGGAGCTGCACAGCATGGTGACTGTGAACACTGCCACTACGGGGGCTGTTCCCAGCCTGGCAGCCCTCAACACGCTCAGCGACCCGCCCCAGCTCAGGACGCGGAGACCCACCTGCTCACAGGGCTCTGTGGCCTTGGCTCCAAATGGTGGGTCAACGTGGCCTGGCTGGTGTGGCCTGGTCAGTGTGGTGCTGCCAACTCAGCCTGGGGCCTGTGGGGCATCCTCACCGGCAGCGCAGCCCCTGGACACACGCAGAGGGGGTACACACGTGGACCAGACCTTCCGGTTGAGCCGCGACCTCTGCCCTCTGGGCCGCCTGCCCCTGGTCTGGAGGCTCCTTGCCCTCTTGCCCTCCTGCTGTTTCTGTTTCAGGTTTGGGTTTGCGCCTGCTTCCCACAGGCCTGGGAGCTCCTTCTCCACGGAGGACCCTCCGTTCTTTGCCCCTCGGGTTAGGGTCCTGGCCCCTGCCTAACACGGTTGAAATCTCCCTGCAGTTGGGGTCTGAGGAGTCTAAACACAAAGGGAGACCAAGCTTTTATCTGCATCCGCTTTTCCATAAGCCTGTTATTAAATACTCAGCTTCCAGACCTCCTGACAAGGCAGCCCGACAGACGGGAGAAGCCGCTTTCAGATGTTAATCACGATGATATTTGCCTTTCTGGAACTTTCACAAGCAAGTCCTGTGAGATCAGATGAAATTGTCCACAGACATTTCTAGGCATGTTTTTCTTGTTGAAAAATGTCATATTTTTCACCTCCAGTGAAATAATTACCCCCAACTGACAAGGTTAATGGACATTGCAGGATCTGATCATTTAATTCCAAGATTACTGCTACTAAGACTGCGCTCGGTAGGAAATTACAACAAAGAGAAGCCATTTATAAATGAAAGCGCAGACTTTTGATTAAGTGCGCCTCTTTCTGCAGGGTAGGGACTCCTGTCCCCTGTCATTAAACTCCTCTGTGCCCTCCTGATGAACAGTGCTTAGAAGAAGCGACTTGCCATGTCTCACCACCCCCGACGCTGGAGGAAAGGAAGGCTGCAGACAGCGCTCTGGGCTCCGGCCTGTGCGGGCAGGTGGGCTCTGGGGGCAGCAGGTGGGCTCCCCAGCCCCTGCAGCCTGGGGCAGGGGTTTCCTGTGCTGGGCCCCGGCTGGCTAGGGAGGCAGGAGGGCTGGAGGACCCCACCTGCAGCTGGTGTTCCTTCTCCAGCAGAAGCTCTGGAGGCGGCTGCTGGGCCAGGAGGAAGGCGCCAGCCCCAGTGTGGGACTGGGAGAGTCCCGTGGCCACTCACGGGCTGTGAGATGTGGCCACAACCCTGAAACCTCTAGACCTCAAATCCTCATCACTGAAATGACCAAAGGCAGGTTGTCTGAAGGACTGAGTGAGGGAGTGAGAGGGGACTGCGTGGGAGTGTCGGAGTCACGTCCTGCTGCGCTGAAGGTCTCCCTTGGCAACGCTCAGGGCTCCCACAAGCCAGGGATGATCTGCTTTTACTGGGAATCCTCCTGCCCGGAGGGCGGGCTCTGAAGGAAAGACGGTCCCCTCCCGGGAGCAGCTGCAAGATGAGGAAACAGAGCCAGGCCCCCAGGCAGCGCCCGCTCCAGGGCCCCAGGTGAGCGCTGGGTGTTGCAGACTCAGCCCAGCCGCGTCGCTCAGGGGCAGGAGTGGGCAGCGCAGCACTGGCCACAGCACAGCCGCACCTGGAGGAGTCAGAGCACGCACACCACACTCGCTCACTCTCACACACAGTGCAGGGTGCACACACACAGTGCAGGGTGCACACACACACAGGGGTGCACACACACACACAGTGCAGGGTGCACACACACACAGGGGTGCACACACACACAGTGCAGGGTGCGCACACACACAGTGCAGGGTGCACACACACACACAGGGATGCACACACACAGTGCAGGGTGCGCACACACACAGTGCAGGGTGCACACACACACACAGGGATGCACACACACAGTGCAGGGTGCACACACACACACAGTGCAGGGTGCACACACACACACACACAGTGCAGGGTGCACACACACACACAGTGCAGGGTGCACACACACACACACACACAGTGCAGGGTGCGCACACACACAGTGCAGGGTGCACACACACACACAGTGCAGGGTGCACACACACACACACAGGGATGCACACACACAGTGCAGGGTGCACACACACACACAGTGCAGGGTGCACACACACACAGTGCAGGGTGCACACACACACACACACACACACACACACAGTGCAGGGTGCACACACGCAGGCGTGGCGAGCACCCTCATGGTGCTGACCGGCCTGGCAGCGGGGGCAGCCGTGAGCTGGGGCTGGTGTGGCAGGCCGAGGCCTGAGCGGGCAGCTCCCCCTCTCCTGGGAGCCTGGTCCCCTCCACCTTCAGCCCTGACTGCAGGGCGGGGCTCCTGCTCTCCAGCTCCACGCTCAGGCCAGCAGGGCAGGCAGGTGGCAGGAGTTCACAGGTCAGCTGCTGGAGTCACAGGAGCCCCCTGCCCTGGCTCCTGTCCCCCCCCCCCCCCCCGGGTGTTTCTAAGGAAGTGCAGGCTCTTGTGAGAAGCAGGAGTGTTCTGGAAGTGAACCACTCCTGGAGGGAGGGACCCTCTCTGCCTCCATCAGGCTGGTCCCGGAAATGCCTTCTCTGCCTTGGAGCTGCCCGCACCTGGCACAAGTTCCTGACTCGAGGTCCTTTCCCACCTGCTCCTGAGAGGCTATCTGCCTGCGAACCTTCTTTCTCCCCAGACTCATGCGGACCGTGAAGACGGGCACAGATTCTGGAGCCATCTGATGCCAGCCCCTCGGCGTCTCCTGGCCTCTCACTGTTAAATGACCTGCCTTTGCGTTCATGTTACCATTTCTAAAAATGTGGGGTTTGTGGAGATCGTGGTGAGAAGACCACAGCTGTGTTCCTCCCCAACCTCCACCACCAAACAACGTGTTTTAAAATTTAGAAGTGATGTTCCTTCTCTTTAGAAAGTTTTAGGGGGGATAAAAGCACACTTTAAGGACTTGCTCTGGGTGACTGACGCCCCACGGCCTCCCAAGGTGTTGTGCCTTAGGGGGTGGTGTTTTCCACCTGGACACCCCGCTTTGCTTTTCAAAGCTGACCAGAAGGAAAGGCGTGCAGAGCGAGCCCCGCACCGTGTCAGGCACACAGCATGCCACGTGTCCTCCTTCCAAGGCGAGGGGTGGCGAGGACCACCTGAGGACAGGATCTGCTTAGTCAGGACGCCTTTCCCAAGGCCTCCCACACACTGGCATTGCTTCAACTGCTAAAGCACCTAAAAACCACGGACGGACTTACGACGTTAAGACTTATTCTACGAATGGTCACTGCAGGCCCACCACATGCCAACTCTGCACACTGGCAGGGGGTCCAGAGGGGACAAAGTCCTGCCGGCGTCGGGCCGGCCCCTCAGCAGAGCGGAACAAGGAGCGGGCAGCGCTCCCCGCCAGGCCCGCTCTGGAGGCAGGATGGTCCAGAAAGAGGGCACACCTCCCCGCTGTGGCCAGGGCCGGGTGCACCCAGCCGGTTCTGAAGGGGACAGGCTGCCTGGTGGCCCTAGGACAGGAGCACAGGTACTGACTCCTCTGCAGCCCCTCCCGGCACAGCTCGTCCCCTCCCTGTTATGAGTAGTCGTCATCACTACCACTGGTGCCTCCCTCTGTGGGACAGTGCTGGCTACGGTCACTCAGGCCTGTTCTCTGGGATGCTGGGTTCCAGGTGGCCTCGGTGGTCACAGCCCAGCACGTGTGAACAGCCACGGGCAGCGAGGCCGGCAGCACGCCGCTCCTTCCCGATAGCTCGGCTGGGGCCGCAGGAGAGTGACGCTGTTTCACACTCTCCCATCTTCACGGGACCCTGGGGCTGTGCGTGGGATGGCCAGATGGCCTGCGCTGGCAGCTGTCCCCGCCCGCCCTCCTCTAGAGCCAGGCCACTCACGGCAACGCAGGCCCTGGCCTTCCATGGCATGATCTCATAACTCCACCGAAGGCTCCATGTTAGATTTCATATTAAAATACTTCAGAGTTGGGAATTTCAGACTCAGGCGCAGGAGCTTCTGCTCCGTGGTCCCAGTCGGTCGGGCGCCGGGCCTTCCACCATTCATCCAACAAACAGCTCCTGGGCGCCTACCAGGACCCGGCCACCTGGCCCTGGCAACTGCGGCACATCAGCTTTGAGGACAGAGCAAAGGTTTGCTGAAAAGCACACCCTTCAGCTGGACCTTGAGGGACGTGGGGAGCCCCAGGGGGACAGGAGGACGGGTGTTGTTGGGGAGACTGAGGCAGGGGGTGGGGGAGGTGGAGAGGCATCCGGAGGGCTGAGGCCTGCTGGACGCCAGCGCCACGGGTCAGAGAGGGGAGGAGAGCTGGCAGAAGGCGCCGCTCAAAGGCCAGTCGCTATACTGAAGGGGCCCACGCAGGCCAGGGAACCTCGGCCACCAGTCTGATTCCGTCCAGAGAGACGAGGTCACTTGTGCTCCGCCAGCCTCCTGTGTTCTTTCACCTCACGCTGACCTTGGAGCTGCGGCCTCCAGGCCTCCAGTCCGTTTCACCGCTCTGTCCCCAGCAGCAGCTGCTCCGACCCCCAGCTCCGGGAGCCCCATGGCCGTGGCCCTCCTGTCCGAGGGAACCTCTTGAAGCTGACCCAGAGCAGCAAAGTGGACTTCACGATCCAAACAACTGCGGGTCAGTGGTTGTGAAAGGCAAAGAGCTGCCCGCTTTTCATCTGCTTTATGGATTCTGATTGTCTGAATGTGAATCAAAACAGCGGAGGCATCTTTTCTGGTGTCCGGGCAGGTGTGGCGTGTGGGCTCTGCCTGCACACCACCTGCCTCACCCACCTCTGGAGCAGCGCCTGCCTGCTGAGGGTGGGCGAGCTGCGGATTCCTCCTGCTGAGAGAGTTCATTAACGCGTGAGGTCCTTGGCCGAGTCTCTTCTGGCGTCTACACTTGGACACTTGACACTCGACACAGGCCATCTGCTACATCCATTTTCTTTCCCAAACCACAGGGAGTGATTCCCACTGCCTCGTCGTGGCATTGAACGGATGTCTCACCCGAGCGAGAGGTGGACAGCAGCTTTCAGGCAATCGCAAACCACTGGATAAAAGGTTGTGCAGGTGACCTGGAGAGACCGCGCTCTGCACTGACAAACAGGCCATTGTCATCGCACCTGGCCCACAGGGACACGGTGAGCACAGGTCACCAGAATCGACGCTGGTGTCCCTTGGACTCTGGCAGTCTTCTGCTTGTGATGAAAGAAGTGTGCTCTCACTGCATAATTAAAGGAAGAGAAAACTGGGGGTTGGAACAATAGTACCATAATATCTTGATTCTCAGCTAAAATTTGGGGTCTTTTAAAATTTTTTAAATTATTTATGCTAATCTGTTATACAGGACGGCAGAATGCAATTCATTTCATATTACACAGGTATAAAATTTGGGTTTTGATCCACTAAGTTGTATGAGAAAATTCTTGCTCCAAAATATCAATAGACAGTGGAACTCGGTAGTTGGGCTGGGTATAAAGCAACCGCACCTCCGGAGCATCTGCCAGGCCCCCGACGGCAGCCCGCTCGGCCTGTGCCCCTGCCTTCGAGCTCCTCAGCAGCGGCTTCTCTGCAGAGCCTGCTCCTGCCTGGGCTTTCTTCCCCATGGCCTTCTGCTCTGCTCCAGTGACATCGTCAGAACAATGTAGGGGGTCGGGGAATGTGCAGCCTCTCAGTAGGGAGTGTTTTTAGTATTATAAAATCAAGATGAGGACAAAGCGCCAGGCCCCTCGCCTTTTATTGTGGCAGGTAGTTTAGAAGCACAGTAAAAAGTAAATTAAAATAAAATTATAAGAATAAAAATGACGCCTCCATAAGGGAGCTATTTTCTGAGATGGAAGACGGAAAGGTATGCCATAAAACCCACCTTTAAACGAGGACCTGAAGGATGAAGAGACCCATCTGGGGATGAGTGGCGTGACTGCATCTTCCAGCGATGGGGTCACCCTGACTTATTGGAAGATGTGAGATGTCAGAGCCCCCAGCTTCCTGCTTCTGGCAACGCTGCCATCAACAGTCTTGTGGAGAAAACAAGACAAATCGGAATTTTACAAACTGAACAAGAACTTGAAAATAGACTTACATGCCAAATGCTCTTATTGGCATTGTTGCAAGAATTCTAAACAAATTAGAAGCTAGTGAAATCCAGTGATATACCAGAGAATAATGCATTGTGACCAGGAAGGTCTATTCTAGGATTGCAAACTTTGAATAATACTTAAAAATCCATCAGTGCAATCCTCCTGTTAACATAAAAAAGGAAGAAAATTGTGCAATTATCTTAACAGATGAAGGAAAAACTTTTTTAAAAAAATATTTTATTTATTTGCTTTAGTTGTACACAATGCGTCCATTTGTATGTGGTGCTGAGGATCGAACCCGGGGTGAGCGCACGCTAGGCGAGCACTCTACCGCTGAGCCACAACCCCAGCCCAGGAAAAGCTTTTGATAAACTATAATACCTGTCTGTGAATCAAACTCCTAACAAAATAAGAAAAGCGATTCTCCAAGCTGACAAAGGGCAGCAGAAAGCACGTCCAGTGAATGCCACGTGTGAAGAGGCGGCTCTGGAAGTGTTGCCCGAGGTCAGCAGCAGGACCGGCCACCTGCACATCGGCTTTGTGCTGGAGTCCTCGCCAGCCAAGCAAGGCATGGATACACAGCAGAAATGCTGGGAAGGAACAGGGCTGCCACCTAGTGCTCGTGGGACGCCCAAAAGATCTACAGATAAAGAACGAGCGTTCATGAACTGTTCTAATAGACCATTGTACTCTCGTTCAGTTCAGAAGAGCAACAACAGCATCAACAACCATCAAATACTAAGGACACACTTAATGCAATACAGGCATGACCTCAACAGCGGGAACTACAAAACAAAATTGGTAGACAATAAGGAAAACTTGAATGAATACAGGTAATCCCTACGTTTAGGGGTCAGGAGGCCCGGTGTGGTGAAGATGGCGGCGTCCCCACACTGATGCAGATTCAAGGCAATCCCAATGCTACAAGACCCCGCTCTGTGTGTGTGTGTGTGTGTGTGTGTGTGTGTGTGTGTGTGAACTAGAATCTATATGGAAATGTCAAGAGCCAAGAATTAGGGAAAAATGCTGACAAAGAACTCACGCTTCTCACAGTGCCAGACGCGTGAGCCACGGCAACAGCAGCGTGGCGTCTGTGGAGAGGGGTGGCAGGAAAAACTTTTGATAAACTATAATACCTGTCTGTGAATCAAACTCCTAACAAAATAAGACCATCTGCACCAATGGTCAGTGTCCTGCGGTACACAGAAGATCACTGTAGAAGAAATGAGAAGAATCCTATTCAAGTTCACCCACCTCCAAAGGCTCGTCACCGACACTCACATGGTTACCACCATCTCCTTCATCATGCCAACTTGCCCTGAAGAGGGCAGAAGAGGGGGAAGGCCTATTCCCCTGACAGGTGCACTAGCAGGGCGGAGACACGCTTCCTCACACAAGGACTCTGGACTCACGGACTGGCCTGTGGCCTGCCACGTTTCTTTCCCAGGGCTACCAACCCCTGCCCTCCATCACAGCGCCATCAGGAGGGCCCCGGCCATCTGGACATCCTGCGAGCACGGCCCCATCCTCCGCAGGGTGGCCGCTGTGCTGACCGGGTGGCCGCAGGGGGCTGGGGTGCGGGAGCTGGCGCAGCTTGCCCTCCGGGGGGCAGGTCGCTCCGTGCTCCCTCCTCACAGCTCCTCTAGGCTCAGTCCCTCATAGGCTGTGGCCTGGAAGCCTTCCTCAGGTCCCCCTCCTGTTTGCTGACCACGGGCCAGCTCAGAGCCCAGCAGCTGGCTTCCAGCTGAGGCGAGAGAGGGAGCAAGATGGGACAGTCATCTGTCACCAAGTCCCAGAGGTAAAATCCAACCACTGGTGACATGTTTATCAGAAGCCAGTCACTAGGACCTGCCCCGCTCCAGGGGAACATGAGGATTCAAGGACCAGGTGGGGGACACCAGGCACATTTCAGGAGCTGCCTGCCACATCCCCTGCAGTTCCAGTGTAGAACTACGAGTTACACCAGCTTGCTTCTGCACCAATGGTCAGTGTCCTGCGGCACACAGAAGATCAGTGTAGAAGAAATGAGAAGACTCCTATTCAAGTTCACCCACCTCCAAAGGCTCGTCACCGACACTCACATGGCTACCACCATCTCCTTCATCATGCCAACTTGCCCTGAAGAGGGCAGAACAGGGGGAAGGCCTATTCCCCTGACAGGTGCTAAGGCCACGCTGGACCTCCTTGCAGTCGCTGGCCTGTGACCTACCCTCCTGCTATGCGCACGAAAGCCCTGGAGACACGGATAAAACATAATGATATAACGCAGCCTGGCACGTGGCACCCCAGCCTCCCGGGTTCCTCAGACACAGCCGGGTCCCCTGGCTGACGGCCTTGCTCGGAGGGTATGCCCAGGTGTGCGCTGCCATCCACGGTGGCAGCCAGTCAGGCTCCGGCAGGAGATGTCTTGGCGGTGGTGTTTTCCGGAAGTGCTAGGACACGGCCTCCTACATGAGCCTCCTGGCAAAGGAGACTGTCACAAGTCACACGATGTTCCTGGCAATTTTCACATGACGGATTAGGCTTTGAAATTTAAAGAAAGACAATCGCTTTTGTGCACAGCCTTCGCCTGCGTACTAAAGGATTTCAAAAGGCTCTCTGCTGGGAAAGAGCCCGACTTTGGTTGTGCGTGTCAGTCCCCACCCGAGAACTTTCTGCTGTTACTGTTTTATCCAGGCCATTGATTTGAGCTGCTTGAGTCCCTGTACTTGGACAGTACAGAGAATTCACAGAAGATGGAAACAACGTTTTGGCCTGCAACGTAAGGGACAGGAAAGACCAGGAAGGACTCCGGCAAAGTGAGCAAAGGAAACACTTGAGAACTGAGCCAGGGACGCACCTTGACCACTTGTGGCCAGCCCGCCCCACGCTGTGCCCCCGCCTGGCCTAAGTGGGACTTACCACACACTTAGGTGTGCTGCAGGATGGGGGGCACGGTGGAGCTTCATGAAATCACACGCTCAAGACACTGGTGCCCAGAATGTCAGGTGGCGCCCTCTGAGCCTCACAGAGAGAGGTTTCAAATGGGGTTTGAGAACGAGTGCGCCCGTGAGCATGGAATTCCGGGCAAAGCAGCCCACCTGATGGCAGGATCTGATGTCAGCATAAACGTGCAGTGAACCCGGGTAAGGTGGCGCACGCCTGAGGCTGAGGCAGGAGGATCGCGAGTTCAAAAACAGCCTCAGCAGTGGCGAGGCACTTAGCAACTCAGTGAGACCCTGTCTCCAATAAAATACAAAAAGAGCTGGGGATGTGGCCCAGTGGTCGAGTGCCCCTGAGTTCAATTCCCAGTACCAAAAAAAAAAAAACAAGTGCAGTGATGGTGATGACACACGTCCCGGGGTCACTGCAGGTCAGGAGCCGCACCTGGCCTTTGCGAGCATTTGCTGACCCGATCCTCTTCGCCTACGTAGGCCACGACTATGACCAGGACATGTTCTGTAGATTAAGACGGGGAGGCCGTGGGGTTTCTAGAGCTCACGAAAGGACTCCGCCGAGTCAGCCCAGGCCCCCGACACTCCTCATCGGATCCAGACCTGGACACGGAACCCCTGCGGAGCTGAGCAGGAAGACACCTCAGACTGCGGCGCCCAGGGGTGAGGCGCGCAGGAGGAGGACGGACAGGAGACCGCGGGCCACACGGAAGCCCCGGGCCCGCTGCTCGCCGGGGAGGCTCCGGGATGGACTCCCATCATGAGCCTCTCCTCCGTCCCGCCACCAGCCTCCGGTGCAAGGCAGGCAGGCTGGGAGGTGCGGCTCATGATGCCATGGGCGTCCTCCTGGGGTGCAGTTGTGCCGTTTTTTCCTGTGATGTCCCTGTTTGGGAGCCATTTCTGTGGTAATGCTCAGACAGAAAACACCAATAATGTTATTTTGCTCAAATTTCCCCTTCAAAGTGCAGAGCAGGGAGGGTTATGGACAAAATGCCACAATTAAAAGGTGATTTATAAAACCTCTGCACCTCTCAATTATTTTTTATGTGAAGGGAGTGTGATCACAGAACTTCACTACTTTAAAGGTTTGAATTCCAGTCCACCCCAGGGGACAGGCACCCCAAAATACTAACACGTGTACAGCCCATACCGCCCTCGACCTTAAAAGAAGAAATGTAGTGCTGTGCTTTGGTTTTACATGATGCATGACATTTTTTAATTCTGCATGACGGGAGGGACTCACAAGGCTATCACAGCACAGGAGCTGATCAGTAAGCCCTGGGCGTTGGCATGAACGGAAACTGCACCGAGTGGAGATGGACGTGAAACTGGCCACACCTGCTAGGGAGCTCCGCCCCATCCTCCGTCAGTTCCTGGTGACCCGGTGGCCCCAGATGGGCAGCCTGCAGTCGCTTCCTTAAGCGTGGGGACACCAGAGCAGTGCCAGTTTCTTTCTTGTGTTTTAGTTTCAACGGACCTTTATTTTATTTATCTGTATGCGGTGCTGAGAATGGAACCCGGTGCCTGGCACACGCTAGGCAGGCGCCCTCCACTGAGCCGCCACAGCCGCGCTAGTTGTTGTGATGATGGTGAATTCGCCTTTGCCAGGGCTCTCTGTCTCCATGCAGCGGTGAGTCCCTGTCCAGTGTCCTTCCGGTCAACCCAAAGCACTCCCCACAGGCGGGGCCCTCTGCTGGTGACCGGGCCCTCGGCCTGCTTCTTGGTGCTGTGGTTGGAGGGTGCACTCCTCCCAGCCCCAGGTGAGAGCTTGACCCCAGGGCCACAGTGTGGGGAGGTGGGGCCTGGAGCAGGTGGTCAGGCCACAAGTCGGACATCACAGGGGGGTGTGCCTTCAGAGCAGAGCGCGTGCACGTGCACGCGCACACACACGCACGGCACGTATGTGGAGCCAGGTGACAGGTGACGTGGTGCACACCTGTCCTGCCAGCTACTCTGGAGGCTGAGGCAAGTAGGAGCCCCATTTGGAGGCCACTCTGAGTTACGTGGTGTGACCCTGTGTCCAACTGAATTAAAAAGGACTGGGGTGGAGCCGAGCCCTAGAGCCCTGTCCACGTGGCCCGGCAGGCGCTGCTTCCAACAGGCAAGCCGGGGCGGTGATTTCAAGGGGGACGGTGGGCAGGCAGGCGAGGAGGGGCCGGGGCGGAGTGGGCTGCCACCTCCCTGCCTCCGCCACACGAGGACGCGGCGACGAGGCCCCAATTCCACGGAGAAAGCGAGCCTCTCGTCCACCTCATCTGCTGGCCCCTGAGCTCAGGCTGCTGAGACCAGGTCCTCGGGTCCAGATGGGGAGAGACGCCGTCGTTCCAGGTCGCCCAGCCCCAGGGGTGCCAAGGGGCGACATGCTCACGCCACACACGTCCCTGCCCACCCCAGGCAGCACCCCTGCCTGGCCTCCTCCCCGGGCACCTGGTCAGTGGTTGTTGCCGCCTGAAGATTTGGAGCAACGGAGCCGCCGGGAAAAAACTTCAGAGGCGAACTGGAGACAAACAGCTTTTTATTCTGATAACTTTTTCTCTCTGGTTCTAACAACAACTAACTCACGCCAAACACACCACTAAAAATGGCGCTGACCCGATCAGCAATTTCGGCCAAGTCACTCGAGATCCCGCAACAAATCCCGTGAGACTACGGGTGGCGACAATGGCCAAATCTCCACGGCTCAGTCAACTGCAATTCAAGTCAATCCCCAAACAGGGCTCCTGCAAGTGGTCAGCATTCCCATCAGCGGCCAGCAGGGCGTCCTGGGACACCGGGCCACCGCGGGCCCCTGGGTCCCCCCTGTGAGGAGCGCAGCAGAGACTTGCTCCGGGACGCCCTCCCTGCCTGCCCAGCCCCTCGCCCCTCTCTGGCCTAGCCCGGGCCTTGACACACTTCTCCTTCTCACACGCCTCCCTCCCCTCTGCCGGGCGCTCCCAGGGAGAGCAGACGTCTTGCTGGGTGGCTCCTCCTCGGGAGACGGGCGAGGTACGCCTCCCTTTGCTGGGCAGGGGTGGTCACAAGGTGACGGGGGGGGGGGGCAGGTGCAGCACGGGAACCCTGACTGCAGAGCGCTCCCGGGGTCCCCCACAGCCACCGACGACTCCAAGGGCTTCGGAAGGTGCCAGGCTCTGAGCTGCCTGGGGGTGGCCACCTGAATGTAGACCCTATGAGTGACCTGGCGAAGATGGAGAGGAGAAGGTGCCAGGGACAGACCGGGCCCCAGAGCTCGCCCCCAGTGACCTGTTTCCTCCCACTGGCCCGCGTCCTCGTGGCCCCAGCACTTCCCCACAGCCAGTGACCTCCACCCACAGATAGGTCCCTGTATGCAGTCACAGCCCTCCTGAGATCCCCTGCCTGGTGGTAGCACGTGAGCCTCGGGGGGGGGGGGGCGGTCCTGGAAGAGTCAGACCAGGAGGGGGAGGCCTGCGGACTCCACTTAGACTGGGGATTCGGTGCAGGCCTGGGGTCAGAGCAGCCTCACCTCAGATCCACGAACCACCCTGCGGGCACTGTGGACACATGGTGGAGCCGGCCTCCTAGTGGTTCAGTGGAGAGGGATATAGACTGTCAGTTTTAATGCCGCCTCGTGTTATTCTGGTAAATCTCAATGCTGTTTGAATCGCTCCATTTCCTGTAAGGCGGAGTTGATGACCAGAGGCCGAGGCCAGCCACTGGTGTGGATCCCCTCAATGTCACCACTTCAGGCTGCACCGTCCCTTTCCAGGTGACCGTGTGGCAAGCCCTGGTATGGTGTGTGATGTGTGTTAACGTGCATGTTACGTACGTAAGCGTGTATATGTCGTAGGTGAGTTCATGGTCGTGTCTAAGTGTGTTGTGAGTGTATTGGGTGTTGTTTCCACGTGGTTTGTGTATGAGTGTGTAAGTGTGCACTGTGAGTGTTCTATGTGCTTGTGTAGTGTGCGAGACTCTGCACACCTCCGTCCGTGTATGTTGTGTGCTTCCAATGCAAAGAACAGGACACAGTTGTGGTCAGCTTATGAGTGACTAGCAGGGGACATCTCCTGGATGGGCGGGGCTTGCTGAGGGCAGCAGGGACGCCCACCTTCAGCCAGTGTCCGGGATGTCCTGGTTCCCCTCTGCCAGAGGCTGGCTATGCGGCCCTGCTTGCCACAAGGACTCTCCTTCCTTGTCTGTTTGGAACAGATTCATGCGTAAAGGTCTCCTTGTTGCTGTGTGACCATTATAGAAAAGCTGTTTTCTGTTTCCCCTCCCCTTCCCAAATCACAACTGCCATTTTGCCTTTTCTTCTAAGGTTCGAATCTGCCTGACTCTCACAATCCCTGGGGCTTCTTTGCATGTGAAATGGCGTGCACATGGCGCCACCTGGTGGGAGTAAGTGGAAGTGGAAACGCCCCAGGCCTCCAGTGTGCGGAGCTGGGGAAGCGGAGGGTGGGTCACTACCACCTTCAGGGCTGGGGCCACCTGGTGCATGAATGCCTGTTGTAGAGAAGACGGCGGGGCCTGCTAGGAGTCTAATACCTGCTAAGCAACAGGAGAGATGCCCTTTCACTGTCCCTCCGTTCTGACACAGCTGGGGTCACCAGGTCACTTTCTGGGCGCATCCTAGAATCTTTTTCAAATAAGTGGCACCCTTCCCGGCAGACTAGGCAGTGAGGGTCCACGTGGACTTGCTGGGGGAACAGCACCAGCCGCAGCAGCCGGAAGGACATCACAGTGGCCGGCTTCTCCACGTCTGTGCGGGGGTGCGCCTGGGTCCTCGTCAGGAAGTCTGGGCTTTGGCGCTACCTGCAGCGGTGTCCTGGGGCTTTCCCTGCTCAAGCCAGTCCTGCTGGGCTGGACCAAAACCAGGAGGAAAAGGGCACCACTGCGGAGGTCTCACGGCCATCTGCAGGGCGGCAAGGGGCCAGGCGGCAAGGTGTCGCCACTGAAGCGATGGCCGCTAGGAGCAGCAAAGCCGCGGGAAGAAGTTCAGAGGCAGACTGGAAACAAACAGGATCTTTATTCTGTCAGCTTCTCTCTCTGGCTCTAACAACTCTAACACGTACCACACACCAGCAAACAACCAACAACCAAAATGGCCCCGACCCGCTCCGCGCTCGGCCCAAGTCTCTCAAGATCCCGGGCCAAGTCTCGTGAGACTACGGAAGGCGGCAATGTCCAAAACTCCATGGCCCGAAGTCAATCGCAATCATAGCCATCTCCCTAAACGGGGCTCCTGCAGCAAGAGGCCTGCAGAACCAGCCAGCATGTCTGCGTTCCCACCCTCTGGTTTTAGGAATGGGTGGCTTCAGACATGGTGGGAGCCGTGCAGGAACACGCAAGGGGGCGGGGAGGCGGCGTGGCCTGGGCCATGGTTCTGGGTTGAGTCTCCCAGGGTTCTGTAGGCAGGTGCCGCTCAGCATGGCCGCGGCTGCTGGTGGAGTGGCTGAACACTGGAGTCTCCGCCCACGTCTGGTTAGAGGACAGGAGAGCCATGGCTTTGGGAATGGCCACTCGGGTACTCACCTTGGGCTGGGAGTGCTGTTGTGACTGTCCCTGCCTTGCGCTCCCCGGGCCTTCCCCTGGCCGCTGTCCCTCCTCTGTGCACACACCGCCCTCCCTCCCTCCGGCTCTTCTTTCTTAGAGATCCTTCTCCCCGCCCCACTCCTTCCCTGAGCCACTCGGCATTTCTGCTGCCACCCAGATTCAGGTGACTCAGGGTCCCTCTCCAGCTCTGACCAGCTGCACCTGCCAGCAGCTGTCTCTGGAGTCTGACGTCACTCAGAACCACCAAGGGCCTTCGAAAGCCAGGTCCTCGCTCTCCCTCGCACCCGTCGCCTCTGCACTTCACTTCCTGGTGTGGCCACGGTCTCCCAGGTCTCCCATGGAGCCCCTGCTCCTTTCCCTCTGGGGCCAGGCGTGCTCGAGTCAGAGGCTGGGGTGTCCTCTCATAGATGCCCCTTCCCGACCCTCCGCTGTGAGAGCGGGCGGCACCCCGTCCCCAGGGGCCGTCCCCCTCCCTCCCTGAGCTGCTCTCCAACCCCTCCCAGCTGAGCACGCAGCCCTCTTGTGCCCCCCGCACCAGATGCAGAGGGGTGAGCCCAAGCCCCTCAGCTGTGACTGTGGCTAGAGAGGGGTCTTCACAGAGGTGAGCCAGCTAACAGGAGGTCACAGCAGTGCTCTCGTGTGGCATGCTGGTGTCCTGGGAAGGTGAGGACATTTGGACACAGACACACAGAGGGGTCAGGCAAGGACACAGGGAGACGAGGGCCATCTGCAAGCCCAGAGGAGAGCCCTCCGGAGGAGCCAACCCTGCTGACACCTTGACCTTGGATTTCAAGGTCTCCACGTGGCCCTTTTTTCTTGTACCAGGGATCAAACCCAGGGGCACTTAACCACTGAGCTGCAGCCCCAGTCCTTTCTATCTGATTTTTTTGAGACGGGGCCTTGCTAAGTTGTGCAGGCTGGCTTTGAACTCACGATCCTCCTGCCTCAGCCTCCTGAGCCTCTGGGATTACAGGTGTGCACGCTGCACCCGGCCACGAGGTCTTTGGACTGGAGCCGTGACATCCTCTCCCCCTGGGCCTGCAGCCCACCCGCCCTGCTAACCTCATACCTGGCAGCTTCCATGATCCCCTGAGCCAATTTCCTAGAAATGTCCTCTATAGACATGTATCTTAATTTGTTCTGTTTGCCGGAGAATTCTAATACGTACTCCAAATTAAAACCTGTAATTGCTCCTTTGTAAAGCAAAATATAGTGGCAAATCTTAGGCTGGCACTCAAAGCCCTCCATAATCCAGCTCTAGTTTACACTATGAGCACATTAACAATAGCACGTATGGAAAACCAACTAATATCTAGCAAACTTTTTCCCCTGTGCTTTAAAAGGATTTAAACAGGGGGCTGGGGCTGGGGCTCAGTGGTACAGCGCTCGCCCAGCATGTGCGAGGCCCTGGGTTTGATCCTCAGCACCACACAAAAATAAGTAAATAAAATAAAGGCATTGTGCCCAGCTACAACTAAGAAAAAAAAATCTTCTTAAAGGATTTAAAGAAATTGCAGGGTTAGAAGCAGGCTGGATTCAAATCCAGCTATTTGTCTGATCTCGCTGAGATGGAGTTTTCTTCATCTGTGAAATAGGAGCAACTCCCTGAATCTTTAACAAGTAGTCATGGACCGGTCCTCAGGACACCCAGTTTCCCAGGTTACCCTGACAACGGCTCACCCAGCCTCTGGCTGCTAGGAGGAGGGAGTTTCATCTGAGCAGTGTCCAGGCTGAGCTGTCCCTTGCCACCCAAGGAGGCAGAGTCAGCAGCGGGAGAAACACGGGGAGTTCCAGGACCAGCACCGGCCGGACAGGGAACTGAGGGAAAGGCGTCCAGCGAGGGTCAGATGTGTGGGGTTTCAGGAGCCCAGAGGAGATGAAGCTTCAAAAAGAAGCCCACGCCAAGCCCGGCGAGCTAGGACCAGCGCATGAGAGGGCAGCGTGTGGGGCACCGAGGGCTCGCTCCCTGAGAAACCATCTGCCCTCTAGAAACTGTCCTGGGGCCACAGCAAATGAAGCTTTTTTTTTTTTTTTTTTTTTTTTTTTTTTAATTTTTTTGTAGTTGTAGGTGGACAGCATGCTTTTGTTTGTTTCATTTTATGGTGGTGCTAAGGATGGAACCCAGTGCCTCATCGAGCTAGGCAAGTGCTCTGCCACTGAGCCACAGCCACAGCCCCAAAGAAATCTTTTTTTATTTTTTTCAAAAATTGACTATCTTGGTGAGAGAATGAGAATCTCATATTTGGGTTGTGGCCTGCTCCCTCCCTATCCCTACCCCAGCTCTGCTGTGGGCCGTGGCCTGCTCCCTCCCTATCCCTACCCCAGCTCTGCTGTGGGCTGTGGCCTGCTCCCTCCCTACCCCAGCTCTGCTGTGGGCCGTGGCCTGCTCCCTCCCTGTCCCTACCCCAGCTCTGCTGTGGGCCGTGGCCTGCTCCCTCCCTGTCCCTACCCCAGCTCTGCTGTGGGCCGTGGCCTGCTCCCTCCCTATCCCTACCCCAGCTCTGCTGTGGGCCGTGGCCTGCTCCCTCCCTGTCCCTACCCCAGCTCTGCTGTGGGCCGTGGCCTGCTCCCTCCCTGTCCCTACCCCAGCTCTGCTGTGGGCCGTGGCCTGCTCCCTCCCTGTCCCTGCTCTGCTGTGGGCCGTGGCCTGCTCCCTCCCTGCTGTCCCTACCCCAGCTCTGCTGTGGGCTGTGGCCTGCTCCCTCCCTGTCCCTACCCCAGCTCTGCTGTGGGCCCTGGCCTGCTCCCTCCCTGTCCCTACCCCAGCTCTGCTGTGGGCCGTGGCCTGCTCCCTCCCTGTCCCTACCCCAGCTCTGCTGTGGGCCGTGGCCTGCTCCCTCCCTGTCCCTACCCCAGCTCTGCTGTGGGCCGTGGCCTGCTCCCTCCCTGTCCCTACCCCAGCTCTGCTGTGGGCTGTGGCCTGCTCCCTCCCTACCCCAGCTCTGCTGTGGGCCGTGGCCTGCTCCCTCCCTGTCCCTACCCCAGCTCTGCTGTGGGCCGTGGCCTGCTCCCTCCCTGTCCCTACCCCAGCTCTGCTGTGGGCCGTGGCCTGCTCCCTCCCTGTCCCTACCCCAGCTCTGCTGTGGGCCGTGGCCTGCTCCCTCCCTGTCCCTACCCCAGCTCTGCTGTGGGCCGTGGCCTGCTCCCTCCCTGTCCCTACCCCAGCTCTGCTGTGGGCCGTGGCCTGCTCCCTCCCTACCCCAGCTCTGCTGTGGGCCGTGGCCTGCTCCCTCCCTGTCCCTACCCCAGCTCTGCTGTGGGCCGTGGCCTGCTCCCTCCCTATCCCTACCCCAGCTCTGCTGTGGGCCGTGGCCTGCTCCCTCCCTACCCCAGCTCTGCTGTGGGCCGTGGCCTGCTCCCTCCCTGTCCCTACCCCAGCTCTGCTGTGGGCCGTGGCCTGCTCCCTCCCTATCCCTACCCCAGCTCTGCTGTGGGCTGTGGCCTACTCCCTCCCTACCCCAGCTCTGCTGTGGGCTGTGGCCTGCTCCCTCCCTATCCCTACCCCAGCTCTGCTGTGGGCCGTGGCCTGCTCCCTCCCTATCCCTACCCCAGCTCTGCTGTGGGCCGTGGCCTGCTCCCTCCCTATCCCTACCCCAGCTCTGCTGTGGGCCGTGGCCTGCTCCCTCCCTATCCCTACCCCAGCTCTGCTGTGGGCCGTGGCCTGCTCCCTCCCTACCCCAGCTCTGCTGTGGGCCGTGGCCTGCTCCCTCCCTACCCCAGCTCTGCTGTGGGCTGTGGCCTGCTCCCTCCCTACCCCAGCTCTGCTGTGGGCCGTGGCCTGCTCCCTCCCTACCCCAGCTCTGCTGTGGGCCGTGGCCTGCTCCCTCCCTGTCCCTACCCCAGCTCTGCTGTGGGCCATGGCCTGCTCCCTCCCTGTCCCTACCCCAGCTCTGCTGTGGGCCGTGGCCTGCTCCCTCCCTGTCCCTACCCCAGCTCTGCTGTGGGCCGTGGCCTGCTCCCTCCCTGTCCCTACCCCAGCTCTGCTGTGGGCCGTGGCCTGCTCCCTCCCTGTCCCTACCCCAGCTCTGCTGTGGGCTGTGGCCTGCTCCCTCCCTGTCCCTACCCCAGCTCTGCTGTGGGCCGTGGCCTGCTCCCTCCCTACCCCAGCTCTGCTGTGGGCCGTGGCCTGCTCCCTCCCTGTCCCTACCCCAGCTCTGCTGTGGGCCGTGGCCTGCTCCCTCCCTGTCCCTACCCCAGCTCTGCTGTGGGCTGTGGCCTGCTCCCTCCCTACCCCAGCTCTGCTGTGGGCCGTGGCCTGCTCCCTCCCTGTCCCTACCCCAGCTCTGCTGTGGGCCGTGGCCTGCTCCCTCCCTGTCCCTACCCCAGCTCTGCTGTGGGCGTGGCCTGCTCCCTCCCTGTCCCTACCCCAGCTCTGCTGTGGGCCGTGGCCTGCTCCCTCCCTACCCCAGCTCTGCTGTGGGCTGTGGCCTGCTCCCTCCCTATCCCTACCCAGCTCTGCTGTGGGCCGTGGCCTGCTCCCTCCCTATCCCTACCCCAGCTCTGCTGTGGGCCGTGGCCTGCTCCCTCCCTATCCCTACCCCAGCTCTGCTGTGGGCCGTGGCCTGCTCCCTCCCTATCCCTACCCCAGCTCTGCTGTGGGCCGTGGCCTGCTCCCTCCCTACCCCAGCTCTGCTGTGGGCCGTGGCCTGCTCCCTCCCTACCCCAGCTCTGCTGTGGGCCGTGGCCTGCTCCCTCCCTATCCCTACCCCAGCTCTGCTGTGGGCCGTGGCCTGCTCCCTCCCTATCCCTACCCCAGCTCTGCTGTGGGCCGTGGCCTGCTCCCTCCCTACCCCAGCTCTGCTGTGGGCCGTGGCCTGCTCCCTCCCTGTCCCTACCCCAGCTCTGCTGTGGGCTGTGGCCTGCTCCCTCCCTATCCCTACCCCAGCTCTGCTGTGGGCCGTGGCCTGCTCCCTCCCTATCCCTACCCCAGCTCTGCTGTGGGCCGTGGCCTGCTCCCTCCCTATCCCTACCCCAGCTCTGCTGTGGGCTGTGGCCTGCTCCCTCCCTGTCCCTACCCCAGCTCTGCTGTGGGCCGTGGCCTGCTCCCTCCCTGTCCCTACCCCAGCTCTGCTGTGGGTTGTGGCCTGCTCCCTCCCTGTCCCTACCCCAGCTCTGCGTGGGCCGTGGCCTGCTGCCCTCCCTGTCCCTACCCCAGCTCTGCTGTGGGCCGTGGCCTGCTCCCTCCCTACCCCAGCTCTGCTGTGGGCCGTGGCCTGCTCCCTCCCTATCCCTACCCCAGCTCTGCTGTGGGCCGTGGCCTGCTCCCTC
Source organism: Tamias sibiricus (assembly GCA_025594165.1). NCBI lineage: Eukaryota > Metazoa > Chordata > Mammalia > Rodentia > Sciuridae > Tamias > Tamias sibiricus. The sequence goes on from CM046669.1 coordinate 101,410,832, forward strand.
CCTATCCCTACCCCAGCTCTGCTGTGGGCTGTGGCCTGCTCCCTCCCTGTCCCTACCCCAGCTCTGCTGTGGGCCGTGGCCTGCTCCCTCCCTGTCCCTACCCCAGCTCTGCTGTGTGGGCCGTGGCCTGCTCCCTCCCTGTCCCTACCCCAGCTCTGCTGTGGGCCGTGGCCTGCTCCCTCCCTGTCCCTACCCCAGCTCTGCTGTGGGCCGTGGCCTGCTCCCTCCCTGTCCCCTACCCCAGCTCTGCTGTGGGCTGTGGCCTGCTCCCTCCCTATCCCTACCCCAGCTCTGCGTGGGCCGTGGCCTGCTCCCTCCCTATCCCCCCACCCAGCTCTGCTGTGGGCCATGGTCAGCTCCTTCCTATGCTACCCCGCCTCCGCTCTGCTTGACCGGAACTCCACTCCAGGACAAAAGACAGAATGTCCCTGATCTCAGCACCAGTCACAGGAGGTTGCATTTTGCTGCGGGCACAAGCCCAGGCTGCAGAGAACAAATTCCTGGTGAGTGTGACCAGCAGTCAAAGGCTCCCTCCCTCCCACTCATCAGGCCAGGAGGCCTACCAGTGCAGGGCCAGGTCCAGGTCCATGCCTGCTGCCACCCCATGAGCCACCTGGAGAGTAGAGGGGCCAGTCTAGGAGAGAAGCCAGGAACAGAAGCCACTGCTCCACCAAGTACCTGGAGTATGTCTCAAAAATTTTGCCCGGTTGGGCAGGGGGAGTAACAGATCCAAAGCTGGCACTGAAGAAACTGACCCTATCTGAAACTGCGTGGTGACGGTCCAGCCCTTGGGCATGTTCAAAGACCAGGCTGCTCTTAACTGAATGCAAGGACTGTGTGGTGACGGTCCAGCCCTTGGGCACGCTCAAAGACCAGGCTGCTCTTAACTGAATGCAAGGACCTACACCACAGGCCTGTGAGGAGTTTATCAGGCAGTATCAGCAGGGGCAGCTGAGCAGAGTCCTCTGGGTCAGAAGCAGCCTGAAAGCCTGGCCTCCAATCCACATCTGCCTGAAATGCATCGGAGCAGACTGAGGAGCAATCTGTGCCCAGGGCATCATAAAATAATAGAAGGATCACCCAGCCACTATCAGAGCCTAACCAGGGGGTGCTAAGCCCAGGGCAGCACACTGATAACAGATGAAAAGGACTTGACTAGAGGGGTTGAGAGTAAGCGTGAACTGAGTAGGAGGGCAGAGAGCCAGGCATGATGGCAGGCACCCGTCGTGGTCTCAGCTACTCGGGAGGGTGAGGCAGGAGGACCACTTGAACACAGGAGTTCAAGGCCAGCCTGGGCAACATAGCAGGACCAGGAAAGAAGAGCCACATTGAACCATGTCATCCCAGACCTACTGTGTGCATGGCCAAGTCTGAGCCTTCTGAGGGTGGCTGACACAAAGGCCTCACACCACGAAGGAAACAGACTCCACCAGAGGAGACCAGCAGACAGCCAAACAAGCAAGCAGGTGACAGCAAAATGAGACCTGGAGAGGAGGTGAGGAAATCAGTGTGCACAGCTGCCACAACGCAGGACCTAAAATGCCCAGATTCCAACAAAAACGCACGAAACACAAAGAAACAGGGAAACATGACCCATGCACCAGAGAAACAGAAGGCCTGAGAAAGGACCCAAATTCCAGGCTTAGCAAAGCCTTTGAGACTGCTGTTGTAAATGTGTTCAGTGAACAGGGAAGATGTTTTCAAAGAGGCAAAGGGAAGTTGATGTTGCCCCCTCATCAAATAAAGAACCTCCACAGAGAGGTGCACATCATGGAAAATGAAGTCATGGAGTGGAAAACAGATTAGTCAAAATGAACATCTGACCACAGGGGCTGGACAGTTAAGTTTAAACTAAAGAAGCATCAGAGAGCTGGATGGGCAGCTTGTGTGCCCAGGAGTTCAAGGCCAGCCTGAACATACTGAGACCTGTCTCCAGGAAAAGAAAAAGTCAGGGTATTTGAACAAAGATCAATAGAGATTATGTAATGTTTCTAAAAAGAAAAGGAAAAAGAATGAATGAACATGAAGACAGCATCTGAGAAATGCTGGGTCCATATGCACTCCAAAATGCAAGAGAACAAGCGTAGCCAAAAAAAATATTTGAAGAAATAATGGCTTCAAATTTTCCTGCAGAGTGGCTTTGGAGCGCCCAGCCACCTCCACTGCCCTACCTGGGGTGGGTGAGCCCCTGCAAGGCTGCCCAGCAGCAGCCCTTCACCTGTCCCCACACTCACTGCACATGCAGTCTGCACGGGTCGCACAATTCATGGTTCATTGCAAAATAAAAATGAGTGCTCCTTGAAGTTGGTGATGGTGCAGCATTAAACCCAGCCCAGGCAGCACCTGAGGCTGAGCTCTGTACCACCCTCAACTCACACCCCAGAGCCAGCCCTGCACATAGATTCTCGTTCTGATTTCTCACTAGAAAGGTGAGGACCATGCAGAAAAGGGACACGCACTGTCTCTGTTCTCCGCTGGATCCTGGCTCTTTCAGCGTGCCTGTCATGGTTGCCAGTGAGTGAGTCTGTCGGCCTCTGGACACTCCTTCAGGCCACGGTCTGCTTGGCTGTGAATAAACAGCTGTTTGTTGGCTTCACTGTATGACCTAGCTATGGCACTGTTCCCTTCGAAAGTGTTCCCTGCTTCACTGTTTTTTTTTTTTTTTTTTTTTTTTAATATTTATTTAGTTGCTTTAGTTCTACACAATGCAATGCATTTATGTTTACGTGGTGCTGAGGCTCGAACCCGGGCCGCGCACGTGCCAGGCGAGCGCTCTGCCGCTGAGCCACAACCCCAGCCCCTTCACTGTGTTTTAACGTGTTGTTCTTTTCAGCTTAAGCCTAATTATTTTACATTTACCTTGTACTTCTCAAGTTGCTTTCTCTATTATGTTGTCTACATCTATTTGGGCTGCTATAACAAAACACGGTCAACTAGATGGCTTCTATATCAACAGAAATTTATTTCTCACTTGGTATCGTGTCCAAGATTAAGGGGCTGGCAGAGTCAGAGTCCGCTGAGGGCCTGATCCCTGGTTCAGAGATAGGGACCTGTCCCTGTGTCTCACACAGTGGTAAGGACAAGCCAGCCCCTGTGCCTCTGCATGAGAGCACTGCCCCCAGTTGCAGGAGCCCTGTTTGGGGAGATGGCTATGATTGCGGTTGACTTCCGGCCATGGAGTTTTGGACATTGCCGCCCTCCGTAGTCTCACGAGACTTGGCCCAGGATCTCGAGAGACTTGGGCCGAGCGCGGAGCGGGTCGGGGCCATTTTGGTTGTTGGTTGTTTGCTGGTGTGTGGTACGTGTTAGAGTTGTTAGAGCCAGAGAGAGAAACTGACAGAACCCAGCCATGGGGGCTCAGGGCCTAATCCCCTCCCCAGAATCCCTCCTATTGCTATTCCTTGGGGGTTAGGGCTCAGCGTGTGAGTCTGGGGGACACAAACATTCTGACCACAGCATTTTATAAGCCCGGTGAGCAGAACTCCCTGTATCTCTGAGCTGACCTATCAGAGACACCTATTAGAGCACTATTTTCCACTTAGAAACAGCCCAGTATTAACCACTGCGGACAGCGCTTGTCTCTCAATAAGCACAGACATTTCTAGACCTCCAAACTTTTCACTGGGTTAGAAACTACCTGGGCTTTAGCCCGTTTCTGAAAAGCAGGTGCACCTGTCTGATCTTCTGCTTGGCTCACGATTACAGCAGGTGTGGGGCAGGTGGTGGTGAATGGACCGCATCTGGGGAAACTACCAAACATCTGTCCACCGTACACCTAATGAAAGAGGGACACTACTCACACCATGCAAGTCTTACTGAAGAGGGTTCAGGAGTAGAGACTGTAGACAAGTCCCCAATCCATTCAGTGGATTTAAGATGGAAGCTGAATTTTGTTCCCTCCCGCATAGAAGGGTGATGCTACGGATCAGGATCCACAGGAGATCCTAAGCTCTGCTTTGCTCATTCGCCCACGCTTCTGTCACTCAACAGGAATCACTGGGAATTAGGCGGTGCTTGAAATTCTTCTGATTTTTAAAGGGCTTATGACTTAGACGGCTTGCTAACTGCATGCCTGTGCATCTAATTCCATCTGCAGAAGTCTCCTCAAAACCTGAAGCTCCCAAGTTCTCTCTGTGAAACAACTTTCAGTCCTGAATTTCACAATGAGCATTTGGGGTGTTTCCTTGGCTGCTAGCAACAGGCCCCCAGTGGCTGAAGGCAAAGCCACCAACCACATTTCAAACGTGACAAGAGCCTCAGGAAACCCAATCACATGATCGGATCTACTGAGAACTCAACAGTGAGGCTGAATCAGGGGATGGGGGGACTCAGCATGTTAATAGCATACTCCACGGAACTCCCCCAGTCCTCGTCCCATAACTCACTTAGTGACTTTGGTGTCGTGACCCGAGCAGGGAGAGCCTGGCTGAGTGAGCTCTGCTCGCCGTAACACAGTTCCGTGCTGAGTGCGAAACTCACCACTCCAAACCAGGGTCACAGTCCTCAGGAGAGAGTCAAAGCCACTGAGCCAACAGACTGCTGTAGAAAGTTTATTAAAAACAAAACAGACAACACGGAAACGTCTCTCGGCCACAAGGCTCCAGGACGCCACCACCAGGCCCGGGAGAGCAGCAGCAGCAGCGGGAGCAGCTGGCGTGCTGACCAGCAGGAACCTGCCCAGTGCAGCCCTGAGCGCGGCTGGTCATCTGCTGCGACACACCTGCCTGCCAGATGTCAGTGAGATGTCACCACCCCTGACTTGACTCTCTTTAAAACTTCTGACATTTTAGTTCTGATGAGAACTTTGGCTGAAGTACGATTTCAGATGAAATACCAAGCACTGTCTGTGACTTAGTTTTCCATTGTATGGAAAGATTTTAACCTCTACCGTCTGTCTTCTAAGTGACACACTCCGTGACAGGAGGGAGGAGACACCTGGCAAAGCCACCCAGCTCCCGCTGAGCCCCTCCTGTCCCCGTTACCCAGGGGTCCACTTTGTGACTGTGAGCTCATCAGGTAAGTGGACCGTGGCGTCATGACCCCCTCCTGTCCCCGTTACCCAGGGGCCCACTTTGTGACTGTGAGCTCATCAGGTAAGTGGACCGTGGCGTCATGACCCCCTCCTGTCCCCGTTACCCAGGGGCCCACTTTGTGACTGTGAGCTCATCAGGTAAGTGGACCGTGGCGTCATGACCCCCTCCTGTCCCCGTTACCCAGGGGTCCACTTTGTGACTGTGAGCTCATCAGGTAAGTGGACCGTGGCGTCATGACCCAGGCTTGCAACCAGCAGCACTGTCCGCTCCTGGGTCGGCGGGGCTGAGGGGCTTGGGCTGGGATGACCTAGGCAACACAGAAACGTGGGGTCCTGTGACGTGCATGTTTACAACAGGTGACATCTGACTGGCGCTTTCAAAACTCCACCGGAGAAGAAAAAGGTCGCTGCTCCTGGACACCCGTCCACAGCTGCCCAAGAGGGCGGAGACCGCTGCCGAGGGCTGTCCACGGCCGGCCTCGCCCAGGGGTGCCAGCACCTTCCAGTGGCTGACCCCCAAGCCCCGCTGTTCAGGTCCTCAGGGACGACACGTTCGCACACTACGCTCAGCGAAGCCTCTTCAGAGAGCAGTGCCACCACGTGGGCCAGGGGGGACTGGGCACGAGCAGGCTCCGGGACTGGAGCAGAGAGCAGGGCCGCTCGGGCTCCGTCCTCCCGCCTCCCGCCGACACCTCCTCACAGAGAGACACCTGTGCTCCATCACGTTAGTGTGGCAGGAAGCCCACAGCTGTCCCCGGGCTGTCACACAATGATAAAGGAGACAACAGGAAGCGCGAGGGGCGCGGGGCGAGGACAGCGACCACGGCCTGTGCCCACGGCGAGGTGCAGGTGAGGACGGGGCGGGCCTGCCGCGTCACCTGCTGCGCACCACCTGTTTCGCGCTCCTGCACGTGCCAGTCACCGGGAGAGACCCCAGGGGCGTGACACGAATGCTACCAGCCACCAAGGGCACTCTGTGGATCACCACCCGTCACGGAGTCCCCAGGCCACAGCCTCGAGGACAGCAGCAGGACACACCTGAAAGGTGCGGACGGGGTCTCGGGTGCTCCACAGGACAGACGCCGGGGAGGCAGCGGCACTTAGGTCAGGGACTTCCTCTCCAGGGCGCAGGCGGCCGGCGGGCGAGCGGCGCTCCGCATCCCGCACAGGGCACCACGCCCTCCTGGTCGGCCCTTCCGCATCAGCGTCCAGCAAGGACGGTGCCCGGGACGGCCGGAGGTGGCAGCTGAGAGGCCCCGGGAGCACCTGCTGGTGAGGACAGCCAAGACACGTGTGGTTAGAAAGTCACAGACCTCAGACAGCAAGCTCAAAGGAACGGTGACCTGGACGACCCCTCGCGGCCCTCACACGTCAGGGTGCAGCTCCTGCAGGAGGCAAGCACCCCGAGATCAGGGAGCCACCGCGCACGGAGACTGCGTGCAGAGGGCAGAGGAAGCCCGGGCGCTGGCCACCAGCCGCCACCGGAGCGTTTCTAAGCAGGGTGGATCTCAAGATGCAGGAGACGGGGGTAGACTAGGGCGTCTGGCAATGACGGGGGTGGCGGTGCTGGGCTTCAGTGTTAGATTGGGATCTGGGAAAATGGACGAGGCAGGACAGTGGTCAGGATACCGCTTCTCCTGTTTGACTTGCTACCACATTACCAGGTGACCGGCTTCTACAAGGACATGGAGGAAGGCCTCTTACAGGACCGTCGTGTGAGGTTGTGACCTGTGCTGACCAGCTCACCTAATGCCGGTGAACAGCGATCGTTCCCGTCTGACCTGGCAGGAAGCAGACCCAGAATGGCCAGGTGACTTCCCCACTGTCACACAGCAAGCCCAGGCCCAGTTTCCACATTAACTGGCACTACAGGACCTTGAAGTCCTCCAAACAAGGGTGTGGCCACAGGGTTCCCCAGATCACGGCTGCCACGTGCAGGCGCATGACCAAACCTTGAACCTCAGTCCTGTGTTCCAAGTCACCAAGTGACTGGTGTTCTCAGAGGTCGGGACCTGAGAGCTACCACCCCCTGGTCTCAGGGGCTCCGTCTGATCACATGAGCACTGGTCGAGTGTCACAGGCGGACAGGACGGGGGCAGGCGCGGTGCAGCAGGGGACCCAGGGCTGGGTCCCCGGTGGTGCAGGCCTGGGCACCACTGCTGACCCCCAGGTCTAATCCTTGCCTCTGCGCGGACATCACGTCGACACAGAGCCCCCTCAAGGTGAAGCACTTGGGTCAGAGGCTTCGTCCCCTGCAAGTGCTACTGCGATGTCAGGGGACACCTCTGCACCTTGTTCACCGGACCAGGAAAACCCGCGGAAATGCTTTCCTTCCGCAGCCTCCACACACAGACGCGGGCCTCACGGTGCCCTGTGGTCGCTGTGCGTCACTGGGTGTCCCTGCTGCCGTGGGCCAGACGTGTCTCCTAAAGCCCACACACTGAAGCCCCGACTCCGAGACCTCAGCACCATGTGGAGAGGGTCTTTACAGAGGTGACGGAGTCACAGCAGGGCCACCAAGAAGGGCCCCCATCCCACGTGGGCGGGGAGGAGGCAGGACAAGGACTGGGGTGGGCAGCCCGTGGGAACCCTGGGCGGGTCGGCGTGCGCAGCAGGAGCGAGGTCCTGGGGCCAAGCCAGCACGCAGCCCCGCCTCGTCACGCACCTCGTCACGCAGCCCTGGCCCGTGGAGGCTCCTGCGACCTCGTGCCCAGCAGAAGCGGAGCAGGGCAGCCCCAGTGGGGTGGCAGCTGCCCCCACTGCCATCTCACTGACGCCAGCGACGGGCCTTCCCTGTAACCGTGTGGGGCAGCAGTGCCAACAGCAGTGCCAACACTCCGTCCTCGGGCACTGAACTCAAGGTCTGTGTAAACAGTAGTCGATCACTAAGTGCACCCTCCAGGGAAAGAGAGGAGCAGACAGAGCCCATTCCCCACTGCCACCTCCACCGGGTCCCCAGCTCAGACAACCTACTTGGGGTCCACGGAGCACTCTCCCAGGACAAGGGTGGTCCGTGACGCCACACTCCGTCCTCTGGAAAAGGAGGCGCGTCCGCCCGCGTCCGCGCCGGCGGGAAAGGAGAAGGGGCATGCAGCACGGCGCGGCCAGCCTCAGCTCCTGGCACGGGGCTGGGCTCACAGCTGCAGCCTGGAGTGGGGGGACAGAAATCCGGAGCAGGCACCTCGGGGTCCCCAGGGACACGTGTTTGCCCTCAGGTGGCTCGTGCCGCCCGTCTGCAGCAAGCACCAGCAAGAAGGGACAAGGTGCACTGGTGGCCACCTGGGCTCAGAACTGCAAGCCAGGCAGCCTGGTCAGCGTTTGTCCACAGACAAGGCCAGCGCTTGCTCCTTGGTAACATCCCACAGCCTCCCCTTCCCGCGCCTTCAGTGACCTCATCCCCCGCCCAGCTCCACCTGATCAGCCAGCTGCCCCTCAAGCACAGCGGGAGGCGAGGACTGTGTCTTTAAGAAGCATCAATGGGTCCTGTCCCCAGCTGTGCCTTTTCTTCCTTCTAGCAAGGATGCTCCTCCCCGGCCACTCCCTCAGTGCTCCAAAGCCGGCTGCAAACCTGCCTTGCTGGTGCCCCTCCTGAGACCACCCCAACCTCTCCACCCTGCTTTTGCTTCTGCCCAGCACAATGCACACATTACTATGTGGTTCTGCTCGGTGTCCGGCCCCTGGAACACAAGCTGCCCTGGGGGGGGGCTTGTTCTGCTCTGGTGGCCACTGACCACCAAGAGCCCAGCAGAGTTCCCGGCACATGGGTACTTGATCGGAGTGAGCGAGTTAGCCTGTGAACACAGCACACTATAAAGAAAAACACAGGCGCAGTCAGCTGAAACACAGCTTCACGCTGCTCCTCCACCAAAACTAAAGCCACCTCTCGCGGGACAGGTGCTCGTGGACACATGTTCGGTTTTAATGAGAAACCGTTTACAACTCATTGCATGTGAAATCCAGCCCGTGCTGCCAGCACCTTGGTTCCCGAACAGGACGCATAATGAAGGCCAGTGAGACACGACTCTCATGCCACACCCTACACTCCCAGACTGATGCAGTATTTGTAGAAAACCTGAAAAAACCCCACAACTGTGTCAAGCCAAATCTTCAGAAATGAAAGTTGACATATCCTATGTGCAAAAAAAGACACTTCCCTAAACTCTTGTGATTTGCTCTTTTTTAGATTGCTTGAATATGCAGAAGTTACCAATGAGTTGTGCAAACAAAATGGCTACAGTAGTAATTTAGTCCCTTCTGCCTCCTCCCTGACCCCACTCATCCTGGGTGACGCTCCACAGAGAACAGAGCCCAGGCCCTGTCCTCAGGGTGGGCTGGTGGGATCAACCACATCAGCCAAACTAAAAGCCCTTTCCCTCAACCAACATGAATAAACCTGAGTGAACGGCACTACAATTTGGAGAAAGAACAACAATGATTTGTTTCATGATAAAGAGTTGGAAGAAATGTTTAGGTATCAATGAGTTCATGTATAAATAAACCAGAACTAGGCATTGAAAGTGTTTCTAAACAAAATGAACATGTAGATTGTAGCTTTTGGTGTTAACTGCTTTGACCCATATCAGGAGTTGGCAGAACTCAACTTGTGGGCCAGATTCAACGTGAGGCCTCCTTTGTAAATAAAGTTTTATTGGAAACTGCCACATTCAATTGCTTACATGCTGTCACGATTCTTTCAGCTACAACAGCACGGCTGAAGAGCGGCCACAAACCACAACATGGCCTGCAAAGTCAGAAATGCCTCCTATCAGCCCCTTCCTGGGGGGGGTCTGCCCAGCCAGAGGGTCTCACTTGGTCCTCCTCAGCTCACAGGGTCCTGGGGGAAGGGCAGGCCTCGGGGGCGGAGTCGGAACCCACACCTCACACACCACACTGCCTCATCTCACCCCAGCGTCAGAGGACAAATGCTTGGAGATGTCCCTTTCCCTGGAACATGCCAGAATGAGCCAGGAGAGCCTCACCAGGCAGCTCCTGTGGCCCGTCAGAGGTGACCACAGACTGGACCCAGCCTGCAGACAGGAGGACTTATGCACCCCCAACTAGCCTCCTGCAGGAGGCCACGCATCCAGTCCCTGGGGTGGCAGTTCCCAGACTTGGGCCCACGTCTGAATCCCACGGGAGCTTTTCAAGACAATGTCCTGTTCCACCTACACCAAGAGGAGGGATGCGGAGTCGGAGAGGGGTTGGACCAGTGAGGGGAGCTGCGCAGTCTCGGGGGTGGAGTCCATGGTGGTATGGAAAGGTTCATGCAGAATTCTTTCAGTTCCATATATTGCAGGATTTTCAAAACAAGATGCTAGAGGGGCTGGGGCCGGGGCTCAGTGGTAGAGCACTTGCCTTGCACGCGTGAGGCACTGGGTTCTATCCTCAGCACCACATGTAAATAGATAAAGGTATTGTGTCCATCTACAACTAAAAAAAAAAAAAAAAAAAAAAATTAAAAAAAAAAAAAAAAGATGCTAGAAAAGAAAGACATGACTCGTTCCCAAGCAACATCAACTAAATCAGAATACCCAAAAATGAGACCGGGAAGCTTACGTGTAAAGGTTCACGCAGGGACTGATCTAGTGATCCAGGAAGGTGTGCGGGTGCTGGAGAGGAGAGTGCTTGCTGTGCCGAGAGGGCCAACCAGTGGCCAGGGACCCCAGGGCCCCAGGATGGCAGGACAGAGCCACAGCAGCTGTGAAGGTCCGCGCCCAGCCTTCATGCGGTCTCCTCTGCATGTCACGCGACGGCGCCCTCCTTGCTGAATTTGTTCTACAAAATGTGTTTTTTTTCCCCATTGAAAATGTGATGTCGACATGCAATGGGTCTACTTCTGTTTTTATATCATTACATATTTTTAATTTATAATTAATAATGATTTATGTTTTTAAATATTTTAATTTATCCTTTTAGATTATCATTTCAATAAACCCATTTATCAGTGGGTCTAGTCCTGTTTTTATATCATTAAATATTTTTAACTTATCCTTTTAAATGTCTAAAACAGTAGGTATCAATTGCTATCACCCACGTAAACAAAAGCTCCCTGGGGCCCTATAAAAAATATTAAAATCTGTTAATCTGGGCAATACATGGAAGGGTAAAAGGTCAAGTGCTGGGTGCAGAGGCCCTGGACCGCTGACCAGCTGACCCACTGGCTTCACAGTGAATTAATCCCTGTGGGCGGGGCAGCCAGGCCCTCCTCAGAGGCCCCAGGAGCCATGGCATGAAGTCCAGCGGTGCCCACAGCTGGGGGCCCACATCAAGGGTGGCTGCCGCTCCTGTCACCACCATTATTTAGCTAGAAGTGCCCAGGGGAAGCAGCATTTGGAGAGAATGAATTTGAAAAATTAAGCTCATGTTCACTGGGGGGGGGGGTCACTTGTAGAAAATTAAAGTATCAGGCAAATAAAGTGTCATCATAGTTCCTCCAGCAGCTCTCACGCTGGACCCGCCGGCTGGCTCAAGTCCTGTGTGGGGACACTTCTGTGTGGGGAGGCCCTGGTTTGCCCTGGGGGCACTGGGGATGGTCAGGGGCTTCTGCAGTTAAAACCAGCAGCCCCACAGAAAACAAGTAGTATTTCACAACTCAGGGCAAGAAAGTAGTCTAAACAAACTCGTTAAACAAACTAATTTTAAAACCAAAGCTTGGGGCACAATGACCCGCAGCTTACATCAAACCATCTCAGTAAGTCCTTTCACTTTTTATTGCTGCCATTCTGACACTCTGACAGCACAGTGACAAGGCCATCGATCTCACCTTTGTTCTCTCCTTCTAGCTGTGTGGCTTCACAAGCAGGTCACACACCACTTTCCTCCTCAAGAACCCTGGTGTTCACCACCTGTGCACACACCAGCACAGCCACCAGAAAACTCATCTCCACCTTCCTCCTGGCCACACCTGGCTGCTCACCACTGTGCTCTGGACCGCTCCCCCGCTGCCCCGGGGTCTATCCACTGCCTCTAAAGAGTTGGTAAACACTCACCAGATGTCCCCTACAGGGCTCTGCCAGTCTCCATGAGCAGAAGTCCATACACGCTGTGGGAAACCAAGGCCATCTGCTAGCTAGGCAACACAGATTCACTTCTGGGTCTGGCTGACCCAAAGCCAACACCTGACACCAGTGAAGGTGGACACTTCCGTACTAGTGCAAAGACACAGGGTCACAGGCAACCTCAGGCCCCTCTCTTTACCGTCTTTGGTTTATCTGATAACGACCACTAAGTACAGGCTGCATAATCTGGAACTGAACAGCCGGCCCCCAGGTGTGACATTTAATAGGCAACCATGACCCTGGCGAGGAAGAGAGGCTCTGCTGTAGCTTTTTGCTAATCTTGATCCAAGAGCACATTCACACCTCAGTTGCCACTGGGAGGCCTGCGCTGATCTGCCCCTGGGCCCTGGGACAGGAAGCGGCCCTCCAGGGAACGAGGACCAAGATACCTTATTTGTTGTTACATCTGCTATAACTTTATCAAACAGTTCCTTTGTTTACATCTTATTAATGGAAAATCTAAAAATACAGAGGTTCCTTTGGCAGGCTGTCTTAGAGCTTTAAACTGCATCTCATAAAAAAAATACAACTTTATGCCTATTTGTAGACTATAGATGTAGTTTATTTGTAAATCATAAAGTAAATTGGTAATAATGATTCACAACAGGCTAATAAAAAAAAAAACAGCGGGATAAAAGATGTTTAGTCATTGAACTCAAAGCTGCGGACATCTGCGGCTCAATTTCCCTAGGATGTCATTTTCCTTGAAGAATGACAAAGGCAGAACACAGGAACCACTGATAGAAAAGGAACAGAGTGCCCGGAGGTGCCACTCACCTCTCCAATGCCACCCTCCACTTCTAAGGTGCACTTTTGAGCCTTGGTCTCCACCCAACTCCCGGGAAGCCACTCTCACAGGCAGCCCCAGCAACTGCCTGTCCTCAGCCCAGGAGTCCCTCTGCCCAGCAGCTGGAGGCCTCTCAAAACAGAAGTCAGGGTGCTGGGTGTGGCTGGGTGGTGGAGCCCTGGCTTGGTATGCCCAAGGCCCTGGGTCTGAGCCCCAACACTGCAAAACATAAATAAAAACAGAAGTTAGATCACATCATTCCTTGGCACAAAAGACTCCCAGGATCCTGAAGAGAGAAGGCTCAGAGCGGCTGAGAGCCTGCAACTCTGAATCCAGCCTCACTGGCCTCCCTGCCTCCTCAGCCCTGCTCCCTCTTCCTGAGTCTGTGCTGGACACCTGGACTCCTCCGGGCCTTTCTCAGAGCGGCTTCCGGTGGCCACCCACCCTGTCTGAGAGCCCCTCTTCTCCTCCCCCACAGTCAGCAGCCACCACATGATAACCCTGGTGAATGTGTGGATGCAGGACCTCACCTGTTTGGCCGAGCTCTCTGATGGCAGGGATGTTGTCACTGTCCTCTGGTTTGCTACTCTGTCCCTGGGGCCTGAGGAGTCTGGCACAGGGTTACATGAATTTCATGGCACTTCAATGTTTCTCTCTTCTCTGAATGCATCAGTAAAACTGGCAGTTTTGCCACAACCTAGCTGGACCGCGGCAGCTACTCCCTACCTGTTGTGCCTCCTGGGAGTTACAAAACCCACTGTTTTTCACAACCTGCAAATGTCACTCAACTCTCCATCTGCTACCGTGGGTTGGGAAAGGGACAAAGCTGCTGACACCATCAGAACATTTTAACTCACTTCATCACAGGCATTTCTCGCAAGATGTGATATAAAAACTTAAGACTCATTAAAAATAAAAGATGAAGGAAAACCTGTCAAGAACAACAAATTCTTTTGACAAATTTAAGCATTTGTTTTAGATAGTGATTGTTGGGACTTTCCGGACGCTGTCTGCCAAGGGCGATGGGCTCTGGTTGCTTACCACACCCTGTGGAGGACTGGGGCTAAGCAGGGGGTGTGGCTATGACGTAATGTGAGAGTCGGAACCGCCCTGCTGGTCAATGATTGGTTATATTTAGGCCTTTATAAGTACAGTTCACCTTTCAATAAATTCGAGTTTTAGCATTGCTTTCTACCAAACTCCCCAGTGTGACATGGTGTCCGTCAATCAGGCGGGGGTAAAGACACTCGGCGACTTTTTGCCCGTTAAGCCTATCTTCGCCAGGTAAGCTACTTTAACTCTTTCTGCTGGCAGACGGAGCCCCCTTTAGGGCCCAAAAAGGGGGGTAGCTTTAGACCTCGGCCCCATTAATAAGTAACGCAGCAGTCTTGGCAGTTGGCGCCCAACGTGGGGCACAGAAAACAAAAGAGAATTATTGATAGGCTTAGCAAATGGTTAGAGACGCAGCGTCTCTCTGGCAAAAGTAACCTCTAATATGGGGCAAGCTTTAATATTTAAGAAATCTCAGGACCCAGCCCTCGAGGCATGGCGATGTATTTTAAAAAAGCAAGGTCTCCACATTTCTGATTCTCAAGCTGAGAAAATTTGGAGCTCATTAACATGAGCGGCTCCCTGGCTCCAAAGGCTGATTATAACGCATGGAAGACATGGCACCGTGTGGAACAGCTTTTAAGGTAGAGAGAAAATAAATATGGGGAAATTCCACCTCCGGGAGTTTATCCAGTGTTATCCGCCCTAAAAGCATGCTCTCTCATACAACCAATAAAAAAATCTGCAAAAGCCATAGATCAGACACCTCAAATTATAAAAATTGAGGTGACAAAAGGGGCCCTACGGAAAAATAAAATATCTAAATCTAATCTCTCCCGGTCCGGGGAATTAAACAGCCCCTCCCGGTCCGCAGATTTAGAGAAGCCTAACCACTCTCTAGAAGTAGAGAAATCTGGCCATCTCTCCCACTCCACGGAATTAGGAAAAACTAACAATCAGGAACTTACAGCATCTCCCTGGGAGAGCATGCAAAAATTCCCTGAGGACAAAGGCCATCGGCCACATGGCTCACCACCCCGCGAGTGGGATCCGCCATTTTACGAGCCCATACCTTCCGGGCCATCCGCGCCACCGCTTTTCCAGGAGGCGCCAGTTTCACAGCAGCTGCTACCGCCCCCTAGAAGGCTTTCACCTGTAATGGCGTTTCCAGTTAATCTAAATCCTGGAGGAAATAGGCCGAATCTTTGGTACCCCTGGGAGACTCAAGAGTTAAAAGAGTTAAAAAAAAGTGGTGTCAGAAGACGGTCCCAACTCCCCATGGGCAAAATGCATTTTATCCAGCCTGGCATATCATCCCTACATGACTAAAGACTAGAAAGATCTAGCCAAGGCTGTACTTCTAGGACCTTTATTTATAAAGTGGTGTGCATTGTAGGAGCCCTGTTTGGGGTGATGGCTTAAATTGTGGTTGACTATGGGCCATAAGGATTTGGGCATTGTCGCCTTCCGTAGTCTCACGGGACTTGGCCTGGGATCTCGCGGGACTTGGCCCGGGATCTCGAGTGACTTGGCGGAGATTGCTGATCAGGTCAGCGCCATTTTGGTGGTGTGTGTGGCGCGTGTTAGTCATTGTTAGAGCCAGAGAGAAAAGTTATCAGAATAAAAAGCTGTTTGCCTCCAGTTTGCCTCTGAACTTCTTCCCGCGGCTTCGTTGCTCCAAGCGGCCATCACTTCAGGTGACAACAGTGCATATTTTACTGATGAATGCCATATGCAGGCAGAGAAAAACCGATCTATAAATCCTCCCATACCAATAACCTTTGAGATGCTGACAAGAGTTAATGACCAATATGCCATGGGCGTTCAAACCGGCAGCAATACCAGCCCCTTACCGAGAGCAGGTGCGGGTTTTAGGGCTGACAACATGGAAAAAGCTAGAGGAAGGCCCTACAGAGCCTCCTATAACTGAAATCACTCAAAAAGCTAATGAGGATCTGGCCACATTTATTGAGAGAGTGGAAAAAAGCCTTCAAAGGAAATTTCCACCTGGTACTCTGAGAGATCAATTTGCAAAAATGCTAGTTTGGAAAGAGATGACTACAGATCACAAACTGGCCTGTGCCGGATTAAAAGATAGATCTATGGGGAGATAGATTATTGCCACCAAAGATGTTGGTTCTCATACTCATCAATCTCAAGTCTTAACAACCGCCCTTAATGCCCATACTGAGGTACTAACAACAGTTTTAAATGGAAAAGGGACCTGTTTTAAGTGTGGACGACAGGGCCATTTTAAAAAAGATTGCCCCAATGGCCTTGGTCGGCCCCCAAAATGCTCCCCTGGCCAGATTCAGAGCCCAGCTGCCCCTAGAACACTTTGTCCTAGATATAAAAGAAGATATCATTGGAAAAAAAAATTGCAGATCTAAATTTGATATTCAGGGGAAACCTTTAAACTCCTAGAGGGGCATCCTCCAGCCCCGTTACACCAAGGAGGTTCCCCTGCTCACAGTCCCCCTAAGGTCCATTGGACAGTTCCTATTGTTCCAGAGATTAGACTAAAGATAGATATTTATATATCAGGAAAGAAATTTCGTTGCCTAATTGATACTGGGGCAGATCGTACTATACTAAGGAAGGAAGAGATTCCACCTCAATGGGAACTAATTCCAGGCCCCAATTACTCGGGGTAGGTGGAAACACTCATTCAGAAGAAACCACAGATTGGCTTAGATGGAGAGACATAGACGGAAATCAAGGGGAAGTTCGCCCCCTTGTGGCCCCTAGATTAACATCTAATTTATTAGGCCAGGACATCTTAGGAAAAGCTGAAGCTTACATTACTACAACCCATAGAGAGCTTCAAAATGATATATTAATTAAAGATACAGGGAGAAAAACTTCCAATCATCAAATAGGTCTCACCCCCAATCCTAAGGGCCACTGCTCCCCAAGTTCCTGCTATTCAATGGCGAGATGGCCCCCCAATCTAGGTCGAGCAGTGGCCCCTTCCTACTGAAAAACTAAACCATTTGAAGGCAATTGTCCAAGAACAGTTAGCCCTAGGACACATTAGACCCTCTCTTAGCCCATGGAACAGTCCTATTTTTGTTATACAAAAGGCCACAGGGAAATGGAGGATATTACAAGACCTCCAAAAAATTAATGATAGGATGTTCATTGTTGGCACACCTCTGCGTGGCCTCCCCTGGATCCCTTCTATTTCAAGAGATTTAACCTTAATTGTTATTGATATTAATGATTGTTATTTTTCAATACATCTTCATCTGGATGATTATGAAAAGTTTGCTTTTTCTATCCCTTCTATTAACTTTCAAAGGCCAGATAAGCGATATGAATGGATAGTTCTCCCTCAAGGTATGGCTAACAGCCCAGCTTTTTGTCAACATTATGTTTCATGTCTCCTGTCACCATTAATGAAAAAAATCGCAGCTCACCCTATATGTTTATATAGATGACATCATCCTGGGAGCTGCTGATGTCCAGCAACTGGGCTCAGCTTACCTGACCCTTCGAGAGCTCTTAGAAAAAGGAAGATTACACATATCCAATGACAAGGTCCAAACTATTCCTCCTTCAAAATATTGGGGACAAAACTTAGCCTAGACTCGGTTTGTCCTCGCAAACCTCAACTAGTCATTCAAAAATCTTACTCCTTGGCAGAGTTACAGAAGCTATTAGGAGAGCTAAACTGGTTAAGACCATGGCTTCATATCTCTACTAAAGATTTATTACGTCTCTTTGAGTTGCTACGGGGAAAATCCCCCTCGGATGTGATTATACTAAAAAAAAAGGTCATCTGTCAATATTACAAAAAGTCCAAAATGCCCTCAATTCAGCCCAATTGGCTCGATACCAACCAAAGCAACCTCTATATCTGTGGATTTTCTCAGGTGCTAAGCTCCTTACAGCTCTTCTCACCCAGATGGGTAACCCCTTACAGTGGATACATTCCTCTGTGGGAGGAACACCTCAAGTTTATTCCCAATTAGATCAATTAACAGATCTTATAATAAAAGGGAGAGATACATCATTGAGGCATTATGGAAAAGACCCAGATATTTTAACAATTCCTTACCGTTTGTCAGACTTTGAGTGGATACGGAGAAACAACCCTAGAGTCTCCTATGCTTTAGAAGGATTTCTAGGAAAAGTTGACTGTCATTACGGGTCAACCAAATGGACCTCTTCTTTTCCCAAGCTGGAGTGGACTCCCCCCATCTTTTTTTCCATCAAGCCACTCCCCAAGGCAGTAAATGTCTTCACAGATGGTGGAAAAGAAGGGTCAGCAGTTGTAGTTTTTCACCCATCCTCAGGCCAAAGGACACAATACTTTAAAGCAGTTACTAGTTCTGCTCAATTTAAAAAATTATATGCTGTTACATTAGCCTTGACCCATGTCCAAGAGCCTATGAATCTTTTCTCAGATAGTTTATATGTAATTAACCTATTACCTACTCTAAATGCATCATATATAAAGATAGATAATAATCCTATAACCCCTTTGATGATTCAGGTTTGATCCCTGTTAAAGGGGCATAATGAGCCTATTTTCCTCCAACATCTTAGGGGACATCAAGGCTTATCTGGGCCCCTGTCTGAGGGAAATCAGGCCGCTGACCATTTGGCCACCACAGGTGTATTAACAGTTACAGTCCTATATCAACAAGACCTTCAGTTAGCCCAAGGTCTTCACGACCTTACTCATTTAAATTGGAGAAAACTACATAATTAAATTTCCTTTAGTTCCTATAAAAGATTTAAAAAAGATTGTAAGGACATGTAAGTCCTGTTTGCCCTTCTTACAGGTCCCACCTCTCCAGTCCCCTAGGGTAAATCCCAGAGGCCTACGTCCCAACGCTGTCTGGCAGACTGATGTAACCCATTATGCGCCATTTGAAAAATTAAAATATGCATTTATGTCCATAGATACTTATTCACATGCTTGTTGGGCCACGGCACACTCTGGAGAAAGGGCTAAACATGCTGAAAGTCACTTTTTACAATGCTTTGCTATTCTTAGATTGCCAAAACAGGTTAAAACCGATAATGGACCCTGTTTTGTGAGCAAATCATTACAAAAGTTCTTCCAAACATGACATATTAAACATACCACAAGGATCCCATATAACCCAAAAGGACAAGCCATCATAGAGAGACATAATAAAACCCTAAAGGGCCAATTAATAAAACAAAATGGGGGAAGCAACCCCCATGACCAGTTGAAAACAGCTATGCTTACTTTAAATATTTTAAAATTTTTCCAAACAGCAGCCTCTGTCTGCGTTTCAAAGACACTGGTCTAACCAAACGCCTTATGTAAAGGTTGAGGTCCGATGGAAGGACCCATTGGCTGGATTCTGGAGAGGTCCAGATCCGTTAATAAGTGCTGGCAGAGGTTTTGGATGTGTCTTCCCAATGGGAGAACAAAACCCTATATGGCTGCCTGCCAGAGATCTCAAATACTGCCAATCCGACCAAAATGACTACCCAGGAGCACAAGCTCTTGAGGGGTGATCCTTTCTTTTTTCCACAGAAATGAGAAGAAAGAAAAAACACCATGACAGATCTCCTGTCCTGTTGTGATTAAACTTCTCATCACATCCATTCCAAAATTCATCAAGAACACTTCTTGGACTCCTTCTTTGTCAGTATCTCAACCCTCTGCGATGAGAGAAGAGGGACTGTGCCATTCCTGTGACAACTGTCTGGACTTTGTGCTAGACGGCTTCCTTTGGACTCTGAGAGAAGAGCGTTATATCTGTGACAATTGTCCGGACTTTATGCTAGAGAGAAGAATGCTATTCCTGTGACAATTGTCCGGACTTTATGCCAGAAGGCTTCCTTTAGACTGAACTGAATGGGTGGACTTTCTCCCTTTGGTGAAACCCCTGATTGTCATTGTTTTTGTGTTCACTTTTAGCCCTATATAACTAACCAGATTGATACAGCTGGGTGGTCTGCTGTCATGCTGAGCTAAAGCCCTACAGGCTTGGCCATGGTCCTTAACAAGATGCGGAGGTTTGCCATCCAGTCAAGCCTTCCCAAAGGTGACTGTCCTGTCCCGTGTCCTTCCCCTGGCCACATGCTGGCCCTGGGTATGTCCACCTGAAGTGCTAGAGTGGTAGCCAATGACGGGTAAGATTTTTCCCAGAGAGGAAAAACAACCTAAACAGGCACACTCTTGAGTGAGATGGACACCCTAATTTTCGAAATACAAGATGGGACATCCCATTTTTAAAATATAAAATGGAGAAGCCCCATTTTGAAAAAAACGAAAAAGGGGAAATGTTGGGACTTTCCGGACGCTGTCTGCCAAGGCGATGGGCTCTGGTTGCTTACCATGCCCTGTGGAGGACTGGGGCTAAGCAGGGGGTGTGGCTATGACGTATCATGAGAGTCGGAACCGCCCTGCTGGTCAATGATTGGTTATATTTAGGCCTTTATAAGTACAGTTCCCCTTTCAATAAATTTGAGTTTTAGCATTGCTTTCTACCAAACTCCCCGGTGTGACATGGTGTCCGCCAATCAGGCGGGGGTAAAGACACTCGGCGACTTTTTGCCCGTTAAGCCTATCTTCGCCAGGTAAGCTACTTTAACTCTTTCTGCTGGCAGAAGGAGCCCCCTTTAGGGCCCAAAAAGGGGGGTAGCTTTAGACCTCGGCCCCATTAATAAGTAACGCAGCAGTCTCGGCAAGTGATTCCCACAGACTTCCACCAGCTCTGTTATGTGAGTAGATTGCAGAGTGAAAATAAAGCTCAGCGTTGACTTTTAAGGTCTTGTTTAGACTGCCACTCACTTACTACCACCATTAGCAAATAATGAATACAGTCAAGCAAGCATGCTGTTCCAGAATATCAGCTACACTCGGAAAAGCCTGAGCAAGAAGTCCCAGCTTCATGTACCATGCGAGAATTCATTTGCTCAGGGAACAAATAAAGCCAGAGTAAGGCCATGCCAGGCCCTGTGACTTGGACAGTAAGGCTATATTCAAAATTTCATTTTATATCAATCACATAACTATACTAATGGCCACACTGCAACAAATACTTAGCTGGGCTAGTGACTAGCCAACTGATCCTTTGGAAGCCAAGGTAACCTTGCCTGACAATGACAGAAAGTAAAATGTTGTGGGACGTCTGGCAATGTATCCTGAGGGTGAGAACTCTCAACAACCAAGAAGCAGTATGTAATCACCCTCAAGGCACAAAAGGTCTGCTACAACACAGCCTCTGCACTCTCCAAGTTTTTTCCAGTGTCAACATTCCAGGGCCACGGTATTTCTTGTTACAGTTTAGCCCATTTGTGTCCCATCATCCCGATGTGGGTGGGACACCTACAAAAACTTAAGTTTGGCAACAAGTGTACTTCATCTGGTGACTCAGAAATAATCATCATGTTCAAAGAACCGAAAACCTGGGGCTTAATGGGTTAGGAGTATTAGGAATCCCTTAAAAGTTTAGATTTTATATTTTAAAAGCCTTGCTTTTTTTTTTTTTTTTTTTTGCAAAAATGGAACATGGGTTAACAGCGCTCCAGGCAAACATGCTGGGCCTTGAACAGAATGGACCTCCAGAGTTCCTGCAGCAAAAGCGGACGAGGCACAACCCAAAGCAGTGGCCACAGGCCCTTCAGCTCTCCCCTGGGTCTAAGGACCCAATGCTGCTGCAGCCATTTGCTGGTGCTGTGATTCGCTGTCCTGCGCCAGGGGAAGTTTTCTGAACAACAGATTAAACGTATCACACAGCTGCTGCAGCTTCAGCCGGGTCTACACAAGGCTCCCAGCAGACAGGACTGCTGACAGAGGGCTCCCCAGTCACAGGGACCAGCCACTTGTTCTATGCAGCAGTTACACATTTCTTTCAATAAAAGCACTCTTGAGGAAATAAGCACAGATTGGTAGGGAGACTCCAAATTTGAACTACATGGAACATGCTGCCGCCACATCCTTACTGTAACAACTCTAAAGCCCCAGAGTCCTCGTGAGACCTGCAGAGTGCCGAGAGTACACTGGGCACTGACCCGGCTCCACGCCACACTGTGATAGGCTGAGCTCCCATCACTGACACCATTAAAATCAGAACTACGAGAGATTTGGGGTACAAAGGATCACAAAATGAAACCTGACAGTACACATAACTACAGCACTCAAAGCATTCAGAATTCCTATGATTTGAATGCTACATTAGTAATCTTTAAGTAACTTCAGTACTGAAGGATTTTGATAGGGAAAAAAAAATCTATGCCAACATACAACAGATCTGTCATTTCTTCTGGTTACTCTTCTTTCTGTTCTTGGAGTGTAGTCGCCTGAAGCGATGGTCGCTTGGAGCAAAGAAACCGCGGGAAGAAGTTTAGAGATGAACTGGAAACAAACAGCCCTTTATTCTGATAACTTTTCTCTCTGGCTCTAACTACACCCCGACACGCCGTCCACGCTCCTCTAACCTCCAAAATGGCGCAGACCTCATCCGCAATCTCGCTCAAGTCCCTCGAGATCTCCGGCCAAATCCCCGGCCAAGTCCCGTGAGACTACGGAAGGCGCCAATGCCCAAAAATGTCCAAAGCCCGTAGTCAACCGCAATTTAAGCCATCTCCCCAAACAGGGCTCCTGCATTGGAGGACACTGGCTCTATTTGAACCACCGCCTGTCCTGGCAGGTCTTACATGGTTGAAAGACACGCAGCTGTGGCAGGCCAATGCCAGCTCTGGCTGCAGCCTTTAATTTTCCAAGACGTTTCATTTCATTCTAGGAATACAAAACGGTCTTCAAGAGCAAAGAAGTAACTTCAAACAGCCACTCTATTCACTCTTCTATACAGTGAGGGTTAATGGTACTTGGATTTAGGTCACATGTCAGTTTCTTATTGACATCAGAAAAATACAACCTGTTTAAAAACAAGGCACAGGCCAGGTTTTCAGGATTTCGAGTACCTATGCAAGGACAATGCACTTATTCTTAACCCATAAGTGCATACTGGCTAAAACAGGCACTTCTTATCTGGAAAAAAAAAAAAAAAAAAAAAGCTACCCCATCTAGAGTGAAACCACATCTCATACACAGAACATGTAAGTGAAATCATGTCTTGTACACAAAGATGGCAAGTGAAAAAAGCCTTTGGATAAGTCAAAGGACAGGGCTGTGGCTGTGGCTCAGTGGTGGAGTGCTTGCCTAGCAGTGGGAGGCACCGGGTTCGATTCTCAGCACCACGTATAAATAAATAAAAATCAACTGACAACTAAAAAATATTCTTTAAAAAAGTCAAAGGACATGAAGCCATATTTAAGGAGAGAATGTGGGGGATAGGAACATAGCCCAGGGCATAGCATAAGTTCAACTGACACACAGGACTGGGAAAATGGACAACCTCAATACTCACTTGTAAAGTGCCAGTAAAAGGCCATCAGGCTAAGGGCTGCTACGGTGCCTCAATGTCCAAGGACACCTACCTAAGTTTGCAGTCCTACCCCAAAGAATGGTCAAGGGGGCCCTACACAAACATACAAAGGATATATCATTTCTTGCTGCCTGCTCTTACTGCCCCCAAGGGTTCCTGCTGAAGGGCAAAGCATCACACCGGGGACAGCCATGCAGCCAAAAGATTTATTTAACAGCCTTCGTAGCCGGTAGCGAAAACCGGAGAAGAGGTGCTCTGGTCGAAGTTCGAAGAGGTGGGAGAGGGGAGTCAGGGAGAAGAGAGTGTGCAAGCTCTGGTGGGAGAAGGGAGTCAGGGAGAGGGGAGTGTGCAAGCTCTGGACAGAAGGTGGGTGCTTGGTCGCACTGGCTAGGATCTCTGGAGCTGTCCGCTAAAGCAGCTGCTGTCTGGCTGGAGGCTGGAGCTGTCAGCTGGGAGCCCCTGTCGGCTGGAGGCGATGGGTCTGGAGCTGTTGCAGTGGCTTCCTCCTCTCTGCAGCCACGAGCTGATGTTGTCTGTCCGTGTGTCTCTCTCTGTCTGATCTGAGTCTCTCAAACAGGGCCTTATATAGGGATTTCTGGTGGGGGGTGCACTAGAGCAACCCCAACACCATTGGCTCTTTGCCCATAGAACAGAGCGACCTTAAAGCCTATTGGCTCTTGTCTGGAGAATGAAACAAGGTTGCTTCTCTTAGGGTGTGGAAAACTCTGAGGGGGGAGGGTAACCTATCTATCACCTGCCAGTACAAATATTGACAAAGGTTTTATCTACAAGAAAATCTGGTCTGCCACTTTACAAAAAGACGCCAGCGAAGGGCAGCAAGTCAAGGCAAGAGCCACCTGCTCCTTAGCAATAACCAAGGCCTGCCTGGCCTCAGCCCCGGAAGGCTCAGAACAGACCACAGATGCGCCTGGGTAGTCCAGGGAGCCCTCCCCGCGTGGCCCCATGTGGCCTGCGCCCCGCCAGCCCACTTACTGTTGCTGGACTTGAGGTCCCGGTGCAGGATGGGCACGAAGGCTTCCTCGTGCAGGTAGAGCATGCCGCGGGCAATCTGCACATCCCAGTCGACCAGCACGTGCGGGGGGATGCGGCGCGCTCCCCGCAGGCCGGGCGCGAACTCGAGCACCAGGCAGAGGTGCGGTGGCCGCAGGCACAGGCCGCGCAGCTCGACGATGCTGGGGTGCTGCTGGGGTGCCGCAGCCTGGAGAAGAGCCGCGACTCGCGCCGCACGCTCTCGGCCGCGCCGCCGCGTCTTGCTCCGGGTCGCGGCGCGCCGCCTTCACCGCCACCTCCTGGCCCTGCCAGGTGGCGCGGTACACCTGCCCGAAGCCGCCGGCGCCGACGAGCTCCCGGAGCTCCAGCAGCTCGAAGTCCACGTGCACGGGCGAGCCTGGCCGCGGCGGCGGGGGGCCGGTAGCCGGGCGGCGCGGCGCCACGTAGCTGGCGGGAAGACCCCCAGGCGCCGCTGCACCTGGCCGGCCCACCAGCCCTCGTCGCCCGACTCGGCGGCGTCCCGCGACAGCACCTCCACCAGCTGGCCGCGCCGCAGGTCCAGCTCGTCCTCGCCGCGCGCCTCGTAGTCGTAGAGCGCGGCCCACAGCCCGGCGCCCGCGCCGTCCGAGGAGGCGGACGAGGACGCGGCGCCCGGGGATCCCGGCCTAAGGGTCGCACCCTGGGCGCCCGTAAGGGCCATGCGCGCGAGGGCGCCGCGGGCTCAGCTCAGTCTCCCGGGCGGCCGGGGTCGCGCATCGTCCGGTGGCGTCGCGGCCGGCGCCCAGGGAACGCGGAGGTCACGCCCACGACCCGAAGGCCCTTCCTAGCCCCAATTTATGCTTGGCAGCCTGTGCTGCAGCAGCGGTCCCCACGGACGCGGGAACGGTCGCCCCATGGTGGCCCTGGGCCGGCGGAAGGCCAGCCGCGCGCTCTTAGCCTAGCTCCCGCCCAGCCCCCTCCGTCGCCCGGGGCCGCCCCGCCTCCCAGGGCCCACGGGCCCTCTCCAGGTCTATTCCCAGGGAGGAGACCGTCCCCGCCCCTGGGTCACTCCGCCCCTCCACACCGCTCTCCAGGGCTCGCCTCTCCACCGGGACCCGCCCCTCGCCTCCAGTCCTTCCCCCTCTCCGGAACCCGCCCCGGCGCTCGCTCGGGCTGCCCCTCCTCTCCAGTTTCCCCGGATCCACCTCCCATGCCGGGAGCCCCACCCTGGACCTGTCCGGGCGACCCGGCCCGCAGTTCCTCTGCAGTTCCATCCCGCCTCCTCGCCTGGTCGGCTCTGGGAGCTCCAAGGGCGTTAGTGATAGGGACCCTCTCCCGGATCTGCCCGCCCTTACGCGCCCCTGCCGAGAGCGCTGGGTGCAGAGGTGCGCGGCGCCCACGTGGCCCGAGAGGCGGAGCCAGCCCGGGGCCGCTCAGAGTTTTCGGGAAAGTTTAAGCTAAGAGTGGGTTCCACGGATGGAGACCCCCCTCTCTAAAAAGGTAGGGCGAGTGGAGAAGACATCCTCCAGTGTGCCGGAGATGTCGAGGCTTCCCTGAACAGGTTGCCCACTACAGGTGCGCAGTTGGACACCTAGGCCCGTGCGCGCTCAGACTCGCCAGACTGCTCGCTGTGGAAATCTGCAGATTACAGGTGGCAGTGCAGCGGCCCTGCAGTGGGCATAGCCAGCCCCGGAAGTTGGTGTTTCCCGACGGCCAGCCAGTGTTGTCCACCTGCTCAGATGCGAATGGTCCGGGGTCTTGTAGCGGCGGGTTCAAGTGCTAAGGCTGCGCGATTACTGTGGCAGGAGATAAGGCTAAAGGAGTAGAGGAGTCCAGTGATTCAAAAACTCCAAAAATTCAGGTTGCCTTGTAGGCAGCCAGAATTCTCTTCAGTGTGGGTCCTGCCCTACCCATGACAGGAGAGGCCATTTGGGATGTTCAGAGGATAGGAGATAAGGTGACAGATAAGGTGACACTGGATTAAACAATGAGACTTTTTTTGCCTTTTCTTTCAGTCACTCTTTAAGCCGCTGATTGGCTTAGGGCTTGGTGACTCCGTTTTCTCCTCTGTAAAATGGGAATAATGAACAGTGCACACCTCATAGGGTGGCTGGCAACCACGGGTCTCTTCTAAGGCAGAAAAAGGGAGGTGGCTGTGGGTCTGAGAGGGCAGATGACAGGTGCCCGTGATGGAGCTATCCATCTCTTCCTAGGGTGGTCACATGGGTCCGTGCACCTGAAAGTCAGTACAGCCCTGCGCGCGCGCGCGCACACACACACACACACACACACCCCAATGAATGCACATGGATGCAGTCAAATCTGAATAAAATCACTGGACTTAGTGCTGATTCCCTGGCTGTGATGTTGTTTTATAATTATGCAAGATAGAACCATTAGAGAAAATGGGGTGAAAGGTTGACAGAATACTTCTACATTAAGTCACACAAACGCATTGAACTCTACAGTTATCTCCAAATAAAAAGTTAAATAAATTCTCTGCCTTGTCCAGCTATCCATCTGAGTGAGGTCACAACTCCTGCACGTCTTCCAGCCTGGATGACATATTGCAACAAGAATGCAGAAGCATCACAAGTGCATCTGCATCTACTAAGCCAGAAGAGGGAGACAGTCACAAAATAGGAACAGTGCCATCGATTTTCCTATAAGCTTTAGTTTAGGAAAACAATTATTTCTTTCATAAAAATGCATTAACTGTTACCATGTAATGGCTTGATTATTATTTTTAAAGTCTAACCAGAAGTATTTGAAACTTTCTCAGTTATAATTTTTTAGTATAGAAATCAGCGATAGTTACAAACCACATACACAGAAACACTTTGAGATCTTCCATAATTTTTTAAAGTATGTAAAGAAGTTCTAAAATTTAAAAAAATGGATTTTCCTTGGCTAAAGGGAGGACTGCGGGGTGCTGTGCCCTTCGCTCTATGCCCTGGAATGCTGAGGGCCAGTACAGAGGAGGCTGGGACACCCCAGCAAGCTGTCGCTGAGGGAAGTGAGGCTATGAGAAGGGGTCCAGCCCGGCATGGGCCTTCACCTAGGGCGAGGACACTGACCTTCCCTCTGCCCGCCCCCTTGGACTTCCCCTCCACAGCTAAGAGCGGGGACAGAGTCTCTGTTTTGAGGCGTATCTACCCACAACCATCCAGAGGAGGAAAAGCTGCTTCTGAACTTGTGCCAAGAAGATCTCAGAGTTTTAAACGTTGAGCCTCCGTCGCCTGAGGGGGTGTGGTTCGCAGGAAGGAGGTGAGAGGTGGAGGTGTAGGCCTGGGCCAGGCCGCCCTTGCCACCAAGGCTGCTGCACGTTCCACATGACATCCTGCACGAGGACATCAGGCCGTGGGAGGGGACAGGCCTGTGAGGCCTATGGTTTCAGAGCAGTGCAAAGACCTTGAGGATGAGTGACAGGGAGAGTCCTGTGTTGGTGACCAGCTGTGCCAGGGTCCTGGCCACAGGACAGTCGGTGCCAAAGTCCCAGGGTGGCTGGTCACCCTCAGTGTGAGAGTGTTGAACAGAAGAGGGGGAACCTCCCTGGGGACTCCCAGGGGGTGGTGGCTAAGAGCGCAGCTGGGGACAGCAGTGTGCTGATCCCTGCAGGAAACCAGACCAACAGACCCAGGTGTCGGAAGCCGAAGCAAAGGCGAGACAGAGACCAGAGAGCTAAGGAGGAGTAGGAGAAAATACTCCTTCAAGAATAGTGTGTGTGGGCTGGGGTTGTGGCTCAGCGGTAGAGCATTCGCCTAGCACATGCACGGCCAGGGTTTGATCCTCAGCACCATGTAAAAACAAAGGCATTGTGTACAACTAAAACAAATAAATAAATGTTTTTTAAAAAAAGAATAGTGTGTGCACATTCTCTAGAACATGGAAATCTCTGGGACAAAAGGTTTTCCCCAATTTCTAGCTATTTCCCTCCAGACTTTCATATTTCTAGATGGAACACAGGGTAGTAGGAAGATCATTACCAGCTCACTGGGGACCTCAGTCAGCTTTTCCACCCCTGTGACCAAAAGATTTAACAAGAAAAATTTTAGAGGAGAAAAGTTTATGTGTGCTTACGGTTTCAGAGGCCTCAGTCCACAGACAGCCAGCTCCACAGCTCTGTGCTGAGGCTGTTATCAAAAGTTCGGTCCTTGTTCCCGATGCCAATCCGATAACCAGGACACAGTTTTGAGAAAAAGGAAAAGGAAGATTTATTGCTTTGCTAGCAAAGGAAAAACACAGGGGACTCCTGTCCCAAAGGCTGTGATTCTGCCCATCCGTAGGAACAGAGAAAATAAGAATAGGGAAGAGATCAGGAAGGAGAAGGTCAGGGAGGAGAACATCAGGAAGGAGAAGTGTAGGGAAAATAAGTTTGGGAAAAAGAAAAAAGTAGTAAGTTTCAAAGCCACAAGGGATGTAGTAAAAGCTTCAGGTGGACCCGTGTTACAAGCTGAGGCAGGACATCTGGCGGAGGAGTTGGGTGGAGGGAAGCCTGTAAGGATAGGGCCCCAGGAAGCAGAGAGAGTTCTCATTAAGGACAAAATATATACCCAAAGGCACACCCCAGGGACCTGCCTCCTCCAGCCATCCCCTCCCTGCCTACAATCACCACCCAATTAATTCACTCATAAGTGGATTCATGGATTGATTAGGTTAGGGCTCTCAAGACCCGATCGTTTCGCCTCTAAGCTTTCTTGCACTGTCTCATGCTTGGGGGGACACCTCATACCTCACCCTAACTCTGGGATTGGCCATATCGGGTTCTGCGCCTAACTTTATAAGACTAGGACCATTTTGATGGATAGCCTGGGACTCTAAACACCACCTGCCTCTGCCGACCTTGGGCTGCGTTTGGGAGACACGGAGGAGGGCCAGTGTGTGCCCTTTTCTCTGTGTGCCGTAACTTAGCGTGACCTGTGGTAGGCTGATGAGCAAAGTCACTGCAGGTGGCTGCCAGCAGACCTGGTCCCCATCCTGACTTTGTCCTGACTGCGACGTGAAACCTCATCTGTGTGCTTCAGTTATCTCCATCCCTGTTCTGAGGACTCATGAGCAAGTGTGTAAAGCATGACACTTGTGTAGTGCCATTAAATGACAACTACTATTTTAATATAAGTTCTTATTTGCGCAGAATCCACCAGAATAGAAGCTCCCACAGCACGCCCACACTTCCTCCCCTTTGCTACTTGCTGTAGGCAGATCTTCTGAGTCCAAAGGTCAGTTTCATTCTTGCAACAAAAATGTGAAGTATTCCACAGGATCGTCAGAATTAGAGGTTGGAATGGTAGCTCCCCAGATTCCCATGTATGTTCTATCTAAAACATGACCTCTTTTGAGCAAGCCCAATTATTATGGGAGAACGTCCTGTTGTCACCAGTGTGCTTGTCATTGATTCACTATGGGTGATGTGCAGGGCGTAAGTGCACCCCTGGGTTTGTAACAGAGACAGGGAAAGCGGGCAGGAGGAACCAGCTCGCTGTGGTACCCACAGTGGCGCTCTCTGGGTACTTGAGATGTGAAGTGGGTAAAGCAACGCCATGGGGGAGCTGGAGAAGATGGAAAACAGACCAGAAACGCACTCCACGGCTCGCCAGGACCTGGCAAGTGCTGTGTAAAAATGGAAAGGAGGACAGAAAAGATGGCCGGGAACGGGCCAGGAGGTGGACTCAACAGGACAAGTGGCCCACCCAGGAGAGTGGAGAGCCCTGACGGGGCGGCCTCGTGGAGAAGGACGGCGTCGTGCAGAGGCTCACGGGAGACGGGGGTCTGGGCAGGTGACCCAGTGGAGGACCTGAAGCAGACCGATGTCCCGGGGGGTTCTGACCCGCCTGCTCTGCAGTTCGCCACGGCTTCGGTGCTGTGGTCGGATAACTACCAACACAAAGCAGCGCGAGGTGCCTTGTGAGCGGCTTGTGAGCCTGGAACCAGCTCTTTGTCCGTGAATCTGGGCCTCTGCCTTGGCTGCCCGGCACAGATGTGCTGTTCAACGAATGAGAATGATGGTGACGATTCAGCAGCAAGTTAACGTTCATTGGCATCTACCGATAGGCGTTGGAATCTTGAGCTCCGCCTGCCTGTCAGGTTGCCCTTTACGCTGGGTTTCAGCTGGCTTTCAGCCTTAGGCAGAGTAATCATGAGTTGTAGGATTTCTGTAACTTCAATCACCTGCCTAATCCTCCCTAAAGTCACAGAGCACAGCCAGGGCTAGGGAAGAGGACAATGAACTACTTCTTTGAATAAGGCAACAACGTGAAGTCCTGAGTGGGTCCAGAGAGCCAAGGTTGTTTAGACCTTGAAGAAGGCCCTTCTGAAGTCAACTGCAGGGCTTGTGACCTTGGGCTCAGATAGGATGCCTGCCATGCCACTCCCAGTTGCTATTTTTGCACATTTGTATCATCACAATTAGTTTTTATTTTATTTGTAATTTACAGGACTGGTTTCAAACATAATGACTAATTCTTCCCACCCTGTTGGACACATTAAACAGAGGACACAGAAGACAAAGATGATAAGAGGGAAGAGCAAGTCATTCTCCTACAATCGTGGGGTAAACGTGGAGTGCTGCGTTCCTGGTTGCTTTGTTCTTCACCGGAGTCTGAGCACAGCCTGCTTTGCCAATGACTTTCCTGCTCTGCCCGGGCTGCTCTGCAGGACTTTTATCATGTTCATTTGGCCACAGTGTGGTTGTCCTGTGTGTCAGAGTTATTTGGAAGGGAGGGGCGTTCCCTCCTTAACCTAGACTAGGACACAAGAGTCACACCTCCACCATGGGCCTTTGTAGAGACCACCAGCTTTTGTTTCAACTCCCATTTAAAACACCTATATATGGAAATAGAGGAGTACTAATGTACTCCCTTAAGAATATGGTGAAAATGGTAAGGATTAGTGAGAAATATTAAAGAACTCTTTCCAACTTCTTAGAAGAGGGCCGCTGAATGAATCCTGCACTTTCCCCAGCCACTGCCCGTAGCCTGTGCTGACTCAGCACCTGACCAGCATCGTTCAGGTGGCTTTCACGGAGGAGCCTCCTTTTCCCCTCTCTGTCTTATGAACTGTTTCCTGGTGTTTCTCCCTCTGAGCTCTGCCGTGCACCTGGCTGGACTTTCCTTTCCTTGGGATCCCTGCAAACCTACGGGCTATAACTGCATCCTGGTGGCTGCGTTCTCTGGCCTCCTGGAGGTTTACTTTTTGGCTTTGTTCTCTATAAGAATTTCCAGAGCCCAAGGTCATTTTGGTGGGGCCGTCCTGGTTTCTGGGTGTCGCTGTGACCTTCAGGAGCTTCTCTGCTAACCCCGCGGGTGCCAATGAACCTGAGTCTCCTCGAGACCCAAGACATATGGTAGCAGCCGGCAGAACTGTTTCCTGACCCCCCACCATGGGGGGCCTGCAGTTTCCCTAACCTGTGTAGTTCCCTCAGCACCCCAAGAAGCTGAGGGCTAAAAGAGGAAAGCCCCGGGAAATGGTTCCTGGATGCACGTTCCCTGACAATTCTCTTGGACAAACTTACAAAATACTAACAGTAGGAATATCTTTAAAAATAAAATAAAATACTGCACCAGAGTGGCACAATATCTACAGGACCAAGCCCCTCACTGAAGCCAATGTGCAGCACGGTGCCAGGAGTCTTCTTGGCTTAGGTTTCATTTTTCAATGCCTTAAAAAAATAAAAACTTCAGCCTAGCTCTCAAATATTTGAGATCAAACATGGTCAAAAAATATTGACACATTTTGTTATTACAGCACGGATAGATTCCGAGCCCCAGCTTCCACTGATACACAATCCTGGTCCTCTTAATATCAACTGCAATACTGGAAACCTTGTGTTCCCTACTTAGCTTGATTCTACCTTAATATCCTTCCGTGTATTATTCTCTTGATTAATGCCTTCACCTTCAAATGCACTCCATGCTTAGAATCCTTGTAGAAAGAATCTAGGGAAGTTTCTTTGTGTGTCCCAATTATTTCTGCATACATATTTTTACAATAAACTGCATAGCATTTAAAGGGCGCATATGTAACAGGATAGGAGAGGAGATAAGTGCCCCCCACATCTCCTCCATCCCCCTCACTGATCTGTTTTCTTGCTTGAGAGTTTACTTTGTTTCTCTCCAGTGATAAATAGAACTATATACCCAAAGATAGATGCGGACAGGTCACACATGGATAACACACCCTGGTATTTTTTCTTGCCCTGCCTCTGGGTGGCTTCACTACACCCAGCTTGCACAAGTGCTGTGTATCCCGGAATCATGATGAAACGTTGCCGCTGGAAAGGGATTGCAGCCTGGAATGGCAGCGCCGCGGGAATGTGTCCGGAGACAGGATGGAGACGAAAATATTCTTTAATCTTACAAGAAACTACAATATATCTATACAATAGCGATAACCCTGTCTTTTCTCTCTCTGGTCTCTTCTCATGCACCCGAGCAGCAATGGCGCTCGCTCGATCTGCTGAGTCACCGTTCAAATCTCTCGAGATCCTCGACCAAGTCCCGCGAGATCCCAGACCAAGTCTCGAGAGACTACGGAAGCCGGAAATGCCCAAAAATGTCTATGGCCCAATAGTCAACCGCAATCTTAGCTATCTCCCCAAACAGGGCTCCTGCAATGAAACAACTTCATAGACCCTGCTGTGTAAGCAGAGTGCCCTGAAGACTTCTTCTCAAAGGGATTCTTCTCTTCTAGATCTTTCAGCCTGCAGTGGGTATGGTCTTGCAAATTCCTAAGATACCCTCATGTCATATTTCCTATTGTCTCTGTGAAAGGTTCTTAGAACCTCTTTGGTAGCTATAATCTCCTTAACAATCACAGCTTGATTGGCTCTAGTTTTACATACACTTTTCTGACCAAACTGCAAGTTTATAAAATCCTTCCACTCCACTTTCTGTTCCTGATTCTCGTAGTACCACTGTCTAAGAGCTAATGGCAGTGTCCATGCCACTGCCTGGATGCTGTGCAGCCTTGGAATTTCCTCCACCAGATTAATTAGCCCGTCACCGTTACATTTAGCATCACACAAAGTCTCAGGACTTGGGCAAAACGTAGCCAAGTTCTTTGCCTGAATATAACATGAATGGCCTCTAGTCCAGTTCCCAGTAGAGTCTGCATTTTCCTCTGAATCCTCATAGGCACTTTCTTGTCAGCATTCTGGTCTCCTGACCTCCCACCAAAATCACCCATTAAGTCATCTTTACAACCTTCCAAAATTCCCCAGCCTGCATCTCCCTCCATGTTTCTCCCACAAGCCGGTTGCAGAGTCCTTTGATGCTCATGGCCAGGTTGGTCACAGCAGGAAGCACACTTCTTGGCACCAGTTTCTGTGTCACCCAGCTCTGCACTGCTGACACCAAAACGCCTGATGGAAACAACTCCGAGGACAGAACATCTACTTTGGTTCCAGGTTTGGAGTTGAGTGCATGGTGGGCCAAGTCCATTGCTCTGGGCCCAAGGTGGGGGGAAGGACAGGGCAGAGGGGAGCTCCTTAGGTCACGAGAGCCAGCACAGAAAAAGGAGGCTGGGGAGCGAGGTCCGAGGGAAGGTGCCTGCGTCCAGGCCTGCTCCTGTGGCCCCCTCCTCCAGCCACACCCTCCCTCCCGTGGTCGACACAGTTCACTCAGACAACACAGTCCTCAATACTCAGACATCTCACTTTTCCATGTTCCTGTGTCATCTGTCACAGGAGCTTCTGGGGACACCTCACATCCAAACCGTACTAGCATTAGAGTTTTGATTGGGCATATTTAAGGATATGCTGGGTTCTGGAAGGCATGTTATGCTGCCTGCATGTAGGGAATCTGGAATGCTCTTTCCTCTTTCTCAGAATTCTAAAGTGACCAGACACGGGGGCACTCCCATGTGATCCCAGCAACCTGGGAGGCGGAGGCCAGAGAATGGCAACTTAAAAGCCAGACACAGCATCTTAAGGGGGCCTTCAGCAACTTAGCGGGACCTTTCTCAAAATAAAAAGGGCTGGGATGTGGCTGAGTGGTTAAGTGCCCCTGGGTTCAATCCCTGGTACAAAAAAAAAAAAAAAAAAAAAAGGAATTCTAAAATGAGTTATGTTGGAATTACACCCCCACTAAAGACTAAAGTGCTTGTAGAAATCCACTGTGAGACAGCTCACACCAGGTAATCTTTTTCAATGTGCAGTTTTGTGAAAATATTTCTTCTCTAAGTCATGGAGATTTTTAGATTTGCTATCTTTTCTGGGGTGTAAATCAGCAAATTTTATTTCTCTACACAATTACCATTTCATTTAGGTTCCCATGTTTGTGTGCAAAGGAACAAATCGTTCACTTATGATTCTTTTCATTGCTTCTTTTTTATTTATTGTCTCCTTTCCCGCCTCCTCTTCCTCTGTCCCCTCCTCCTCCTCCTCCTCCTCCTCCTCGTGAGTGGACGAGTGTCCAGCTTGGCAGGCCCTCGCCCTCCAGCTGCCTCCAGCCAGCCTCCTCTGCTCTCTGAGCACAGGCTGCCCCCCGTTCTTCAAGTCGAGCTCCACCAGGGTTGAGGCCCCCAGTGCTTTCCAGCCTCTCCTGGGCTGGCCCCCTCTGCCAGTCCTGCAGGGCGTCCTTCCAGACACTGCCAGCCTCTCCTGGGATGGCCCCCCTCTGCCAGTCCTGCAGGGCGTCCTTCCAGACACTGCCAGCCTCTACCTGGGAGCCCCCCTCTCCAGGCAGGGCGTCCTTCCAGACACTGCCCCTCTGCCAGTTCTGCAGGGCGTCCTTCCAGACACTGCCAGGGCCACCCCACCCTACGTGCTCCTGCCCAAGGCCCCCTCCCTGGACACAAGCCTTTCCTCCTCCACGTGCACCCCTCTGCTCCCCACTTCCTTTCCCTGCCCTCCCCCTGCCCTCTGCACCCTGTTGGGGCTGCCCTGAGCAGGAGCCGAGCCCGCCCCTTAGCCTTGAGCAGTGGGGGTGGAACTGGCATCGCGATGTGTGTGAGGCAGGTGGGCCCCCCCTTGGCTCCCCAAGGAAGTGCAGCCCTGGGAGTGGCGTCACCCGGTGGGACGGGGCATCACCTGCCCCCCACCACCACCTTTGCTGTAACACCATCCCTTGCCTTATCTGGGTGGAATTTTCTATGGAATGTCTCCCCCTAAATGAAAACAGGGGCTCGGGGTGTGCTCGCTCTCCTCCTGCCCCTCCACCGCCCCTTCCTTCCTTCCTGCTCCCCATGTCCCCCCTCTTTCCTCCCCCTGTGTCTCCACGGCTCCTCCCTCCCTCCCCGGCCCCTTCCTCCCCTCTCCTGGTCACGCCTCCCGCCCTCCCCTGGCCTCCCCAGGCTCTGCCCTGCAGCAGGTCCCCTCTCAGAGAGGACTCTGGGCTTGCTCCTCCAGGGGTGGCTCCACTCGCAGCCCAGAGGCCACTGTGTGCCTCTAGCTATGCCAGAACCAACCTGGGTCCCCACCCCTCAGTCCCCGCTGCCCCCCAGCAGATCCAGCTCTTGAGAACCAAGCACTAAGCCCTTCCAGTGCCACTGAGTGTGAAAGGGACACAGGCAGCAATGCCAGCCCGGTCACCGAGGCTGGACATTCCTTAGGCTGCTCGGACCCGGGGAGCCCACTCATGGGTGTCTCGCAGCGTGCATCACTGAAAACATGGAAATCACGCCCTGGGACACAACTCCTCACAGCCACACGGCCATCCTGCCAGGCCACAGTCCCCTGCAACGTACACCCTCTCCTCTCCGACGCCCGAACATCGGCGCTCACCGATGAGCAGCCACTGGAAATCCAGGGTGGCGGGGACCATGCCTAGCGAGGGTTCCCATAGGGACTGCCCTTTGTCACGACCACAGACAGGATACAGCGACACAGTACAGAACACAGCTCCGAGCCCAGCGTAGACGAGGACCTGAGAGACGGTCAAGAAAGCCGGAGCTGCTGCGGGGGAAGGAGCGCACTACCTCACGGGCGCCGTCAGGCCAGCGGCACGGATGTCCTGCTGCTACGGTGACCATCAAGGCAGACAGAGAGCAGGGAGAGGCACCGCCTACTAATGGGCCACTTCTGAAGACGTTTATGTAGAACCAGGAGCCACAGAAGGACACGGGCTGGTCTGCACTCCCAACCCCCAGGCAGCAAAGAGCCTCCCACCTTCCGAAGCTGGGGAGTCCTCTGTGGCTGTGGGGACCTCCACGGAGCTCTGCAGTCACCACTCACTTGCTGCCCTGCCCGGACCACGTGACCACGTGCCCTGCAAACACAGCCAAACCTCATGACCCCGCATAGGAAACAAGCGTGCCAGTCCCAGTCTCTGCAGAGGACACCGCCCAGGGAGATCTCTGCGCTCCCCTGGGGCACCCGCTGGATGAGGTAAGGTGTTGAGAGACAGATTGATTGAGGACCCCCTGTGGGGGCCAGAATCCAGGGACAAGAGAGCTGGAGGAAGAGGACCACCCCCAGAGACACTCGGCTGTGCTCCCTGCACGTGGGGTCAGAGGTGTCACCTGCTATCATAGCAGGCTTCCCAGGACGCCCTGCTCAACTGGACAAGCAGGAAGGAGGCCACGGCAGGTCCCACGCCTCCTTCAAGAAGGTGCACAATAGCAAGCCAGATCCCGCGCCATCCCCCTGAAGAGAGAGAAGAGCCCAACTCCTGACCCGCGCTGGACAGGGCTCTACTCCTCAGCCCCGTCCCCAGCAATTTTCTTTTAAAGTATCATTTTTTAGTATATATTTTTATTTGTAGTTGGACACAATAGCTCTATTTTATTTATTTATTTTTATGTGGCACTGACAATCAAAGCCAGTGCCAAGCATGTGCTAGGTGAGCCATCTACCACTGAGGTACACCCCCAGGACCCCTAGCAATTACTAATTTATTGTCAAACGTGATATCACAAAGTAACCCAGATTGTCCTGCACTGGCCAGATACCGTGACCAGGTACTGTCAACCCAAGACAATACACAGATACCTTGACCAGGTATAGAAACCAGACATTAGCCAAAGGCCAGGACCAGTTATAGTAATCAGATACATTAGCTAGGTACTCTGCCCAGGTAGATTTACCTGAGGCATTAGTCGGATGTGGTGACCATGTACAGTAACCGGAGAAATCAGCCAGTTACCATGACACAGATTGTACCAGAGACACTAGCCAGATACCATGATCAGGTGCTCTCGCCCAAGCCCCGCGCAGGTGATAGAATTCGGGTTTCCTCTGCTTGATGTGGGCTGGCTGTGAAATAAAGCTAAGAAAAGAAAAGGCACCGAAGGACCCACAATCACTAGGAAGTGATTCTGAAAAGCGAGGGCAGGGTGGCTCTACGACCTTAGGGGTCCAGCTTCCACACTGGGAAGAGAGAGCGCGAGAGCCCGCGTTTGGTTTATTAATACAAGGGAACTCCAAAGGTTTTCTACAGAATGTTCTTTGCCAAATAAGGCAGGAGGTGGGCTGTCCAAACCCAATGGGTGACACCCAATTCCAGAGCTGTCCCATTGGTAGAGCGAGGGCAGAGCTCTCACGCCTTGGGCAGTCTACACAGGGGAATGCCGGGGTCATTCCTAAGGGGAGACCTGAGGCCCCATGGGTCAGTACCGAGTAAAAGCCCACTCAAGTAGCTTCACGGGTGGCGCACCACAAGGGTCCACACCACACCCAGGAGCAGTAGGCAGGTGCAGTGATGAGGTGTAGTGACCAGAGACATCAGCCAGATGCAGGGACCAGGTACATTAGGCAGATACCGTGAAGGTGTGCAGTTAACAGAGACAATACCCCACACTGTGGCATGGCACAGTGACCAGAGGTTTTGGCCACATGCTGTCACCAGGTACAGTATGCAGAGACATGATCAGGTACAGTAACAGAACAATACCTAGATACCATGCCAGCTATAGTAACTGGGTATTAGCCATATGCTATAAAAAGATAGAGTAACCAGAGACCTTAGCCAGGCACAGTAACCAGAGACATTGCCTGACACCATGACCTTGAATACTATGCAAAGAAAAACCCAAGTGCTGAGACACAGTCAAGTAACTAAAGACAGGACCAGGCACAGTATACTGAGACAATGCCCAGATACCATGAGTAGGTACAGTATCCAGCAACCTTAGCTACATACCATTATCAAGTTCAGTAACACCCAGATACTGGGAGCCTATGAAATCTATCTTCATAGATATGGGCAGAACCCTGGCACCAGTACCAGCACTTACAGACATGAGTCAGATACCAAGAACAGGCACAGCTTCCAGAGACAGTAGTCTGATATTGTGTTCAGGGATAGCCACTAGAGCCCACAGCCTGTCACTAACCAGGCCAGGAACCAGCGACAGCAGCCACAAACGATGACGAGGTACCCTAACTGGAGACACCATCCAGAGTCCACAAGCAGGTACAGTGACCAGAGGTGCTAGTCAGATACCCTGACCATGTGAAGAGAAACAGCCAGCTAACTTACCCAGGTGCTGTATGTACCCAGAAACCACACCCAGATACTGTGACCAGATGCAGTCACCAGAGACATCAGCCTGCTTCTGTAACCAGGTAAAGTAACCAGAGTCAACAGCAGATAGAGTGACTACACATGGTAACCAGAGACACTAGCCTGACATCGTGAGCAGTACAGCAGTTAGACACATAAGCCAGATACTGTGACCAGGAACAGCAACAGGAGACATTAGCCAGAGACTGTGACTGGGTTCAGTAACCAGTTCCAGCAGCCAGAGACCATAATCAGGTATTGTGACCTGATTCAGTACACAGAAACATTTCCCAGACACCATGACCAGGTACAGTGACCAGCAATAATACCCAGCTATTTGACTGTATAGAGTAAGCAGAGTTATTAATCCAATACCAGGACCAGAGACATTAGCCAGATACTGTGATCAGGTACAGTAAACAGAGATGATACCCTAGTACCATAACTAGGTTCAGTTAACAGAGACCTTAGCCAGATTCTGTGGGTAGGAACAGTAAGCAGAGACAATATCTCATACCTCATCTGTTACAACAGGCAGAGCATCAACCAGATGCCATGACCAGGTACAATAACCACAGACATCAGGCAAATATCATGACTAGGTACAGTAACCAGAGTCATTAGCTAGGTATAGTGACAAGGCACTGCATACAGAAAAACAATCCAGACATCTTGATCAAGTACAGTACACAGAACAATACCCAGCTACCATGACCAAATACAGTAAGGAGTCATGAGCCATTTACGGTGACGAGGTATGGTGATCAGAGACATTACCCAGACACCATGACCAGGTACAGCAACCAGAGACATTAACCAGATGCAATAACCATGAACAGTAACCAGAGACAACACAAAGACACCATACCCAGGTACATTAAACACAGACAACACCCACACACCATGCCCAGGTGTGGTATCCAGAGATATTGGCCAGATGTCATGTCCAGTTGTTGGAAACAGACACATCAGCCAGATCCTGTGACCAGGTTGAGTAACCAAAGATAATATCTGGATACTGTGGCCCAGGACAGTACCCAAAGACATGAGCCTAATCCTGTGAGCAGATACGTAAACAGAGACAGCACCCTAATACCAGGTCCAGGTACACTAAACAGACACCATAACCTGATGCTCTGATAAGGTGCAGTAAATAGAGATTTTGTGGCCAGGAACAGTAAGCAGAGACAATGCCTCAAACCTCACCTGTTGTAATAAGAAGAGGCATTTGCCAGACCCCGTGGTCAGGCACAGGAACCTGTTATAATTACTAGATCACATGTGAAGACACAGAAGCAGAGATATTAGGACACCAGGACCAGATATATTACCCAGAGACATTAACAGGATTCCATGACCAGGTTCAGTAACCAGAGACTTTAGGAAGACACTGAGAACCAGTAGAGTAAACGGAGTCATTACCCAGACTCTGTGACCAAGTAGAATAACCAGTGTCATTAGCCATATGCCATGACAAGTTTCCATAATCAGAGACATTAGCCAGATACTATAACCAGGTGTAGTACTGACAGACATTAGCCAGACACCATGACAAGGTCCAGGA
Source organism: Tamias sibiricus (assembly GCA_025594165.1). NCBI lineage: Eukaryota > Metazoa > Chordata > Mammalia > Rodentia > Sciuridae > Tamias > Tamias sibiricus. The sequence goes on from CM046669.1 coordinate 101,451,131, forward strand.
CACAGAGACATTAGCCAGGTATGCTGACTTGATAGCATAACAGAGACAAGAGCCAGGTACTGTGACTAGGCATAGTCGTCAGAGACATTAGCCAGAACCTTTGACTGGTACATTAAACAGAGATATTATCCAGATGCAGTGTTCAGCTACTGTCACCAGAGACATTCAGATACCATGACCAGGCATAGCATGCAGAAAAGCGGGTCAGACACCTTGAATAAGCACAGCTTACAGAAAAACATCCAGATACCATGATCAGACACAGTTGCCAGATATTAACCATATCCTGTGACAACATACACTAACTAGAGACATTACCCAGATACCATGACCAGGTAGAGTAACAGGAGACATGAGCCAGATACTCTGACCAGAAACAGTAACCAGAGACACTATTCAGATATGGTGGCCAGGTCCAGTAACCAGAGAAATTAGCCACTTACCATGACAGGAACCAGAAAAATTAGCCAGTTACCATAACCAGGTTCAGCAGCAAGAGACATTAGCCCAATACCATGAGCAGTTCCGTGACCAGATACTGTGACCAGATACGAAAAGCCTGGACCTTAGTCAAATGCTGTGACTAGGTATAGCAACCAGAGTCATTACCCATAAAAGGTGACCAGATACAGTCACCAGAGACATTAGCCAGATGCCGCAACAAGTAAGGGAACCAGAGCCATTAGTAACTATGTGACAAAGTACGATGACCTGAGACTTTAATTAGCCAGACAGGGTGACCAGGTAGGTACGTAAACCAGAGAAATTAGCCACTTACTGTGACCAGGTATGTTAGCCACAGACATTAGCCAGATACTGTGACCAGTAACCAGAGACATTAACCAGATGCCAAGACTAGGTAGAGTAAACCCAGACAATACCCAGATACCATGACACAGTACAGTAACCAGAACATCAGCCAGATGCCAAGACCAGGTAAGTAAAGAGTCATTGCCCAGATACTGTGACCAAACAGGAACCAGAGACATTATCAACTACTATGACAAGGCACCATGACCAGAGAAGGACGCCTGGCATTGTGACCAGGCACAGCAAACGGAGACAATACCCAGATGCAGCCATGATGAAGCAGACCCCCACCAGAGGTACCCCCTTCCATATTTGTGACATATAAGCTTGTCCAGCACCCCCCCCACCCCCATAAACAAGCTTCTCTTCTTATCAGAGAGATTTTTACGCAGGATATCAGCAAAAACTTCTGCAGAGGGCATCGTGGTTTGTAGCTCCCTCTTTTTTATAAATGCCAGGTTTGCAGAAAAAAAAAACAAACTCATAAAATCTCTGTCTAGCCTAAAAAAGGGAACAAAAATCACTTGTCATGTGAGCCTTCAAACCCCTCCCCCACTGGGTATAAAGTTCAAATTTCCAAACTCATTGTCCAGAGAATTTAGGCAACAGCCCCCTCTGGAACCTGCAGCTTAAAATAAACCTGCTTCCTGAAAATTCCTCAGTGTCCAGCCTCTTCTGTCCCACACCAAGGAGGCACAGTCACCAGAGACACTAGCCAGATCCTGTGACCAGAGACACGAAACAGAGACAGCACCCTAATACCTGACCAGGTACGGTAACCAGAGTCTTGAGTCAGCTACCATGACCCGTACAGTGACCACAGTCACCAGCCACACGCCACGGCCAGGCACAGTGACCACAGACGCCAGCCACACACCACGGCCAGGCGCAGAGACCACAGACGCCGGCCACACACCACGGCCAGGTGCAGTGACCAGAAACACTAGCCAGACACTCTGACCAGACACAGTAACCAGAGACATTAGCCAAATACCGTGACCAGTTACAACACCCGGCACTGTGGCCACGTACAGCAAACAGAGACAATAACTAGACACTGTGACAAGGTATAATAACCTGAGACATTAGTCAGATATTGTGACAAACACAAAACAACAGAATACTACCCTTAAATCATGACTAGATACCATAACCAGAGCCTCTGTAGACACTTGACCAGGTACAGTAAACTGAGGTATGAGCCAAGATAGACCAGGTAGAGTACTAGAGACAACACCAAGATATGATGACCAGATACTGTAACAATAGACATTGGCCTGACACTGTGACCAGATACCCTAACCAGAGACATTTGGCAGTGTTGTTGTGGGAAACAGACAGGTTGAGAAGCAGCAGGCCACACTCGGAGAGGAGAACTCCAAGCTTGATTTCACACCAGCAGGCCCAGAGAACACACTCCAAATTCTGAGCCCTGACCCATAGTTTCTGACAACATCATAGGGCATTTGGGGTCATCTTAGACCCATCCTATCACTGGGGTTTTCTTCCTCTCTTAAAAAAATCCATGACTACTGGGCTGAAGCCTGTGCAGGGTCTCTAACATGAAGCGTGCTCACAGAAACAGAGGAAGGAAGGGCTCTCGTCACGGGCATCTGATGGATCTCCAGCCTCCAGGGCCTGGCCCAGGGTGTCACTTATCAAGAGGGAGTGGTCAGACTCCCGGCAGTGATTCACAACCCAACAGGCGGGCACCCAGGGCTAATCAGGCCACCTGGAGAAGACTGAGGGAGGGAGGGGCACTGGCCCTTTCCCAGTTCTTGGTTTCTTACCATAAGGTTTCTATAATTTCATTTCACAACCAGGTCTGGTTTTGCCACCACACTCTGACCAGGTAAATGGGACAATATCCAGACACTGTGACAAGATATAGTAACCAGAGACATTAGCCAGATGCCATTATCGGGTACAGTAAACAGACAGTACTTACACACTGGGACCTGTGACAATAAGAGACATTATCCAGATACCGTGACGAAGTACAGTAACCACACTACACATTAGATAGTCACTGTGACCAGGTGCAGTGAACAGAGACCACAGTCAGATTCCATGACCAGGCACAGTAACCAGCCACATCAGCCATGTAACTCTGACCAGGCACAGTGTCAAGCACTGGACAGATAACATGACCGGTAACCAGTGACTCTAACCAGATGTGTGAACAGGCACTGTTCGAGCTGCCCTGGAGACTCGCCCACGGGTTGGCTGGGGCTGCCTGGGCTCCGGATGCCCTGCCCTGTGCTGGGCTGCAGAGGAGGTGGCCCCACTTCTCCCGTGCCCTTCAGCTCTGCACCGGCTCTGACCACAGTGGGTGGTGGGCAGCAGGACTCTACACTCTCAGCGGGGCTGACACCCAGCACCCCTCTGATCCCCCAGGCTTGGTCTCCAGGGCTGACCGCACCCCACCGGCACCTTCCCTACCTGCTGCTTTGTATGGGGGTCTCCAAGGCTTCTCCGGCTACTACAGCCTGCAGCATGGCCTGAGGGGGCGGCTCGCCATCCACAGGTGACCCCAAGGGCATGGAGACAGGGGCCACACTGCAGACAGGGTGGTCAGCAGGGACACAGGGCAGACACGGGACACCTGGCCTAGCTTCTGAGCTGGTTTTCATTGTTGTTCATTTCCTCCTCCTGGAATACTTTGCTGAGAATGCTCTGTAGTACAGCCTTTCTCTCTGTGAATTCTTTTACCTTTTGTTTATTATGAAGGTTTTATTTCATCATCAAATCTGAAGCTTAATTTTTCTGGATATAAGATTCTTGGTTGGCATCCATTTTCTTTTAGAGCTTTGTAATTGTTGTTCCATGATCTCCTGGCTTTGAGATCTGGGTTGAAAAATCTGCTGAGATACAAATTGGTCTCCTCTTATATGTGATCTGATTCCTTTCTCTTGTGGCCTTTAAGATTCTGTCCTTATTCTGTATGCTAGGCATTTTCGTTATAATGTGTCTTGGTGTAGATCTGTTATAGTTTTGTGCATTTGATGTCCTATAAGCCTCTTGTATTTGATTTCCCAATTCATTATTCATGTTTGGGAAATTTTCTTATATTATTTCATTGAAGAGATTGTGCATGCCTTTGGTTTGAATCTCTGCACCTTCCTCTATCCCAATTACTCTTAGATTTGGTCTTTTGATGCTACTGCATAATTCTTGGATGTTCTGTTCATGGTTTCTTACCAGCTTCACTGTGTGGTCAACTTTATTTTCCAGATTGTATACTTTGTCTTCATTATCTGACATTCTGTCTTCCAAGTGGTCTAGTCTGTTGGTGATGCTTTCTATTGGGTTTTTTATTTTGTTTATTGTTTCCTTCACTTCAAGGATTCCTGATTTTTTTCCAGAATCTCTCCCTCTTTCTTGAAGTAATCCTTTGCTATCTGTGTTTGCTCCCATATCTCTTTGTTGCCTGTATTTGCTCACTTAGGTCATACTTTAATTCATAGATCATTTTAATCATGTGCGTTCTGATCTCCTTCTCTGACATTTCATCAACTGCCCTGTCCATGGATTCTATTATTGTAGTATCTTGGTTTGTTTGGGGCCCTTTCCTCCCTTGTTTTTCCATGTTTTCTGTTTGTCTCCCTTTCTTGCAGTGTGGATCTGAGGCACTACAGTTTCTACCCTATAATCTTGTAGTGTCCCTGTCGATTACCTGTACTTCACCTTGGTGTTGGGCTACAAGTCCCCGGCTGGTGTGCCATGATAAATGCTACTGCAACTAAAGGTGGTGGTGGCAATAGCCAAGGTAACTCAAGATAGCAGTGGGGGTGTCCCAAGATGGCTGCAACCACTTTCAGAGATGGGGCTGAGAGGGTGGGTTGCCTGTTCAGAGATGCAGCTGCCTCCAGGCCCTATCTGTCGTCCCAAGGTGGAGGCTACTGAATGGTGGTGGCTGCAGCGTCCCAAGATGGAGGTGGGCTAGGCCTGGGTTCCCCTGTGGGTTTGATGGTCAGCAGGGTGGTCCTGGGCCTAACCTTGGCCTAGGCTCTCAAGGAGGCCGGCAGGGGCAGTCCTGGGCTGGGCCCTGGGCTCCAGCATGGGTCTGCCAATTGGTGGGGTGGTCCTGGGCCTAAACTTTATGTTTCATTATTTTTTTTAATCAACTTATGGCTGCTTCTGAAATTCAGGTCAGTAGACTTCAGGAGATTAGGTTTGGGATGGAAGGTAAACTTGCATGTTTACTTTTGAACAATACAACAACTTACCCTTTAAATCTATGTTCAACAAGATACCACTGTCTTCTGAAGCTATACTCTTCTGCTCTTACTGTATACTGAATAGCACTGAAAATTAGAAATTTACTTTTTCTATTGATAAATTAGCTGTAATGTTTGTTGGTTTATGTTGCTGATCACTTCATATAAAATCACAACTTAATCATAAGAATCTTGGGGCTGGGGTTGTGGCTCAGTGGTAGATGCTCGCCTAGCACACATGAGGCACTGCGTTTGATCCTCAGCACCACATAAAAATAAAATAGAGATGATTTTAAAAAATAATCTTTGTCTTCCAACAAATAGGATTCCTAAAAACTGCAACAAAGAATTGTTCTTACTTTTGATAGATAAGTATTGAAAATTACTTATGCCTATTCACCATGGAACTGTAGAAATACTTTTAAAGGTAATGTGAATAAATCTTTCTGCTTTAACACCTAGTAAGTGTCCAATTGAGCTATAAGCCTGACCGTGAAGGAGTGACGCAATCCACGAATGGACTGGTATTTGTAAACAGTCTTAGCTCTCGGTAAATATGCCCAGGTGTCCAAACCATTCCCATCAGAGCGATTTGGCAACATGGAGACACGCACGAGGAACAGCCCTGCCTGAGCTGTCCCCCACCTCTCACCCCTCCTGTCGGGAGGCTGGCAGTGGACTCTTATGCCCCCAGGCTGGCAGCCACAGACAGAGAGCCCTCTGGACTCAGGGGAGTCATGTTTCGTAGTGATGATCTAGACCTGATGTCAGACTGGAACATCCTCGTCGTGCAGGAGAGGTGACACTGCTTTTCAGTACCAGGGATTCCAGGACCTCACACACGCGAGGCAAGTGCTTTACCACTGATGCACATTCCCAGCCCCCCTTAAGTCTTATTTGGAGACAGGGTCTCCCTAAATTGCCCAGGCTGGTCTCACACTGGCGATCCTCCTGCCTCAAACTCCCAAGTTGCTGAGGTTACAGGTGCCCAGCATGGTGGTCCGTATTTCTTCTGGAAGTCCAGCCAAAGCCGGGCAGGTTTCTGACTGCACCGTACTCAACCACACATGGAGACCTGAAGCGGACATAGTCAGCGTCACTGTACCAGCAACACAGTTACGATGCAGAGTTAGGGGTTACCACGCAGAGTGGTATCAGCTTGAACTTTGCTTTTAACTCTATTATTCTATCTTTCAAATAGCTGCCTTTAGGTTATAACCTGAGAATCAAACACTTTAAAGCCTTTAAAATATTTGTATTGCAAAACAGAAAACAATTCTTTGGGGCATGGGAGTGTTTTAGAACAATCGAAATCATAAACCATGTTACTATCCAAATATAAATGCTAGTTAGATGGGTGTTTCCTTCTAATAGTATCAGATGGTGAATTGCTTTGTGATACATCTTTACCCTCCAATCCTATTTCTCTCTCTTTGTCAAACTTTCCTATTGCTTGAAAACAACGGTGATAAAGGTGTGATTACTGTCAGAATCATCACTGTGAGTCCACTTCTCAGAATCACTAAAGAGTTCCACTTGCTTTTCTCCTTTGGGGTCAGCTGCACTGGAGTGGGTTATCTTAAGAGGCCAGTACACATCCCCTGTGACAAGGTGCAGAACAGAACCACAGTGGCAACTAAGCTGTGAAACAGTGTTCAAACCGAGCATCCTTGCTTGTAAATGCAAGTTCATGCCGTGTTGTTGCTTTTTCCGAGATGGGTCTCACTACTCCTGATCGGCTTTCTCCCTGACGCAGTGAGCTGCAGCAAAGGGGGCAACCCGCTGGGCAGGGGGGAAGAGGACAGAGGAGGCTCCCCCTGCCCCCACACTCACACAGCCCACCATGCTCACGCAGCAGGAGCTGATGGAGAGTGAAGTCTGCTGAACTTTAAAACTCAGTAAAACTCCCTAGCACCCTGTGATGCACTTCCAAAGCAGAACCAGTGACCTGTTCTCCACATTTGTTTCTTCATTTCAACCCTGCTGTGTCTGAGGTGGCCTTGGAGGGGCCATCAAAGAAAGGGGAGGGAAAAGTGAATCCACAAGGTGTGGAGCAACTGTGCAAAGTGACAGGTGATGACAGTGGCCAGAGGAAGGCATGTCCCCAAGTGTCCCACTGTGGAGAGGAACTGATGGCCACAGAAGAGAACGCAAGGCGTTCCCAAGGGACATGCCCCAAAAGATCCCTCCCTGCCCCGCCAACACACCAGGTGACCGCTCTGCCTGGAGCCAGCTCCCATTTCAGCTGGGGGAGGGAGAGGAGGAGGGCCATGTGGCCACACCCCTCCCTCTCGGGCCCCAGCCTCACTGTAGAGGCGGGAGAGCTTCAGGTGCACCAGCAGCTGGAGGGAGGTTTGCGGGGGTGGCGGCGGCAGCAGCAGCAGCTTTGGGAACCCACAGGAGCTTAGAGTCTGGGAGGTCACTCACAGGCAGGCCCAGCTCCTCTGCCCTGTGTGTCCTCAGCAGCCAGCCGGGCGGGGAAGGATCCCGACTCAGTACTGTCTGACAGGGGACTCTGCTCAGGTCCTCACTGTCCTGGGCGCTGGGTCGCTGACCGTGGTGCTGAAGGTCAGACAGCTGGAGAAAACCAAGCAGAGACCAATACAGCAGGTCAGAGCCCAGGCCACTTCTGCAGATCACTTCCCCACCCCCCAACCCAGTGCCTCCTTTGGTTGATGAGGAAGCAGAAGGTCAGAGAAGGAAAGGGAGTCCGCTTGAGGCCACACGGCGACCTTTAGCATGGGCCTGGAAGCAGCGTCCAGCTGCTTGCTCAGATACAGCTCGTCTCCCCTGCACTCCCTGAGAGGCGTCTGCTGCCCCGAATCTCCACGGTCCCGAGGCTCCAGCTGGGCTTTTCCAGGGCCCTCGGCGCCCACTGCTCCAGGACGGCCCCCAGGCTGAATGGGCGGCGCCCTTCTCTCTCTGACCCCATCCCCAGCAGCTGTCCTCCCTGCTGCCTGCTCCCTCGCTGCCTTCCAGCCCCTGCGACAGAGGTGTGCCTCTGCAGCCTGTGGGCCAAGGGCCTCCTGCTGTCCTCTCAGGCCTTCCAGCTGTTTTCATATCAAAAGTAATCAAAAGAAGGAGACCATGTTGTGACGGGTGAAAACAGGCGAGGCGCCGCTTCCACTTCCAAACCACCACTGCAGCACCTCCACACCCGGGCGTTCAGGTGCTGCCATCGCTGGCTCTGCGTGACAAGGACAGAGTGGAGCAGTGGTGACAAAGGGCATATGGCCCTCAGCAGCTGCAGCATTCACTCTCTGGCCCTTGACAGCCTCTTTTCAGGGCCCCCATGGTGACTCTAGCACCAGCAGCCTTGCTGTGGTCCTCTGAATGGGACATTCATCCTCGGATGGCCACAGGACCTGTCCCTTACTTCCATTTGTCACCTCCTCACAGGATCTGTCTCTGTCCTGCTCCCTGCACCTGCACGAATGCTCTCAAATCTTTATATCCTGTCTAACGTCTTCGTGCGGGCTCACCATCTGCTGTGGTCTTCCCTGGAGGTGTGGGCTCACCTGTCCACCTTGGTCTTCCCTGGAGTCTCACTTCCCTGGTGGCAGGAGCATCATTGTTCCTGATGGTCCCTGATCCAGCATCTAGCAAGGGCCTGGCACACAGCAGGTGCTCGGTAAATGTTGCTGGCTGAACAACGGCTTGCCACATCACACAAGGAGCAGGCTCAGAAGCCAGGAGCAAACCCCCAATTTAGCCTTCACACAGGAAGTCCTGCTATATTTTTTGGTAGGAAAATGGGTGTGTGGGGAGAAGTGCTGCTGTGAATTCCTCTGTGAACAGGAGACAGTGGGCTCTGGGAGGATGGGGTGTATGGGCACCATCGGGAGCAACTGTTTAGAATAAATGAGGTGACCGCAGGAAGTCCCTGGAGACGGCTGACCTGAGATGGGCACCCTCCCCAGGACAAGCCAGTGCTGCTCTTACCTCACTAACTTCTAGGTCAGGAGGCCCACACTTCTGCTGAGAAGGGTCAGACAGAATCTATCAGGCTTTGAGGGACACATAGTCTCTGTCCCCACCATTGGACTCTGTCGTCCTATGGTGAGAACAGCCAGGGAACACAGATGTGTGAGCTTATGGGACACGTTCCCAACAACCTGCACTTGGCCTTGGTGTGCCAAAGATACAGGCTATTCCAGAACATGCACAGGTGGTGGTGGTGGTGGTGGGGTATCCTGAAGTCTGAAGGCAGGCAGTCCCCTGCTGGCCAGGCACACATTCACCCAAGTGGGATGGCACGGTTTGCACCTGCTACCCAGAGGGCTCAGAAGCAAAACAAGAGTGAGAAGCTGTGCTGTCCCTTGCAGAAGGACCTAGGAGAGGGAATGCCCCTCGCTGGGAATGTTCAGCTGTGACTTTCTGGAGGTGGAGGGTCTGCAGGCTGGGACGGCCAGGCCACCTGCCCACACACAGGTCAGGTGCTGGGTGCTTGCTGCAGTCTGGCTCTGAACTGCAGATCCAACACCCAAGGCCAGGTGCTAACGGCACCCTCAGCCCGTGGTGCTCCTAGGAGGCAGCGCCTGGTGGAAGGAGAGAGGTCGTTGGGGACATGACCCTGAATGGCCATGGACCCCGGTCCGTTCTGTCTCTCCTCTGGCTTCCCACCCACTGTGAAGTGAGCAGCTCCCTCCAAAATGTGCTCCTGCCACAGTGGCTGTGCCACCACAGGCCCAAGCCACAGGCCAAGCCACCATGGACTGAAATCTCTGAAGCCATGAGCCAAAGTAGACCTGGGCCCTTATAAAGGGTCATCGAGTGTCATCGGCACAGTGGTGCAAGGCTGAGTGACCCAGGGCTCCAAGGGAGAGAAGGACCGTGCTACCGGGAGGCCAAAAGATGCCCAGTCTCTACCCTTAAACCCCCAGCCCTCCAGGCCACGCCCAAGAGTCCACCTGCAGGAGTCTGTGCGCCCAATCAATTCCACTGAGAGATCCGTCACCCCGGGCCCAGCGGGAAGCCAGAGCCCAGAGGGTGCCGCTCACTAGATTTGCGGGCAGTGGGCTGGTGGAACCCCACCCCCGCACTGAGGCTCTCAGGCAGGAGGAGGTGACAGGCCAGGGACCTGCAGGAACAGAGGCATGTTCAGAGTGGGTGCAGCAGGGTCACGGGGAGGCTGTGTGCGTTTCCCAGTTTGTGACGTCTACTGAGACGAGGCTCAGAGAAGTGGCACCACATACCCTGACCCAAGAGCCGTGAGCCAGGGTCCACACAAGTAAGGCCCATGTGGGGCGCGTCCAGGGTTCAGTGAAACCACGTTGAGACCCAGAGAAGGAAGCGCCTCGTCTGTTCCCACTGGTGGTGACCCCAGGGCACTGCCTCTGATCTGGGCGTAAACAACAGCTCTTGCAAACCCACCTAGCAAGGACTCAGACCTCGTGTGAAAGTCCAGGTGGTGTGGACTGGGCTGCTGTGGCCTTGCGACGTTTTCCCAGCCCAGCCAGGCTCTGGACGGGGTCCGTGCTGCGGCTGCAGATGCCCACGTGCGGACGCTCGGGCTTCTGGTCCTCCTGATCTGTCTTGCCCTCCCCCTTCCTCAGGGCGGGTGTCCGCATCTCTGCGTGTAGGAGCCCTGTTTGGAGAGATGGCTTAAATTGTGGTGGACTACGGGCTTTGGCTTTAGACATGTTTGGGCATTGGCGCCTTTCGTATTTGGCCCGAGATCTTGTGAGACTTGGCTAGAGATCTCGAGGGACTTGAGCGAGATTGCGGAAGAGGTCTGCGCCATTTTGGAGGTTAGAGGAGCGTGGACGGCGTGTCGGGGTGTAGTTAGATCTAGGGAGAAAAGTTGTCAGAATAAAGAGCTGTTTGTTTCCAGTTCATCTCAAAACTTCTTTCCGCGGCTTCTTTGCTCCAAGCGGCCATCGCTTCAGGCGACTACAGGTGGTGGCCCGTACGGGGAATCGGCACGGCAGGTAAGAACTGAGGAACCTCGCAGGAGTCTCTAGTCAGAGCGGTTAAAATGGGTTCGAAAATAACTAAGACCCAAGTGTACAAGGCTCTTGATGGATTCTTTGATATAGCTGAGTCAGTTATTAGTGAGGAGAATTTGGAAAAAAGTGAAAGTGATCATAAAAGCTTGGCCTCGGCTGAGTCAGTTAGGGCCAGTAAAGATAGTATCAGTGCGGGCTCAAAAATGACAAAGATCCGAGCTGCTAAAGCTATTCAAGATTTATTAAAGATAGTTCAAAGATACATGCTCTCAATTGAATCCGAGACTCAGGATGTTACTGAGTCAGTTAAGACCAATGAGAGTAGTAGTAGTGAAGAGAAATTAAGTAAAAGTGATTCTGAGAAAATGAACAAAAAGAAATTAAGGAAGACCAAGATAAGGGACCATCAAGTGGAGGAACCTATGTCCTCCACTCCCCCATGGGTGAAATCTATTACAGAAAATATAAAGGGTATCACTAGGCGTTTACATACCCTAGAAATAAAAATAAAAAGTCTTTCTGAGCGCTTATGCGCTCTCGAGGGTAACTCACAGATACGTTGGGAACTGCCAGTATTTAAATATGAAAATGGAGAGAGGGGCCACCAGTCAGTAGATTTCAAAACAATAAAAATTCTCAAAGAGGCAGTAATGACATATGGACCCCAAGCTCCTTTCACGTTGAGTATACTGGAGTCCCTTAACACCTTTAGCTTAACCCCCTCAGACTGAAAACGTCTATGTAAAACAACATTAAGTGGGGGACAATACTTGGTTTAGCAATCGCAATTTAAAAAACTTTGTATAAAAACAGCTAAAATAAATGCAGATACAGAGTTTAGAGACCATAATATAGAAATGCTCACAGGAGAAGGGCCATTCACAGACGTACAGGCTCAAAAATATTATACCCCAGGAGTATATGCTCAGATAAACGCAGCTGCCTTAAAGGCATAGAAAACTGTACAAAGACCTAGAGATCTACAAGGTAGCTTGTCCAAAGTAATTCAAAGACCTAATAAACCATATGCTAAATTTGCTGATCGACTTTTGAAAACTGCAGGTAGAGTTTTTAGAGATGTTGATCAAGTTATGCCATTAGTTGTTCAATTAACATATGAAAACGCTAATAAATATTGCCAAAAAGCCATCAGGCCATAGAAAAATAAAAAAGATCTTTCCATATATATACAACTATGTAAAGATATAAATGATGCCTTTGTCACAGAAAATATGATTACAGCAGCTGTTAGAGATGCTGCCCCTCAAAATTTCACAAAGACTCAACCTAGACACTATAATCAATCAAGATATTCCAAAAAAAATTATCATAATCAATCAGGCTATTCTAGGCAAAATCCCAAAAGAAAAATAAGACCAAATTCATACCGTGCTCCAGGTTGCTGCCCCAGGTATAAAAAGAGAAATCATTGGGCCAATAAATGCTATTCAAAATTTGACATCCATAAAAATCCTTTGTTCAAAAATTCAAAAAACGGGACACGGGGCCCAATGCCCCGGGGCCCACAAATATACGAGACATTAAAAAAAGAGTATCCTCAAGCATCCATTCAGATGCTTCCCCGACACAACCCCTATTACCCATCCACTCCCTCTCCAGAGAAACAAAAAAAAATACAAGATTAAACCTCTGTTCCACCGCTCAAATAGTGTTAACACCTAAAATGGGGGTTCAACTGATTCCCACAAGAGTCAAAAGACCTCTTCCCTCAGAGACTGTAAGACTTATTATCGGACAAAGTCCTCAAAGCTTATTAGGTTTACAAGTGACCCCAGGTGTAATAAACTCAAACTACAAAGGAAAAATTTTTGGGGAGATGGCTTAAATTGCGGTGGACTACGGGCTTTGGCTTTAGACATGTTTGGGCATTGGCGCCTTCCGTACTTGGCTCAAGATCTTGCGAGACTTGGCCAGAGATCTCGAGGGACTTGAGCGAGATTGCGGAAGAGGTCTGCGCCATTTTGGAGGTTAGAGGAGCGTGGACGGCGTGTCGGGGTGTAGTTAGATCCAGGGAGAAAAGTTGTCAGAATAAAGAGCTGTTTGTTTCCAGTTCGTCTCAAAACTTCTTCCTGCGGCTTCTTTGCTCCAAGCGGCCATCGCTTCAGGCGGCTACATCTGCGGCTTACGTGGGGTGACGTCTCTCCTTCACCATGTCCCTTGGCCTTCCTACGTCATGGCGTTCTGCTGTTTTCTGGGCACCTCTTTACACTGACTGCACCCTCCTCATAAACGGACCCTTTTGCCGTTGTACGGAAGCAGCTCTTCTCTCTCTTTGCCGCCGTGTGTTCCGTCTGTATTATTCCCACTGTAGCAGTGGAGTCACGCCCACGTTGTCTGTTTGGCCTATCTTTTCCCACCTGTTCACATGTCACCTATTTGTTTTCTTGAATTTAAGGTGCATCTTCAGATCCTATTTTTCAATCTATTCTGGGGATCGCTACCTTTTGATTTCAGGGTTTAATCCTTTTCTCTTTGGTGTGATCACTGATGGGGTGGGATTCACACATCCACGTTTCTCCTCTCTTCTTCCACTTACAGCTTCTTTATTGCCAAGTGGATAATCTCCAGTGTGCCTTTTTAATTCTCTTGTTTAATTTTAAAATTTAACTTCTTAGTAATTGTCCTAGGGATTATAATCAGCTTCTTAGAACAATCCAATTCACATTAATGTAACAACGGTCCACATTATGCTTTGAATTAGCCCTTACTGCTCTGCCACTGTGACTGATTTTCTTTTTAATATTTATTTTTTAGTTGTAGTTGAACACAATACCTTTATTTTATTTTATTTATTTTTACATGGTGCTGAGGATGGAACCCAGGGCTTCTCACCTGCTAGGCGAGTGCTCTATCGCTGAGCCACAACCCCAGCCCACGGTGACTGATTTTTAAAATGGACGTGTTTCTTTCTCTTGCTCTCCCCCTGCTCCTTTCTAATCTCTCCCCTCCCTAATCTCAGGGGAAATGAGATTGCTTTTCTTCCCCATCCTGGGCAGAGCCATCTGTCCCTTAGTACACACAGGAATTAGGTAATCCAGACTCTGAGGTGGCACCAGAAAATCTCAGAAATGACTGTCTCCCAGGTTACCAGGTGAATCACAACTGCAACGGAGGACATCTGGACCGTAGCCTTGAGCTGCCTCCTCAGCAGCCCCTGTTCCTGATGACGGGCAGGAGCACAGCCTCTGGGACAGGAGTCCCCCGTGCTTCTCCTCTGCTAGCAAAGCAATAAACCTTCTTTTTTCTTTTTCTCAAAACCATGTCCTCATTACCGGATCAGCATGCGGGACAAGGACTGAGTTTTGGCAACACTAATACTACTTTAACTGCAGTATCTTGCAAACACTGGGTTCCAATATAGTTTCATTCTCTCCCACTTCCCTGTGCCATTTTTTTAAAAAAAATATTTATTTATTTACTTTAGTTGTACACAATGTGTTCATTTGTACGTGGTGCTGAGGATCGAACCCGGGCCGCACGCGTGCTAGGTGAGCGCTCTCTACCACTGAGCCACAATCCCAGCCCCCGTGCCATTTTTTTTAAAGAAAATTTTATCTTTGTGCACTGTCAGTCCTTCAGCACAGTTTGGTAGTTCTTGCTGTATGCGGCTGTCCTTTCAAACAGACACAGGAAGAAAGGTGTCTACCCGAGATGTGTGCGTCCTGTTATGTCCACCTGTGAGCCAGGGGAGGTCAGGACAGTCTTTGCTCTGTCTTTCCTGCGTGGATTCCAGTTATCGTCTAGAGTCCTATCTTTGGGACAGAGAAGGGGGACCAGCCCCTTAGAGATGTAACAGACACCACCGTCTCACCTAGCTTCCGTTGTTTCTCTTGGGTACAAGACTCATGTTTGAGCCCTGGTTCTGGTTAATGTCAGAGTTCAGAAATGGCTGCCTGCAGTTATGGTGCTTGTATTTCCACTGTTTCTGTGGGACAGTGAGTTCCCCAGGTCCTTACTCTCTGACTACAGTGGTCACTTGTCCTAGGATCTATTTTAAGGTGAATTTTTTTGTTTGCTGTTGGTTTTTGTCATTTTTAGTGTGGTGGCACGATGTGCACTTTTAATATTCAGGTAAAGTCCTTTTTTATTTCTGCAAAAAATTATTTAACTGTAGCTCAGAATATTCCTTGGTTTCCACTCTTTCTATTGTGTTCTTCAAGGACACTAATTGCATCAAAGGTTACGGGGGAAAAATAACCTATAATAGTAATATCCCCTAGAAAAAACCGCACATAGACTAACTGGGAGCAAAGTGGACCGTCCTTCCTCAGGAGCAGGTTGGCTGGATTCACCTGCTGAAGTCCTAGCCGGGGAAGCCCGTCCGTCGGGCGGTCTTGCACCGAGTTCTAAGCGGCGTGCTGGCGCCACCTCGTGCTACAAACGAGCAAAGGCCACTTGGCTTCTGCTTCTCCTGCCTCTTGACTGGCCCTGCCCCTCCTCCCCACGCTCCTCCTTTTCCCTCCTCTAATAACCAAAGTTTACTAGTCAAACTTGAGGGTCTGAATCATAATGTGTGATTAAAAGAACGAGAATAGGTTATTTACATTCTGCGTTTGCGCGTCGGCGGAGCTGCGCGCTTGGGAAGGCAGCCCCTTGCCTTGGTAAAGGGCTGGGAGTCCGCGGAGAGCTTCCGAACGCCGCCCTCCTTCCTTCTCCGCGCGGCTCCCTGCCTGCTGGCTGAGGGGTGGCCCCTGCTCCCTCCACGTCCTCTCCGCCGCCCCAGACTCCCATCGCGATGCACCACGCTCGCTCGCTTCGCCCGCAGCTCCTGGGGAGGGGTGCGTGCGGCGGGACCCCTGCCCCGCTCCTGCTGCGCCTCCTCACTGGAGGGCACCTGCCGGTGTCCACACGCTCCACGCCCCTCAGAAACACGTCCACTTCTGTTCCCGACCCTTGAACAAAGGTCTAAAGATTCTGACTTTCTAGCTGATAGAAGGAAAATTTAGAATTAAAAAATAATCCCCCGGAGAAAAGGGCAAAGAGAAAGCAGGACGAGTTGATGATCATTTGCAAGGTGATGTAATTAAATCCAGTTATTAAAATAGCTGCATTAAATGCTATAGAGCAACTGTTCTAATTTCAAGTCATAGACTAATAAATAAAATAAAAATCAAAGCCCAAAGAAGTGATGCTTATCAGAAACAAATATAGAGCATAAGGACACGCAGAAAGTTGAAAGTCAAATGATGCAAAAAGGTCTGCCATGCAACACTGGTGTGTCAGTTAATGATCAGCACAGTGAACACGAGCAAAAATATCACTGGAGAGACTGCATGGTTATGAAAGGCTTGATTTTCTTTTCTTTTTCTTTTTCTTTTTTTTTTTTTTTTTTTTTGACCAGGGATTGAACTCAGGGGCACTCAACCACTGGGCCATATTCTCAGCCCTTTTTTGTATTTTATTAGAGACAGGGTCTCACTGAGTTGCTAAGTGCCTCACTATTGCTGAGGCTGGCTTTGAACTGGAGATCCTCCTGCCTCAGCCTCCCAAGTGCTGGGATTACAGGAGTGTGCCACCTTGCCCGGCTGGCTTGATTCTTTAGAAGACACAAAAATTAGTTTGGATGTACCTGATAACCTGGTGTGTGTGTATATATATTTTTTAATAGATACATATTATTTATTTATGGATATGATGATTTTCTAATAATCTTTGATTTTTTATTTGTTCTAGAGAGAATGATCTGAACTTTGAATGATTTCAATTATTTGAAATTTATTGAGGCTTGATTTATGTTGAAGAACCTGGTCTATCATGCAAATATTTTGCAGATATTTTTGAATATGTGTATGTGTGTATATTTAACAAAACTTAAAAAGAGATATACAAATAAAACATATTTTCTTTGTCTTGTAGAAAAACAGTGCTGGTGGTGTAGTTCAGAGGTAGAGCACTTGTCTACTAGACAGGGCCCTGAGTTCTATCTGGAGCAAGAGAGAGAGGGAGGGAGGAGAGAGAGAGAGAGAGAGAGAGAGAGAGAGAGAGAGGGAGAGAGAAATGGTATAAATAAACTTCGGGACAAATTATTAGCAGATTTAACCAATGTACTTTTATACAATATTACACCCCTTGGAGGCATATAAACCATTCTTTTTAAGAACACATACGCATTTGCAAAACTGTTCATGTTCTTCATCATACATCTTCATCAGTCACTCAGAGTATGCTTTCTGGAATTAAATGAGGGCTCACAGCTTATTAGAAAATTCCCATACATCCTCACTCCTCTTCAGGAGTGATGCATTTCTAAATAACCCCATGGGTCAAAAGAATCCAAATAGAATTTAGAAATTATTTCAAGCTGAACTAAAAGAAAGCTATATCAAAATTGGCAGGCTCGGGAAGACGTACTGGTTCACCTGTGTGTGCGGGCTGAGTAGAGGGAGCAAGCCCAACAGTGAAAGAACAGAAGAAGCCCAGGCGTGGTGGAGACAGGGACACAAAAGGGGCATGAGTTAACAAATGGAGAACAGCCCTCCATGGAGGAGATCTACAAAGCCAGGACGTTTTTCCCAGGAAGAGCAAACAAGAGAGTGCGTCCCTGGCTGATCCCGGGCAGTGAGAAGGCAGAGAGAGGGACTGACCCAGGCTGAAGGGTGCACATCCCACCTGTCAGTCAGCAGGACATTCCCTCAAATCTCATGAGGACCAGTCAATGTGAATGTACAGCACCTCTCTTGCTTTTTCACACATTCTATTTTAATGGGGGCCATTTTCTTAGAGTATTTAGCTTTTGGACTTTTCACTGTGTGAGCAAGTTTTAATTTTTGACTTTTTGTTCAGATTTATAAGCGAGGCTCTCTAGACTCATGCGGATCAGTAGTACAGGTTGGCTCTGCGAGGAATTTCATCAACCACCCTTTCATTTCTGTAGCAGGTGTGACTTCACCCATCTGCTCACGCTCAGAGGCCTCTGGAAGCCCGTGCATGTCCCCAGGATGCAGTCAGTGAGCAGGGCCGGGCCTGAAAGCAGCTGGGTGAGGCTGGCTCCTGAGCATCGTGGATCCTCCAGCAGCACGGTCAGCACTTGCTGAGCCAGGGGCCGGCCAGCCCTTCCACGCACTCCCATCCCTGCCACCCAGTTCCATGTCTGCGCCATCTCCTGTGGTGTCTGCAGTCCCAGGCTCCAGTGCCCTCTGGCCGTCCTGCCAGGGCATCATTCCCCCGCCAGCCGCAGGCTCCTAGCCCCCTGCAGCCAGCCTCCTGCAGCCCTGGCCCTGGCAGGGGCTCCGCACAGCTCTGAGTCGCTCACTAGGCCTCTTGGCTTCTCCAGCACTGCGACTTCCGACCTAAACTCCTCTGTCTGAAAGCTGGAGGTGCTCCTTCATTTCTGGCTGGACTTAACTAACATGTGGGGTTAAGTTGCACCTGAAGACCAGTGAGCAAGCCACGTGGTCCTGTGGGAAGCTCGGAGGCCTGAGCCGTATATGGGTCAGAGGGGTGGCGCCGGGGGGCGTAATTGGTAGTTGTTTGGAGACACAGCTGGTGGGCCTTGGCCACTGACCAGATATGGTGGTGGGGAGGATGGGGGGCCTGGGGGAGCTCCTGCTCTGAGTGATTCCCTGGGGTGTGATCTCATCAGCTGAGGTCCAGAGCAGAGCAGGAACAGCAGGGAGGGACAACCAGCAAGAACACCTTAGAACATGCTGAAGGCCTGGGGTGGGAACCTGAGAAGGAGGTCGGGTCTGGGAACAGAGGATTCAGGGTCATCCATGTGAGCGCACAGTGAAGACAGGACGGGGCAGCAGGACCAGACGGCAGAGTGGTGGAGAGCCACGCGTGGGCTTCCCCATGTGAGAGCTAATCATCAACACAGGCATGGCCCTGACCCTATGCCCACACTGGGATCCTGCCCCCCCGCCAGGCTCCTCTGAGGAGCAGCTGCCCTCAGCCCCTCACCTTCACTGTGTCTGTTCCTTTAATACGGTGCAGGCAGCAGCATCTACCTGTCTACCCAGCCCTAAAGACTCTGGCCGAGCTGCACTGAGCCGTTCCCGAAGGCTGGGCCCTCATGACCTTTCTCTGGCTCCGACCTTGGCTTCTCCCTCACCACCGCACACTGCCAGCCTCTTCCTGTGGGTTGCACTGTCCTCCCCACTTCCTTGCTCCTGCCTCCCCTCTGCTCTGGCTCCTACTGTGCAGCTTTCCCAGGACACCGCCCTTCCCGTGCACAGCCTGCCTGCTGCTCTCTCCAAGTCTAAGTCTCTGTCTGATACCTCCCCAAAGCTCCAGAACACTGTCCCCACTGTCCCTCAAAGCCCCAGGCAACTTAAAATTTAGTGTAGCCATGTCCCCCACGGCTTCAGCAGCTTCAGAGCACAGTCCCCTCCACCAGACCCCGAAAGCCTCTGGGTACCTGACCCTTTCCCGCTGCAGGGAACTGGACTCTAAGCCCTGGCTCCAATATGATCCCCAACCCCATTCCCTTCCTGCTAGCGCAGGTGGCAGGGACCTTGCCCATCCTGACTGGAAGCCTTCCAGTGCCCTTCCCTGGCCTAGGATAAGGTGTGAGGAACTTTGATGGCCCAGGAAACGGATCTCTGCTCATGGCATTAAGTTTCCTTGGCTCGCACGTCCCCCTCCCAGTCCTACCTTCTCTGGGCACGTTAGACTGTCTTGGCTGCCATTTCCCCCTTTGCCATCTTTCTCTTCCATGCAGATCTGCCTAGAGCGCCTTGTATGCCTACGCGCCCAGAGAGCTAGTGCTCAGCCGTAAGGCCCTCGGAGCTTAAGGCCCTCCTCGTGCCTGTCTGCTCTCAGTGCCGGCATTCCCGTCCACCTGGACACACTGCCCCTCCTGACACAGCACGCAGCACATTTGATTGCAAGTGTCTGTCGATTCCCCAGCACAGTTTGTGAACTTCTTCCCAGTAGGGACTATATTTTATTTATCTTTCCTTTCCCGGTGCTCAGCAAAGTCCCTGGCAGACAGAAAGTACTCCATAAATACTTGATGAACCAGGGCAGATGAGCAGAAGCATGTCTTCAGGGTAGGAATGGGTCTGCTGCACAGACAGTCCTCCTGTATCCAAGCATGTGAAGGTGATTATGCTGTGCGGGTCTCAGCTGGGGTGATGGACTGGTTCACTCATTAACATATGTAAGCGCCCAGGGGCTTCCAAGCAGTGAGGAGGGGCAAACCCCCACCGTGTCTGATGAATGCAGACAAGGGTGGGTAGTGGCTCAGGCTGAAGGCAGACGCACTATGAGGCTTTTACTGTGATTCAGTGCCCTGCGTGGCCGGTGCCTCTCTGTACCCCACTCCATGTGGGAACACCCGGCCTGCTTTTACTGGGCCTGACCACTCATCCAGGAGCAATGCTGCTGCAGGCCACACCCAGCCAGGGCACATGCAGGCACCTGTCAGAGAAGGGTGCATGTCTGGGACAGTGGGAAGCACGAGGCAGGGTGGGCAGGTTTGCGACCACGGAGCCTTCTCACCTTTGTTCTTCTGCAAGGCCCCAACCACAAGACTTGGTGATCTCATTCCTAAGACAAGTCCCTTTGATGATGCTTTCCAAAACCTGCTCTCCGAAGAGAATCTGAAGTACATATACTGCAAATTTTAAACTACCTAACAGCTTAGAGCTTATTACTTCAAGGACTCTGTCTACTGGGTCTTTCTATCTAAGCAGTAGAGAAAGAGTTGGACTAATGGTTAATAAGTAGCCAACTGCTGCCTGGGATTATGCATTAGGAAATATATAAAAAGACAAGGAGTCTAAGGGCCTTCCAGTATTACTGCAAAAAGATGGTTATCTTCTCTATGCACCAAGGTGGACAAGTGGGAAGCGGAGAGAAGAGGGTTGGGACAAAGGTCCACGCCAAGGGATCAGGGTAGCACCTAGAACTAGTCCGGGGTAGGCAGTCCCTCCGTTCAGGGAACGGGGTTGGGCAGTCCATGCTCAGGAGAGATTACATTAAGTGCTGTGTGGCAAGACTTTGCGGTTGGGTGAATCTTCTAGTGCAGGCCACAAAAAAGGTCAAGGCCAAGGAACAAAGTGTCCTGGTCTGTCCCTTCGCCTGAGGACACTCTTGATTTTTAGGCCTTGCTCGCCCAGTCTTGGGAGAGTCAGGGAGAAGGGGAGGGGAGTCGCAGAGGCTAAGAGAGGCTGCGGGCCAGGGGCTGCGCAGGGACCGGCGGCGGGGGCGGAGCCTCGGAGCATCCTCCCCCCCCCCCCGCCGCGGAGCACCATGGGAAAATCTCTCCTCTCCCGGACATGGCGCGTCCCTGCGCGGCGGCAGCTGCAGGTGCCGGCGCCGCGGGCCGCGGGTCCCGGCTGAAGACCGGCCCCGGCGTCGCTGCCGGGGAGGGAGGCGGCGGCGGCGGCGGCGCCCGGGCGCGCGCGCGTTAGGCCGGGCCCAGCGGCCGAGCGCAGGCCGGGGCGCCGCAGGCATGGTGTCCCAGGTGCTGCAGCTGCTCCGGCAGGGCGTGTGGGCCGCGCTCACGGGCGGCTGGTACCACGACCCCGAGCAGAGCAAGTTCACCAACAGCTGCCACCTCTACCTGTGGCTGTTCCTGCTGCTGCTGCCCCTGGCCCTGCACCTGGTGAGTCTCCGGCACGGCGCGGCACGGCACGGGCGGGGCGGAGGAAGGGCGCAGACCCCTGTCTGCCCCGGGGTGGAAGGCGTGTGGGGATGGCGTGCACCGGCTCCCGGGAGGTGGGAGCCGGTTTGCCGCAGAGAGGTGCCGGGCCCGGGGAGTCACTGGAAGGGAAGAGCTGGAAAGGACTTTGGGGGCTCTTGGCTCATTAAGAATTGATGCCGGGTGTCGGCATGAGTCAGGCTCTGCTTGTCGCTGGAGCTGGAGCGTGAGCCTGCGTTGTAGGTGCGCGACCCCAGGCGCAGCTTGTTCGCTTGGGACGGCGCTTGGTGTAGAACACTGTCCAAGGTAATGGAAAGGCGAACTGAACCGCACACCTATGACAGGGGCGCCCCCGTCCTGTTTTGCTTTGAGAAGGCAGACTCAGTTACTCACCTTGCAGTGGCCACACCACTGGGCAGAGCGGTCTGTGGAAAGGTGCCCTGGATCAATCTAACCTACTTTAAGTAAACAAGCATTACAGCCCCTTGTTGGGGCTGGCACTTTCGCCAGGTTGTGATAGGCGAATGCTTGCTGAATAATTACCCAGATGACCTTCGGAGGTAAATCAAATATACCTAACCGAAACAATGCTGAACCTTAGGTGAAAAGCTGTGTGTCATTAAACCCTGGGCCAAGAACTAGTTCTGATGTCTGCTAAAAGACTTTAATTCTACAACATTATTTCCCCATCTTCTCCATAGCGGAAATCCCGTTTGCGTGGCTGACGGATTCTGAGTCTGACGTTGGAGGCAGTCAGTGGCTCACTGCCCTTTCCTTTGCTCTTTGCTTGCAGTTTGTGCAGAGGGTCAGAACTCTGGCTCTGAAAGGAGTCTGCTGGCTTATATTTTGGATCCCTCTCATACTACTTCTTTGACCTTGGGGGAAGTCACTTAACCTTGTTTGATCTCTCATTTCTCATCTGTAAAATAAGAAATACAGGGCTGGGGTTGTGGCTCAGTGGTAGAGTGCTTGCCTAGCATGTGTGAGGCACTGGGTTTGATCCTCAGCACCACATAAAGATAAATAAATAAAATATAGGTATTGTGTCCATCAACAACTAAAAAATATTTTAAAAAATAAGTAAAATAAGAAATACAGCAGTACTAGGTCTAAGGGGCTGTTGGGGGGATTCAGTGAGATAGTGTGTGTGTGTTACTGCCACTTAGGTCCTGAGCTTTCTGGGGACATGGGTGTGGATTCTGGTTATTCATCTTGGTCTTCCTGGTGCCTCCCAGAGGGCTTCGTTTGGTTAATGCAGATCTCATGTGCAGGTAAAGCCCTGTGTTGGCTTGATCTGGGATTGGACTCAGTCCTGGCCTTATAGTTCCGTTCTGCTCCTTTTGGGCAGTTTAGCCTGGTGCTAAACCTATCGGAACCTGAGATTCTTCATTGTTAAAATTGATGTGATGATGATCACTTCACAGGAGAATTAAATAAAATTGTGTATAAAAGCACTTACTACAGAAGCTGCGTGGAGACCCTGCAGTAAATGCCGGCGTCCTTCCATGATGGGGTCCATCACTTTCTCGCAGCCTGTGACCTGGTGTTTTCTCTTTGCCTAGAAGAGGAACTTGGCTGAGTCACAGGGACCTAGGCCTGCACTCAAATCCTGCTGTGTGGCCTGTTAACTGTTTGCAGGAGCAGCCCCCCCCCCCGCCCCTTCCAGCTTCCCGTTGGCACGGCAGGGGTGGGCGCATACCCCTCCTTGGTTGCTGAGCCCATGAGTGGGAGAAACGCCTTCTCAGTGCCTGGCAGAGTGCATGCTCACCTCGAGAGGGTCTTTGTTTTCCTTCCTCACTTCCCGACTCTCTGTCCTTCAAAGCCCAGCAGCGTGGCCACGAGCTTCTGCCTTGCCTTGCCGGTCCATGGGGCTGGACTCGGCTTCTCTTCTCCTGCTGTTAGAGCGTCCCCACTTCCCACGGTGGGAGGCACTGTTTGGATTCTGCTGTGAGCCATTTCATTGGAACATGTGTGTGTGTTACTGCCACTTAGGTCCTGAGTTTTCTGGGGACATGGGTGTGGATTCTGGTTATTCATCTTGGTCTTCCTGGTGCCTCCCAGAGGGCTTCGTTTGGTTAATGCAGATCTCATGTGTAATGAGCTGGTCCATCTTTCTATTCTCTCTCTCTCTACCCCCGGAAGAAACAGGGACTTTGCTAAGTGCCTCGCCATTGCTGAGGCTGGCTTTGAACTCACGATCCTCCTGCCTCAGCCCCCCAAGTGCTGGGATTACAGGTGGGTGCCACTGTGCCCGGCTCAAAAGTTTTATATCTCTATGTCAGTGTGTCTTTGTTTATTATAGAGGAATTGTATGTGGGAGCATTTGTTGCTGTGCTTCTTTGTGGTCCATGGCCCGTCTTATTACAACAGTGACTGGCTGTCCTTTTCAGGTCTCCGAAATTGCCCTTAGGAAAGAAAGGCCACTGCCCACACCACAGGTTCTGTTCTCTGGTCTTGAGGCTTGGATATACTCCCCCGCACTTCAGTCTGTCCCACTGACAAGCATTTGGTCCAATGTGATACCTGACTGCTCACTGGTAGCAGGGACTTATTCATAATGTGTCCTGAACCTTTCTGCTGTTTGCACAATTTTGGTTTAAATATCTTTTTTAAACTTTATTTTATTTATTTATTTAGGTACCAGGGATTGAACTCAGGGGCACTCAACCACATCCCCAGCCCTATTTTGTATTTTACTTAGAGACAGAGTCTCACTGAGTTGCTTATTAGAGTTTTGATGTTGCTGAGCCTGGCTCTGAACTTGCGATCCTCCTGCCTCAGCCTCCCAGGCTGCTGGGATTATAGACATGCACCACCATGCCTGACTATTTTTATGTGCTGTTGATGATCAAACCCAGTGCCTCATGTGTGCTAGGCAAGTGCTCTACCACTCATCTACAACTCCAGCCTGGTTTAAATATCTTACTTTAGACAGTTCCACAGTTGGAAGAATCTACCTTTTAATTAGAGACTTTGAATATTCAAATAAACATTTTTTAATTACTAATTATTGAGGCAAACATTTCTTTTTTTAACTTATTTTTATTTTTTATTTATTCTAATTTGTTATACATGACAGCAGAATGCATTGTAATACATAGTACACGTATAGAGCACAGTTTTTCGTATCTCTGGTTGTACACAAAGTAGAGTCACACCATTCGTATCTTCATACATGTATTTAGGGTAATGATGTTTATCTCACCCCCATGCCCCTCCCTTCCTCTCCTTCTCCTTTGCCCTATCTAGAGTTCCTCTAATCCTCCCATGCTCTCCCCCACCCCCATTATGAATCAGCATCCTTAAATCAGAGAAAACATTCAGCATTTGCGTTTTTGGGATAGGCTAACTTCACTTAGCATTATATTCTCCAACTCCATCCATTTACCTGCAAATACCATGATTTTATTCTCCTTTAATGCTGAGTAATATTCCATTGTGTGTGTGTGTATATATATATATATATATATATATATATATATATATATATATATTTATACCACATTTTCTTTATCAATTCATCTACTGAAGGGCATCTAGGTTGGTTACACAGTTTAGCTATTATGAATTATGCTGCTATAAACATTGATGTGGCTGTGTCCTTGTAGTATGCTGTTCTTTTTTTTTAAATGTTTATTTATTTGCATTAGTTGTACACAATGCCCTTATTTTTACGTGGTGCTGAGGATTGAACCCAGGCCGTGCATGTGCTAGGCGAGCACTCTACCGCTGAGCCACAATCCCAGCCCCTAGTATGCTGTTCTTAAGTCTTTTGGGTATAAACCAAGGAGTGGGATAATGGGGTCAAATGGTGGTTCCATTTGGTTCCGACATGATGAAGATTTGGGCCTACTTTTCTTCTAGTAGGCACAGGGACTCTGGTTTAATTCCTAGGTCCTTGATCCACTTTGAGTTTAGTTTTGTGCATGGTGAGAGATAGGGGTTTAATTTAATTTTATTGCACATGGATTTCCAGTTTTCCCAGCACCATTTGTTGAAGAGGCTATCTTTTCTCCAATGTATGTTTTTGGCACCTTTGTCTAATATAAGAGAACTGTAATTATGTGGGTTTGTCTCTGTGTCCTCTATTCTGTACCATTGGTCTACATGTCTATTTTGGTGCCAATACCATGCCATTTTTGTTCTATTGCTCTGTAGTGTAGTGTAAGGTCTGGCATAGTGATGCCACCTGCTTCAGTCTTCTTGCTAAGGATTATTTTAGCTATTCTGGGTCTCTTATTTTTCCAGATGAATTTCATGACTGCTTTTTCTAGGAGGAATGTCATTGGGATTTTGATTGGAATTGGCATTAAATCTGTATAATGCTCTTGGTAGTATGGTCATTTTGACAATATTAGTTATGCTTATCCAAGAACAAGGTAGATCTTTCCATCTTCTAGGGTCTTCTTTAATTCATTTCTTTAGTGTTCTGTAGTTTTCATTGTAGAGGTCTTTCACATCTTTTGTTAAGTTGATTCCCAAGTATTTTATTTTATTGAGGCTATTGTACATGGGGTAGCTTTTCTCGTTTCCCTTTCAGAGGATTTGTCACTGATATTCAGAAATGCCTCTGATTTAGGGTGTTGTGTTGATTTTATATCCTGCTACTTTGATGAATTCATTTACTAGTTCTAGAAGTTTTCTGGTGAAAATTTTTGGGTCTTCTAGATATAGAATCATATCTTTGGCAAATAATGCTAATTTGAATTCTTCTTTTCCTGTCCATATCCTTTTAATTTCTTTCATCTAATTGCTCTGGCCAGTGTTTCAAGAACTATATTAAATAGAAGTGGTGAAAGAGGGCATCCCTGTCTTGTTCCAGATTTTAGAGGGAATGGTTTCCATTTTTCTCCATTTAGAATGATGTTGGCCTGGGGCTTAGCATAGATAGCTTTTACAATGTTGAGATATGTTCCTGTTATCCCTAGTTTTTCTAGTGTTTTGAACATGAAGGGGTGCTGTATTTTGTCAAATGCTTTCTCTGCATCTACTGAGATGGTCATGTGATTCTTGTTACATTTATTGATTTCTGTATGTGGAACCAACTTTGCATCCCTTGATCGTGGTGTACTATCTTTTTGATATGTTTTTGTATTCAATTTGCCAGAATTTTATTGAGAATTTTTGCCTCTATATGTTCATTAGAGATATTGGAGACAAACATTTATAAACCATAGAATTTCCTTAGATTTGTTTGGTAATGTGGAAAGTAGTTATTTATTAGCATTTATAAATATTTACTAGAAATGCTTAAAAATGCACAACTAAAAACATTAGGCCAATTTTGGTAATTTGAACAAAGAATTTTAATTTGATTTACTATCAAGCTAATTTTGTTTTGGACAAACTGAAAAATGATCTGTGTCCAGAGATATTTAGACTTCCGTTTTTGCACACATTTGTGTCTATTCTCTGACATTGACACTGACAGGTTCTGGTAGAGTTTGCCCAGGACCACCGTGGGCCTGGTGCTGACCTCAGGTGAGCTCCAGTAGCCTCCTCTTGTGTCCGAGGACATGCTCCCAGTCTTCCAGGCGTGTGGCCTGTGACAGTCACCCCACTTCTCCAGACCTTGTCCTGCCGTCTGTGGAGCAGGGCCAGTGGCTGTATCTGGTAGATCTAGCATCTGAGTCCAGAGAGAGCAGGCTACTCCCCACAGTCCTCTAGAGAGGAGGCGGCAGGGCTTGGGAGTTAGCTGAGGTCCTGTTGTGGCCAGGGCTTGCTTTCCACGACACCACACTGCCCGCCGTGGTTCGCACCAGAGCGTGTTGAGCTCTGGGAAACAGCAGAGCCACCCGGAGTAGGGCTGTGAGGATCGCGGGGCCTCCTGTTCAGGATGTGCTCGGTGGGACAAGCAGAGGGGCCCACGCAGCCCCCCACCACCCCGCGAGGCCCCAGTGCGCGTGGTGCCTGGCCTGGCATCTGTGGGGAGCAGGGCGGCCCTTCCCCCTGCAGACGGGGCGCCCGCCCGCCTCATGCCTGGCCTTCACCTCAGCCAGACGGCTCTTTGCCCAGTTCTGCTGTTTAGACTTTGCCTGACAAAGTTTCTTTGGTAAGAACCCCTTCGGTTCTAATTGCTGTGGTTCTTGTTAAGTGGGATTTTCTGTCACGTCCTAGCACTACCCTGGGCCAGAGCGAGCCCTGGACACTCGCGTGCCTGTCCCTGGTGTCGGGGGACGCGCCGTCGGAGCCTCAGGCTCCTCCCAGGTCCTGCGTTTCCTTGGCCGCGTTTTCTTGCACGCGGTTCTCTGTGAGGCAGGTTTCCATTGCTGTGAAAAATGACTGAGAAAAGTCATCCTAGAGGGGACAGATTATTAGGGCTCATGGCTTCAGCGGGCCTCCAGGCCCCTGCAGCTTTGGGCCTGAGCCGGGGCAGCACCTCCTGGGGAGAGCCCACGGCAGAGGAGGCCACTCCTAGCGGGCCCTCCCAGGGCGTGTCCCTGGTGGCTGCGTCCTTCCAGCAGGCCCCTCCTCCTAAAAGTGCCACCAGCTCCCAGCAGCGCCACGGGCTGGTGACCAGGCCTTAAGCACATGGGCCTTAGGGGGACATTTGAAACCCAAACCTCAGCAGGTGCCTCTGTGGATCTTGGAGAGCCGCCCCCCGGAGGCCTTTGCCGGAGGCCTCTGTGCAGGGTGCGACCGGCCCTTACAGAGCAGCCGGGCTGTTCACCCAGCTGTGACCTTGCTGGAGGGCCGGGCATCAGCTGTTTCCAAGTCACCTCTCATTTTGGTCATTCCCAGCGCTGAGATCCAGTCTCTGTCGGGAAGGCTCTTCTGTTCCTGCAGCCTGCGGCCCGCACTTCCTTTACTCCTCCAACTCCAGGACCTCCTTGTCTGGGCCTCCACCTCGGGCCTCCCAGGACCTCCTTGTCTGGGCCTCCACCTCGGGCCTCATCTGTTCTCGCACTGAGAGACCTGACTCTGCATTACCATCATTCCCTGGCACCTGGAGTGCCCTCCTCCTGCCCTCCGTGCCTGGAGCCTGGGATGTGTGAGGGCGTGCTCCCCGGGCCCAGGCTCCGCAGGCAGTGCAGACCACCAGCCGGATTTGGCTGATGCCACCCCTGCAGTTGTCCTGAAGTCCCCTGCTCCAGATGGGTGCTTGACGTGGCTGTGAAGGGCTAGCTGTGAGAAGGACTCCGCTTTCCCATGCACACACCCAGAGGAGGGGCCTCACCATAGCCCCAGGGAAGCCATCTTCGCTCTTCTTGAACTCACGCCACCTCTCTAAGTGACAATCCCCCTCCTCTAAGTGCCCCTCCCAGGCTCCCTGCCCTGCCTTTGCGCCAGATGTGTCTGCAGTGGGTTCCCTGCCAGCTGGGCTCTGCGGCTTCCTCAGAGGACCTGCCCTGCTGCACTGGGCTCTGGCACCCTCCAGGACGGGACGGCACTGGGGCCTCGGCTCTGGGCACCCTCCAGGATGGCACGGCACTGGGGCCTGGGCTCTGGGCACCCTCCAGGACGGGACGGCACTGGGGCCTGGGCTCTGGGCACCCTCCAGGACGGGACGGCACTGGGGCCTGGGCTCTGGGCACCCTCCAGGACGGGCACGGCACTGGGGCCTGGGCTCTGGGCACCCTCCAGGACGGCACGGCACCCTCCAGGACGGGACGGCACTGGGGCCTGGGCTGGGCACCCTCCAGGACGGGACGGCACTGGGGCCTGGGCTGGGCACCCTCCAGGACGGGACGGCACCTGGGGCCTGGGCTCTGGGCACCCTCCAGGACGGGACGGCACTGGGGCCTGGGCTCTGGGCACCCTCCAGGACGGGACGGCACTGGGGCCTGGGCTCTGGGCACCCTCCAGGACGGGACGGCACTGGGGCTCGGCTCTGGGCACCCTCCAGGACGGGACGGCACTGGGGCCTGGGCTCTGGGCACCCTCCAGGACGGGACGGCACTGGGGCCTGGGGGCACCCTCCAGGCACTGGGCACTGGCACCCTCCAGGACGGGCCTGGGCTCTGGGCACCCTCCAGGATGGCACGGCACTGGGGCCTGGGCTCTGGCACCCTCCAGGACGGCACGGCACTGGGGCCTGGGCTCTGGCACCCTCCAGGACGGACGGCACTGGGGCCTCGGCTCTGGGCACCCTCCAGGATGGCACGGCACTGGGGCCTGGGCTCTGGGCACCCTCCAGGACGGGATGGCACTGGGGCCTGGGCTCTGGGCACCCTCCAGGACGGCACGGCACTGGGGCCTGGGCTCTGGGCACCCTCCAGGAGGCACGGCACTGGGGCCTGGGCTCTGGGCACCCTCTCCAGGACGGGACGGCACTGGGGCCTGGGCTCTGGGCACCCTCCAGGACGGGACGGCACTGGGGGGGCTCTGGGCACCCTCCAGGACGGGACGGCACTGGGGCCTGGGCTCTGGGCACCCTCCAGGACGGCACGGCACTGGGGCCTGGGCTCTGGGCACCCTCCAGGACGGGACGGCACTGGGGCCTGGGCTCTGGGCACCCTCCAGGACGGCACGGCACTGGGGCCTGGGCTCTGGGCACCCTCCAGGACGGCACTGGGCACTGGGGCCTGGGCTCTGGGCACCCTCCAGGACGGCACGGCACTGGGGCCTGGGCTCTGGGCACCCTCCAGGACGGCACGGCACTGGGGCCTGGGCTCTGGGCACCCTCCAGGACGGCACGGCACTGGGGCCTGGGCTCTGGGCACCCTCCAGGACGGCACGGCACTGGGCCTGGGCTCTGGGCACCCTCCAGGACGGGACGGCACTGGGGCCTGGGCTCTGGGCACCCTCCAGGACGGCACGGCACTGGGGCCTGGGCTCTGGGCACCCTCCAGGACGGCACGGCACTGGGGCCTGGGCTCTGGGCACCCTCCAGGACGGCACGGCACTGGGGGGCTCTGGGCACCCTCCAGGACGGCACGGCACTCTGGCTCTGGGCACCCTCCAGGACGGGACGCACTGGGGCCTGGGCTCTGGGCACTCCAGGACGGGGGCACTGGGGCCTGGGCTCTGGGCACCCTCCAGGACGGCACGGACTGGACGGCCTGGGCTCTGGGCACCCTCCAGGACGGGACGGCACTGGGGCCTGGGCTCTGGGCACCCTCCAGGACGGACGGCACTGGGGCCTGGGCTCTGGGCACCCTCCAGGACGGGCACGGCACTGGGGCCTGGGCTCTGGGCACCCTCCAGGACGGCACGGCACTGGGGCCTGGGCTCTGGGCACCCTCCAGGACGGCACGGCACTGGGGCCTGGGCTCTGGGCACCCTCCAGGATGCACGGACTGGGGCCTGGGCTCTGGGCACCCTGGGGCACTGGGGCCTGGGCTCTGGGCACCCTCCAGGACGGGACGGCACTGGGGCCTGGGCTCTGGGCACCCTCCAGGACGGCACGGCACTGGGCCTGGGCTCTGGGCACCCTCCAGGACGGGACGGCACTGGGGCCTGGGCTCTGGGCACCCTCCAGGACGGGACGGCACTGGGGCCTGGGCTCTGGGCACCCTCCAGGACGGGACGGCACTGGGGCCTGGGCTCTGGGCACCCTCCAGGACGGCACGGCACTGGGGCCTGGGCTCTGGGCACCCTCCAGGACGGGACGGCACTGGGGCCTGGGCTCTGGGCACCCTCCAGGACGGGACGGCACTGGGGCCTGGGCTCTGGGCACCCTCCAGGACGGGACGGCACTGGGGCCTGGGCTCTGGGCACCCTCCAGGACGACGGCACTGGGGGACGGCACTGGGGCCTGGGCTCTGGGCACCCTCCAGGATGGCACGGCACTGGGGCCTGGGCTCTGGGCACCCTCCAGGACGGGACGGCACTGGGGCCTGGGCTCTGGGCACCCTCCAGGACGGCACGGCACTGGGGCCTGGGCTCTGGGCACCCTCCAGGACGGGACGGCACTGGGGCCTGGGCTCTGGGCACCCTCCAGGATGGGACGGCACTGGGGCCTGGGCTCTGGGCACCCTCCAGGACGGCACAGCACTGGGGCCTGGGCTCTGGAGGACCTGCCAGGACAGGACAGTCCCTCTCTGCTCCAGCTGTGCCAGTTCCTGGTGGCTGGGGCTGTGTCTGCAGCCCGCCTCCCTCCTGGGCCTCCCGAGATCCCCTTCAGCCACCCATCGTGGTTGGGTGGCGCCTTCCTGGGACAAACTGTGTTTCCAGGGGCACCCATGCTCCCACGCGCTGTCGTCTGCGTCACCTGGAGACGCGGCCCACTGTGTCCTCTTTTGCAGGAGAGCAGGCTCTTTCAGGTGACGGTCCTTTTCTGGCCTTATCTCGTAGGTTGGCGACAACGTTGCCCAACCTCGGTCTCCCTTCCTTTGCCCTAGACCCCTTCCTGCTGCCTGTGGAAGAGTCCCGGTGGCTCTTCGTGGGGCTCAGGTCTTCTTTCGTTCCTTGCGGCTGGGTGTCCCCCAGCTCTGCGGTGGTGTTCTGTCACTCTCCTGCTGGAGCGGGTGACGTGAGCGTCACGCTTGTGCACGCCAGGGCTCTTGTGAGAGCTTTGCATGAACCAAGTCGTCATGTCCCCCTTGCCCCCTGGGAGGCCCTGTGCCTGTGCCATTTCACAGCTGATAAAACTGGCACAGAAGGGTGCTTAGTGCGTCCTGGGTGCGCAGCCAGCACACCCCTCACCGCAGCTGCAGGTCTTCCCGGCTGGCCTGTCCCACCCCACAAGCCACTTCACAGCCCAGGCCTGTATTGCTGTCCCTGGGCCCAGTGTGCACAAGACGCACAACACTGACTGTGTGCCAGAGCAGGTGGCAGGAGGTGAATGTCCCTGCCGCGCTTGTCCCAGTACCTGCCCCAAGAGGTCCCCTCTGCACACGGCCTCCTGCGTGTTCTTCAGTGACGCTGCGTGCAGTTGGGGGGACGTTGGCAGGTGAGGGCTTCGAGCTCAACACGAACACCTCTGTCCCCACGGTCCCTTTCCCTGTGCTCTGTGGCCTCTCCCTGCCCAAGTGCTAGCATGGACAAGCGTCGTGGCTTCGGGCCCCACGCCCCATTCCTGCTGTCGGTGGCACACAGACCGGCCCCCATCTCAGCGTTCAGCTCCACACACCACCTAGGCTCCAGGCGCTCTGCTCGGCCCGGCAGGGAGGGCAGGAGGGTGGCACGTCCTCTTTCTCCCTTCCTGCTCCCTCACACGGGGCTGATGCTTCTCGTGTCCTTGACGGGGAGCTTGCTGATGAGCTGGCCTGGGGCTTTGGAGCAGGATGTCCGCTGACTCGCCAGGTGCCTGCCCAGCCCTCGGGGGCCCACGCCTCTTCCCAGGTCCTCCTGGACCACCTCCTTTCCCAGGCCCTCGGGACCTACCTCTTCCCAGATTCTCACAGACCTCACTCCTCTTCCCAGGCCCTCGGGGACCCTGCTCCTCCCGGTCCTGGGGGATCCTGCTCCCTCCTGGTCCTCGGGGACCCTGCTCCTCCCAGTCCTAGGGGACCCTGCTCTCTGTCCCAGGCCCTCGGGGACCCTGCTCCCTCGGGGACCCTGCTCCCTCCCAGTCCTTGGGGACCCTGCTCCCTCCCAGTCCCTCGGGGACCCTGCCTCCCAGTCCTTGCTTCTTCCCAGTCCCTCGGGGACTCTGCTCCCTTTCAGACCCTGCTTCCTCCCAGTCCTGGGGGACCCTGATCCCTCCCAGGCCCTCGGGGACCCTGCTCTCTGTCCCCTGGGTCGCCTACTCCTTGCCACTCCCAGACTCCTTCGGGGCGGTGCCTCTGCCCAGAGCCCTCCAGGACATTGTCTGGCCCAGGAGCAGGCCGCGGCACACCCCACCTGTGAAGGCCTCTTCTTTCCCACCACAACTCAAAGGGCAGGTACAGCTCGACACAGTGCCCATCAGGAGGGCGGCTAGCCAGCCAGAGTCCCATCTGCCACCTCTTCTGTGAAGGAAGCAGACCACAGTCTACCCTACCATGGGGTGGGGACTCTGGATGGTCCACTGAGCCCTCCTGTCTTGACTGTGGCCCAGAGGGACATGGGATTGGCTTCATACCAGGGCTTTAGTCCTGCCCCCAAACCTTCCCAAGCCTTCTTACTCCGGCTCTGATACCTCCTCTTCTGACTGAGGAGTTTAGGCTCAGCAACTCCTGATCTACTAAGGAATTTTGCCTGTGGTCTCTCACAGCAATGACCTTGGAACCCAAGAGCTGGGGCTGTGGCCCGTCAGCCCCTCCGGTGCAGGTTTGGCTGTGGGTGCCTGCGGTTGGCCCCCTGCCCCCAGTCTTGTTCTCCCGCTGGCAGAGCTGCTGTGGACAGCCCCTCACGTCCACGTGCAGGCCACTGTGCGCACAGAGGCACCTCTGACCCCTTGAAGGGTGCTGCGGTTTTCAGAGGGTCTTCACCTAATGCTGACATTTGGCTGTTGAACTTGCGGCCAGAGTTGGCACGCATCAGCTGAGACGAGCTGGTGTGTGCTGGCTCAGCAACCAAACTCGGGGTGGCTTGGACTTCGTCAAACTCACCTTCATTCACACCGAGGTCGGGGGCGGACCTGGCTAGCAGGGGCCTCTGCTCATGGTGGGCCTTTGGGGACCTGGGCTGATTAAGCTGCACTCTGGGGTGGCTGTCCGTCGTCATGCTCACCCCTGGCCCTGGCAGGCCGTCACCAGACACTGGTGGGGGCAGAGAGAGTGGCCTCCCAACCAACTCTTGGGGCTCCACCTGGGAGTGGCAGATGCACTCTGCCCTTGTGACAAGAGAACTAAAGGACTCCATCCTGTTCCTCAGCAGCGACATGAGGAGTTCTGAGAAATAGTTCTGTTTCTCAGAAGTAGTAGAACATGGAAAGTCCTGCCTCGGTGCCCGTTAATCGTACCTAGCACGGCATACTTGGCAACACACAGATTCTCATACAGTGTAAAACTGTTCTCTGTGGTTTCCATTTTCCTTGGGCAACGTACCTTGTGAGAGATCGACTGTCCACACGTTAGTGACCATCCTCTGACGTGCGCTCAGCTAGGGTCATTTTGACCCCCTTCCCTTCTACTTGCTTGCTGCTGTGCCAACCTGGAACGTCCATGGGAAATACTCACGTGCCCGTTGCACCGTCTTGCTCACTGCGCAAATTCAGCTTCTGTACCGTGGCTTGCCTGCGTTGGCTGAACAACCAAATATAAGCCCTCGAAAATAACTGCCGGTGCGCCATCTTGTCGCGCTTGTGATGCGTGCGGATGGTGGCCGCTGATCAGCTTAATAAAGGCTTTTTTTTTGGCTCAAGTGTGACTTGGCTTGGAGTTTTAATCCGTATTTCGCTGGGAACGACACCCTGAGACTTTGAAATCAGGGCAAGTCACATGACACACCTCGCCTCAAGAGGGAAGGGTGAGGCCTGCCTGTGCCCCGGGAAGTGCTGGGCCATCTGTGGACAGCACCGTGTCCATGGCAGCAGCCAAGTCTGGGCCTTCTGCTTATCGTTGGGAAGAGCAGGACAGGGTGGGCTGACCTCTCCCCACAAGGTGAGCAGAGGAAGGTGGGCAGACCGGAGCGGCCATGACCCGTGCTCCCTGGAGGGGGCTCAGGTGCTCCGTGGTGAAGTCAGGGACCCAACCCAGCCGTGGCGCTTGGGGGCGGTTCCCAGGAGTCCTGACTGCTCATCTGGTGCCGGCGGTGCCCAGCCCGGCCAGGCTGGTGAGGAGCAGCCTCTCGAGCAGGGGGCTGGTGCGGCTGAGCTCTGGGGTGGAGGGTGTCTGGCCAGGCCGAGGAGTTCCGCCTTCCTTGGGGTGGACGTGACAGAGCTGGCAGGGAGGCTGCAGATGAGAAGGTTACCAGGACCGTGGCCCTGGGGCGGGAGCGTGCTGGGCAAGGAGGGCACGGCCAGCTCTGGCTCTGGAAGCGTCTGGCTGCAGTTTGGAGAATCAGTTAGAGAAGCAGCGTGAGGAAGATGGCGTCGGCCTCTCCTCCAGCTTCATCCTGCATTAAAAATTCATTTCCAGTACTTCAGAAGACTTAAAAATGGCTGTGACATCATAGGGTGGCCTGAGTTTAATGTTCCCTGGGCTCCTTGGCTTGTGACTTCTGGCACCTTGTGCTAGAACCTCAGTCCTCTGGTCCCTGCCGACCACCTCACAGGTCACTCCTGATCCTGGTGAGGCCACTGTGCAAGATGTCGTTGAGTGCCAGACCCCTCTGCTTTCTCCTGTGACGATGGGCCTGGAGCTGCCCTTTCTGGTGTCCTTTCTCACTGGATGTGTGGCGTGTCACTTCTACCCTCATGAAAGAGGCTGGGTCCTCTGTGTCTCTCACGATTGGGTGGCCCTGTCCTTTCTTTCATTCACCCTGTTTTTCCTGGCAGTGACAGGTCAGTGGAGCACTTCCGCCAGGAAGCTTCCTGTGGGGGAGAAGACCTGTAGGGGGAAGGCAGAGTAGGCGACAGCTGTGACAAGGGCCCTGGTGCAAGCCAGGGAGGGCCCTCTTAGGGCAGTCAGGGAGGGCTTGCCTGGGCAGGTGACCTCGAAGCTGAAGCCTTGAAGATGAGAAAGGGCCAGCTTGGAAAGCGCTGAGAGGTGGTCGGTGGCAGCAAGGCCCTGGGACACGTTTGGAGAAGTTGGCAGGGCTGGGACTTATAAGCCTGGTAGAGCGTGAGGAGTTCAGGGTTAATTCTCAGCAGGGTGAAATACAGCTTATTTTTTTTTTTAATCAAGTTTTTTTTAAACATATTTTTTTTAGTTGTAGGTGGACACAATACCTTTATTTTTATTTATGTGGTGCTGAGGATCGAAACCAGAGCCTCGCACATGCCAGGTGAGCGCTCTACCACTGAGCCATCGCCCCAGCCCCTTAAATCAAGTTTGAGGTGTGATGTGCTTTTTTATCCCAGTGTTTATTTCAAAAATTTCCTAACCTGTGGAAGAGCCACAAGACCAGCACAAGTGTCCTGCAGTGTGGCTTCGACTCGCCAGTGGTCAGCACCCTCCTCATCTGCCCAACTCCCTCTCACAGTTTTACTTTTGCTGCATCATTTCAGAATAAGCGCAGACTCCGAGTCTCTCTCCTTCTAAGAACTCCGGCAGCTACTCAGGGAAAGGCGCCCCACGGGAGCGTCACACTCAGAAGAAGTCACTGACGCAGCTGTCGTCCACCCAAGCCCCTGCAGGGCTGCCCGCGATGCCCTCCGCGGCTGGGCGTTCTGTCTCCTTCTTCTGGATCCGGGATTCAGTCCAGGGTCATGCATGATTCCTGGCTGCTCGAATGGCCTTTGTTCTGGAAAGAGCTCTCTGAGGCTTTCTCCTCTCTCCGTGTGGCATTGAAAGTTGTTTTGCACGGAGATTCACGTGGACTTTTCCGATTGTTCGCCTGAGACTGGAGGCTGGCTATGCTTTTTTAAGAATATCTTTTTAGTTGTAGGTGGACACAATACCTTTAGTTTATTTATCTTGTGTGGTGCTGGGATCGAACCCAGTGCCTCACGTGTGTTGGGCGAGCGCTCCACCTCTGAGCCCCAGCCCAGCCCCTGATGGTGCAATTTTGGTGTGGTTACTGCTCTGGATGTGCCGTGTCATGCCCCACCACAGAGGGACGTGATGTGAGTCCCCATGCCTCCCGACCCCGTGCCTG
The DNA here is from genome assembly GCA_025594165.1 of Tamias sibiricus. Lineage (NCBI taxonomy): Eukaryota > Metazoa > Chordata > Mammalia > Rodentia > Sciuridae > Tamias > Tamias sibiricus. The sequence continues at coordinate 101,488,222 of CM046669.1, forward strand.
GTGCTGTGAAGTGCGGCCCCTGGGGAGGGTGGTGTCAGCCAGCCGTGGCCGGGGTGCCCGCCCCTCTGTGTCTCAGAGGCACTCTGTGGGGCGGAACCTGGAGCTCCTCACTCAGTGCCGGCCACAGAAGTCTGCAGTGTCACCTAACGCAAGTGTGACGTCAGCAGTGGGAGGGGGTGTCCGCGTCCCGTGTCCTCTCTCCCTGTGCCAGCTGGTCTCTCTGCGGAGGCTTTCCGTCCTGCCCGTGGCTTCGTCCAGGCGTTACAAGTGGTCTCAGAGAATGACTTTTTATTCCGTGGGCTATCACCCGTTCCTGTCGTCTCCCCTGATGTCCACATTATCCAGAATTTGCAAGTGACCTGGTTCCTGGACGTGCCCTGTGGGCTTTCTGCCCCAGCAGGAGGCCCCCGGCTTAGCTCGTGCCGTCCTCGCCCCAGCCCTGGAAGCATCGGCCCTTTCTCTAGGGGACCCTGGTCATGGGTGGTGCATGGCCCTTGGGAACCAGACGCTAGGGCAGTGGTAGTTGTGGGCATGGCTTCCGGGCTGACTGTGCCTCTAGGCTCTCTCCGTGGACAGAACCAGGACCTTGATTGATCTACTGGTTGGATGGTCGATCAATAATTGAGCTTGCTGAACCACTGAGTCCCGTCCAAACCGCAGCGCCCTCCCGCTCCTGCTCCCCATCGCCTCCCCTTTCTCCCCCAGGGAGAACCCAGCCCACCCAGAATATTGTGTGACGGACCCTGGCACACACAGGGCGCCTGCCCTGCCCCTGCCTGGACACTCGCTAAGTGCCTCTCCAGGTCGCTTCAGGTCTGGTGATGCTGGGTGCTCATTGCCGTTACCCGTGTTAAGTTTTTTGAGTTTTTTAACCTATATTCCTTCTTCTCTTGTATTTGTATTCATCTTTATGGTTTTGCTATCAGTTTGAGACTTAGTTGTAGGCTCACCTCTGAGTATGTGACTTTGGTTTCATTCCCCGCCTTTGCCGATTTGACCATTCTTGGAGGTGGGACACACTGGCCGGGTCTTAAACAGGTTGGGTGGGTCACTCTGAGTGTGCCTGGCTGCTGGTGGGAGGTAGGTCAGGGAGGCGAGCAGAGTGGCGGCTGAGCAGCGGTCCTGGTCCTCTTCTTCCTGCCGGGAGGTGGCAGAAGGCTGGGGACAGGGCCTCGCAGTCCTTCCTCGTGGGAGGTGAGTGCAGGCTGGGCGGCAGGGGTGGCAGGAGGGTGGCACGGGAGGTGGGCAGCAGGGCTGGGCACAGCACCTGGCCTTGCCCGTGGCAGTTTGGAGCTTCCTTCTGGACCTCACAGTTGATGGCTGGATGTGGATGTGGACGCTCAGAGGGACAAGTCAGGGGACCTGAACGTGAAGGTGCAAGTGTGGAGACTGCATTTTCCACCAAGGGCCCGAGTGGTCGTCTAGAAGATGGTGGGACAGAGGCTCCGCAGCCCGCCCGGAGCTGCTCACTCGCAGGCGGGCGAGGGGAGCCGCCAGAGCCCCTGTCCAGGGACGGTGGAGACAAGACCCCCGAGTGACGGCGTGTGTGGCTGTGACCAGAGGAACTGTCCCAGGCTTTGTCTTCAGAGACTCTGACAAGAACACGTCCCCTGGAGAGCTGGGGAGCCACGCCAGAGGCCGAGGGCCCAGGGCAGTGTCTGCGCTGACGGCAGTGCCCCCCCTGGATGGCGCCCTGTCTGCGCTGACGGCAGTGCCCCCCCTGGATGGCGCCCTGTCTGCTGTGCCACAGCCACATCGAGGTGGGAGCCATGGGCCTGTGGACCCTCACCCACGCCCTGCTGGGTTCCCCGCCCCTCCAGTGGCCAGACTCCAGGGACACGGAGTCGGAGGTTGCAGAGGCTGAAGGTGGGAGCAGCCCAAGCCTCCACTGGCGGACGAGGAATGAAGGAGACCGCTGTCCTCCCGACACGTCTCAGGTGCGACACGTCTCAGGTGCGACACGTCTCAGGTGCGGTAGGCCCAGCACAAGGACTGATGGGGTGACTCTGCTGACACCTGTGTCTCAGTCATCAGGCCCACAGCAGCAGAACCACTGCTGCGGGGCAGAGAGGAAGTGGGGCGGCCGAGCGTGGAGGGGAGGGCGGTAGTGGGCACCGAGCACCTGTGGCCCTGACGGCTCAGAAGGGCCAGCGTGGCCGAGGTCGCCTCACGGTGTCTCAGCTGCAGTGAGAAGGAGAGGCCGAGCGCCGGCCCAGGGCAGGCCGGCAGGGGTGGAGCCGTGAGCCCGGCAGGGGCAGCGGAGCCGTGAGCCGGCAGGGGCGGAGCCGTGAGCCCGGCAGGGGCGGAGCCGTGAGCCGGCAGGGGCGGAGCCGTGAGCCGGCAGGGGCGGAGCCGTGAGCCGGCAGGGGCGGAGCCGTGAGCCCGGCAGGGGCGGAGCCGTGAGCCGGCAGGGGCGGAGCCGTGAGCCGGCAGGGGCGGAGCCGTGAGCCCGGCAGGGGCGGCGGAGCCGTGAGCCGGCAGGGGCGGAGCCGTGAGCCCGGCAGGGGGCTCCCGGGGTGCAGGGGCGGAGCCGTGAGCCCGGCAGGGGGCTCCCGGGGTGCAGGGGCGGAGCGGTGAGCCGGCAGGGGGCGGAGCCGTGAGCCGGCAGGGGCGGAGCGGTGAGCCGGCAGGGGCGGAGCGGTGAGCCGGCAGGGGCGGAGCCGTGAGCCGGCAGGGGCGGAGCCGTGAGCCCGGCAGGGGCGGAGCCGTGAGCCGGCAGGGGCGGAGCCGTGAGCCGGCAGGGGCGGAGCCGTGAGCCCGGCAGGGGCGGCGGAGCCGTGAGCCGGCAGGGGCGGAGCCGTGAGCCCGGCAGGGGGCTCCCGGGGTGCAGGGGCGGAGCCGTGAGCCCGGCAGGGGGCTCCCGGGGTGCAGGGGCGGAGCGGTGAGCCGGCAGGGGCGGAGCCGTGAGCCGGCAGGGGCGGAGCGGTGAGCCGGCAGGGGCGGAGCGGTGAGCCGGCAGGGGCGGAGCCGTGAGCCGGCAGGGGCGGAGCCGTGAGCCCGGCAGGGGGCTCCCGGGGTGCAGGGGCGGAGCCGTGAGCCTGGCGGGGGTGGAGCCGTGAGCCGGCAGGGGCGGAGCCGTGAGCCCGGCAGGGGTGGAGCCGTGAGCCCGGCAGGGGCGGCGGAGCCGTGAGCCGGCAGGGGCGGAGCCGTGAGCCCGGCAGGGGCGGAGCCGTGAGCCCGGCAGGGGCGGCGGAGCCGTGAGCCGGCAGGGGCGGAGCCGTGAGCCCGGCAGGGGGCTCCCGGGGTGCAGGGGCGGAGCCGTGAGCCTGGCGGGGGTGGAGCCGTGAGCCGGCAGGGGCGGAGCCGTGAGCCCGGCAGGGGGCTCCCGGGGTGCAGGGGCCTGCTCATCCCTGGCAGGTGGCAATGTGCTGTGTCCTGACGGGGCGGGGCGCTGTGAGGCGTGCTGTCCCCACAGCTAGGGACTCGAGTCGAACGAGCCCTCATGGTGCCAGTAGCTGTGTGACAGAGGCCACAGGACAGCATGAGGCTCTGTGGCACAGAACTGTGGCAACACTGCCTCCTATCGTTAGAGCGTCCCAAAGCAGTAGATTCCTGGGAACAAGAAATGACGGTGTCCCTCAGAACAAGCGACCTCCATTCAGAATGCTGACACGCTTCACGCTCCTGGGGAAGATTCCGTGATATAAGTTAAAACTGAGTCCCTCCTGCTCAGCAGGACGCTCTCTCCTGCGCCCCACCCCGTTCTCTGTGCCCTGAGGAGGGCGCCTCCGGGAGGGGCAGGGTCTGTGAGGGCCTTGTGAGGGCCTTGAGATGGCTCTCGGTGACATCCTGGGATGGCCAGAAGGAGGGGCCTGGGCAAGGCCATGGCGTGGCATCACAGGAACATGCTGGAAGACGCCGCATTCTCTCTGGGGACTGCTGGAGAGACAGGTGTTTATAGGAACCGCGGCATCGGGGCTTGAGAGAGTCAGCTGCCCCTCCCGGCATGCTCCTGCCCCTCCCCGGGACCTCTCAGGGGTCCGTCCTCCCTGTGGCTGGTGAGGTGTGTGGCAGGCTGCAGACGGCACCTGGGGCCAGAGGCCCTTCTCCCAGCAGGGCAGGACTAGGCCCCTCCACGCCTGGCCACAGACCAGATGCAGCGCTGCAGTCAGCCCCACCTCTTGCCCCTCCCCGGGACCTCTCAGGGGTCCGTCCTCCCTGTGCCTGGTGAGGGGTGTGGCAGGCTGCAGACGGCACCTGGGGCCAGAGGCCCTTCTCCCACCAGGGCAGGACCAGGCCCCTCCACGCCTGGCCGCAGACCAGATGCAGCGCTGCAGTCAGCCCCCACCTCCTGGCCCTCCTGCTGCGCTGGGCCACGCTTAGCACAGTAGCGGAGCCGCGCCTCTGCCCACCAGGCAGGCCGCTTCCCCGAAGGCCAGTCCTCCTGCCCACCTGCTTCCTGGGCCTTCCCTTCCCTTCCCCTGGAAGTGCAGCCCCGGTGGTGAGGCAGGGGCTCAGGGCGTCCAGGTTTGCTTCTCACTCTCACTGTGGTCTGTCCTGGCCTGCGGTCCTTGCTGCACTGGGTGCTCATGCCCAGGCCGAAGGAAGCATCCGGAGGAGGGCTCTGGGCTCACCTGGTGGGGCAGGAGGGAGGGAGGCCGCAGGTCAAGTCCATGGCCAGAGCCAGTGCAGGGACCCAGCTTCCGGGCAAGAGAGGCTGAGCAGAGGGGGACTCTGCAGCCAGTGCCCATCTGCTGCCCTTGCTGCGGGGCGCGCCGTGCGGTTGTTGGCCACAGTGGGCGAGGACCGTGGGAGGAGGACTCCACTCTGTTGTCACACCAGCTGCAGGGTCCCCTCCTCTGCCAGCCCCTTTAGCTGGCTCGCTAGCCTTGGCTCAGGTCTGTGAAACCTGAGGTCCTTGAGAGGAGGTGCTGGGCTGTGGCGCCCCCCACGCCTCGCACCGCTTGAGACCCAGGTTTTGCCACAAGGTTGCTGCGTGAGCGTGGAGCCTGGCAGTTTCCAGGTGGCACCCGGCTTGGCCTGTCCCCTGCCTGTCAGTCTCATGCTATGTGATCACCCCTTCACTTGCTCATTGACTGACATGTGTCTCTGGACGTCTGTGAAGCAGATGGGGCTGTGGGGGTGAGACCCTCGCCTCCCCTCCCCACGAGGCCGTTCGGCTCTTTCTTGGCCACGCTTTGCTGTTGGCTCTGCTGTTGTAGGGATGGTCTTTCCTAGGCGGGGGCTCCCAGGTAGCACCATCGCCAGGTGCACAGGGACTGGGAGCCACGAGGGTGGGCTGTGCTGTCTGCAGGACCAGTGCGCTCCAGGCGGCAGCGCTGGGGGGTGGTGGTGCCCGGATTCCAGAGACCCCGGGGAGGGTGAGAGGGTCTCACTGCTCATCCAGGATGCCCATGGTGTCCTCTCAGGTGCCCTATCCTCTGTCCATTGAGGCTGCCCGTGGTGTCCCCTCAGGTGCCTGTCCCCTGTCCATCCAGGCTGCTCGTGGTGTCCCCTTGGGTGTCCACTCCCTTTCCATCCAGGCTGCCCGTGGTGTCCCCTCAGGTGCCCTGTCCCCTGTCCTTCCAGGCTGCCCGTGGTGTCCACTCCCTGTCCATCAGGACTGCCCGTGGTGTCCCCTTGGGCTCTTGGTCCTGTTCATAGTGGAGTGTCCCTGTTGCTTCTGGCGGTAGCGGCTTCCTGGGGCTCCTGTGTGCATCCCAGTCCTTCGCCTGCCGCGGCCAGCTGGGTGTGAGGTCAGGGTGGGCAGGGGCCTGGCCTGGCTCGCTGCCCTCTCCTGTTCTTCACAAGGCCCTGCGTCTTGTGAGGGAGAATCATCTTCCTCTGCCATAGATGCCCAGGGGCAGCTCAGGCCCTGGGAGACCCTGTGGAAGGCAGGTGGTGGCTTCTGGAATGCCCGGGTCCTCTGGGCCCGCCCGCCCACCCCGCTCAGCAGCCCCGCTGCTGCAGCAGGAGAGACAGGGAGGCAGGGACGGACGCTGCGGTGCCCCCTCGGCAGCTCAAGCAGCAGGTAGATGGCCTCGCCTGGCCTGTGCTCGGTAAGTGGCCCCAGACGCTTCCCGACCGGAGCCAAAGGAGCCTCTGAGGGTGTCTCCTCCTCCTCTCCGCAGGCGTGTCCCCGCAACGCCGTCACTGCGCTCCTCTACTGCAGCGCTGTGGCCGTGGTCTTCACCACCATCAAGCTGGTCAGCTACCGCCTGCACCTCATGTTCGACGAGGGAGAGGTGGTTCGGCCACGGCCCGTCCAGCAGAGAGAGGAGCCGGCCAGAGACCGAGAGGCCCGCAGCCAGCACACCGCCAATCCCAAGAACCCAAGGTAACTTCCCAGAGTGGAGCACGCCTGCGGGTCCTCGACACGTGTCCCCTCTGAGGAGAAGGGAGCACCTCCTTACTATTGTGCACGGGGCCCAGCAGAGCAGGTGCACGTGCATGTGCCCTGCAGGAATCCACGGTGCCCTGGAGCACGCGAGTGGCCTCCCATCGGGTTGCGAGGCTGGCCAGCATGGCCCTGCACCCCCGTGCGGTCACTGCTGCAGGTGTTCTGCTCCAGGGCTCTGTCTCGCTGCTGGACGCCCGAGCACGTCAGTGTTCTGAGGAGCAGCGTTGGCGTGCTGCCAAGGTGACCGAGGTATAGGACGCAGGTACCGAGGGCTCCCGGCACGCGTCACCATCACCGCTCTGGTGGCACGCACCTTCCAGAAGCAAGGTGTCTCGTCACCTTGAAGCCATGTGCACAGCCCGCCCTCACACAGGACGCTGTGTATCAGGAAGGCCGGGACGGGCCCGCGGGGAGGCAGCTCGAGCCGTCCTGACAGGCGCGTCCTGCATGGTCACCTGGCTGCTCTTGTGCTTCTCTCCTGGGGCCAGCAGTGACCAGCGGACAGGCAGCGGCAGCGGCAAGAAGGAAGAGGCCCTGGGAAGCCTGGCCACGCCCCCACTGCGCTGCAGCTCCCGCGGGCAGAGCCCTCACTCACGCCACTCCTCGGGGCAGCCGGTCAGTGTCCCCTCCTGTCACTAGGGAAGTCGGTCAGTGTCCCCTCGGTTTCTGTCTCCTCCCGCAGTTCCGGGTCGAGCCCCTGGAATGCAAGTGTGCGGGGCGTGGTGTTGCCCTGGGGCACTGCTGGTCCTCCTGCCTGCGGGGCCACCCCTCAGGCCGCGGAAGTGGCTGGCCGCGCCACACACTACCAAGCACCCAGCCTCAGTTCAGAGCCCACCGTGGCCTCCTCCGCCTCGGACTTGCAGGGCACCCTCGTGCGACGACCTTTGCTTTCTGCCCCTTCTCTGGTCTGTCGCCCTTGGGTCGTGTTTTTGTGGCGCCTGCGCTTGGAATGAGCTGCCCTCGCGCTGTTTCCACGTCACTCACGCGGGTCTTTTGGAAAGTCAATGAGCCACTTTTTCTCGAGTAACTTCACTGGGCCCTGTGGACTAAGCATGAGTGAGCTAGACTTAATGATGAACTGGTGTTCATCAGTATCCAGTATGCACTAGCGTAGCAGTGAGTGATGAGTTCCTTAGAAGGAATGATGATGTCATTCCTCTCCCTTTACTTTTTGTCAGCAGAGCCCCTTTGTTAATGCACAGCCGTCTTGGTGGGATGCCTGCCCTTAGGGACGCTGTGTGTCCACCTGTCCTCCCTGCTGAATGGAAGCTCAAGGAGCGTGGACACCGAGGTGTCTCTTCCCTCTGTGCCGCTGAGAAACCCGGTGGCTGCGGCGGCGGCCACTCGCTGCCTGGAAATGTGCCGAGAGCTGTCACGTGTTGATCTTTGTTTCTCTGTCTGCTTAGGCGTTGCCAGCGCAGGAGCCCGCGGATGCCCTCCAAGGTAGAGTCCCGCCACCCTCAGCGCGGCGCCGTCTTCAGCAAAGTGAAGGGCACCCTGGGAAGCAGGAAGAGTGTGCTCCGGGGTGGCCAGCCACGTGGGGGCTGCATCTGAACTGCCGCTGTTTCCCGTCAGAACTTCGATTCGTGTCTATGCTCAGTTGTGATATTTGATTGGCACCTTTCACTGTCATCTCTGCCTCCTCTGCCCTGTTTTTGTACGGAATGGAGGACGGCTTCAGGCTGTTCAGTGTGGCCCTTACGCTAGGGACGCCGTAGCCTTGTGCGTGTTTGCATTTCTTTCAAGCTGCACATTTTGATTTGGAGGACTTAATTTTAACCTAGAGATTTGTTTTACTTTTTTACTAAAATTTAAAATGAAATTCTTCTTCCATCCTTCATCTCCATTCCTTCATAAGGAAAGCAGAGCTTCCGTCTGCACGCGTGCTGCTCCGGTCTGCACGCGTTCAGCTGCACACAGGCTCGTGACAGGGTCCCTCCAGGCCGTCTTCACACAGGCACGCACGCGCACGGCCCTCTGCTCACGTCGGGCAGCACAGTCTTCAGGTGGGGCGCTGTGGCCGTCGCCTTGACCCTTACTCCTCCGAGTGCCTGCTCCAGCCGCGGGCCTCCACCTTTCCAATGGAAGCCGCCCTCTCCTCTTACCCACAATGGAATCGCAGCAGGGGTTTTGCACATCATCAAGTGCAGAAGTGGCTTCTAACCTGTCTGGGAACACCAGGTCAGGTTTTCCCAGCAGCGCTGCACTAAAGCGCCGTGCTGGTCTCCCTGTGGTCGAGTCAGACAGCACGTAGCACACAGTTCTTGCTGCTGGTAAAGGCTCCACGCTTTCTGTCTCACGTTCTTACCGTGCCATGATCCATACACCACCGAGTTCACCATTCAGTGTGTGCAGCTCAGTGGCTTCAGCGCACACCGAGTGGCACGTTCACCACCACAGTGGATCTCAGATTGGCTTCACCACCTTAGAAGGAAACCCCGACCACCACACCGTCCCCCACCAGCCCCTCCTCTAGCCCGAGCAGCCTCCAGTCTGCCGTCTGTCTTGGTAGAGTTGTCTGTTCTGGACAGGTCAAGGGACAGACCACAGGGCGTGTGGTCACCTGTGACTCGCTTCTTTCAACTGGCCTGGTATTTTCAATAGCATGCTGTGCGTGTTATCGGTGAGCCATTCCTTCTTACTGTGGAATAATGCTGCTTTAAGTGGGTCTGCCAGACTTTATGGATCTGTCATCAGCGGATCAACATTCGGGTCACTCGCACTCTTTGGCTGCTTGAATAATGCTGCCGTGAACGTTCGTGGACAAGCCTCTGTGTGGACGTCTGTCTTTGTTTCTCTTGGGTGTCCACCTAGGAGTGGGACTCCTGGGTCGTTAGTGATGCTGTCTGGCCACGGGAGGAGCCACCAGACTGTGCTGGGAAGCAGGCGAGTCCTTCACCTCTCCACGCTTGGCTCGGCGTCTGAGGTGACGTGCTTCCTTGTCCTCGACAGCACTTTTGGTTGTCCGTTTCTTTTTAGCCATCCCAGTGGCTGTGGAATGGTGTCTTGTTGTGACTTTGATTGGCATTTGTCCACCGACTAATGGTAACATTTTCATCATCAGAATGGTCTTTAGAGAAGGAAACATTCATGTCCTCTGCCCACTTTAGTTGGATTATCTCTGCTGCTGAGTTGTAAGAGTCCTTTATATGTTTGGGGTGCCAGTCCTTTCTCAGATATGATATGTGATTTGCGAATATTTCTCCCATTCTTCGAGTTGTCTCGTCACTTTCTGGATCCTTTGAAGCCCAGAGTTTTTATTTTTCATAAAGTCCAAATGATTTCTTGCTTCTTTTGCTGCTGGTGGGTGTCATGTCTTACTCACCATGACTAAATCTGAGGCCATAAAGACGTATTCCCGTGTTTCTTCTAAGAATTTGGTAGCTTCAGCTTTGCATTTAGTTCTTTGGTCCCTCCTGAGTTTTTCTTGTGCAGGGAGGAAGGGTCCGTCTCCATTCTTTGGTACATGTTTGTCGGTTGTCCCAGCACCGATCGTTGACAGTGCTCTTCCCTGCTGACACGTGGGGGCATCCCGGGATGCCTGGGGACCTCGTGTGCTGAAGATGCTGAGGATGCAGGTGAGGGCTGATGCTCGATCTGCATCTCTATCCTACGCCAGTGCCACAGCATCTTGATTACTTTAGCTGTGTAACAGTCTGTGAAATTGAGAAGTGGAGCCTTCTTCTTCTTCTTCTTCTTCTTCTTCTTCTTTTTTTTTTTTTCCAGATCATCTTAGCTCTTCTGGATTCCTCACGTTTCCATGTGATCTTTTCTGCAAAAAGACAGACTAGGATTTTTAAAAGGACTGTGTTGAATCTGTAGATAATAAATGCAGAGCGTATCCCACCTTAGCAATATCTCATAACACAGTATCTTCCCTTTGCAATCACACAGTCTCTCCCATTTATTCAGATCTTTCATTTCTTTTAATAATGCTTTTTAGTCTTTAGTGCAAAGCCTTGCACTTCTTCTTTCTGACATATTTTCACGTACTTTATTATTCTAAATCCTATAATTGGAATTGTTCTTAGTTTCATTTCAGATTGTTCATTGCTAGTGTGGAAATATAATTGATTTTTGTACTTTTTTTTTTTTTTTTTTTTTTTGGTGTAAAGGGATGGAACCCAGGCCCACACATGCTAGGTAAATGCTCAACCACTGCGCTATATCCCAACCCTTTTTATATTTTAATACACGGTCTTGCTAAGTGTCTGAGGCTGGCCTTGAACTTGTGATCACTGGTGATCCTTCTGTCTCAGCCTCCTGAGTTGCTGGGATTACAGGTGTGTGCCCCCGTGCCCAGCACTAGTCATTGATTTCTATATGCTCACACTTCCTGAATTTCTTTATCAGTTCTAATAGCGTTGTTGGTGGATTTCTTAGGACTTTCTGTATGTAAGATGATGTCATCTGTGACAAGATACTCTTCCTCGTCTCTTTCTGACCTCGGGGCTCTGGCCAGAACTCCTGGCACAGTGGTGACTAGAGGTGGTGAGGGTGACGTCATGGCCTTGTCTCTAGCTTCACGGAGTAAACCTTCACCCTGTCGCCACCCAGTGTGATACAGGCTTGGAGTGATTCGTGGAGCCTCGGTCCGGTCCAGGAGGTGGAGGCAGTGGTTCTTAACGGGGGGTTCCGCTCCCCAGGGGCATGTGATGACGTTGGGGTCACCGGTGCCCGTCCGGGGGTGGAGTGCCACTGGGAGCACGTGGGCAGAGGCCAGGGAGATGCCCAGGACGGGTCCAGGCGGCGCAGGACCGTCTCCGCTGAGGTGTTGGTAGCCAGTGTTTCTGGAGCCTTGGAGGGAGGAGCGACTCGCTCAGGGCACCGAGCCAGCGGACAGCAGAGCTGGGCCGGGTAAGTCGGTAAGGCGCAGGGCTCCGCCACCAGGCCCAGCTCAGAGAGGCCAGAGGTCTGAGCAGACACGTCAGGAGCCGCCACCTGGGGAAGGACGCTGTTAGAAGTAAGCCCTGTCACATCGTTGCTGTGCTGTCCCTGTTCTTGTCGTTTTGTCATTGTGTGCCCTCGCCCTGGGACGTCACCCACTCCTCTCCGGTGGAACCCCATGCCCTGTGTTGCTTGTTGCAGGTGGCCTTCTGTCAGAAGCCCAGCCCAGAGCCCCGGCGCCGAGCCCGGCACCAGGCGTCAAGACGGACGGCTCCCCTGTTTCTGAAGGGCACCCGCCCGAGCCCACCCCCGGGTCAGCACTGCCAGCAAAGCTGGCCACTGCAGAAGCCCTCCTCCCCGGGCGAGGCCAGGCGGGAGGAGGCCAGGCGCAGCGCCCGCCCCGCCACAGATCCGAGGGTGGCCTAGTGGACGGCAGAGCCCTGAGGAAGCTGCCGCACCTGTCCCTGTCCCAGTACGACCTTCTGGAAACCAACGTCTCCTTCCAGCCCTGGGGTAGCGAGAACTCAGTCCTGACCCCAGAACCTGCGCACCGTCCACAGCCCCCGCAGAGCGCGTCACCCCAGGGCAGCCTGAGCAGCAGCTGTCCTCAGTGTCACACCGTCACGGCCAAGCCTGCGGAGGAGCCGGTGGACACGTCCTGCCAGGTGGACCTGCCCCTCTCTGACAGCGAGGTCGCCGTCACTCTCATCGACACCTCTCAACCTGGGGACCCGCTGAGTCTGCACGAGCCCATTAAAATCGTCATCACGATGAGCAGCACGGCCAGCTCCTCCACGGACCTGGACAGCTCCCTGCACCTGCAGGCGACGGGTGCCAACAGGCCTGGCCTCAGGTCTGACGCGGAGCCAGCTGCGCCAGGCGGGGCCAGCCCTCCGAGCACGGAGCAGGTCGGAATTCCCACCATCACCCTGGAACTGTCTGAGGACCGGGGAGCAGGCGCCCCAGGCCCCCAGGGCCACAGGACTGAAGGGAGCCCCGAGGGACAGCAGGTGGACTTGTCTCCACATCAGTGTTCTGACTATGGATCTGGGGAGGGGACAAGTGCCACCAGGGGCTGCAGCCCTGCCCCCAGGCACGCCTGGGAAACGGCACCCCCGTTCACACCCGACGCCGCCTCCCCGACGGAGGGGGGCAGGGACGGCCAGGCCAGCCTGGACCCGGCCTCTTGTAAGAGGCATGCCCGTGTGTTCAGCGTTGACAGTGGGACGGACGTCTTCCTGAGCAGGCGCTCCGCAGACGTGGCCAGCGACAAGGAGAAGACCATGCCGACTTCCAAGTCCGACCTGGAGGCCAAGGAAGGGCAGATGCCCAACGAGTCCAGCTTCCTGGAGTTCGTCTCCCTCATGGAGTCCATCAGCACCGCCAAGGGGGCGGCCCCCGGTCAGCAGAGGGGCTCAGCAGAGCAGAGTGGACACGGCCAGCTCCCTGCAGGTGCGGCCCGCCCCGCCCTCTCCTCTCGGGGTGGCACAGGTGCCCTACCGTGCCATTCGCTCCCTGATCTGACCTGGTCAGTAGTGGGCAGCTGTGGGGCAGCCTCAGGTCACTCGGCCTTTTCATTAATAGTGGTCACGTGGGCCGACCCTGTGCTGCGGCCGGCACGTCCACAGGCACAGGCTGGGCAGGCCGAGTCCCCAATGCTTGGGACCAGAAGTGTCTCCAGTTTGGGATGTTTTCAGATTTTGGGGTAGTCACTCGTGTGAGGCGTCTGAGGGCCAAGACCCTGAGTCTAGGTGTGAAACAGTGTCAGTTCCACTCAGGCCTCGGGCCCAGAGTTGTGACCCGTCACACGAGGCCAGGGGTGGATCTTCCCTCCTTGCTGTTAGGTGCTCAAGAGGTTTTGGATCTTGGAGCACTCTGCATTTGGGGTTTCAGGTCAGGGATGCCCACCTGCACTGGCCACTTGACCACGGAGACTAAGGCATCACCGTGCATCCTGGGCTTTCCTAGAAAGCAAGAACGTTTATTTCCAGAGAAATAAGCAATGATGTTTCACTGCAGTGACCGGAACTAGAACAGGTGTCTCTCCCGTCGTGGAGGAGGCCAGGGGAGGTGGACCTCGAGGCAGGCCTCCCTCCTCAAGTCCATGCTGCCTGCTGACCGCCCTCTCCAGGGGCACAGTGCTGCTCACCCCCCTGCCCTCCTGGTGCCACCAGAGTTCCCGCAGCTCTTCACTCATGCCTGGCCTGGTTCCCAGCAGGCTGCGTGTGTGACAGGGTGATCACATGGGGCAGGCCTGGGGGACGTGAGGGCCTCACTGGGGTGGTGCCAGCACGACTGTCAGTGGGACTGACTTCCTGTACAATGTTGCAGTGTGAAGATGAGCTGCGAGGTGGCGCTCCCGCGGAGCCCTGTGCTGGGGTCCGTCCTGTCCCTGCAGAGCCCTGTGCTGAGGTCTGTCCCTATGGAGCCCTGTGTTGGGTCTGCCCTGTGCTGGGGTCCATCCTGTGCTGGGGCCCATCCTGTGCTGGGGCCCGTCCTGCGCTGGGGTCCATCCTGTCCCTGCAGAGCCCTGTGCTGGGGCCCATCCTGTGCTGGGGCCCGTCCTGCGCTGGGGTCCATCCTGTCCCTGCAGAGCCCTGTGCTGGGGCCCGTCCTGTGCTGGGGCCCGTCCTGTCCCTGCAGAGCCCTGTGCTGGGGCCCGTCCTGTGCTGGGGTCCATCCTGTCCCTGCAGAGCCCTGTGCTGGGGCCCGTCCTGCGCTGGGGCCCGTCCTGTCCCCGCAGAGCCCTGTGCTGGGGCCCGCCCTGTGCTGGGGCCCGTCCTGTCCCCGCAGAGCCCTGTGCTGGGGCCCGCCCTGTGCTGGGGCCCGTCCTGTCCCTGCAGAGCCCTGTGCTGGGGCCCGTCCTGCGCTGGGGTGCATCCCACAGAGCCCTGTGCTGGGGCCCGTCCTGCGCTGGGGTCCATCCTGTCCCTGCAGAGCCCTGTGCTGGGGCCCGTCCTGTGCTGGGGCCCGTCCTGCGCTGGGGCCCGTCCTGTCCCTGCAGAGCCCTGTGCTGGGGCCCGTCCTGCGCTGGGGCCCGTCCTGTCCCTGCAGAGCCCTGTGCTGGGGCCCGTCCTGCGCTGGGGCCCGTCCTGTCCCTGCAGAGCCCTGTGCTGGGGCCCGTCCTGTCCCTGCAGAGCCCTGTGCTGGGGCCCGTCCTGCGCTGGGGTGCATCCCACAGAGCCCCGTGCTGGGGCCCGTCCTGTGCTGGGGTGCATCCCACAGAGCCCCGTGCTGGGGCCCGTCCTGTCCCTGCAGAGCCCCGTGCTGGGGCCCGTCCTGTGCTGGGGTGCATCCCGCAGAGCCCCGTGCTGGGGCCCGTCCTGTGCTGGGGTGCATCCCGCAGAGCCCCGTGCTGGGGCCCGTCCTGTGCTGGGGTGCATCCCGCAGAGCCCCGTGCTGGGGCCCGTCCTGTCCCTGCAGAGCCCTGTGCTGGGGCCCGTCCTGTCCCTGCAGAGCCCTGTGCTGGGGCCCGTCCTGTCCCTGCAGAGCCCCGTGCTGGGGCCCGCCCTGTGCTGGGGTGCATCCCGCAGAGCCCCGTGCTGGATCTGCCCCGAGCTGTGGCCATGGGCTCTTCTTCTGCAGGTGTGGCTCAGGCTTTTACCAACTGCCCCAAGTCAGTCTGGTCCTTCTAGGAAGAGCTAGGATCCAGACAGTGCCCCAGACAGCCTCCCTGCTCAGAAAGGTTAACCTGCATTTCCTTCGTGGAGACGGGAGCGTCCTGTCCGCCAGGGTACAGAGGCCTCGGTTTCCTTATCAGTAACACAGCGTGGCTGGATTTTAACGGAGTCCTGGCGTCCGGCCGCCACAGCCTGCGCTTGAGCACGTGGTCCCTGCAGACCCAGCGCCTGGCTGGGCCCGAGGCAGGCTGCTGGCTGGAGCTGTGCCTGGCAGGTGACTCCTGGCCTTTGCTGTGGCTGCAGCACTTTTCCTTTGCCTCTGGCCTTCTGTGTCCCTGGGGACAGCTGTGGCCTCTGCCACTACCTACTGGCAGCTCTGAGCCCATTCAACCAAAATATCTCCTGGACGAGTGCCGTCAGCGCCTGAAAGCAGAGGGGACGCTTTGTGGGATGAGGCCTGGTGTCCACCTCTGCTCTGTATAAAGAGCCAGTCCCTCTAGGCCCACGCTGTCCAGCGGGCTTTCTGCAGTGACGGGCATATGCGACACCTGCAGCCCGTGAGGCAGCCCTCTGCCACTCGTGGCTAAGGGACACATGGAGTGGGGACTGCGCAGACAAGGAACCGCGTTGAAATAGCTGCATGTGGCTACCACTGCAGCCATCCAGGGACTTGAGGTGTCCCAGGAGAGGTGCGACTGCTGGACAGAGCACTGGCTTTGGGCCCAGGCAGCCCAGGGTCCAAGTCAGGTCCTGCAGTAGCAGATGGGTCAGCTCCGACGACTTCCCGCATCTGCCCGAGTCGCGGTGCCTTCAGCAGAGCAGGGTGCCCTGTGTGGGGACTCTCTGAGCGTTCGCGTCCCGCTCCCCCACCCGCATCAGCCTCCTGGTCTGCCGTCCCCTCTGGCCGGGTCAGGGGTTTCCTGGGTCTGCTTGGGTTCTGCTCTTCTTAGGTCTTCTGCGCGGTCATGTTCCATCAGAACAGTACCCGACCGGACATCTAGTTGGTGCCAGAGGGCGGGTGCTGGGAGGGGTCCTGGGAGAAGGCAGAGGCTGGGTGTGGAGGAGGGGGGGGGGGGGAGGAGGGGGCTGGGGCGCTGCTGGCCTCCCTCAGGGAGGGACCAGCTTCAGTGAAGGGAGACAGGAAGGACTGCACGAGCCTGTCCTTCCTGGAGGCCATCGGTGCTGCGGCGGGGACCCAGGCTGCCTCCCGTGCCTGAGCTGGGTGAGACCAGGCCTGGCTTCTGGGGTCTTCTGCCCCGCACAGCTCGCTCCTGGGCTCCGCCCAGCTCTGCGTTGTGTGCTGAGCTCCTGGCTGCGGGTGACGGCCCTGGCGTCTGGATGATGGCTAGAGTCGTCCTGTTGGTGGGCGGAAGGGCTCGACCTTGACCGGCTGGACGGAGGTTCGCGGCTGCCCAGCTCTGCACTGCTCTCCTTCCAGCCCTTCCCCCCGTTGTACTGTGGGACCGTCCTCGGGCCCCAGGAATGCCCCTAATCCAAGGCTAAGGAAAAGCACCCTCCATCAGAGCTTGAAGCCACGTCCGTCTATTTTTTGTTTGATTTCCTTCCTGGCACATCAGGGCAAGCAAAGGCCGAGTTCAGAGCTTGCTACGCAGGGAGCCAGACGCCACCCTTTGGTGCTGGCAGGAATGTGCACCAGGCGGAGCGCATGTCTCGCAGGGGGAAAGGGAGGCTCCTGCGGCCTCTGATGGGGACCCGTGGTCCCAGGAATGTGGAGGCAGCTGAGCAGAGGTGGAGCGGCCTCTGTGACTGGTTAGGACCTTGTGTTCCACACTCTCTGGTTGCTTTTAGGTTGCAAAGGGGGACCTTAGGGATGCCGCAGTTGCTGATCAGGTCCTGGCCTCCTGGGGCTGACCACTAGCCCGTGCTGGGCCTCCAGGGTACTGTGCGAGCAGTAGTATCTGACTCCCCGCGAGGCTGACGTCTGGTGTCCCAATGGCCTCCTGGGCGGGTGCCTAGAGAGAGCAGGCTCAGTTCCTGGGCTGGGGCCACACATGGTGGGTCAGAGCTCTGTGTCTGTGTGTATCATCTGGTCATTGTCCCTTTGTAAGGTCAGTCTCTTCTAGAAATTTCTAAGAAAGTAATCATCAAGTTATGTAAAGATGTTAATTGAAGAATCATCTCTAATTTAGAAAATCAGAACAACCCAACTTTGCCATGATGATCTGGTTAGATGTATCACACTGCATCAATGTAACATCATGCAGCTACTCTTGGATGATGTAGAAGAATATCTAGAGATATTAAATATTGGTAATGCATTAAGCTGATTATGATAGGGGGGTAAGAGCATCTTTATTACTACTTCATTTTAGTAAAAAATATGTGTATGTCTAGGAGAGAAAGGCAGATGGGTATGGATGAAACGGCCCTGGATGGCCATTAGCAGGATGGCAAGATTCCGAGTGATTTAGATTCTTACTTTTCTCTGGCTTTAGATTATACGAAGTGAATGTGTAGCATTTTTACAAACAGAAATATTCCTATAAATGTTTTTAAGGGTGAAAGTCCGCATGCTGACCTCACAAGGACCTGTGGGAGACCAGGTAGGACAGAGGTGGACGGCGGGCCGTCCAGCACAGGGAGGGCCGCCGTCTCCACAGGGCTCTGGGCCTTCTCTGTGGCCCATCGCTGGCCACCGCTGTGGTGCGCTGGTGCCTCCTCACACAGGCCCTGCCTGGTGGTCCCGAGCTCCCGTCCTGACAGGCCTGTGGGTGCCACCAACCTGGCGCCACGTCACGGAGGTGCTGGGCACGTTTGTATTCACACAGAGCCAGCAGCTTGCTGGACGGCTAAGGATGGAGACTTGGTCACTGCGTGGAGGCATCATCATGCCCACGGACAGGTCCCTACCCATCACTGTGGGCTTAGGCTGGTCTTGTGGTGCACCGTGACGGGCTGGGGGTCCGGACCCTCGGTCCTCTTCTCTCAGGCCCAGGTCTAAGGGCTGCAGAGCCCACAGCTGGTGTCTTTGGTCATAGAAAAACATTGGTCCTTTTGACCTTAAGAGTGACCAGTTCACATAGGGTAAGGGCTCACCCAGGGCGCATTTTGCATACTAGCACGAGCCAAGGCCCTTATTGTCCATTCTTTAAGGAGGACTTGTAGAGCACAGAGCCAGCCTGTGCCTGTCAGCCCCAGAGTCCTCACTTGCCTGCAGCAGCCTCTGGCCAGGAGTGGGCGGGGTGTCGCACTATCTCCAGCACTGAGTGCAGGTGCCCACTGAATCAGGGCCAGCTCAACTTCAGCGTGAACCTTTAGATCTGGGCAAGGGCGAGGAGAGGCTGGCAAGACTGGACGACGGTAGAGGGGCCCGCTGCAGGAGAGCAGGGGTGTTGAGGGACGGCCCTCACCTGGCCGTGCCCCCGGGGGCTCTGAGCCTCTCAGGCCATGCTGTGACTGGGGGTCTCCACGTGGACGGGCGTGCTGCCGAGTGAGCCAAGGGCGCCCCGAACCCCGGTGTGAATGAGAGACCGTGTTTGTGGGTGTCTCCAGGCAGACACACGTCTGTGTTCAGAGCTACTCAGGCACATTCCTCCTGAGCAAAATAGAAGTTCATTTTAAGTGTCCGGAGTCCAGAGGAGCTGCTGAGACTTTCTTTCTACTCCATGTCAGTTTCTTAGCCTGTTTCTAGGAGCCACCCCGTTAATTTCCTATTTCACAGAGCAGTAACAGACAGCAGTGTTTTCCAGACCCTTGTGCCCCGGGGAGGAAGGAGGAGGGCCTGGAGAGTGAGAAGCCCCGTGGACGGGATCCCAAGCAAGGCCAGCCGGACTCTCAGCAGCAGGACCAGGCCAGTGCCAGCCCAGTGCCTGCTCAGCCTGCCAGGACCGTGGCCCTGTAAGTGCTTCCTGGTGCATGGTGCGGAGCGGGGAGGCCATTTCCTGGCTGCTTCTGTTAGTGCTTCCCTGGGGTGAGGAGGGACTCCTCGTGGTTTTGACTTCTCTGCCTGTTCAGTCTCCAGGGCAACAGGCACAGGCAGATAATCTACAGGGTGACTTCCCAACAAGACAGTTCTGTCCTGCAAGTCATCAGTGGGCCTGAGACATCTGTGCAGGAGGAGATGTCTGTGGACGCCATGCATGTCTTCATTGATGGACATGGTGAGTCTCGGGGGGACAGGAAGGGGCGAGGGTGCCAGCTTGCTCAGGATCTGCATGGATGGTGGGACAGGTGGACCAACCTGTGGTCACCAGTGTTCTTGGGAACCATGTGTTCTTCGTGCCTTGGGGCCTTTGCACTGCTTGCAATGTGCCTTTATCCTTCACATCTTAGTTCTAAGGTAAGCATCAGGAAAGCCTTTCCTGAACTCTCAGCCTTACCAGGAGCAGCTGTTTCTGGCTCCCCTAATGCCCTGCTCTTTCCCTTATTTGCCAGTATCACAGCCTGTAACTATCTATATGCTGCGCTCTTTGATGAACGGCACGGTCAGTTGTAAACTCCTCAGGGCCTTGCCTAGGGCCACGTACGTGTGTATTGGATATATGTTGAGAATCTGCCCTTGGTGTATTTTTTTCAGCACCTTCTTATAAAAAGGACTTAGTGGTATATGTAGAGAATCATGAATGGCAACGTCAAGTTTCCAAAGATAAGACACGCGGGTCCTGGTTTTCCTGGGATGGGCTTTGGCTAAGGTCCTCGTGCTTGTCGTCTTGCTCCCAGAGGACCCTCGCTTGGACGATGAGTTATGCGGCTGCCTTGCGTAGTTCAGTAGCTTCTTACCTACCGTGCTTTTGAAGTTGCAGAAATATAGACTCCTGTTGAAGAGAACAGCAGTAGCCCTGCTGTGAGAGCCTCCAGGGGCCAGGCTGACCTTGACCTCTGCACCATGGAGCTGGGGGCCAGGCGCTCACAGCCGCTAGTCATGCCCCCAGTCATCCTCCCAGGAGGATGCTCCAGGCAGAGGCATTTGCATCAGGACCGTTTTCACACCTGATACCCTGAGCCGCTGGAAGAGCTGATTGAGCCCTGCGATGGCTCCTGTCCCGGCTTTCCTCATCAGCGGCTGACACATAGGCAGCTGCCAGGCACTTGCTCCTCTGCATAGTCAGAGGGCTGGTCTCATGTGGTCTGCCAATCAAGACCACATGCTCAATAAGCCTCTTTTTGTGCACAGTACCTGTGTGTGTGTGTGTGTGTGTGTGTGTGTGTGTGTGTGAACAGCCTTGTAGCCTAGCCCAGATCAGGCTGACACGTGAAGGGAATGTGTAGAGAGTGAATTAAGAGGTGATCTGAATAAACTGATGAAAACCAGTAAAGAGCTCAGTGGTGAAGGCAGGCTCATCTCCGTGTGTGACGAGGAGGTCTGGCAAGAGTGTGTTTTTAGCAAAGTTTCTTTTGGACGTTGAGCATCTTCTCGTGATGCACGCGCTGGCCCTAGAGTGTGCGCAGGGTCCCCGGGCCCGACGTGAGAGCAGCTGCTGGCGCTGGCGCGTGCAGACCGTCCTGCGGTGCGCGTGCTGACCTTTCCTGGCTTTGCAGGGGAGGTCAGATCCTGCTACCTGAAGTCAGGGAATCAGAAGGAAGCCTCCCTGCAGCACCCACCGTTGGACTCCGCCTGCGTCTCCCAAGCCCGGTGAGTGGCCCTCTTGGCAGGTCTGGGCTGTGGCTCCGCGGGGGCGCCTGAGCGGGCAGAGGGAGCCCTGGGGTTGTGGGCGTGGAGGCGCGGCACGAGAGCCGCTCCTCATGGAAGTCCTCCAGCTCCTGGGCCTCGTCCTCTGCACCCCAGAGGAGAGGAGAGGCCCTAGCTGCCCAGGGTGCTCAGACGCACGGGACGGTGGGGCCGCTCTCCCACAGGAAGGCCACCCCACTCCTGTCCCTCCGTTCAGGAAAGGCTCTGGTGACGCCGGCCTGACGCCTCTGCAGTGTGGATGCTGCCATGGAGGGTCCTGCTCCTCGGCCGCAGGGCCACCTGCTCCTCCTGCAGTGCTGGGAGGGTGGTCTTAGGAGAGCTGAGAGCGGCCAGTGCTGGCGACACAGGCCTGGAGACACGGAGCCACGTCCTCGCAGAATGCCCACCCCCATACAGCCTGGCCCCTGAGCAAGTCAGCGCCGAGGCCAGTGGCAGTGGGGACCAGGGGTGTGTGGCCACGCAGTGGCTCATCTGCTTCCCGTCTGGCATGGGAGCATGAGCCCCAGCCGTCCACCTGGCAGAGGTGGCCGTTCCGAGCGGTCCTGCAGGAGCTGTCACAAGCTGCCCTCTGTTCAGGCCGTGCCCAGGGCCAGCGCCTTGGCCCTACGTGAGGCGGGTGACGTGGGTTTGAGCTGCTCTCTGATGGGCTTGTGGTGGACGCCCCTGGGCTCGGATGCCCCCAGGTCTGGGAGGTGTCTGGTTCCTGGGGGTCTGTGACGAGCCTGGGCTTGGTGTGGTGACTGGCGATGGGGGTGGGGGTCTCTGAATGGTTTCACGAAAGAAGACTTTGCTGGAGAAACAGGAGAAAAGCGAATGAGCTGGTTCAGTTTAAGTATCTCAGTTCCCGCCTGTCCCCGAGGGCGCCACCTCCTGGTCACCGTCTCCAACACTGAAGAGTGGCCCTGCAGGGCCAGGCCAGCGGCTCAGGACCCTGGTGCATGGAGGGTGAGAGGCCTGGGCTCCCAGCGTTGTCCACAGGAGCAGGAACCCTGCTCTGCCTGGGAGCGTCTACGTGGCCTCCTGCTGTTACTCTGAAATCTCTCAGACCCCTGAAATCTCTCAGCCACTGTGCGGGGCTGGCCGGGCCTCTGGGCTGCTGTCCCCTGCCCTGCTCCCCTGCCCGACGGCTTCACTTGGCCCTTCTTGCCAGCACGTGCCTTGTCGAGACCCCCATCGAGGCCCCCGAGCGCCCACCGCAGGGTCCTCCAGGCCCTCTGAAGTCCCCTCGCTCGCCCTGCCTCCTCGGCTCCCAACTCCGATCACAGCTCTCCTGCGCTCACTGCCCTTGCTGACTGTTCCCGTGAAGACAGATCCGTCTCTCGGGTTGCTCTGGGAGTCTGCCCTCCTCCCTGGGGGGCCGCTAGCTAGCTAGGGTCCCCACTGGTCCTCTTCGAGGGTTGCTGGGCTGAAGAAAGGGACAGTGACTGGCGTGTGCCTGTGGCCCTCGCTGGGCCCTCCAGGTAGGGATTCAGCAGATGCTGCCTTAAAGCTCAGCGCATCACAGACGTGGCCCAGGCGGCCTGGGCGGGGCTCTGGCTGGTGCCTAGACCCGCCATGAGGGTTGGTGAGGAGCGGCTGGGCAGAGTGAGGAGCCCGGGCAGAGGATCTGCTCTGCCCTCCACGCAGCAGCGTTGGCATGGCTTCTTTGCAGAAAGAAGCCGCCCTGTTCAAGTGGCCCCTGGGCCGCTGGCTCCTCGCCTGCTGGTGGGAGGCTCAGCGTGGCCTGGCCGCACACGGGAGCGCGGGACTGGCCCTCTCCTTCTGAGTGGAAGCAGAGGACGCGTCACCTGGAGCCCTCTGCACAGGACTCACAGCGTCCAGGCCTGTGTCCTGTGGAAGCTGGCAGGGAGAGACGCCCGGCCCGGGACCCGCCGTGCTTGGTGGCCGAGGCCCAGCCTGAGCCGGGTGGCCTGCAGCACGTGCGCGCGCTTCACTTGGCGCGGGCGGTGGCTCAGCCAGCTCAGCGTCCTGTCAGTAGAGGGAGACCGCCACAGCTAACTCACGGGGGCTTTAAGTCCGTGAGAGGACCCGCAGCCTCAGGACAGTCCCACCATGAAGGGCACTCGGTCAGTTGCAGCGGTGGCTGCCCTCTCTGGCTGGGAGTGGCCGGACGGTGGCTGAAGGTTCCTGGGACGTCACCCAGCGAGTGGTCCTGCTGCTGGCCAGGAGGGAGCGTTCCTCCTGGTGCTGCCCTGGTCACCTCGGGTGGGCCGTCTGGTGGGCGAGCACTGGTGTCCTCCCTGCCGGCCTGCTGAGGTCCACCATCCTGGTGTCTGTGGCATTTCTCAGCATTTTGGCACTGTGCCCCCAGTTTTGAGACCTCCAGCCACAGTAACATAAACCCTGATCTTGAACTTGGAAGGAGGCCTGTTGGGCTGTCTCTAAGCCATTTGGCCATGGGAGGTACTGGAAAAGCAGGCTTTTCTCTGTAACGTGACCCTAATGGCTGGGATGGCCTCCAACTAGGCCATTAAGCCCCTGCCGGTGCTGGCAAGACACCCGCTGCTCTTTGCTGTCGCTAAGCCTGTTGCCACGAGAGCCTCGGGTCCCGGCTCCCAAGTATGAATAGGGAACTGTCAGCTGTGTGCTGCGAGTCTCTGGGGTTGTCTGGAGGAAGCCGGGAGAGGAAGCTGGCTCCCCTGCCTGGCCCACTGTCCCCAGGAAGCAGTGCTTTCCGGCTGTGCCGCAACTGCCCCAGCGCAGGCACCCTGAGCAGTGCTGCTTCCTCTGGAGCAGGGATGGGGACCTGCGGCTGGAACCCCAGCGTCCAGAAGTCCTGCTTGGAAAAGCTGCTAGCGGCTGATCCACACAGCGTTCCCTGTCCCGCGTGTGGGATCGAGTCAGCGACTCCGGCCTGACACCAGCGACCTGCTGAGCGGCTCCTGAGTGGGCACCCCGTGTTCTGGGCCGGAGCGGTCCACTGCGGATGGACTGCTGCCCAGCAGTGTCTGCTCTTGGCTCAGCCGAGAGCATGCAAAGGAACTGCCTAGGAATTCTTCAGGGTAACAGAGCAGAGCTTTCTCTTTTGAGAGGTCCTGTGTATCAGCGTGCACCCTGTTCTCCCAGCGGGGTTGGCAGGCGAAGGCAGGCGCGGCGCAAGGCCTGTGCTCCGCAGCTGCTGCAGAGACTCGGGCCTCACCGCCACATGGAGGACACACACCTCCTACAGCAGGCACGGGAGTCTGCTGGATGGAAGAGGCCTTCTGGAAGAGGCCAGTTCACAGCACCGTTATTGGGGAGTTTTGTACCAAAGGTGGCACCTCAACAGAACAGTTTGCAACGGAGTCACCTAAATTAACGTCGTCCTGGCTTCTACGTGTTTCTGAATCCGTCTAGCACACATCGACGTGGCTGTCATCTGGCTCATGAGTCAGGTCTGATCTCGCAGGCTGCCTCAGTCCCTAGACCCCGTGCACCTTCCGCCGAGGGTGGCTGAGCCTTGTGCTTCTTTGGTTCTTGCTGTGTTGACAGCACTGGGCCTCCCTGGCCTTCTCCCAGCACACCGCCCTGCTGGCCGGGCTGACCCCAGAGTTGCCCTGCAGCTGGCACCCGAGGAAGGGACGCCTCAGGACCTGGAACGGACCCAGTCCTGGGCTGCTTCACTCAGAGGCTGGGTTTGAACAGCGTGCAGGAGGCGGGGTCTGCAGGGAGCCAGGGGTGCAGAACAGGGAGAGGCGGTGACCTCTGCATCTTGGGTGCAGTGCCGGTCCACACGGGTGCGGCTAGAAGCGCTGGCCTCCGGTCGCAGCGTCCAGATCGTGGGTGTGGCTGGTGTGGCTATGGGAGTGACAGGCCTGTGCACTGCTCCATGTCGACGGACCCCTGGGGTTCCTGGTGCCCTGGGTCTCAGAGTGGAAGGCCCACCAGGAACAGGCCACTCCTCCCTCCCACAGCCTCTGCCGCTCGTCCCTGTAGTGTGACCCTACAGACTGGGGTGGCCTCCAACTGCCACTGCCCCTTTCTCAGCCTGTGCTCTCCGATCCTTCCCAGGGTCCCGCCAGGGATGAGGCCCTGCTGCAGTGCACGTGGTGGCCACACGGGGGCGGTGGCACCACGTGCTGCAGAGCTGCCTGCCTTCCATGCTGCCTGGAGACTCTGCAGGCCCTGCTGTCCTCCCGGAGAGCTGCTGCCCGGCGGGCGGGCGGACAGGCGTCCCTGTGGGCACTCACAGGCCGGGCTGCAGCTGGACACAGAGCTGCTGGACTCAGCCCCCTCCCCGGGGGCGGTGAGTGGGTCGCGCTAACGCACCTCCAGCGTCTCTCTGGGCAACCCGTCCCCAGGAGTCGTGGAGAACAAGGAGGGACAGGAGGAAGAGGGCCCTCGAGGCCAGGAGGCTGTCATTTTAAATCTGAAGTTGAGTGTTTCGGACCCCCCGGTCCACGGGGAAGCGGAGACGCGCCTGTGTGCCGACTGTGCGCCCGGTGCGGAGGGGAGCATGGCGTCCGCAAGGTGCAGTGTCCACGGCCAGCTCCAGGGCCAGCTCCGTCCACGTGAGAAGGCTCCGTACCAGCCCGGCCTCGACTCCAGCCTGCGATCTCTGCCCCCGCAGGCTCACCACGCACCCGCTGTTGACCCAGAGCCTCTGCACTGTCACCAGGAAGCCGGCGTGTCTCTAGCCTGCAGCCTTGGGCTTGTCCCTCATGGTGGCAAAGCGACTGCTGCAGCTCCAGGGGTTTCTTACTCACATGGCCTCTACAAGCCAGGAGAAAGACAGTCCCTGACTTTTGTGACATTTTAAGAAGTACAAAAACTTACCCATAAACTTCCCTATCCCTAGGCGACTCCTTTTTGCTCAGTGATGACTTTTTTAGAATTGTATTATATTTCCAATCCAAAGCCAGACACTGGCCAGGTGAGTGGCTGAGATGTCCATAACTGACCCCTAGGTCCGGGAAGGGCCTAGTCCTGGATGATTGAATAGAAGGGGGTCATGTTGCAGGAGTCCCGTTAGAAGTGACAGGATGGAGACTGCCTAAGGAGCCTCGTGACCCGTGTCCTCCTCTGTTAGACACGTGCGACTGTTCAGCGGGTCACAGCTCACTTCGTGGCCCCTTCTCAATGGCCGGCAGCATTTCTCGCATGTAGTCTGCACTTTCCTTGCCATGTCATGTGGGGTGATGCAGAAGAGTGTGGGGGTGCAGGACGCTGCAGAGGTGTCCACTGCTGCTTCTTGCTCGCTGGGGTCTGGGAATCACCAGCCCACCATTTACTGTTTTCATGGTAGATGAGTCTAGAACCCATAGCCACCAGCTCCCCACCCAGCACACACGGAGCACCGAGCTTGTCGCCTCCAGAGCAGCCCCTGCCCGCCCCCGCGGCTCGCTGCCGCTCTGAGCGGCTTGGATGATGTCCGCGTGTGCGGGGCTGGCCTTGTGCCCGCAGGGGCACGCATGTGTGACTGGTGATGCTCAGCTGCTCACGCAGGCTGTCAGGGCCCGTGCACTCCCGCCGTGAGTGTCTGCGTCTGCAGGTCGGGTGTGATGACCAGAGGCCTCCGCTCTCGCGAGTAACTGAAGCTTTCGTTCTTCCCGTCCTCAGGGAGATTCGGACCAGCTCCTCCAGCACCACTACGTCCGAGAGTCCAGACCCGTCCTCAGGGGACCCTGCGGTCAGCGCCCTGCAACAGCAGCTGCTGCTCATGGTGGCTCGCAGGACCCAGTCAGAGACGCCCCGGGTACGCACGGTGCGGGGTTGCTGTTTGTGGGTGCTCTAGCAGCAGGGGCTCTGGGGCCCTGGCTCCAGGGGGAGCAGTCAGTTTCCCCCAAATCCTATGTCCCTGCTGAACTGCAGATGCATCTCTGATGCTTGGCAGTCCAGAGAGTGGACAGGACAGCAGGCGACCTTCCGTCGACTCCCAGAGAATTGCCACTGTCTCCCTGGCTTTCCCAAATGCATTAGAAATCCATCTCCTTGATCTCGGTTGCTAGGATGCACAGATCCCACAGAACTCCCTGGGGTAGTTCATCTTTCTCCCCACGGTCTTAAAAGCATCTGTGTTTTTAAAAAATCACGACGACCTCGTATGCATACTCGATATCCCCACGTTCCTAGGTCTCTGACTTGGAGAGCGAGGTTATTCTTGGGGCAGGTGACGTCAGGGGTCTGACACCTGCAGCCTTCCCTTGTCTCGCCAGCATTTGACCCTCCTGCAGCCACGGCTGGGATGTGGTGTTGCTCCTGTGTCCCAGATGTCCTGAAAACTGGGTAGCTCTTTGCCCCCAAGCTCATGGACCCTGGGAGGAGCTGTCCCGATGGGCACAGCGGCTGCTGATGTGGCCCGTGTCGGGTTGGCAGCACGTAGCAGTCCCAGCTTTATTTATGAGACTGTGCAAGGATAGTGGCACCAGCCGATGGAGCAGTCCCCGGCGAGGGGTCGCTGCCATACCGAGTGTCCTCACTGCCCACCGTGACCCTCTACTCCAAAGTACAGGCGCTCTAGGAGGAAGGCAAGCCTCTGCGCGCCACTCGCCGCGTCCAGCTCATCAGGGCTGCGTGTTCCTGCCGCCCAGCCTGCTGCCGCCTCCTGGTGGTGTGCCAGTCCCTGGGCCTTGCTCACCTGAGCTGCACTCCCTTCCCCAGGTGCCCGGCCTGGTGCTGTCTGGGGTCACCTGGTCTCCATGGGAACCCTTGGCAACGCCGGGGGCACAGGGTCCTGTCCTAGGGCGGCCCTTCCTCGTGCCCCTCGTCAGCGCGGGTCTCCACTCTTGTCTCACCCTCTGCTGCGAGCTCCGCGGCCACCCTGGCACCAGGGCCCCCGGCAGCCACCTCTACGCGGCTGTGTGTGGCAGGAGCTGCTCTGCACCAGCAGACACTCCTGTGCTCCCCTTCCCCTCCCCCGCCCTTCCGGTGGCTCCTGCAGGACCCCAGGACCTGTGAGGAGTCCCAGGCCCTGTGAAGGAGGCCTGCAGCCTAAGCTGTCCGCCTCCTCTGGCTGCGGGAGGCTCCGCAGAGGCAGCCTCCCCTCTTGCTCACAGTGGGCCTCCGGTGTCAGCCTCACTGCGCGTGGTCGGCCCCAGCCGGAGGCCTGCGGAGGGTCTGTTGTAAGCAACATGCTGCTCATGATCCCACGTCCCTCTGGTCCCTCCTGCCTACGTGCTGGACTGCAGGTGGCCTTGCTGTTGCCGCTGTCTGCCCTCTGGCCTCTCTTCCAATGCGTGCTTTCTCCTGGCCTTCACACTGGACCTGGTGCCCGCCTCTTGAGCTCTGTGTTGCTGGGAGAGTGTCACGTGGCCAGTGAGACGGTGCTGCGGCCGCGGGTGCGCCCGGGTCGCTGGAGGAGCTGGCACAGGAGCCAGGCCGTGGCTTCGGGCCGAGTGGGGCCTCCGCGGCTACCTGGAGGCGCGGTGTGGGCTCTGACAGGGGAAGGAGGACCTAGTCGTGGGCAGCGATTCTCCGCATGGCCGGGACCCTTCTTCCTTCCCTGGCACTCGCAGGTGGGGGCGTTCTGAGCAGCAGGGCTTCAGGCGCAGGGAGGGCGTCTCTTTCCTGCCCGGGCCCTTCGCCTCCACGGGCACGCCCCGACGTCACGGGCACGCCCACGTGGGCGTCCGGCACCGGCAGTGGACAGGCTGCTCTTCTACTCCCGGAAAGCCCCGCCCCTGGAAGGAAGTCTCGGGCCCTCTGGATCCACGTGACCTACGCCGCAGCCGCTGCCGCCGGGTGCGTGCGCGCCCTTAGGATGATGAGAAAGTCTGGATTTGGATTTGAATTGTGTACCAAAAGTAGGCAAAAAATAATTTTTGTGATTCACCGAACATGGAGCTCTTGACGTCCTTGGCATCGGAGGCAAGAGAGCTGAACTCCTAGGAATATTATTTTTCCATAAAATTAATCACATTATTTCTCCTTTCCGCTAAATTCTGAGGGTCTTAGAACCAGAGCGTCAGTGGAGGCAGCGGTGAGCAGCTCAGCAGCTCGGAGGGGTCACGTTCTAGACAGGGTGGGGACGCCCCCTGACGTCTTGGGTGCCTCCCCGCGGCCGGGGCCCACTGAGCCCGGGCGGGGGGCGCCCCACTCACCCAGGAAGAGCGCGTGCCTTCTCTGGCCACCCTTGGCCCTTTGCTGGGGCCCTGCCTCTGCCTCTCAGAGACGTGCACCCAGGTCCCCAGCACTGGGGCTCCAGGAGCGGTGCTGGGGGTCGCCTACGGGAGCCCCACGCCCCTCCTGTGCCAGGCCGGGCAGCTTCCCGGGGCCCCTCCTGCAGCGCAGGGCACCCGGTCCGCCTGTCGCCTGCCTGTGAACGGGCTCCCCTCCTGGGCCTTCGTGGTTTACCCTGGAGTCAGCCCAGCCTCCCCCGCCCAGGCGGGGGAGGAGAGGTTTCAAACCCGCCTCCTGGTGGAGTTCTGCAGGCCTTGGGGAGGCGGCTGTGCCACCCTGAGGACACGCCGCAGCCGGTCCCTTCCTCCCTTGCGCCCTCCCTGTCCCTGTGCTTCTGCTGTGAGCCGGCCTCACGTCCCTTCTGAAAACACACCGGAGAGCAACAAACACAAACATGTCTTGGGGGGCCCAGTGGGTGTCTCCCCAAGGACTGAGAGCGGGACCTGCAAAAGGCACCTGCTCCCGCTGTGCGGGCAGCACCGTCCACAGCCGGAAGGCGGAGCCGGTGACTGAAGCAGTGTCTGCAAACGGAGCCAATTCCGCCCTGAAGGGGAAGGACATCCCGGGCCTGCTAAGACAAGATGACCTCGAGGATGCTGTGTGACACTGGCCAGCAACAGAAGTACTGATACCGAAGGGTCCCCTCACCTGGGGTCCTAGGGCAGTCAATCCTCAGGAGAAGTGTGGCAGAGGTGGCCAGGGGCTGCCCAGAGGGGCTGCCGAGTCGACTGGTGGGTGCAGAGCCAGTTTTACAGAAGGAGAAGGTTCTGGGAGCAGGTACAGACGCACTTAAAAATGGTTACAGTGAATAATTATATTATCGTTATTATTTTTTACCATAATTTAACGTTCACACAGACTAGAAATAAGAGTCCCGCAGGGGCTGGCACACCCCAGGAGGCTCAGGGATCAGCGAGCATGACAAGCAGTGACCACACTGCAGGGTGACGAGCAGGCGTCATTGCCAGGCTGCGCACCAGGAGCAGGAGGCAGAGTGCTTGGTGGGGTGACCAGCAGCCTCCCCTCACCTGGGCTGCCGAGACCCTGCAGTCACCACGCCACAGAGCCACTACTGAGAACTCCTGTCTCGGTCCCCAGGTGGGCAGGGGGCAGACATCTGTCCCCAGACCCCGTGAGCACGCTGTGCCTGCAGGCAGCTTGGCAGCTCCGTCCACACCACGAGCATGGCTGATGGTGTTGGGGGTTCATTCTGAAGGGCGCCAGCCCTGTGCTCCCGGTGCCTGGCAGAGTCGGAGACCTGGAAGGCTGAGGCTGTGCACAGGGTGGGACTCTGCGGCAGGTCAGCAGAGGGCAGGCGCCCACCTGAGCCAGGAAGCTGCGCACTGGAGGGAACCAGGGAGGCTGAGCACTGCCCGAGCAGCGAGTCTGCAGGAGCGGCAGGTGCCGACGGGGACGGGAGGACGGAGGGACCGTGGGAGCTGGCGGGAGTCGGCCCACGAGGAGGCCTAAGGGCCTGGAAGTCAGAGCTGGAGAAGGGATGGAGAGGTGGCAAGGAACACGGGGACGCAGAGGGTGGAGGAAGAGACGGAGGGAGTCACGGAGGACAGGGACAGGAGGGCAGAGGGGACAGGGGCAGGCGCAGGCCACGGCCACACCTGGCGCTGGGCCAGCAGGGCCCCAGCGGCCCCAGCACACAGGACAAGCAGGTCGTCCCCTGCGGGGAGCAAGAGGGCCCCAGTCCATGGCACAGACGCAGACTGGCTCCTGATAGACCACGGCCTTGCTGTGAAAGGCAGGACCACGCGGGCTTGATGAATTGATGCAATAGAGAACCCTCCTCCCGGGGGGCCGGGAATACCTCCACCCTGGGGTCCTGCGCACATCTCCACCCCGGGGTCCTGCACACACCTCCAACCCGGGGGGGGGGGCTGGTGGGAACACCTCCACCCCAGGCCCCCCCCCAACACCTCCACCCCCGGGGTCCTGCGCACACCTCCACCCCGGGGGACCCGGGAACGCCTCCACCCTGCCCTTCCCCCCCCCCTTCCCCCGCACACCTCCACCCCAGGGGCCGGGATCCTATGGGAAGCCCAAGGAGGAGGCCTTCTGCACGGCAGGGGAAGTGGGGATTATGCTCCACTTCCATCAGGTATTTCCGTTTGTCAAGAATATCATCAAGAACGTGGAAAGACAGGTCTCAGCCTGGGAATGCATCTGTGAGGCGCAGTGAGCTAAGGCCTGACCACGTGCACAGGTGTGTACACGGAGGTCACACGTACACGTGCACACACGCATGTGCGCACACCAGAGGCCAGCAAGTCACCCCACAGAGAAACAGGCCAAGCGATTTCATGGAAGGGAAAAGGGAACACAGATGTTCAGCTATTAGCAAGGAGGGAAATGCGAATTAGAATCAAAATTAAGTGCTGTTTTGTACTTACCTGGTTAGCAGAAGTGGAAAGATGGCCTAGCACTGTTAAGTGTCAGTGAGGGTGTGCGCCACGCAACCCCTGCAGACAGATGGCTTGTGGGGTGTCGACTGGCAGGACCCCAGAAAGGACTTGGTGTCCCTGGGAGGTGGACATTTCCGCGACCACGCCCATCCTGGCAGATGTGCACATTTCCTGGAAAGTCACGGTGTTCCTAGTACATTGGACATCTGTGTTCTTGGCCGTTCCCTTCCCAGGTGTGTATTTTTAAGAAATCATGGTACTTTTGTGGCAAGAGACATGTCTGAGAACATTCATAGCAGCCAAAAAGAGAATTAAAAGAAAAGAAATTCAAAACCTTACTTGTTCCCCAGAAAATGCAGAAGCTAATCATCCACACGGTGGAATATTACACAACAGTACAAATGGACGTTGCAGCTACAAAACCCAGTCTGGATCAACCTGTGAACGTTACGTTGAGTGGAAAGAGAAGCAGGCAGCAAGTCGTGGCTTCACATCTGTGAAGTTCAACACACGAACCTGAGCAGGGTACAGGTTTTGGAAACAGGTCTGCTAACAGAAGAGAAGGAAGGGGTGATACATAAGCCCTCAGGACAGCTGTTCTCTGTGGTGGGAAAAGGTGGTGGGGTCGGGGACTGGACCCCAGGAGGCCTCAGCGCCATCTGCGAGGCTCCTTTCCTGTACTGGGCAATTGATGGCCAACAAATGCTTTTTTCTTTATGCTCCAGACATACTTAAGGCAGGCGTTTGCTCCTATTTAATGCTTAATAAGCACTCTTTTAGAAGCACGGTCACTGTGATTATTTAGTGTAGAGAAAATGGCCTCTGCAGGGCAGAGTCCTTCTGTGAGCACCCCAGTGTGAGAGCCGCGTGTGGCCTGGGGCACGAGGAAGCGTCCAGTGGCCCGCCCGGGGTGGACTCAGCAGCAGAGGAGGGAAAGTGGGGCTTTGGAGCAGAGGCGAGTGTCGGCACCAGGTGCCCCTGTTAAGAGGCAGCGTTGGCTTTCTGGGAGACTGGGCAGCGGGGAGCTGTCCCCCCTGGTGACGCACACTGAGGTGGCTGCTCCCCCACTCTTTCTTGCGAGTGTGCTCTCTGGATCGAGCCTTCCGACCACCCCCTCTGAATGCCGGGCCAGGAGCCCGCGGAGGGGAGCTCCCCTGCGGTTCCTCCTCCTGCCTCTGTGTCCCCCTGCCCACCCCTGGGCTCCACTCCATCCGGGTCCCTGTGCTCCCGGCACAGAGTCCTGCTCTCCCTGACGGGGTGTGGTCCCCTCGAGCTGAGCCTCGGCCAGCGTCTGGTGTTGCGTCTGTCCTGAGCCCGCCACGTTCTCAGAGTCCTCGCCCCAGCCTGGGCCAGGCTCCGTGGAGTCCCTCATTAAGGACTGGATAGACAAATCAGTGAGGACCCTTTATTATTTTTTGATTGCATCGTTTCCCCAGGGCCAGGTGACTTGTGGAAGCCACCCAGGCTGGCCCTGAGTCCCCGTGTTCCAGACTTCCTGGCTCAGGTCTGTTTCGGAGCTGCTGCAGACTCTGCCACGGCAGGCTCCAGTGGCCTCCCGGCACCCTCGGGACAGGACCTCTGTGCTCCTGGCAGATTCGGGTTCATTGCAACGGTGCCTTCGGTGCCGCGCGTTCAGAAGTCAGGTCACTCGGGTCTTCTGGCTGGGGCGCACCTGCGGGGGACCGTTTCCCGGGAGTGCCCTGGCCTCCGCGAGCGGCCACGCTGATGGGGAGCAGCAGCTTCAGGGACACGCTGGCGGAGCGGCGCACGTCGGCCCTGTGTCTGCCCGCTGCTGTTCTTCTCTTGGGGTGTCAGACTGCAGCGGTGGCGTCTGTGACAGTGGCGCACCTCCGTGAAACCCTCTCTGTCATTTTCTTGGTGTCCCCAGCACGGGAGTCCAGATCTGGAAGACTCGTCGCGTTCTTCGGGGAAGTTCAGCCGCGAGCAGTTCTACAAGTTCGCCGTCTTCCCTGGCAAGTGGGTCAAGGTCTGGTACGACCGGCTCACCTTGCTGGCGCTGCTGGACCGGTAAGCCCCGCATGTGCACGCGCAGGGCACCTCGACGGGCAGCAGTGCGCTGGCATGGCTTTAGAAGCTGCCGCTTGCCGGGGCTCCCGGAACGTGGCCACGCTGCGCCCCTTTGCTGGGAACCCAGGGCCGAGGCCGAGAGACAGCAAGGTGACGCATTGACTGGAGCCGTCCCCGTGGGAGGAGCGAGGACGGGGCGAGGCTGGGTTTCAGGGGAGCTTGGGGACAGAACCCGCTTTGGTCTGCTTGTGTCCTTGCTAAGACAGCTTTGGCGTCACCTGCAGCACAGGGCCTGGCCTGGCTGTGTGGCCCTGGGGAAGGAGGGGAGGAGCACGGCCCGTGATGTGCACCAACCACAGCCGCCTCCTCCAGACCCCTCCTGTCGTCCCCCCTCAGGATAAGATGCCCAGAGGCCGGGGATGAGCTGGAGGGCGGGTCGGGGTCGGTCACGGCTTGATGGGGAGGGGCGCCTGCTCTGCACCCCCCGCTGCAGGGTGACCGAGGGCCCTACTGTGGTCCCCAGGCTGTGGCTCTGCCCGGGGTCGGCTTGACAACTGACGGTGCCGTTACAACGCCATCGTAGCAAATGGTGTTCCGCAGCTCAGTGCCAGCTGTGGGTGACAGCCAGGCTGCCTTGCAGCTGCTGGTCCCCCGGGGACAACTTGTTATGGGAATGTTGTAGTAATGTCCTAAACAGTGCCATCACGTTGGGAAAAAACGACAGTCTCGCAAAATTACAACAGTAAATTTCCAGACCCACCAGTCAGGGAATGGAGTTATAATGGCTTTGCCAGCAACGCTATGTCACTCAAGGGGCACATGGAAGGGGGACTTGAGTGCTTAAGTGATAATCCGAGAGCGTGCATTCTGTTAGATGAGGCATTCTTTTAAATATTAATTTTTTTTCTGTTAAAAAAGAATCATTGGGAGTTGGGAGTAACTTGTGTTAACCCTTCATATTGAAAACAAATCTAAGCTGGGTGTAGTGACCCATGCCTGTAATCTCAGTGACTCAGGAGGCTGAGGCAGGAGGATGGCAAGTTCAAGGCCAGCCTCAGCAACTTAGTAAGATCCTCAGCAATCTAGTGAGACCCTGTCTCAAAATAAAAAAGGGCTGGGGATGTAGCTCAGTGGTAAAGCACCCTTGGGTTAGATCCCCAGTCCCTCCCCACCACAAAAAAATCTCAAATCTACATGGTGACAAAACAATCAGCTGGAACTGCAGCCGCAGTGTAAGGGTCAAGGCTGCTTTTGGACGTTCATGGCTTCCTGGCTCCTCATCCTGAGAGTCCCAGAGGGCTTTCACCTCGTGTTCAGGCGGCCTGGCACCACCCTGCGCCCTGGCCAAGGACCCCAGCAGGCACGGGCAGCCCCAGGCTCTGCAGTGGCCGCGGGAACTGGAGTCCCTCCACTGCTCCCTGGCTGCACGGTGGCCTTGGGTAGCTCCAGGCCTCCTGCCTCTGCTTCCTGCTGGGTGGGAGGCTGCGGTGTTAGACAGCTCTAGCCACAGCAGGGCGCGTCACGTCGAGTGCTGTCTGGTGTTCCTGTCCCGAGACCCACAGCCCGGAGAGGATGAAAATTGGAAATGAAATAAAGCAGTTAGGTTGGCACCGCAGCTGCTGTCAGATCCCAGCCCTGAGGCCGAGCAGCGCCCCTCAGAGGCCGTGTCCTGCCTTTGAAGTGGACAAGCCCCGAAGGCCCCGTCAGCGGCTGCGTGTCCTCCTGTCCAGTCCAGAGTCTGCCGAGGACACGGGGCCGCCCAAGGCGCTGGCCCAGGAGAGGGGAGCACCTTGCAGGAGGGCCCCAGAGGCCCCTCCACAGGGCAGAGTCGCGGGAGCTGGGCCACAGCGTGGTCCCCTCCCAGAAGCCCCGGTGTCTGTGCCTGGCTCTCGCGCAGCGGCTGGCTCACGCGCCCTCAGCCGGAGCGCGGCACGCAGAGGTCAGGAGACGGGGCTCTCCACCCAGACCTCACACGGCTTTTAGTCTGACGGGGTTACCGCGGACACTCGGGGCGCTATCATTAAAGCCAGGCGTGGACGAGGGGATTGAAGTGCGGAGATGGTAAGCTTAGAAAGAAAAGTCACGCCCAGAAGCTCCGGGCTGGGCGGCAGGACGGACGTGGTGCGGCAGCCGGGGGGCGGTGGCCTGGGTGCCCTGAGCCTCGGCTCTGCCGGGGGTTCTCCTGGCCCGGCTCTGCCGGGGCTTCCGGGCCCCGCTCGCAGCCCCTCTTCTCGGCTGCCAGGTCTGGTGTGTCTGGTCCCTGTTCCCCCACTTGCTCTTCCCTTCTGCACCATCCCTTCCTCCACACCCTCGCTTTCCTCTCATCCCTCTCGTGGGTCAGGGCAGCATCTAGAATAAGGAGCTGCCCCTGGTGCCAACATTGCCGTCCCTCATCCACCACGTCCCCAGGGCCTGCTGGGCTCCTGCTGGGCGCTGGTGGGGGTGGTGACTGTCACCCCCAGGGCCTGTCCCCGGGCTCCTGCTGGGCGCCCGTGCCGGGCCTGGCCCCCCGCCTCTCCACTCAGTCTCGTAGTGTTAAGCACCGTTGATGAGCCGGTGGCTCAGCTCTGTCCCCACCACGACCTGGCCCCGTCTACACCAGTCTGACCGCGGCACCTCGCGGTCTCGGATCGTGGTCCAGAGCCGGGCGCCGTCTCTCCCACACGGGCTGCTGCGCGCTGGGTGGCCCGTCTGAGCTGCGACGCCGCCCCTGGTCCTGGGCTGGACGCGGCGTCGCCGTCCCCTCTCCCAGCCCACACTTGGTCTCCCGCAGGAAGCTGCTCTTCTTCCCAGCGCGCCTCCGGCTCTGTCCAGCGCCCCGGGACCACCCAGCCTCCGCTCCTCCCGGGGCTCTGGGCGCTGTGGTCGCATCTGCCGTGGCTCCCCTGTGCCCCGAAACACGACCCTCACTCAGCAGGGGCTTGAAGGGCCTTGAAGGGCCTCTGCCCTCTGAGCACCGCCCTGGCTCCCCACTCCTCTCAGGAGGGCCCGGGGCGCCCACAGTGCCCACCAGTGCCCGGCCCCGCCGCTCCCGCACTGCCCGGCCGTCTCCAGTCCTCCCGTGGGCTGCCCCCCCCTGCCCGGCCCCCCTCCCTCTGCCTGGAGTGCTCTTCCTGGGCACCGCCTGGCCACCGCCACCCTTGCCCTGGGCCTTGCTGTGGCACCTACCGTCTTCGCGTGCCCTGGGCCTTGCTGTGGCACCTACCGTCTTCGCGTGCCCTGGGCCTTGCTGTGGCACCTACCGTCTTCGCGTGCCCTGGGCCTTGCTGTGGCACCTACCGTCTTCGCGTGCCCTGGGCCTTGCTGTGGCACCTACCGTCTTCGCGTGCCATGGGCCTTGCTGTGGCACCTACCGTCTTCGCGTGCCCTGGGCCTTGCTGTGGCACCTACTGTCTTCGCGTGCCATGGGCCTTGCTGTGGCACCTACTGTCTTCGCGTGCCATGTATTTATCGTCCTTTGCTCCTACCTGCTTCGTGGCACCAGAGCCTGGAGGGGACGCTCCTTCTGCTGTGTCCCCTGAGGACCCGCAGCGGCTGCCGCAGGGCAGACCCGTGAGCCAGGACCCGTGCGCCAGGCCTTCCTGCAGTGCCTCTGTCCACCTGCTGCTGTCCTTCCGTCGGCCCTTCCTGGACAGAACCCAGTGGTCGCCGTCACAGGGACCCTCTCCCTCGCTCTGACGGGTCTTAGAGGCACGTGTCCTGTCTGACTCCCAGCCATGTGGCTTCCTGGGGTGCTGTCTTCCCTGGCTGGTCCCTCTGCTCTGCAGGACGGTGTCACCGTACCTCAGGACACCCTGAGTCACCCGCTCACCCAGGGCTCAAGTGCGAACGCAGGAGAAGCCCAGGGAAGAAGAGAGTTTGGGGCCAGGGCCAAGGAACGAGGTCCTGAGGAGGAGAATCTGGGGACATGCTCTGTAGGGACTTTGCTCTTGCCCAAAAAGAAGGCTTATCTTCCCAGGAATCTGTGGTGGTCGCCCAGACTCCCGGTGCTCTTCAGTGCGATGAGTGCCCGAGTACACTGCAGAGCCAGCGAGGCCCGGTGGACAGGCCACACGCAGCTCTGCGGAGAACGCAAAGGGGAAAACAAGACTCGGCGCTCACTTTTCGTTAAAATGTTTCAGTTCCCCAAAAGTCGCTTTCCACGTCAGCGTGTGCGTCACAAACCCTGGTGCTGGCCACCCTGCTCCTGTGATCCGAGGGCCGTCAGCTCCAGACGTCAGCGTGTGCGTCACAGACCCCGGTGCTGGCCACCCTGCTCCTGTCATCCAAGGGCCGTCAGCTCCAGAGGGCGTCTGGCCCTCTCCTGTCTGCTGCCGGCTTCCGTCCCCCGCTGGGAGCCCAGCGGCTTCCCCTCAGACTCGGCGTGGCCCGCGGCGGACGTTTAGCGTGTGTGTGTCTGTGTCTCTGCACCTCTGGAGCTCTCCCTTCCTCTCTCCACACGCACGTGGAGGTGTGTACAGTCTCTTTCCCCACAGCCATTGGGGTGTGTGTGTGTGAGAGTGTGTGCGTGCGCGTGCCTACCAGATGATTCCTGCACTTAGTCTCAGCTATTTTTCGCTCATTTACTGATTTATTTAAAAACATCCCGTGGACTGGAAGGTGACACCTACGAGAGACAGATCTGTTAAAGAGCTGTTATCCAAAAGATAGGAAGAGCAGTTGAGACTCGACAGTGAGAAAATGGATAGCCCCCAAATGGGTTCACGATCAGAACAGGAACTTCACCAGAGAAGGCGCACAGGGGGAGAGCAGTGCGTGGAGTGCTCCACACCCCGTCCCGAGGGAGTGGCAAGTCAGAGCCACACACACCCCACACAGCTGGGCGGAGAGAAGCCCGCGGGGGCGGCAGCAAGGCGCTGCCCTTCAGTGCTGGTGGGAGCCTGGGCTGGCGCAGCCACCGTGGAGGGCAGTTCCGCAGCTTGCAGTGGGACTGAGGTGTCCTCGGCACAAGACGCAGCCCGTGCCCGTGCTCAGCTGAGAGCACACGTCCCCGGAACCACCCGGTGTCCCCGCAGCTTTGTGCACGCCTGCCCAGAGAGGGAGCCACCAGGAGGGCCTTCGGTGGAGAGCCAGGGGAGGAGGACACACCGCGAGGCCGCGAGGCCCCGGGAGCGGCTCCAGCTGCAGGACGTTCTGGGGAAGATGAGGGTCGCCACTGCAGGGCGGGGCGGAGGGAGGGCAGTGAGCACCAGGTCCACAGGGCGTCTGGTCCTCGTCCACCTGTGGAGACCGCAGGACGCACCAGAGCGGACCCTGGCAGGAACTGACTCGGGGCCGTGTGCGCTGCAGGGTCGGCGGTCCAGGCGCGTCCCCCCAGGAGGGTGGCTGGGCAGCGCTGCACTCGCCCCTGGGTTGTGCAGTGACGTTGAACCACCTCTCAAAGCAAGGTCTGTCCGTGTCACGCTCCCGCAGCTGTCCACACGCCGAGCTCGCGCAGCCGCTGTCCCCGCCTACAGAGACCAGCCCAGTGCCGAAGCCCGCGGGAGGACACGCAGGCGGCGCCCTGTGCCAGGCCCTCTGGGCCCCGGCTCCTCTCCCTGCAAGGCCTGGTGGCCTCCTGTCTCCACTGCAGGCCCCCTGCCAGCCCCAGCCTGCATCTCGTCCTCCGGTCGAGGCCGGCCTCCCCTGAGGCCTCGCCCCGCCTCTCTTCACTGCGCCCTGCGCCTCCCGCAGTCACTCCCCACCATCTCGCACACTAGGACCCGTGGGCTCCTGCTGTCCCGCAGCTCCCCGTCCTCTGCCGTCCCCAGCCACCCGGTGCCATGAGCCGCTGGCCCGGGTACCAAGGCCCCAACCTCCCTTCCCTGCCCCTTTGCGACACCCGGTCTGGATGAGCCCCCTCCACGCCCCCTCACATGGGGTGTCCCACCAAAGATAGTCACCTGTAGACAGCGAGGCCACACGGCCGGCCTGTGCTGCGGGGGCCGCGTCCCTCAGCGCTCCGGCCGGAGCTCCTCTGGCTCCCACAATGGGACCAAGCTCTGGCTGCAGAGACGGCGTCTGGGAACGCGTCCCCAAGTCCCCCAGGGGTCAGGGCCGCCCCTCTCGCTCCAGGGCAGCCTCTGACTGCCCCTCCCCAGAGAGCCCACCCCAGGCAAGGAGACCCCGGGACTGTGCTCCATTTATTCCAGTCACATATCCCGGGGCCACAGAGAGGACGCAGCCTAACCAGGACAGGAGGGAGGAGAGGCGGGAGAGCCTGGGGTCTCAGCGAGGCGGGGCTTGCTGAGGCAGGCTGCCCCTGCTGCCGCGCGGGCTGCTGGGACGCTGTGGGACCTGCTCGGGAGCGCGCCCCAGCTCCTGCTGCCCTGTGTGGCCTGTTTTCGCAGCACTGAAGACGTCAGGGAGAACCTGCTGGCCATCCTGCTCAGCACCCTGGTGTCCCTCCTGGGGTTCCTGACGCTGAACCGCGGCTTCTGCAGAGACCTGTGGGTGCTGCTCTTCTGCCTGGTCATGGCTAGCTGCCAGTACTCCCTGCTCAAGGCAAGGCCCGTCCTTCCTGCTGGTGAGTGTGCTCTCCCCACGTGGCCTTGGAACGCCGGTGAGTGACGCTGGCGTTTGGTCTGTTTCAGAGCGTGCAGCCTGACCCCGCCTCACCAATCCACGTAAGTTCCAAACGCAGGCAAGTAACTTGTCTCGTCTGCCTGCGTTGAAGACAGACAAGGCTCCCGGGTCTCCTAGAAGGCACGACCCATGCTCTGCCGCATCCCGAACGTGTCAGTGGCAACAGTAGACAGTCACGAATGCATGCTGGCCGGGCTCGGCCTGTGCTGCGCGCATGGCCTGCTGGCCGAGGGGACGTGGGCACAGGGCACAGCCTTGCAGAGGCTTCTTTCTATCCCGGGGCCCTTGTCAGCCTGGCAGGCAGTCATGACTACGTCACCCTGCCTGCCGTCACTGCCCTCTGCTTCTTGGTGCCGAGCAGGGTGCTGGTTGGTGCCATGCCTCAGTTCCCGCGTTGTGGGGACGGGGCTCGGTAACCCCCGTGGGGGCACACCCTGCATGCCTGAGCTTAGCACAGCAGCGTGCTCTGGAAGTGTCGCGCTCACCATTGGCAACGCCAGCTCTAGGGCAGGGTCATCCGTCCTACTTCTTAAAGGTGCTGCATAGGCTTCTGGGTCACAGTGGTGGCCTGACATGTGCCTGCCTTGAGGACCAATCTGTTCAGTGCTTCGCCTACTTTTGTTTCCTGGGAGAACGTTGAACTCTCCCTTAGCCACTGTCACGTGTGCAGCACATTGTCATTGACCGTAGTCACCTGCTGTTGAGATCTCCAAGCACCACTCTTCCTGCCGGCGTGACTCCGCGTGCCCTGGCACTGCCCTGCCCCACGCCCGCCCGTGACCTTGGTTCTGACTCTGCCTCCCGGGGCGCTCGAGGGCCACCCACGTGCTGCAGCTGCCGGCGCTCCCCACATAAGGCTGACCAGCGCGGCACGCTGCCAGTTCCTCGCCAGGCTCCCAGGCTGCTCCCAGGGCTTGGCTGAGCTGGGCGAGGCCATGGTGAGCGCGGGGTGCTGGTGTCTCCGCCACGGGCCGCTTCATTGGCACTGGCTGATAACCGGAAGTGCGGTTGCTGGGTCACGTGGTGGTTCTGCCTGCGGTGCTTGGAGAACCTGCGTGGTCTTCCCTGCTGGCTGCACCACCACTGGCACACGTGGGCAGCTCTTCCTGCACATCCTCACCAACCTCGCCGTTTGTCTTTGTGATGAGTGCCGTCTCACAGGTGCGAGCTGATATCTGGTCACGTCCTCAGCCGCATATCCCTGGTAGATGGCCTTTCTGCATGAAGCTGATCTGTTGTTTTTTTTTTTTTTTTTTTGGACTGGGGATTGAACTCAGGTGTGATACCACTGAGCCACATCCCCAGCCCTTTTTATATTTTATTTGGGGACAGGGTCTTGCCCAGTTGCTCAGGGCCTTGCTAGGTGGCCGAGGCTGGCTCTGAACTCCTCCCTGAGCTGCTGGGGTCGTGGGTGCTCTCCACCATGCCCGCTGGAGCTGATCTCGCTCCCTGTCTCGAGTGCACTGTCACCTTTCATCGCCAGCACTCTGGGCTGCCTGCACTGACCTGTCGGTGCCCTGCCGCTCTTGGATGAGCTCTGGAGCACAAGCGCCTTCCTCTGATGCCCTGCTCCAGCCCATGCCTGTGCAGGAAGTCCTTGCCCTTGTACGGCAAGCTCTGTGGACCCCTGAGGCCCCTCCCAGTGAAAGAAAGCCCTATCTGTCTTCCCTCCATTGTGTTCTAAGAAAGTCCACACCCACCCAGGAGTCAGGACTGATGCTAAGTCTGCGATAGCTCCTCTTTGGTCGTGGTAATTAAGCAAAGCTTGTAATTGGGTGATCACACGGCACACAGGCCTGTCTTATTAAACCTCTGTTCCCCATAATTGGTTTACATATAATACATCTTCTCTTGTCCTAGAGTCTGAACGTCAAGATAAGTAGAGCCGCGTAATTAGGGTATTAAGATGTACTGTTGTGATCGTCGTCAGCCCTGGTAGGTGGTGTGAGGAGAGTAGAGCTCGGAAGGTTCTCACTGAGCCCACCCCAGGTGGCTCGTCGCTGTCTTGTCCCGTCCCCCTTCTCCCTTCTGCCTGCACCTCGTGGCTGCTGGTTTTCTGGGTGACTTGGATCATGGCACGCGCTGTTAAACATTCCTTCCCAGGTGAACTTTCAGAAGTGAGGCAGAGCACACTAGGACAGGGAGGGCCAGTGCACCCTGCTCCTGTGGCCGGCAGCCGTTCCTGAGACCCCCGTGCTGCTGTGCTGAGTTGGGATCACCCTGTGCGGTCCCTGAAGGAACAGACTGAGCTGCCGTTCCGTGGTCTGAGCCAGCTTGTCACAGCAAGATGGGACGAAATGGCTGTTCTTGCTCTCTTAGTAAGGCCTGATCAGCCGTTAACCACGCCTGCTGCAGTAATGAATTCACTTAAGAGCTCTATGTGGATCAGTCCCCGGCTTGAGTTGCCATTTCTCCAGCAGTTGCAATGAGAACCGGAAATAGGGAGCTAGCAACTATTTCATCCTGCAATCTGCTGGGCCGCGAAGGTATTTAGAAGGCAGATTTGTTATCAGCAATTTATAGATGAGAAAACTGGAGAAAGGAGAAGGTCAAGACAGAGCCCACTGCCAGCTGCAGCAGGTTGGATAATGCGGTTCCCAAGTGGCTCTGCAAGGACCCAGACTGCTTTTCAAACTGCTGGGGCGCGTTTGAAACATCAGCCTGTGCTTGATGTTGAAGTGATAGACGTG
Source organism: Tamias sibiricus (assembly GCA_025594165.1). Lineage (NCBI taxonomy): Eukaryota > Metazoa > Chordata > Mammalia > Rodentia > Sciuridae > Tamias > Tamias sibiricus. The sequence continues at coordinate 101,530,512 of CM046669.1, forward strand.
TCTTCACCTGGGAGCACGGGGGCAAGTTCTGAGCAAGCTGTCACAGCAGGAGACGTCTGCACCCTGCCTCAGTTTACCTTGTCAGATAGTGAGTGCTCCCAGTGGCCTGAGGACTGGTCACATGGGTGCATTTGAAGCAGGTGGAGCAGCGAGTGCCTGGGTCGTGGGGTAGGGAACCAGGTCACTGTGGCTGCCCAGTCACAGCAGGCCCCGTGACTGTGGCTGAGCCACCGTGCTGGGCGCTATGGCCGGAGGCAGCCCTCCGCTGCCAGGGAGTGAAGCCTGGCTGGCGCCAGGTGGAGCTGGGGCGCCCCCTAGGTGGGCCCTCAGGCCAGGCTGCCCAGCCCGGTCCTCCGGGTCGTCTCAGACACCTTCTTCCTCATGATGAACCCTCCTTGAGTCTTCACACACTGGGGGCTTCTGACCTCCCCCGCTCCTCCCGAGAGGACCCTCACGCTGGGTTGTCCTTGGCACGCCAGTGGGTGGGCGACCCAGGCTGGGTCACGTGTGGTTCTCGTCCTCACCTGCGGCCTGCCGTAGCGTGCGTGGCACCAGGCCACAGGCTGGTATGTGGGCTCCGGGCAGGAGCCCTGCAGGGCTGTGGAATGACGGAGTCAAATGCGTCCTAACACACTGCGGTCAGGCTTCACCTGGTCGGATAAATGGAATACTTTTGTTGAAAAGACTTCTGACAATCACTCCTGAGGGTTTTGATGATGGACCCACGCTGAGCCTGGGAACTGTGGGGCAGGGCTTTTCATCAGTGAGTGTTCTTGGGACTCGAGGCAGAGGACGCACATGCTGCTTCTCAGCAGTGTGCCCAGAATGGCCTCGGCCCAGACCCCAGGCTGAGACAGGGGCCTCGCCAACAGGAGGAGGGCACCGGTGTGTCCTGAATAACTAGTGCCAAGCCACTGTCCCCACCGCTGGTGAAGCTTGACTCGGCAGATACAAAAGGACATCTCACACTGTCCAGGGCCCAAGAGTCTCAGCCCCTACCTTTGAATAGAAGGAAGACTCAGCGCAAAGGGAAGGCCGCCGCTTGGCCGCTTCCCAACCCACCAGTCAGCGGAAGCGCGTCTGTGCGCAGCGAAGCTGTGCAGTCCACTGACCCGCTGGGCTCTTCAGCTTGTGCAGTCCACTGACCCGCTGGGCTCTTCACTGTGCAGTCCACTGACCCACTGGGCTCTTCAGCTTGTGCAGTCCACTGACCCGCTGGGCTCTTCACTGTGCAGTCCACTGACCCGCTGGGCTCTTCAGCTTGTGCAGTCCACTGACCCACTGGGCTCTTCACTGCTTGTGCTCTTCACTGTGCAGTCCACTGACCCACTGGGCTCTTCAGCTTGTGCAGTCCACTGACCCACTGGGCTCTTCACTGTGCAGTCCACTGACCCACTGGGCTCTTCACTGTGCAGTCCACTGACCCACTGGGCTCTTCACTGTGCAGTCCACTGACCCACTGGGCTCTTCACTGTGCAGTCCACTGACCCACTGGGCTCTTCAGCTTGTGCAGTCCACTGACCCGCTGGGCTCTCTTCAGCTTGTGCAGTCCACTGACCCGCTGGGCTCTTCAGCTTGTGCAGTCCACTGACCCACTGGGCTCTTCAGCTTGTGCAGTCCACTGACCCGCTGGGCTCTTCACTGTGCAGTCCACTGACCCGCTGGGCTCTTCACTGTGCAGTCACACTGGGCTCTTCCGCAGTCCTGACCCGCTGGGCTCTTCACTGTGCAGTCCACTGACCCGCTGGGCTCTTCACTGTGCAGTCCACTGACCCGCTGGGCTCTTCTGGGCTTCACTGTGCAGTCCACTGACCCGCTGGGCTCTTCACTGTGCAGTCCACTGACCCGCTGGGCTCTTCAGCTTGTGCAGTCCACTGACCCGCTGGGCTCTTCAGCTTGTGCAGTCCACTGACCCGCTGGGCTCTTCACTGTGCGAGGTGCATTTAGGCTTGGCTTAGGCTTCAGCTTTCTTTTTTTCCTGCAAAGAAAGTATCTCCGTAGTCATCTATCCATGGCTTAGTTGGACTCAAAAGAAAATTCCCTTTCAAAAGTGCAAGTGCTTTTCCAGGCCTGAGCCAGTCGCAGGACCAGACATAGCCGGCCTCTGGGGAGAGCCCGCGCCTTCCTAAGATGGTCTTGGAGAAGGAGGGCTTCTATTCTAGGACAGTGGGAAGTTAACCCGCACCCCAGCATGTTCAAGGCAGTGACTGACTGCCACCTCGTGCCTGACCCTCATTCAGTCCCCATGTCGCACCCTCCGGGCAGTTTGTAAGTCACAAGGGACTCTCATGAATTGAGCGTTGATTTGTGAGGTGGCTCTTGCCCTGGAAAGTCACCGTTGTATCTTTCCCTTGATTTTTCTAGCAATTTGAGGAAGAAGAACAAAGAATGTTTCTATTTCTCCTCATGATTATGTTTGAGGACTAAGACAAGGCCGGCTAAGTGGTCCCCTCAGAGGGAAGTGCTGTATAAGTTATGTAGTCAAAATAGCAAATTTCCTTTAAAAAACAGAATCTCCGGCTGCACCTCACTAGGACGTGTGGCCCAACCTCTGCAGGGCTGCATTTGCACCTGTGTTGTCCTGCCTTCCAAGACACTAGGAGACCGAAGCCCGCGACTGATAATCCTGTTTCTCATTAGTGGTGGAATTCAAGTTAGGCCATGTAGAGCAAGTACGCGTTTAAATTAGTTTTGCACTCAAAATGAACAAAATGAATGGAATTCTCTCTGTTGGAGAAAGCCTTGAAGCCAATCCCCCAGGGCTGGTAATTAAATTTTTAGGTAAATCTTTTTGGAATTGAGAGGCATAGGGTTCTTTTTCGGTCTCATTCTGATTTGGTGGAGGAAGCACCCGACTTTGCTTTTTCTTTTCCTGGTGTTCTGCGTGCATGGATTGGGGCGGCGGGGGGGGGGGGGGGGATGTGTCACATGGTACACATTGTACTATGTGGTATCAACTGTTGACTGTGAGACTTTTTGTCATTTAATCAAAATAAAAGGCACAACTCAGGACTTGTATTTGTTTTCTAGGGACACAACCAAATCATAACCTATAGCAGACCAATCTATTTTTGTGTGCTGTGTGGCCTTATTTTGCTTCTCGATGCAGGGGCCAAAGCCAGGCGCCCTCCCAGGTACGTTGTCTATGGCCTGCAGCTCTTCTCTGCAGAGTTCCTGCAGTCCGCCAGGGACCACTTAATAGGTGAGTGGATCTGGGTCCCGGGGAGGGCAGCGCGGTCTCCCCTGTGCCTCCAGGCGCCTCCTGGAGGAGCCTCCTGCTGTCCCTGCATGAAGCTGTGTACGCTTGCCCGTCGGCTTGCACGTCTGCAGGGGACTGTCGGGAGGCGGGCCCAGTGCACCCCACGTGGAGCTTTCTGGAAGGATTTTGATATCCATGGCCAAGAAGCCGCAGGCCCACGTACCTGAGCCTGGGGCCGTGCTCAGCTGGCCTCCCCGGCTCCTTCCTGCCTTCCCGCCAGGCCGCCTCTGTGTGAAGTGCTGCCCTGTGCACGCCACCTGCTTCCTGTGAGCCCAGCTCTGCAGTCGCTGCCGTCCCTAGATGAGGGACCTGGAGCAGCAGTGCACTGTGTTTGGGGACACAAAGTGTCACCCACGTCACGGTCCCTGCGGTTCTGAGTGAACATTCTTACACGTCTGGGGTGATGCTTGGCCCGAGACGACTGTGTGTCCTTCTGTGGCCAAGAGCCTGCGTGGGGCTGGCCCACAGCTCCCACAGCTCCGAAGCCTCCGCTGCCCCTTAGACGGCCGAGGGCAGCTCCAAGGACCCCAGCCTGGGCTCCTCTCGCAGCTGGAAGCTGCACTCCAGAGGAGGCCGTCAGGGCCTTGGGTCAGCAGCACCCTGTCCAGGCACCGGCACCGCGCAGGGCTCCCAGGTGGGGAGTGAGCTCTGGGGGGGACACCAGCCTCGGCTCCTCCCCAGCTGCCGTCCCTTCCTTCCTGCTGTGTGGGGAGCGACTCCTCAGTCCCCCGCCCTGCGCAAGCCCCGGCTCCTCCCCCTGCCACAGGGACGGAGGAGCTGAGCAGCTTCCTGATGCCATAGGGTCAGGGAGCGTCCGTGTGTAACCAGGAGGCCAGACGCACGGACATTGGAGCCGTCCTCCCTGGACTCCCAGGGCGCCGCCTGCCGAGAGCACTTGTCTAGACACACACACACACACACACACACACACACACACACACACACACACGGCTCCTGGTCATCCTTGCCTTCTCAGTTGGCTCACGCTCTCCTCCAGGGCCGGCTGTGACGAGGCTGGGTTTGCGCAGACAGTGATGCTGGTCGTGGCCACCCGCTCTGGAGCACCGTCCTTTCTTGCCGTTATCTTTTTATCTTTGTTTGTGTGCTTTTTGTTACCTGCAGACAGCAGCGCTGGAGTCTGTAGCTCAAGGACACTCAAGGACCTGGGGATGGGAGGGAGGTGGGGAGGGCGTGGGAGGGTTGGGGACGGTGTCTGTGCCCAAAGGTGGCGCCTCCCCTGCTGCACCCACATCCCTCGTGAGCCCGGGGCCGTGGTCTGCCTGACCTCAAGCGTGGTCAGTGCCCAGGGAGCTCCAGCCCTCCTAGTGGCAGGGATCTGTGACGCTGACCTCCTCCTTGGCTCCCACGCACTGTGCTGTCTGCGTGGCCCTTGGCCATGCTGGGGAGGCGGGGGGCTCCCTCAGCCTGGTCCCATGCCCACCCTCCTGCAGCCCACACCCGTCAGCGCTCACCCGTTTGCGGTGATCTGCTTGCACTGGTCTCGTGTGGTCTGCGTCTGTCCCCCCGCCAGCCTGTCTGCCCAGCACAGGTGAGGCCGAGGCCCTCCAGCCTCTCACCTTGAACATTCCCCACCCAGCAAACACTGTGGGATGGAGACCGAGCAACTCGGAGTAGCTGCCAGGACGAAGGAGTCACGGTGGACTGCCCACCCACGCCCGGGGAGGCTGCGCCACCGGCCCCGGAGCCGGCTCCCTCGACAGAGTGCTGGCAGAGAACCGGGGAGAGACAGGGAGGAAGGCTCGGTCTCCAGCGAGGAGTCGCCCTCCCACCCGGTCTCGCCGCGTTCCTGTTGGAGCCCCGTGGTGGGGCTGGAGGGCAGCTGTCCAGCGGCCTTGGAGCGTGAGATGCCGCCAAGGCTTAGCAGGAAGACGCACGTGCCCAGCACAGCCTAGGCGTGCAGTCGCGCCCGAGCTCTGCGGCGAGCTGATGCCTGCACTGCCTCGTCTCGTTTCTTGGGATCACCCCTAGCGACGGGGGCCTGGAACGCATTCTCAGTGTTTCAGTGGGATTCCCTTCCCCTTACGTCGTCTGTCTGCTCGTCCACAGTGACAAGTGAAGACAATGTAGGTGACCCAGCAAGATGCCCAGGCGACTGCCGTGGTGGAGAGGAACCGAACAGCAGGACACGCCGTCCCCGGGAGAGCGCGCAGTGGTGCTCACCTGCACTGTGCAGAGACGGCAGCTGCGGAGGGCGAGGGCAGGAGGGAGAGGCTGGCACACCTCCCTGACTCCTGGGGGACAAGGGCCATTCAAGGTCATTCCCGCTGTGGAACCTCTGCCCTCTGCTCCCAGCTGCCGGGGATTTAAACAGCACATGGTCGCCGCCATTATGACACGCAGGGTCCAGCACGGGAAGAAGGGAGAAACCAGACCTCGGGGAGGGGAAAGGCTTCCCGAGGCTCAGAGCAGTTCTGGAACCTGGACGCCCTAGGCCGAGGGGCCGGGGGCGGGGGTGGTCTCCCGAGGCCCAGCTCCTCGGCTTGCAGATGGCGTCTCCTCCTGTGGCCTCACAGCTCCCTCAGTCTGTCCAGCGGAGTCCAGGCCCACCTCTATGAGGAGCCCAGGCGTGCTCTACGAGGCCCAGGCGTGCTCCACGAGGCCCAGGTGTGCTCTATGAGGCCCCCGGGCGTGCTCCACGAGGCCCAGGCGCGCTCCACGAGGCCCAGGCGCGCTCCACGAGGCCCAGGGCGCGAGGCCCTCTACGAGGCCCAGGTGCGCTTAATCCATCATCCTCATGGAGCACCTGCAGAGTCCCCGTTTCCAACTGTGGTCACAGTCACATGGGACCTGCAGGGTTTTGGATGGCCTGGGGTTGGTGGCCATGTGGTGGGCACAATTAAACGGATGACGAGGAGCCCCAAAGACGAAGGTCAGGGAGAAGCCAGAGCCCAGGCGGTGACCAGCCCTGGAGGGCCCTGCTTCTCACACCCATCAGCTGCAGGGGTCCTCCTCAGGGTGGGGCGGGGCGGGAGGCGAAGGTCCCCTAGGCTGGCCTTCCTGGTGACAGTCCCGCACCCTTCGCTCGCTGGCTCTGCTCATCGCGTCCAGTCTCAGAGCTTTCTGCGCTGCCTCCCCACGTGGAAGGGGTGGCCTGCTGGCCAGTGGCAGGGACAAGGCCAGCAGGAAAGGTGGCCATGCTTTTTGCCACGCGTAATGCAAGGAGGCAGGGAGACCGCGGATGGTGCAGGTGGGCCGCGAGCCGAGCAGCACGCGGGCTCCGCGGTGAGGTGCCCGGAGCTGTCTCCTGGGCCGGGTCTGCATCAGCTCAGAGCCCGGCCGGTCTTCCCTGCTTACGGGGGCGCTCTGCCTCACGTCCGGGAATGGGCGGGAGGCCTTCTCCGCCCCGTTTCCTGTGCTCGGCTGGGGACCGGGGACCTGGGGCTGCCGTTTTATTACTTTCCATTTGGGCAACTGCAGCCACAGCCTGTGAGCGAGCCTGGCTAGCAATCGTGCCAGGGTGGAGGAGGCCGAGAATCTCGAGCCTCGGCCTCCCATTTCCAAAGGAGCAGCAGGAACAGGGCCAGGCCGGGGAGGCGCCCTTCACCTGCAGCTGTGGAAGCGGTGGCGGGAGGGGGGAGAGAGGGTGTGTTCTCCGTCGCATCTGCGGCAGCTGGTCTCCCAGATGGCAGGGGCACGATGCTCGTGCGGGTAGCTGCCCTTCCGTAGGACCAGTGGCCTAGGAGGCTAGAGCACCTGGCACGGGTGCTCAGTGAGAGGAGGCCTTCCCTGGCAGCCAGGGCCACCGCGGGTGGCTCTTCTTGGATGCCAGAGTTTTCTGACGCTTTTGGACCTTGGGACAATGAGCCCTGCCTGCCACCCGCGGCCTCTGCCGGCCCTCGCAGGGGAGCCTGCGCCAGCCCTTTCTGAACCCGAGCCTCGCCTCTCTGTGCCGCGGGGAGGGTGCGTCTGGCGCTCAGCCCCGCAGGTGGGGACGGTCCTGCACACAGAGGCACATGGGCCCATGCGGCTGACCCGTCGCTCCGCAGGGATTCCCGCCGTTCATGCTCACCGCACGCTCCAGCTACGGTGTGCTGTTTATGAATCCTGGAGCTGACCTGGAAGCCGCTGCATTTATGGTGATTATTAGAGAAAATAAGAAGCCAAGAAGTGAGAGTAAATCGCAGACCTGCTCGGTGACATGCCAACAGAAAACCTTCGCAGGGAAAGTCACAAAACACCGCAGACTTTGTATTTTTGCTTTTGGAAGAAAGGATAGAACAACTTCAGCAGCTCCTAATGCTGCGTCCCCAAGGCCACACTGATGGAGCCAGCATCGGCTGGGCAGCGGACACACTGCCCTCCCCCGGAACTCTCTGGAGCGTGTCTGGTGCTGGGGCCTCCCGGTGTCACCTGGCTGACCCCAGGGCTGCACCCACACCGCCCCTTGAGCAGTGCTTCTCTCGGCTCTGCCCTGCCTTCCCCGGCCGTCCGGGTCCTGTTCCAAGACTCTCCTGTCGCTGCTTCTGCTCTCCTGGCTAGCATCTGTCTCATGGCCGTTACCTCCTGCCCAGGCCAGCGAGTGCCGGTCAGTGTTTGGCTGGCTTCACCCACACCCCCACCCCAGACGTCGCCGGGTCCCCCATGGGGCACTCGGGGAGGCGAGCTGGAGCTGTCCCCTCTGCCCGCACTGAAGCAGAGGGCGCGGCCCAGCACGGGTCCTGGCTGTGACCTGAAGGGAGGAGGAGGCGCAGGTGCCGAGGTCGTGCGGGTGAAGGATGGGGCTCACGATGGCTCACCTCGGGACCGTCGCGGAGACGAGAGGACGCTGCGCCTCACACACCAGGCCCCGCGCAGTGTGCTTGCTGTGCCTCACCAGGGGCGGGCTGCGGCCTGGGCGCCACGGCAGGGGCCCAGAGCAGCTCACCAAGCCACACCTGTGCTGTGGTTCTCAGGGAATTCTCCCCCATGGCCGGTCGGCCTCACTGCTCGGAGGTCGGAGCGGCACTGCCCACCTCAGGGCCAGACCTGAAAAGAAAGAGGAGGAGACCACCGTTCCCTCAGGGTCGCCCGCAGTGCCCCAAGCCAGCCGCTGGGCCACCTCCTGAAGCCCACCACCTCCCGATGGTCCAGGCTGGGCACCAGACCCGGCTCCTGGCCCCGAGGGCGCTCGCTCAGGTGCAGGCGTGGGAGGTGCGCGCGCCATCACTCCAGAGTCACAGGCTGCATCAGAGCTGTCAGGACACCGTCACCGGGAACCGAGGGGTGGCCCTGCACAAGCAGAGGCCCTGTTGTCACGGCTGCACGTGTCACCCCAGCTCTCAGCCCACAGTCCAGGGTGCCTGTGGGGCGGTCCGGCCCGTGCTGACCCGAGACCCATGATTGGAAAGACACAGAGACCCTCAGCTCCCGAGACCCCCGGGACCCTGCGCTTCCTGCTGTTCAGAGGCAGCTGACCTCCTGCCCACTCCTGGGGTCTCTGTGGCTTCCGTGGCTTCAGTGCATGGCTCAGTGCATAGACAGGGTTCCAGGTGGATCTGCCTGGTCTGGCCAGGCTCACAGCCCTCGCCAGCGGCCTGCATTGGGCAGGGCAGGTCCACCGAGCCCCCTTGGGTTCCTGGCAGAAGGAAGCCAGAGGGTGGCACCAGGTGGCCGCAGGAGGCAGCCCTAGCGTGGTCCTTCCCCTACAAGCTGGTGTCTCTGGGACACTGCCCATACCGGCCAGCGTCTTCGCCCATTCAGTCTCCCGTTCCTCGCTCCCCACCTTCCCCACGTCCACCCTCTGCCCAAGCTGAGGCCTGCTCTCTGGCTTCCTGTCTGCTTGTCGTTCCTGGGGGCCGCCTGGTCACTTGCAGGACACCGTCCAGCTCAGCCTCCGGAGGCCGTGTCAGAGTCCAGAACCGCCTCCACATGGCCGGGCGGAGGGGCCTGGTGGGGAGGGCCGTCTGGTGACGGCCACTGTGCTGTCTCACGGCCGCCCGCTTGTCCTTCCCAGTGTTCCTGTACTGCTTCCCCGTGATCTCGCTGCTCGGGCTCTTCCCGCAGATCAACACCTTCTGCACCTTCCTCCTGGAGCAAGTGGACATGCTGCTCTTCGGGGGCTCTGGTGAGTCCTTCCTGTCCCCAGCAGGGTCTCCCGGGGCACAGAGAGACCGCATGGGCGGAGCACGGTCAGGCAGGGTGTGTCCCGAGCTCTCCAGCTGCTCGCCTCGGGTCCCCTGTCAGGACGCCTGAGACCTGGACGTGGCCGCCCGGCTTGGACGAGAGAGAGCTGCCGTCGGGGGCGGGCCTGGGGCCTGAGCCTCCTCAGAAGAGGCCTGTGTGAGCGTGTGCTGCGTGTGTGTGAGCGTGTGCTGTGTGTGAGCGTGTGCTGTGTGTGAGCGTGTGCTGCGTGTGTATGTGCTGTGTGTGTGAGCGTGTGCTGCAGGTGTGAGCATGTGCTGCGTGTGTGAGCATGTGCTGCGTGTGTGTGAGCGTGTGTGAGTGTGTGCTGCAGGTGTGAGCGTGTGCTGAGTGTGTGAGCGTGTGCTGCGTGTGTATGAGTGTGTGAGCATGTGCTGCAGGTGTGAGTGTGTGCTGCATGTGTGAGCGTGTTTGTGAGCATGTGCTGCGTGCGAGCGTGTGCTACAGGTGTGAGCGTGTGCTACAGGTGTGAGCGTGTGCTGCAGGTGTGAGCATGTGCTGCGTGTGTGTGTGCTGTGTGTGTGAGCATGTGTGTGAGCGTGTGCTGCGTGTGTGAGTGTGTGCTGCATGTGTGAGCGTGTGTGTGAGCATGTGCTGCGTGCGAGCGTGTGCTGCAGGTGTGAGCGTGTGCTGCAGGTGTGAGCGTGTGCTGCTGTGTGTGTGTGCTGCAGGTGTGAGCGTGTGTTGCAGGTGTGAGTGTGTGCTGCAGGTGTGTGCTGCGTGTGTGAGCGTGTGCTGCAGGTGTGAGCGTGTGCCTGTGTGGGTCCGGGTGTGAGCCCCGAGCAGATGTCACGCGTGCATGCCCCTTAGAGCGATCCGCGGCCCCCGCCTGTGCAGTGCTGTGGCTTTGGACCAAGAAGGGGGACCCCACGCTCCTCCTGAGCCCCCAAGCTCCACCTGGCCAAGAGGCCATGCACAGGCTGACCACGGGCTGGCCACAGGCCGCTGACAGGGTGAGGTGTACCCACTGACAGTGACAGTGTGAAGCACACCTCGCACACACACGCCCCAGAGCCTGCCCGTCCACCCCTGGGCCCCGCTTTCTTCTGCAGGAATTGCCGTCACGGTCCTTCCTGGCCAGCAGCTGGCCACCGCAGGCCCACACTGGCCGTCAAGAGCCCAGGAGCAGTGTGCAGGGCTCCCGGACGCTGCCCTCTGGGGTGCTCGTGCAGTGGCCGGGCCGCCCGTGCTGTGGCCGCTGTGCCCTCTGAGGCCTGGCGGGCGGCTGGTACCGAGGCTGCACCTGCTTCCTGCACCTGCGGCAGCCTCCAGCGTGGCCACTCGGGCAGGGACTGTGGTGTCTGTGTTCCAGCCGTCTCGGGGATCACGTCGGCCGTGTACAGCGTGGGCCGGAGCGTGTCTGCGGCTGCCCTGCTGCACGCCTTCTGCTTCAGTGCCGTGAAGGTAGGTGCGCCCGGGGCCGCCCTCCCGCCCGCTCGGTCAGTGCCCGGGGCCTCGTCCTCCTGGTGCCCATTCAGTCAATGTATTCTAAGTAAACAAACCTTTTCTCCAATTGCAGAAGAAATGGGGTATGAGACCTGAGTGGTGGCAGGCCTGGCGGGCGGGGCTCCATGGTATCAGGAGACAGGTGGTGACCCTGTCCAGCCTGGCCGTTTCTTGCAGATGTCTCTCTGCCAGTCAGTTAGTGACACAGGGGGCTCTGTGTGACACGTGGTCAACACAACCCATGGGCTGACCTGGACTTCCTGTGAAACGCCATTCACAGGAGGTGAGGGACAACTGTGTGACCTAGGTGGACACCAGAGCAGGCCAGCCTAGGCTGATAGTCAAGCAAGCCCCAGATGATGGAAAATAAGATAATCACTGACCAGAAGAACAAGAAGTCGTGTCAGTGCTGAAATGTAGCTGTTGCACACTCGTGGCCCGGCCGTGCATGGTGTCTAGGTGCACGTGTGACCCCGCTGTGCACTGTGCCCATGCACACGTGCAGCCAGCCGTGGAGCGTGGCCACGTACACACGTGGCCCGGCTGTGGTTAGTGTCCACGTGCGTGGGTGACCCAGCGTGGACTGTGCCCGTGCACCGGGGGCCTGGAGAGCCGCCGTGTGCTACCTGTGGTGGAAGGGGGGGCTGCGGGGAGAGGCCTCAGCCCGCCCTCCAGGTCGGGAGGTCAGCAGGTGGCCGGGCAGTGGAGACGGGGATGAGCCGAGGTGTGTTCTGGAAATGGGGAGGTGAGCAGGTGGGCGGTGGTGGGCTTGCCGGCGGGCTGCCTCAGGAGGCCCTGCCTGGAACAGCACCGCGGTGTCACCAGAGCGCCCTCCGCAGGGAGGAGGTGAGCAGAGGTGACCCGTGTTTCTGGGCTTGCTGGATCCTGCGTTTTCCGTTGTGAGCCACAGGTGTCCACCGGGGAGATGAAGACTGAATGCAAAGGAGTTGATAGCAACATGTCCCAGAATGCTCCTGATGGAGCACAGGGACATGTCAACGGACTTTCCAGGGAGCAGTTTAAAATCCGTTAAACTCACCAAAGTCCTTCACGCCCTCCGTGGACGAGGAGGGGCTCCAGGCAACAGTGCCTCGCAGTGGAGTCCCCTGTGGGACCCGCGGGCCACTCCCTCCCGCGCCCCTCCCACCCCCTCAGGTGGGCCTTCCTTTTCTGTGGGAGGGGCAGGGCGTCCCTCCATGCTGAGCGGCTCCCGGGTTCCTGTGGCGCAGCTTGGTACCGTGCTCACCTGTCACGTAGACCAGACCGCCTGCATCGTGTCTCTGGAGCAGTTCCTTTGTTTCAGAGGACTTCCTTGCAGTGACTCTGAACACGGCTTGTGCCCCAGTGTGTGTCTGTGGTGCTGGGCATGGAACCCAGGTCTCGCGCATGCTGGGCACGTGCTCCCCCGACCTACACCCCAGTCCAGCCGCTCATTCATTTTTAAGGTTGGACTTAAAATTCAGATCTTAAAACGTCCAGTTTGGTAAGTTTGATGGGTAGTGTCATCTTGTAAAGGACCTCCCAGTTCCTCAACCCAAGAAAGCCCCTCACAGCCCTGCCAATGTGTCTTCTGACCTCTGGCCACCAGTGATCTGGCTTCTGTCCTTGGAACGTCTTTGGAACCAGAAGCATTGACTGCCGAGGGGTCAGGACTACGTGGTGTGACGCACTGACTTCAAGAGCACCATGAGGTCACGGCCAGCGCAGGGCCGCGTGACGTCCACGGCAGTCTCCAGGCAGAGCAGCCCCAGTGTGCACGTGCCCTTGGCAGTCGGTCCTCCCTGCACACAGTGTGCTCCCTTGCCCAGCCTCCTGGTGCCCGAGGCAGAGCCGTGCAGCACCCCGACGCCGTCCTCCCCTCTGGGGACTGCCGAGCTCTCTGGAAGGGACCCTCCCGCCGTGTCTCTGGGGTCCCTGGCTGAAGGCCCCGTGGTGCCGTGAACACGGGGTGAGAAACCCCAGCAGGCACGTTCCTTGTCCCTCAGACCGAGCCGTGCCTTCCCGGCCCCTGGTCACCGGGCTCTGTGCCTCTCTGTTAAGTCACATCGGTCTGTGCTCATTGGATTACGGTGACTGAGGACTCAGGCTGTCGAGCAGCTGAAACTCTTAAAACACAGGCACACACACACACACACACACACACACACACACACACACACCCCTCCTGCAGCGTGACACGTCTGGACTACGCACAGAGGAGCAGGACTTCTCACCCCCTGGCTGTGCGTGCCGCAGTCCCTCCAGCCGTGTGTTCCTAGGGACAGGGCGACGATGTCTGTCCACTCCACCGTCCTTCCCATCCCCACAGCCCCGTCCCTCCCCTCACCCCCCTCTACAAAAACCAAAGTTCCTTCATCTTCCCCTACCTCCCCCACGCCACTATGGCTCGGCGTCCACTCACCAGAGGAAACATTCGACTTTTGGTATTTTGGACTGGCTTATTTCACTGAGCATGATGTTCTCCAGTTCCATCCATTTGCCTGCAAATGCCACGATTTCATTCTTCTTTAAGGCTGAGTGATATTCAGTTGTGTCTTTGTACCACATTTTCTTTATCCATTTATCTGTTGAAGAGCATCTAGGTTGGTTCCACAGTTTAGCTATTGTGAATTAGGCTGCTATAAACATCGATGTGGCTGCGTCGCTGTAGTATGCTGATTTTTAAGCCCATTTGAAGGGCAAAGCATCACACCGGGGACAGCCATGCAGCCAAAAGATTTATTCAACAGCCTTCATAGCCGGTAGCGAAAACCGGAGAAGAGGTGCTCTGGTCGAAGGTCGAAGAGGTGGGAGAGGGGAGTCAGGGAGAAGGGAGTGTGCAAGCTCTGGTGGGAGAAGGGAGTCAGGGAGAGGGGAGTGTGCAAGCTCTGGACAGAAGGTGGGTGCTTGGTTGCACCGGCTGGGATCTCTGGAGCTATCGGCTGAAGCAGCTGCTGTCTGGCTGGAGGCTGGAGCTGTCAGCTGGGAGTGGCCGTCGGGCTGAAGGTGGAAGGTAGTCGGTCTGGAGCTGCCGGCTGGAGCAGCTGCCATCGGCTGGAGGCGATGGGTCTGGAGCTGCTGGCTGGGGCAGCTGCCGTTGGCTGGAGGCGATGGGTCTGGAGCTGCCGGCTGGGGCAGCTGCCATCGAGCTGGAGTGATGGGTCTGGAGCTGCCGGCTGGGGCAGCTGCCGTCGAGCTGGAGGCGATGGGTCTGGAGCTGCCGGCTGGGGCAGCTGCCGTCGAGCTGGAGGCGATGGGTCTAGAGCTGTTGCAGTGGCTTCCTCCTCTCTGCAGCGATGAGCCGATATATCTGTCTTCCTCCTCTCAGCAGCGACAAGCCGATGTTGTGTCCGTGTGTGTGTCTCTCTCTGTCTGATCTGAGTCTCTCAGACAGGGCCTTATATAGGGATTTCTGGTGGGGGGTGCACTAGAGCAACCCCAAACACCATTGGCTAGAACAGGGTGTCCTTTAAGCCTATTGGCTCTTGCCTGGGGAAAAGAAACATTCTGCCTGGGGAAGGAACATCCTGTCTGGAACATCTTGAAACAAGGTTGCTTCTCTTAGGGTGTGGAAAACTCTGAGGGCGGGGGAAGGTAACATATCTATCATTCCCCCCTTTTTGTTTTCTTAGGAAGTGGGACGTCGTATGTCAGTCTGGCTACTTCCTGCTGAAACGGGGCGACGTGGGGTGTTATGGGGGGGTATGATAAGACAGGTAGATCAGGCTTGAAGGTGAAAAGGATTCCCAGGAGGTTGGCACCAAAAAAATGAATTCGCCCTGAGGTGATGAGAAGTGACAGATGATCCCTAAGGAGAAACTGGTTAAAGGTTGAGAACAAGAAAGACATGAGCTGTGGAGAAGGAAGGGCTGCAAAAGAGAAGATCATCTACATATTGGAAAAGAGTGGAGTCAGAGAATTCAAGGTCTTTGAGATCGGCAGCCAGTGTCTGTCCAAAGATATGAGGGCTGTCTCGAAAACCCTGAGGGAGGACTGTCCAGGTCAATTGTTGGGACCGTTGAGTATCAGGATCAGTCCAGGTAAAGGCAAAGATGTCTTGTGATTCCTGAGCTAAAGGGACAGTGAAGAAGGCATCCTTAAGGTCAATGACCGAGAAATGAGTAGATAAGGAAGGAATTAGGGAGAGAATGGTATAAGGATTTGGGACCAGAGGGTGTATGGGCCTAACAGCCTCATTGATGAGACGAAGATCTTGGACTAGCCAGTATGACCCATTGGACTTCTTGACTGCCAATATGGGAGTATTATATGGGGAATGGGTGGGTCGGAGAAAGTGTTTCCGCAGAAGGTCTGAGATAATAGGTTGGAGACCTCTGAGGCTAGTGGCTGGGAGTGGGTACTGGGCTCTATTACGGAAATACTGGGGATCTTTAAGGTGTATTCATATAGGGTCACAGTGAGCAAGGGATGGAGTCTGAGTGTCCCAAACTTTGGGGTCTACCAGATGGGAGGGGGCAGGGTAACAGGAGGTTTCCGCATCAGGCTCTAAAATGCTAAGAAGGAAGACAGAGGAGGAGACGGAGTGAGACGAGTCGGGGAGAAGAACTGAGCGAGGCGGGTCAGAGAGCACAACTGAGGCCTGAAATTTGACCAGTATATCTCGGCCCAATAAAGGCACAGGACATTGAGAGATTACTAGAAACTGGTGAGGAAATGAATGGAGGTGGAGGCGGCAAGACAGCATGGGAGTCTTGTGGGGGTGAATGGTGTGTCCCTTTATCCCGACAACAGGGGACGATAAGGTGGTGGGCCCCCAAAACTCCCTCAAGACCAAGAAAGTGGCTCCTGTGTCTAGTAGGAAATTTATGGGGTGGCCATCAACAAGAAGGGTGACCCTAGGCTCCTGTAAGTCGATGTCAACTGTCGGGAGAGGAAACCCAGGGCCCCGTCAGGGACAGCCTGAGGTCCAATGAGATGGTTAGGGTTGGTTCTATGGTTCTCATCGGCATAGGCCCGTGCCTGCTCCCAGACTCGCCTACACTCCTCAGGGAGGAGGGTATTTGCCAAAATCATATAGATGTCATGGAAGGTAAGGCTATAAGCTTGGAGGACCCATTGAAATTCCCTGAGGTATGTAGTGGGGTCAGTGCTATGAGAGCCCAATCGTTTCTCGATTTGCACTACCTCAGTCATTGGGAAGGGAACATGGACACGGACAATTCCTTCTGGACCCGCAACTTCCCGGAGTGGGGTCAGGACTTGGGCGGGAGTAAGTGACAGAGGGTGAGCAGACATTGTGCGAGATCGCGTAAGGGGTGGGCTGGAGGAGGAGGTGGCAGGAGTGTGTAGAAGTGGGGCGGGAGGGGCCGAGGGAGGCAGAGAGGTTTCAGATTGGTATGGGG
The DNA here is from genome assembly GCA_025594165.1 of Tamias sibiricus. NCBI lineage: Eukaryota > Metazoa > Chordata > Mammalia > Rodentia > Sciuridae > Tamias > Tamias sibiricus. Next base: position 101,546,700 of record CM046669.1, read on the forward strand.
GCGGCTCATCCGTGGGATCGAAATCAAGAAAGGAGGGGGATGGTAGGGGAGCAGCCGGTTGGCAGGCTAGGAGGCTATTGTTGGAGCTGCTGTGGGTACAGAGTGAGGGATTTGAACGGAGGAGGGAGAAAGCCTGAACATACGGAATCTCTACCCATTTTTTTGATCGCTCACAGAAGTTGAAAAGATCTCTCAGTATAGAGGGATCCAGGGACCCAGAAGCAGGCCATTTGTTTTGGTTATCTAAGGGGTATGTGGGCCAATCTTGGGTGCAAAATTTGGTAAGTCTTGTTGGTTGTATATCGGGAGTTAGGCCAAGAGTGGCTAGGTTGTTTAAGAGGCACTGTAGAGGACAGTCGGCTGGGAGGGGTCGGAGTGGGTACAAGAGCGACAAATAGTGAGTGATAGCAAAACCAAAGAAGAGAGTGAGGACGAGAGCAAAGAAGAGAGTGATCGGAGAGTAGTCAGCCAGGAGGGATAGGAGTGAGTCAGCCAGGAGGGGTGAAGAAGCAGCAGCAGAAGAAGCAGCAGCAGCAGAAGAAGAAGCCCCCATTTTCCCGTTCCGAACGGGACAGATATATTGTCCTGAGGAGTGTCCTCCTCAAGATATATATATCAGAGAGATCCAAGTCTGTGAGACCCAGTCGTCACTGGAGTCAAACAGAGATGGGGTCCAAAGGGACCAAAGAACAATGGGCCACCTTGCGCAAGGATTTTCCGTGTCCCGTCCTGGACGGGAAGGAGAGACCCAAGTCCGGAGGCCGGAGGCCGAAAAAAGGGCTTTCTTCAACTACTCCCAGGAAAGGGAGAGGGACGGAGAGAGAGAGAGAGAGAGAGAGAGAGAGCAAGTGCGAGCGTGAGAGAGAGCTCCATGAGGTCCACTGTGACCATGAAGGTCTAGGTGGGGTGCGGTCCTCCCTGTACAGGCCACCAGTGGGGCTGCCGGACGATCAACAGTCAGTTCCCACTGTACAAGGCCTGACAGGTTTAGGAGCCCTGGGGATGAGGAGACCTACCCAGGAAAAGGAGAGAGAGAGACAAAAAGAGAAATAGCTCCATGAGGTCCACTGTGACCATGAAGGTCTAGGTGGGGTGCGGTCCTCCCTGTACAGGCCACCAGTGGGGGCTGCCGGACGATCAACAGTCAGTTCCCACTGTACAAGGCCTGACAGGTTTAGGAGCCCTGGGGATGAGGAGACCTACCCAGGAAAAGGAGAGAGAGAGACAAAAAGAGAAACAGCTCCATGAGGTCCACTGTGACCATGAAGGTCTAGGTGGGGTGCGGTCCTCCCTGTACAGGCCACCAGCAGGGCTGCCGGACGATCAAGGTCAGTTCCCACTGTACAAGGCCCGACAGGTTTAGGAGCCCTGGGGATGAGGAGACCTACCCAGGAAAGAGAGAGAGAGAGAGAGAGAGAGAGAGAGAGAGCTCCTGAGGTCCACCGTGACCATGAAGGTCTAGGTGGGGTGCGATCCTCCCCGTACAGGCCACCAGCGGGGCTGCCGGACGATCAACGGTCAGTTCCCACTGTACAAGGCCTGACGGGTTTAGGAGCTCTGGGGCGGGGGGCTTACCAATCCGATGACCGGTGGTGGATGCGTCGGAGCGGCGATCAAAAACCAGGCGAAGGCTGAGGCAGTTCCGGGTGATTATGCCCTCCGGCTCAGATAGGATCCGAGTCACGGCACCAATGAAGGGCAAAGCATCACACCGGGGACAGCCATGCAGCCAAAAGATTTATTCAACAGCCTTCATAGCCGGTAGCGAAAACCGGAGAAGAGGTGCTCTGGTCGAAGGTCGAAGAGGTGGGAGAGGGGAGTCAGGGAGAAGGGAGTGTGCAAGCTCTGGTGGGAGAAGGGAGTCAGGGAGAGGGGAGTGTGCAAGCTCTGGACAGAAGGTGGGTGCTTGGTTGCACCGGCTGGGATCTCTGGAGCTATCGGCTGAAGCAGCTGCTGTCTGGCTGGAGGCTGGAGCTGTCAGCTGGGAGTGGCCGTCGGGCTGAAGGTAGTCGGTCTGGAGCTGCCGGCTGGAGCAGCTGCCATCGGCTGGAGGCGATGGGTCTGGAGCTGCTGGCTGGGGCAGCTGCCGTCGGCTGGAGGCGATGGGTCTGGAGCTGCCGGCTGGGGCAGCTGCCATCGAGCTGGAGTGATGGGTCTGGAGCTGCCGGCTGGGGCAGCTGCCGTCGAGCTGGAGGCGATGGGTCTGGAGCTGCCGGCTGGGGCAGCTGCCGTCGAGCTGGAGGCGATGGGTCTGGAGCTGTTGCAGTGGCTTCCTCCTCTCTGCAGCGATGAGCCGATATATCTGTCTTCCTCCTCTCAGCAGCGACAAGCCGATGTTGTGTCCGTGTGTGTGTCTCTCTCTGTCTGATCTGAGTCTCTCAGACAGGGCCTTATATAGGGATTTCTGGTGGGGGGTGTACTAGAACAACCCCAAACACCATTGGCTAGAACAGGGTGTCCTTTAAGCCTATTGGCTCTTGCCTGGGGAAAAGAAACATTCTGCCTGGGGAAGGAACATCCTGTCTGGAACATCTTGAAACAAGGTTGCTTCTCTTAGGGTGTGGAAAACTCTGAGGGCGGGGGAGGGTAACATCTATCACCTTGGGTTAAAAAAAAGAAAAAGCAGAGCAATTTGCCTCTCTTCCAAGCTGTAAGTCTTGAGTGTCCTAACGGACCAGATGGCCCCTCTGACGTTGAGATGCAGCACCTGTTAAATGCCGTGAGTTGAGTGGACGTGGTCAGCAGATCGCAGGGGGCCTCAGGAAGAATGCAAGCCCGTCCTCAGCCCAGCCCCCAAGACCCAGAGCTGTGATTCCGCCTCCTGTTTAACGGCGCTGTTGTGGGACCTTCCTGCTCATTCTGCGTCTCGGAATCGATCCTCCCTTCGTCTGTGCTGCAGCGTGGTGGACCGCGGCCTGCGGACGGCCTCAGCCTGCGCGGCCGGCCAGACCTGTGTCCCTCTGGGTCCTGGTGGGCATGCGCTTCTGCTGTCACTGTTGCCACTGGGTTGAGGTTGGTGGAGGGCCTCTGAGTTGACCTTGTCCTCTGGAATACTGACTCAGGGAGGAACATTTTATTCCTCTTTAATTTCGTTTTCCAAGGCGGGAGTGAGGAGCCCCCGAGGGCTCCCCAGGGACGTCAGGTCTGACAGTCATGCAGACAGCCAGCGTGCCTGCTCCCTGGAGAGGCCTGGTCAGCGGGGCTTCCTCTCTGTCTGGGCGAGCCGCGCTTCCTGTCGTCTGCCGTCCTCACAGAGAGGTCCTGCTTTACCGCAGGCTGGGCCCTCGAGGCTGAGGTGTGCGGCACAGTTTGGTGCTTTGCAAGCGTCGTTGGCTTGACACAGGGTCTTCCTCGTGATCCCACCAGGTGCCAAAGAACGGCATGTAGACTCTGATTGTAGACGGGAAGCAACTCACAGTCGCCGGGTGTCTTCGGTGCTGCTGTAGAACCCAGGCGTCCCCGTCCAGCTGTCCACTGTATCATTCTAGACGAGGACACGCATGTGGGGCCTGCAGGCTGCTCCGCGGCACAGCCGGAGCCGGGCCTTCTCCACGGCCCTGCCTCTCCTGCGCCACCTCCTCTCCACACCTCAAGGGTGAACCCTCTGACCAGAGGACAGTTAGCTCACCACTGTCCTGCCCTGTGCCTTGATTCCTGAGACTGTTTCCCACATGCCTTCTTGTCTGCCCTTTGCTACACCCCAAGTGTGGGACCAGGGGACATTAGCATTCTGTATTCCAGGGAGAAACTGAGGCTCAGGGCTTTGCTGGCCTAGGAGCGCACGCCCGATTTGCCTGGCTTCTTCCTAGTGTGCAAGGGGTTTAGTTGTGAAGTGGGATGGAGAGGAGTGGAGGCCGTGTGTGAAGCCCCTCTCTGCAGGGGTCTTGGTGCACAGCCTGGGAGGCCAAGTTCTAGGGCTGCCAGGATTCTCCACCCTGGGGTGGGGGCAGGCCCGGGGGGATGAAGGGACGTGGCAGGGCCTGGGGGAAGAAGGAAGGTGGCTCCTGTGGTGAGGTCCAATCATCTGGCAAAAGTGAGGGGCTGTAGGCACAGTTAGGGTCCCCAACCAAGTAAGTGGGGTTTAAACTGAAATCTAATTTAAAAGGGAGGTGGATTATCCCGGGTAGATCTGAGCTCATCAGAGGAGCCCTTTAAGCGAGGTCTGAGGGCCTAAAGGGCCTGGAGAAGCAGCTGAGGCCCTCAAGGAGGGGCATGGTTGTGTATGCATGGCTGTCAGAGAGGCCGTGGGGCCAGGACCCTCAGGCGGTCACTAGAGCAGCAGTGACCAGCAGTCCTTTAGCCAGAAAGCAGGCACGACAGCCCCGCATGGACTGAATGCTGCTGACCAAGTGTCCTGCTGACTGGAGACCTCGGAAGAGGACCCTCACCTCAGGTGGGCCCCAAGGTCCAGCCAACTCTGTGGTTTCAGCCTGGTGAGACCCAAGCAGAGAACCCGCCATGCTGGGCGCAGACTCCTGACCCACCGTCACTGTGTTGTGAGCCACAGAGTTTGGGGGGACTTGTTACCTGGCAGTACAAACCTAACACAGATGGTAGCGAGTTAACATCAGTAATTGATGCTTGTCACGATGACCAACGTGATGGCAATGATATGAATGGTAGCGGGCCAGGCGCGGTGGCGCACGCCTGTAATCCCAGCGGCTCTGAGGCAGGAGCATCACGAGTTCAAAGCCAGCCTCAGCAACAGCAAGGCACTTAGCAACTCAGTGAGACCCTGTCTCTAATAAAATACAAAAAAGGGCTGGGGGTGTGGCCCAGTGGTCAGGTGCCCCTGGGTTGAATCCCCAGTACCAAAAAAAAAAAAAAAAAAAAAAAAGTGGATTTGCAAATAAAACCCGAGTTCTAGCTCATTTTTATTTATATTACAGATTGCTCTTTATGGCAAGAGTTGTGTCTCTTCACAGTCACAGAGGACCAGATTCCTGTCAAAGTGGTGCCTGCGTGCACTCTTGCCCAGAGTGACTCCCAAGTGCGCACGGACCCTCGGGGACCGTGGCCGTGAGGCAGCTTCTCTTCTACCTCATAAAAACATTTCAGAGCCTGAGGGAGCCTTGTGAAACCACACTCATCAATCCCTATCACTCCCAATTTAGGGGCCCTTGAGACACATCTCAAAGCAATTAGGAATGTTGAGGTTGAAGCGAACCGTCAAGCGGTTTCTGCTTCATTATCCATGAGTGACAGATCGTTTAAAATTGGTCTCCCTCAAAATGGTCGTGCTTTTGTGGGTGTGTGTGTGTGTGTGTGTGTGTGTGTATCATAAGTGTGTGGACAGAGATGATTCAACACTAACCTGCAGGTCTGGAAGGAAGGGGCTTACGTTTTACACCGAGCAATGCCAGTCAGTGCCTCTCCTCTGCCCTCGCTACCCCTGAGAAGTGGGCGGTGTGGGCGCTGAGCCCCTCCAGCTGCACACCCCGCCTTGGTGTCCTGCTCCAAAACCCTCCTCGGGCCACTTGGTCCCGCAAACTGGCCTTCTTACTCGAATGTCTTCAGGTAGAACACCCTCGGATGCCTTCCCCCCGGGCCTCGCTGAGCCACCGGCCCCTAGGTGGCAGGCCAGAGGGAGCCCTGCGGCTGAGTGCCCTGGGCCTTCCTCAGGAGGATACGCCTGCCAAGGCCCCCCAGGCAGGGAGGGAGGCCCACCCGGGGGTGGCACCCGGGGACAGAGGGGGTCGTCCACCCCCACCTGACTCTGTGAAAGCCCCGCGGGGCTCCCTTACCTAGCTTGTTTTCTTGGCAGGGGCCGGGGGTGGGGGTGTCCAAGGATGGACCCCGGAAAGGACAGCCTGCCGCCCAGCATGCCCGCTCCCTCCTCCTCTGCCCGCTGCCCAGGTCCCTGTCCCGTGTGACTGCCTGCTCATTACGCGGCAGTGCCTGAGCTCTGAGCTCCGTGCCGCGCTGCACGTGGCCCTGCCCCCTGGGCAGGCCCCTGCTGTCCCGCGTCTCTGCTCGCCCTGCCCTTTGAGGGGACATGCTTCAGGGGGAGGCCTCTTCTGAAGGTCATTTCTCTTAAGGGGGCGTGGCTTGCGGATCTGGCACGCTGCCCATGGAGGGGTCCCCCGTCTGTCTCCAGGCAGTCTCCGCCCTCTCTTCCCTGAGAATCCCACCTCCTGTGAGACATGAGGGGTGTCATACACACTGTGCGCGTGTGCGTGTGCACGCACACTTCTGTGGAATAACGCAGAGTCAAGACCTGGAGCTCGGGTGTTTCAGGAGAGCCCAGGAGGTCCAGGGGTCTGCCCTGCTCCACCCCCAGAGCCCAGGGAAGGAGCCGGGGGAGGCTGGGCCTGGACCCCCACCCCCACCCCCCGCTCCCCGCCCTTTCCTAGGAAGCCGCTGCCTTGGCCTCGCTGGGCTTTCCTGCCAAGTGTTGGAAGAGCGTCCATCCCTCTGCCCCGCAGCCCTGCTGCCACTCACTGCTGTCTCACCCCACCCCGAGGCTGCCCGTCACTTAAAGGAACACAGGGGAACGGTGACGCATGCTGTCCTGCCCTTCCCAGCACAGGACCTGCCCCGGGAGGGCAGCAGCCTACGGCGGTCAGTGAGGAGTGCCCCTCAGGGCTGGCCGTCCACTAGGCAGCTGCAACAACAGCAGTCCAACCCGGCAAGGCCAGGGTCCTGTGGGGTAGAAGAGCTCCTGTCCCCACCTGGGCGTGGAGTGACGTGGGCGCCCACCTGGACAGCACCTGTCAGAAGCCCAGTGAGCACAGGGTGCGCGAGCCGCTGCCCAGGACGCACTGCACACACTTCCACTGTGACACGTCCCGTGCTCCCTCCACCCCCTCCGGGACCTTTGGTCGATGGACAGCACATACCACGGTGTCCCATGAGATCGCGGTGGAGTTGGAAATCCCCATTGCCCAGTGACATCACCGCGGCCGTGACGTCCTGGCACAGCACGTGTCTGTCGCACAGCGTGTTTGGTGCTGGGGGCAGCCCCCCACCGCGGTTGTGGGTGCTGAAGGGCTGCACACGCCTGCGTTTCCTCTCTGCGTGTGAGAGGCCGTCTGTGGCGGCAGGAGCGGCAGGTGCGAGTGGCCCGCTGCTCAGGCCATCTGCTGTCCCTCCCCAGGAGCCATGGAGCACGCAGCACATCCCCGCGCTCTTCTCCGCCTTCTGCGGTCTCCTGGTCGCGCTGTCCTACCATCTGAGCCGGCAGAGCAGCGACCCCACGGTGCTCCTGTGAGTAACCTGCGCGGTGCCCCCGCTGCACGTGTGGGCGCTGAGGGGGCGGCGCCCTCCGCAGGCGGTGTCGCTGGACGCTTGCTGTCGAGGGAGCCGGACAGGGGGCAGAGGTGCGGTGCTGACCGGAAGGTGGAGGGTGGGCATCCGGCACCACCGCTTTGCTCTCCTGCTCGGGGCTGGCGCACACTGGCAGAAACGGACAGCTGGCCCATCCAGGGACCACTGAGACCCCCCTGGGTGAGCCTCTGAGAAGCCCCCAGAGACCCCTCCCGGGAGGCACCGTGCATGGAGCCTGGACAGCGCCCTGGAAGGAGGCTGCTTTTGTCCCCACCCCCAGCGCCAGGGCTGAGTGAGGTCATGTCAGAGGCCTGGAATGTGCTCAGTATGACTTGAGTCCCTTTGAAGCACGCGCGGGTACTGGGGTCCGAGAGCCTTCCTGGATGTCGCGGGAGCCTCAGATACTGAAGTGGTCTCGTGCGGTCTGGCCTGCTGACCTAGACCTTGGCTCGGGGAGACCCTGCTTGGGGGCTGGAGTGGCACGACCTGAGGCTCGGGTGCGTGGAGGTGGCAGGCTGCAGAAGTGGCGCGGGAGGAGCCGTGGGTTGCATGGAATTCGGTGTCAGGGGTGCTGCTGGAGCTGGGCCTTGCTGGAGGAGACCTGGCAGGGCAGAAACGGAGCGCCCACTGCTGCCAGTCGCACCAGGGGCCAGGGGAGGGGACTCAGCTGCTTTTGTCATTGGGATGCGGCTTTCAGGGCCACTTGAGGAGGCACCTTCTTTGCCACCTTCCTGCAGAGCACTCCCTTGCTGTGCGCGGTGTGGGTCTGGGCGCCATCGCAGGTGAGTGTTCTAGAATCCCACCTGTGTGTTTCTCCATCTCAGGTCTGTCATTCAGTGCAGATTCTTCCCTAAGTCTCTGCATCAAAATCTGGACGAGTCGGCCTCAGACCCTCTCCCCCAGAAGATGAAGGACTCGGTGGTGAGACCTTTGCGTCGGGTGTTGGGGGAGGGCCTCCTGGTCAGCAGGGCTGGGCTCTGGTCACAGGCCACGGGAGGGACTGGGGCAGGAGGAGGTGCCAGTCTCGGGCCAGACCTGGGCTTGCCCGTTGCACTGGCTGCCAGGCAGGGATCCCGGAGCACTCGGGGTGGGTGCCGTCTCCCGGGCCCCAGGACCCCATGGTCCCCCCGGTGGCAGCAGCTGGCCTGGGTGTTGTCGTGAACCAGTTCAGTTGCTTCTGCCCATTGCTGGCTCCAAACCACAGGTTCCCAGACTGAACACGAGCCACCTGCCGTCCTGGGGCCCCACCCGCCCGCTTCTGCGCCCCTGCCACAGCCCCTCGCTCGGCCGAGCACCCTTTCCAGTCTTTTGATTCCACACTGGCATCCGCACCACCCTCACTGGGCCTGGGCTCCAGGCCTACAGCTGTGGTGCAGTTTGAAGTGAGAGGCCGTCCTGGGCGGACACTGAAGGAGGAGGGGGGGAGTCCAGGGGCACTGAGACGATGGCAGCGTTTCTTGTGCACCAGGAAGACGCTGTGGGCACCGTGAGCCGCCCAGGGCCAGCTTCCCTCAGTTCTCTGGAGGCGAGGCACGTTGATTGGGCGAGCCCCTCACGTCTGAGTGCGGAGCCTGGCGCGGGCTGGGGCCCAGTTCCTGCTCTCCCTGTGGTGTAGGACTGACAGAGGGAGGAGCAGTCGGTGGTCAGACACAGCCAGGAACTGCGTCTCGTCGTGCGTCTCGGTGTCCATGGTGCCCGTGCCCGACACACAGTAGGTGCCCAGGACACTCCTGAATTCACGTGGGTCAGTCACAGCCTGCTGTTTCAGCACACAGGACTCACGGCCAACAGGACCTCATTTCAGCAAGTGCCCGCTCAGCCGTGGCCTTGGAGTGGCCACAGTTCAAGCTAGAGCATTGAGGCTTCTGTGTCACCTCCAGGGAATCAAAGGACACTGCACTGAAAGAGAGGAGGGGTCTGGGCGGTGGGTTCTAAAAACCAGAGACGCATCGGAGGAGGGCAGGAGGCGAAGCTGCTGGGGCTGGCGTGGTGGCAGCCAGACGGGACAGGCGTCGACACGGAAGCAGCTGACAGGAGCGCAGGAGACCCGGGCGGTTGAGCCGATGTTCCCGGATGTTGCTGTAAAGCCCGGGTCTCCCCACGGCCCCCCAGCCTCCTGATCTCACAGCTAACGAGGACGGCTCTCCATTTTCTGATTTATTGGAGTTAAACTAAGGTAAGAATTACAGAGAAACACGGCGAGAAACCTGCCTGGCGCTGCTGGTGGCACTGGTTAGTGTGATCAGGTGTGAGGCCAGCGGTTGCCTTACCAGGTCTCGTACCCCGGGACGCGCTCCGTAGAGGCAGAGCCCAGCTGGCTAGGTGACTGAATGGGACGTCTGTGCTCGCTTCTCTGACCAGCCTCTCATCTAAGTGGAGTATTTTAGTGGGACGCCAGAGCTCACTTCTCCCGGCTGATGCGCAATACCTGTTGTGCCACCGTGGGAGTACCTGGTCCCTTCCTCCTGGTCCCTGATGGTGCCTGTCTTCTCTCTGCCCCTCGTTTTCCCTCTGTGTCTGTCTCTCTTTCCCTAAGTCTTGGTTGCACGAGAGGCCCCCAGGGCCTCTCAGACGGCAGGGTCTGGCCTTTCCTCCCGCTCTGACTTATTTGTCTGGCTGGTGGCCTGGGGACCTGTTGCCGCCTGAAGCGACGGCCGCTTGGAGCAATGAAGCCGTGGGAAGAAGTTCAGAGGCGAACTGGAAACAAACAGCTTTTTTTATTCTGATAACTTTTCTCTCTGGCTCTAACAACGACTTTAACACGCACCACACACACCACCAAAATGGCGCAGACCCGATCAGCAATCTCGCTCAAGTCCCGCGAGATCTCGGGCCAAGTCCCATGAGACTACGGAAGGCGGCAACAGCCAAACATCTCTATGGCCCGTAGTCAACTGAAATCTTAGCCATCTCCCCAAACAGGGCTCCTGCAGGGACCTGCATTCCAGCCAGCATGTCCACCGTGACTCTGACCCGCAGATCCACAGACAGCACCCGAGGAGCCGCTGCTCCAGGAAGACCACTGCTGGTGGCCGGGGTCCACAGGAGTAAGACAGGGCGCGCACACAAGGCTCGCTCCAAAGTGCCACCGCTAAGCCAGGCCTGAGCCCCCTGCGGCTTCATCCCCCACAGGCCTGTGGCACACCTTCGGGCCTCCCTCACAGCCCTTGTCCTGTTCGGACGTGTCACTTCCATTGCGTCCATCTGCCTTTGTTCCGAGGGTCCACAGATTTCTTTAAACACCGACTTGCGTGTGCGGAACCCGCACCTCACAGGTGCTCCAGCTCCTCCGAAGCCTCGGCTGCGGCTGCACCTCCCTGGCCCCGCGCTGCACAGACTGCTGGGCCTGCAGACCAGACAGGGCGCCTCGTCTTTCAGGCAGCGTGAAGTACCACGGAAACTGCCACAAGGACTTCAACACATGACATGCCACGAGCAGGTGCCCGCGCAGGTCAGCATCGTGCACGCAACCTGAGAACGGAGGGGGGAGCACCGACGTCACTGGACGCTGTCCAGGAGTTCCGGCCAGTTAAGGCCCAACAGGAGGACTGTCAGGTGGCCTGGTTACATACAGACAGGATGCACAGATCGGCTCATTAAAATCAACCACGGGAACAAGAGGATTCATAAATACCACCAAAGAAGAAAACATGGCAGAAATACTCCTGGGAAATAAGATGGGAACCCGGTCAGACTCAGGAGAACAGGAGTGCTCTTAGCCGGCACTGTCACGAGTGCAGCAGCAGCAGCTGACCATCACAAGGCAGAAGGAAGTTCTGGACAGGCACAGCAGACACACCTAACCCGATTTTAAACAGGAAAGCTGAGATTTACACATTGCCAAGTCTTTGTAAGTAAATTTATAGGTTTAATATCGTTCAAAATGGGTCTGACGGAGTTATGTTCACAGCATTGGGAAATGATTCTAAGGTTTATGTAAAAGACTAGCAGTTAATTGGTTTAAACAAAACTTGAAGGAGAATAAATAAAAGAACCAGCACTTTTGAGACTTAAGAGTATGTTATAAAAACTGAATAACCAGAACAAAATATGAGACCCATTCAAGTTTAGAGAACGGGATTAGTGGATCAGAAAAACACAGGAAGGAGACAGATTGTTTATAAGAACGTGTTATATGGAAAATAATGTCACAGTCAAGAATTGATCATTCAGGGGCTGGGGTTGTGGCTCAGTGGTAGAGCGTTCGCCTCGCACGTTTGCGACCCGGGTTCTATCCTCAGCACCACGTAAACATAAATGCATTGCATTGTGTACAACTAAAGCAAATAAATAAATATTTAAAAAAAAAAAAAGAATTGATCATTCAATGTGTGGCATTTAGCAGTTGGAGAGAAAAAAGAATGTTATGAACTAATCCCTCACCGGACACCAGTGAAAGTCAGGGGGACTAAAGAGTCAGGAAGAGGAGGGAGGGGGGAGAACACAATGGGCCTTTCCACTTCTGGTGTTAGGGCAGAGGAATCAAAATCAAACTCTGCTGATCAAAAGCAAAAATCCTGAATAAAACATTAGAAAATTCTTCTTAATGTAATGAATAACTGACAAAATATTAAGGAACTTCTAGGTAAGAGTTCACACCAGGCACCTGCAGGAGGTGGGGCAGGAAGCTTGCTTTTCCTGGGGGCCCAGGTGTGCCGCGGTGGGGCGTCCAATCCAGACTGCCCGTCACCAAGCCAGGACCCACAGAGCCTCACTCTCAGGTGGGGCTGAGAAGAAGGAAGGCAGCCCCGTCACCCCAGTGCCAGGGAGCAGAGGGAGACTGGCCTCCATGCGAGCAAGCCACATGTCCCTGGGAAGCTGTGTCTTTACAGGGACTGCACTACACTTTCAGGTAATTGGGCAGCATGAAACCCCTTGACCTAGGAATTGAGTTTAAAGTGGTTCTTAGCTAGAAATGACTTTTGGAGGAAAGACATGACTATTCCCTGGGACTGCAAGTGTTCCCAAAGCCATTTTCTAAGGCAATTGAGTAGTTCACAGTACAAATTTGAAAGTATACAGGGAAACAAGGAACCAGCAAAATGAGATCTACTGTGGATGTTGGAAGTTTCAGACATGAATTTTAAAATAACTATACCTACTATGTTAAAGACGTGAAGGCAAGCTTTAGATTTTATTGACAAGAGGAGGTATTTAAGGTGATCTAGCATGCTTGAAAAAGAGTCAAATTGAGCTTCCCACATGAACAAGCAAATAAATAAAGCAAATAAAGTTAAAAAAAAAAAAAAAAAAACAACTCTCTTTCACTCCAAGGAGATTAGACACCTCTGAAGAGACAACTAGTGAACTGAAGGATGAACATAGAAGGAAATTTCCAGAATATGTCTCTGATAGACAAAAATTGGGAAATACCAAAGAGGAATAAAGAGAATTCAGGGCATAGGAAGAAGACCTACCATATCTGATCAGAATTCCTGAGAAAACAGGGACTGGAGTCTAACCAATGTATGATGAGACAGTGATGGAGAACTTGCGAGAATCAGTGGAAGACACCAATGTAGATACTCGGGACCCACTGAGTCTCAGGCAGGTAGGCTACAGAAGAAAGAATCCACACCAGACAAACCTCATGAGACTGCAGCACTCCAGGGAGGCAGACCATCCCAACACAGGTGAATAAACCAAACAGACTCCCCTCAAATGAGCTCCCATGCCAAGAGCACCATGGGAGCCAGAAGACAGGCTTGTATGTGTTTAGTGTTTTGTGAAGAAAGTGACTGCCATGTTAAAATTTTATACCCAGCAAAAATAACCTTCAAGGATGAAGACAAAAATAAACATATTTTAGACAAACAAAAGCTGATATTTTTTTTTCAGGGCTTTTTTTTTTTTTTGAAGGAGCGGGTGTTGGGAATTGAACCTAGGGGCACTTAACCACTGAGCTACATCCCCAGCCCTTTTTTTCTATTTTTTATTTTGAGACAGGGCTTTAGCAAATTACTGAGGCTGGCTTTAAACTTGCAGGCCTCCTGCCTCAGTCTCCTGAGTTGCTGGGATGACAAGCATGTGCCACTAAGTCCAGCTAAAATTTGAGATATAATCTGAAAGATATTTCTCAGCAGAAAGGGATCTCAGATGGAAGGTCTAATATGCAAGAATGAATAAAGAGGAAAGCAAGAAGAAGGTACATTGGCAAATCTAAACAAATATTAGCCCCCCCCCACACACAAATCATAAGAGTATACAATTGGCCTAAAACCCAGAACAAATATCTACTCAGGTGACTAGATCAACACAATAGTATATCCATACAAAGGAATACTACTTAGAAATGAAAAGTAATGAACTATTAGAATAGATGAATCTCAGAATAATTACACTCAGTGAAAGAAGCCAGACCAAAAAGGGGCACATTTACTATAATTCAATTTTTATAACATTCTTGAAAATGAGGAGAAAAAATCTCTAGTGATGGAGCAGACCAGTGGCCCCAGAGGACAATGATCAAATGGCATCAGGAGAGAAACTGGGGGCAGGGTAGATGTGCTGATTACTTATCTGGTGGTGCTTTGTGAGGTGTCCGCATGTCAGGACTCGTCAAGCCATTCACAGGAAACGGGGGGGTCATCGTCCATGTGCCTTAGCGGAGCTGCTCACCACCCTGATGTGGGTGGGAGGTGGGGGGGAGGCACACCTCAGTGAGCAGAGACAGGCTGCGTGCTGGGCGTGTCTACTCAGGAGGAGCCTCACGACCCTGGCAGGGGTCACCCTGGCCTCCAGTTGTCACCCAGCTTCGAGGGAGACCAGCTCCCTCCTGCTCTGGCTCTGAGGAGCTCAGGGACATCCGTCCAGCCGTCGTCTTCGGTGGCTGCTCTCCCTTAAAGAAGCACGAGTGGTGACCAAAAACAACACAACTCAAAGTTAAATGCCTGGAAAATTCTCAAACTTCCCTTGGGATGAATGGTCAGTGACTTTTAAACAATATAAAACCCTGCCACTGAAACCCTGGGGGACTGGCCTATCTGCACAGGGGAAGACAGAGACTCCCAGAACCTCCTGGGGCTGGGGCGGGGGCGGGGCTGGCTGCGAGGGCTCGCATGAAGCCGTGTGGCTCTTGCCACTTCAGCGAGTGAGATCTGGGTGAAGACCTCTGACCACAAGTGTTCTGTGGATCGAGAATCAAAGCCAGTGGTGCTCCCCGCTCCAGAATCAGACTGCCTTACAAAGGGTAAATCTGCAATGTGCTCTAAGCCGGGGATCCTCCCTTCAGACTCTCACGAGGACTGTGGGAGGAGACTCACCCTGGCAGGTAACGGGCAGACTCACGTGGAGGACGCGTCTCTCCCGCTACGGCTAGTTGATCCAGCCGGGACCCGTGGCTGCAGTGGTCAGCCACAGAGGCCAGGGTCCTGTCGCCCCCTTGGCCTTGACCGGTCCTTCCTGGCTCTGGGCGGTCAACACAGGCAGCCAGCATCGTTGCAGCCTGCAGGAATCCCCACATTTTAGCTAAAAATCAGAAAGGGTGGGGCAGAGGTGTGTCCTTGGGGTCATTTCCTGGCAGATAACGTCCCAGACAGTCGTTTCAGAAGCGTGATTCCTCTTCAGCCCACGACAGGAAGGCGCAGGGACTGATGGCTTCAGAGTTTTCAGAGAACTGTATGGTACCTTAAAGTCATCGGTAATCGCGCATCGTGCCTGAGTGAGGTGGGTCGATGGTCCCTCACGTCCCTTGTAACCTGCCAGTCAGCACCGTCCTGTCCCGTGGCTCCCTGGCCCTCTCCACGCCCTGCATCACCGTCGTGCTCGGGGTGACGTTGCTGTCCCCTGGCTCCTGCTCAGGCCGCAGTGGGTGTGGTGGAGTCATCTCCAGGTCACTGCATCGTCTGCGCGTGCTGTGACCATGCCACGCAGGTGTCTGGCTGTTGGGAGGTCGCCTTCTCTCCATCTGGAGACGTGACACGGGAGCTCTGAGCTGGTCTAGATGAGAGGGATGTGCGGGGGCTCCTGCTTGGCATGCCCAGGCCATGGGCGTGTGGAGACCCGGCCCCCCAAGACCCAGCAGCGCCTGCTGGCCCCTGGGGCTCCTTTGCAGGTCTCGCTGAGCTCGGGTCCCTCTGGGCGCTCGGGCGCCGGCTCCCGTGAGTGCTGGGGGCAGCCCTGGCCTGCTCCGCCTGGGCGCACTGTGCTCATGCCCGCAGGGGACGGCCTGGAGAGCCACACCAGGCCAGCAACCCGCCGTCCCACTGGCCTGGTGACCCCGAGCTGCCGAGAGAGGCGTGACGCGCGGCCCTGACAGCCGGTCTTCTCTTTCAGACGGACGTCCTGAGGTCGGACCTCGTCGTCTGCTCCGTGGTGGCGGTCCTCTCGTTTGCGGTCAGCGCCAGCACTGTGTTCCTGTCCCTGAGAGTAGGTGTCCCTGGGCTCCGGGTGCTTCCCGCTGCTCTGGTCCCTGCCCCTGGGCTGCCGGGGAGTGGAGGGCACGGCCGGCAGACGAGCCAGGGGAGTGCCTGCCTGTGCAGAGGGTGGGGCTCGCCGGGCGCCCTGCACGTGGCGTCCAGGAGGTGACCTGGTGCCCACCGCAGTGGGCCTCTGTGACCTCCCTCCCGGCTGGGGGCGGTGCTGTCTGTAGAAGCCGTGGCCTCCTGGAGGCCAGCGTGTGCCAGGCAGTGGTGGGACGTGCCACACTGGGGCAGGGGACAGAGCCCAAAGGACTGCGGGGGTGGGGTTTCCAGTGAGAACAAACGGAGCAGAGAGCCCGGGATTCCTGCCTCGCGCTCACGGTCACTGTCTGTGTGACCTTGGACGCTGGTGGCCTCCCTTCAACGAGGTTCTGTTGGCTGAGCTTGTTCCTGTCGCCTCTCCTTCTGAGAGAGTCAGAACGTGCTCCTCGGCACGGCGCCCTGCCCTGGTACTCCGCAGCCATCGCTGACCGCCCTGGTGGCCCTCAGCGCAGGCTCTGGTCCGTGTGTGTGGGAGGAGTTCCGGAGGCTCCAGGCCAGCTGGAGAGAAGGGAAGGACGGCCCTGCTGGCGCCCCCGTCCGCGCTGACGCTCTGCTCCCCTTGGCCCCCGCCCACGCTGACGCTCTGCTCCCCCGCAGCCCTTCCTGGGCATCGTGCTGATCGTGCTGGCCGGCGCCGTGGGGCTCCTCACTCACCACCTGCTCCCGCAGCTCCGCAAGCACCACCCCTGGATGTGGCTCTCCCACCCCGTGCTCAGGAGCAGGGAGTACCAGCAGCGGGAAGTGACAGGTCAGTGCACGTCCCTCCTCGCGGGAGGGGTGGGGGACACTGACCCGTGAGTGTGCACTTGGTGCCACGGGACTGCCGAGGTGCATGGTGCGCGTGAGGTGCGCGGTGCGTGTCTCCCCACAACCAAGACAGGAATGGGGACGTGAGCCTGGCAGCGCAGGCTGTCCCCGAGTCCCCAGAAGGAGACGTCTGGGCAGGGCCAACTGGAGGTGGCATTGTTGGGGTGCTCACTTGTTGCCGCCTGAAGCGCTTGGAGCACCGGAGCCGCGGGAAGAAGTTCAGAGGCAAACTGGAGACAAACAGCTTTTTATTCTGATAGCTTTTCTCTCTGGTTCTAACAACGACTAACACGCGCCACACACACCACCAAAATGGCGCAGACCCAATCAGCAATCTCGGCCAAGTCACTCGAGATCCCGGGCCAAGTCCCGTGAGACTACGGAAGGCGACAATGCCCAAATCTCCACGGCTCATAGTCAACCGCAATTTAAGCCATCTCCCCAAACAGGGCTCCTGCATTTCCCCCCTTTTGTTTTAAAAGAGGTAATGCTCTAGGACCTCTATGTGCAATTAACATTTTTTTTACCCGTCATCGGATAATCAAGGCTGTGCCCTTGATTCTTGTCTTAGGTTGATATGTCGGTCACATGAGACTGTCTCGTGCGACAATGCCCAAATCCTTATGGCCCATAGTCAACCACAATTTAAGCCATCTCCCCAAACAAGACTCCTACACTCGCTGGCCAGTGGTCTGGGGAGGGTGGTGCTGTCTTTCCGACCTGGAGTGTGCCTCCGTGTACCCCGGCTGCCCCTGAGCGGCGGCTAGACAGGCTGCAGCACAGAGTGGCCGCTCACTGTCAGGCCCGGGGCCTGGGGTTCTGGTCACGTGACTTGCCCCCTGGGCTGTCCATGGTCGACTGAGTTAGCAGCTCCCTGGGGGCACCAGCCTGGCAACCACACCTCAGAGCTGGGGTGAGGAGCCATCCCTTCCTGGTGGGAAGTCTCTCAGGGGTGTCCCCACAAGGTGTCCTGCCCTGCCATTCCTTGCTCTGTGCGTGGATGGACGCAGAGAGACGGACGCACTCTCCTTCATCCTCGGGCGCACCAGAGCTGCAGGTGGCAGGTCATCCTGCTCCGTCCAGCGCTGCCCAGTCTGCCCAGAGCCTTTAGCTCCCTGCAGCTTCCTGTTGTGGGGGAATCGCCCACTGTCCCTGCGCCCAGGCACAGCTATGTGAGGTCACTGACTCGCAGGAAGGGCCAGCCAGGACTGCCAGAGCCTCAGGGGACTAGGCACAGAGGGAAGCCGGGAGGCAGTGGAGACGACCATGAGGCGGGCGGAGCGACGGGCCTCCTGGGCAGCACAGGGCGCAGGGCCGCGGCCGCGGCGCTCTCCCCCAGAAGCAGAAGGAGGGCTCGGTGTGTGAACATGCTGTCCCACGTCCAGCACAAGCTCAAGGGCTGCTGGCAGGGGCTGCCTGTCCATCTACCTACGCCTGGGCCCTGCGTTGGCCTGACTCCTGTCCCCACCTCCACCTGCGCCTGCTCCCATGTCTCCACGCTGGCCCTGGCCTGGAGCCGGCCCACGCCTTCACCTATGTCTGTACTTACACTGCAGATTTAAATGCCGTAGCAGAGGAAAGGGAACCTGTCAAACTGAGGGGAGGAAACCGGGCAGGTGTCTTGGGCTCCCTTTACTGTGGCAGCTCAGAGTGTGGGGTTCACAGGGAAAGGTCAGAGGGCGGTTAGCCACTCAGGCCCCCCTCCTTCCCTCTCTTTCTTTCTTGTTCTTTTCTCCCAAATATTAAAGAGCTCAATTTATCTATTTATTTATTTACTTATGTACTGAGGATTGAACCCAGGGGTGCTTTACCACTGAGCCACATCCCCAGCCCTGTTTATTTTTCATTTTGAGACAGGGTCTCACTAAGTTGTTTAGGGCCTCACTAAGTGTCTTAGGCTGGCTTTGAATCTGTGATCCTCCTGCCTCAGCCTCCCAGGCAGCTGGACGACGGTGTGTGCCACTGTGCCGGCAAGAGCCCAGTCTAAATTGGACTCCTTTAGCTATTTGAAGGCTGCTGGGATTTTTAGTGCAGGATTCAGGAACAAGTGGAGTGAGTGTTTCTGGGTCTGACCTCCCCTTTCCAAGGGCAGGTGGTGGGTGGGGGGCCCGGGGCCTCCGTGGCTCCCATGGCAGTACCTGGGAGATGGAGGGGCTTGCTCACCGGGCTCAAGCAGGGGACGCGGGCCCTTCTCCCTGTCTGCTAGCTGTTTATAGCAGCCTCGAGTCTCGCCAAGAATCTCAGGCTCGACAAATGAGGCACATGATGCAACGCAGTTCCCACTTGAGAAGTGTGTGTGTTGGAAGGAGAGTCCAAACACACCGATTATGAGCTGCGGTTGCGTCAGGAGCTGTAGGCTGCTGCCACCTGCCACCCTCGTGTCCCCAGCCTCTGACACTCTTCCCAGCTTCCCTTCATTTCTCCACTGGCCACAGAAACTCCCAGGACACTCAGGCTGGTCCCGTGACTTCTCCTGTGAACGCTGTGCCCAGATCTTCTTTTTCACAGAAGCACAGAATACTGCCACTGGGGAAGAGGAGGGAGCAGGGCAGGGCTGGTGAGCACGCGGCATGTTCCTGGGCACCAGGACTGGCAGGCATCACTGCTGAGAGCAGAGCCCTAGAGTCGGGCCAGCAGCAGACATTGCTCGTCGATCGCCGTTGGCACCTGAGGCAGGCGCGTGTGCTGCCCTGTCCTAGCACTGGCCCCAGCCCCACTGCTTTCAGCCAGCAGAAGCGAGCCCAGGGAGTCCAGGGGTAGAGCCTGGATCCTGCCAGTGTTGTGACCAGTGAGTGGCCAGCACCCAGGGTGTTGTCCGTCTGGTTCTCCTTCTGCTCTGTGTGGTGGGCACACCCGAGTGTGGCTCCCAGGCTGTTTTGCCATTGTGGTTGCCCAGGAGAGCCACGCGCCACGCGGCTGCGCCACGCGGCTGTGCCACGGCGGGTGCTGTGAAGCCTGGCAGGGCGTCCTGACCCCACGGGCGCCGTCCCTGGGAGAGGCCAGCTCCCCTCTGTGTAGCGTCTCCCAGACACACAGCACTCTCCCCGCCTCTCCTTGCTGCCCTGGTGGGGTGCTGGCCGCCCGCTGCCCACAGTAGAGTCAGGCCGCGGGTCTCTGCCCAAAGCCAGGCCCTGCAGGAGAGCTGCCCCAAGCACTCCCCCTCCAGCTTCCCCTCCACCCCACAGCCTTTCTCTGTCTAGTCCAGGGCCTGGTGAGCTCCGGGCCTGCCGTGGGCCCGAGCCAGCCCGCTGGAGCCCCGGCCAGGCTGTGCAGACGAGGTCTGCGGTTTGCCTGCCAAACTGCGTTTAATGCAAACACCACCACTCCACGTCACGGGGACGAGTCCACGCCTGGTGCCACGTCCCCATCTGCATGCCTCAGGGGTCTTCTGGGTGGAGCGTGGGGACGTCCGGTGGACTCTGATGCGACGGAGCTGAGTCGGCTGTGGTTGGGACATGGTCTCGCCTGCTCAGCCCTTGACCTGTGAGGCCTCTCCCCACCCCAGGTGGACCTGCTTTTCCACCTCTGTCTGGCCAAGAGCGTGACACGCCGCCTGTGGTGCAGGTGGGCAGCGGGAGAGCCGCGGCCGAGGGCAGCGGTGAGCGCGTGCGGTCGCCCCGCATGGAGCCAAAGCTGCCGCCTTGCCACCCTCCCCGGGGAGCGGCTGGAGAGGCGGGGACGCACTGCAGATGGCGGCTGCGAGCCCAGCGTGGACGTGAGAGACCAAGTGCTAGGGGAGCACTCTGTTTTTAAAAAATAAAGCAAGTTGATTTCCACGGACTTGGCGGAGGATCCAGGCCGTGCTTCCGTGGCCCGAGGCAGATCGGCGAGATTCTGATCTGTTAGAAGGCCGTTCTGGCCCAGCGCCCTCCCACGGACGGCGTGCCTTCCAGAGCTGGGTGACGGTTAGGCACGTGTCTGTGTGTCCCGTGGAAGCCTCTGCCCAGTGCTGTGATAACCGGCTTCTCAGGCTTCAAGGAAAGTGAAGTGGTCAGAGCCGATGGCCGCGCTCCTGCCCAAAGCCTGGGTTCTGTGGAGGCAGAGAGCCCAGGGGAGAGCGTGTTGTTGTAGGGCGCGAGCCCGCCTGAAATGCCTGTGACCGCACTCTGTCATCCAGGACATAGTCACCGGGTCCCCACCTGCCCCACCTGTGGCCACGCCCTGGGAACAGTGACACAGAATGACCCCCATCGCTCTCGCGTCGGAGAGCTTGCGATCCAGCAAATGCCCAGGGCCCTGCCACTGGGGGCGGGCGAGGCTGCTGGCTCGGACGAGCCGCGTGCGGCAGAGACGCTGAAGCCTCAGGGCCGAGGGAGGTGCTGGCTGGCGGCTGGGCCCCCTCCAGTCTGGTGGAAATGCAAACTGGAAGCATGTGGAAGTGTGTCGCTGAGTGTTGGGCTAGTGCCCAGCACTAGGTAGGTAGTCAGTAGACGTTGGCTGGGTGAGCAGATGAGTGAAATCCGCTTCATAAGTTCCCGGAGGTGCGACACAGGGCTCAGGTACACCTGCCTAAAAGCTCACTAGTTGCTGAAGTTTGTCATAATTTTGGGGTACATTAGAATACATGAATAAAGGATTGCAAATAGATAATGAGACACCTAAATTGAAAATGTCATATAAATTATAAATTTTAAAAATTCACTAATTCACTAGTGAGTCCCAAATTTGTTATTTTTGGGGGGGCGCAGGTACTGGGGATTGAACTCAGGGGCACTCGCCACAACCCCAGCCCTGTTTTGTATTTTACTTAGAAACAGGGTCTCACTGAGTTGCTTAGCACCTCGCCATTGTTGAGGCTGGCTTTGAACTCTCGATCCTCCTGCCTTGGCCTCCAGAGCTGCTGGGATTATAGGTGTGCGCCATTGCCCCAGGCAGATTTGTAATTTACCAGTGAGACTCGCTTGCAGTTTAGCCAGTCTTGTCAATCAATTTGCAGAGAGACTGATTTCTGTGTGTGATAAACATGGTTCTACGAGAGAGTGCTTTCTCTAATTTTCTTTTTAAATTTTCATTTGAAAAATACCTTAGTTATTTCATCAAAGTAATACCTAGCATTAGACGTCAAATGGAAAGGGCGGGCCTGGTGGCCCATGCCTGTAATCCCAGCAGCTCCCGAGGCTGAGGCAGGAGAATCACAAGTTAAAGGCCAGCCTCAGCAACGCAGTGAGGCCCTAAGCCACTTAGCGAGACCCTGTCTCTAAATTAAAAAAAAAAAAAAAAGAAAGAAAAAAGAAATGAAGAATCAAATGGAACACGTCGCAACAGAAGCAGCAGACCCCTGCCGCCTGACTCCCCGACCTGTGCTTCCTGCTCGGCAGCAGGAAGCGCTTCCTGCCCGCCAGGTGTCCCTCCTGCATTCACCATGATTCTTCCCAAGGACGGTCTGTGCTGCTCTGCTCCTTCTGGTCCAGACCCAGCTGTCTCCAGGCGTCCCTCGTCGTCCTTCCAGGCTTGTGTCCCCTTCCTTTCCTCCCGTGTAGCCTTAAGGTGAGAGCTGAGCACTTGTCTGCTCTTTAACGATGAGGTCTGAGTGTTGCCGGAGCGCACCGTGGCCCTGGCCTTCTCGGGTCTGCACGCGTCAGCTTCCCCAGCAGCTGGGCAGGGGCCTGGCTCAGCCCTCCTGGGGGAGAGCCTGCCAGGTGGCTGTCACCCACACACCTTGCAGACCCCCAGATCACGCCTTCTGTGCTCACCGGCGTTGCAGTGGGGCACAGCTCCCCCAGTCTCTCCAGAGAAGGGCTCGGAGCAGGCCGCCCCCGGGCCTCCCTTGCCCCGCGCTTGAGGCAGGTCTGCAGCGTGCCCGGCTCTGGACCAGCACTCTGAGGCGTCTGCTGCCGCGGCACGCCTGATGTTCTCTGACCCCTGTCCTTTGGGCACGACCAGGCTTTACTGAAGGGTGCTTCTGGGGCGTGTAGGAGGAAGTCATTCAGACCCAGAGAGCAGTCTCTGGGACAGGGCAGTGGGCACGGATCCTGGCCGTGTCCTGGGCTGGCTGTGCTTAACCACTGTGCTCACTTCCGCTATCTACCACCGAGTCCCAGATGCGAGAACCGTGGGTTGGGTCCATACACAGGAGACGTGAGCAGCTTTAGGCATAGTCCTGGGCAGCAGAGAGCCCGTGAGTGCGCCCCTTGCTCCCCGCGCAGAAGGGACATCCGTTTGCCACTTGCCTGGCTATGCATTTCGCTCTCTGGGCACTTGGTCACCCTTATCATCTGCATGTCCGTGTCCTGTGGTTTTGAGATTTTTGTCAACAGGAGGTGGTCCTATCTGGATGACCTACGTCCCAGACCTTCCCTGGTGACTGACACCTGGTGACAGGTGTGAGATCTGGGGTGGGGTGGCAATGGCTGGAGGAGCAGGAGAGGAGGGCAGTGAGTTCTGGAGCCTGTGCTGTGCTGTGCTGGGGCCCGCCTCGCCTCGTCTGTGCAACGGGGATGCCTGGGGAGCAGAGGGAGGACGACCCCTTGCCCCTTTCCTCCAGCAGAGGAAGGCTGCTGGCCTCCGCAGACAGGACCTGGGCGGCTCTCCAGAGCCTCTTCAACTCCGAGTGGCTGGAGTCGCATGGAGCCCGGCTGAAGCAGCACAGCGAGGCCCAGGGTCCTCCAGCGCGGGGCTGCTCCCTGGGGAGTGTGTCTGAGCACCAGAGCAGGGACTCGGGCTGGCCGGAGCCTGTGGATTACTTGTTCCCGCTATCCCGTGGTCTCGGACCTCCTCGTGCTCGGCTGGCCTCCCTCGCCTGCGGGGAAGTCTGTCTTCCTGTGTCAGGCCCACGGGCTGGGGTGGCAGCTGGGGTGGCAGTGGGGACTGGCAGGGAGCAGGTTCATACCACAGCAGGAAGCAGGAGAAGTGGGACCCAGTCACCTTCGCTCGCAGGGGCGAGGCAAGGGAGGCCCAGAGAAGCCCAGGCCCCACGCGCCAGCGGCAAGGATGAGGCCTGGGGACCCAGTGCCAGGGACAGCTGCTGTGGCCCAGCCGCCACCACGGTATCCCAGACCTAAGACAAAAGCTTACAACAAGAAGAGGCTCATTTCAGCCCCCAGTTAGGAGGTCCTAGCCCGTGAGCGTGACCTCCGATGGCCGGGCTGATTCTGCAGACCTGGCTGGAGAGGCAGGTGTCTCCCCGACCCCCGCCGCCACCGCTCCCTGGGCGTCCTTCCCAAAGCTGAGCAGTCAAGGGGGACAGCCTTCCCGGATCTAAGAGGACGCCCTGGGGTCCAGGGCACGCGACTGGCTGCGCGTCCCTCTAGAACCCCAAGCAGGCTCTGGAGGAACGAGGACTTGTGTGTTCTGACTCCCTGACGTCACTCATCACTGCCCTGTTAGTTCTAGAAGTTTCCTGTGGTGTTGAACTGGTCGTGTCTCTCGGTTCACTCAGGAGTGTTCGTAGAATGCCCACCACGTGCCAGGGACTGCAGTGCTGGGGGGCGGGCGGCGTGGCCGCTGCGGGCGTGGCGTGCTCTGCCAGGAGGCCGTCGATCCCGGGCCAGACTCACGGCCAGAAGCCCTGCCCCTCCCTGGACTGTTCCTCAGGGTCCTCTCCACTTATGTCCTCGACCAGTTGACTGACAGGGTGCGGCCCTCCACCCCGCGAGTGGCCGCATGCAGGAAACCTGATGGGGAAAGAGGCCCCAGCGCTGGCCGCCGTCACACAGTGACGTGTGCCGTGACGTGTGCTGTGTCTCAGGGACAGAGAAGGAAGGCGCAGGGGCCGGGAGGGAGGACCAGGGAGCCCCAGTTTAGACCTGAGGGGAAGGGAAGGGCTTGAGGAAATGACCTGTAAATCGATGTCTGAGAAGTGTGGTGGGGACCAGAGGAGGAAGAGGGCTCCAGGCGCGGGAGGAAGCCACAGGTCTCCTGGAATCGGCCTCTCTGGGAAAAGAAAGGCCAAGGTCACGGCCCTCGGGTTTATTAAGCAGAGTTCGAGGGCTCCCAGCAGCAGGGTGGCGCGGTTTCCTTTGTGGCTGTCAGTGGTCACCCTCAATTGCGGCTACTGCGTTTGGAAGTGCAGCCACGAGGCGCATGCCCAGCTGAGCCGCGGCCCAGCAGGGGAGGCAGGAGGGAGAACTGCTCACAGACAAATAGTGTCCAACCCCTGTGGGGCCTCAGTGCCACTGTGCCCGGCTGCCCTGGCTGTGGTCTGTCCCCGTCCCCCCTAAAACAGGAGACCCAGTGTCCTTGCAGTTCCAGTCCCAACTCAGGGTTAGAACTGGAGAAGGTCGTCTTCCTAAAGCTAAACCATCCTGAGGATCGGTTGTGTTTGATGATTGAGGAGGACCTATTTTAGTAGCAAGAGCATCTAAAAACACACCCTGAAACCCTTTAGGAGAACGTAGAGCTTTCAGCAGCCTCGAGTCATATATAAGCATGTGAATGGCATAATTAGTCAGGATTCTTTTCCTCGGGGCCTCATCTTCCAGGGAAGAGAGAAATAATCATGCCAAATAATGTCTTTTTATGGTCTCTTTGCATATTGAGGACATTAGTGGAAAGGCAGTTATGAAATACCGATGCAGGTTTTCTTCCTAACTTATGCCTGCGGGGACCCTGTGGGGACTTGGGAACACACATCGTGGGCTGTGCTTGCGAGTGTTCCTGTGTACCCGCCTTCCGCGGGCGTCCCACCCCCTGGGCACTGGGCATTCTGCACATGCACATTGGCCCAGCGTCTGCCCATCACCACCTTCCCCCTGGCCCGCTGCCTCCCGCCGTCGCCCCGCGGTGTGCTCCACGCTGTCCCCATCTGGAGACGGGAGCATTGCGTCAGGGCCTTCAGTGGTGGTGGACGGGTCCTGAGATGGGAGGACGCAGAGTCCAGGAGCGCAGGTGGTGGACCAAGCCGCGAGGTGTCCCTGGCACAGTCTCCACCCCACTCTGGCCAGGTGCTGGGAACCCGCTTCCCAAGGTCCCACTCCCTTCACGCCCGGCGTGCCACCTGTGCTGATGCCCCGTGTGGGCTGCCCGCCCTGGGCTCCTGGCCGACTTGACTGCCCCACCCGGGGTGTGTGGCTTGCCTCCAGGGGCAGGGCAGTGGTGGCCATGCTCTGTACCCTGTGGCGCTCTGGTGGCGGCTGTGCTGGGCCAGGCCGCGAGGCCACTTTGCCCTCAGACCGCGTGCGTGAGAGACTCTTGGCTCTGGGAAGCCCTGAAGGACTTTGTGACCCACGGGCGAATGGCCGGGCTCTGGTTCCATCACTCTCAGAGTCCCCGGCAGAGCCGTCGTCTTGGTCCGCTTTTAGCTGGAGGTCTGGTTCCTTCTCCTGAAGACCCGCCCCGCCATCCTGGCCACCTGCCTGCTGGCGCCGGTCTGGCCGGGTGGACGCCCCCTGGCCCGCCCTGCAGCCTGCAGGCCTCACTCGCGCACCACAAGGTGGGCCCTGGGCCTTCCCCTGCCTGAGGGCCTGCAGAACAGTGGTCTCAGTCTCAAACGTCCCACCAGGCGTGGGTGGTGAAGTCCGAGCTGCCACTTGAATCGAACGCCACTGCTGCGGATGTTTCTGGGGTGGTGAGTTCTCGTGGAGAGCCTGGTCTTGTCCCCATGCTCGCAGTGAGTCCTTGTAGGCTGCCCAGGACGATCCCCACCCGCTGGGAAAGGGCATTTTCTGAAAGTAAATGTGACAAGTTCTGGAAGAGCTGAGACACCCCAGACAGACGCCCCGTTGCCTCTCAAACCTTGTCCGTAACGTTTTCCTAACTGCACTGTGGATGAGGCTCAGTTGTTTCTCTTTTACCTTTTATTTTTTTCCCTAGGAGAAAGGTGGTCTGGATTGGTTGCATTAAGCGGATGGGCCTCTGTAAATGGGTGTTATGAGCAGGCTGAGCGGGCTCTGACGTGCTGGCCACGGTAGGACACTGTCCATCTCTTACAGATCAGAAATCAGAAAAAAGTAATCTCGTATAGAAAGAAACCTAACTGTAATTGAGGGAACCTTTAGCAAGGTTAAAATAGGAAGTGCTTGATATGATGTAGTTAGAGGGCTGCTTGTTTTGTAATCCAAGAGCAATTCCAAGGGCTGCTTTCTGTTTCTTGGTTTTCTTTCTTTCTTCTTTTTTTTTTTTTTTTTTTTTTGGTCTATCTTTATCCACATTTAAGTAAATCTGTTAAGTCTCCAGAGCTTCCCCGAACACTAAGACAACAAACGTTTGCTGAGCCCCAGCTCCATCCCAGGCATCTGCTGCGTACTTGAGGCACTGAGCCACGGAAGACAGTCTCTGCCTGTCGCACACCCCGCGTCTCGTGGAGGTGACTGCTCTCCCTGCTGTGACAGGTGCTGCAGTCGTGGACTTGCACTCACAGTGACGGCCCGGGGGCCGCGTGCTTCCCCTGTTGCTAGGGGCATTCACAGAAGCGCCAGGTGTCTGCAGGTGCCTGGTGGGCAGTGTCCATGGCAGTGCGGCAGAGTCCCCAGGTGGGAAGTGGTGGGGTCCACCTGGGGGCAGGCAGGCGGCGGGTGCATTGACTAACGGATTTAAAGACAGTTGTAAAGTCTCCCTCACCCTCCCCTGGGAGCTGACCGTCCTGAGAGGCCGGTGCTGAGTCCTGCCCGTCTGGAGGAGACGGCTGGGTGCCCTGGCCTGCAGCCTGGTGATGCTGAGCTGGGAGCAGGGCCGGTCCTGAGGTCCCAGAAGCACCGTCCAGGAGCTTCTCCAGCAGGGCAGTCGGAGGGGCCTGCAGCAGCGCCCGGCCACACGGAGGCACTGGGGCATCATGCTCGGGCTGTGCCCGTGGCAGCGAGTGGCGGCAGCCCCTGGGGACCGGCACGGGAAGCGCGGATCTGGGCGCTCACTTCACGCTGCACGGGAGCCAGTTCTAGGGTTCACAGATCCAAGCCTGAAGGGTAGACCAAGGCCGCAGAGGACAGCAGGGAGCAGGGTCGTGCGTTTTCTTACAAACAAGAGCAGGCCCCAAGAGAGGACAGAAGGTGGGACATGTCCACATCACGTGCTCCTTTCCTACGAGGGGCTGGAAAGAGGGAAACGCGGGTCCTGAGTGGGTGCTCTCGGTGTGCACTGGCCAAGGACCTGTGTGTGTCAACAGTTCCTGAGACTCAGCGAGGGGGAGCTCGTCGGCTGGAAGGAGAAGGGCCAGACGCCGGCCCGAGGAGCCAGCGCTCAGACGCGTGTGCCACGGCGGCCAGGAGCTCACTGAAGACCTGCAGGTCCCGGCCCAGGGGTCGGGGAGATGTGAAGGGAGCCACGTGCCATCACACGCAGCACCGCAGAGTGTCTGGCAGGGACGTGGGCCAGCCAGAGGAGTGCGTGTGGGAGTGCAGGCCGGCACAGTGACCCTGGGACACCAGTTAGCGTTAGCTACGGAAGCCTGCTGCACGCGCACCCAGTGACCTCGCGGTTCCGCACCCAGAGGTGTGCGGCGCGGAGTGAGCAGGCACGTTCACCAGGACCCGGGAGGGCGCTCCCACCACGCTCCTCGCAGTGGACGCTGACCCTACCCGAGCACCTGGAGACGGGCTAGCAAAGCAAGCCTCCTGCTCACCGCAGCGGGACCCTACACGAGGAGAAGGACGAATCACAGCCCCGAGGACGGAGGTCACAGCACACGGTGAAGCGAAAGACACAGCAGGACGTGGGCACAGCTAGCAGTGGCGCAGAGCTGGGCCCAGGTCATGGAGGAGCCGTGACTCTGGGCAGGAGGGGGTGCCAGGGATGCAGGCTTCAGGGGGCAGAGGGTGAGCAGACGCCATCGGTGCACAGACGCCAGGTAGGGGACAGTGCGTGAAGAAAGTGAGGCGGGGTGAAGACACGGTGAAGAGAGGGGGCGTCTCATAGGGTGCGCACGTCCTCTGTGGGCCTGCACAGGTGGGGGCCCTGGAGACGTGGGAGAGGGTGTTCTGGGCAGAGCCCTGAGGAGGGGCAGGCTGCCCGCGTGTTCCGAGGGGCTGCTACGGCCGGCAGCCGGACACGTGTGAACGGTGGGCAAGTGCTTGGAAATGCCTGGGGAGACGAGGCACGGCGTCACGCGGGCGGCCAGGCAGGTGTCCCGTGGCAGTGTCCAGGGTGCCCAGGAGGCCTGGGCACCTTGCCGCGTGCGGTTCTGAGCAGGGGTAGCTGAAAGGTGCAGGGCCGAAGTCTCTGCAGGAAGCAGGAGACGTGGACGTGGGAGGGCCAGACACCGACAGGCTTTGGGGGAGCTTGGCTGTGTGGAGAGGGCAGAGAGCTCTCAGAGGAGGTGCACGGTGCTCCCCATGGGAGGACTGAGAGGGCCAGCAGGCCATGGGACCGACTGCCCGCAGCTGCCGGGGCACGGGGTCCAGCGTGGCCTGAGGCTCAGCCTCGGGAGGAGCAGGTGGCGTCTGCAGGTGCGTTTGCTCGGGGCTGGGAGGGGCTGCCACGTTCGTGGATGCCACGTTCTCTGGGAAGAAGGGTCACACTTGTGTGCTCGGGGCAATGGGGACGGTCTTGAATATTTGTTTTTTTTACTTTTCATATGCTTTCACAAAAGATTAAAAAACTCTGATCCGTATGTTGAACGTGTGGCCTTGCTTCATCATGCGTCAGAGTCCAGTCACTGTGAGATAGCGCACCAAGTCGGCCCCCGGAGGCCCGTGCGTGCAGAAGGCCCACAGCTGAATCCTGAGCCAGCGTCCTTGCCCCAGCTTGTTCCCTCCCTCCCCCCACGGGTCACTGGAGTCTCCCCTGTCCTCTCTGCCCCGCGTGTCTGTCTGTGCCTCTGCTGGGTCGGGGCTTGCTCTCCTCCTTGGCTTCCCAGGGCCCACTACCCCCGTCTCCCCACTCCCAGCCCGGCCCAGCCAGCTCTCCCGGGTGGGGTTTCTGGAACCAAACCTCTCACCAGGTTTTATCCAGGAAGGCAGCTTTTGAGCTAAAGACAACACCTCCCCATGTGGAACACAAGCCTCGGGCAAGGACAGCGGGTGGCCGGTGGCCGCTGCTTCCTGAGGTCCTTTACCTGCACCCTGGGGGCGTGGCCTGGAACTAGGTAACTGTCCTCTGATCCAGGGTAAGGACTCCAGGGACAGCTGGTCTGGAGAGGGCGTGTCTCCTCTGAGAGTCGCGTAACCCCTCAGGGTGCAAACTGCCCAGCTGCGCCCTTCTCCCCACGGGACCTCCCACTGCTGAGCCTTACCTGGACACAGGGTTCACCTTAGCCCCTGAGAACGTGACTCAGGGTTGATGGAGTCACTGTCCCCTTGGCCCATTCAGACTCTGAGCTGCCCAGGAGAGGTAGGAGCGTCCGGAAGGCTCCTGGGCCTCTGTGCTGGTAGGTGGGGACAGGGCAGCCTCCTGGTTTTCAGCAGATGAGGAGAGTGTGGAGGGAGACGGCCACCCTGGGGCCCTGGGCCTGCCCTGCTCTAGAGGGAGCAGCCCTGGCCCTGGCTCTGGAGGCTGGGAGGAAGTGTTCCCCCCCACCCAGGATGTGACCCACGAGGTCTGCTCTGACCAGTGGGACCAGTGCTGCTCCTCCCCAGAGTGAGGAGCTGCGCGTGCGGGCCCCACCCCAGCGCCCACCAGGGGAGCAGGGAGCAGGACTCCTTCTCCAGGTCCCCTGGGACACAGAAAGCTGAGGCTCGGGAACACAAAGGCACAGTCTGAGGTCACATGCTGGAGCTGGTAGAGACGGCTGGGCCTGGTGGGCCTGGTGACCTGGTGACCTGGGTGGGCCTGTCTTAACGCCTCAGCCCTCAGGAAGGACGTCAGGAAGGCTTGGGGGAATGTAGCAGGTCCCAGTGCTGGGGACCTGGGGACTGGCTTTCTCCTATTGTGTGTGCTGCCCAAGGGCTTGATCGTGGGTTGGGGACTGGCTTTCTCCTATTGTGTGTGCTGCCCAAGGGCTTGATCGTGGGTTGGGGACTGGGTGTGTGCTGCCCAAGGGCTTGATCGGGGTTTAAGGGTTAGAGAGAGAGAAAATCCCAGAAGCTGCCGGGCCCCAGCCGTCAGCCCTGGCGTGAAAGGAGCCGGGGTGCTTTCGAGCTGTGCAGCCACAGACTCCATGCCCGGCAGCTCGCCCCGTTGGTCCTCCCTGCAGCCCGGGGCCCAATGGGCCTCGTCACCCAGGAGCTGGGTGGTAGCAAAGCTGAGTGCTTCTGCTGGGGGCAGGTGGATGTGCCCTGGCCAGTCGGCAGGGGGCTGGTGGGCGTGCCCTCGCCAGTCGGCAGCCCGAGCTGAGGGGTCTCTTGTCATCATCTGTACTTACGCAAAAGCACCGTGTCAGAGACTATTCCTGTTCTAACTGCTTTTTGTATTTCTTTCAGATGTCGCCCATTTAATGTGGTTTGAAAGACTCTATGTCTGGCTTCAGTGTTTTGAAAAATACATCTTGTACCCAGCGATAATTCTAAATGCCCTCACTATCGACGCATTCTCAATAAGCAATTACCGGAGACTTGGTACCCAGTAAGTGAATAATGGTTTTATTCTCATAACGATTTGCGTCACGTGTTTTCAGAACCTGGTGAGTCTTCCCTCAGCAGGCTGCAGGAGGAACCAACTTGAACATCCCCACGACTTCATGCATTAAAAAGCCCTGGTGGTCTTTTACTCAAACCCACCGTGCAGAGCATCACCGTGGAGTGCCTGGGGTGTGAGTGAAGTCAGATCTGCTTGCAGTGACTTTTTGAGCAAGTGCCGGTGGATTTGAAAGCCATCCTGCAAAGCTGAACCGGCGAGGCTCATAGGACAGGAAGCCCAGTGTGAGTCCGGGATCCCCGGAGCTCCCAGCACCCTGCTGGAGCTTCGTGGCTGCTTCCTGTCACTTCACTTAGCAGATATTCTTTCATGTTGTGCTGGGGGAGGGAAATTAATCACTGTCACTGCTCTCTGCATTTATCAAGAGAAGGATCACAATTTAAAACTGCGGTGAGGAGACTTCACACTGTCACGATGCCCGTGTTTCTGCAAATCATTAACAGTGCAGAGTGGAGTCTTTGGTTTCACCTATTAAAATTAATTCTGAATTTACAAATGGAAACCTACTAGATAATTTGCAGCTGTGTCATTCTGACAAAAGGGGGGAGTCAACTACGGTGTCAGAGCAGGAGGATGAGAACACCCTTCCCCCTTCGCCCCTCAGTCACGCTGCTCCAACGCTGCGCGTCAAGGCCAACCCGACGCACAGTCCCCGGCACACTAGTCCAGCCTGCTCTCCACCACGGGCTGTGACGGGAGCCCGTTCGTCGACATCTGCCAAACGCGAGCTGGCTGAAAGGCGCGCTGAGATGCTCTGGACGCGGAGTGGCTGCAGGGCCACAGAGCAGACGCTGAAGGACGCTCCCACGGCCTCTCTGCCTCTGCTGACTCTCTGCCTTCCCTCCCAGGCCTGTTTTGATCAGACCAGGGGAGAACTCTCTGCCCCTTGGTACTGGACACCCCCGACTGCAGACCCCAGGGCGAGACTCACCTGGCCGAGACCGCAGACGACAGGCCCCAGGCCTCGGCCTGGTGGAGACGGGCTCCATGCAGGGGAGCTCCCCTCTGGAGCACCACGTGTGTCTGCTGGTGGCAAGGACCCCAGTGGGCACAGCCCGGGTGACCCCGGGGCCACTTCCCAGAACAGGCAGATCCTGGACACAGCCAAACCAGGCGGCAAAGCGGGACTGTGCGGCCCTGGGGCAGTGCCCTCAAGGGTGGAGGCCTCTCCCCACACTCCAGGACAGGGACCTGGCTGGCCTGTAGGTGCAGGCCAGCCGTAGAGAGGGCAGGAGTGAGGGCTGGACTCCGCGGGTCACAGAACAGCTGAGGGTGCAGTCTGCGGTCAGGCTGCCTCTGCCCGGTCAGGCTGTCCCAGACCCTGAAGTGAGGAGGAAGTCCCTTACTGGTACCCTCTGAATACTCCCAGCTCCCCGAGGAGGCCATGAGTCCCTGTCCTCAGAACCCGAAGCTGACGACTCTTTTCTGTTCCTGACGCGTCCACTCAAAGAATGGATGAAGATGTCAGGCTTCCTGCCAGACCAGCCGCTCCCAGGACAGTGCGAGGCCTCTTTCAGAGTATTTTGAGATGTCACAGTGTTGTGATATTTCAGGGTCATCTGCCCCAGTCAGCAGTGAACCCCTCAGCAGCAGCCCAACCCCAGGAAACCTCAGAGGGTGGGTGGACGGTAGGGGTGGGTGGACTGTGAAGTCCCACCAGGCATTTCTCCTCCCAGCCTGTCTCTGTGCTCCCACCTGCGCCCAGCCGGTGCTCACTGACTGCTGTCTATAAACCTCCCCCAGCATGCACTGACCTCTGGCCAGTGATGGTGCCGTCACTATCAACACTGAAAGCCCTAGACATCGGTCCTGAATCTCCCGTAATTATACCAATCATCATTAGTGAGCATGAAATGAATCCTCCACCAAACCATGGTCACAGAAAACAGAGTTAGATTTGTCCCTCCTGTAGATTTTGCCTGAATAACCCAGAAAATCACTGATCTCCCTTGAAAACCAAAATACCCGCAGTCCTGAGCTACCTCAGCCCGGGCCCTCGCAGGGCTCCGCTGCCCCACAGTATCCCTGTGCTGGGTGCTGCTGTCTAGGGCGACTGGAGCCAAGCCGTGTTTCCCATGCTGTCACTGAGGCATCGGGGTCCCTGGGAGAGGAGGGCAGGTGGTGGGGCACCCCTCTGCAGGACGTGAGGCCGCGTCGAGGACACAGGAAACCTTCCCACTCTCCGCAGATCCACCTGGAACCAGGGCTCGTTTTTCTCAGAAGCCTAAACAAGCCTGTCACCCAGGGCCAGGGGCACACCCAACCTCATGCACCCCAAGGTAGAGCAGAACAGAAGCAGCCTCAGTCACAGCCCCCAGCTCTGACGGTGGACAAAAGATTAGAGTGAGACATACGGAATTGCCAACACCAGATCTTTCTGATGGTAAAAAAAAAGAGAGAGAGACTTTGCATAAAATCACCTTTGTAACAATGTATCTTTATTTTTAATTGACACATAGGAATTGTTCTTATTCACGGGTACAGTGTGATACTCCAACACATGAATATGATGTCTGACGATCAGCTCAGGGTCACTGGAATATCTATCACCTCTGACATTTATCATTTCTTTGTACTACCTATTTTGAAGTATTTAATTAATAGATGTCAATCATGCTTTCCACTGGGAAGCATTTCCTAAATGACCTCCTCAGGGGTCCCGGACTCCGCTGGGCCTCGGGAGTGAAGCCTGGCCCTGTGCCTGTGCTTAGCCAGAGTTGGTGTGACCATTCTCTGTCTCTAACCCACTCTGTCCTCAAGTTCCACGGGCATGTTACGATTGGTAAGAAGCTGGCCGAGAGGCCTGGCCTCTCTTGGGGAGGCTGTGCTCTTCCCATCCCCTGCCTGCCAGTTTCCAGCTAGCTTGTTGTTTTTGCTCTACCCTCTGGGGGTAAGGGAGGGTCACGCACACTGCACACGCAGCCCCAACCCCACTAATAAGTCTGATTCCCTGCGATCCCTGCAAGCTGTAGCAGCAGGACACCTATAAATCAAAATTGAAAGTACCTTCATTTATAAAATTATTTACCTAAATTGAATACTCTAAACCTAAAATGAATTAAAGTTATTTGGATCCATATATATATATATATTTTCTTTTTCATAAGCGCTTTGTTCTATGTGACGTCACACTGGACAAAAAACATACAAACATATATTTGTGACGTCACATTAACATGAAATATAGACAAATGTACAGACATAAAGACATGTATAAAAAGAAAAAAAAAATACAATTGTGTGCACACTAAAGAGAGATCTCCTCGTCCCGGCCGGGAGAAATGACACTTAAGTTGTGAAATATTTTGAAGGACTCTTTTGAGGGAATCATTCTATACCTTCATCTTGGTCCTCTTGATTTTGTACCTTTTTTATTAATCTTGATTCTTCAATAACTTCATCTTGATCATTTTGATGTGGTACCTGTTTTATTAATCTAGATGGTATCCATATTGGAGAGGATTCGTCTTTTGGAAAAACACAAACAGATCCTCTTCCCCAAATTAATACTGGCATCTGGATCTGGACCCTTCCATGTACCTGAAAGAACATCCTTACCCAGTAAACCAAAGGTTTATGTTGTTGGTGTGGATTCCAATGTCTGTCTCCAGCAGAATAACCATTAGAGTCTAAAGTTAAAAAATTTAAGGTAAACAGGGCAACTGCCAATCTGTCCTTAGGACTTTTCCAATTTCCTTCTTTTGTGTTTTAATAACATAATTTTCAGTGTTCGGTTTGCTCTTTCAATAATGCCCTGACCCTGAGGATTGTATGGGATGCCTGTTTTTATGGGATATATTGAATTTTGCGCAAAACTGTTTGAAAGATGAGGACGTATATGCGGGGCCATTATCTGTTTTAAGCATTTTGGGGATGCCCAATGCAGCAAAAGCTTGCAAGCAATGAGATGTAACATCTTTAACTTTTTCTCCAGAATGTAAGGAAGCAAAAAATCATGCCTGAACATGTATCTATGGTCACATGAATAAATCGCAATTTTCCAAAACTTGGCTCATGAGTAACATCCATCTGCCACAAATGATTGGGCATCAATCCTCTAGGGTTAACGCCGAAATGAGGATTGGGCAAATGTGTCATACAAGATTTACAATCTTTTTACAATTGTTCTGGCTTGCTCCTTTGTGATTTTAAACCTACGTTGCAAGGTGGTGCTGTTGACATGAAACTGGGAGTGAAATAAAGTAGCTTGTTGTAGCGCTGAAAGTATAAATACTGTTTTTGTAAGTTCATCAGCCTTTTGATTACCTTCATGGAGGGGACCAGGCAAATTAGTATGTGCTCTAATATGGCCTACGAATAGGGGTTCTTTTCTTGCCCACAAAAGTTTTTGTATTTGATAAAACAATTTAAAGGCTGGAGTATGAGGTGCTATTGGTCCTGCTAAACTCTAATTTTGGGACGGCTTGTACAATATAGTGGCTATTGAAAAAATGTTTACGGGCTGGTCCCTAAAATTTTCCAGAGCTCTTACCACAGCTTCAATTCCACTAGTTGAGTGATTTGTGTGCAGTTATGTAAGTCATATTTTCTTTTTTAGTGACTACTGTAAGTACCATTTGAGGACCCATCTGTAAATACATTAAATGCCTTAGGAATAGGTTGATTTTTTTATTACCTGTGGAAATATAATAGGATGATTAATACAAAAAGATAATATAGGGGACTTAGGAAGATGAATTATCAAAATTTGCAGAAGTAGCATTTAGCTATAGCCCAATCATTATCATTGAAGCATAAGTATTCAATCTGTGATGATGAATAGGGAGTAATAATAGTAGCAGGGTGAATGCCAAATATTTTAGTAGAAGTCTTAAGTCCTTGAAGAATAAGTTTAGCCACCATGGAGGTATAAGATTCAATTATACTTTTAGGGAGAGACGGGCAAATGTATCCATAATAAAGGCCCTTGTTGCCAAAATACTCCTGTGGGTGTATATTGTGAAGAAATAATAATCAACATCAGCGGTTGAGTTAAATCAAATCTATCACAATGAGCTCCTTCGATGGCTTTTTCTACTAACTTTAAAGCTTTCCTAGCATCAGGAGTCAATGTTCGTGGTGAAGATGGATCAGGATCTCCACGAAGGATGTCAAATAAAGGTTTTAGTTGGCCAGTAGTGAGATTTAGTGTAGGGCGAAGCCAATTAATGTCTCCAGTAGTTTTTGGAAATCATTGAGGGTGGTCAAATGTTCTTTATTTATTAAAATTTTTTGGGGTCTAACAAAAGTATCCATGATTTTAAATCCTAAATATAATATGGGAGATCTGGTTTGAACTTTTTCTTCTGCTATATATAATCCATATTTTTTTAAATTTTCTACCACATCACTGAATATATTAAATAAGATTTTTTGATTAGGGTGGGCCAATAAAATATCATCCATGTAATGTAGACACATGAGGTTTGGATATTTATTTTTAATGGGTTGGATAGCCTTGTCCACATATATTTGGCATATGGTGGGGCTATTAGCCATTCCCTGTGGTAAAACCTTCCATTGATATCTCTGATCAGGGCCATTATTGTTCATAGAAGGAACGGAAAAAGCAAACCTGGGGGCATCCAGAGGATGTAGGGGAATAGAAAAGAAGCAATCCTTTATATCAAGAGTAATAAGATGGAAATTTTTTGGAATAGCTACGGGACTAGGAAGTCCAGGTTGAGTAGGCCCCATAACTTGCATGGTTTTATTGATTTGTCTAAGATCATGTAACAATCGCCATTTTCCTGACTTTTTCTTGATCACAAATATGGGGGAATTCCAGGGAGAGGTGGAAGGTTCTATATGACCTGCTTCTAATTGTTCCTGAACTAATTGGTGGGCCGCTTGTAATTTCTCTTTAGATAGGGGCCACTGAGGGACCCACACTGGCTTATCAGAAAGCCATGGTATTTTCAAAATTATTTTCTCAGTGGCCCCGAAAAAAAATATCTTTTTCCTTTATGACAATGATTACTTTTAGGGTTAAGATTACTCTGTACTTTTTGATAATGAGTTCTTTTATGGTTAAGATTACCCTGTAGGTTTTCACATTTAACATCTGCAGGCTTGGTTGCAAGGTGTACTCCCATTTGTTGCAAAATATCTCTTCCCCATAAAGTAACCGGTAGATTAGGTAAAACATAAGGCTGAAATGTTCCTTTATGGCCTTCATCATCCTCCCATTTTAAAATTACTGCACTTTTATCTGGGAGGTTATTATATCCCAAGCCTCTTAAACTGGTTGAAGCTTTTTGCAGAGGCCAGTGCTTGGGCCATTGGCGTAAATTAATAATGGAAGAGTCAGCTCCAGTATCTATTAATCCCTCCATTTCTATTCCTTGGATTTTTATTTTACACATAGGCCTCCTTGAACAGTCTCGAACCCAGCAAGCCATGGGACTTGAGTCAGTGGAACAAAATCCTCTATTGTTCCCTTCTTGAGGCATACCCATTTTAAATGAATTATGTAAATTGGGAAGGAGAAGCAACTGAGCAATTCTATCTCCTTGATTAACAGAACTTACACTTTGGGGTGAGCTAAGCATTATTTTTATTTCCCCTTTGTAGTCTGAGTTTATTACACCTGGGGTCACTTGCAAACCTAATAAGCTTTTAGGACTACGCCCGATAATAAGTCCTACAGTCCCTGAGGGAAGAGGTCCCCTGACTCCTGTGGGAATCAGTTGAACCCCCATTTCAGGTGTTAACACTATTCGGGCGGTGGAACAGAGGTCTAATCCTGCATTTCCTCTTGTTCCTCTGGCGAGGGAGTGGATGGGTAGTAGGGATTGTGTCGGGGAAGCATCTGAGTGGATGCTTGAGGATACTCCTTCTGCAATGCCCGTACATTTGTGGCCCCGGGGTACTGGGCCCCGTGCCCCGTTTTTTGAATTCCTGAACAAAGGATTTCCATGGATGTCAAATTTTGAATAGCATTTATTGGCCCAATGATTTCCCTTTTTACACCTGGGGCAGCGGCCTGGGGCATGGTATGAGCTTGATCTTATTTCTCTTTTGGGATTTTGCCTAGAATTGCCTGATTGATTATGATAATTTTGCCTGGAATATCCTGATTGATTATAATGTCTACGTTTAGCCTTTGTGAAATTTCGAGAGGAAGCACCTCTCATTGAGGCTGCAATCACATTTCCTGTGACAAAGGCGCCATTTATATCTTTACATAGTTGTATATATACGGAAAGATCCTTTTTAGTTCTCCATGGCCTGATGGCTGCTTGGCACCATTTATTTGCATTTTCATAAGCTAATTGAACAACTAAAGGCATAGCTTGGTCAACATCTGCAAACACACTACCTGCAGTTCTCAAAAGTCGATCAGCAAAGTCGGCATACGGCTCATTAGGTCCTTGAATCACTTTTGACAAGCTACCTTGTAGATCCCCAGGTCCTTGTACAGTTTTCCATGCCTCTAAGGCAGCTGCATTTATCTGAGCATATATATCTGAGTCATAATCTGTTTGAGCCTGTAAGTCTGCGAATTGCCCTTCTCCTGTGAGCATGTCTATATTATAGTTTTCAAACCCTGCAGCCGCGTTTCTTTTAGCCGTTTCTATACAAAGTTCTTGGAATTGCGATCGCCAAACCAAGAATTGCCCCCCGCTTAATGTTGCTTTACATAGACTTTTCCAGTCTGAGGGGGTTAAGCTAAAGGTGTTAAGGGACTCCAGCATACTCAACGTGAAAGGAGCTTGGGGCCCATAAGTCATTACTGCCTCTTTGAGATTTTTTATTGTTTTGAAATCTACTGACTGATGGACACTCTGTCCATTTTTCTTTTCAAATGCTGGCGGTTCCCAATGTATCTGTGAGTTGTCCTCGAGAGCGCATAAGCGATCAGAAAGACTTTTTATTTCTGTTTCTAGGGTATGCAAATGCCTAGTAATACCCTTCATATTTTCTGTAATGGATTCCACCCATGGGGGAGTAGTCACTTCCACAAGTGACTCCTCTGCCTGACGGACCTTTTTCTCGGTCTTTTTAAATTTCTTTTTCCTCATTTTCTCAGGATCACTTTTACTAGATTCCTCACCACTGCTAATTTCACTGACAGCAATATCCTGAGGCCCAGGTTCCAGTGAGAGCAAGTATCCTTCAGCTTTCGCCAATAACTCCCGAATAGCTTTAATAGCTTGGATTTTTGTCATTTTTGGGTCTCTTCTAATACTCTCTTTACTGGTCTCAGTTGGCCCAGTGGAATCTACACTTTTTTGATCACTTTCATTTTTGTCTATATACTCCTCACTGAGAACAGAGTCAGGTATATCAAGGAGTCTTTGCATAGCCTCTATCACTTGGGATTCAGTTATATTCGAACCCATCTTTAGAGACCTTTCAGTTCTTACCTGTCCGCTCCGAAGTTCCCCGTACGGGCCGCCACCTGTTGCCGCCTGAAGCGCTCGGAGCACCGGAGCCGCGGGAAGAACTTCAGAAGCAAACTGGAGACAAAAACAGCTTTTTATTCTGATAACTTTTCTCTCTGGTTCTAACAACAACTAACTCACGCCAAACACACCACTAAAATGGCGCTGACCCGATCAGCAATTTCGGCCAAGTCACTCCAGATCCGCGCAACAAAATCCCGTGAGACTACGGGTGGCGACAATGGCCAAATCTCCACGGCTCATAGTCAACTGCAATTCAAGCCAATCCCCAAACAGGGCTCCTGCAGAGGGGAACTTCTCCACCGGCCTCTGCTTTGCCGAACGCCTCAGATGACAGCCCTGCCTCTAGGAGAAGTGGGAGGAATGTGATTTTAAGAAGAAAAAAAAAACAAAACAAAAAACCAGGCGGGGTTGGGGGGAGCAGAATGCTCACGTTCACAGGGTGAGACGGGCTGGACGGCCCTGGAGCTGCCGTGTAGGGACGGAGTGGCCTTCCCACGACACTGGTCTTTCCACCTAGAGCCCCACGCTGCCGCCGCTGGGCCATCGATTCAGTCTGACCCTCTGATCGTGAGGCCCAACTGAGAGCCCCTAGCCCCTCGCTGGGCGCCAGCTGTGCCTGGACCCCTCAGCCCTGCGGTTGCTCCTTCAGAGAAGCCCAGAGGAGCTCTGTGTCCTTGCAGAAGACCACAAAGGACCCAGGGTGGGCAGGGGAGGCCCGCAGTGGCCCAGACAGCGTGCCGGGGGTCACTCAGGGCAGCGTCCACCCTGGCTCACCCACATGAGTCCTTGGCCAGGTGCTTGTGCCCGGGAGCCCTTCCATCCCCGGTGGGAGGCACAGCCCTGGGTAGGCACCTGGTGGCCTGGGCCATGGCTGACCGTGGGTCCCCCCCTTTCCCACAGCTGGGACATCTTCCTGATGATCGTGGCGGGCATGAAGCTGCTGCGCACGTCCTTCTGCAACCCCGTCCACCAGTTCCTGCACCTGAGCTTCACCGTCATCTTCTTCCACTTCGACTACAAAGATATTTCGGAGAGCTTCCTGCTGGACTTCTTCATGGTGTCCATTGTGTTCAGCAAGGCAAGTGAAGGGACGGTGGCGCTCTTGGCCCTGGAAAGGACGCTTCTCACCCAACAGCTAAGGGTGAAAGCGTTCTCCTTACAGAAAGTTAATAGAGGGAATGGAGTCGGGTTTCACGTGTGTCACGCTCTGCGGCCACGTGGGGGAATCCTCCGTGCGGTGTACGTGTGCGGTGGCTTGCCGAAAGTCACTGGTTGAAATGAAGCCACGTGGCGTGGACTTGCATGACCTCGTGTCCATTAGCAGTGTCATGCAGAGCGTCCCTGGATCTCACGATGCTCTGAATCAAATTAAAGGCTTTTTTTTTTTTTTTTTTTTTTTTTGCCTCTTGAGGTCCAGCTG
The DNA here is from genome assembly GCA_025594165.1 of Tamias sibiricus. NCBI lineage: Eukaryota > Metazoa > Chordata > Mammalia > Rodentia > Sciuridae > Tamias > Tamias sibiricus. Next base: position 101,587,508 of record CM046669.1, read on the forward strand.
GAGACCTGGTGTCCCACACGGTCCCTGGGTGTTCTTGGCCGCCTGTTGGCCTCTGGTTGAGGGCTCACCTCCTGGACACTCCAAGGTGCAGGGAGCGTCCTCCTGGAGCACCAGGCAAAGCCGTGAGCCTGGTGCCAGCGGGGTCAGTGCCCTGGTTCCGGGGGTTCCTCCAGGCCTGCGTGTTGTCTGACCACTGCAACAAGCCACGCGCTGAACAGCAGGGCGGGCGTGGGCACAGGCCCTGGGAGATGGACCCTGGCGTGAGCTCCATGCAATGTGGCAGCCACAGGCGTCCGCCCGAGACTGACCGGGACGCCTCGTCCTGTTGGCGACTGTCCCACATCCCAGGAGTCTCTCCCCTGGTCCTTGTGAATCTGCTGTCGATCCTTGCCGTCTCCTCATTCTCCTAAGGGACAAGACCACGAAGAGTGCACTGCTGGGTCGCGAGGGCAGCCCCACGTGGCCGTCCTCCGCTCCCCCGTGGCCCCCAGGTGGCCGTCCTCCGCTCCCCCGTGGCCCCCAGGTGGCCGTCCTCCGCTCCCCCGTGGCCCCCACGTGGCCGTCCTCCGCTCCCCCGTGGCCCCCACGTGGCCGTCCTCCGCTCCCCCGTGGCCCCCACGTGGCCGTCCTCCGCTCCCCCGTGGCCCCCAGGTGGCCGTCCTCCGCTCCCCCGTGGCGCTGGCTGAGTGCTGCATTCCAGGCTCGCGAGTCCTTGCTCTGACCTCTCCGTGGCCCCGGTGTCCACCCTCCCTTCCAGACCAGCCTTGGCCTGCAGGGCCACAGGCGTTGTCTCCTGGCCGTATGAGCTGCCATGGTTCTGGTCAGTTTCTGTCCCTGCTGTGGCTGTTCAGACCGGAGCTTCCGTGTTGTCATTAGTACAAAGTCCCCGTCTCCCACGGCGGGTGGGACGTCATTCCCTGGGACCTCTTACACGCCCGAGAGGTTACTGCACGTGGTCTAACTGCGTGCGGTGCCCAGGGCATCAGACGCGAAGCGTGCCGGAAGCAGTTCAGGGTCCAACTCTCGCGACTGGCGTCCCACAGGGTGAGAGGTGCCCTTCCGAACCCCGGTTTGCTGTCAGCGGAACTAATGACACTGCATGTGGGAGGGCCCATTCCTGCAGCCGAGAGGCAGGTTTTACAGTGGCGGGCAGTGCTGGACAGGACCTCGGAGCCTCTGTGAGTAGGCCAGCAGAGGTGCTGGTGGTGGGTGTGGCTCCAGGGACTGTCCGTCCACGCCACGTGCAAGAGGTGGCCCCAGCTGCGGCAGGAGCAGGGGCTTTCGCTGGCTGGGCTCGGCAGGCTTTCCCCGCCAGCGGCCAGCTGGTCAGCCGAGGGCAGCACGTCCCTGCTGGAAACGCAGCCGGGGGCTGGTGTCAGGTTGAAGGGCGTGTGAAGGGTGCAGAAAGGCGCATGCCTAGCTCATCCTCAGCACCCACGAGGACACTGACTCCCTGTCCTGTGCAGGATGAGGGGGTAAAGCCACAACACGCCAGTTGTTCTTGGCGTTGGTTCTGACTTTGCAGAATCTCTTTGAAGCACCAGTTAAAACACTAGTGCGCTCTCAGGGGGACCGAGCAGTGCTCTCACCTCCTCTGACTGAGGTAGCGTCGGCCAACATGATCTGAATAACCTGCCTTTAGGTGGGGTAACAGCTGTGTCTAAAAGACAAAGGGAAAGGAACACAGCGAGACAGAGGCTGGGAGAACAGGCCCTGCACGCGGGGCCTGCGTCCCTGCCGGCCCACCTGGCCCAGAAGCCGCTCCCTGCTCCTCTCCAGAGAGCGCCAGCCAGCCGGCCAGAAGGGGACGCACTCTTGTTCCCTGACAGCGTGAAGACAGTTGGGGAGCAGACGGCATTTGTGACAGTGGCAGAGACGGCAGAGCAGTGAGGAGCCAGGAAGTGCCCCTGCGAGGTGGCACAGGGATGCCCCCTCTCCTCAGGTCACCGTGTCTCAGTGGTCCCAGAGACAGCCTGGAAGCCTCCAGGGCTAGTCCGGAGGCCACCCTGCTCTTGGAGTTTTCTGTAGGAGGTGAGGCTTTGCTGGTCCAGCTCACTCACCAGGGCCCAAGTGACCGTCCTCTCCCCTGCCATCACAGCTGTCCCTCCACCTGCAAGCCCTGCCCCCCCCCCCGCAAAGCTGATGTGAGCTGGAGCCCCTCCCCCCCAGAGGCTGCGCAATCAGGAGGTCAGGCCATCTTGGCGTCCAGTGTACTCTGAGGAAGCAGCTGCCCGAGTGCAGGCTCGTTACTACGGAACGTTGTTACTGTGACAAGTCAGCTGCTGTGGCTCCGTCAAGAGGATCCACAGGGGACAGAGGGGAGAGAAGTGACCCAGGGCTGATCTGCAGGGTGGGCTCAAAGCAGCAGCCAGGGAAGGGCACAGGTGGCCTCCAGGGGACCAGGCCTGCCTGCATCCCAACCCCTGAGGCCTGGAAGATGCAGGTTGTCCTGTCTCCTGAGTGGGCTGGAGCTGGGAATGTGGGAGATGGTGAGTTCTGGGACCAGAGGCCCTGGGGCACAGTGGGGTGTGGGGGTGACATGCACCAGACCCTCGCAGTGGCGTGTGCTGGGGGATGGGGCTGCAGGAGCGTCCGGGAGCACTCGGAAGTGGTACTGGTCCAACCAGGGAGAACTGGGAGCCAGGCTGTCACCTGGAGCCTTGAATGTGGGAAGAGTGAGTCACCGCATGTGGAAGGCACAGGAGGTGCAGTTTGGTGTGTTCAGGGAGCTGTGAGACGTTGGGTCAGCGTGAAAACCCAGGGAGGGGCAGGGTGCAGGACTGGAGGTGGATGGCGAGCCCTGAAGCCCGGGAAGCAGGGGCAGCAGGAGCAGAGTGGCACTTAGAAGTGTCTCTGTGGAGGTAGAGAAAGCCCGAGGCCGGGCCTGGGAGGAAGTACTGCCAAGTCCAGGCAACTCCTGGCGGGGCCTGAGCTGAGGAGGCAGAGAGGCAGGAGGAGAGGGGACAGATTCAGATGGAGCTCAAGAGGCAGAGCGGTGCCACTGTGACCACGCGGATCTGGGCCAGTGGCAGGCGGAGGAGGAAGCCCTGGCCAGGAGGCGCTCTGTGGTTACGGAGCCAGGTGGGAGGTAGCCTCAGCCAAACTAGGAAACGAAAGAGGAAGGGTGTTGATTCCAGATGGCGGGAGGGAGACGTGGCAAGGGCCAAGGACCTAAACCAGGAAACAGGACCTCCCATCTTCCTCTTCAGATTCACACAGCAATCCCTAAGTGTCTGCTCATTTAACAAAAATTAGACAAGCAAGGGAAAATGAGAGGAAGCATTTGGACACACGACCCCGCTCCCCGCCTTCCTCTTCCTGCTGACAACCCCTGCGAGCTCTTGCACGTATCCCTCAAGTCCCCCATGTTCGCCCGCAGGTGTGCACGCAGGGATCTAGGACACCAGCAGGTGCGCTCTTTAGACAGCGTTTACTTCCATTCATTGGAGGACTTGCCTACGGTGGTGCAGTGACCCTGCCTCTCCTGGTGACCCAGGCTGTATGGGGCAGTGACCCTGCCTCTCCTGGTGACCCAGGCCTTACGGGGCTGCACTGTGTCCTGACTAGTCATCCCCATTAATAGGTGTTCAATTTGTTCTCGAGCTTTTCTGTGGTAACTAGGACCTCTGTAGTCACAGACCACAGAAACCCAAGTGAAACTGGCTTAATGAAAACGGGGAACTCACCAGCTCACGTCCTGACTGAGTGATCGAGAGGCTCACGTGACGGCATGAGATTCCGCCTGCACGTCTTCTCCTCTCCCTCTGCCGCTGTCATCCTTAGATGGCCCTTTGCAGAGTGGCAGCCACGGCCACCACAGTGCTAGCTGCGCTCCTGAGCATCTTCCCTGAAGTTCCACCAGAATCCTGGACGCATCCTTCCGTGGGGCCTGTTTCCTCATGTGTCAGTACAAAGGCCGGAGACCACGGGTCCCCAGCCCACCTGGGACCTAACCAGATGGGGCCTGGCAGGCACGCCAGGCGACGGGAGCAGCACGTGGGCGCTGCTCCTGACCCCAGAAGGCCACAGACAGTGTGCGGGCCCGTGTGGTTCAGCAGCACAGACTCGCGTGACTGGCCCTGCCAGGTCACAGGATGAACGTGAAGGTCTCAGTGAGGACCAAGACACCCGCTTCAGACAAGGGAGCCCAGGCTGCAGGTGAGGAGGAAGAGGCTGTGCAGGACTGAGAAGAAGCAACCCGTGAAGTCAGACCACGTGCAGGACAGTGCAAGGAAGGCAAGAAAGCGACCGTTTCCAGAAAAGGCTGGCCAAGGCTTCACAGAGGCCAAGGCCCCAGACTGAGAACTGGCCACAGGGTCCAGGAACAGAGAGGCCATGGCGAGCTAGAGGGCACAGGGCTGGTGCTGTTGGTGCTGGCTCTTCAAGGCGGGGACCTGGGGTAGTCCTCAGAATGCCCAGTGCCTTGGAATGGCCAGCTGTCCCTATCCGTTGGTTAATGGCGGAGCATCCTGGATGGCCTCCGGTCAGCATACATAAATGTGGGCATCTGGGGAGCTCCGCAGCAGACGGATTGGTGACTCTGCCCTCACAGAAACTCCACGGTCACACCACGTTGAAGCTTCCCCTGAGAAGAGGCGCCCTCCTCAGACACGATGCTCGAGTCACAGAGAGAGAGTTCGTCTCTGCGCACGCAGCGACGCACAGGCACGTGAAGGCCCCTGAGCAGTGCTCGCTTAGTGACGCCGTCTCCAGATTCAAAGCCAGCCTTGACAGTTGTGATGGAAGAACTGAGTTCCTGGGCACCCCCCGCTGGGGAATCCCAGTGACGGATGCATCCCGGGCTCCTGCCCTGGCGTGTGCCCTCCCTGCCCGAGCCTCTGGAGGGCAGCACCTTCACAGGTCCTTGTGTGGCGGCTCTCGCTGTGCTGGAGTAAGCTGGCGGCGTGGCATCGCCGTCATCTGTGCCTTCCTTCCCACTCCCCCCTCGCTGTGCTGCAGGATGGACTTGTCGGGTTACTCATCTTTTTCGTCATCCTGGAGGCACCGGTAAGGCTCTCTCGGCTTGCTGGGCGGCACAGACCCGCCCTGTGGCAGCAGCAGCCCCGAGGCCTGGCGCACCCCTCGAGCCGCAGCGTCCCATCTTCAAGAACCAGCGTCTGCTCCCGGAGCTCCAGCTGTCTGCCCTGCACAGGGAATGAGTCTGGGTCACGCGCTGGCGGCTCGGATGGAGCAGGTGGGAAGGAGACCGGAGAGAACAGCAGCAAGACCTGCGCGGTGCACACTGCACGCTCAGCTACGCTAGGGGTGTTCGCTCGGCCAGTCGTAGAGCAAACTAGCAGGAAATGTGGAAATGCCGCCCACATGCCAACGTTATGATAACAGTCCTGGCCCCACGGCCGGGCGTCGATGGGGCAGGCCTCCTCTTTGAGCAGGACTCTGCTAAGTGGTGGCCGTTTGGTCTTTTTCCTGGAACCGCACCCACAAAGCATTTCCTGGGACGTCCGGGGTCCATTTCCATTTTTCATCCTGCTTGAAGCAAGTGACTGAAGTTAGTTGGGATCAGCCTGAAGGCAGGCCACGTTCCCCTGTGCTCCAGTCTCTCCTGGCCGGCCCTGAGTCCACAGCAGCGATCTTAGGGACTTGCCACGGGTAAGTGTCCACTTCACCGTGACGGAGGCGACTCTCTGTTAGCCCTCCAGCCTCATCAGCTCATGTGACACCTAGTTGACTATGACAGATTCGTCACAGTCAGGGTAAGTCTGACAGAGCAGTCTGTGAGAAGCAGCGCTGTTGCACCGAGGGGTGCCGGGGTCCTTGTCTCTGCTCACCGGAGACTGGAGAACAGGGCACAGAGACAGCAAGCAAGCCGCAGACTTAGTGCAAAAGCGACAGACAGACTTCTCCTCACTGTTATTGATTGGCGCCCCCCATGTCCACGAGTCTGTCTTTGTTTTCCCATCAGATCCCCTGCCTGTGAGCACAAGCACGGAAGTGTCTGTCTGATTGGGTCCCCTGCTTGTGACCATGAGCACTTTCGTCAAGCAGGACGCTGACCCCATCAGAGGACCCTCTCCGTGTCCTTGCTCTGGCCCTGCCCTGGCCGCCCCTCCCTCACCACCCCTTGCTGAGCACTGGGCTCAGCTGGTGGGGCCAGGAGCACAGGCTTGAGGTCAGCTTCCTGGCCTCGAGGTGCAGGTGGGAGGGACGCTCAGCGTTTCACCGAGCAAACATGTCACTCTGAAAGTTGATTCAGCGGGTGTTTTAAAGACAGTGTGTGTGTTTCAGTGAGACAAGTAAGGGAGAGATTTTTTGCTTTTATCTCTGTGTTTGGTGTGGAGTGATCAGTGTTCTGGGAGGTCAAAAGCCCAAGCAGAGGTGAGGAGTCTCACAGCATCGCACTGTGACGTGGTGATGTCTTCCTCCCTGCTCGCTCTGTCAGACAGCTCCTCCTCGCTGTGACCAATACACCCGAGAAAAGCAACTTAGAGAAGGAAGTATTTATTTCAGCTCAAGGTCTCCGTCCACGGTTTCTCCAGGGCAGACACATCATGGTGGAAGGGTGTGGCAGAAGAAGGCTGCTCAGCTTACGGCAGCTGGCAACAGAGAAGAAGGGGCTGGGAGGGGATGGCGCCCTTCCAGGGCGAGTAAGAGTGGCCTGTTCTCCAGCCAGGTCGCACCTCCAGTAGTCCATCCAGCCATCAATGTGTCAGTCCACCGATGGGATCAGAGCCCTCGTGATCTAACCCCTGCCCAAAGCCACCTCTGAGCACAGGAGACATTGGGGGACGTCCCAGATCTAAGCCATAACATGCTGCTGCAACAAAATACCTGATGCTGGGTAATTTAAACGAGGAATTATTTCTCACAGTTATGGAGGCGAGAAGTCCAAGATCAGGCCCTGGCAGGGCTGGTGTCTGGTGAGGGCTCCTCTCTGCTTCCACAATGGCGCCTGGTTGCTGCGTCCTCAGGCGGCAGAACACTGTTCCCACCTGGCAGAAGGGGTGGAAGGGGGAAAGGGGCAAACTGTCTCCATAAGTCCCTTTTATAAAATTTCACTTATACATATTATGGGAGACATGTTTATGACAGCTTGATACATGTATAGTGTATGATGATCGATGCAGAGTAATTAGCATTTCTATCTTCTTAAACTTTTAGTGTTTCTCTGTGTTGGGAACCTATGAACACCTTTCTTCTGGTTATTTATAAAACATTTAATAAATCGTTGTAAACTGTAGGCATCTGCTGGGCGCAGAAGTCCAAGACTCAGTCCTCTGTCTGGTGACCATTCAGTAGCTGTTACCCATCCTCTCTACTGTCCCTTTTCACCTACCCTTCCAAACTTCTAGTGACCACGGCTCCACCTTCCTTTTCTGAGATCAACTCTTTTGGCTTCCACACATGAGTGAGAACAGGCATGATTTGTCTTTCTTTGCCTGGCTGATTCCATTAACATGATGCCCTGCAATTCCATTCATCTCCCTGAAAATTATAGGAGTTCATTATTTTCAATGCTGAGTAATACTCCATTGAGTGCACATTTTCTTTGTTCATTAAACAATTGGTAGATGCATAGGTTGCTGCCTTGTGGCTGTTAAGAATAATGCTGTGATAAATGTGAGCGTGAAGGTATCTCTTGGGTGATCCCAGTTCATTTCCTTTGAATCTGTACCCAGCTGTGGACTGCTGGATCATCTAGCTTTGGTTGTAGTTTTGAGGAGCCGCCATATTGGTTTCCATGGTGCTGCACTAGTTTGCCTTCCCAACAGTCCATAGAGTTCCCTGTTCTTGGCATCCTCCTTTGGAGGGCTCAGTTACCTTCCAAAGACCATTCTCCTTGGGGCTCAAGTTTTAAAGTGAGTTTTGGATAGTTTCCCTACTATCAACATCTAACATTAGTATGGTACCTCAGTCACAGTTGGCCAAATTTTATGTTGTTATTAAGTCCATAGTTTGTTCAAATTTCCTGGATTTTTCCTGCTGCCCTTCTTCTATTTGAAGGTCCCATGCAGATTACCACGTTGCGTTTAGTTATCCTGACTCCTCTGCTCTTCATGACTGTGGCGGATCTCATATTTTTCTTATTTTTGGTGGATTAACAGGTTTGACGAGTACTGGTCAGGTGTTTTGTAGACTGCCCACCTCTTGGAAGGTCCCTGGTTTCCTCACGATTGTATTGGGGTTGTGAGATCAGGGAGGAAGACTACAAGGGCCAGCTGTTCTTGTTGAGGACTCACACTGTCAGCGTGAGCTGTCCCTGTCAGGCAGTGCTCGTCAGGACTCCCCACCATCGATTGACTTCTCTGTCCCCTTTGCCTACTGTTTTCTCTTAAAAGGAGTCACCCTGTACACCCCTGGCTGAAGGGGAGGATTGATGAGTGTCAATCCTCATTTGATGTGAGGATCGACACTAATCTGACTGTTTTCTTGAAGGGCAAATACACAAATTATTTGAATTCTTCTGTGTGGAGTTTTGTCCAGACATTCATTTGTTCATTCTCCTCAGTCTGGACTTAGGTATTTGTTTCATACTTGGGTTATGACACAATGCTTATTTATCTTATTGCCCAGCGCATCCAGCTCTGGGTCTGGGGGGCCCTTTGGTTGGCTCCTGTGTCTCCTCTGCGTAGCCCCAGCGTGTGTGGTCAGAACTTCCTGGCACTGCAGGACGCCCCAGGCTCCCCTTGCTTACCTTCTGCCCCAGGCCGTGGGCCGGCTGTCTCTCCAAGGAGCCCTCATTTACTTTCTAGAGAATGATATTTAGACCCCAAGATCTGGGTGCTAGGGAGATCGGTGATATTGGGGGTCTTCACTTCTAGACCCTTTTAGTTGACCTCAGCAAGGAGGTGTGTGTTTGTGTCAGTTCCTGTCTAAATGCACACCTAGAAATGCTTCTCCACGCCGTGCTCTGCTCTGTTCTTGGTCTTCTCTCTCTGGACGTGCGGTGTGCGTGCTGTGCCTCTCCGTTGCCCTGCGGTGCTGGGTGTTGTGCCGTCCTCCTCTCTGTAGCTCAGTGGGGAGGGATGTCTCTACTGGTGCATCTCCATGTTCCCAGTCTGTCCTCCCTGCCCGTCTCCTGGGGACCACCTGAGGTGCCCCTGGTTTCTGTTGCAGGGCTTCCTACCTCCAGCACGTCCTCTGATACTCTCTTGGGGTTTCTCTTTCTGTTTCCATTACGCGTCTGTCCATAGATGCTGTCCATGCACCCCGCGGGCTCTTGAGCATATTAATTGTGGTCGTTTTAAATCCTCTGAGAAATAGCTCATGTCTCTGTCGTGTCTGAGTCTGCCTCTGACGCCTGGTTTGCCTCTTCAGACTGTCTTCTTGCCTTTTGTTATGCCCTTACTTTTCTGTTGAAAGCAGGACCTGTGGCATCAGGTAAGAGCCAGGGAGGTGAACCGGCATCTGGTGTGAGGATTGACACTAATCTGACCAGGGCTTGGGTTGTGTTTAACTAACTTCCCTTTACTTGTGGGTCTCAGAAGATCAGATCTTCCCAGAGCTCCTGGTTTTGTCTCCTCTTGACTTCTGGCACCTGATAACTTCCTCAGAGGGTCCTGTCTCATAGTGCCACCACCTCGGTGTCCTGTGTTGGGTCCCTCTGGCTGTGCACGGGGTGGGTAGTGGCGCTTTCTGTTCCAGGTCAGCCGTTTACCAGGCCTGTGTCTCGGGCTGTGACCTGTGGAGGGTTTCCAGGGCCGTGTGGCTCTGTTCCCTGCGCCCTCCGTGGCCTTCCTGGCTGGTCCCTGGAGCGCCCTTCCCTGTTGACCCTGTTCCCTCCTCCCTTTGGGAGACCCCCGGGGAGGGCTGGGGAGGAGGCCTCCCTCCCACCTGGACGTGGCTCTGCTCTGGAGGGGAGGCCTGCGAGGCCGTGTCTAAGCTTCCCTTCACTCTGCTGGAGCCCTGGGGCCTTCTCAGGCCTCACCACGAGAACCTCGTGGGGTTTCCGGAGGCAACCCCGTGGCGTGCAGGGCCCTCCCCGAGGCGCTGGTGCCCCCGTGTCTTGGTCCCACGCTGGTTCACCCTCGGCCTCCACGAGTTCCTACCTCACTCACGGGCTCCTACAGTTGAGGCTCCAGCTGCTTCTCTCCCAGGCGAGCGGGACGCAGTCGGGCTCTCGGGGTGCGCCTGCCTCCATGCCCCTGCGCGGCCTCGACCCCACAACAGTGCTGGTCCGTGGGCCCAAGGGGTCGCTGGTTGCCAGCGCGTCCAGCTTTTCCTTGTGAGCTCAGGAGTCACGAGTTCCAGCTCTTCACACATCGGGGCAGGAACCAAAGCCCCTCCAGTCTCTCGTCAAGCCACACTCCAGACGTCCCCCTGCCCCCTTCCTGCCTCAGTCCCCTGCTTCACACCAAGGAAAGCCAGACGCCCCACAGCGGCCCACCGCCAGCACGCTGGTCCTCTGCCGCCCTGGCCTCCTCTCCGCTCTCCCCTTGCTGGACCCAGGGGTTCCTGCAGCCCTCTGCTCTGCTGCGTCTGCGTCGCACGGTCCCCCGGCTCTCTAGAAATGCTCCTCCCCGGTGTCCTCGTGCCAGTCCACCAGGGCAGGGATTCTGCCTTCACGCACGGACACGGGGCAGAGGTTCTGTCTCCTTCAGTTACTGCATGCCCTCGCCCCGAGCAGCACCGGCATGAGTGGCCGAGGGGCAGGTCTCCGGGGCGGCACCGCTGTGTCATCGCCCGCGGCTGTCACTCACTCACAGACCCAGACTCAAACAGGACGGCTCGGGGCGGAAGGTCCCGTAGCCACCGTGTGACTGTCGCGCCAGGCTCTCCAGTTCACGTTCAGCTGCCGTGGGATGGTTTCATCCAGAAACGGACGCAGGCCACGCATCCCTGTCCCCAGGAAGACTGGAAGTGCCCCCAGCGCGGGGCCACTGTGCATTACTGGTCCCAGCCTCCTGCAGCGCCCCCGGGTGCAGGCCGTGATGACGACTCTAGGCACCCACTGAGTTCCATGGGGAGCTGGAGATGGGGCCTGGTTTTGGAGAAATGGGGTCTGAGGTGGTGGTTGGCCGTCGTCTCCTTGCTGTACAGAGAAGGTGACTCACGTCCCAGGGCGGCAGTGCGTGGGGGCGCCCAGAGTCCCTCTGCTGGCTCTGCACGCTGGTTCCGGTCTCCTTGGCCTCTCGCGAGTCTCTGGGGCTGCTGCCTGCCGTCTGCTCGCGGTGGGGCTGGCTCAGGGCTCCGCGCTCTGCCCTGTGCACTGCAGGCCCGAGGACGCCGCCCACCAGCGGCCTGCTGCGCGTCCCTCTGGAGAGCTGAGGGAAGACCACCGCCTGCTCCACTGTGGGTCTCCTTCATGGTGACAAGCTGGTGTCACCTACTGGCCTGCTCACTGCACGCTGCCGTGCTATGGCCACACGCCAGGGAGGGCCCGCTCGGCCCCCACGCCCTCACTCAGGACTCACAGCCGCCTGGCCAGTGCTGACGTCCACCCTCTTCCTCCACGCCCCGCCCCCGTAACCTGCTCCTCCTCTGCCCCCACAAGAGAAGCCCCCACAGGCCCAGGGTCACTCTCTGTCCCTGAGTCTCCAGGTGGAGATGAGACCTCTTGGTAGGTGGCAGCACTTCTGGGGGAGGGCAGAGCCGTCGGCATTTGTGGGTGCTCTGGTGAGCGTCACGGGACAGGAGGGGGCCCAGCAGGGTAGCCTGCTGCTCTGCTCACCACAGGCCCGAGGAGGCCGTCCACCAGCGGCCTGCTGCGCGTCCCTCTGCCCCGGCCACCTCTCCTTCTCCCCGCCACTCTTGGTCCTCACCAGGGCAACCCTCACCCGTTTCCTTTCTCCCTCCTGGGTCTTTTCTCCCTTCCTGCCTTCCTCCCCACCGTAGGCGAGTCCTGTCCTTCCTCCTGGATACTCTTGCTGATCGAGTCTGGCATTTCACTAGAGTGTGGTGCTTGCTACCTACACGGTGGCCTTGGTGCCTCTCGGGCTGAGAAGAACTCTCTGCTGCTGGTTTTCCAGGGATTTTTGTGTGGGTGTCGACTTTATTCAACATCCTTCCTGCTTCGACTGAGCACCATATGGTTTTCTTTTATGCCTTTTCAGTTTTGTGAATCACATTAACTTTCTTTTTTAAAAAAACCTAAGCCATTATGAGATGAACCAGATTGGATCATGATGTGTTTTGATACATTTATAGGTTCATTTTGTAAATATTTTATTGAGGATTTTTGTACTTATGGATGGCAACAACTATATTTTCAGCTTTCATAATATTATTCTCTGATTTCAGCTTTAAAGCTAGCTCCCAACATAAACTATGGAGTTTTTCTACGATGCACATTGTAAAGCTCTGTCGTTTTCTCTCGATAGCTTTAGCTGACTTCTGATTGGTGCTGGGGCTCTTCACTGTCATTCATTCCTAAATATTTTCTAATTTTTACTATCATTCGTTCTTAACTAATTCATTGTTACTTTGTTGTTGTTATTACATCCAGATGCAAAGGTTTGTGGTTGTATTTTGCTATTGTATCATAGCAACTTTTTGTTATTAACTTTTCATTGCAAAGCCGTGGGCATAGTAGTAATTTTCACCATTGTGAAGATTTCCTTGGTGGTTTGACAAGTCATCGATTCTCATGAATGTACATTTGCTTGACAACTATGTTCTTTTTTTAGTTGGTCATAAAGTTATAGTGTACGTCCCTCTTAGATGAAGCTTGTCAAGTATGTTGTGTGCCCATGTGCTGGCGCTCTGTGTGGTGACCATGTCCTCACACAGGCGTGGTGGACCATTGTTGATGTGTGGATCTCCACAGCCTTTCCGCAGCTGCAGGGAGACTGCACCTGAGGTACACACAGATCGACTATTTTATCTTCTTAGTGAGTACCCTCTTTTGTCATGATGTCCTGTGGTTTATCATTTTTGAGTAAAACTCTATTTTGTCTGACATTAATACAGTTAAGCCAGCCTTCCTGTGGCTAGAATTTACCTGACACTTTTTGTTTTGGTCAGCTTTTTTTGCCACTGTGACCAAAAGGCCTGGCAAGAAGAATTAGAGGAGGCAAAGTTTCTTTGGGGACTCACGGTTCAGAGGTCTCAGTCCACAGCCGGCCGGCTCCATTCCTCGGGACCCAAGGTGAAGCAGAACATCACGGCAGAAGGATGTGGTGAGGAGAGCCGTTCAGCAAAGGGCCATCAGAAAGCAGAGGGAGTTCTCGACAAGGACAGAATATGTGCCAACGGCACTCCAACCACCCACCTTCTCCAGCCACACCCCACCCGCCTACAGTGACCGCCCAGTTGATCCATTCAAGTGGATTAATGCACATGTGAGCTTTGTGGGACACCTCATATCTTAAACCTTAACACTTTTTAGTTTTTGTTCTTTTACCTAAAACTTTCTAGGTCATTTTGGTGTTTCTTATAAAAAATTCTGGCAAGATTTTTCTTTTCTTTTTTTCTTTTTGCTACCAGGGATTGAACTCAGGAGCACTTGACCACTGAGCTACATCCCCAGCCCTATTTTGTATTTTATTTGGAGACAGGGTCTCACTGAGTTGCCTGCTTAGCACTTTGACATTGCTGAGGCTGGCTTTGAACTCACAATCCTCCTGCCTTAGCCCCCCAAGCTGCTGGGATTACAGGTATGCACCATTGCGCCTGGCTAAGATTTTTCTTTTTAATGCACACTGAGTCTCTGTGTTTTGGTTGGCAGATTCTATCCATTTACATTTGCTATGATTACTGGATGTTTGAACTGTTTCCTACCCTGGTATCTGGATTTTACCTATAATGTTTTCCTCCACCCTTTCCTTCTTTCCTTCTGATGAATGAAATGAGCTTTCTTTGAATCATTTTTCCCTCCAGTGCCTTGGAAGTTGAATGTTGTATTCCCGGTCCTTTAGTGCATGAGTGGCCACGGGTGATGCCCAGAGCACCTAGAAGCTGTGAGAGATGCACACTCTTGGGCGCGGTCCCTGCTGAACCAGGACCTCTGCAGGTGGGAGGCGGAGTCTCCGTGTGCAGGTTCTCCATTGATTCTGACGTGAAGGAAACTTTGGAATCTTCAGTTCGTTGGTGGTTACTCTCACATTATTAATAAATACACTCAACTAGCATTCAAAATGAAAACCTCTCCCTTTCAGACAATGCAAGAACTGTAGGCTTTAACTCTGATTCTCCCTTCCCATCTTGAGTATTTATAATAGTTCATTTCATGTTCAAGTGAATCGTTCCTCACACAGATATTCTAACATTGTAATAGCATCGTTTCTCACCATCATTCTTGTATATAATTTCCTCCTTCAGGAACAAATTTCTTACTTACTCTAGTGTACTCTTCAACTGTCCTTTCTGCAAAGTTCTGTGGGTGATTTTATTTTTTATTTATTTTTTTATTTTTTTGTCTAAGAGATCTGTGTTTCCACCTCTTACTTGAGCAACACTGCAGTTATATACAAACTACTAACACAACAGACATTTTTTCTTAACACTTTGGAAACATTGTGACATTGTCTTCCAGCATGTATTCTTGCCAATAAGAAGTCAGCCATCCATCCATAGCTCTTTGGTAGCTTATCTGTTAAGAAAGGTGATTTTCTCTTTGGCTTTGATCTTACATGTTCTCATTATTATGTGAACGAGGTGATTCTTCGTGTGTGCGGTACAGGACCTGATGTGACCCTGCATCCTGAATTCTGGATACTTCTGGACCGTCACTCCACGGGATATCTCCTGCTTCTCTCTTTACTTTGGGGACTCCCATTGCATGTATGGTGTCCTCTTCTGTCACAGTGCCTCTGGCCCCTCTGTTCTGTGTTCTGGGTGGTTCTGACTGTCTAGCGGGTGCTGGGTGATAGGTTCTGAGCACAGAGTGCTTGCTGAGGTAGGCTCTCTCTGACCAGTCATGGCCACCACCTGGATGATTCATTAGGGTTATGATAAAATTCTAGGTCACGTTTTCAGCCACTGTTTAAGAATAGGTCATCATTTAAATCCGATATCCCAACATGTGATCATCGTATTTTCTATTATTGATTTGTAAAAGTGACAGTCCCTCCCCGTTAAAAGAGGGACCCAGGTCTGAGATGTCACTGACTTCCCCTATACGCCCTTCTTGAGCCTTCTCCTACTTCCCATGTGGCCCCCATGGCCCCCCGCCCCATTTCTGACGGTTCCCCCCAGTTCCTCCATTGGCGGCGTTCAGGCCCTCGGCTGTCTCCCCGCTAAGCCCCTAGGTGTCCCCTGGGCCTCCCCAGGCCTCCGGGCCCAGACTCCTCTTTGTCCTTCACTTCTGGACTCGAGGTCCCTGTGGCCGCACCGTTTCTGGGAGTCCTTTCAGCCTCTCACGCCACTTCAGGTTCAGGTGTTGGCGACCAGATCGGTGTGACGGTCACTGACGTGCACCTCTTCCTGAGGAGGAGGGCTGCGGTGTCTGACAGCCGGTGCAGGGCCCTGGAGTTGCAGGACCAGCACGCGGGGCGTGGCCTGCGGGGTGTGGGGCTTCAGGGACCAGGACAGAAGGTGGCACCTGGGCTGAGAGGGTCACTGCTCTTTCTCCAACTGGGGCTGTGCTTGAGCAGCTTCCAAGACAGTGCCCAAGCAGGGGCAAGGCCAGTGGCTGGCCCGCTCTGTCCCTGGGATGGGACAGTCCCCAGAGAGGACGGCCTGTGCCTTCCTGTGGAACGTATCAACCAGCAAGGGTTGGAGTCACCTTTCCTTGGTGTCACGTCTTCAAGATGGCCTGAGGGTACAGAGATTGGCTGCACTATTTATAGCAGATGTGTAACAGCACGTCCATGCTCAACTGGAAAGGTAGTGCCAAAACAGGTCATGTGAAGTGACAGTATTTATGGTGGCTTGCTTTCTTTGGGAAATAGCCTAATTATTCTGTGTGACTTTCTTTCCTCTTTCCTGGTGTTTTCAGTGGAGAGAATACAAATGATCTGGCTTTCTCCATACTCCTGTCCGGCGGCTTGTCAGCTTGCCGCGCAGCGTGAGCACGCTGAGTCAGGGTCGTGGAGGTGGGGCACGGGGCGAGGTCAGGACGGGCCCAGACCCTCCTGGAGCTGTGCCGGTGGGCTCTGACCCAGGAAGCCGACATGGGGTTCGGCAGGGGCAGGAGATGCAGGGCGCTGGGAGCGTGGACAGGCTGCCCAGAGGCGGCCTCAGCCTCCGCTTCAGTGCCGGCCCCCGCCGTTCCATTTCAGTCCTCGTTTTGCCCCATTTTGTCTCCATTTGCCCATTTCCCCCAGTCTCTTCCATAGACCCCTTTTATGCAGGCCACACAGGAAGGCGCACCGCCAGCAGGTGACAGGGCATGCTCACTGCAGGTCGACATCTGTGACCGTGACTCGCCACGCCGGATCGAGTGCTTCTGGCCCCGACTCGGCATGACGCGCTGGTGCTGGCCCTGGCTGCACTCAGCACATAACGGCCCAGTGGGCATCTTGGCGAGGGGGCGTGACTGCAGCCATTCTGGGCTGCGCCAGGGGGCGCAGATTCGTGGCAGCCCACCCGGGGTTTCTGTGTCAAGGTCTGCAGCGCCGTGTTAACCCCAGCGCGTGGCCACGCCAGGGGGAAGGGTGGGCGAGGCCACTGGTATGACCCGACCCTAAACATGGCGCGGAGCACAGAGCCTCTTCACGTGCGTGCCGTGGCGAGCGGGCTGAGGCTCCTCTTGCATGCAGACGGCTCTCTTGACGCTGCTGCTGCTTCGTTCTCCTGCCCGCCTTCTCCCTGGGAGAGGACAGACTGTGAAGGAAGACGTGGAGGTGAGTCTTTGTGAGCTGGACCTGCCTCAACACACGTTAGAATAAAGGTGGGAGCCCCTAACCTGGGAGCCGAGAGCTCAGCAAGCTTCCCTCCCAGTGCCTGTCACCAGACTTGCTAGTGACATTGTCATGTTGATGGCATTTATCCTGAAAGGCTCTTTGGGGCCAGGCCTGGCTCCTCACCACTGTGGCTGGGAAGAACAGGTCCCTGGTGCTGGCTGTGACCATGGCTGCCGTGCCTGTGCCCGTGGCCCTGCTCTGTGCTGGGGCGTGGACAGGAGGCCTTCCCTCGGCGCTGCGTGGCAGGGGTGCCTCCTGCAGCTCTGGTTCAGAGAGCTGCACTTCAGGGAGGGAGTTTGGTGATGGCTTTTGGTTTCAGGTCGGCCAGCAACTTCCTGTGTGACCTGCACGATCCACTAACCTCTCTGGCGTCCTTCTCTGAAAGTCATGAGGGTCTGGGCTTGGCGTGGGCGGAGGGGCCGTCACCCCCATTTCAACACGGACGTCAGGAGAGGAGCCGGAGCTGTGATCCAGCCCCGGTGGGGTGCGCTCCAGCCGTGCCCTGGGCACTGGAGGTGAGCTCCCCGCCCCAGCACGGGCGCTTCCTCCTGTGCACGTCAAGAGGGGCCACTCGGTGCCATGTGGTCAGGACACGGCGTCTTCAGTGGTGGAGGAGAGCAGAGTCTACATTCTTAGCCCAAGTGGAAGATCTTAGGAGCCTGCGTTTCATCCTTAAGTTTTCTTGCGAAAGACGAGGCACAGCGAAGGGCACAGAGCACGCCTCCTGGGCCTGCTGCAGTCAGAGCAGGAGTGCCGGTGCTTGGAGCCTCAGCCGTCCGATTGTGAGTCTTGCTTGTGCGTAGACACAAGTTGCTGTGCTAAGCAAAAACTAATCGTAATCGACTCACTTAATCACAGTGCAGCCGAGTTGGACTTGTGAGAGCCTTAAACTTGCAGATGAGGCTCCCCCGGGCCGCCGGGCTGATTGCAGAGCTGCGCCTGACCTACTTACAGCGCTTCCAGAGGCGGCCGCGAGCCTCCCAGGACACACAGTGCGCGGAGAGCCGCAGCGCTGCGCTCCGTGCCCTGCTCTCTCGGGCCCTGGGGGCCAGGCCTCCCTGGAGGTCCCCTTGCTGGTGCTTGCGGCTTCCACCTCCTGAGCCTCAAGGTTGGCACTTGATAACCACACCAGGAATTCTTGGCAGCGGGTGGTGGGCAGGAGGGTTCCGATCCGGAGGCATCTTCTCTGGTGGAGGGCAGTTGGGCACAAATGAGCAAGGAGCGTGGCCGCCTCTCGGGACCCGTGCTCTTAGGCCAGACGGGATGTGTGTGCGTGTCTCCTGAGGGCCTTTGGCGTCCCGCGTCTGGTCGGGTTAATGGTGGGGAGGAAGGGAGGTGACCCAGCTTTCAAAGGGAACCCTCTTTTCCCAGGAGGAGCCAGGCCTGGAGCTGAGTCTGGCTTAGAACTCTGGGTCCCTCCGTCTGCGCTGGCACCTGGAGGCTGGCACAGCTGCGGTGGGGAGAGCATTGCACATGGTCCTAAGAGGTGGACCTGGAGCTGGTGGGTGGAGGTGCTGCTGGCTCGGCTGTCAGACTCCCAAGGCACAGGGCCGCCGAGCCCCGTCCACCTGGGGCCAGGAGGACTCGGCCGGGCCTCGCTGGCGTGGAGGTGGCCTCCCTGAGCAGACCCAGATGCCATGGCGATCAGCCCTCTGCCGTGAAGCAGACAGCCGAGGCGGAGGCGGTCACTGGCAAGAGCCAGGCGTCCGGCTCCCTTTCTCAGAGTCCATCCGCCATGCCGTCCCCAAGCCCATCTGTGCGGCTCCTCCTCCCCACAGCTGGCCTGTCCTCTCGTGTTCTGTCCCTTCCCCTCCCGCTCTCCTCTCTCCACCTGCAGTTCTGCAGCTGTCACTCACGCTCATTGCCAGCTCATGGCCGGTGTCCCCGGTGGGCACGCCGAGGTCCAGGCCCTCTACAAGCCAGCTGTCTGCCTCCGGGGGTTGTGCGTGTGGGCGGGGCCTCTCGGAGACCTCGCGTCCTGGTTTGCGGCCAGCAGCCTAGCCTAGGCGTTTATTCCCACCTTGATGTTCATCCAGAACCAGGTGTGTGGGAGCCACGGGAAGCGCGAGACGAGACTGCGAGGGAGGCTCTGCAGAGGATTCCTGCCACCCGCTTTTGCCCCTTTTCACTTTCACGCAGCCAGCCAGCGCTACCCCCTGTGGCTCTGGGCCCTCAGTGCTGGCTCTGGGCCCTCAGTGCTGGCTCTGGGCCCACGGTGCTGGCTCTGGGCCCACGGTGCTGGCTCTGGGCCGGGGGCTGAGTGCCCCCAGCTCTCTGGGCCCAGCCCAGCTCCAGTTTCCGCCCTGGCTTCCTGATGTGCTGTGTGGTGCTTCTCGAGTGAGATCTGATTTCTTTCTTCCCTTTGCTCCACGGCCTTGGTGGAGAACAGATCCCATCGTCTTGAAAGCCAGCCAGTGTGGGGACAGCCCTCCCGTCGTCCTCGGCGGCCATCGTGGCGGCAGCCTGTCCGTGGGTCCTTCTGCAGTAGCCTGCAGCACACGGACTCGCTGCACCGAGGGCCAGCAGCAGAGCTGGACACCGTGGTTCCTCGGTCACTGACACTAAGCCTAAGTGGCAGCCGGGCGGCTGACCGGTCCTCCCGTGGACAGGCAGCGCCTGCGTCTCCAGCCAACACCGCGGGGCACGCCCCCCGTCCACCTCCTCCTCAGCCCCCAGGTCCCCTCTCCCTGCCCTCCCGGAGCTCACTCTGCCGTGGGCCTTCTGCCTCCGGTGAGCAGCTCCGCGCCCAGGCCCGGCTTCCTGAGTGTTCCGTGACTGTCACTTTAACGACATGGAGCTGTTTTCTTCAGCAAGAGCAGCTGAGCAGATGAAATGAAATTGATATTTTCGAAAGCCTCAACAATGTCGGGGACACTAGGTTTTGCATGAATCTCCCTGTAAAAGATCCCATATGAGGGGAGCTTCCAAGCTGTGACTGGCGGAAGCCACACCACAGCCACAGCTTGAGGGACCAGGTCTGGTGAGGCGGACCTGCAGGCTTCCTTCTGGTCTTCCTGTTGCTTCTTTCAAATATCCTTAAGTAGCTGTGTTGCCTACAGGACAAAGGACGGTAAGACCAACCACAGTTTCAGTGCCCCTTCCTGACGGTGATGCGTGTCCTCTAGATGACCTTGACGCGGTTGCCCGGGCATGGGCCTGCCTGATGCCTGTCTCCTGCTTCCAGCTCGGGGACCTGCTGCACAAGATGCAGTTGGTGCTGACCTACGTGGCGCCCTGATGCGTGTCCTCTAAGTGACCTTGACGCGGTTGCCCGGGCGTGGGCCTGCCTGATGCCTGTCTCCTTCTGCTTCCAGCTCGGGGACCTGCTGCACAAGATCCAGTTCGTGCTGACCTACGTGGCGCCCTGGCAGATGGCGTGGGGCTCCTCCTTCCACGTGTTCGCGCAGCTCTTCGCCATCCCTCGTATCCTTTCTGCTCTGTTCTCGCCCCAAGCTGAGGTCCCTGTTCTACAGGGCGAGCTTTCACTGAACCCTGGCAAGAAGCCGACCTTGGAGCCTCTGTGGTTGCGTCTTAATGGGCCACGAGGAGGCACTTGGGATCCCCTTCAGGCCACTTAGCTTTCAAAGGCGTGCTGCGACTCTGAACTCTCGCTGCTCCTCTGTGCCTGTTCAGAAGTCGCTTTTATTTCTTCTGATCCTCCCATTTCCCATGCCCAGCTCTGCATTTAGAGATCCTTCCTGTCTCTTAAATGGAAATTAACTGCTTGAATTATTGGTCTGACTTGTGGAGACAGTGCAAACAGATCACAGTCATTAGACTGTGGACACGGTGATGCGTGCATCATGCTAGTATGTGTTACGTTTATTATGTTATGATATAATACTCTTACACATTACACTGAATTAGCTGCACACAGAATTAACCATATATTTTTGAATACTGAAAAAGTATTTTGAGTACTGAAAAATTACAGTTTTGCTGGTAGTGCTGTTAGACAAGAAGGCTTGCTGTCTTTGTATATTTTCATGTTTCCACAATGATGATTTGTTTCTATCCACTTCAAAACAAACTTGAGATGCCCCTTCTAAAGATCACTTCCACACAGCTAAATTTCATGCTCATGTGTGTGCTTGTGTGGAGAGACAGAGAGAAAGAAACTGACAAAAAGTACTCGTGAAGACAGAGATTAATTAAAAAATTCCTGACTCAGGCCTGAAATTGTCCCTGAGAGAGCTCAGCCCACTGATTGGTACTCTGCAAACCCGTGCCTCCAAGACGTGGGCCAGACCCAGGTCCGAATCAGGATCCTGGAGGAGCACAACAAATCACACTGCTTCAAAACAGGGTTCCTCAGTCTTTTCCCACTATTAGGAAACGCGCGTGCGCGTGCGCACACACACACGCCCCCCGCCCCGGGTTGTTCTCACACCCGGTGGAGAGCGAGCCCCTCAGCTCTCACCCCGCCGCCCTCCCCGGGTGCTGTCAGCAGGTTGTAGCGCCTGCCTGCAGCTCCTTCCTCGCGAAATCCGCAGAAGCCTCATTAGGACAACTCACGAGGAATCTCTGGGATGGAACTGGGTGTTCAGGGATAGAAAGAGCTTGGCATCATCATTCCGCGGCAACAGCCTGGGGTTATAAATGCTCTCCTCCGAGGTTATTTGTTTTAAAAAAAAGTTAAGCAGATCAAGAGCAGGTTCACAGCGCAGCCTGTGCTGCGTCTCCGTTCTTAGACGTGCGTCGCTATGTTGCTATTTCTTTTTTTTTTTTTTTAGGTATCAGGGATTGAACTCAGGGGCACTCCACCACTGGGCCACATTCCTCAGCCCTTTTTTGTATTTTATTTAGAAACAGGGTCTCACTGAGTTGCTAGCAACTCAATGTTGATGAGGCTGGCTTTGAACTCGTGATCCTCCTGCCTCAGCCTCCCAAATGCTGGGATTACAGGCGTGCGCCGCTGCGCCCGGCTCTGCGTTGCTATTTCTGAGGTGTCTGAGGCCGTCTAGCAGGGGCTGTGAGCTTGGCCCGCCCTGCTGCCCTGGACTGCAGGCCTTTTCTACAGTGGCAGGCGCTTAAATTTCCTCAACAGGACCCTTCGGAAAAAGATGGGAAGGCGACAGCTGGGGAGTTTTTATTTATTTCCGATGTGTGTCTAAGGTCTCTTATCCAGAATTTCAAGCATGAGTAGCTAATGGAAATCATCGCTGCCCTGCAGCTCTGCGGTGGGGGGTTGCAGTAGGGTTTCAAGGCTTGAGTGCTACCAGTGTGCGCAGGGTTGCCAGGGCTGAGAGGAGGCGGCTGGAGCGCATGGCTTTCCATCACTGCCCTGGACACATGGCGTCCATGGTACAAGCCCACGTCCTGGGCACTCGAGGGCTCCCGCAGCCGCGCTGGCCTGGACCTCAGCCTGCGCACAGCGTGCTCAGGCCAGTGCTTCCTGGTGTGCAGGTGCTTTCTCTAAAGACACCGAGTCACTGGAGATATGGGCTGTCCTGGGCGTCGGCCTTTCTGCTGTAGAACGTCCCGTCCAGCCCCACGCCTCCTTCCTGGCCTCCTTCCTGCCTGGCCTGTGAGTGATGCCTGCTTCCTCCCTTTGGCTAAGACAGGGGCCTCCACAGGGACCACTGCTCTGGTGCTGTGGCACCCAGGGATGCCCCTGCCCTGTCCCCACACACCTCCCACCTCTTCTCAGTCATGCGGCAGACACCTGCCACCTGGAGCCCAATAGCACCCTGCTCGGAATGTATGAGACAACTAGCTGAGAATCTGGGTGCGTTCGCCCTCCAGACAAAGCCGCCAGGCTCCTAGACATCCGCCCTGGATCCTGACTGATCTTGAAATGTTAATTATTTTATCACTCTATTAAGAAACTGTGGTCCCATCCTGGCTTTCAGAATGGAATAGTTCACTCTGTTTTGGAATTGAATTAGCTCTCAGGCCACGGGCCCGGTGGGGAGGTTGCTTTTCCAGCTCCAGCATGCCTCCCGTCCCTCTGCTGTGGCTGAGCCCAGACCTTCAGGGAAGGATGAGATTGCTCAGCCTGCAACACCCATGGACACTGCCCAAGCCATTGTCCTCTGGTGGCTAGACAGACTCCCCCATTACCTCTCGTTGCCCCTCCACATGCAGTGACAGGAGGAAGGTTGCCTTCAGTGACTTTTTCTTTTATCTTTTAATTGTTGGTGTTGATGTTTTCATTTTAAATGTGCTTTTAAAGAAGTCCCGTCTGTGCCAGAGGGCAAGCGCTTGGCCCTCTCTGTTGGAAGGAACTGAAGAGGGCTTCAGGTGGCCTTGCTCCTAGGGACCCTCTCGCATCCCTCACCAGGGCCGGGCACGGTCTTTCCTGTTTGCTTCCTGTCAGCTGTGTGTTCCCAAGGGTCCCTCCCCAGGGAGCATCCCTGCAAGAGGCCATGTGGTCACTCCTGCCCTACGCCCTCTCGTGTCCTCCCCACACTCGACTCTGTTGGCTACTAGTAGTTTCTCACGTAGCTTCTGGGACTGCGTGAAGTAATCCTTGGGGAGATTTCAGAATCACAGAGAAGGGCAGTGCCCGCCCCTCCAGCACTTGGCCCTGCCTGGACCTGTGAGCCCTGGGCACTCTTCGTCCCCTGGCGGCTTCCCGCCCTTCCCGTCAGCTCTCCAGGGACACCACCACACACCTGGCTCTGACGTCCCTTCAGCACCTAGACTCGGATGTCTCCATGCCCTCCCCTTTTCCTTGGTGACAAGGGACACCAAGTGGGGTGCCTCTTGTCACCCATCACTTTCCTCTTTGGCTGAAGGCTGAAAATACTTCCACCCCAAGACACGGACATTTCTGGCCTGTGGTAGCATGCTGCTCAGTGGTTCTCCATTTGACCGTAGCTCAAATAAAGGGCTTGGCACTGTCGGGCGATGGAGGCTCCTGACGCCTCGCGGCTCCACCTGGACCAGGTGCCCGGGCGGAGCGCAGGAATGCTTCAGCAGAGAATGAGAGGGCTAAGGGGAGGAGGGGGGAAAGTCACTCTTAGAGCCAAAAATCTGACCTTAATCTGCAACGACGCCTGGGAAAGGGGGTGTGGACAGCGGAGGCCGCCCCACAGCCAAGGCCTGCCCGTAAGTGAGAGGCCCGTGGGGCAGGGCTGCTGCCTCCCCAACCCCGTCACACACCCCAGGCCCGGCCACCGACGATCCCGACAATGAGTGCCCTCCTGTCTGGGCCGGGCATTCCCTGTTGCTCCCGCCAGAACTTTCTGAAACTGGCTGAAGAGATGCGGTGCCCGTGTGCGCAGCCGTGAAAGAGAAGCCGCAGTGCCCACCCTGCAGCAGGTCAGCCCGGTCTGGAGTGGGCAGCGGGCCTCGCTGCAGGCCAGGGGGGACGGGCATCGCGAGGGCCGGGCAGTCTGGCCCTCTGTCCCTGGTACGCAGAGCCTTGCTCTTGCAGCCCAGGCTGACCACACCCCCACCATGCCGCCTTCTGGGGCCCCACTTCCAGACACCCACAGGGCTTGAGCTGAAGGCTCAGCCACACCTTGTTCCACGCTGCTGCCTCGGGGTGCGAGCCAACGCCCGCCAGTGAGAGGCCCGTGGGAGAGGGCTGGGAGGCAGGTGGCCTGGAGGCTGGGACTCCACATGCACCTGTGTTTACCTGTGAGCCAGACCTGCATGAGCCACCTGGTTCAGCCTACGCGACACTCGTGTGTGTATATGTGTGTGTGTGTGTGTGTGTGTGTGTGTGTGCAGGCGCGCGTTTCCTAATAGTGGGAAAAGACTGAGGAACGGCGTTGCCTCCCAAACAATGCCATCTGCTTATTTTTTTCAAGTGTCATTTCATCTCACTCATGTACAAAGCCACTCAGTGCTCTGGCGAATGTGCCGGTGGCTGCGTGCAGCTCAGGACCTCTCAGTGTAAGCGGCGGCTCTTGTTGGTCCTCGGTGTCCGGAGCCCGCGTCAGCCTGGGAGGCGCTGGTGTGCGGGGAGGAGGGAGGCTGGGGCTGCTGAACGCTTCCTATCTCCAGGTCTGTGCCTGGAGAGACCAAGTGCCCATCCTCTGTCTTTAGTGAGGAAATGGCTCTGATTAAAGCCAGTCCAAATCTGGACAGACGCTCACAGCCCCGCACTGGACGCTCCGCCTTAACTGCAGCCCCAGACTCGGCCATGCTGCTCGCGCAGGCGGCCGCCACCTCCGTCTTCTCCACCCCGCTGAGCCCGTTCCTGGGGAGCGTCATCTTCATCACCTCCTACGTCAGGCCGGTGAAGTTCTGGGAGAAAAACTACAAGTAAGACCTAAAATCTGTGCTGGCCGCTGTGTCCCGGGGCACCCGGAGTCCCCGTCCCTTCCCGAGGCAGCTCCAGCCTCGGGCTGCGTCCTCTGCGGGGTGGGCAGGGCCTGGCCATGCTCCCTGGCCACGCCCCGTTCCTTGGCTGGGCTCTGGGGCCCTGGCAGGAACAGGACGGACTGGGGACTAGTGAGTGATGCCAGCCCAGGTCTCCGCAGCTGTGAAGGAAGGGGGGCGGCCGCGGCCAGGTCTCAGCAGGTGACCGAGGAAGGGTTGGGCAGGTCTCCTCCTTCCATGCACCGAGGTCGGCCCGAGGGTGCGGTGCTTCCCTCCTGTGGTGGCCTTTCTGTGAGCACCTGGCACAACGCTGGGCCACCTGGTGTCACCACGGCTCTGTGAGATGCGGCTGTGGAGCACCTGCCTCCACCGTTCCTCCTGGGACTGGCCGCGACTCCCTCGGGCCGCGGTGACGGCGTGGGGCCTGCTTCTGCTGCCTGTGTGCTGGTGCTGGTGTTTTAGGGTGTTGCCCACCCCCTCCCCCAGCCTGGGTGTCGCTCCAGGGAGTGGCGGGAGACAGGGGTAGCGATTCGCCGAGTGACTCGAGGGCTCTGTGGCTGTGCAGGGTACCTGGGATCCGCGGAGGGGGAGAGCTGTGAACCAGGCCGTCTCTGGCCAGGAGGCAGGACGGTCTTGGCCCCTCAGCTGTGCTCGGTGCCTGCGCCCGCCCTCCATGGTGTGCTCACACCTCTGGCCCTTGACAGTGTGTCTCGGGGCCACCGAGGAGCAGGAGACCACGGCTCCCGCTTGTAGTGGGAGACAGTTTACCCGAACATACAACATGCGCCCTCCTGGTGCAGGCAGGGTGGTGTGATGGCTACAGCAGCCCCGGGCTCCACGCTGCCTGGGTTCAAACCTCCCCTCTGTCTCTTACCACTGAGACCTCCAGCTTCTCTTCCCTCAACCCTAAAACCGGGCGAAATAATAGGATCCACTTATAAGGAGAAAATGCCCAGCATACCTAAGACCTAGGACAGGCCTGCACACAGTAGGCGCCTTGGGCATCTGAGGCAGGGTGATGCTCTGCAGAGGGGCCCCATCCCTGGGTGCGCTGCAGGAACAGGTGTCTCCCATGATCACAGGAGAGGTCCCTGTGCGGAGGTGGGTGGCGGGGTCCCTCAGGGTCCCTGCGCCTTCTGCTTGGTTCCTCACCCTCGCTTCACAGTTCAGCCCCCAGGGCGATGGCTCATGCTGTGGCTTAGTGCACGGCCCTGCTGTGCAGGTGGCAGGAGGGACTGGTTCTGCCGCACCTGACAGGTTGGCAACGCGTTACCGGGGGTGTCGCCCCGGGGGGGAGGACTGCAGGTCTGCGGAGTCAGGTGAGACGCCTCCTCCTTCTGGGTCCCTCTGGCCGGGGCAGGGGCAGGGGGGCAAGAGGAAGGGGACACTCAGTCTAGAGGGACCAGCCAGCCGACTCCTGCGGCCCCTCTGCCTGGACCTCGGCAGGTGGACTCCAGGCCAGCAGAGCCGTGGGCAGCAGCACAGGACGCCGAGGGAAGTCTCCTCGGGATCCCGGCGGGTGTCCCGGGAAGCTTGAAAGTCGTCACGCTCTCACTGGCTCTGACTGAAGGACAAGTGACCACTGACCTCAGTGCCCAAAACAACACACCTTGTCACATCTCCTGCTTCTGTGGGCCAGGGGTTTGGGAAGGGCTCAGCCGCATCGTGGTAACACGGGTGTTGCCGCCTGAAGCGATGGCCGCTTGGAGCAACGAAGCCGCGGGAAGAAGTTCAGAGGCGAACTGGAGACAAACAGCCTTTTTATTCTGATAACTTTTCTCTCTGGCTCTAACAATGACTAACACGCACCACACACCACCAAAATGACGCTGACCCGATCAGCAATCTTGGCCAAGTCACTCGAAATCCCGGGCCAAGTCCCATGAGACTACGGAAGGCGACAGTGCCCAAATCTCCATGGCCCATAGTCAACCACAATTTAAGCCATCTCCCCAAACAGGGCTCCTACACACGGGTCTCTTGTGCCGTTGCAGTCACCAGGCGAGGAGGTAGGTGGGACTGGAGGAGCAGAGGCCCGTCTCTCCAGGTGATTTCCAGGTGTGGTGACAGTCTGGGCTCCAGCATGCGGCAAGGGGCCCAGCACAGCTGTCCTCTGGAGCAAGGTGGAAGGCACTTCTGACTGTCCTCACTCTGTTGTCTACGAGCACGTCACAGACCCACCAGGTTCCGGGGGTCAGGACTCTACCAGCTGTTGATGGACAAGCGGTCAGGTCCAAGAAGGACTGTAGGACGAGGAATCATCTTTGGAAAGTAAATCTGTATCATGGTGAATTCTTTCCAGAATTGGTGTGGACTGTGCGCACCTTCAGTTCTGGGCTGGTTCATTTCTTATCTCTGTCTCTGGGGGGCCCTGCACATAGTAGGTGTTCTGTAAAGACTTCTTAAATGAATTAAATCCTATAACATATGTCAGAGGGGAAGAAAATCTCAGTTTGGTTCTGCGCTGCCGGAGCTGGAAAGCTCAGCACTAAACCAGTCTGCTCATGATGGCTGGGGTCTGCACGTCCGCACGGTGCACCCCGCCTGGCGCCCCCACCTAGACCCCAGGCAGACCAGCCAGCGCACCGCAGTGGCGCAGTTCTTACATCTCCTGTCAGGGATCTGAGAAGCTGCAGCAACACGTTCTGATGTTGTGACTTGTCACGCTTCTCTTTGTAAATGAACGTTCACTAAATAACCAAACTGTCATCAACCTGAGACAAACGTCTAGGCCAGAGGACAACCCATACGCCCCGTCATCTCAGCAGACTCCTTTGTCCTGTGGGGGTCTGTGCCCAGCCCTCTCCAGAATGGAGATGCCCCCCAACAGTGGCTTTGCTCCGCTGTGTCAGAGTCCTCTGTAAAACCTGAGATGCGTGCAGACATGCGGCAGCTAGCTCAGAGGGAGCCACGACTCTCTAGGACCACAGCTGGGGACTGGGCCCTGGGACAGCCAGGTGAGTCGGGTGGGAGGAGGCACCAAGTCTTCAACTTTGCAAAAGAAGCAGAAGTGAGTGACAAGGGGACACTAGCAGAGAGAGTCCCAGGTATGCGTATGGCAGCAGAGGCACCTGGGTGGCCAGGGCCGGGTGTGAGGCAGCTGGGGACAGGTCTGCACTTTGCCACGCAGGGCCTGCCTGCAGAGCCCGACCCGCAGTCCACTTCGCCTTCGCCTCCAGGCCACAGCGAGCACGGAACAGACAGGCAAGACTGCAGCCCCGGTGAAGTGACGGAGAGGAAAGCGCGGACCTCGGTGGCCCAGGGCTCCGTCACTCCTGCCCGGCCAGAGTCTCAGGGCCTGGGGCGTGGGAGGCCTGGCCCCTCTGTCCAGTGGGCAGGCAGTGTGGGACACGAGCCTAGTGCTGGTGGCAGCTCTGTCCCCACGAGGTGACGACTGACGTGGAGCCCCAGCAAGCACAGGCAGCGGGCCTGGGACACAGGCAGCCCGTGACCTCAGCCCACATGTGGCAGCTCCGTGACCTCAGCCCACGTGTGACAGCTCCATGACCTCAGCCCACGTGTGACCAGCCGGCCCACCACCCCTGTCAGCAGAGGAGCCGACCACGTCATCTTGGGCTTGCCTTTTTGAGCTGAGTTTTCTGTCACTTGAAGTTGCAAGCAGGTGACCTCTCTCACGGAAGGGACCCTCCCCCACCCCTCGACTTCATGGAGTGACAGCAGCATTTGTCATCAGAACTCTGTGGGTCTGAGGCGAGTTTCAGGGAAGGTGCCCTGCATCCTCCTGGACTCCAGGGCCCAGGGGCAGCTCAGGGTCCCGCCTGTGACCTAGGCCAGCCCTGCCCCCTCGCTTCTCTGTCCTGGACCCCGACTGAAACACGAGGTCTGGGTTTGAAAGCGGCTCTGTCTGAGAAGTGAAGTGCGCTTGGCCCCCTGTGTCTTGCTGAGGGACAGAAAGCCCTCCCACGCGTCCCCAGGGTGGGCTCCGACTCTGGAGGCTGGTGCTGAGCCGCGACGCAGGCGTCGTCCAGAAGGACGGCACTTTGAGGCGCCCCAGTGTGGGGGACCTTGCCCATCGTGCTGGTGGGGGCTCACTGTTCGCCACGCCATGGGTGTGCTCCTACGTGGGGTCCTGTGCCGTCCTGCCGAGCCCTGGAAGTACTGGAGAGTGCGGGGTGGAGAAGCAGGCCGCGGCTGCGGGAGGGAGCTGACACCCCGCCTGCTTCCCAGCTGTCGGCACCTGCCGACTCGACCCTCAAGGTCACCAGGAGCCTGGCCACTGACCCAGGTGATGGATGGCCGCGGGCTGTGCAAGCGGGACAGCAGGGGAGAGCTCGGCCGCTCCAGCTCTTGGGACCGTGTTGAGATGGGCCTGATTCATTCTGAACAAAGGAAGGCAAGAAATGCGCCACAGCATTGAACCCACCCTGTCCCAGGCCTCTCATCACGGACGCAAATATATGTGACATGAGGGATTCACAGGCAAGGCCCCTGGATGGTAGGACTCACGCCCCGGTGCCTAAAAGGGCTTCCATGGAAAGGGCCGATACTCAGGTGACATTCCCGGCCACCCGCAATGCGGCCTCCTTCTTCCCAGTAAGAGCAGGCGTGGGAAGACCAGTCCGCAGCTCTGTGTTATCAAGACACGCCCCGTGAGCCGCCACGCGTCACCGAGGGCTGGTCGGGTCGGTCGTACTGCCTGTGTGTACCTCAAGGCTCTGCTCCCACAGAATCGGAGCAGCTCAGGCCCGCGCCCAGGCTCCGGGCAGCCTGCTCCAGAGCTCACGTCCCCTCCCACCTGGGGACACGCGGCCCCTCACTCTGTGAACTCAGCCAAGCTACGGGCGCTCCCCTTCCTGATTTTTAAATGAAAAATGACCAGTAGTGTGACGACGACGCATACGTGAGCCTCAGGGAGACAGAGCACCTGGTCACCTGGTCACCAGGACGCCACAAGGCGCTGGACTCCCTTCCCCCCTGGGCCGTCCTAGCAGGTTGCTCCCGGTTGCTGCTGTTCGTTTCAGGGCTGCAGAGCCGGGCTTATTTCACCGCAGCCAGGAAGACTTTGAGGGAAGAGTTCTTAGAGGCTCTTAAAATCGTCTGGGTTGAAAATGAAGAGTTTAAAGCCTCATCTGAAGGCCAGTTGAGACTGAGTGACGGCCGGCTTCCGAGCTGCAGGTTCCCGGGATAATGAGAGCCACCGGGGATGCCTGAGTGTTTCCCCTCCCAGTTGTTAAGGAACCTTTGTGGGGCCACGCCCGAGGGTGGAGGAGGGTGCTGGGGAGACACGGGTGTGCTCTGGACTGCTGTGCTGCGCTCTCCGAGCCAAGACTCCACATGCCCTGTCGTAGTGCTCGCAAAAATCAATTTTGAAAACAAATGTAAAACATTGGCAGGATAATAAGGTTAATCCTTTCCCACCAAAAACAAAAACAAAACAACAACAAACCACCCAGATGTGCCGGTGCAGTGCCATCAAGACCACGTTCTAGACGTGGTTGTTCATGTTCCCTTGGGTAACTAGAGGGACTGCGTCACTTACCTGGGCCAGGCAATCAGGCAGAACAGAAATGCACCCATGTGGGAAAGGAAGAAAAGCTGTCTCTACTCACCAGATGACACTGTGTCATGATAAGAAGCCGGAGAGATCCACTGGCAGGGATGAGAGGGGACCACTGAATTGAGGACATTTGCTAGATCCAAAATGAACACACGAAAATCAGTTATATTTCTATATTTCAGCAAAGAACAATCTGAAAATCAAACAAAGAAAACAATTTAGTTTACAACAGCATCCACAGAACAAAGTATTTAGGAATGCGTTTGACTAGTGAAGTAGGAGCCATCCTCTGAAGACCGAAACATCATTGAAAAAAAACTACAGACACAAAGACTAGGAAGACATCCATGTTCGTGAGTTGGAACACTTAAAATTGTGAAGAAGGCTGTACACCCCAAACTGATCTACAGATTCAGCTACTCACTGTCCACGTTACAACTGACCTGTCTGCACACACGGCCAAGTGCATCCTAAATTCATATGGAATTTCAATGGACCTCAAATAACCAACCAACCTAAAACAGCAGTAAGTTGGAGGACTCAAACTTCCTGGCTTCAAAACTGACTATAAAGTTATAGTGTTACTACAAACAGTGTGCTGTAGATGCAAGGACAGACACAAATCAACAGAATGGAATTTCAGGTCTAGGGAAGAACCCACAAATGTAAGGTGAACTGACTTTTCACAGGGTGCCAAGATTATTCAGTGGGGGTAGGACACTCTTTTTAACAATGCGATCCTAATGCAAAAGAATACAGTTGTATCCTTACCTCACACCATACACAAAAATCAACTGAGAATTGATCAAATACCTTAATGTAAGAACTAAAACTATAGAACCCTTAGAAGAAAATATAAGTCTTCAGATTTTCAATGTGTCCTTAGATAAGACACCAAAGAGAAGAGTTAAATAAATTGGACCTCATCCAAATTAAGAACTTTTGTACATCCAAGACACTATCAAGAAAGTGAGAAGATAAGAAAATCAAAACCAGGTTTTCAAACAAAAACTTGTACCTGAATGTTCGTGGTGGCATTACCACAGCAGACAAAAAGTAAAAGCAATTCAAAATAGTGGACGAACGGGTGCACACAGTGTCACATCCATACAACAGAAAACCATCCTGCCACAGAGGGGATGACGTAATGGCACCTGCTAAGACACAGGTGAACTTGAAAACAGCCCTCCAAGCTAGAGTCACTGGAACGAAAGTCCCACTTACGTTGTGATGCCGTTAATGTGGCATTTCCAGAACAGACCAGTGCGCACAGACGGGCCCTGGAGGGGCGGGGGTGTGACGGGCAGTGACTACTTGCTGGTACAAACTTTCTTTGGGGGGTAATGAAGCTGACCCAGAGTAAACCGTGGTGATGGCTGCATGGTGTTATGAATGTTCCAGAAGCCTCATCACACCCGAAAGCAGACACGATGGCGAACGCCACAGGGGCCAGGGTGCCTCCATGGCTCTCCCCCACCAGGGCCTGCTGGTGGACTGGCAGGACTGGAGGGTCCTCTCTGGCTCTGTTCCTTGATCTGCGGGTCCCTCCTCAGTCTCTCTGCAGACACTGGGGTCCGGGATTGGTGCACTCCAGCTTTACTCCCTTTATATTTCACTGAATGTGGGCTTTTTGCCTTTCATATGAGTTAGACTGATCTGTATCTAGAAATGTAACCCTTTGCATCCATAGTCATCAAGAGGTCGGGTCTGCAGTTCTCTGTCTCCGTCTTCTTTTTGTACTACGTCTATCTTCATAAAATAAGCTCGGCGGTGTCCCCCCTCTTCTGTCTGCTGGAGTACGTAACTGATGCTCCTCCTTAAGTAGCTGCAAACTATCTTGCAGGAATTTTGATAGAAATTGTGGAAACCTTTACCTCAGTTTGGAGAGAGTCAACGTGTTTACTGTCTTGAGTCTTCTAATCTGCAGCTATGACGTTTCTCTCCACTTACTCGTCGTCTTTGATTCCATCACATTTCTGTATTCTTTAGCATAAAAGCCTCTAAATGTTTGTACTAATTCACACCTATTTCTTTTTTGAATTTCAATAATTGTAAATATATTATCTTTTTAATTTTGGTGTCCATGTGTTCATTATTAATAACTAGAAATACATTTCATTTTATTCATGTTTATCTTGTATCCTGAAATCTAACTGAACTCTAGGAGGTTTTGATTGTTTTTGCTTTTTTGCAGATTTCTTGGGATTTTCTGTGTAGAAAATCGCGGCTTCTGCAAACACACACCATTCTGTTCCTTCCTTCCAAACGCTGTGCCCTTGGTTTACTTGGCTTGCCTTGTGGCACTCTCTAGAACTCCCAGCACCCTGTGAATGAGAGCGCTGAAAGAGGACCGCCTTGCAATCTGACCTATTTGACGGGGGAGAACATTTAGTCTTTCACAATTAAATACAGTGTCAGCTCTACGGTTTTAGTGGGTGGCTTTTATCAAGTGAGGAAATTCGTTTCTACTCCTATTTTTCAGAAAGGATTTTTAGAAGTGAATAGTTATAGATTTTGTTAACTTCCTTTTTGCATCAGTTGACATGATTGGATGATTTTTATTCTTCGACCTGAAAATATGGCACATTACGATGACAGATTTCCGTACATCAAACCATCCTTATTTTTTCATACTGTTTTTATTGAATTTTGGTATCAGGGCAGTCCCGGCTTCATCAGATGATCTGGGAAGTGGCTCTTCCTCTTGTGATTCATTGGAAATACTATGTATAATTGGTGTGCTCTCTCTCTCTCTCATTTTTTTTGTAGTTTGTCTGGTACCGGTGATTGAACTCAGGGGCACTCGACCACTGGGTCACATCCACAGACCTTTTTTTTGTAGTTTATTTAGAGACAGGGTCTCACTGAGTTGCTAAGTGCCTCGCCATTGCTGAGGCTGGCTTTGAACTCGCGATCCTCCTGCCTCAGCCTCCCCAAAGTGCTGGGATTACAGGCGTGCGCCACCGCGCTTCCCCGGCTCTCTCTCTCTCTCTCTCTCTCTCTCTCTCTTTTAATGTGATTAAATTTTCCAGTGAGGCTGTCAGGACTTGGAGATGCATCTTGAAGGGAGTTTTAAAACGATCACTTAAATGTTCTTAAAAGTTACAGGGCTGTTTGAGTGACGCCCCTCACACTGGGTGTTTGTGGTAATAGTGATTTTTGAAGAATTGGTCCATTTTATCAAATTGCTGAAATGTATGCATATGAAACATTTGTACTACTCCCTACTGTCTTTCGATATCTGCAGGGTCTTCAATAACACCAGCATTGCCGATGTTGATGATTTTGGTTTTTTCTCTTGCTCTTTGTCAGTCTTCTATTGTGTTAATGTTCTCAGGGCACACTCTCCTTGTTCTTTGACTTTTCATCCTTTCCAACTGGTCTGCCATTTCCATCTTTGTTTCCTTCCTTACGCTACCTTTGGGTGACTTTGCAGTCTCTTTCGCAGGTTTCTGAGGTGGAAGTATAGACTGGGGTTCGAGGCTTCCCCTCCCTCCCCGGTGGCTTGAGTGTCCCTCTCAGCCGTGTGGGCTCCGCGCTGAGTGGGGAGAGCTGCCTCACAGTGAGCCAGCTTCTGTGGACACCTGTATTTTTATTTTCTTTCAGTTCAACATATTTTCTTTCCTATGGAAACTTTATCTTTGACCCATGGATTATTTAGGACTGTGTTATTCATAGTGTTATCTTATGACTTATGATCCTGTGGTATTGTCTTTATTATTTTATAATCACACCATGGAGTAATGTGTTTGAAAATAAAAAGTCAACTAGGAAGCAAAATAAACCATGAGGACAGTGTGACACCAAATGAAAATATGCCTTAATGTGGTACCTTGAAAAGCTGAAAGTGAAAGCAAGAGAGAGAAATGGGCAAATGCGTCCAGACCAAAGCCCCGACCGTGGCTTGGTGTTAAACACAGGAGAACGTGGGCAGCTCCATTAGGATCCAGAACACTTTGCAATGCTGAAGACGAAAACTCACAAAGAGGGAGAAAAACTATGACTATAAATGCACTAAGTTAAATAGCAAAATTCATGAAGAAAAAAATAATAAATTTGACAAAAATAGGAACAGGACCGAGGTAGAGAGGTGGTTCATGCTTCTTTGCCCGGGACCATCACGTGGCCAGAGTAGGTAGGGACGTGCAGGCCTGAGAGACGTGACTCCAGGTGTAGCCCTGACACAGGCACAGCACCCGCGCGCAGGACACGGGGACGGCCCTTTGCGTCTCCAGGCACACGGTGGCCCCGCGGTAGTGGGGACCAGCCTCCCCGCTCTGCGAGAACCGACGTGACCACAGTGGCAGCAGCACCAAGGGGACAGCAAGGCTGCTGCCCCGGGTGCACCGTCCAGTTTAGAGGAGGAGCCTTCCCTGCACGCTGGCCACCTGCCTGTCGTCCGGAGCCACCTAAGGTGGTCCTGCCTGTCAGGGATCCACCATGCTCCTTACCGCAGGTTGGTCTGCTGCTTGGGGAACCCCGGCAATGCCCCCTCCAGCCAGCCACGGCTCCCGGGCAACCAGGGAATGCTCCTGCCATGCAGTTGGTGTGTGCGGACAGCAGGGAGCCCAAAGCCATGTCACCGAAGAAATGCCTGTTGAACTATTCACGTCACCTTCATGAAGCCGCGTGAGAGAGCAACTGTTTGGCCCGGGGAGAGGCCCGGGTGGGGAGGCCAGCGTGGAGGCAGGAAGCCCGCTCTGCTCTCAGCGTGCGGTGGTGTGGGGAGGAAGCTCGCTGCCCTTTTCCCTGGAGGGACCTGCGGGGAGACCGGCCCGCAGCCCTCGGGACAGCCTTGCCCAGCAACGCGCAGCGACTTCGTCAGGCAAGTGCGAGAAGATGGCACGTGCAGGCAGGCCTGATGCCCTGCGGGCCCCCTGGGACCAGGGGTGAGCTCCAAGCCCCCGCTTCCTCCCCGAGCAACAGATTTGATGTCATGCGACAGGACAGTGAAGGCAGAAATCCAATTACTGAGCTAATTAGCACCTCTGAGTGGCAAGCACCACATTTGCAGGAGGAAGGCTCTGAGTGAAGCGACATCACCCAGGACGGCTGGAGCTCACCTTCTGGGGGCCGCGAGAGCCAGAGGCCCTGGGGTACCCGCAGTGCGGCCCATCTGTGGGTCTTCAGGACGTAGCGCAGTGCATTCCAGAAGGGCCAGCGCCCTCTGACAGACAGCCTCCAGGGGACGCGGTGTTAGGAGGCGCTCGCGTTCCCTCAGGGGTTGGAGTTGGCAAATGGCTTTCTTCTGGCTCAGTCCCACTTCAAAAATTGTTTATTCTGCTGCTGAAAATTCCATTTGTCCTAGGTCTTAAGGTGAAATTAAAAGTCCCATTTAGGGACTCACCAAACAGGCATGGGATTTCAGCCTTCATTAGGAAGAATTTTGTTGCCTGCTTTTTTCCTGACACCCGGGGCTCTCTTGTTTTCAAAGCTGCTGTGAGGAGCTGGAAGGAGCCGGGAGCCCGCGGAGCAGCGTGCTGGGGTCACAGCCTTGGTGCCACGTGGCAGAATGACCCTCTCTGTCCACTGTGGAGTCTTGCTTGCTCACGCCCAGACAGGACCTGGCCCGGATGGTTCTCCAGTGTCTGGAGCAGATGAGGAAGGAAAGGGATTCCTTTTTATTTTCTGAAGATGTGTGCCTTTTCATTTACCCAAGTTATGATTCCTTCCAAATATCTGTCATTCTGTTCTGATTCCCAAGAGACGAGTTCACGAGGTTTCTTCTTGTGCCCACTCCTGACAAATGCTCAGCCCCCAGTGAGGCACGGGCAGCTTGCCAACCACCCAAGAGCGCAGCACCCGCGGCGGCTGGCCCACCCAAGAGCGCAGCACCCGCGGCGGCTGGCCTGCACTTCCCGGCGGGTACCGCGGCACAGGAGGCTTCAGAAGCAGCTTCATGGTTGCTGAGTGGCTGCGGTGGGGAGCGGGGTGCTGGCCTCCTGGTGTTGGGGTCTGCCCAGCAGCAGGTACGGACAGCCACGCAGGATGTGGCGGGGTCTGGCTCCTGGCCCTGGGTCCGAATCCGACCGGCCGGCAGATCTGTGACCTGGGGCGCTTCACCTCCCGGCCTCAACTTCTGGGAGACTGGTGTGGCTGGTCGATGCCGGGAGCACGCAGAGCAGGCCGAGACGCACCCAAGGGCTGCTGCGCGCGAGCCGCCTGTCGTCGGCCTCAGCCATGACAGGGACGGAAGGAGAGGCACAGGGCCGCAGAGCCAGGGCAGGCAGCCGCACCCAGAGCAGAGGTCGCAGCGTCCTGAGGAAGTGCTCTTCCACTGAGACTGGGGGACACGGGGTCCAGCAGGGTCACGAGTGGGGAGGGAGGTGAGGGCCGCAGGCGCAGGGTCCGCGGTCCTGGTGGGGGGCGTGTGGAGGGTGCGCCGAGGCCCAGGCTGGAGCCCAGAGGGCACCGCAGGGCGCTGGCAAGGGGGCCCGGCACTCCAGCCCAGGCCCTCACGAACGGGGACCCGCGTGTCCTCGTCCCAGTGGGACCCTGTCCTGTGCCTGGACGGTGTGGAAGGCCACTCCCCCGTGGCCTGTGCTGAGCTTCGCAGGCTCGACAGCACTCCACACTCCACGCTGGGCAGCACGGGGCCACCTCCCGCGGCTACAGAGGGGCTGCTCGGCAGTCTCTCCAAGCAGAGCGGGCTGTGGCATCCACACAGGGCCTGGGGATGTGTGGCAGCCAGGGACAGGTGACCTTCTGGGACCTAGGTGGCTGGCCGCCTCCGTAGAGGAGGCTATCTGGAGAGAAGCGCTGACCAGCTGCTGCTCAGAGGCCTGGAGTGAGTCTGCGCCTCTCAGGAGCAAGGGTGGCCACGGCCTGAGCGGCTTCTAGAAGCTGTGACCCAGGGCCACGGTCAGGCTTGAATGGGGTCAGCGTGTGTCCTGATGGCCACTTGTCACAGTGGCTATGGACACTGTCTTCCTGTTTATAAGAGCTAATTCTGTCCTCGTCATCCCCCCTCAGAAGAGTCTTGGAGGGTGGCCCGGCTCACGGAGCAGGTGTGTGGTGTCACCTGCTCAGCACCACCGTTGGCACCCAGCCTGGACACAGCATCCTGTGGGGACGCGCCTCGGGCCCACAGCAGCCCCCGGGAGGCTCAGCCTCGCTCCCACTCTGGGGTCTCTGCTCCAAAGTGAGCGACACTGGGCTGTCCCCAGAACCGGGAGCCCCTCTCCTCACCTGCCCCTCTTCTCCCCAGCACCCTCTCCCGCAGGGCGGTCCCAGTGCAGGACAGTGCTGGGTCCGCGGGCACCATCCACCGCGTGTCCCGCCCACCATGCGGCTCTGTAAGGCTGGTCTCTGGCTTGGAGGCACTAACGTGGCCTTCTTCCCTCTTGTGGTCTCTTCTAGCACCAGGCGAGTGGACAACTCCAACACAAGACTGGCCGTCCAGATCGAGAGGGATCCAGGTAAGACCGTGTGTCTCTGTCCGAGGTTGCCATGGACCTGTGGCATGGACGGCTCCTGACGGGTGGGGGCCTCTGTTGAGCTGTTCACACACACTCAAGGTCGCGCACCCAGGGCACCTCACCCTGAGCTGCATGCCAGCCCTTTGCCTTTTTCCTTTTGAGACAGGGTCTCACTGAGTTTTTGGAGCTGGCCTTAAACTTACAACGCTCCTGCCCCGGCCTCCCCGTCACTGGGAGCTCAGGTGTGCACGGGTTCTGTGGGTGATTCTATTGGCCTCCCTCTCACTGGGTAACTGGGACCTGCGGCTGGCTGTCACTGCTCAGCATCTCGATGGTGCTGGGCTGCATATTGCTAGCCTGGGAAAAGATCAAAACTTAGAGAACACTGAGCTGCTATTGCTTCACATCATTGGGAAGTAAAGAATCATCAGGTCAAGGGGCTGGGATTGTGGCTCAGCGGTAGATCGCCTATCCCGGGTTCGATCCTCAACCACGTACAAATAAACCCATTGTGTACCTAAAGCAAATAAATAAATATTTAAAAAAAAAAAAATCATCAGGTCAAACTACCCAAGTCAGGCCCATCTGCACGTAGATGGTGAGTGCAGTAGTGGATCTGAGAGGACCTGGAGGGACAGGCTTGTTTTTTGTGCAACTTTCTCTAGGAAGAAGGGGGAAGAGGGGCAGAGACCCAGCTCTGGGGTGCAGCTGTGGGACTCCAGAATCGCGGGGCGTCCGCGGCAGGCACAGGAACAGTTGCACAGGCACATCATGCTTCCAGTTAATCGTGATTGTTGTTTCGTTTGCTAATTATGCAAATGTGCAGTCAGCGTGTTCTAAGAAGGTGCCCTGAGTCAAAGCTCCTCTTTCAGTGGTCTTGATCATTTTATTTAGACGTCCAACAGTTTGACACTTAAACAAAGCCTGATTTTCTCATTCAGATCTTTCCTTTCAAAGTGCTAGAAGCTGAAAGTGATCTTATTAGTGTCTGAGGACACCGCTGACTGATCGGGGAGGGTGACCACAGCAACAGGACAAGCGGCCTCCCCGTCCCCGTGGGCCGAGTGGCAGTCGGGGAGGGTGACCACAGCAACAGGACAAGCGGCCTCCCCGTCCCCGTGGGCCGAGTGGCAGTCGGGGAGGGTGACCACAGCAACAGGACAAGCGGCCTCCCCGTCCCCGTGGGCCGAGTGGCAGTCGGGGAGGGTGACCACAGCAACAGGACAAGCGGCCTCCCTGTCCCCGTGGGCCGAGGTCAAGCGGCCTCCCCGTCCCCGTGGGCCGAGTAGCAGGGAAGCTCGTCAGGCTCGTGGCCACCTCGGCCCACAGCCCGATCCCCGCCAGCCATCGTCACCTTATAAATGCAGCAGTTTCAGTTCAGCCTTCAACTGTCTTGAATGCCCAGCAAGGACATTTGTCACCCATTGGCGTCCCCACACAGACTTCCGAGGGACGTGGGTGCTCTTCCTTAGGTACGTGCACTGGGCATCGTCACTGCCCCACCCGCGTCCTGCTCGTGTCCGCGGCAGGAGCAGGGAGCTCGGCGGACCCGCGGTCTCCCCTCAGACCTCCCAGAACCTGCCTCCGCTCCAGCGCACAACAGAGTGAACGTGACTCTTACTTTAGGTGTCTCTGTTGTGCCCAGAGAACGGATCCCCAAAACCACCCAGGAGTCCGGAGTGCATGCAAGAACAAAGAGCCTCTACTCGGGCTCAAGCTCGGACTCTCAGACCTCACCAACACAGTGGATCTGTCCTGAGGGCCCAGAACTGAGGAAAGACTGAGTGTTTATAGGGGTAGGAGCAAGGAGGGGGAAGGGGCTCGCCTGATTGGCCAGGGGAGCCCATGCGTGTCCAAGGAGGTTTTCATTGGTGGGGCCATCTCCAGAGCTATGGAATGTGCTGACTGCTCACTGCAGGGCCCTGCAGGGCCCAGGGCCCAGGGCCCTGCCATTGCCCTAGTCTATTGTGCCCAGGCTAGCTTATCATATCCGGGCTTATTCCTGCTTTGTGGCAAGAGACTTGCAATACTTTGGGGCAGCTGATAACAAAATGGGGTCACAGTGGTTTGACTTCTATTGTCTTTAAGCCAAGCATTTTACAGAAGCAAAAAGAAGCAGTTGAACTGAACAGAGGCTTGGGGCTGAACAAGGAGGTCCCACAGTGTCCTCTTTGGGCAACTCTATGCCTCTCTGGTTTTCTGGAATTTCTTCCCCAAAGAAAAACCACTCCCAAAACAGAAGCTCTTACTTTTCTCCTAGACTTCCAGCTGCTTCTTGTTCCCACGAGTCCAGGAAGACTGCCCAGTTTATCCAGTCTTTCAAAAAGCTCCTAGCCTCATCTCACAGATCCCAGAGGAGAGGGAAGGAGCCGGAGCCCAGGGGGAGGTGTGGGAGGTGCGCCGCGCTCACCCCCAAGCCTTGGCCTGCACCCTGGCGTGGCAGGGCGTCCCGCCCTCCGTCTCCTTCCTGCATCCTTCCTTCCCCACCCCCACCCCGGGCGTCACCAGCCACCCAGTTACAATACCCAGTGGCACTCACAGCCCCAGTCCTGGTGGTGCAGAGCTAGAGCACTCAGCCACCACGGGGGCGGGCGGGTGGGGCACACAGAAGTGGCTGGGCCAGCGTGGGGGACAGCACCCGCCCAGGGCTCACCTACACACAGCTCCTGCCGGCACGCGTTCCCAGTGGCTCTGCCCGCGGTCGCCCCTGGACACAGCCCTTCAGCTGACGAGTGGCTGAGTGAGCCGCGGTGTGGCCTGCAGCACGCGTGGCTGTGCAGTGGACAGACCTCAGGGCACACGGCACGGGGTAAAGCCCGGGCCCACGGGGTGCTCACATGGTGCGTGCTGTCCTCAGACTCCTGGGGACACCCCTGCCCCCATAAAGTGTTCCTACTTAAAATGATATGCATACTAAAAACAGATGGCAACAACTTTTATATATATATGCATATATCAGATGACTTATATTATAATACAATGATATGTATGATATAAAGCACAGAATCATATGTACACATAGCTGACACACAGTACTAGTGACAACTGTATTTTATAAGATAGCACGCATATGAAAATGGGTGCTGTGTCGTGTCTGTAGATCGTACCTCAGTGACGTTGATGGAACCAGTGTCCTGGCGGTGCTTGATGGGCAC
The DNA here is from genome assembly GCA_025594165.1 of Tamias sibiricus. Classification (NCBI taxonomy): domain Eukaryota; kingdom Metazoa; phylum Chordata; class Mammalia; order Rodentia; family Sciuridae; genus Tamias; species Tamias sibiricus. Next base: position 101,628,615 of record CM046669.1, read on the forward strand.
TTCCTTGACACATTGTCTCTGTGTGCTCTGTGGAGTCACCTGTTGGTCACCGGGCGTTTAGTGAGTTCCTACCATGAGTTGCACATTCTTCCAGGACTGGGATACGAAAACAGGCCAGTTCAGATCTAGACCTCTCCTCAGTGAAACGGGTGCAGAGAAGAAACCAGACTCTACCTGAGTAACAGAGAACCCGTGTCACACGGAGCAGAAGCCCAGGCACTTCAGAGCAGTGGCCGCAGTGCCGAGAGCCCGCGGGGAGGGTGTGTCCTGAAGTGACTGAGATGAGGTCTGAAGAGGGCAGCGGATAAGCCAGAGCAGGTGCCGGGGAAGCCCAGGCAGGGCCATGTCCCCCGAGGCCCAGGTGGGCGGGGCACGGGAGTCCCCAGCTGGAAGTTCCGTGTTCTTGGTGTAGGGCCGAGGACGGAGACAGAGACCAGACGGCAGTGACTTGTGTGGCCCTGGGACAAGCCTGCTCAGGACAGTCCTAGCGCTTTCCTGTGAATGATGAAGTTCACGGTCACCCTGCTGCAGGCCAGGCTGAGAAGTCCTGTCCATCTTAAGAGCACCGAGAAGGCACAGGAATGGGCGGAAGCGTCCTGGGAATCACGCTCTGCTCTTCAACTGGAGAAGCTGGTGCTGCCGAGGGGTCGCGATGGGGTAGTAGCTCCCGGGCATAGCCAGAGGCTGCCCACAGCAGGGGTACTGGTAGTTGACTGAGCTGGGGGTATCGGGGGTGGAGAAGTGTACAAAGATCCAAAAATAGTTTAAAGAGGATGAAACAGAGGGGTGGAAAGATCCCTGGTCGTGGCTGGCTGGGTGGTGGTGCCGGCCACTCAGGTGGGGACCAGGGGCGCCCGATGCAGACACGTGGACGCGAGCAGCACTGGAGACACGCAGAGGTGCTGCGTGGAACGGTGGCACACAGGCTGGACCCAGAGGCCTCAGTGGAGATAGGAGTCTGTCGGCCACTGCATCTAGGCGGCAATTCCATCCTTGGTGTGGAGGGGCTGCCTCAGAGAGATGAGAGGGGAGACGGGGTCCTTTCTGTCCACTGAGAGGGTGAGGAGCAGGCCTCTGAGGTGTGCAGGGGTCTGACTTGGCCTTACTCGGGGGACAGGCCCTTTCCTGGTCTGAGCACCCCGAGCACTCACCTGCTGCGTTCTTGTCTGCCTGCAGGGGGCGACGACAACAACCTCAATTCCATCTTCTACGAGCACTTGACGAGGACCCTGCAGGAGTCGCTCTGTGGAGACCTCGTTCTCGGGCGCTGGGGCAACTACAGCTCCGGGGATTGCTTCATTTTGGCTTCAGATGACCTCAATGCTTTTGTGCACCTGATTGAGATTGGAAATGGGCTTGTCACCTTTCAACTTCGAGGACTGGAATTCCGAGGTACGACTCCTTCCCTGTGGGCAGTGTTGGCTCTCGGCGCTTGAGCTGTGACCACGCAGAGTGTTAGTGAGAGGCCACAGGAAGAAGGGAGAATTGAACGCCAGCCCTGCTGAGCGAGGGCTGGGGACCTGGTGACCACTACCTGGAGGGGAGTGTTCTGTGCGGGTGAGCCTGGCAGCCGGGGGACAGTGACCTGAAGCAAAACCATGCCTACACCTGGGGACGAGCACATCGGAGCTCTGGGTCTGTCCCGGGGAGAACTCAGAAGCACCAGGTGGAGGCGGGCACCCCAGCTGCAGGCCATCAGCCAGACCTGCAGCAGGACCTGGTGCTGCCAGTCGCAGGGGCCAGGGCTGCCCTGCATCAGCCATCTCAGTGAGACAGGGCCGTCACTCCCGTCTTCGGCAGAGGGAGAGTGACGCTAGAACGGCTGCCACAGAGTGAGGTGTGGTTCCAAGGACTTCACGTCAGTGAGGGCAGCACGTGCATGGCCATTGCTTTGTGGTCACCGAGTCTCCCTGGCTCCTGGGGGAGCTGGAGCAGGTGGTGGAGCAGGAGGGGAGGCAGCTGACACACTTACTGCAGCAAGGGCTGGGAAGGAAGGAAGTGGGGACAGAAGGCCTCTGGGAGGGGAGGGGAGGAGGCCCGCCCTGCACAGAAGGCGCTGGAGGAGGCGGGCAGCGTGCCCAGGGTGGGAGCTGACGCGTACTGGACGTGTGCTTGGGCAGCGGCAGGAGGACGGGGGCCTGGAGCCGACCAGAGCAGGGGCTGCGGTGACCCCAGGGGCAGCTGGAGGCGGGCAGTGGGTCTTGCAGCCAGGGCCCGGGAACTGCGAGGGACACTGCAGGGAGAGAGGCGGGACCCCTTCGCGCTCTGCAAGTGCCTGCTGGCTGCCCGCAGGGTGTCCAGGGAAGCCACGGAGAGAGCAGACATGGTGGATGCTTGGTCTGCGCCCTCGTCCCCAGCCTGAGAGGAGGTGGGAAGCTAGGACACTGGAGGTGGGCGGCAGCACTGCACGCGGGGTGCGGGGGCAGCGCATCCCGTTTCTAGACGGAGCGTCTGGGCAGGCAGAGGGGCAGCGTTTTTGCTGCTGTGACTAAAAGACCTCACTAGAGGAGGAAATGTTTATTTGGGGGCTCACACTTTCAGGGGTCTCAGTCCATAGACAGCCAGCTCCATTCCCTGGTGCTTGAGGTGGGGCAGGACATAATGGAGGAAGAGTGTGGCAGAGGGAAGTGGCCCACATGATGATCAGGAGCAGAGAGAGACTGCGCTCAGCTCACCAAGTCTGCACCCCAGCCACGCCCCCGTGCCCGCCTCCTCAGGCACACCCTACCCACCCCAGTGTCCACTCAGTGAATCCCATCAGGGGTTCCTGCACTGAATGGACTGAGGCTCTCACAACCCAGTCATTTCTCCTCTGAACCTTCTTGCACTGTGTCACGCAGGAGCTTTGGGGACACCTCACATCCACACCATAACCATTCCTAAATACATTTGTACGAAAGACAGTTTTTGTTCCAAAGTGGTTGGTCCGTTTCAGGTGAGCGTTCTGTGTATTTCTGTGAACCTCAGGCATCGAATGAGGGGCTGGGTTGAAGGTGGCCAGCAGGGGGGTGGTCAGACTCCACGTGTGCAGAATCTCAGAGCTGTGTTGCCTCCAAGTCTGGGCAGGGCCGGGGTGGAAGAGGCCAAACGTCCCCCCTGCAGTAGTGCAGCAGGTTTCCCTCTGTGCTGGCTGCCTGCACTCCCAGGGACACACTTCAAAGCCAGCCTCCTGAACATGAGTCATGGTTTCCATCACAAGTTCTTGCCTTCTTCAGCCTCATTAGCCAACTCGACAAGTCTCCAAGTTTAAAGGGTCCAAAGTTAACTAGATGTTGAAGTCCACAGAGCCTCTCGGTCTTCCAGCCCTTGCTCCACTCAGGTCCTCCCTGGCCCACCCCAGCAGACGTCTCAGGTCCTCCCTAGCCCACCCCTGCAGATGTCTCAGGTCCTTCCTGGCCTACCCCAGCAGATGTCTCAGGTGCTCCCTGACCTACCCCAGCAGACGTCTCAGGTCCTCCCTGGCCCACCCCAGCAGACGTCTCAGGTCCTCCCTGGCCTACCCCAGCAGACGTCTCAGGTCCTTCCTCACCTACCCCAGCAGACGTCTCAGGTCCTTCCTGGCCTACCCCAGCAGACGTCTCAGGACCTTCCTGGCCTACCCCAGCAGACGTCTCAGGTGCTCCCTGACCCACCCCAGCAGATGTCTCAGGTCCTTCCTGGCCTACCCCAGCAGACGTCTCAGGTCCTTCCTCACCCACCCCAGCAGACGTCTCAGGTCCTCCCTGGCCCACCCCAGCAGACGTCTCAGGTCCTCCCTGGCCTACCCCAGCAGACGTCTCAGGTCCTTCCTGGCCCACCCCAGCAGACGTCTCAGGTCCTCCCTGGCCCACCCCAGCAGACGTCTCAGGTCCTCCCTGGCCCACCCCAGCAGACGTCTCAGGTCCTCCCTGGCCTACCCCAGCAGACGTCTCAGGTCCTTCCTGGCCCACCCCAGCAGACGTCTCAGGACCTTCCTGGCCTACCCCAGCAGACGTCTCAGGTGCTCCCTGACCCACCCCAGCAGATGTCTCAGGTCCTTCCTGGCCTACCCCAGCAGACGTCTCAGGTCCTTCCTCACCCACCCCAGCAGACGTCTCAGGTCCTCCCTGGCCCACCCCAGCAGACGTCTCAGGTCCTCCCTGGCCTACCCCAGCAGACGTCTCAGGTCCTTCCTGGCCCACCCCAGCAGACGTCTCAGGTCCTTCCTCACCTACCCCAGCAGACGTCTCAGGTCCTTCCTCACCTACCCCAGCAGACGTCTCAGGTCCTTCCTGGCCTACCCCAGCAGATGTCTCAGGTGCTCCCTGGCCTACCCCAGCAGACGTCTCAGGTCCTTCCTCACCTACCCCAGCAGACGTCTCAAGTCCTTCCTCACCTACCCCAGCAGACGTCTCAGGTCCTTCCTGGCCTACCCCAGCAGACGTCTCAGGTGCTCCCTGGCCTACCCCAGCAGACGTCTCAGGTCCTTCCTGGCCCACCCCAGCAGACGTCTCAGGTCCTTCCTCACCTACCCCAGCAGACGTCTCAGGTGCTCCCTGACCTACCCCAGCAGACGTCTCAGGTCCTCCCTGGCCCACCCCAGCAGACGTCTCAGGTCCTCCCTGGCCCACCCCAGCAGACGTCTCAGGTGCTCCCTGGCCCACCCCAGCAGACGTCTCAGGTCCTTCCTGGCCCACCCCAGCAGACGTCTCAGGTGCTCCCTGGCCCACCCCAGCAGACGTCTCAGGTCCTTCCTGGCCCACCCCAGCAGACGTCTCAGGTGCTCCCTGGCCCACCCCAGCAGACGTCTCAGGTCCTCCCTGGCCCACCCCAGCAGACGTCTCAGGTCCTCCCTGGCCCACCCCAGCAGACGTCTCAGGTCCTTCCTCGCCTACCCCAGCAGACGTCTCAGGTCCTTCCTCACCTACCCCAGCAGACGTCTCAGGTCCTTCCTGGCCTACCCCAGCAGACGTCTCAGGTCCTTCCTCACCTACCCCTCAGACGTCTCAGGTCCTCCCTGGCCCACCCCAGCAGACGTCTCAGGTCCTTCCTCCTACCCAGCAGACCCTCAGGGCCCACCCCAGCAGACGTCTCAGGTCCTTCCTCACCTCACCTACCCCAGCAGACGTCTCAGGTCCTTGCTGACACCCCAGCAGACCCTGGCCCACACCCCAGCAGACGTCTCAGGTCCTCCCTGGCCCACCCCAGCAGACGTCTCAGGACCTTCCTGGCCCACCCCAGCAGACGTCTCAGGACCTTCCTGGCCCACCCCAGCAGACGTCTCAGGTCCTTCCTCACCTACCCCAGCAGACGTCTCAGGTCCTTCCTCTGGCCCACCCCAGCAGACGTCTCAGGTCCTTCCTCGTCTCAGGACCTTCCTGGCCCACCCCAGCAGACGTCTCAGGTCCTTCCTGGCCCACCCCAGCAGACGTCTCAGGTCCTCCTGGCCCACCCCAGCAGACGTCTCAGGTCCTTCCTGGCCCACCCCAGCAGACGTCTCAGGTCCTCCCTGGCCCACCCCAGCAGACGTCTCAGGTCCTCCCTGGCCCACCCCAGCAGACGTCTCAGGTCCTTCCTGGCCTACCCCAGCCCCAGACGTCTCAGGTCCTCCCTGGCCCACCCCAGCAGACGTCTCAGGACCTTCCTGGCCTACCCCAGCAGACGTCTCAGGACCTTCCTGGCCCACCCCAGCAGACGTCTCAGGTCCTTCCTCACCTACCCCAGCAGACGTCTCAGGTCCTCCCTGGCCCACCCCAGCAGACGTCTCAGGTCCTCCCTGGCCCACCCCAGCAGACGTCTCAGGTCCTCCCTGGCCCACCCCAGCAGACGTCTCAGGTCCTCCCTGGCCCACCCCAGCAGACGTCTCAGGTCCTCCCTGGCCCACCCCAGCAGACGTCTCAGGTCCTCCCTGGCCCACCCCAGCAGACGTCTCAGGTCCTTCCTCACCTACCCCAGCAGACGTCTCAGGTCCTTCCTCACCTACCCCAGCAGACGTCTCAGGTCCTCCCTGGCCCACCCCAGCAGACGTCTCAGGTCCTCCTGGCCCACCCCAGCAGACGTCTCAGGTCCTCCCTGGCCCACCCCAGCAGACGTCTCAGGACCTTCCTCACCTACCCCAGCAGACGTCTCAGGTCCTTCCTCACCTACCCCAGCAGATGTCTCAGGTGCTCCCTGGCCCACCCCAGCAGACGTCTCAGTTCCTTCCTGGCCCACCCCAGCAGACGTCTCAGGTCCTCCCTGGCCCACCCCAGCAGACGTTTCAGGTGCTCCCTGACCTACCCCAGCAGACGTCTCAGGTCCTCCCTGGCCCACCCCAGCAGACGTCTCAGGTCCTCCCTGGCCTACCCCAGCAGACGTCTCAGGTCCTTCCTGGCCCACCCCAGCAGACGTCTCAGGTCCTCCCTGGCCCACCCCAGCAGACGTCTCAGGTGCTCCCTGACCTACCCCAGCAGACGTCTCAGGTCCTCCCTGGCCCACCCCAGCAGACGTCTCAGGTCCTCCCTGGCCTACCCCAGCAGACGTCTCAAGTGCTCTCTCACCTACCCCAGCAGATGTCTCAGGTGCTCCCTGGCCCACCCCAGCAGACGTCTCAGGTCCTCCCTGGCCCACCCCAGCAGACGTCTCAGGTCCTCCCTGGCCCACCCCAGCAGACGTCTCAGGTGCTCCCTGGCCCACCCCAGCAGACGTCTCAGGTCCTCCCTGGCCCACCCCAGCAGACGTCTCAGGTGCTCCCTGGCCCACCCCAGCAGACGTCTCAGGTCCTCCCTGGCCTACCCCAGCAGACGTCTGGGGTCCTTCCGGACCTACCCCAGCAGACTCTGGGCGCCCCCAGCAGTTTCCTCTCGCAGCTCCACCTCTGCAGAACTGAGCGGCACTACAACAGTGGTGGCCCTGCTGCCCACCTCATGTGGGCCGGCCATGCTTCTGCCTCTCCCTTGGGGTCATGAGTTGGCTGCATGCAGCCTGCAGATGAGCCAGCTGGAGGCCCAGGATGCCACATCTGGGGCTGACTGCCACCCCTGGGACCTCGGGTCTCCTCCACCTGGGCTGGCCTGGGTGTCTGGGGATTCCAGAAGGGAGCTCGGGGATGCTGCAGGGGCTGCTGAGGCCCAGCCTCTGGGACAGGTGCACGTCTGTGCCGCACTCCAGTGGTCAGCCATTCCCAGGGACAGCTCAGGTTCAGGCAGGGAACGTCCCTGTCTCGGTGCTCTGCGGGTGGTGGCAGGAGGCGTGTTCCCCAGGGCCGTCACAGCAGCACAGGGCTCGCTCAGGTCGATGGGAAGGAGGCAGTGGTCGCGTCAGCGAGACTGCCCGTCTCTGCCGTGGCTGGCTGACCTTCCACCCAACCTCCCGGGACTGTCCCAGCTGCAGGGCCACTTTGGCACTTTGGCCACTTCGGTCTTGAGGTAAAAAGCCAGCGAACCTGCCCCATCCCACTCGCTCTCATACAGGACGCTTTCTTTGAGCTAGTTCCAGGCTCATGGTGGAACGTGGGGACTTTACACAAGCGCACAGCAGGCCGGGGTGGGCTCAGTGGTAGGCACTCACCTCGCGTGCCTGGGGCACTGGGTTCGATCTTCAGCACCACATGAAAATAAATAAATAGATAAAATAAAGATATTGTGTCCATCTACGACTTTAAATTTATTATTTTTAAAGCAGATAGCTTGACACAATCTGAAGTGTGCTTTGTGTTGACCTGAGGTGCCTGCTCTGTTGTGTCTGCAGCATGGACCCGGCGTCCCCACGGGCTCTGTGGACTTTGCCTCCTTGGGTATTGTTCCGAGTTTTCTCTTCCACACTTTGCTTTTCTTTTGAATCCCCTCTGTCCCCAAATAGCAGGCCTTGCTTTGGTAGAGTTTAATCTATTTCAGCTCAGCCCGAGGCGGTCAGAGCATAGCAGGGAAGGCCGCAGAGAGAAGCCGCGTGGAAGGGGCGTCCTCGGCTCGCGCTCTCTCTCTCTCCTTTCCTTTTTCCTTTCTGTGGAGCTGGAGGTGGAATCCAGGGCCGCTCACACAGCGGGCAAGCACTCCACCACGGCCCGCACCCAGGCCCCACTGTTTCTGAAGAAGCACGCCCTAGAGAACGGCCAGGTCCTGAGGCAGTGGGCCAAGAGAGCCCCTTGTCTTTCTCCCCTCGGTGACACACCCGGTCAATAGCACTTGTTAGCCACAAGCTGAGGAGGCCAGCTCTCACCAACTCAGCGGAAGGGTTTGTGGGCAGATCTGTCAAAGGGCTCGGACTTGGGGTCAGGCTGGCGAAGCCGGCTGAGCAGCCACTGGGCAAGTGCCACGTCTAGAACCACGCCGCCCTGGGAAGTCACATCTGCACCCGTGGGACCAGGCCCTGCCCTCACATCATCAGCACCACGAGTCTGGACGCCGGCTGCTGCTGTCCCCAGAATCCGGATGGACGAGCAGTCCCTGCCGCCACCTCCTTCCATAAGGTGCTCCTGGTGGCCTGGCCACTGTGTTGCTGGCTCAGGAGGCAGAGTCTGGAGTGAGCGTGTCACACTGACGAAGCCGAGGTCACACGTGTGCTGTGGATGCACGGGGCCTTCCAGTCCTCGCCACAGCAGATGGCCACCCCCTCACTGAGTCGTCCCCACAGGTCCACAGGCTGAAGACGCTGCCTGCTGTCACGGTCGTGTCTGAGTCCAAAGACGGGTAGATATTTGCTCTGTGTTTCACGTGGAGTCCAGTCAGGAGTGGCCGTGGTCCATCCACCCCAGCAGGGATCCCGGCCAGTGGAGGCCTCGCCTGCTTCGTGACGCTCGCTTCCAAGGCCGACTCACGTGTTGGTGCCGACCGAGCTCACAGAAACCGGAGGGCTGAATGGGGGACGTCAGAGGCCAGGCCTGAGCCACGGACACCATATTTCCATCCACAGTCTGTTGTCCTTGGGGAATTGAGGGGCTGGGGATGCTTGCAACCGAGCACCCGAGAAGAAGCAGAGGGCTTTGGTGACGGCTGCGGCCTGTGCACGACTCCCCACACAGGCGAGAGCTGAGAGCCTGGCAGCCCAAAGGAGCGGTCAGGTCCACGGCTGGTCCCGTCTGACCCTCTGGTGCTGCCGTGAGTGGCTAGCGCACACCCACATCAGAACACCGTGAGGAAGCTGCGTGTCCCCTCCTTTCAGTCCATGCATTCCAGAATAAGATAGAGCCTTCCTTGTTGGCCTAGGAAACAGGACTAGTCCTGCTGCCCTAGGGCTCTCCAGTGTCACCTGCCTCCACCTGGCCCTGGAGCCTCCAGGGGAGCATCAAGGCTGATCACCAGCTTTGACTCTAAGCCCAGGTGACAAGCCACGTGAGAAGGCCGCCAGGCTGAGGGCCTCAAGTTCAAGGTTTTTCAAAAGGAATGGCACCCACGGGATAACAACCCCTGTTGACCGTCTCGAGTGGGTGGACGCAGCCCGTGGAGGAGACCGTCTCCTCGGCGAGGCTCTGTCCTTCAGCCAGCTGGGCACCGTGTGGAGGGAGAGCCCCTCTCTAAGCGGAGGGTGACTGGGCATCACGGCTCCGCGGCAGCCCAGGCGCCTGGACGCACATGCTGGTGAAGAGCTGAGGACCAGGGACAGGAGCAAGGAGCCAGAGGGCAGGAGGGTCTCTTGCCAGGTGCCTGTGTGCTCTGGCCCAGGGGAGCACAGTCCCCTGCCCACGAGGCCCCTGGGGAGCCAGCCCCAGGGGGCCCGGAGTCTGCGGCCAGTCAGCCACGCAGCCCCCAGGCCCGGCCTCCCCGAGTATCGCTCTGAAGTCTGCGCCACCGTGTTTATTGGGTTCACAGAACAGCAAATACCTGCAGTCCGCCCGACCCTCTCGGAGAATCCCAGGTGACGTGGCCTCGCGGAGCCTGGGGCTCTGCATCACAGCCGTGGTGGGACCCGGATTCCGCTCCAGCTCTGCAGCCGTCAGTCCCAGAGACAGAGTGGCTCCCGTTCCACGTCCCTGGGCAGCTGAAGTCCCCGCCCCCCACCTCAGCTGGAGTGTGACCCCTCCAGGGGAGCAGCTGCTGTTGGGAGACCCCCGGGCTTGGGCCACGCCTGGCCAAAGAGGAGCGGAGCAAGCCCTGATGGGTCCTTGCTGACAGTGCAGGCGGTGGGGAGCCTGCGCAGGAGGGAGGGGCAGGGAGGGGGGAGGAGGCGCGCGGCTGGGTGGCAGGAGGAGCGCACCGCGAGTGGCCACGAGTTCAGAGACTGCTGGGACCTCTGCGTGGGGTCCTGGCCACGTCCAGCGTCGTGGCTGCAGCCCTGGGAGGACAGGCTGGCTACCCATGGCGGGGTCAAGCCAGTGGCCTTGTAAACTGAGAGGCCGGCAGGGACCAGGGATGGGGCAGGGGTACAATCGCGGCCACAGCGCTTGGCCGCGAGCACCAGCCGAGCCCACCCGAGCACAGAGGGGTGGGAAGAGACCCCGTGGCAGGACCCAGGGACTGTGGGCCAGGCCGGGGACCACTGAGGTCAGGACGTCAGAGGAAGAGAGCTGGGAACGTGGAGGGGGTAGCGAGGAGGGGCCACCGGTGGTGTCCAAGTCTGGGGTCCTCTCTGGGAAAGGGGGAGGCAGGGTGGAGGGAGGGAGGGAGAGCGGGAGGGAAGGCCACCAGCTAACTGGGAAAGAGGAGGAAAGAAGCAGCCCACTGCATTTCAGAAAATCTATTTGGTTGTTGAAATTTTAAAAATAAAAGTTAGTTTTAGCAGAACGTGGTCCTTGAGGTTAGCCAGTCCCCTCCGCAGGATGCTTCCAGCAGCCACTGGACCTGCGCGGCCCCTGCAGGGACACTGGGAGCAAGGGCCCAGCTGTCGGGACGCACAGCACCCTGGGCCTGAAAGCAGCCCAGGACCCGTCCTCTCTGTGTGAGGTGCTGTCAGCCGTCTCTGCTGGCGGACACCCCAGACGCGGCCTGGAGACGTGTGAGAATACCGTGCGACTCATCTTTCCTGCGGCTGATGCACCAAACTCCATCCACCTGACCAGGGCTCTCCTGCCCATCTGAAACCACTAGAACCCTCTCTTCGCCGTGGCAGCCTTCAGATCACGGTGGAGTCCCTGTTCTTACGTCCACGTAGCTCAAGGAGTCTCTCCAGTCCCTGGCTCCAAACCTACCCGCCAGATACGCTCTCCATTCAGAACTCCTCAGCGCGTTTCTCTTCATTTCAAGTCTCAGGCCTGTGGGAGAGCCCAGGCCAGGCTGTCTGGATAGCGAGGCTGGGAGGAGGGCGGACTTCCCGAGGGACGCCAGCAGCCTGCCTTGGAAGGTTCCTGAAGAAGGGAGCCTGCTGCCCCGACCTGCATGTGAGCCGGGAGGACCCCGGGGGAGGGTAGAGCGCGCGGGCGCAGGGGATGACGGTGCTGTGCCCTCCACATGTCGCGCTGGTGCTTCTCAGCTGCCCAGTGAGGAATGGATGACTTGGTTAAGTTCATTTTTTTTCTATGAACTGGTAAAAGAAAGTAGGAAGATTTCACTTGTGATTCTCAAGTCTCATTAGACAGCGTGGGATAAAAGAAGAGTACTCATCTTAAATTCTGAGAATCTGAATTCCATCCGCAGGAAAGCCTCCTTGGAGAGCCAGCGTTCTCATTTGTAGAGGGGGAGATTGCATCTGCATAGCCAGGTTGCCCTGTGCATTAAATGAGGTGCCAAGACATCACTGTTTATTTGACAAGTTGACAAATGTCACATAAATAGTTGCTGTTGTGACATAAAAATTCTCCAAGAAAAACAGTGCTGTGTGGTTTAAAGGTATTACAGCAGGTTTAAAATCTAGTTTGTGGAATGGGTCATAGGGAACATTTTTGTTCCTATGGGCAGATCTTAAAGCAAAATGAGGCTCCATGGGGTATTAAATCATAATAAAAAAAACTCCACTATGCTCACTGGAGCAAACAAGTTATGAGTTACTGGAACATGATCTGCCTTTCCCTCTGCTGCACACCAGCCACGCACTTCCCCTGGGCTCTCAAGGTCGTGTTTAAGACTCTGCTGCTGCAGAGGGGCAGGACCTGGATCTCGGCAAGACACTGCTCACAGAGCAATGCCGGCGCAGCCTGTCCTGTCCTCGCCCCACTCTGTTCCCGGCCTTGACCACGGCACTGCCCTTGGTGCTCATTTCCAGTCTTTAAGGCTGGGTGATTTAAAGAGCACAATTATCCAGTAGGTGCTGAGCAATTAGGAACAGGAGCATGGGGCAGCTGGGAGCTGACCGTAATGATGGCAGCAGTGTGGCCAGCAGTGGAGAGGTGGCCCCCCCAGGCAGGCCCTGCAGGGAGAAGCTCAGCTTTCTGTCCCCCACTGGTGGCGTCAGGAGGCTGCAGGCTGGGGAGAGTCAGTCTGCGCGGGCAGGGGAGGCTCAGCCCTTCAGCATCACGATGAATTGTCGGTGAGGTCACAGGAGGATCGTGGCTTGGCGGACTTCAATGAGTAAATAAAACCATTTCTGCCGCCCTGGAGGCTCGCTGACCAGGAATTCCTATTCTTAAAAAATGGGATAAAAAGTTTTAAGTACAGTATTTTATAATAAAATAGGTAGAAAAATAAATCTTTTAAGACATTGAGATCGCTTTTGAATTTTATTCCTACTGAAAAATCTTAATGTAGATTGAGATTCTTTGAAATATAAAATTCTTTTTAATATTTTATTCTGTTTCTATTAACATGCACTAATTGTCTGTGGTCATGGGGTCTGGCGTGGTATTTCCACACATGCGCATAGCGGGCGTGGACCAGCCCAGTCTCCCCGCCCACCCAGCCTCCCCAACCCCTCCCGGCCTCCAGAGGTCACTGTTCTAGGTCAGGCCAGCGACTTCCAGCTCCCGTGTGAGAGAGGACATTTGTTGTGTCTGGCTTATTTCACCTGACACGATGTCCTCCAGTTCATCTGTTCTGTGGCACACAGCAGGATTTCATTTTTATGGCTGAATAGTATTCCGCTGGGCATACACCCCATCTTCTTTGCCCGTTCATCTGTTGATGGGCACCCAGGCTGCGTCCATAGCTTGGCTACTGTGGGCAGTGCTGTGGTAACCATGGCGTGCAGGTGTTCCTCTGTGGGCTGACTTTTACTTCCTTTGGATCCATGCCCAGGAGTGGGATAGCAGGGTCACAGGGTGATTCTAGTTCTAGTTTTGAGGAGCCCCATAATGATCTCCGTAGTGACCGTGCTGATTCACGGCTCCACATCTTCACCAGCATTTTTTTTTTTTTTACAATAGCTGGTGTGCCGTAGCGTCTCATTGCAGTTTTGATTTACATTTTCGTGGTGGCTAATGACACTGAGCATTTTTTTCATGTATTTGTGGCTGTTTGCATTTCTCCTTTTGAGAAATGCCTGTTCTATCTTTTGCCTCCTATTTAATTGGTTGTTTGCTGTTGGTGGTAGTGCTGCTGCTAAGGCCTTTAGTTCCTTATATATTCTAGCTATTGATCCTTGTTCAGATGAATAGTTGATGGATATTTCCTCCCGCTCTGCAGGTTTTCTCTCCCTCTGTTGATTGTTTCCTTTGCTGTGCAGAAGCTCTTTAGTTTACTGTGATCACATTGGTCTACTTTTGCATCTGTTTCCTGTACCATTGGATCTTTCCAGAAAATCGTTGCCTGCACCAGTGTCTTCTGTGCTTTTCCTAGCAGTTGCATAGTTCAGGTCTTGCAGCTGGGTCTTCGCTCCATTTTGAGTTGGTTTTTGTGTGTGTGGAGCGAGCTGCCCGGCTTCAGTCTTCTGCACAGGGATGTCAGTTTTCTCAGCACCAGTTATTGATGAAGCTGTCCCTTCTCCAGGGCGTGCTTTGGAGCTGTCGTTGGGATGTATGAGTTTGTTTCTGGAATCTCTGTTCTGTCGCACTCCTCTGTTTGTCTGTTCTTGGGTCAGTGCCATGCTGCTTGGCCTGTATGGTCTCTAGTGTCTTGACATCAGCTATTCCGCCCCCCCCCCCAGCTCTGCTCTTTTCATTCAAGAGTGCGTTGGCTATTTGGGATCTGTGGTGCTGCTATTTGAAGTTCAGGATTGTTCTATTTCAGGGAAGGATGTCATTGGTATTCTGATGGTGGTTACACTGAGTTTGTAAGCCACTTCAGATGGAGTAGATATTCCAACAATGCTGATTTTTTCAATCCATGAACATGGGATCTTCTTTTTTTTTGGCTTCCTCAATTCTTTCATTAGTGTTTTTTTTTTTTTTTTTTTTTTTTTTTTTTTTTTTTTTTTTTTTTTCCATCATAGAGGTCTTTCGTTTCTTCATTTCTTTGGTCAAATTTTTTTCCTAGGTGTTTTTGTTATTATTATTTTTGTAGTTATTGTGACTGAAATTGCTTTCTTGATTTCATTCTCATCAAGTTTGTTATTGGAGCATGAAAACTCTACTGATTTTCGTAGGTTGATTTTGTGTCCTGCAACTTTCCTGAATTTTCCATTTTGGTGGAGTCTTTGGTTTTTCTGTATAGAGAACTGAATCATATGCAGGTAGGGACGTGGTGACTTCCTTCCTGTCTGCATGCTGTTTCTCTCTCTCTCTCTCTCTCTCTCTCTCTCTCTCTCTCTCTCTTGCTAACTGCTGCAGCTAAAACTTCAGTACCATATTGAATAAGAGTGGTGAGAGAGGGGAACTTGGTCTTCTTCCAGACCTTGGAGGAAACACTTTCAGCTTTTCCCCATTAGTATGAAGCTGGCTGTGGGTCTGTTGTATACATAAAATTCTTACAGCAATGATTTCTTCCCCGAAATGAAACCCGAGCGATGTAGCACATGCAGGGAGCTCTCCACAGGGGGCTGAGGACGGAGGACCTGAGCGCTCTTTTAGACTCAAGGACTCTTTCCCGGGGAATGAGGGTGGGAAGGGAGGTCTCCCTACGACATGGAAGTTGCAGAAGTCGCACTGGGACCTTGAAAATGACAGCCATTCAGAACTTTTTGAAGTCTTTCATGACATCACTTCATTTGTTCCCAAACAGCCCTGGACGTCTCTGCACGCCAGGAGGCACAGAGGCTCAGAGCTGCACCTTAGGAGTGTGACGCCCTCCGTGAGCCTTCTGCCACGGTACTGGGATGCCACAGAAGGCTGGGCCTGGGCCCCGCCTCCCACAGCTGCATGTCCAGCAAGAAGCGTGAGCTCCCGCCTGTGGGGGAGCTGCTTGGAGCTCAGCGTGGCCCTGCGGTGGCCCTGGGCCACCCGTGACCTCAGAAGGAAGCACATTTACATAATGATCTATCTCACGTACCCCAAGGCATGTGCCTGTGAGTCCCGCCTGCGTTTTCAGAAGTACTGGCTGCACCGTAGCCGTGCTGGGTCCACCCTGCGGTCAGGGCCTGCAGGTGCCTGGTGGGCCACTCCCTCTTCCTCCGTCCTGTGACTCCCTTTCTAGTCACCTCACTGCCGGGCATATGTGAGACACCTGCCCAGTACCTGCCTGCTGGGCCAACTTTAAAACTCAGCCAAGTGAATGTCTTTGCAAGACGTTTGGAACAGCGGTGGACGGCCCTGCGTGTCACTGTGTGGATGGAGGTCGGGGTTCTCTGTGGATTTCAGTTAGATCCTTTGGGACAACTGAGGTCGTTTGGAGCACCGTATCAGAGACGGAGAAGCTCAGAGGCCAGGAGCCCCCCCCCCCCCCCGTCAAAGTGCGCTGTGCATCTGGCTTAGGAGGAGGTTCTAGCGGCAGGTGGTGGGTCCCTGAGAGTCTTTCTGCTACAAGGCAACAAGGTCACGGTGCCCCTGAAGTCCCCAGCATTCCACCACCTCCCTCACCTCCTCTTGGTGAAGTCTGCCCCTAAGTTCCAGCCCCCTCCCTTTCACCTGAAATGGGACTATGGGTGACGGATCCCCCAGCCCCCTCTGTTCTGAGGCCCTTGATCCTGGAGGCTGCCGGGCGTCCTTCGTGAGTCTCTCTCTCGATGTTTCCTTGGGACACGGACATCCCACCGCCTGCCTGTCACTGCAGACGTGAGGCTCAGGTTCTCCGCTCTGTCCACCTTGGCCCCCACGCCCCCTTCAGGGACCCTGTCCTCTGGCCAAGGCTTCTGAGCCAGGCGCCACCTGCCCAGGGTGGTCTGGGTGGAAGGCCGCCCTGGTGGCTGGCTGTGGCTGCTGGACCCTCTGTCAGGCAACGTCCTCCTTTGGCTCCCATCCTTCCCGAGAGAACGCCAGCCCTCTCTCCAGCTTGGCCGGCGTCGAGCGCGGCCTGACCACCACACAGAGAGCCACAGGCCCAAGTGCACCAGGGACGGTCAGCAGTCCCTGCACCCACCCACCATAACTGTCCAGGCTGGGTAGGAGACCTTGGTCAGCGAGGGCTGCTGTAACAAGTGAACCACAGACAGTGTGGCCTAAGCCACAGACATCTGCTCACAGCCCCGGAGCCTGGCAGGTCCAAGGTCAGCCACCCAGATAGCTTCTGGGATGGCAGAGGGTGTCCTGCTGCTGTGTCCGCGCTTGGGGCTGGGGGCGGCAGGAGCAAGCTCTCGGGTGCTTCTTCCTACAGGGGCACTACTCCCACCATGACGGCTCACCTTCATGACCCAGTCACCCCCAGGTCTGGCCCCGAGCCGTCACCCCTCCACACTCATCAGCACGTGAAGAGGGAGGGGATTTACACACCTCAAGGGTTTCCTGAGAGGCACGAAGCTCCCCAGCCTTCAGGGTTCCAGAAGCTTCCCTGGAGAAGCACACACCCAAGACCAGCCCAACCCGGCCACCCCCAGGGGAGCTCTGGCTTGTGGCTTTGCCGGCCCACATGAAATGCTGAGACAGCCTGTGCAGTGTGACTGAGGACGCTGTCACCACAGTGCACGCGCTCTCTGTGTGAGGCTCCGGGGCAGCCTCTCTCTGGTGCCTCTGCCAGAAATAGCTGCGATGTTTCCAAGCAGTCGGTGGTTCTGTCCTCAGGACGGAAGAAGCCGTTCGCTCTGCTCTCCACGCCGGCAGCTGGGAGGCCTGCCGTGACCGGGGCCACCACTAGTGGCTGCACAGGGCATTGAGAAGGCAGCGGGACCTGGTGTGGCTTCTGTCTCTCCGGCTCTTTTCTGCCTGTTTGTGTGTGAATCACCCTCGCTCTCACGTGTGGAGGCCGTTGAGTGGACTCGTTCCTTTCTGGAATCGGATGTGCATGGACAAGCCCGCCCAGCCTGACACTGGCAGGTGTGGCCCAGCAGCCCGGAGACAGGACGGAGCAGGAAGAGGCCAGCTGGCCACAGCAGCATCGTCACAAGGGGCAGCTGCCCACGCCGGCTGCCCAGCAAGCCGCAGGTCTCCCGTGCGGCCAGGCATCTGGGCCTGCTGGGCGCATGCGCGCCCAGGCTGAGCCTCCAGGCTTTAATTGGGCGTTCTCATCAGAGCTAGCAGAGTGAGAGTCTCCCAAAACTCATCAAACAACCAGGACAACTGTGCCACACCGAGACCATGGAGCGCGGCCACCTTCGAGGTGCCCAGGGAAACACGGGAGGCGGCCCTGCCAGCTCGGTGTCACCCCTGTGCTGTGGAAGGCCCTCACCGAGCAGGGGCGGCTTGACCTTCAGGCTTCCTTCCAAGGAAGGGGTCTCTGAGCCTGGTGAGCCTCGACCACAAAGTCAGAGCCTTCCCTCTTGCTCCTTCCTGACGTGACCTTGAGGACGACCCTTCGCACCTCAGAGCAGGTCACCCGAGACCACCCTAAACTGTGTGCCCTGTTGGTGGCTGTGACGTCACCTGCGTGGCCCTTCACGGCAGACTGCCCCTCCGCTGCCCGGCAGGCTGCTGTGCTTGTGTCACGGGGGTTGAACATCCACGGGTTCCGTCTTGCACACGCAGGCCCACACATGCACACGTGCTCAGTTGCACACCTGCGTCACCACGCACCGCCAGCCCTCCTGGTCTGCCAAGGCAGCACGTCCCCGGCTCCAGCCCAGCGTGGTCAGAGCCAGAGTGGGACGGAAGGGCGCGAGCCAGACAGCCGCGAGAACTCCCCCGTGCGAGCTCCGGGCGCAGCCGGTCGGCCGACCCCTCCAGTGCCAGCCTCCCGGAGGCCTCCCTGGCTTCTCCTGTGTCTGAGGACAGCCTTGCTTCCTCGTGGGAGGGGCTTTCTTCCTAAGCCACATCATCACCTCGCCAAGCCAGCGTCGCCATGTGCCCCTGTGAGAGGCCCCACGGGAGCCTCGGGGTCAGTGGGAGGCCCCTGGAGCTTGCAGTGGGAACGGCTCCCGCTCACAGCCCAGCCGTGCAGCTCGCCTTCACGCCTTCACGCCTTCACGGAGGGAGGACAGAGCGTGTGGCAGATGGACCAGGAGACTGTGGGATGGGAGGGTGCTTCCAGCTGAGACCCGGATCACTGAGGCCGTGGAGAGAGACGTGGCGTCCTCAGACCTCAATGCCACCAGCACTGTCTCATTTGGGCCACAGCCTGCTGGCTTTCCCCGTCCGGGTCTGAACTGCTTCACAGACTGTGTCCTAACAGCCCCCCAGGGGCATTACTATTTGAAGGTCGTAGTTGTCCATCTCTAACGAACCATTGTAACTGAGGGAAAACCTAGTACACCCTCTATCTTCACGTGCTTTTAGTTGAATGTAAAAATCACTATTTGGGTGTCCACACAGCTGGGTGTTCCATTTTATTCTCCCACTAGCTGTGCTGCAGACACGGCTTCTGGAGCCGGGTTATGGTGGTAACAGCTTCCTGGGTTATTTCAGGGACTGGAAGGTGGATTCTGCTGAAAACGCTGACTCTTCCCTTGGGTCTGCGGATGTCTGATGGGTGCCTGGATCAGGAGGACATGTCTTGGCCTCTTCTTCAGTTGTGTCTGTCTTCTTTGCTGCCTCAACCTTTGAGTCAGATTCCTGCTCAGCTCTGCATGTAACTGTGTTGCTCTTCCCAGAAACGTTTTGTCCAGAGCTGCACAGAGGGGTTGGTGTGAGAAGACTTGCCTAGTCTCTCTCCTGCCCTCAAGGCCAAAGACGCCAAAATCAGAGCAAGTAAGGCAAGCTCCTGCTCCAGGCCACTGAAGCGGCACCTAGACACCCCCGTTATCCATCCTTCCTGCCCATGCCCCTGCCCCCTCTCCCTCCTTCCAAAGCCCCCCACATGCCTGCGCTCCACAGGAATCTCCCATCTTCTTGGTTTGCTGGCTTCCCAAATAAGCCTCTTCCTTGGCCCCGACAACTTGTTCTCAAGTCATTGGCCGTTTTGATCCATGAGAAAAGCGACTTGGTTCAGAACCTTTATGACCATCTCACCAGTCTGACACAGCCTTTCTTTATCTCCTTCATATGTAATGTAATACAGTATGTTGATGCGATGGGTTTTCTCAATGGGGTATATGCTGCCTGTGCATACACTGAGTTAAAGCAGAATTCTTCCATCAGTCCAATCCACATTCCACTCCACCAGCCATTCCACCATCCATTCCATCCGTACATTCCACCATCCATTCCACCGTACATTCCACCGTACATTCCATTATCCATTCCTTCATCGATTCCACCAACCATTCTATCATTCATTCCATCATGTTAGCGTGTCCTAAGTACCTGACACTGTGAGTGACATGGAATGACAGGAAAAGAGACTGGTAGGAGTGGATGTAGTAAAAGATTTCTTGCTTCAATCAAGTGTCAGTGCTCGCTTAGTATTGGAGTCCACGATCTAGTGAAAATGACAGTAATAACTACCATCTTTGGGGTTACTCATCACTTTGAATATGCTGTTGTGTTTCAGCCTCACAACAGCCCATTTTGCTCATGAGGAAACTAGCTTGTACCAGGCGCACACCTGGAGCAAAGTCCAGTTGTGAGGCATGTGTCCTCTCCCAAGCCTGTTTGTCCACTGCTTCCCACAAAATGATGTTCTTCTGGGCCAGCATTCAAATGGCATCTGCAGAGAAAATCTTGGATGAGTTAAACATCTTTAACTAGTGGCTCCCAACAGGGAGTTCCTTGACGCAGGCCGGCAGTGAAGCAGGCATCTCCCAAAATGAAACTGCCCGGACACTCACATCCACGTTCCTTCCTGCTGCTTCCTTCTACCTCCTGTATTTTCTCTCCGTTATCTACCCTTTGAATGACTATTTTATTCAAGTATCTTCATCTCCACAGCTGCCTTTTCTTTGTCCTAAGCTACCTAGAGTAGCAATCCTTTGGAATTTCTATTTTGCCCATGTCTTTGATTTCTCCTTTCATCCTTTCCCCTTGCCTGGGACTCCGCTGTCTTGAAAAGCGCGTGCAGCCCACCAACAGTGAAGGCTTGCCTCCCAGACCCTTTCCTCTTCTCCATGACTGTGGTTGGCTTCGTCGGTGCTCCTTCCTGGTCTTGCCAGCTCTCTGTGCCTTCTCTTCCCTACAGGGCAGTCCACTTCCTGACTGACCTTCCAGCTGCTAATGGTCTCTCTTATGGTTAACTCTGTGTCTTGAGACTGCAAACTATGAGTCACGTGATGCCTCCTGGAACCTTGGATCACATCTGCACACAATTCCATGGGCAGTTCTGCAGATCATCCTGGAACCAATCATTAGACCAAGAGTCTTCTCTGCAAGCAAAAAGTCCTTGGGTCTTCTGGGTCATTATTCAGAAATACAACCTTTAGTTTTCCAAAACATGTTGGCTGTCTCAATGTGAAATTAATCATCTTTATAATTTCGTTCAGATCAGCACTAATCTACTTTTTAATGGAGAAGAGATTTAGAAAGTGCAAGTTAGATCAGCTGGCTATATTTCATTTCGCCTGTGACCCTTGTGTGTAAAGTTTGAGGGAAGGACGCCAGGGGTCTTCTGGCTGGAGCTCTGTCCAGATTCCATGACGTTCTTCACCATCTAACTTTAGGTCCTCACGGTCAGTGAAATCATCCAAGTTTCTGCTAACTGTAGAACCACATACTCATAAATTGTGTGGCTGGGCTGCTCCTTTTATTCCCGTAAGCCTTTGGTGTCTTGGGTCTGCCTGCCACCTGGCCCCCGAGGTCACTGTGGACCACTGTTCTGCATTCAGGGCCCACAGCCCTCTCCGCTCAGAGCTCAGCGTGAGTCCGCTCCCTCTCAAGCCTGATGGGAATGTTGAGGGGAGCGGGCCGCGTCCCAGGCTGCTCTCGCCCGCCACTCCATCCCACACCCTGGAAGGGGGCCTCTGGGAGGCACCCCGTCGGCACAGCCCTGGTCTGCTGCAGGGGGTGGACGGTCTGCCCTGGGGCTGGCAGCAGCTCCCTCCCAGGGCTTCCTTCCTGCGACACTGAGGCACACACCCGGCTCCTCAGGCTCCCCACCTGCCACCTTCCTGGCTTCCTGTCTGCTCAGGACGGCCTACAAGTCAAGGCGGTCACCATCCTGCATTCAGCCTTGGTGTCCACAGCCTCCATGAGCGCAGGCTCCCCACCCCCCCCACAGGTGGGAATCGGACGTCCGAGAAGGAATGCGAGGTTGGTGCTGGGAGGGACCCGTGCCTGCGGGGTGTGCCTGAGCTAAGCCCAGCGTCCTGGGCCCACGCTCCCCGGCGTCCCCCTCGCGCAGGCCAGGGAGGCCCGGCTGCAGGGAGGTCCCCGTGTGCCTTCTCCTCTGACCTGCCCTGCTTGTGCGTGGCAGGAACCTACTGCCAGCAGCGGGAGGTGGAAGCCATCATGGAGGGCGACGAGGACGACAGGGGCTGCTGCTGCTGCCAGCCCGGCCACCTGCCCCACCTACTCTCCTGCAACGCCGCCTTCCACCTCCGCTGGCTGGCCTGGGAGGTCACGCGGACGCAGTACATCCTGGAGGGCTACAGTATCATCGACAACAACGTGGCCACCATGCTGCAGGTGTTCGACCTCCGCAGGATCCTCATCCGGTACTACATCAAGGTACCACCGTGCTTGTGCCGGACGGGGGCTGGGTGGGTGCCAGGTGGGGGCTGGGTGGGTGCTGGGCTGGGGTCGGGCGGATGCCAGCTGCTCCCAAGAGCTCTGGGGAGAACTCGCTGGTGCGGTTTCTCCCCGGCTCCGAATCTGGGGTCAGGCTGGCTTTGGGAGAGATGGCTCTTGTGACAAATCCTGCAGGGCGAGCAGGATTGGTGAGCTGTAGCCACGGCCCGTGTCACACTGGGTGTGGCACTCACAGGCGCTGCTTTCTCACCAAGCTGCGAGGCGCGCGCCCTGGTGGTGATCATCAATCTGAGTGTGTGGCGCTGCGTCGACTGTCCACCGTAGAACTAGAATCGTCTTCAATTCCCCGATACAAACTTAAAATAGAGCGGCATGGCCCAGTCGGGGCTGCTCTGACAGCCTTTCCTCCCACCCATGTGGAGAACAATAACATCTTTGTTCAGTTGCTTAGAAAATGAGCAGTTTGGGCTGAGTCTCCTGGAGGACAGGCTTGGGACAGAGCGAGGAGGCCGTCCAGCTGGGCGGAGACGTCTTCTGAAGGAGACGGGACGGCAGCCTGGCGAAGGAAGTCTTGGTGCTGGGTCCTCTTCTGGGAAGGGGGCTGCGGGGACGTGCACGGCGGGAGCCCTGCACAGGCCACTGAGGGCACCACAAGCCGATGTGTTCCCAAGAAAGCTGCGCAGCCTCTACAGGCCAGACCCCCACCCGCAGAGGCTGGGCCAGGTGTGCCCGCAGGGGTGAGGGAGCGCAGAGCAAAGTGGCCCCGGGAGCCCGCAGCCCCCGCCAGCTGCAGAAGTTGACCAGCTGCTGTGGCTCCCGGTGTCCGCCGCAGAGGCTGCAGGGTAGTGGAGACAGAGGTAGCCCTTGGTTTGAGAGGCCCCTGCTCCTCCTGTGCACACGGCGTGTCTGCAGCGCCTGCTGCCGGCAGGGTGTGGGCAGCAGCCCTGCTCAGACTCACCGGAGCGCGGGCAGCGGAGCGCAGAACTCCAGACCAAACCTCCACGCCATGTGAGTGCCGAGTCTGACCTTAGGTCGTCCAGGAAGTCGGGGAGGCGGTCAGGGGGTCCTGACCTGTGACTCTGCCGTTGCGTGGCCAGCTCCCCCTTAGAAGGACGCTGCCAGGGGCTCTCCATGCAGCCAGTCCAGCAGGCTCGCGGCCCCAGGTGTTGGACTTGGCAGTGGCTCATGCGCAAGGGAAGCCTCCCTCTCACACAGCCGGGCTGGGCTGCAGCTCCGCCCCAGGGGTTCTCAGCCACCAGGGTCCCGCGGGATCTGACCCCCCAATTTTTTTTAAAACATTTATTTATTTACTTTAGTTGTACACAATGCAATGCATTTATGTTTACATGGTGCTGAGGATCGAACCCGGGCCACGCACATGAGAGGCAAGCCCTCTGCCGCTGAGCCACAACCCCAGCCCTGACCCCCAAATTTTAAGTGTGTACATGTTCCAAGGTACCAGTGCAGGGCCTAAAGGGGCCAGCTGCCCCTAGACAGACTCCCGGAAGTTGCCGCAGATGCCCTGCCATGCCCCTTGCCACAGTGTTGACCCGGAAAGGTCTGGAAAGTGTGCTCTGGGCACCCATGAGCCCAGAGTGAACCTGTGTGTTCATGGAAGAGGATGAGGGGCCACCAGCCACCTCCGTCCTCTCCATCCAGGAGAGGGTCCCCCACGCCTCTCCTTCAGTTCTCGAGGGTCAGCAGGACGGGCAGGAAGGGCTCCCAGGGGGAGCACACTCCAGCACACCCAAGCCCCGTTTCTACTCCGCGGTGCTGGCAGATGACCTTCCCATGGGCCAGACGTGTGGACTGGCCAACCCCGTGCCACGGGGCCTGCAGGTCACCACACGTGGGAGAGAGGGCCTCCCTGCTGCTCCCAAGGCCGCGGGCTGCATGCCGAGGCCTGCCAACTGAGGCTTCCTCCATTTGGGTGAACTTGGCATTCACCAGCCTCCTCTCCTGACCCTGGGCAGGTGCCTCCCCGTCCCCTGTGTGCTTCCTCAGATGACGTCACCATCTGACAGACAGATCCAGGTGCGGTGCCACAGAGGAGGCTGCGGAGGCCCCAGGCCCTGCCAGGAAATCGGTGGCTGTGGGGAAACAAGACCCTTGGCTCTCTTGTCTAAGAAAAGGGAGTGAGGACACGCCCCCTCTGTGGGGAGGGGCTCCCAGTTTCTCGAGGGCACTTCTTGGGAGCTGGGGTGGACCCCAGCATCAGCCTCACCCTGCCCACCGTGCACAGCTGCAGGTTCCCTGTTCACCTGCGAGTTCTGACACTGTGCCTGGAGCGCCCGGGCCTTGGGCTTTGTCTGTCTGCTTGCTTCCTAAGCGGTGTGTACCGCTAGGCTCAGGAGCCAGTACGGGCACACCTGTGCTCAATCAGCACTCGGGAGGGGAGGGGAGAGGTGGGGACTGATGGCCTGGGCCTCGCGGCTTCCTGCCTCATTCGCGTGGACACTGCAAGGACCGTGCTGAGGCCATTGCTGGACACAGCTCTCGGGGACCTGCTGCCCTTCCAGGAGTGGCAGCTCGGAATGGCACCGGCTCCCAGGTGTGGCTGGAGGGGCCGCGGGGGGCCGGGTGCACGCAGCAGCAGCAGCAGCACTTGGGGGAGGCAGACCCAGGTGCCTGGCCAGCAGAGCGCCGTCTTCGTAGCTCTGCACTGTTTCAAGTTCCGAGAGTTTGGCCTTGTCCTTTTTATTATCTTCTTGTTGGACAATCAAATTGAAAAAGGAGAAAAATGTGAAGTAATTCCTTCACACAAAAGGATTGTTTGATCTTCCCATAACCTGGGTCCTTCCTCCCTTGCAGGAGCCCTGTTTGGGGAGATGGCTTAAATTGCAGTTGACTATGGGCCATGGAGTTTTGGGCATTGCTGCCTTCCGTAGTCTCACGGGACTTGGCCTGGGATCTCGCGGGACTTGGCATGGGATCTTGAGTGACTTGGCCGAGATCGCTGACCCGGTCAGCAATCTCCGCCAACCCTCCCTCCACAAGTGTATATTTGAGATCACTTCCTCCCTGACAATGGGAGGTTTCCCTTGGTGTCCCCTGGCGTCCCCTCCGTCCCTCCTTGATCTGTGAGTGCTGGAAACCCTCCTGGCAAAGCGAACCAGCCTCCTGCAAGGCCCGGCCCGCCCGCTGCCCTGCTTCTGGGCAGCTTCTCCCTCGCCGTGCACGAGGCCTGAGGCCCAGTGCCCTGGAGGAACATGGCAGAAAGAGCGGCTGGTGGCACGGGCCTGTCTGTGAGGAGCCAGGAGCAGCGAGGTGCCCACTGGGCGGGTCCTGCAGGCCCCAGAATATTCAATCCCGGGTACAAAACAAAAAAAGGAAGTTCTGTGCATGTTGGGCGTGGCTCTTCAGCACGCTCAGGTCTGCTGCCCGCATCAGACCCAGATTTTGATTCTCTGTCACAGTATTGCTTCCTCAGGCCAAGTACTGCCTTTTTGAAGAGTGGATTCCAGAAACCACAAGACAGCTTTCCATACAACTGTGACTCAGAATTAATGAAGCCCAAGGGAAGCTCTGTCCCCACCGGGACTCGTAGGCACAGTGTCCATCGCGGGGGACATGGGCTGCTAGTGAACACATCACAGATGTCCACTCCGGGGCATTAGGGCTAAGTGCGCACATGGGTTACAAGCTCCACCGTCTCACTGTTCAAAGAACCGTGAGGTCTCAGCTCCTTGAACACTGCTGGGGCTGGAGGAGGGTTGGCCTGGCAGGGCGTCCTAGCAGCCAGCAGGAGCCTAGGCGTCCCTTCCTTGCTGCTCTCAGAGGGGCAGGGCTGGCTGTCTCTACGCACAGGGCCCCGCTGTGGTCTTCAGTTAGCACTGAGTTCTCACCTTCCCTTTCCCTGGACGTCTGGGAAGAGATCATCTAGAATGTCTCAGGCAGTTGGTTCTGTGCATTGAACCCAGCAGACACAGCAACGATGCCACATGTGGGGAGTTAATGGCTCGTACTTACCGAGGCGACTTTCTGAGATCTAATGAAGTCTGAGAACATCCTCCTGGTGTTAGAACGTCTTGAGAGCCAGCCCTGTGGAGTACACCTGTGATTCGGGAGGCTGAGGCAGGAAGATCGCAATCCAAAGCCAGCCTCAGCAACTTATGAGGCCTTAAGCAACTTAGTGAGACCCTGTCTCAAAATAAAAAAATAGAAAGGGGGGCTGGGGATGTGGCTCAGTGGCAAAGCACCCCTGGGTTCAATTCCCAGTACAAAACACACACACACACACACACACACACACACACACAAACTAATGAAGCAAAAACCAAAACACAGCGGAGACTGGCTTGAGCGCTGGGCACCCCTCTCTCTGCAGAGCATCATATACTACATGGCCACCTCGCCCAAGCTGCCTTCCTGGGTGGAGAACGAGTCCCTGCTCAGGTCCCTGCAGCCCTTCTCGCAGTGGCACCACGTGGAGCGGGACCTGGCGATGCTCCACGTCAACGTGGACGACGACTACGTGCCATGCCTGCAGGGCGTCACCAGGGCCAGCTACTGCAACGCCTACCTGGAGTGGATTCAGTACTGCGCACAGAAGAGACCTCAGGTAGAGGGCCAGGCGGGGGCGGGCCGGGGGCGGGGCGGGGCGGCGGAGCCGGGGCGGAGCCGGAGGTGAGGCAGGAGCAGGGCTGGGAAGAGACCACAGGTAGCGGGCCAGGCGGGGGCGGGGGCGGGGGCGGGGGGCGGAGCCGGGGGCGGAGCCGGAGGTGAGGCAGGAGCAGGGCTGGGAAGAGACCACAGGTAGCGGGCCAGGCCCGGGTGGGGCCGGGGGCGGGGCCGGGGCGGGGCCGGGGGCGGGGCCAGAGGTGAGGCAGGAGCAGGGCTGGGAAGAGACCACAGGTAGGGGGGCCAGGCGGGGGCCAGGCGGGGGCGGGCCGGGGGCGGGGCCGGGGGCGGGGCCAGAGGTGAGGCAGGAGCAGGGCTGGGAAGAGACCACAGGTAGCGGGCCAGGGCAGGGGCGGAGCCAGAGGCGGTGGGCCGGGCAACACTGGCCAGAGACCAGGCCATCGTGTCCCCTTCTCACACTCCAGGGCAGACCAGTGAAATAGAGGAGATGGGGAAAAAATGTACTTGGTAAATGTTAACAGAACAGTGAAGCCGAATCAACTGGGAAGACTGTCTTGCCCTGGTGAGCGGTCTGGAAGGCACTGTGTGCTTCACGCTGTGGTCAGGCCGCACAGCTGTAAGCCTCAGATCGCCCGGATGTTGCAGGGTCGGGCACCAGGCCTCCAGCCCAGGCCCTAGATTCTGAAGAGTGGTGGCAGAGAAGGCAAGAGGCAGACCCTGCTATCCCCAGACAACCGAGACGATCGGGTGATTCTCGAGCCAGGCCTGGCCCGGCCGGCCTCTTGTCTAGTGGCCGCCACAGAGCCACCGATGCCTGGCTTCCGCGGCTCCTCAGTCAGCTGTGGCATCTCCCAGCTCCTCACAAGGTGGCTTGACTTCAGTGTCCTCGTGCCCCTGTGAAAGCTGACGTTAGACTACTCCTGTAACTTAGCTGTGGATGGTGGGCCCTCCCCGCGGACAGGAGAAGACCCTCTGTGCGGGCTCTGTGGGGAGCTCTGACCTGAAGCACTGCCTGGGAAACCTCAGAGCTTTCCATCAAAAGTCCATGTCTGAATCCCTTTCTCTCTGGAAGTGACTCCCCATGTCTGCTCTTCCATGGCTGACCACAAGCACAGCAGCTCCAGGAAGCCAGGCCCCCGGCCTGCGGCCATGTGGGAGGGCCTGGATGACCACATGGCCACCTAAGGATCCCCTCTGGCTGTACCCCGGGGGGACTGCTGGTGTCTTGGAGCCTGTGTGGAAGCTGAGTTCATAGCCATACTCTTTTTCAGCCTTCGAAGGCCCTGGACAGTGACGAGGACTCTCCTTTGGTGACCCTATCCTTTGCCCTGTGCATCCTGGGGAGGAGAGCTCTGGGAACCGCAGCACACAACATGGCCATCAGGTACCTGGGGACACAGCTGGCTCACGTTTGGCTGATTCTGTCAGTCATTTTCCTTAGAGCTGGGCTGCTTGTTTCTTTCAGATACTTCTTCCCACAATAAGTCAGGTTGGACCTACAAGGAGACATTTTTGGTCTCTATGATCTTTTGGGGCACTGGATTTGGGAATGTCATTGATACAGACAGTCAAGACCCAGGAATCCTGGGTCATACATGCCCTGTGCTGGGACGGTTCACGAGATGGTGCACGTGAAGTGCTTAGCCTGGGGCCTGGCAGAGAGGATGCTCTGGGGACCTGGTTCCTTTCCTGTGTCTCCTCCCCTGCTCCAGGCCTGTCCCCTGGTCTCTGCAGGGCTTTGGTAGGTTGGTGCCTGCTTCTGTTCTTCACACTCTCTTTCCACTGGATGTCCCCCCACCCCCACCCCACCCCGGGTAGAAATAGCCCACGAACCTTTGGTTAAAGAATGAAGACAAAATAAAGCTCCCTCCTGGCCCCTTCCACCCTGTCGCTCCGGCGGCCTCCTTCACAGCAGAGCAGTGCCCGCCCACCCTCTCCATCTCTGCCCTGCTCCCGCTGCTCCAGCCAGAGGCCTGGCCAGTTCCATCTGTCGCCCGCACATTGCCCAGATCAGTGGCGTGGCCCAGGCCCGTCTCTGGCATTTAGCTTGTGGCCCCCAGTCTGAGCTCCACTGCCCATGGAATCGCCCTCACTGGGCCCCCACCCCTAGATGTGCATAGAAGTTTCCGGAGGGGTTTTGCATACCCAAAGCCCAGGCCCTGCCTTGGGCCGTGGACTCTGGCAGAAGCTCTGGCTGGAGCCTCACCAAGCCTCCCCTAACTCCTGGGCTTCCTGTCTTCCTGCTGGTGACCCCAGGCCACTAGAGTTAGTCAGGTTTTCAAGCCCCCTGTGATTTCAAGATCCAGCGAAGGTCAAGGACCGCACAGCGCAGGGGCAGTTGGAGAGGAGAGGGGCCCTCCTTCTGCCCTCCCTCCCTGGCCCGCCCCCACCTGGTGCTTCTGTAGCACCCTGTGACGTGGTGCTCTGCAAAAGGGCTGTCTTGACGCCTGACTCGGGTGAGTGTCATCAGGTTGAGGATGAGCTTGGAAAGGCAGCACCCACTTGTCCATCCATCCGACAGCTCCAGCCCCGGTGTCAGGTGGCCAGGTCCAGGAGACTGGCTGTGCTTCCAGGCCCTTCCTGAAGGGGGCGCTGGGAGCCATTGCTGGAGGCAGGGTGTTCAAGGTGGGTCCACTGAGAGGAGCACAGGTACAGGTGAAGAGCTGTGGCCTCTCCCCAGCTCTCTCTGGAGACCGTGGCCTGGGGTCACCAGCAGGAAGACAGGAAGCCCAGTAGTTAGGTTTGTGATGAGCGGTGCTTTTCCTCACTGCTGCGAGCGGCTGACTGCCTGCCCTGACCACTCGTAGATGGTGCTCCGGGGGGACCCTCTCCCTGGCTCCGCCTCCCCTGCAGCCAGCCGTGCCCTCAGTGGCCAGCCAGGCCCGCACTGGCTGCTGAAACTCCAGCAGGAGCTGGACAGTAGGGGTGGCCTGGGGCCAGCTCCTTCTCACACCCTGAGTTGAGGACAGTGTTGGCAAAGGATTGGGCACCTGATTCTCAGAGTGGGCCTCAGATGTCCACAGCCCTGGGCAGATGGTCACCTGAGGTCACCTGAGGCTTTTTGTTTGATTAACGCAAAGTGCTTTGAGCATTTCAGATTCTCCTGCCGAGTGGCAGATCATTGCTGCAGACGCTGCTGAAGCCACAGCGAACAGCTCAAGGCTGGTTCCGTGTGGCTTTCTGTGCCCCGGCCACGTGCTCCTGCTTGTCTGGCCTTCTTTCTTTCCCCTGGTTAAGAGCCATGCTCAGTGTGTTTTTGTGACCCTGTTCTTGTGGGCTTCTCTCCGTTTGGAACAGCTTCTCCCACTCTGCCTGTTGCAGACACAGTGAGGTGATCCAGGAAGACTCCCCCGTCCTCGGAGGACTTACTGCCTTGGACTGGCTTTACTGAAAGGCCTCAGGACGCAGCAGCGTCTGATGGCACTTGCAGAAGTCGCCTTGTCCACACCCCGGGCCTGGGGTTCTGTCCACAGGCCCTAAAGCCCTGCTTTGGTTGGACATTGGGGCGTGGCTGGGATGCCCTTGAGGGGGAGACGAGGCCTGCGGCACCCCCCTCTCTTCCGCCCAACACTGCTTCATGCTTCATATGCCAGGGTCCCCCAAGTTGTTTTGCTTAAAAAAGGGGGGGTTCCAGAATTGAAAGATTTTAAACTTAAGTCATATAGATGTGGACAACTTGCTCTGTAAAAAGTGTTAAAAATGAGGTTTGTGTTTCACCCTCCTTCTTCCTGGCCCCTTTCCTCTACTGGGGAATGGCATTGGTCAGATCATCTTGTTATGTTGTGTGCATGTGTAGGAATATGTGACAACAGATCCCACCACTATGTACAACTATAATGCACCAATAAAAACATGGAAGAAGAAAGAAAGAGAAATAGGATTTGAACTCAAGCAATTTGGTGTCAGAATTCAAACTCTAAACCCCTTTTTCTTCCTTCCTGTATTTTTTATTTTGATTAAATCCTTATGGCCAAGGATTGGACTTTATTCACCTTTTATTGTCCTCATTCCCAAGTGCTTTGTAGGGACCTGGTACATAATAGATATGCCACAAGCATTTGTCAAACAATTGAGTGACTGTTGGCCCTATGATCTCAAAAGGATAGTTCCTGTGAGGAGGCTAGGTAGCACAGGTGAAGAGATTTTGCAGATGAATTAGGGTCTTTAATCAGTTGACCCTGAGTTGATCACAAAGAGATCATCTTGGGTGGGCCGACCTAGTCAGTCCCGCCTTTAAAAGAGACGGCTTGCTTTGACTACTGGCCTCGGAGGAGCGTGAGCCATCTGTGTAGAGAGGGGCACGATGGGGAACAGCAGGGCCTCCGGAGCCAGCCTGTGCCGCGAGGAACCCCTCTCTGCCCACCGTCAGAAAGAGGGAAGACAGCCCTTGACTGCGGGAAGATCGTAGCCATGACCTACACCCTGACCTTGGCCTAATAAGACCGTGAACAGAGCATTGGCGGAGCGCATGGGCAGACTCCTCGCCTGTGCCGACTGGGAGCAGTCCCTGTACGTTGCCTTAAGCTCCTAAACTTGTCATGATCTATTGGAAACAGTAGAAAATGAGACGGTGACTGGAAGCATGAACAGGCTTAGGAAGACAGGAGGCAAGGGGCTGAGAGGGACGTGACTGGATCGAGACGTGTGTGCAGAAACCTACTCATTTCCCCTTGCTCCTGAACTGTAGCCGCCTGAAGCGATGGCCGCTTGGAGCAACGGAGCCGCGGGAAGAAGTTTAGAGGCAAATTGAAGACAAACAGCTTTTTATTCTGATAACTTTTCTCTCTGGTTCTAACAACGACTAACACGTGCCATATACACCACCAAAATGGTGCTGACCCGATCAGCAATCTCAGCCAAGTCACTCGAGATCCCGGGCCAAGTCCCGTGAGACTACGGAAGGCGACAATGCCCAAATCCTTATGGCCCATAGTCAACCACAATTTAAGCCATCTCCCCAAACAGGGCTCCTATACTGAACCCTGCCTGGACCTCACCTGTTAGGCATTGAGACCCTCCGTCCCACCACACGCGGCATCCGTGAACACGAGTCCGCACAAGTTCCAATTTTGTTTCATATCTTCCTTTCTCTTCCAGATCCCTGCTGCTATTCTACTGCCCACAGTTGACGTCTTCTGTAATATTTTGATATGTCTTTGTCTATATGATGATCTGCAGGAGCCCTAATTAAGGAGATAGCTAAGATTGCGGCTAGCTGTGAGCCATAAGCATTACCACCTTCTATGGTCTCGCAAGACTTGGCACGGGACATCGCGGACGGGTCAACGCGATTGTGTGTGGTGTGGCGGTGATTGTAGGAGTGTGTGTTGCTGGAGCCGGAGAGAGAAGAATAAAAGAACGTTTTCATTTCCAGCCTGCCTCCGAGTTTTCTCCCGCAGCGTCGCTGCTCCAAGCGGCCATCGCTCCAGGCAGTTACAGTGATCCTCATGAAATGCAGTGTTACTGAGCTAGTGTGTGTGTGTGTGTGTGTGTGTGCGCCCTTCATTTATGTAAGTGCTAGGTGGGATACTTTTCATTCTAACTTTATTCTCAAACGTATGATCTCAAGATGCCGTCACAGGGTACGATGAGTTTGTGGTGGCTTGTTGCCACTATCGCCTGGAGTTCACCCATTTTCCTAGTGTGTGGACATCAGTGGCTTCCGACTCTTCAAACATGTCTGCATTTGTGAGGGGACACGTAGGGGGGGGGTGCTGACGGGCCATGGGCCAGCGCTTGCCTGGTTTTACTAGATGCTATTGGGGGGCTTTCTGGGGTGGTGTTCGCACTCGCGCCAACAGAACATGGGAGCTCTGACTCCGCAGGGTCTTAGTAGAATTTAGTGTCACATGACTTATACTTCATCCCATGTGATGCATGCTAAAGTCTTACCTCATTACTCATTCCTGTGACGTGCCCACTCACTTTGCCCATCTGTCCGTCCGTCCTTCCTTCCCCCTTCCCTTCCATACTT
Source organism: Tamias sibiricus (assembly GCA_025594165.1). NCBI lineage: Eukaryota > Metazoa > Chordata > Mammalia > Rodentia > Sciuridae > Tamias > Tamias sibiricus. The sequence continues at coordinate 101,660,927 of CM046669.1, forward strand.
CTTTTCTTCTTTCCCTCCTCTTTATTTCAGATTTATAAAGGTTTCTTATACTTCCAGATATTGACTCTTTCTTCTAGGCGTTGCAACTATTTTCACCCACGTAATTAATTCTTCATTTTGATGTGCCAATTTTCCTTGTGATTTGAGACTCTAGGATCTTTTTTGCAAAGTCTTCTCCATCCCCTTGTCACAGTTTATTCCTTTCACATTTGGAGTTTTATTTAATTTGTAATTCATTTTATGTACAAAAGCATCCAGTTTTATTTTTTATTCTGTATTAAATCAGTTTTCCCTCGGCACATTCAGGAAGCAGTCCATCAATCTGTTCATTTCCCACTGATCTGTGGTATTGATCTGTGGTATTTCTGTCACCTGCCAAGCATAGTTAAGTAGGTGACTCCAGCCTGTCCTTTCTGCCTCATCCATCTGCTTGTTTCTGTACTAGTGCTACGCTGATCTTTTAAAAAAATCAGTAACTGTGTAATATGTGCTAGATTCAGATCCAACAAGAAGCAGAACCCCAGATGGAGATGGGCAGAAAGTTGCAGGAGCCCCGTTTGGGGAGATGGCTATGATTGCGGTTGACTTCGGGCCATGGAGTTTTGGACATTGCCGCCTTCCGTAGTCTCACGAGACTTGGCCCGGGATCTCGAGAGACTTGGGCCGAGCGCGGAGCGGGTCGGGGCCATTTTGGTTGTTGGTTGTTTGCTGGTGTGTGGTGCGTGTTAGAGTTGGTAGAGCCAGAGAGAGAAGCCGACAGAATAAAGATCCTGTTTGTTTCCAGTCTGCCTCTGAACTTCTTCCCGCGGCTTTGCTGCTCCAAGCGGCCATCGCTTCAGGCGGCGACAGAAAGTCAGTGATTAAGAAATGCCCACTGGCCCTGAAGGCCGCTGAGTGGTCATGCCCACCCGTCAGGCCCAGTGTCTCCGCCTCGCCGCACCAGAGGTGGGGCAGTGGGTCCCGGCCGCTGCACCACCGACCTGGAGAGAAGGCCCGGAGAAGACCCCACATGTCAGCACAGCAGGTCTGTGTGCAGGAGACTCGCTGGCTCTTGGAGCAGATGAGGCTTCCTGAAGGACAGGACTCGACTGTGAACTTGATCTCAAGAAGTGACAGCAAAAGAAGTCAGGCCAAACTACACTCTGCCAAGCCCCAACATGCTTCCCAGGGACAGGAGGTCACCCGTCCCCAGGAAGCCCTCCTCACACCCGGTGGACTGCGGGAAGGAGCACTCCAGAAACCCAGCCGTCATGGCTGCGGCTGCTCCTGACCTTGTGTGGGAGAGGAGGCCGCACACTGGGGCCAGCTGGCTTGCTGGGCCATCCTGCAGAAGAGACGAAGGTCTCTTGCCAGACGGGCTGGAGATTCAGAGTCTAGAGGAGAAAGCGATGCAGCAAGAGGATGCGAGAGCTGCCTCAGGAGGCTGTGGTCGGGTCGTTGGGACAAATTTGGGACCTGGGAGTGTGGGGAGATATCTGGGTTTAAAGGAGAGGAAAAGTGCATGCTGGGTGTGGCTCCGTGGTAAAGCACTGCCCAGCGTGTGCCAGGGCCTGGGCTCCACCGAGCCCCGCAGGCTGTGGGCAGAGTGTGCACACTGATTTAAACGTGATGAATGGCTGGGGCTGGCTGGAGGAGAAGCACATGACACCACCTCTGAGCTGGCCTTCTTAAGAGGACGTCCCCAGCTGCATGTCCTAAAAGCAGCTGTGTTTCCTGGAGAGGTCAGTAGCCTGGGGCTTGCTTCTGAGCTGCGTCAGTGAGGCATGAGGTCCTGAGTGATCCTTCCCACCTATCAGGCCCCGTTTCTCAAATTTTTGCAGTTTGCTCCTCTTAAACAAAGGGGCGTAACAATGTGCCTATGCCAGATGGTACGAGCCTGTGGGGGGAAGGCACTTGGGAATCCACAGAACCCACAGCTGCCACCGCTCCTCCTGCCTGCTCTACTGGCCGGCTGGACCATTCTGTTTGGAGACCACGGCAGCCATGGAAGTGGCCGTGAATCCCGTGCTCAGTTGTGGATGCCATGGAGGGTACGAGAACTTGCCACTGTCCTGGGCAGGGCTGTTTCGGACATGAGGCAGGTGGACAGGCATAGGCACTGAGTGTCCCACAGGCAGCAAGCTCAAGGGGACCAGCCTCTGACACAGGACTCTGCACCGTTCTGCAACTGCTACACCTGTGGCCGCGAGCCGCCCATCAGGACAGGCGGGGTAGCGTCCACGCACACGTGGGCGTGGCTGGAAGTTCTCCAGCGAACAAGTCGTCCTTGTGCGGAGGGTGCCCCGAGTCCTGCAGAAACTGTGCCCATGTCACACGTGTTTTCCCCGAGGCCTAAAATGTGTCAGGGCCTGACCCCAGACACAGATGCAGCCGGCGACCCCTCCGCCCCGGGCCCCTCACCCCAGGCTGCTCTTCTTCCCAGAAGGCGGCAGGCTCCTCAGCTGCGGGCCCCACATTGCCGTCCTGCAGGTTGTAGAGGCACCCTGTCCTCCACTCGGGGGGTGCCAGGAGCATCGCCCACATCAGCTGTGGCACCAGAGATGTCCCCAGATGTCACCAACAGTCCCCTAGGGCCAAAGTGGCCAGCGCTTGAGGGGGTGCAGGACAGTCAGCTGAGCTGGTCAGCGATCCTGAGCAAAACGGGGGCTCAGAGGGCCCCGCGTCCGCTCTCTGGAGCAGAGCTCTGAGGACCCCGAGTGTTCGCCGCCGGAAAGGGACTGCAGCCTGGAACGGCAGCGCCGCGGGAAGGAGTCCGGAGACAGGGTGGAGACGAAAAAATTCTTCAATCTTTCTGTCTCTGTCTCTTGTAATTTCTAACACTACATACACACTCTCACAAGAAACCAAGCACAAGTACTCTTACAAGAAACTACAATGTACTCTTCAATGTATACAATAGCGATAACCCTGTCCTTTCTCTCTCTGGTCTCATCCATGCGCCCGAGCAGGAATGGCGCTTGCTCGATCTGCTGAGTCACTGCTCAAATCTCTCGAGATCCTCGACCAAGTCCTGCGAGACTACGGAAGGCGACAATGCCCCAAAATGTCAATCTGCTGAGTCACTGCTCAAATCTCTCGAGATCCTGGGCCAAGTCCCGTGAGACTACGGAAGGCGACAATGCCCAAAAATGTCTATGGCCCGTGGTCAACGGCAATCTTAGCTATCTCCCCAAACAGGGCTCCTGCACCCGAGGGCAGCGGAAGCTGGGATCCTGCCTCGCTGGCCGGCTGAAGATGGACTTTGCCATGAAGGAGTGGGCGCTGGGCAGCGGGCGGGCCTCGCCAAGCCTGGGGTGGACGTGGAGCTTCGGTGCAGGCAGAACGGCAGCCTCAGGCAGGAGGGCCAAAGCACCGCTCCCTCCTGCGGCCCTCCTCTGCAGCCACCCAGCCGCGGCACCCAGACGGCCAGGTGACAGGTCTGCTGGGCCGGGGGCGCGGTAGCCTGCTCAGCCGCAGGTGCCCACTGTTCTGCTCAGAGGACTGATCAGTGTCAGCTGCTCGCGGTCGGCCTCGGGCCTGGTGGGCTTCTGCCGCCATTTTGACTTTGTGACAATACTGGGCACGTGCCTGTGCAGGGAAGCCCACAGTTGTCCCTGGCCGCAGTCCTCGGCCCCCACACGTGGACTCGCCCCGACACGTGACGTGCCTGCAGGGTTTCTGTGGACCGCCGCCTGCTCTGCCCTGCAGTAACCCCAGCGCCGTCACACAGGGTGTCCACTCTGCTGACCGCCTGCTGCTGGGCTCTGTGCTGGGCCCTGCTTCACCCCTCCTTGGGTGGGCTGAGGGGCTGTCCTGTGTCCCAGCTCTCCTGCGAGGACAGCCCTTCCCAGCTGGGCTGGGGCGGAAGTGTCACTCCTCAGCAGTCTCCAACAGACAAGTCCCATGACACCACACCCGGCAGTGCTGCAGGCGCCCAGAGCCCTGCTCCCGCCGCCCACCCTGTCCTGCTGGCCTCCTCCTCCAGGGAAAAGGCAGGTGATGAAACGCCTCCATCTGCAAGGCCCCGGCTGGTGGGCTGTGACCTGGCTCGGGTTCCGGGAAGGTCGTTCCAATGGCACAGCACCGAGCACTGAGCCGCACACCATTTCCTGGAAAGACAGAAAGGACGTGTGCGCTGCAGGCCTCGGGTGGGGGCTTGGGGCTCCGTGGAAACCCGGCTTCCCCGGGGTGAGCAGTAAGCAGCGGCCAGCCGCCCTGCAGACCAGGCGCTCCACCGCGCACTGTGCCTGTGGGTGTGTGGCGAGCCTCTGCGTCTTCTGTGCTCCGTCCCCCCACATCTGCAGGGCTGCTGCTCTGGGATGTGTGAGGTGGCGTGCACCCTGGCACCCCAGCCCGAGCAGCTCCCCACCAGGTGGCCTGGTGCCCGCCCCAGACAGCAGCATCTCCAGAGGTCTCGGAGAGCGCGGTGCGGGCCTCGGTCGTGACTTGCGGCCCCCACTTCCTGCTAAGCTGCCAGTCCTGCCCCATGACTGCCTCCCGGTGCCCGGCTGCCTCTGCTCTGCCAGGCGGGAGCCGCTGGGGAAGGCGGCTTCGGCATCTCCTCCTGGAAGATCCCAGGCTCTCCAGGCCACCGCACTGAGCCCGGCCTGACCAGCCCCCGCTGCTCCTGTTTCCCAGTCTGCTCTGGCTCGAAGCCTCAGCGTCTTCTCAAGGCAGTCCCAGGAGGAAGTGGATGATAATCTCACGGTGAAATGCTAAAATAGCCATCAGCAGAGCTATTCCCCGACATGCAGGTCTCGTGCGCTGGCTGGATCAAAACTTGGGCTCAGCGGGCCGGCTCGTCAAGTCCTTAGGAACAGAGGTCCTTGGAGAGTCTCCTCCGCCCTGTCGTGGGGACCCTCCTGTCCAGTTCGGCGCCTTCCGGAGGCCGTTTCCTGCACTTGCCTCACGACTCCCCCTCAGGGTGTCGCAGTGACTGTGGAGTGTAGTAGTAGAAGTGAGGGTGGACGCAAAGGGGACTGTCCTCTGGTGCAGAAGTGGCTTTCCCAAGCCCATCCCCGTCAGCTGAAACAAAGGCCCCATCCCAGAGCAAGTTCCCGGGGTGGCAGCCCTGTCCCCACCCAGCGCCGCTTGGTGACCTGTGTGCAAGGTGGGACGTGCAGCAGAGTGGGAGCAGCTGGGATGGGACTAGGACAGCAGGCGGCCCCACCGGGCCCTGCCCCGGCACTGAGCAGGACGCACTAGGCACGGGCGAGCTCCTGGAACACATCAGGTCCCATCCAGGGGTCTTCCTCTGAGTGTGGTGGCAGGATCCAGTTTCTGTTATGAGTGGCACAACCCAGAAATAACACCCAGGGATACAAAGGTGCCCCGTGGTGGCACGGCCGGCATGGTCCCCTCCTGAGAAAGAGGACAGGGGCCCCCGGGGCGATCGGCCTGCTGTCCTGCATATACAGGTGGCCCATTGCTCCCTGGGCCTCGGTCGTCACTCACAGATCACCTTGGTGACTGAAAGGAGGGAGATGGCCCCAACGCCCAGCACCGACAGGGACCTGACCCCGGCTCCAGGGCCAGGTGTCCGTACTCTGGGGTGAGTCCAGAGTTGGCTCCTTCCCTTGCTGGATGGGCCTGAATTATTAAGATGGTTCTTCAATGGGAGACCCAGGCCTGGCCTTAATGACAGGAGTCCGGGCAGGCCTGGTGGCCGTCAGCGGTGACCACTTTGTCTTGCAGCCTGGACGCCTTCCTGCATGGCCTTCACGCCCTCTTCAAGGGTGACTTCAGGGTGACGGCGCGAGATGAGTGGGTGTTTGCGGACATGGACCTTCTGCACAAAGTTGTCGCACCCGCCATCAGAATGTCCCTGAAGCTGCACCAGGTAAAGACTGCAAGCCAGAAGCTGCAGAGGGACAATGGCCTTGGACACTGCAGTCCCCTCTCTCTGCAGGGTGCTGGGGACACTTCCTTGCTTGTGACTCACAGTGAGGCCACCAGAGAGTCTTGGCTTTGGCCAGATGATTTGCCCTCAGGAGCTGCTAGGAGGAGGGGGTGGTCCCCAAAAGAAGAGGGGTCCTGGCCGGGGTCAGAGACACCAGACTGACCAGCCCATACCTGAGAGGCACAGGGGCCTGCCTCCCAAAGCTCTTCCCCAGGCACGTTCCGTTGGTCAGGGCCATGAGGGGAGGGGAGGCAGACGGGTGGAGGCAGGACATGGCTTTGGAGGCCATCTGACCATGGCCAGCTGGGCTGGCTGATGGGGCCTGGGCTCCCCGCGCCAGGACCAGTTCACCTGCCCGGACGAGTATGAAGACCCCGCCGTGCTCTACGAGGCCATCCAGTCCTTCGAGAAGAAGGTGGTGATGTGCCACGAGGGGGACCCGGCCTGGAGGGGCGCGGTGCTGGCCAACAGGGAGGAGCTGCTGACGCTGCGGCACGTGGTGGACGAGGGTGCGGACGAGTACAAGGTGGTCATGCTGCACCGGGGCTTCCTGAGCTTCAAGGTGATCAAGGTAGGCTGGGCCTCCTGGGTGCAGCACGCCCTGCCAGGAGCCCGCGGGAAGAAGCAGCCCTGAAGGTGCCCAGTGCAGAGCGGCCCAGAGCAGAGCTGGGCAGAGGGCAGGGCCCGGCCAGACGCTGGAGCCACAGGGCCAGCACCCCGGGGTAGAGCCAGCGTGCTGAGCACTGGGGCCAGGAGTCCTGGCTGACACGCTGTAGAGGGGGCCAGGATCTGGCTCCGCTGGACGCTGGACGTCCCAGCCTCTGGCACTCTCCAGTGGCCAGTTCCCGATGCAGAGGGACCCTCCCCAGACCCCCCTCTGTACAGGCTCAGCCACCTCCTGACACAGAGCCCGTGTCCTCTCCTTGCCTCGGCTTCCCCCATGAGAATGGCGTCCTCTCTGTGTTGTGGGACTGACTGTGACAAAGCCTTAGGCTCCAGTGTCACAGTGGCAGACTCCCAGTCAGACCCCTGACCACGTGGCAGGCTAGGCCAGGACCAAGCTGGTGGCCTGCCCCTCCCCACCTGCCTGCCCGCAGGTGAACAAGCCCCGCCCCTCCCGCCCACCGCAGGTAAACAGGACCCACCCCTCCCGCCCACGGCAGGTGAACAGGCCCCGCTCCTCCCGCCCACCGCAGGTGAACAAGCCCCGCCCCTCCCGCCCACCGCAGGTGAGCAGGCCCCGCCCCTCCCGCCCGCAGGTGAACAGGCCCGCCGCCCCTCCCGCCCACAGGTGAACAGGCCCCGCCCCTCCCGCCCACCCCAGGCCCCGCCCCTCCTGCCCGCAGGTGAACAGGCCCCCGCAGGTGAACAGGCCCCGCCCCTCCCGCCCACCGCAGGTGAGCAGGCCCCGCCCCTCCCGCCCGCAGGTGAACCGGGAGTGCGTGCGCGGGCTCTGGGCCGGGCAGCAGCAGGAGCTCATCTTCCTCCGCAACCGAAACCCGGAGCGCGGCAGCATCCAGAACAACAAGCAGGTCCTGCGGAACCTCATCAACTCCTCCTGCGACCAGCCCCTGGGCTACCCCATGTACGTCTCCCCGCTGACCACGTCCTATCTGGGGACGCACCGGCAGATGAAGCGCGTCTGGGGCGGACCGGTCACCTTGGACCGCCTGAGGGCGTGGTTCCGGGCCAGGTGGCTCAGGTAGGATCGGGCCTCCCGGGTGCCGTGGAGGGCGGGGTGGCCATCGCGGAGTTAGAGGAAGGAAGTGCTTAGACAAACCGAGGCTGCGACATGGCTGGGTGGCAGGGTCCCGGCCCGGGGACCGCAGCAGAGCACGGGCTGAGCTCCTGTCCCTGCAGCATGCGCAAGGACTGCAGCGCGGGGCAGCGCGGCGGCAACATCGAGGACCTGGACGGAGGCGGACCCCCCCCAGGGGCCAGCTGCGCCCCGGGCGGAGACAGCAGGGAGAGCAGCGCCGAGCACCCCCAGAAAGGCGGCCCCCAGCGCTGGGCCTCATCCCGCGAAGGCCCTCAGAGGACAGGTGGGTGCATCGCGGGCGATGGCTGCCAGACGCAGACTCCTGTAGAGCCCTGCCCATGTCTGTCGCCCTGGGCGGCCATTCGTCTGTGTGTCCTCCTGCCCAGCGGCCACGCCCTCCCCTTCCAGCCCTCTCGCACGTCCTTTCTGGGCCTGGCTGTGTTGTGGCGGTGCCCTCTCTTTCTGTGCAGAGGCCTCTGCCCTGCTGCTCTTGTGGCCCTTCCAGAGGACAGCAGCAGGGGAGGGAGGCACCGCAGATGGGAGCGTGGAGGGTGGCCGCGAGGCTCCGCTTTAAAGCTGTTCACTGGTGCCCACGCAGGCCCAGCCAGATGGCTGAAGCTCTGAAATCCGCTGGTGGTGATGCTCTGGGAGGAGGACGGCTGGGCGGGAGAGGAGAGCGGAGGGCTTGCAGAGGTCGAGTCTGAGGACGCGGGCAGGCAGGTGCTCTGCCCCGGTCCTGCTGGGCCTTGGCTTGGCCCTCTGCAACCCACGAGTGGCTTCTTCCGTGGCCTCCGTTCTTCCTTCCTCCACTTCCAGCAGCATTTACTAAGCGCCTCTGTGTGTGCTGCCCCTGCCAGCCCTGCCCCGGCCAGCCCTGCCCCGGCCAGCTCTGCCCCGGCCAGCTCTGCCCCTGACAGTGGGGAAGGGCAGGTCTGCCTGGGAGAGCCCAGAACAAGGCAGAGCAGGAAGAGAGTTGATGGGCGCGCGTGAACACGGGCCAGGCAGGTGGGCGGAGGGACAGCAGAGTGAGATGGATGGGGTGGGAGATAGAGATGAGGGACAGAGACGGGTGAGAGGAGGCAGACAGGTGACAGGTAGGGAGAGAGGTGGGTGACGGATGGTAGGTGACAGGTGGATGATGGATGATGGAGGGAGGCGAGGATGGATGACAGGTGGGAGGTAGACAGGTAATTGACAGAGGATGGACGGGCAGACAGGTGGGTAAGTGGCAGGTGCATGGTCACAGAGCTGATGTCAGCTGCCAGAAGAAAACGGAGCTCCCTCCCCAGCCCCTGCCCTGCCCCGGAGCTCCCTCCCCCCCTGCCCTGCCCCGGGAGCCCCTGCCCTCCCCGGAGCCCCTGCCCCTGCCCTGCCCCGGAGCTCCCTCCCCAGCCCCTGCCCTGCCCCGGAGCTCCCTCCCCAGCCCCTGCCCTGCCCCGGAGCTCCCTCCCCAGCCCCTGCCCTGCCCCGGAGCTCCCTCCCCAGCCCCCTGCCCTGCCCCGGAGCTCCCTCCCCAGCCCCCTGCCCTCCCTCCCCAGCCCCCCCGGAGCTCACTCCCCAGCCCCCTGCCCTGCCCCGGAGCTCCCTCCCCAGCCCCCTGCCCTGCCCCGGAGCTCCCTCCCCAGCCCCTGCCCTGCCCCGGGCACACACCTGGGCCTCCAGGCAGCCCCGAGGTCAGCATACGTTTGAGTCTGTCTCCGTCCTTGAGTGCTGCTGTGGGGGACGTGCCGAGGGCTGCAGGGCACAGGCTGACTTGTCCTCTCCAGGACACTGATGTCTAGGTCCCTCACCTGCAGGTGGGGACCCCGCACAGAGGGGCAATCCCTACCCTAAGGCACCCGGCTAGTGGCCAGTCTGGACGCGGACCAAGCAGGATGTCCAGATCTGCAGTCCTAACCCTATGGCCGTCCCGTGGCCCCGCCTGGGATGCGGCCCCTGCGGACCTGCCACCCCAGCCTGCAGAGCCCCCGACACCTGGGACACATGCGTGCCTCTGGGAGAGTCCCTGCACCATGGCTTTGTCTCGTCCCTGGTGGCGAGGGCCCCGGGGATCTTCTCTGGCCCCACTTGCGGGCAAGCAGACACCTGGGTCTTCCTGAGGCAGACGGCCAGAGTCCTGGGTTCCGTGCTGTGGCAGGGAGGGGACAGAAGGGGGCAGGGCCAGCCAAGTCCCTCCCTGGTTCTGCAAGCTGCCATACCAGAGGGAAGGTGGCCTGGGCCATGTCCTGGGCTGGTGCCCAGCAGAGGGTCGAGAGCTGGGGAGGCAAGGGGGGCGCTCAGCCTCTGGCCTTCCTGCAGCGGGGGACACCGTCCCTGCGCCCTCCCCAGGGCAGCCTCCTTCCTGCCCAGGTGGGTCCCTCTCGCTCTGCCACCGATGCCTGTGCTCAGGGTGGGCCTGGCAGGTTTGCAGGGCCGCCACATCCAGGCCAGAGCCCAGTGGCTCCAGCAGCAGGAACTGCTTGTCCCACAGACTGGAGGCCAGGTGTCCCAGGTTGAGGGGTCACAGGGCCATGAAGGAGAAGCCACTCAAGTCCCTCCCCGGGCTTCCAGCGGTTGCCAGCCCACTGTGGCGCTCTCCCTCGTCCCCACCAGCATTCTCCCTGCGTGTCTGTGTCCAAATGTCCCCTTTCTAAGGACTGGAGGCCCACCCCCCTTGGTGTGGCCTCCTCTTGACTCACCTGATGACCCATCTCCATGAAGGTCGCCAGGAGAGGCGCGGGGTTCAGGTGTCCTCGTGTGGACGGGAGGGACCTGCACAACCCCTCACGGAGCCTGGGCCTTCCCCATCCTCAGGCCTCCAAGGTCCTCAGGCCTGCCCTCTCCTCGGGCCTCCCCTGTCCTCAGGCCTCCCCTGTCTTCGGGCCTCCCCTGTCCTCGGGCCTCCCCTGTCTTCGGGCCTTCCCCTGCACTGTCCTCGGGCCTCCCCTGTCCTCGGGCCTCCCCTGTCCTCGGGCCTCCCCTGTCCTCAGGCCTGCCCTCTCCTTGGGCCTCCCCTGTCCTCGGGCCTCCCCTGTCCTCGGGCCTCCCCTGTCTTCGGGCCTCCCCTGTCCACGGGCCTCCTGTGTCCTCAGGCCTCCCCTGTCCTCAGGCCTCCCCTGTCCTCGGGCCTCCCCTGTCCTCAGGCCTGCCCTCTCCTTGGGCCTCCCCTGTCCTCAGGCCTCCCCTGTCTTCGGGCCTCCCCTGTCCTCGGGCCTCCCCTGTCTTCGGGCCTTCCCCTGCGCTGTCCTCAGGCCTCCCCTGTCCTCAGGCCTCCCCTGTCCTCGGGCCTCCCCTGTCCTCGGGCCTCCCCTGTCTTCGGGCCTCCCCTGTCCTCAGGTCCCCTGTCCTCGGGCCTCCCCTGTCCTCAGGCCTTCTCCCTCCCCTGTCCTCGGGCCTCCCCTGTCCTCGGGCCTCCCCTGTCCTCAGGCCTCCCCTGTCTCCCGGGCCTTCCCCTCCCCTGTCCTCGGGCCCTCCCCTGTCCCCCCTCAGGCCTCCCCTGTCCTCAGGCCTCCCCTGTCTTCGGGCCTTCCCCTGCCTGTCCTCGGGCCTCTCCTGTGTCCTCAGGCCTCCCCTGTCCTCAGGCCTCCCCTGTCCTCAGGCCTCCCCTGTCTTCGGGCCTTCCCCTCCTCTCGGGCCTCCCCTGTCCTCGGGCCTCCCCTGTCCTCAGGCCTTCCCCTGTCCTCAGGCCTGCCCTCTCCGGGCCTCCCCTGTCCTCAGGCCTCCCCTGTCTTCGGGCCTTCCCCTCCCCTGTCCTCAGGCCTCCCCTGTCCTCAGGCCTCCCCTGTCCTCAGGCCTCCCCTGTCCTCGGGCCTCCCTGTCCTCGGGCCTCCCCTGTCCTCAGGCCTCCCCTGTCCTCGGGCCTCCCCTGTCCTCAGGCCTCCCCTGTCCTCAGGCCTCCCCTGTCTTCGGGCCTCCCCTGTCCTCAGGCCTCCCCTGTCCTCAGGCCTCCCCTGTCCTCAGGCCTCCCCTGTCTTCGGGGCCTCCCCCCTGTCCTCGGGCCTCCCCTGTCCTCAGGCCTCCCCTGTCCTCGGGCCTCCCCTGTCCTCAGGCCTCCCCTGTCTTCGGGCCTTCCCCTCCCCTGTCCTCAGGCCTCCCCTGTCCTCAGGCCTCCCCTGTCCTCAGGCCTCCTCTTGGGCCTCCCCTGTCCTCAGGCCTCCCCTGTCTCGGGCCTTCCCCTCCCCTGTCCTCAGGCCTCCCCTGTCCTCAGGCCTCCCCTGTCCTCGGGCCTCCCCTGTCCTCGGGCCTCACCCCGCCTCACCCCGAGCACTCCCGACCTCTCACGGCTGAGCTGGGGCTCCCCGACTGCCCCTCGTTGCCCACCACGTGGACTCCTACCACCCCCTCAGGGCCCCGCCCCCTCGGGTGCGCCTCTCCCGCCTCCCGTGGCCCCTCTGCTCACCAGCAGCACCCGCAAGTGCCACCTCATCCATGAGGCCCTGCCCCTGCCCGGCCTCGCCCTCCTGCCTCACCTCTGCCAGCCCACCTCTGCTTTCTGTGACCAGAGCTGTCCCATGGTGGGGCTGAGCTGCCCCTGCCCTGCACTCAGGCTGGTGGCCACTCGGTGGGGCCTGCCTGACCTCTGCAGAGCCTGGGGCGGGCACCAGCAGAGCACGCCACTCTCCCCAGCACCCCGCATCCTGCCCAGGGAGGGGTGCGCACCCTGCAGGAGGGCCTGCGCCCACCGGAGGCAGGCCTGGGAGAGGCCTGTGACGCCCTGTCCCCACAGCTGGGGCCGAGTGGGGTGGCCCTGTGCTCAGCTGACACTGGCGAAGGCAGGGCCCTCCAGCTGACCCACGGCACTAAGCTTCCCAGCGGGCCGAGGCCGGGCCCCAGGACTCAGAACCCCAGACGGCCACAGCTGTCAGGTCGTCACCACACCAGGAGCAGGGGCCAGGAGCGCTGGCCGCGTCAGCTCTCCAACGCGCACCAGGCCCTGCCCGCCTGCCTGCCCGCAGGACTCTGCATCCAGAAGGCTCTCAGGAGACCAGCAGAGCTGTCCTCGGGAGGCTTGGTGACAGGGGCCTGGCCGTGCTGAGCTGGAAGGGCCTGGACAGAGGGCCGAAGGCAGCTGACCGTGTCCTCCTTGAGAGGAAGGCCATCCTGGGTCCCCTGTAGGTCCCTAGCACAGCCAGGCCCTCTCCAAAGGTCTCCTGAAAGGCACACGCCACAGGGCAGCCCCTCCAGAACACTGTGAGTCCCCAAGGGGCCAGTGAACCAGGGAGAGGTGGTGGCCACGAGTCCTGGGGCAGGTGGCAGGGACGCCCCTCCAGCCTTCCTGTACTGCTGAGCTGGGCACACGCAGACTGCCTAGGCTTTGACGCCCCGAGTGTGGCCTGTGTGGCTCTAGTCTGAAGCCCACGCGGGGTCCTCCTGCAGGGGCACAAACAACCCTCCCTCTGGGGAGGCAGCTGCACAGGGCTGCGTCTAAGCCACTCTCCAGAGAATGGCCCGTGTGTGCCAGGGGATTCTGGGCACACCTGGGCAGAGCAGGTGCCCGAAGGGAACAGAGAGGCGCAGGAAGGACAGCCGCTCCCACCGCGTGGGCTCGATGTCTCTGCCCTTTGCCCCACTGCAGCTAAGCCGTGAAAGGGCGTTTGCCACCTCCCACGTTGGCACTGCCAGGGCTCCCTCCCTTGCGTGGCCCACGGCCTGGCTGTGCGTCCACAGCCCCGCAGTTAGACAACCCTCCCCACACACCTGAGCACCACGTTGGAGCCCGGGCCTCGGAGACCGTGTGCCTCCTGAGGGTCCCACGCTGCGTACCCTCAGACCCAGTGAATGGCCGTGCTGGGCACTGAGGTGACAGCGACAGCACGGGAGTCCTTTGCTTCCGGAAGTTGGGCAAACAGCAGGGGGACCTCACATGAAGCACGTGGTGTGCTAAGTGCCGGGTGAGAGCTCGGGTGGGACCTGCCACTGGAGGGGCAGGACGGGCTCAGCAGGCAGCCGTGAGCAGTTCCACCCGGTGCCCATCCCTTCCCTGCTCGGTTCCTACCACACACCCCAATTCAGAGCTCTTGCCAGATGCCCAGGGGACTGGGTCCTGCCTGAGGCCCATCGCGACGCCTCCCCAGGCCTGGGGCCGTGCTTCCGTGATCGATGCCCGCACTCCGCACCATTGCCTGGCCTCGCCGGGCCAACCCCGACCAGGAGCGACCGCCAGCTCCTGGCAAGGGTGAGAGTGTGTGTCCCGGCTGGAGGAGGGAGCCGCGAGGCTGGCCCGCGCCCCGTGCAGCCGGAAACCCACCGTACCTGGTCCCCAGCTGGAGAGGAAGGCCACTGTCCTGTGGCTGCGGCTGTGCCACCACCTCCCAGATGTCCACAGAGACCAGGGACAGGGAACAGGAGTGGGATCTGCGTCACGCCTCCACTCAGGTTCACGGCCTCCCTGGGAGCACTCCTGTGGCAACGCAGCGGCTGGCAGGCAGTGCGCCCACAGAACTAGGCCTGGAAGCAGAGAAGGACGCGGCGCGGTCTGCCTGCTTCTTGCAAAATTAAAGTAAAAAAACAAACAGCAGCAAAACCAAAAGAACACCTGCGTGATGACATGCAGGGGTCCTCAGCCTGTCAGACACAGCAGGTGCTTGTCCCTGTGCCCCTGGCATTAGCGGGAAAGCCCCTGCCAAGTGCAGGGGCACTGCAGCATGGCTGCGGCGAGCCTGGAGGAGCTGGGGAGGGGCTCAGCCTCGCGCGGACGGGGGCTGGGGCCTGGCGGCTCCCAGTGAACCAGCCGCCGCCGTCCTGCTCCAGTCTGGCTCACCCCTGTTGGTTTCTCCTCGTTTTTTCCTCCTTCTGGAGGAGCAACACATGCTGTCGCTGCTGTGTGCCACAGGTGGTGGGCACCAGTCGGGCCGAGCTCACCCCCAAAGGGCCGGGGCCAGTGCTGGGGACCGCGTGCAGTCCACAAGCTGGGCACCCCACTTCCTCAGCCTGCAGGTGGGACAGAGCGAGTGGGGCACCCATGCCTTCCGGAAACAGACGCCCACCACCACAGCATCCAAACTGGCAGGCAGGCGGCGAGAGGCAGTGGCCCTCAGCAAGCCAGCCCGGGAGGAGCAGGTGACGGCTCCGGCTCTCCACGGGGCCTTGCTCCCTGAGGGGCCTGTCTCAGAGGCTGCCCTGCTCACGTGCTCAGGTAGACGTACAGAAACACCTCCCATCCCTGGGGGCCCAGCTAATAACCTGGCACTGAGGCCTCGTCTGTGCTGGTCAGCACGGATGGGAGCTGCTTCAGAGGGCGAGCTGTGAGGTCACGTGCGGTCATCGCCAGCTGCCCATCAAGATGACCTTTTTTTTTTTTTTTTAAGTCATACATGGACACAGTGTCTTTATTTTGTCTATTTTTATGTGGTGTTGAGGATCGGACCCAGGGCCTCGCATGTGCAAGGCAAGTGCTCTGCCTTGCCACGACCCCAGCCCAAGATGACCTTTCAAGAGCAGGCCTGGGGACTGCAGCCTTGGGATGTAGCCCAGCACCGCCGCGAGCGCCTACACCACTCCCAGCTCCTGTGTGTCTGCAGCGTGACGAGGCCAGGGCAGCCCACTCAAGTCCCCTCCTCAGGGCACAGGACCAGGCCTTTGCCTTAACCCAGTCCTCCCGTCGAGAATGGCCTTGCTCAGACAGTCTCAGCCAAAGCTGGGAGGTGGGGGATGGCCGGCAAAGGGCACCGGCCACAGCAGGCAAGAAGGCCACCAGAACCAAGGCCAGGCCTGGCAGATGTGTGGGTGTCAGTCACCTGAAAACCCGACCTCGACAGGACCGTCTGGCGGGCACAGCGCCCGCATGTGGTGCCAGCCGCCTCCCCTTCAAGGCAACTAAAACAGACCAGACTGCCCGTTTTCCTGTCACCAGGATTATCAGGTCAGCACAGGGACCAGGGCCCTGGTCAGCCAAGTTCAGACCTGCTCTCTGCAGCCAAGTCACCTGCCTGGGTCTGCTGGACTGAGGGGCTTCAGGACCTTCGGTGCCCATACCAGGGCAGTCCCGGGCAGACCCAGAGGTGTGCCACCCTGGCCGCAGCTCCCCTCCCACCCCTCCCTTGGCCGTCAGCACCCTCAGCCAGTCTCGCGGTCCTCGGGGCCTCGACTTGGGGAAGGACCGGGCCAGCGTACAGTGAGCTCCGAGGCCTCGCTGGGGTCCTGTGGGGCGTCTTCCCTGGGCTCCCCCACCCAGGCACAGCATGTGCCCACCGCCCCACGCAGACACTGACTTCCCGGCCACCCACTAAGGCCCTGATGAAACTTTTTATTTTATTCTTAATCTGCACATATGTAGACATATCTATGGGCACAGCGCTGCACTTCAGTGCACGTCCCCATCGTGTGACCATCAGATCAGGGCGACTAGCACTTCATCTCCTCTAGCGTGCCATTTCTCTCGTGGACCTCGGACTCCCCTACCTCGTTGTTTTGAAGTGCATCACAGTGGTTGCTGGCTGTTGTCCCCTCCTGTGCCTGTCCCCCTGCCTGTTTGGCACCGTCCCTGGCCCCAGGGGAGGGCGTGCAGGCCCACCTCACCTCGCGCCCCACCCAGGCCGCGTGGACCAACGGAGCTCTGCTCTCCCCACAGGCAGGCGGAAGGGCCGGAGCCAGTCCGTCCAGGCGCACCCGGGCCTGAGCCAGAGGCCGCCCGCCCTGAGCTCCTCGGGCCCCCTCCTGGAGAGCCGCCAGGCCTTCCTGCAGACCTCCTCGTCCGTGCACGAGCTGGCCCCGCGGCCCTCGGGCAGCCGGCTCTCCTTGCACGCCTCCGACGCCTCCCTGCACTCTCAGCCTCCACCGGCCACCACCACAGGCCACCTGAGTGTCCGCGAGCGGGCGGAGGCTCTCATCCGGTCCAGCCTGGGCTCCTCCACCAGCTCCACCCTCAGCTTCCTCTTCGGCAAGAGGAGCTTCTCCAGCGCCCTGGTCATTTCCGGGCTCTCGGCTGCGGAGGGCGGGAACACGAGCGACACCCAGTCCTCCAGCAGCGTCAACATCGTCATGGGCCCCTCCGCCAGGGCCGCCGGCCAGGCCGCACGGGTAAGGCCGCTGCTCTCTGGCCTGCGCTGCAGTCCTCGGCTCTGGCCCACCTCCCCCGGCAGGGCCGGCTCCTCTCAGGGCCCCCAGGGCGGCAGGTGCTCAGACTCTGCCGAGCCCTGGTAAACAGCAGCACCTGCAGAAGGGATCCCGGGCCGGGGCCCAGGAGTCCGGGGACGCCCCACCCCAGCAGGAGCAGGGCTCGCTCCTGTCCCAGCTGTCCAGCCGAGGGAGGGGAGGCCGTCAGCTCCGGGGCTCGCCCCCGTGGCCTGGAGCGGGCTGCACTTGCAGGTGTCTCGGTGCTAGGAAGTGAGCCTTCAGGACTCCGAGCGAACGCGCTGTTGAGGCCGAGTCCAGCTGGCCGAGGCAGGCGAGGGCGGCGGGCGAGGCTCCCTGCTCCTTGGGAGGCTCCACACTCCTGCCTGGCGCTCACCAGGGACCCCTCCCGGGGCCGTCGTTTGGGAGGTGGGGGTCACGCCTGAGCCCCTCAGTTGCCTGGCTCCTCCACTCTTCCCCACGGGGCACCAAGGCTGGGCCAGGTGGCCAGGAAGAACCTGGGGCCCAGCAAAGGCACGTCCCCTGTGGGGGCCACGCAGGGGAGAGGCAGGCTGTCCCGGGGACTCCCGGAGTGGGGTGTCCACCTCAACACTAGCTCCCCGTCCTCAGGAAGAAGGCCATGCCCTCCTCCCGCCTGCCCCCTGCGGGCGGCTTCTGGGGATGGGGCACAGGCCCTTCCCTGTCTCCAACAAGCATCCAGAGCCCAGGCCTCCGAGCCCCGGGCCAACCTGCGGTGCCAGGGCTGTCCTGGAGCTGGGGCTGGGCGTGAGGCGGTGCTGCCCAGGGCCAGGAGAGGGGCACACGGCGGCCTCCTGGGCCGTCTCCTCCCCGCACAGGCGGACTCCTGAGAAAGGCCTGGCCTTCAGGGACTTTGTGAGACAAGCAGCTTCCATGGCACTCCCTACCCTCAGTCCCGGCCTGTCCCCACCTTCAGGCCCTGATTTCAGGGCCTCGGCAACCCCAGCCCCCGTTCCCTGGTGGGGCGGGATGTGGGTGGGGGCACCAGGGGTCCGGGCGGGGGCCGTGCTGAGTGTCCCTGCTTCTCTCCTCTCCGGAAGCACTTCTCGGAGCCCTGTGAGCCCTCCGATGCAGCTGAGCAGGGGCAGCTGCGTGACGGACGGCTGGCGGAGGCCGTGGCAGAGAACCGGGGGCTGACCTGCAGGAGAGCGAGCCAGGAGGACATGGGCCTGGACGACACGGCTTCCCAGCAGAGCGCCTCAGAGGAGCAGTAGCCGCCCGTCCGGGAGACTCCGTCCTCCGCAGCCCCCCTCCGCCCTCCCCTTGCCCCAAACCAAAGAGCCCCGCTGCCACCCCTGGGGTCTCCCCCGGGAAAAGCGAGAGCTGCTTGGGAAACTCTATCTCAGGTTCTTGAAAATCGACTCCGTGATGGTGGCGGGTGGGGGAGGGACAGCCCCCTCCCCCAGCGCACAAGAATCCACACGTCCCTCGAAAGCCATGTCATCGTAAGCTACTAGACCACATAGAGCCCGCGGATAGCTCCTGCCTGCCCCATGGAAGTAAGGCCACTGCATGCTGAGTCACCGGCACCTCCCACGTCGTCAACGTCCTGTCACCACGAGGAAGAGGAGGACCGCAGCACGAAGGCCACTGGCCGGCCATGTGCAGTGCGGCTGAATCTCTTCCCAGGGCCACGCAGCTGGGAGTGCGGACGGCGCAGCTCCTGCAGCCTGTGGCAGTGCATGCGGTCACGGCTCCTCGCCCGGTGCGCAGCCCGGCGGGTCACGATGCGGGGCAGAGGCGGGCACGGCGAGCCCTGGGGAGCCGCGCGGTGCTCTCCGCCCGGCCCGCAGTCCGGCCGTGCTTCCCAGCCGCATCCTTGTCTTCCGCGCTGAGCACCCACACAAGCACACTGGCACAGCCTTGGTTTTAAGAATTAAAATGTTTACAGTTGCTGCCGTGTCTGTCTGGTGCTTGAGTTTTGCTGAGACTGCAGCCATTTCTAAAAATGTGTCCCTCGTGGTGAGAATGAGTCTGGGGCAAAAGCTGGCATTTGGGACTTTCCCGTCTCAAGGCCCCTGAGTAGGGCAGAGACCTGTGTTCTTGCTGGCACGGGGAGGGGGGTCCAGAGACAGCGCATGGGCAACATGACGCTGTCCCGCTGGCCACCCCGTGGGGACGGCAGGAGTCAGAAAGGCACACTCAGTCCAGAACAGTCACGAGATGTCCTGGAGGCGGGAGAGGTCAGCAGCCTCCCCACCTGTGGACCTGGCGCTGATGCCTTCTTTGTTGTGTGTGAGGTAGGGACTGGCCATCAATGGCAGGAGGTGGCTCCATGGCCGAGGCCGTCACGGCTCCACAATCCCCAGACACAGGCTCGAGCTGTGTGTACATGCGGGGGTTTGACCAGCGAGATGCCGGGCCACCTGCCGCGGTTCTCTAAGTGGCCCCACAGACTTGGCCGGGAGCCCCAGACACTCTCGGCCCTCGGGACTAAGCAGGCCTGAGCTGCGGGTGGGGCCCCGCCCCGGGGTTGAGTTCTGTGAGAAATGGACAGCGGTCAGTCTGGGGCACAGCCGGCCACTCGTCGGGACCCGGAAGAGAGCAGACAGGGACGCCCGAGCAGGTGGGCAGAACCCTCTGCAGAGAGGTGGTGAGTGGGGGGCGAGCGCCGTGCACCTGCCCACCCGGACAGGCCGCTTCTCCCCCGCGCAGCCTCCTGAGCAGGAAGGAGCTCAGGCATCCTGAGCACGCGTGCCGGGAGGTCTGACAAATGCGTCTCGGTGCCCAGCGCCCAGCGTCTCGCTGACCATGAGAGCTGCACACCTTGGCCCCTGCCCCCTCCCAGCCCCGCCCAGGTCCAGGTGCTGCACACCTGCCCTTGGCACCCAGGTGCAGTCCTCCTGGCACAGCCTCCTGCCACAGCAGGCAGAAGGGAGGGCGGGCAAGGCATCCCGCCAGCACCAGTGCCCTGGGACTTGGGGTGGGCGGGATGAGCGAATGAGCATGCGACGTCACCGCGGCCTCTCCCTGTCGGCCAGCTTAGGAGGCTCCCCACGAGTCACCCCGTCCAGAGCTGAGAGGAGTCTGCCTGTAAAGCCTGGTGTGTGGCGTGGCTGGTGGCAGAGCTGCCGAGGAGAGGACGGGGCGAGCGGGCAGCAAGCCAGGCCCAGCTGGTTCTGCAGGGCAGGGCCCTCGTCCCGCCCAGTGCTGCGCAGGAGCGGCACCACCTCAGCCTGACGTGGGGACCCAGGCCAGCTGCTGGACCGCTGCTCCCTCCTCGAGCCCTTGAGCATTCTGCTTGACCCAGTGATAGGACAATCACAGCAGGACTTGCCACAGTGTCACAGCTCAACGTCACCTGTGAGGGTTGGGGCGCATGGTGCACTAGGACCAGAGGCCTGAAGGAGCAGCGGGGTGCTGGCAAGAGCACGCCCTGCAGCCCTCGGACGCTCACCCTCCATGCTGGCCACAGTGCCCCGCAAGGGCCACACCGAGGTGACCCACACTCTCCAGCAGTGTGACCCCCGCCCCCACGAGCACGGAGCACCCAGACTGCTATTCTTTCCTCTGTGAAGTGTCACTGGTTTCCTGACTTAGACAAAGCCAGAGTTCAGTCATTGTCACCCTGAAGCACGGAGCTCTGAGGGACAGTGCAGAGGGGACGCCTTCCTACTCGGGAGCCCAGGGAACCCTGCACACACCCCACCGCTGCTCGAGGCCCAGGAAAGGCACCCATGTGTGAGTCCCGCCCCGCTGGGCAGGCGGCTGCCCCAGGCCGGGTGCTGGGGCTTCCAGGGAGCAGGTGAGGGGCCTCCCCCAGCCCCCCCCGCTCCACCCCTCCTCCTGAGGTTGGCACAGCAGCCCCCTGCTCCCCCCCTCCTCCTCAGGTTGGCACACCCCCTGCTCCCCCCCCTCCTCCTCAGGTTGGCACCCCCCCTGCCCCCCCCTCCTCCTCAGGTTGGCACAGCCGCCCCTGCTCCCCTCCCTCCTCCTGAGGTGGCACACCCCCCTGCTCCCCTCCCTTCTCCTGGGGTTGGCACAGCCCCCCTGCTCCCCTCCCCCCTCCTCAGGTTGCACACCCCCTGCTCCCCTCCCTCCTCCTCAGGTTGGCACACCCCTGCTCCCCTCCCTCCTCCTGAGGTTGGCACACCCCCCTGCTCCCCTCCCTCCTCCTCAGGTTGGCACACCCCCTGCTCCCCCCCCTCCCCTCAGGTTGCACACCCCCTGCTCCCCCCCCCCTCCTCCTCAGGTTGGCACACCCCCTGCTCCCCCCCCTCCTCCTCAGGTTGGCACACCCCCTGCTCCCCTCCCTCCTCCTCAGGTTGGCACAGCCCCCCCTGCTCCCCTCCCTCCTCCTGAGGTTGGCACACCCCCTGCTCCCCTCCCTTCCCTGGGGTTGGCACAGCCCCCCCTGCTCCCCTCCCTCCTCCTCAGGTTGGCACACCCCCTGCTCCCCTCCCTCCTCCTCAGGTTGGCACACCCCCTGCTCCCCTCCCTCCCTCCTGAGGTTGGCACACCCCCTGCTCCCCTCCCTCCTCCTGAGGTTGGCACATCCCCCTGCTCCCCTCCCTCCTCCTGAGGTTGGCACAGCAGCCCCCTGCTCCCCTCCCTCCTCCTCAGGTTGGCACACCCCCCTGCTCCCCTCCCTTCTCCTGAGGTTGGCACACCCCCCTGCTCCCCTCCCTCCTCCTCAGGTTGGCACACCCCCCTGCTCCCCTCCCTCCTCCTCAGGTTGGCACACCCCCTGCTCCCCTCCCTCCTCCTGAGGTTGGCACAGCAGCCCCCTGCTCCCCTCCCTCCTCCTCAGGTTGGCACACCCCCTGCTCCCCTCCCTCCTCCTCAGGTTGGCACACCCCCTGCTCCCCTCCCTCCTCCTGAGGTTGGCACCGCCCCCTGCTCCCCTCCCTCCTCCTCAGGTTGGCACAGCAGCCCCCTGCTCCCCTCCCTCCTCCTCAGGTTGGCACACCCCCTGCTCCCCTCCCTCCTCCTCAGGTTGGCACACCCCCTGCTCCCCTCCCTCCTCCTGGGGTTCGCAGGGCTCCCCGCAGGCTGTGCTGCTCTCACAGTTTGGGCTAGGGTCAGGTTCCCAGGCACGGTGGTGGCCATCCTGGCCCACCTGTCGCAGCACCTGGCCACCAGGGCAGGGACAGTGGAAGGAGCCAGCCCTCCTCCTCCTGGGCGGGAGGCCCTTGTTGAGGGTTGGCTCCTAGTCCGGAGGCCTCCTGCTGTGGTCCCTCTAGGCATGGCCCTCCAGAGTAGGCCTGGAAAGCCACCCTGAAGAGTGCGACTGGCATGTCCTCTGCCTGCGCAGGCCCGGCCTTGCTCAGGGGCTGTGCCTGGGCCCTGCTCCTGCCCGTGCTCAGGTACCTCCACCTGCGGGTGCCCAGCCCTGTCCGTCACAGAGCAGGGCACACTGCAATGAGGCCAGGGGTTCCGTAGCTGACCCTAGTTGCTAAAAATAAATCCTAGAAACTCATAGATCTTCTCCAAAAATGACCTGAAAATGCAGAGCTGTCACCCAGGGCCACCGTGTGGGGCAGTCTTGGAACCCCGGTGCCCCGGCTTCTCCACCTCCCCCTTCTGGGGCACCTCTGCTGGGGGCTGAGCTTCCTCCTGACTGGCCAGCCCGGCGCTGAGGACAGTTCCCTCTGCAGTCTCACCACCCTCTCTGAGGACAGCCGTTGCCCCTTTCCTAGAAGGGAAACAAGGTCACAAAGACCACAACAACACGCCCAAGCCACGGCCAGGCAGGGCGCTGAGGAACCTGGGCCCGAGCTCTTGCACCCCCACCTGAGCGTCAGGTGGCGGGGCACTCCAGAAGCCGGTGGCCGCCCACAGAAGGACCCGAGAGTCTGGCCTCCAGGTCTGCTTCGATCTCATCAAGTGGTTAACAAAGAAACACACGGGAGACGGGGGGACCCAGAACGGCTCTCCCAGGAAAGACTCGCTGCTGCGGGAGACGGAGCCTGGAGACGTATTTAATTTTCGGGACACGCGGTGGGCAGGCGTGAAGTCGCTGTCCACCCCGCGACACGAGGACAGACCGGTGGAGCGGATTCCAGCGACGACTTGGCGCCTTTGCCGGGTTCCTGCTGTACCCAGACCGCGCGCGCGCGGCCGAGGAGGAAATGGGCAGAGAGCCCAGGCGCGGGCAGCCGTGAGGGCTGTGGGCAGCACACGGCCACCCTGACCGCTGAGCCTCGGGGAAGCGGCGCTCGCAAAGTCCAGAAGCCCGGAGGCTCCGCGGCTCGCAGCAGGCCACTGGGCGCCTCTCGAGGGCAGCCGGCAGGGGCAGCCCGCCTCACTCCCCGCTCTGCACCCACGTCACGATGTCCGGTAGAAGGAGGTTTCTGTTTTCCTTGGTGACCTGTGGGACAGGCAAGAGAGCAGGCTTCAGAGCTCCTTCCTGCACCCCGAGGGGAAACGCCCCACCAGGAGAGCCAGGAGGGCAGCCGCGGCCAGCTCACCAGGGACGCTGTGGGACAGACGGTGTCTCAGTCCCACGTCACCTCCCTCCGCAGAGAAAGCTCAAGAGGCACCAGCGAGCCAGGCACACCTGTAACCTGAGCCTCTCAGAAGGCTGAGGCGGGAGGCTCCGAGTTCAAAACCAGCCTCAGCAGCTTAGCAAGAGCCTGTCTCAAACCCAACAACAACAGGGCTGGGGACGCGGCTCCGTGGGCAGGCACCCGGTGCCAGCAGCTCTGAGCACTGAGGGAAACAGGCTCGGGAAGACGTGCACCAAGAGCTGCGAGGACGGCGTGGAGCTGGGTGGGCAGGACGGGGCCCGGTCACTCGGAACAGAAGGAGCCACCAGAGACCCCGGGGCACCCAGAATCCAAACATGCTCCCAAGTCAGTGAGACCCACTGGGCTCCCCGGGGACTTGGAGAACCGAGTGTTGCAAGGGGCCTTGCTCGCTTGGAAGATGAGGGGCTGAGCCAGAGCAGGGACGGGACAAGGCGCGACTGTGACTCAGCCTCCTGACCCCAGCACATGTCCCCCATCAGCTTTGCCCTCGCAGACACAAGCAGAAATCACAACAAGAAACGGAAAGGGTTCACCCGGCCTCACCGCCTCTGCTGCTCATTGTCTCCTCACTTCATTCTCAGCAGAACAAAAGGACACTGAGGGCACGGGAGAGGGCGGGGCTGACTCTCCTGTCACCGTGCCTCCCCCAGGAGCCCCCAGGAGCCCCACTCCACACACACAGGCGAGGGGCCACAGGTAGGATGCCACAGAAAGGACCCTGAGCTCGTGGAGGTCGCAGACTAGGAGAGGTACTGTGAACGGGGCCAGGGGATGTCCAAGGACTCCCCAGGAAGGAGCAGAGAGGCCAGGACCTGGTGGGTGGCAAGGCTTCCCCAGCTGGGTGCACCTGGACAGAGAGGCCTGAGGAAAGACTCCTGGTGTGATGGGGGTGCCCTGAAGGCTCAGAGGTCAGTGTGGGCAGCCTGAGAGAGGCAGCGGGCCCCCAAGGGCCAGCTCTGGTCTGACTGTCCACCCAGGTTCACGTCTGGGAAACCTAATCCCTCAGCGCATGGCATTTGGGGCTGGGGTCTTTGGGAGGTGATTCAGATTAGATGAGGGCAGCAGGTGGGGCCCCGGGACCTCACCAGTGGATCTGTGAGAAGGGAACTGGCCCCAGATGGCACCACGCTTCTCCCCATGTGGGAAAGGGATGTGGTCACTAAGTGTCGACCTGCGTCTCCCAGAGAGGGCAGCGGTGCCAGGGCTTCTCCACGTGGACCTCCTCCCTGATCTCTGTGTGGGTGTGGGTGGGGGTTATGGGGACATCGTGCATCTACCATGCAATTCTCCTCCAGACTGGGATTCAGTCGTCGAGCACATCCAGAGTCTGCGATCCTCCCCGCTACCCAGGGTCAGACTGTCATCACCCAGACAGAAACCCCCTCCTGCTACCCCTCCCCGGCCTCTGCCACCCCTGTGCCTCCTGCCTCCACCACTCTGCCTCTTCTGGACGGTCTGCAAGTGCGATCACAGGTGCGGGACTCAGCACGCGCACCCATGTTCTGCAAGTGCGACCACAGGCGCGGGACTCAGCACGCGCACCCACGTTCTGCAAGTGCGACCACAGGCGCGGGACTCAGCACGCACCCATGTTCTGCAAGTGCGACCACAGGCGCGGGACTCAGCACGCACCCATGTTCTGCAAGTGCGATCACAGGCGCGGGACTCAGCATGCACCCATGTTCTGCAAGTGCGATCACAGGCGCGGGACTCAGCACGCGCACCCATGTTCTGCAAGTGCGACCACAGGCGCGGGACTCAGCACGCACCCATGTTCTGCAAGTGGCGACCACAGGCGCGGGACTCAGCACGCACCCATGTTCTGCAAGTGCGACCACAGGCGCGGGACTCAGCACGCACCCATGTTCTGCAAGTGCGACCACAGGCGCGGGACTCAGCATGCACCCACGTTCTGCAAGTGCGACCACAGGCGCGGGACTCAGCACGCGCACCCACGTTCTGCAAGTGCGACCACAGGCGCGGGACTCAGCACGCACCCACGTTCTGCAAGTGCGATCACAGGCGCGGGACTCAGCACGCGCACCCACGTTCTGCAAGTGCGACCACAGGCGCGGGACTCAGCACGCGCACCCACGTTCTGCAAGTGCGACCACAGGCGCGGGACTCAGCACGCACCCACGTTCTGCAAGTGCGACCACAGGCGCGGGACTCAGCACGCACCCACGTTCTGCAAGTGCGACCACAGGCGCGGGACTCAGCACGCACCCACGTTCTGCAAGTGCGACCACAGGCGCGGGACTCAGCACGCGCACCCACGTTCTGCAAGTGCGACCACAGGCGCGGGACTCAGCACGCACCCACGTTCTGCAAGTGCGACCACAGGCGCGGGACTCAGCACGCACCCATGTTCTGCAAGTGCGACCACAGGCGCGGGACTCAGCACGCGCACCCATGTTCTGCAAGTGCGACCACAGGCGCGGGACTCAGCACGCGCACCCATGTTCTGTAAGTGCGACCACAGGCGCGGGACTCAGCACGCGCACCCATGTTCTGCAAGTGCGATCACAGGCGCGGGACTCAGCACGCGCACCCATGTTCTGCAAGTGCGACCACAGGCGCGGGACTCAGCACGCGCACCCATGTTCTGCAAGTGCGACCACAGGCGCGGGACTCAGCACGCGCCCATCTGACGCGGTCTGCAGCATCTTCTCCCCTGTGCTGTGCCCGCTCTGGCTGGCGGCCTCTGAAGCAAAAGGCTGACCGCTCTGGCGTAGTCCAACTTACCTGCTTTTCCTTTCTCGTTTAAGTTTTGGGTGTTCTTTCACACAAGGCTTTCCCTAGCTGCTGTTCACAGACTCACTCCTGTATTTCCCCCCAAGAGTTCTACAGATTCTCCCCATATTTAAACCTCTGACGCACTGTGAGTTCACTTGTGCAGTGTGAGGCCCCGCGGGCTCTCCCGCATGGGGATGTCCGCTCTTCCAGCTCCGTCTGTGGAGGACACTGCTCCTTCCCGTCACACTGCCAGGCCCCTCGCAGGAAATCAGCTGGTCGCACACTGAGAGTCTGGTTTTGAACTTCCCACTCTCTTCCAAGGTCTACACGTCACCCTGCAGTAGCGCTGCGCTGCTTACACGTCCGCCCGGCCCGGCCTTCCCTTCTGCCCAGCCATGGCTGGACGCATCCCATGCACGCTTGCTTGGCAGGTCTCCTCCATGCAGCGGGGCTGCTGTCCCCACTGGGGAGCCTGCAGGGGACAGAGTGGCACACACAGGCTCTCAGGGGGAGGCGGGTCCACAGCAGCTCTCCCACCACACCTGCGGGCAGCGGGGGACACTCACTGCGGCCCTGCCTTCCTTCTGGAGACCGCCTTCCTTCACCTACTCACACCTGGGCGGATGTCGCCACTGTGCCTCTCCTGTCAAACACCACCTCACGAGCAGGGACGCAGCCATGGCACGCAGTTCCACCTCTGCACAGTGCTTTCTCCCAGGTTCCCGAAGGACCTTCCCCTGGGCAGAGTCCTCCAGCCCCTGCTCTGACAGGGTCTCCGTCAGTCCCTGCTTCTGCCAGGGTCAGGGCCGCTTCTCTCACGCTGCTCGCAGGACTCGTCCAGGGTCCACGGTCTGGCGCTGAGGTTCTTGGCATGGACTTCTCTGGTCTATCCTGCTGTGGTTCACCAGGCTTTCTGGATCTGTAGGTTTATGTCGTTTAGCAAATGTGGGGAGATCTGGGCTACTGCCTCCTACCCGTCCCCAGGGCTCGCTGGTTGGTTTTGTTTATTCTGCCCACTCCGTGGGGTAAACCGTTGCTCTGTCTTCAAATCCACTAGTCCTTTCTTCTATCAAGCTCAGAAGGTCGGGCCTGTGGACTGGCTTCTTAATTTGGTTACTGTACTTCACAGTTCTAGAATTTTCCCGCGATCCTCCTACCTTCTCTATTTTTGCTGAAACGCTCACTCTCTGAGACTTTCTATTCCTCATTGGCTTCAAGGGCCTGTGATGGTCACTGAGATGGCGGCCAGAAGCTGGGCTCAATCCCGCCCTATGACTCCAATGCCCCGGCTGGAAGCCAGCACCTGCTGGCGGCCTCTTCCCACCCAAGGCCCAGAACTCGGGCAGCCATGTCTGTCACGCCACCGCTTGGGTCCAGAGGTTCCCGCCCGTCTGCCTCCTCCCTCCCTCAGGCTCTCTGCTGCCTTACAGATAACGGGGGGCTCTGCTGCGGCCAGGAGAGCGAGGACGTGCCCCCCACCCCAAGTTGTTCTGAAGGGTAAAGCTTTTGCCTGGCACACCGCACACACGGGCAGACGGCACGACTCAGGTGGCACAGCCCCCCGTGGGCTCCACCCTCCCCCTGGGTGCTCGCCCAGCCAGGGGCTGCGCCACTCCGCAGAGCTCGCCCCGGGCGCCTGCTCCCTCCTCTCCCCCACTCCCGCCTGCAGGAGCTGTGTCGCCTCCCCGCCCCTCTGCTCAGAGGCCTCCCTTCCGTGACCCTGCCTGCCTCAGGGTCCCTGTCCCTCACAGGCGCCTGCTCCAGGGACACTGCAGGCAGAGGATGTCCTCAAACACGGGTCCAGACACCCACTGCGTCTCAGCGTGGGACCCAAGTCCACATTTAAGCCAGCGGCTGAGGGCTGCTGATAAGGAAAGGAGGTCCTCGAGTGTGAGTCAGGACCAGAGGGGCACACCACACCAGGCGGCTCAGGAGCAGGGGTGCAGGCCCCCGAGCTCTCGGAGCTGAGGCCTCACGTACCCTCATCAGGAGCATCGACGGCCCTGCCCGAGGACGACCCCCTCTGGAGCAGGGGACGTGGCCTCATCTCAGGACACAGCACTCACTCTGGACACGGCCCTCGGCTCCCTCGACCCTGGTGCTGACACTACCAGCCCCAGCCTTCCAGCACGGACGTGCCATCTGTGACCTTCTGGCACTCGCTGCCTCTACGTCCACAGACGCCGTCATCACCAACCTCTCCCACAGAGGGTGTGCGGAGGGCAGGAGGGCAGCACTTGGCTCAGAGGCCACTGACACGAGGACTTGGTCTTCACGCCTCTCCAGCTGCCACGGAGACATCACCTCCTGGGACAGCGCTCCCCTGAGTGCTGCCCCACCACCAGGCCACCTGGCCACGCTGCGGCCTCGCCTCCCCGCCTTCAGCAGCAGCTGGAGCCGCCTCCCGCGTCTGCCTGCACACACAGCATTCGGCTCCGGCCCTCAGCCACCGGCTCCCGGGGACAGACCCACCAGGGTGAGGGGCAATGCCCTGCACACAGCAGGTGCTCAGCCGGCACCTGCCACAGCAGTGCACAGGTGCAGGAGGTGCGCACACCTCGCTGGTGGGGCTCCTCCAGACACAGGATGCTCAGGTGGCAGCACACGCCGGGGCCCCGGGGCCAGCCGATCCTGCAACCTTGAGGCGGGCGCTCACTCTGCGGCAGCCCCACTGAGAGGCCAGCGCCCTGCGCTCGCCACCTGCACCCGGGAGCTTTTAGCCTGGGGTGGGAGCAGCGCGTGAGCAGAGCTCGCCAAGGGCACTCCTGCAGAGGGCAGTGGGGCAGACGCAGGGGCAGGGGAGGGCAGGAGAGGGCAGCAGGGCAGATACAGGGGAGGGCGGGAGGGGGCGGCGGGGCAGAGGCAGGGGAGGGCGGGAGGGGGCGGCGGGGCAGATACAGGGGAGGGCGGGGCAGACGGGGGCGGCAGGGGCAGATACAGGGGAGGGCGGATGGGGAGGGGGCAGACGGGGCAGGGGGGGCAGAGAGGCAGCAGGGCAGATACAGGAGGGCGGGGCAGACGCAGGGGAGGGGGGAGGGGGCGGCGGGGCAGGGCAGGGGAGGGGGGGCAGGAGAGGGCAGCAGGACAGATACAGGGGAGGGCGGGAGGGGGCAGCAGGGCAGATACAGGGGAGGGCAGGAGGGGGCAGTGGGGCAGAGACGGCAGGGGGCAGGGGAGGGCAGGAGGGGGCAGCAGGGCAGATACAGGGGAGGGCGGGGAGGGGGCGGCGGGGCAGATACAGGGGAGGGCGGGAGGGGGCAGCAGGGCAGATACAGGGGAGGGGGGGCGGGAGGGGGCGGCAGGGGGGGCAGAGGAGGGGAGGGGGGGCGGGGAGGGGGCGGGCAGGGCAGATACAGGGAGGGCGGGGAGAGGGCAGCAGGGCAGATACAGGGGAGGGGGCGGGCAGGAGGGCGGGAGGGGGGGGGCGGCAGGGCAGATACAGGGGGAGGGCGGGAGGGGGCAGCAGGGCAGATACAGGGAGGGCAGAGGAGAGGGGGCAGCAGGGGGGCAGACGCAGGGGAGGACGCAGGGGCAGATACAGGGGAGGGAGGGCAGGGGGGAGGGCAGCAGGGCAGATACAGGGCAGGAGGGAGGGGGGCAGAGGGCGGGAGGGGGCAGCAGGGCAGATACAGGGGAGGGGGGAGGGCGGGAGGGGGCAGAGCAGGGCAGATACAGGGGGGGGGCGCAGGGGAGGGCAGGAGAGGGGCAGCAGGGCAGATACAGGGGCAGGGCAGGGGCCAGGGCAGATACAGGGGAGGGCGGGAGGGGGCGGCGGGGCAGAGACGCAGGGGGAGGGCGGGGCAGACGCAGGGGAGGGCAGGAGAGGGCAGCAGGGCAGATACAGGGGAGGGCGGGAGGGGGCGGCGGGGCAGAGGCAGGGCAGGAGGGCAGGGCAGACGCAGGGGAGGGCAGGAGAGGGGCAGGGCAGATACAGGGGAGGGCGGGAGGGGGCGGCGGGGCAGAGGCAGGAGGGGGAGGGCGGGGCAGACGCAGGGGCAGCAGGGCAGGAGGGGAGGGCAGGAGAGGGCGGCAGGGCAGATACAGGGGAGGGCGGGAGGGGGCGGCGGGGCAGATACAGGGGAGGGCGGGGGAGGGGGCAGCAGGGCAGATACAGATACAGGGGGGAGGGGGCGGGGGCGGGAGGGGGCGGCGGGGCAGAGGCAGGAGCAGAGGAGGGCGGGGCAGACGCAGGGGAGGGCGGGAGGGGGCAGTGGGGAAGGGACACTTGGTGGCTCCCAGGGTCTGTCACTGCGTACAGGATGGTCTCATTCTAAATCCCTACAATCAGACCTGCTGAGGCTGCAGCACAGGGGAGTGCGTCGAGGCCCAGGAGCAGGCGGGCGCTGCTGGTGGGCAGGCGCGTACTCACGGTGAACACCTTCACGTCGGGCCTGCT
Organism: Tamias sibiricus; assembly: GCA_025594165.1. Classification (NCBI taxonomy): domain Eukaryota; kingdom Metazoa; phylum Chordata; class Mammalia; order Rodentia; family Sciuridae; genus Tamias; species Tamias sibiricus. Next base: position 101,691,235 of record CM046669.1, read on the forward strand.
CCGGATCTCCTCCACCACGGCCAGCGGCTTCCCCCTGGGGGCGGGGATGGTGCCCAGGACGAGGGTCCCTGGCGAGGACAGCGCCTGGCGCACGGCCTGGATGAAGGAGTGGCTGAAGAGCTCCATCTTCCCGATCTCGTCGATGACACACACTCTGCGCCCGGGGCCGCCGCAGGAAGCCACCTGGGGACGGAGACACTCACTGGACACCAGGCCATGCCACTCACGGGGCCCGGGACCACAGGCTGTCCCCACACGCAGACCTGGGCCAAGGGCTCCTAGGAGCCTGCAGCTGGGGCGTCTGTTCCCCGAGCCCTGGCTTCTGGCAGGATTTCCACTCCTCTACGATGGTCCCAGAGTGACCGCACTTCATGCTTATGTGTACCCAGAAAACTAGCGGCAGGAAACGCCTCGGTTTAACAGAAACGCGACAGCAAGGCTGAGCGCCCCTAAGTACTGGCCCCTTGACTTCGATTCTGAGTCTTCTCCTAGACGTCTGGACGGCCACTGGGCCCTTCCCCACTGGGGCCCGGCTGTGGCAGAGGCTGCTCCACGGCACCTCCGCGGCCTCCCAGGGCTGGGGTGGCACTGGTGGGGCTCCTCCTGGAGGTCCCACGCACACCCTCGCCCAGCCCAACACACGGTCCTCAGGCCGGGAGAGCTGTCCTGGGCTGAGGAGGTCCCGCCAGCTGACAGGCAGCGTGCAGAGTAAGAGCCCCTCCTCGAGGCCCCGAGGACCACTCTGGAGGCTGGGACTGAGAGACCCCGTGACAGATTAACAGCCCTGCTCTGGCCCCGGTTCCCTGCAAATACAGACCCAGCTGTGACGGGGCCCCAGGTACTGCTGCCCATCACCCCAACTGCTCCAGGACGACCAGAACCAGTCCTCCATGGAAGCCCCCAGAGTGGGCACTAGGGCACCCCTGAGCAGAGCGTCTTCAGGCCGCTGGCCACTCTGAGGAGGTGTCCGCACTTCCTGCAGGGGCACCCCACTGAGAGCACAGTGAGGGGCTCTGAGTCCAACACAGATGTCCCCCTCCAAGCCCACCCACACCTGTGTGCCACACCCTGCACAGCTTCCTCCAGGAATGAGGAGCCATGTCCATGAAGAGACCGCTCTCCAGGGTGGGTGGCACTCGGGTGGGTGCCCAGGCAGACACAGAGGCACAGGCACGAACCCCCAGTGTGGGTGGCGAGCAGCGTCCAGCACCACTGCAGGGAGCGGGCTCCGCCAGCGGCCCCCTGGGCTGCGCACCTGACCGCAGGTGCGGGGACTGCCCCCACCGTATGCCTGCAGCACCCACGACAGCTGTTTTCAAAAACATGTCACACGCTAGTGAAAACGTCCACCACCACTGGAACCGTGGCGCAGAGCTTCGGTCTCCGCAGTGGAAGCTGCCTGGGGGAGCGAGCAGACTGCCCCGCCACACGGAGAGGGGACAGCCTGGTTCTGACTGGCAAGTGGCCGGGGCCAAGCAGACGTACAGCTGCGAGTCCCACTCGGGGTCCAGCTCCCCAAGGCGCCTGCTTGGTGGGACAGGCATTCCAAGGCGGCAGTTCAATGGGCTTGCCAGCAGGGCCAGCAGAGACCACTCCCCGAGAGGCCTGGGACGGGCGCACCAGGGCAGGTGCTGAGGAAGGGAGAGCGGAGCCGCAGGGGAGGGGCTGTCTGGAAGACGACCACGTCCTCTCCATCAGCACGGCCTTTCTCCACACACTCCCGTCACCCCGGGGGCCTCCAACACTCTCCAATCCACAGCTGAGGAAAGCTCTGCCTCGCAGAAGCAGTGCCGCCCAGCAAGGCCCCGGGCTCCCCTCTGTGAACCAGGAACACGGGGGCAGCCTTCTGAGCACTGAGCCTGACAGAGCCAGCGCCACCACGCTGCTGCCATCACAGACGGCGACTCGGAAGGACCAACACAGGAGAACGCACGAGGCAATGTTTCAAAGAACAAAATCACAATTATAATCATAATTAAAGTAGTATGGTGTTGATACAAAACTGACAGGACCAACAGAAGGTAACAGCTGACCCTGAAACATCACACACACCTTTTAAAATATGATCTACGAAGCAGAATACACTGATTGGAAGTGAGCTGTTTAATAAATGGTTTCAGCAAGCTGGCTAAGTACCTGGAAGGAACCCAAGTGTCTCCTTGTGTTACAGTCAAAATAAATCCAGACGGACCGAAAGCAAGAGTGCTTTTTTAAAAGCACAGAAGAGAAGAAAAGTAAAGTCAAAACTTATGTTGATTTTGAATAGGGCTAAGCTTTCCTTACGTTTAAAAAAAAAATCTCCAAGGTAAAGTGACAAACAGAAAAATACAATCAACAAATATAAAGAGGTTATCTACCTTACAAAAGGTTTCTTTAAGCCAAAGAGTAAAACACGGGAAGATAATGCAACAACAATTTAGACTAAAAAAAAAAAAACCTGTAAGCTGCCTGTCATGGCCAGCCACAACGCCGCGGGAGGAAAACTCTCAGAGGCAGAGTAAAGATACTACTACTTTTACTTCTACTTTCTTAGAGAGAGCTTAGAGAGAGAAAGAAAGATTTTTCTTCTTCTTAGAAAGAGCTTAGAGAGAAAGATTAGAGATAGCTTTTTCTTCTTCTTCTTCTTCTTAGAGCTTAGAGAGAAAGATAGAGCTTTTCTTCTTAGAGCTTAGAGAGAAAGAGAGAGAGCTTGAAAGAGAGAGATTTCTTCTTTAGAGAGAGAGAGAGCTTAGCTTTTAGAGCTTCTTTCTTCTTTCTTCTTTCTTCCTCGGGAGCCTCGGTCTAACTCTGACCAGCCATTACTTCTTCTATCTGGTTTCTCTTCTGTAACCGCTCTGCCTACGTTCTGGCCGCTCTGATTCTTTTCTTCTTCTCCGACCCGAACTCTTCTTCTGACCGAGCGACTGCATGACTGACTGAATGAATTCATTCTTCTCCATCTTTCCGACCGCTTTCACCCGGTTATATACCTTTAGCTTTGCGGGTGCCTCACCTGCATTTACAGGTGCGTCACATACATACTTATTATCAGGTGGAACTTATGGCTTCCAGCTGACCGCAATAGCCATCTCCCTAATTGGGGCTCCTTCAAAAACCAAACAACTGAAAACCATTTAATCTCATTAGTACCTTAAAAATGGAAATCAAAGCTAAGACGTGTCTTCAAAGTATAAATCAGTGAACACAAAGTGCCTGAAACAAGTCTGTGCCCACACTGGCAGTGCCACAGGGGCCCTGGGACTGCAGGCTCCTCCACCCACAATGCCCTTCAGGCCCCAGGGGGACAGCACGGCTGGAGGCAGAGCTCCTGCTGCAGGCCTCGACGGCAAGGCCACTTCCCTCTAGGAACAAGGTGTCCACTCGGAGGGAACCACAGTTAGATCAAAGGTGAAATCCTCACTCTGCGGTAGTAGATCATCTACTCCAGTTCTGAAGGTTAAGCTATGAGACCACTTCCAGGTCACTCAGACTGCAGGAAAAACAGACCAGGCCATAGAATGACGGCTGTCTCCCCAGTTCTGCATGACTGAACAGATAAACCAGGCAGAGCCAGGCACAAGCAAGCGTGCCTGCAGCGGCTGTGCCAGTGATAAGGCCTGAGTTACTCATGTTTTCTTTCTTCTTTTTAAATTTTTTACATTTCTTTTTTACAACGTGCAGAGAAAACTTTGATATTTAGGAACACAATAAGTGACAGCTCTCAGGTGAGGACAGGTGTCGGCCCTGGGATGACAATCACCACAGTGGGGCCTGAGGGGCTTCTAGGAGTCCAGGCCTTTCCCAGGGCACTCGCTTCCTCCCTTCCCCTCCTGCTCTGCTCCATCCCCGCTCGTCTGCAGAGTGGCAGACACCCCACGAAGGCAGCAACGTGAGCGTACTGGGCCCCCCAGCCCCAGGCTGCTGCCAGCTCCTGGCCAGGCCTGCCTCCCTGGGGACAAATGGGCCTGCCACGCTGGTCCAACCTGAGAATGACTTTTCTGACATTCTTCATAGTATATTTTAAAAGGACTCGACCAACCTTTCACCCCTGGTGAAGCTCTTACACTTAAGGGGTGGTTCCTTGCTTTGTCAGAGCCTGCTTTCCTAGGTCCTGTGGCCCTGGGTGGAGGGTCTCCCCGCTCCACTGGGGCTCCCAAAGCCTCCAGCCCACCAGTCACCACCTGCCAACAGCAAAACCTGTCTCTTCACAAGCCCCTATTTTTGTTGCCTAGTTTTTCTGTTTGTTTTTATAAAAGCTAAACTCTAGTTCCTTTTCCTTTCTTCATCACAACAATGTGGGGGATGGGATGAATATTTTTGCTCTAGAAAAGAAATCCAAGCCCTAACTGGGCAGAAGGCCCGGTGGGGGGCTGCTCCCACCTGGCTCCTGAAGGTCTGGGCTGCTGGTCGGCACAGAGCTTGTCTGTTTCCTAATAAGAAGACAGATGCAAGCTCTTGATGTGGCCAGTACAGGGGCGCTTATGTAACCCTGCAGCCAGACGTGAGGCTCGTGCCCTCTTCCCCCAGAATCTGCCTGCTGACAGTAAGTAAAAATCAATTCAGTGCATTGATCGGATGCTCAGAGCCAGACTCTTCACTTGGAATTTCATTAGAAGCATTCACTTGCTGTTTGGACATTCAGATAGAGGCGTCTGAAGGAAAAGTACCACATCTCCGACTGCTCCCACGCAGCACAGCACAGGGAAGGCTTGCAGAGGAAGCAGTACGAGGAGGAGGCAGGTGAGCGCAGCCGGAGGAGGCAAAGGAGACCTGACTCCTCTGCTGCGGCCCCACCAACCAGGGCACAAGACCCCGCCAACTCGAGGCGTCCCTGGCAGGATGGTCCTCAACTCCAGAAGTCTTGGCAACCACCAAAGGCCTCCCCTGCACTGTTCAGCTGCGCTCTGGTGCTGAGGGGCAGAAGGGCACAAGCTGGAGGAGGGCGAGTCATCTCTCAACAGGGATGGCGAGAGCCTGAGACGGGCTTGGCCCTGGCACCTGTGGGTGACGAGGATGTTGGACTTCGGTCCTGGTGCAGTAGAAAGCCCTGGAAGGTTGGTGACAGGTTCTTGAGACAAGTTCATACCACTCCATTTCACAAGAGTAAGTCTGTAAGATCCTCAACAAGGCCCCAGAGCCCTGCACAGCGGCCCCACCCTCACCAACCCTACTGCCCCTCACCAACCCTAGTCACCATCCCTACTGCTCCTCACCAACCTGTCACCAACCCTACTGCTCCTCACCAACCCTAGTCACCAACCCTACTGCTCCTCACCAACCTGTCACCAACCCTACTGCCCCTCACCAACCCTAGTCACCAACCCTACTGCCCCTCACCAACCTGTCACCAACCCTACTGCCGCCCCCCTCCACCTCCTCCTCCCCCTCACTCCTGCCATCCAGAAAATTCTCCCTGGACCACCTCTCCCCAGTCACCCCAACACTCTCTCCTCTTTGCTCCCTTTCAGGGTGGACGTCAGCTCCTCAGGCTCCTTCCTGGCCCCCCAGGCCCCCGCCAGCCCTTGCTGCTCCCTCAGCACTGAGGCAGGGGTCCCAGCCTCACCCACACCCACGTCCCGCTAGGCTCAGTCAGAGTGTCCAGAGATGAGCTTATGTATGTTTTGTTCATGACCCTGAACTTGATCCAGGACTTGATAATATGTGATAAATAGATGCAAAAACAGATAATAGTCAACAAAACCAAAAGCTGGTTCTTTGAAAAGATCATCTAAATTAGAAAATCTTTAACTAGACTGATTAGGAAAAAAATGGGAGAAGAGCTAAATAAAGAAGGAATGAGAGGAACTTCAGCAAACACAACCAAGTTTACAAAATAAAATAAATACATCACTTAGATGAAATGTACAAATTATCAAAGGCACAAATTACCACGATGAACCCAGTAAGAAATCAGAAACCAGAAGATGTATAACAAGCAGAGACTAAATCACAAAGCTTCTCATGAAAAGCTTTTTAGGCCTGTGTGGCTTCCATGCACTCAAAGAAAAATGAATACCAACCATTCACAAAATCTTCCAAAACTCAGAGGAGGGAGACCAGTATTGCCCTAAGATCAAAGCCAAAGATCCCAGGAAAATACAGTGCGAGCACGGCCCCTGAACACAGAGGCAGACCCCCAGTGTCCGCACGGAACACTGCAATGGGGAAAGGGCTCCAGCAGGCCTGTAATTGGGGTGCGGGCAGCTGGACTTGGGAGCCCTCCTGGTCACCCTAAGGTGGAGCACTTGTATGTCCCAAACAAGAGGCAGGCCTTTGCGTGCAGCCCAGGGTATCTCAGGCTGCATTTCCTCAGCTCAACTGTTTAAAAGAGTTCAAACCACAAACTGCAAGACTGGCCTCCCTGAAAGAGCGAACGCCACCCTGCTCCCCCTGAAAGAGCAAACGCCACCCTGCTCCCATCGCAACCTCCGTGATGCCGAGAGGCGGGAGCCACCTACTCACGTTCCTCAAGATGGGAAGCGCCAACTGCTCGAAAGAAGTCACGTCAACCACGTACTGCCCAACCCGGCACTCGCGCTTTCCAGGCACAGCGTCTGGCCTGCAAGAAAAGACGCTGTTGAGGAGGGGCCTGCCCAGACTCCTGGGCTCGGCAGCCCGCTGCAGCGCTGGCTTCTGCACACCCGCCCCAACCTCAGCAACCCCCTAGTGAAGCGGCTGCTGCGAGCACTGGTCCCCTGCCTGCTCTCCTGAGGACAGCGCCGCACTGCGTGTGCCTTGAGTGTGACCGAAGCCCTGCAGCTCCAGGGGCACCAGCCCCAGTGCCCAAGCTGTCTGGAAAGTGGGGCCAGGCACAGGGCCAAGAATTACCAAGGGAGAAAAGCATAGGACTCTGGCCCACACTCCAAGCAACACGTGCCTTCTATGCTTGTTGTTCATGCGATGGTCTCTGTTTCCTTTCCCTGGGACATCTCTTGAGCCCTAGATACTTCAAGATAGAGGAGGTCATCGGCTCGCCCCCAGCTCAGGGAGGACTCTGAACCCTTGGGAGAGGGAGGCAGTGTGGCATCCAAGCACCCCACAGGGCACTTTTGGAGAATTTAGCTCTGGTAGAATCTGAATATATAGGCTCTGAACTTGGAAAGAAGGACAGCTCAGGGATAAAACCCACAGAAATGAAGCATCAGTACCCGACTCTGGACAGAGGCCCCCGCAGGCCAGACAAAGTGACGACGTCGAATCCTGTCCTCCTCCCTCCCTGCCTGACTTCTTCCGTATAAAATCCATCCACGGGCACCCCAGAGGACTTCAAAACCTCACTGGCTTTCTGGATCAAGGTTGTTTTTCCAACCCCTAAAAAAGACAAAGAGGCCCATCAGGAGGCGCTCCCTGCAGCACACAGCATGTGCCACTCCAGGAGGGCAACCCAGGGAGGCGGAGAAGCAGGCTGCACTCAGATTTATGAATATTAATTTCACTCTGATCTTGATTGCTCCAGGTGTTAACAATGTTTCAATTCTAGTAGAAACAAACACAATGAAAATATGAATGGCATCCTGAAGTTTATTCTCAAGTTCTGAAACATCCTCAGCTTTGTCTCAGATGCAACCCCAGCATGTGCAGAGTGCTTCCAAGATGACACTAAGCCGAGTTTGCATCCAGAACTCAGCTTTGTTTCCTCCCAGGTCCACCCTCCTCACTTTTCCACCTGGGAAACGGAGCCATGCCTAGGTCAGAGGCTGGGCACTGGAGACCAGGCAATGCTTACTGGTGGGAAAATCCCTTCATTCCAGTCTCCTGAAAACGCATCTCTCAAGCCCCAGCTCTCCTAAGTCCCCCCTCACACACACCCCACACCCCGCCTGGGAAGTGACACTCCAGAGTCTGCACCACTCAGTGAGAAGCTCCGAAGCTCCGCAGAAGCCCTATCCACACAGAAGGACCTGCACAGAGTTGGGCCTGGCGACAGGAGCATCCTGATGGGAGATGGAATGTTGCAGATAAGCCGCAGCTTATCTTGTACCCTCAGTCCCTAGCCATTCACACCAGCCTCTGCGCCTGACCTAGACGCCTGTGTCACTGCGCTGAGCTGACCTGGGGTTCCACCCACGCTGCAGCTACACGCTGCAGCTAAGGAGGCCACGTCCGCAGCCTACGAAGATTCCCCGCCCTGCCGCAGGCGCCGCCCGCTGCCCCACTGGTGTCCCGGTGCGTGCACTGGTTTGAGTTTCTTTAGTCCCGCAACCGCTGAGTTTGTGGGACCTCTCCACACCGGCGCCGGCGTCGGGGTCACTGAATCCGTGTTCCCGGCCGGGGTCACTCATCAGTGCAGAAGAACCATCTTTTCGTTTCCCTTGGGGCAAGGGCGGTTTTTGCGTGGACGTGACCTTTGCTACTTGGGCTTAAGTGAACGACACCAGGTGACGACCTCCGCCGCCGGACCCACAGATCCGCGGCCGCCGGTCTCTCGCACTGGCGCCCCGCCACCTCCGGGCCTCGGCCGCGCCCACCTGCGGCGGCGCCCGGCCTCCTCCCCCGGCGCGGAGGCCCTGCGGGGCCGGGGGCGCGGCGGCGCGAGCTCGGAGCCCGGAGGACCCCGGCCCGCAGCGGCCGCCCTCCAGCGGGCCCGCGCTCACCTGGCGGCCCGGTCAGGAACACGTGGCGCGCCATGCCAGGGGCCAGCTCGCCGCGCCGCGTCGGGTCGGGTCAGCCCCGCCCACGCGCCGCAGGCCCCGCCTCGGCGTCCGCAAGCCCCGCCCCGCGCCTGCGCCTCCGCCCGCGCATGCTCCGCCTGGGCCTGGGCGAGGTGTAGGAGCTGCCCGCCGCGGGCTCAGCGCCGCAGGGCCCCGTTGGGAGCTCATGCTTGGTCTTCCGTGCCGGGCTTGCGAGCGGTGTCGGTTACTAAGCTTCTGCCGCCCCAAGCATCCCGAGTTCTGCCCTGGGGCCGCCCCTCAAGCTGCAGGCCCCCTAGGCTGTGGCTCTTCCCCTCTGCTGCAGGTCTGGGCCTGGGCAGGCTTCCCAAAGGAGCGGGCCCTGCCGCACTGCAACCCAAGTGCGGTGTTGGCAGCAAACCCGCTGCCCAAAGCCGTCCTGCAGCTTTAAGCTTACCCTGAGGCCTGGCTGCCACCTTCAAAATGAGGAGTATGGAAGACAAGTTACAGCAGTTCTAAAGATCTAATTGACTTTTACTGGAGTCTGAAAATAGAATGCTCATTGGCGATGAGCAGAGCAGAGGAGGTTGGCAGTTATATTCAGAAAGGGGCTAAAAACCGGCCACTTCCTTTATGTGGCTAAAACAGAAGGAACTTCCTTACTGTGCTGGTTCGGGTGGGCTGAGCTCTTCTGTTGTTTTAGGAAGACTGGCCTCATTGGAAGTTCGGTTTGATCACCAGGCACTTGCACAAGTGACTCCATTCCCACTTGGTCTGTCCGCAGGGGCCCAGTGCAGGAGCTCAGTAATAATTGCCTCCCTTAAACAGGTCTAACAGGGGTAATTGGGCTTGGGTGAGTCCTCAGCATAGTTGCCTTTTTTCAGGAAGTTCCTAGAGTCCACTAAGTGTGAGCCCCTGGTTCAGGTGGACATCCCATCTGCAGCCACAGTCTCCCCTGCACACCCCCGCCCCCAACTAGGAGGCTCGAAGGCAGAGAATTAAGGAGATCCCTGCTTCAATTAACCACTTCAAGTTTGCACCCAGCAAAATGAAGTGGCAATAGCCTCGGGCCGATTTACCTGTAAACTCTTTCAGTCTAACTTGAGATTTGACTTGTGATCAATCATTTTCCATCCTGGCAGAGAAACCAGTTTCAGTGAGTGCTCAGCTTAGTTGGGTTGTGCCCACACAACAGACCTCCTGGACTCCAGTTAGCCTGCAGTATGTGGCAGTCATGTGGCCTTAGTTTCTTGCTTAAAAAGAAAACAAAATTTAAAAACCAGTCAGATTTATAAGATGTAGCTGTCACCACCATTTCTGCAACACTTATAACAGTATATAATTATAAAGTGTATCACTTATCCCAAAGGGGTAACATAATGTAGGGCCTTTCACATCTTGCACCTGCATGAAAATCGGAGTCAATGCCGCCGGGATGCAGGAAAGTAAACCATAGAAGGATCTTCCAAAAAGAAGAAAGAAAGGGAAAGGAAACATGTGTGCCGTCAAATGCATCTCTTGTTCTAAAAGACTAATTCTAAATGGTTCTCGGGTGTTGCCGCCTGAAGCGCTTGGAGCAACGGAGCCACGGGAAGAACTTCAGAGGCAAACTGGAGACAAACAGCTTTTTTATTCTGATAACTTTTCTCTTTGGTTCTAACAACGACTAACACACGCCACACACACCACACAAAATGGTGCTGACCCGATCAGCAATTTCGGCCAAGTCACTCGAGATCCCGCAACAAGTCCCGTGAGACTACGGGAGGCGACAATGCCCAAATCTCCACGGCTCATAGTCAACCGCAATTCAAGCCAATCCCCAAACAGGGCTCCTGCACTCGGGTAACATTTTCCGTTGCTGACAGGCCATCTGGAAGGGGCTCTCCGGAAGCATCTTCTGATGCTCTGCATCGGATTCTGGCACAAATGTAGGTGGCTCAAGGGTGTCGCGAATCAAGATCTGGAGATTCAGCGTCTCTGGGAAGAGAAAGAAAACTCTTCCTTAAACAGATATTCTTTACCCATTAAAAACTACTTCTTTTGGGGTGATTTCAGGGGTGTTTTCACTCCATGATAATCAATCGAACACTGATTTGTACAGTTTTCTTCTATGTGTTGTGTTTTACAGTTACATCAGTAGCACAGGTTAAATAACCTTGTCTTCTAGAGATCAACAAGAGAGGACAACGTGATTAGCAGCAAAATACCATCCTGAGTGGCATTTTCCCTTGTCATCTGATCAAGGTGCTATGGACTGAGTGTGTCCCGCAAATTCATACTGAAATCCTACCCCGGTATGAAGGGTCAGGAGGTGAGTGGGTCACAGGGCGGAGCCTCATGAATGGGACCCGTGCTCTTGCGAACAGGAGGACGAGAGCTCTGCTCACTGTGCTCCCTGCCAGACAAGCACACAGATGATCAACACTGGCAACCAAGACAGACCTTCACCTAAACCTGAGGACATCTGCACCTTGCTCTTGGGTTTCCTGCCTTCGGAATTGTGAGAAATACACATTTCCTATTTAAGCCATCCAGTCTCTGGTATTCTGTCACAGTAAACTGAGCTAGTGACACTGGTCCACTGGAGATCAGGAATAGGTCCTTATTCCCCAGAAGTTTAAATACCTGAGAAGTGCTGAGTGAAGGGCAAAACATCACACCGGGGACAGCCGTGCAGCCAAGAGATTTATTCAACAGCCTTTGTGGCTGGTAGCAAAACCAGAGAAGAGGTGCTCTGGTAGAAGGTTGAAGAGGTTCTGGGAGAGGGGAGTCAGGGAGAAGGGAGTGTGCAAGCTCTGGTGGGAGAGGGGAGTCAGGGAGAGGGAAGTGTGCAAGCTCTGGACAGAAGGTGGGTGCTTGGTCTCACCGGCTAGGATCTCTGGAGCTACCAGCTAAAGCAGCTGCTGTCTGGCTGGAGGCTGGAGCTGTCAGCTGGGAGCGGCCGACGGGCTGAAGGCGATGGGTCTGGAGCTGTCGCAGTGGCTTCCTCCTCTTCAGCAGTGAGGAGCTGATGTGTGCATCCATGTGTGTGTCGAACAGGGCCGTATATAGGGATTTCTGGTGGGAGGTTCACCAGAGCAACCCCAATGCCACTGGCTCTTTGCCCATAGAACAGGGCGACCTTTAAGCCTATTGGCTCTTCCCCGGGGAAAAGAAACATCCTGTCCCAGGAAGAAACATCCTGCCCGGGGAATGAAACAAGGTTGCTTCTCTCAGGATGTGGAAAACTCTGGGGGAGGGGGGGGTAGCCCATCTATCACTGAGGCTATAGTAGAAAGCAAGTTTTATTTAAGAAAGGGACAGAGACAGACTTCTCTGAAGAGAAGGGGCCCCCGAGCTGGCGTCTGTAGGAAGGGGTGCATCTTGCTCTTTTTATAGACCCCCAGAACCCTTCTTTTTAATTGTTGACTTCTCTTTCTTCCTGAGAGTAAGGACATGGAGGTAAATTGTTGGCAACGCAGAGTGCCCAGGAGCATGACTGCAGAGCTTAACAGCTCATTGTTCTCTTTTTGGTAACCAGTCCTCAGCTTCTCTGGACTCCATCATTCATCACCTACCCCAACTGCCTGCCCTTCAGCCCTGCCCCAGGTTGCTGAGGGATGTGACATGTCCTGTCCACTAGGGCCAGGCAGGGCTGCAGGCAAATTGCTTTTTGGTAATGAAAGTATATGGGGGTCAGCACAGTGGGCCCATTTTATACTCGTATTCCCAGCATTCTCAATCTGTCTCCTAACACTAGGACTCAAGGTGGACATTCCCAAGGAACATGTGACTGCAGCTCTTTTTCCTGCAGACCTGTGTGCAGCCTCCCTGTTGCTAGAAGGAGCACTGTTCTTTAGGGAAACAGTTTGTGAATACCTCGTCAGTTAGAGAAGCCCAGAAAGTCTGAAAAACACAGTTTTGTGGGTTTTTTCCCATATTTCCCTCGGCCCAGCGCTGTCCTAGATTTAAACTGCAAATCCCCTGTCTTAGGAAACCCCTCAATCCCTGGCCAACCAGCGGAAATGACCAGAATTCTCTCCAGCCTCATGAAATAATGGGGGTAAACAAGATTCTCATAATGAACCAGACAGGTGCAGGGCAGAGAAGGCTGGAAGCAGAACTCTTGGCCCTACAGTCATCTCAGGAGGATGGCCAGCTCTGCAACAGTGTTTTCTTCAGGTTCAAGGTTGCTCCTCCCACCTGGATCCCATCAGGTGAGGGTCTATTGTGTGTAAAACCACAGTGTGGCGCTTGTTCTGGTTTGAATCTGTCTCTAATGGGTAGGAACCCCAAATCCCTGCATCTAATGAGTATTCAGTGGCAGATCTGAAGGAAGCTGTTCATGGAACACACCTCCCTCCTTCCTTCCTCTCCTTCTTTCCTATAACCTCTTCTCCTTCCTTTCTCCTTTCTTTCCCCTGTCTGTTCCAGATACTGTGGTAAATGGTAGGGATTAAACTGAAATAGCTTCTATCTTGAGAAGATTAAGTTAGAAACACTGCCTCTGTACCTGAGATCCAAATTTTTGGGGGGGAAAAATGCCATGCGTTACAATGTTTTTTCTTTCAAGATGAAAATGTCTTTATTGGAGCTCCATGAGAGGAGTTCCTCTCCCGCCCTTGAGGCTGCCTACCTTGTTGAATGAAGGTGGCCCCTGAGGGAGTAGGCATTGCCCTTTAGCCACCAGCCCCTCAACAGTTCAAGGTCTTACATGGGAAGAGCTAACATTCACATAGGGCTTCCTGTGTGCCAGGCTTGGTTCTAGGAGCGTCAGAGATTGTATTGTCTTCTTTAATCAGAAAGTTCACTATATATGGAGAAACCAAGGCATGGAGGGGCTAAGGGAACTGTCCAAGGCTGCCATTATCCATCCACCTATGCGTGTACCCATGACCACATTCACCCAGCTAACCTTCCATCCATCCATCAACACATCCATCCATTCACGCGTCCATCCATTCACCCATCCATCCATTCACCCATCCATCCATTCACCCATCCATCCATCAACACATCCATCCATTCACCCATCCATCCATCAACACATCCATCCATTCACCCATCCATCCATCAACACATCCATCCATTCACCCATCCATCCATTCACCCATCCATCCATCAACACATCCATCCATTCACGCGTCCATCCATCCGTCTGTCCAAGCGTCCATATAGAAGCATATACATACACAGATGTTTCTCATGCACACATGTCCCACCCAATACACCCTTAGGACAAGTATAAGATGTCCTAAATCAGAAATGCACTTACTACACAACCTCAGAACATCCCAGCTGAGCAGCACCGTGCACTGTGGAGTGTCACTTGTGGGCCCTCATGATGGCGGGGCTGACTGGGAGCTACTGCTCGCGGTTGCTGCCCAGCATAGAGAGTATTGGGATGTATATTGCTATTCTGGGAAAAGATCCAAATTCAGAATTTGGAAGACTGTCTTCTGCTGAGTGTGTGTCATGTCCACACTGTTGTCAGTGGAGATGCTGCGAACTGCGAACTGAAGCCCCCGTGTCCAGGACCACCGTGTGCCTGTGTGTGCAGTCCAGACTCCGGCGTGGGCCGCAGCCTCTCTTCTCAGCCTCTGCATTGTGCTTCTGTTTGTTGATGTACATTTTACTCTTGTCCTGAAAGTAGATTGGGGCCACATCACCAGGCAGGAGGGGCTGCCTGGGGACTGCAGACACGGTCAACTGGGCGATTCTCCCTCTTCCAGGGAAACCAGAGTCACATCACATGGGCATGAGGGGGGGGTGAGCGCGGCTCTCATAACAGCTGTGAGGGCAGACATCACGCAGGGACTCTGGGCCTGGTTTTCATCTTGTTCTTCTCCCCAGGGCCTCCCAGAATCATAATCACTATCACGTAGGGCCTGTCTGTGTTAGTCAGCTTTCCATCACTCTGACCAAAGTACCTGAAAATAGCAACCTGAAGGAGGGGAGATTTATCGTGGCTCATGGTTTCAGAGGTTTTCAGTCCACGGTCCACTGACTCCATGGCTCTGGGCCTGAGGTGAGGCCGAGCTTCAGGGCAGCTGGACGTGGTGGAGGAGAGCTGCTCAGCTCATGGGGGCCGGGCGGGGAGGGCGGACGGAGGGGGGAATGGGGACTTGGAGAAGGGGAGCCTTAGGGACACCGCCCGCGGCTGGCTTCCTGCAGCGAGGCCCGCCTCCCCGTCGACCCCGGCCATCCCAGACAGGCAGTGTGCTTTGACCCTCTCCTGGGCCAGACCTTGTCCCTCCCAACACCGTGTGTGGTGGGAAACCCCGTCGGGTGGGTATGTGGCACACTAACAAATTATTCGGGGCATTTTAGGGCAGGTTTGTTCATCTCCCACGTGGAGAAGCCCCGTGGGCCAGTGAGACTGGATTCCTATCACCCCGGGTGAGAGAGGGCTGGTTTTCCTAGAGATGTGGACAGACAGAACCTCTCCTTGCCAGAGGTCCCTTGATGACCCCAGCTACAAAAGCTAGAAGAAACAGAAGCAGGAAGAAGGGACACCGGGCGACTTTGTGTGGGATTCAGAGAGAAGCCGCTCGTGGGTTTGTTCCTGGTTCCTCAGAGCCGCTGTTCCCAGCAGCCCAGACACGCTGCCCATGTCTGAGCGCTCTCTAGACGGGACGGACCCTCCGAGTCCCCTTGCCAGGTTGCAAGGCCGGCTCCCTTCTCTGGCAGAAGGTCTGGGCTGTCCCCGTATCTCTGGATTGCAGCGTCTGAGCATCTGCAGAGTGGACAGGGATAAAAATAACGTCAACACTGCCCATGAACTTGAAGCCTGGAGTCCCTTCTAGAAGACTGAAGATCTACCTCATGGCCTCCTACTGTGATTAAAAAACAACTTCTAATCAATGGTTTCTTGCTTTACTTAAAACATGTTTTGTTTTGTTGGGAACGTGGTGCCCATCTCGCCTGCCTACCGGGTCTTGCGAAGGAGCGTGTCTAATCGTACGAAGACACTATTTTAAGTTGAAAAACAATTGATCTTCCCCTTCTTCCTATCTCGTTACCAGAGGCTATTTTCTTCTTCCTCCCCTAAATTCATTTCCTCTGAACCCCCTGAGTGGCTTTCACAGCTTGGGATTTGGGGAAGTGTCAAGCTGACGGGGACTTTTTCTAGCTTGTGGGTCTCTGTTTTTGGGGCCGGGTGCTTCTCGCCCTGCCTGGGAAACGCGTCTGTCCCACGGGGCTCTGTGCCCAGCGCCTTGCAGGCCTGTGACCCGCAGGGCAGCACACGGAGGTGGACACTTCCACCCTTCAGTCAGTGTGGGACAATGCCTACAGGGACAGGAGCATTTCCACCCTCCCCCATCGCCCGTGCCCTTCCCAGAGACCCCCACACCAAGCAGCCCCAACCCGACTCCTGTCAAAGCAGGTAGTGTGGCTGAGGCCGAGGGCCGTGAGCACGTCCTGGTGTAGGCCTGGCTTCATCCTGACCGTGCTGTTTGAGTTCATCCACGGGGTTGTTTGTGAAGGAGCCTATAATCAAGGAGATAGCTAAAGATTGCGGTTAGCTGAGAGCCATAAAAGATGTTCTAGTTTCCACCTGATATTAATACATTATTCAAAGAATCTTTGTATGCCCGTGAACACTGCGTGACGCACCTGTAAGCTCGAGCTGTAAGCACGTGTCCTTGTTAAAGCTATATGTATATAACTGGGTGAGGTTCGTTAGTGTGTGTGGGGAAGAAGAAGGTGGTGGTTGGAGTTAGAGCATTTGGAGTGATTGCTGGAGCTGGAGAGAGGAGAAGAATAAAAGACCTTTTTTCATTTTCATCCTGCCTCCGAATTTTCCTGTGGCGTTCGCTGCTCCAAGCGACTTCCGCTTCAGGCAGCGACAGGTGGCGGCCCGTACGGGGAATTCGGCGGCAAGGTAAGAAAAAAGAAAATTTAAAAAGATGGGAGCAAATATAACAAAAAGTCGGTTTATAAAAGCCATGAATGAAATTTTTGATATTGAGAACTCAGAGGATAGTGAGAAAAGTGAACAAGAAAGCATATCCTCTGACTCAGTGGAGACCAGCAAGGAGAGTAGGAATGTAAATTCAAAAGTAAGATCTGCAAAAGCCATCAGAAGCTTAATAAAATTAGCTGAGGAGTATGTACTCTCCTTAGAAACTGAAACTCAGGATACTAGTGAAAGTAATAATAGTAACAAGGAGCCAAACCATGAAAGTACAGTCTCCTCTACTGAGCCGGTTAGGAATTATGAAGCTAGTAGTGAAGAGGAATCAAAAAGCGATTCGGAGAGCACAGTCTCCAATAAAAAGAACAAAAAGAAATTAAAAAAGAGAAAAGGACCGTCAAATAGAGGAACCACTAGCGCCCTCTGCTCCTTCATGGATAGAATCCCTAACAGAAACAATAAAGAGTATGGATCAGAGTATACGTGCCCTTGAGGTAGAAATTGGCGGCCTTTCAGAGCGCTTATACGCTCTCGAACAACATAGACCGCAGGAGCACCTAGAAACTGCCAGTATTTCAAAATGAACAGGGACAAAGATATCATGAGTTCCTAGACTTTAAAACAATAAAGAATTTTAAAGAGGCGGTAATGACCTATGGGCCTCAAGCTCCGTTCACATTAAGTATGATAGAGTCACTTAACACCCTAACCTTAGCCCCCTCAGATTGGAAAAGTCTATGCAGAGCGGTACTAAGTGGGGGACAATACCTAATCTGGAAAACTCAATTCCAGGAACTTTGTTCAGAAATAGCAAAGAGAAATGCTGCAGCAGGTTTCCCTCAACGCAATATAGATATGCTCACAGGGGAGGGTGAGTTCGCCGAACTACAAAATCAGCTACAATACGATCCAGGTGTGTATGCCCAGGTACACACTGCAGCTGTGAAAGCCTGGAAGACAATCTCAGGCACAGGGGATCTGCAAGGCAGCCTATCAAAAGTTATACAAGGGCCTAACGAACCTTACGCTGATTTTGTAGATAGGCTCTTAAAAACAACATCTAGAGTTTTTGGAGAAGTCGAGCAAGCTATGCCCCTAGTTATCCAATTAGCATACGAGAACGCTAATAAATATTGCCAGGATGCAATAAGGCCATGGAGAAGTAAAAAAGACTTATCAATTTATATCAGACTGTGCAAAGACATTAACGAGGCTGTTATCACAGGCAACGTAATTGCTGCAGTGATGAAAAATTCCTCCCCTCAAAATTCCCAAAGGTTTCAACCTAGAACAGGATATTCCAGACAAAATTATTATAATCAACCAAGATATGCTAAGCAATATCCCCCAAGGGTAATAAAATCAAATTCATACCGTGCTCCAGGCCGATGCCCCAGATGCAAAAAAGGTATACATTGGGCCAATCAATGCCATTCTAGATATGATATATATGGAAATGATTTATCAAGGATTTCAAAAAACGGGGCACGGGGCCCAATGCCCCGGGGCCCACAAATGTACGAGGCACTAGAGGAGGAAGGCCCTCAGATTCAAATGATTCCTCGTCACAGTCCCTCCTACCCATTAACTCCCTTATCAGAGGGACAAGAGGAAGTGCAGGATTAGATCTCTGTTCTACTGCCCGGATGGTCCTGACACCTGAAATGGGGGTTCAGCTGATTCCTACGGGAATCAGGGGACCTCTCCCTTCAGGAACTGTGGGACTAATCCTTGGGCGTAGTTCCAAAAGTTTATTAGGCTTTAATGTTATACCAGGGGTTATTGATTCAGATTATAATGGAGAGATTAAAATAATGCTAAGTACACACAGGGGCATCATCTCCGTAAATCAAGGAGACAGAATCGCACAGCTGCTCCTCATTCCCAGTCTCCATAATTCTTTTAAAAGCATGCCACAAAATAGAAATAGCAGAGCATTCGGTTCCACTGGTTCAGGACCTATGGCTTTCTGGGTCCAGGACTGTTCACGGAGGCCTATGTGCAAATTAAAAATTCAAGGTATAGAGATGGAGGGGCTGGCTGATTGATACAGGAGCTGACTCTTCCATCATAAATCTACAACAATGGCCTAGCACTGGCCTCTACAGAAAGCCTCAACCAGTTTAAGAGGCTTGGGATACAGTAATACCCCAGCTCAAAGTGCTGTAATCTTAAATTGGCAAGACAATGAAGGCCATACAGGAACATTCAAACCCTATGTTTTAAACAGCTTGCCAGTTACCCTATGGGGAAGAGATATCTTACATCAAATGGGGCTACACCTAGCGACCAAGCCTGCAGGTGTTAAGAATAAAAATCCTACTCATAATAAAAAAGGCAAAGGACATTTTTTCTAGGGGCCACTGAGAAAACAATTTTAAAAATACCATGGCTCTCTAATAAGCCAGTTTGGGTCCCTCAGTGGCCCCTATCCAAAGAAAAATTGCAAGCGGCCCATCAATTAATTAAAGAACAATTAGAAGCAGGACACATAGAGCCTTCCACCTCTCCCTGGAATTCTCCCATATTTGTAATTAAGAAAAAATCAGGTAAATGGAGACTATTACAAGATCTAAGACAAATTAACAAAACAATGCAAATTATGGGCCCTACTCAACCTGGACTTCCTAATCCTGTAGCTATTCCAAAAAACTATTACCTTATAACCCTTGATATAAAGGACTGTTTCTTTTCCATTCCCCTACATCCTCTGGATGCCCCAGGTTTGCTTTTTCAATTCCTTCTATTAATAATAATGGCCCTGATAAAAGATATCAATGGAAAGTATTGCCGCAGGGAATGGCAAATAGCCCTACACTGTGCCAACTATATGTGGACAGAGCTATACAGCCCATTAAAAACAAATATCAAGACCTTATGTGTCTACACTACATGGACGATGTTTTATTAGCTCACCCTAATCAACAAATCTTATTTAATATATTTAGTGAAATAACAAAAAATCTAAAAAAATATGGATTATATATAGCAGAAGAAAAAGTTCAAAGCAGATCACCTATACTATATTTAGGCTTTAAAATCATGGATACTTTTGTTAAACCCCAAAAAATTCTAATAAGTAAAGAACATTTGACCACCCTCAATGATTTCCAAAAATTACTGGGTGACATTAATTGGCTTCGCCCTACACTAAGCCTCACTACTGGACAATTAAAACCCTTATTTGACATCCTTCGTGGGAACCCTGACCCATCCTCACCTCGAACATTAACTCCTGAGGCCAGGAGAGCTCTAAAATTAGTAGAACAGGCCATTGAAAGATCCCATTGCGATAGATTTGATTTTGCACAACCACTAATATTGATTATTATTCCTTCACAATATACTCCAACAGGAGTATTTTGGCAACAGGGACCTATATTATGGATACATTTGCCTGTCTCTCCTAAAAGTACAATTGAGTCTTATACCTCCATGGTGGCTAAACTTATTCTTCAAGGACTTAAAACCTCTACTAAAATATTTGGAATTCATCCCGCTACTATTATTACTCCTTATTCATCGTCACAGGTTGAATATTTGTGCTTCAATGATAATGATTGGGCTGTAGCTAGATGCTCTACTTCTGCAAATTTTGACAATCATATTCCTAAATCTCCTATACTGTCCTTTTGTATCAATCATCCTATCATATTCCCACAGGTAATAAAAAATCAACCCATTCCTAAAGCATTTAATGTATTTACAGATGGATCCTCTAACGGTACTGCTGCAGTAGTCACTCAAAATGAAAAAATGATTCATATCACTAATCAAAAATCAGCTCAATTAGTGGAACTCGAAGCTATAATAATAGCTCTGGAAAATTTTAAAGAACAGCCTATGAATATTTTTTCAGACAGCCATTATATTGTACATGCTGTCCCAAAATTGGAGCTAGCAGGTCCAATAGCACCACATACTCCAGCTTTTAAATTGTTTTCTCAAATCCAAAATCTCCTATGGCAACGAAAAGAACCTTTATTTATAGGTCACATAAGAGCTCACACTAATCTGCCTGGTCCTCTCCATGAAGGTAATCAAAAAGCTGACGCCCTCACTAAAACAATATTTATATTTACTACAGTACAACAAGCTACTTTATTTCATTCCCAGTTCCACGTTAACAGCACTACCTTAAGACAAAAATTTAAAATCACAAAAGAACAAGCTCGTAGAATTGTAAAAGAATGTCCATCTTGTGTAACACTTTTGCCCAATCCACATTATGGGGTTAACCCACGAGGTTTGATGCCCAATCATTTGTGGCAGATGGATGTCACACATGAGCCAAGTTTTGGAAAATTACGATTTATTCATGTCACCATAGATACATGCTCAGGCATGATTTTTGCTTCTTTACATTCCGGAGAAAAAGTTAAAGATACTATATCTCATTGTCTGCAAGCTTTTGCTGCATTGGGCATCCCCAAAATGCTTAAAACAGATAATGGCCCTGCATATACATCCACATCCTTCAAACAATTTTGTACAAAGTTCAATATTATCCACAAAACAGGTATCGCTTATAATCCTCAGGGACAAGGAATAATTGAAAGAGCAAATCGGACACTTAAAAATATGTTACTAAAGCAAAAAGATGGAAACTGGAAAAATCCTAAGGACAGATTGGCAGTTGCCCTGTTTACCCTAAATTTCTTAACTTTAGATTCTAATGGACATTCGGCTGGAGATAGACACTGGAACCCACACCAACAACATAAACCTTTGGTTTACTGGAAGGATGTTCTCTCGGGTACATGGAAGGGTCCAGACCCAGTATTAATTTGGGGGAGAGGATCTGTTTGTGTTTTTCCAAAGCACGAATCCTCTCCAATATGGATACCATCTAGATTGATAAAGCAGGTACAAAGTCAAAAGGATCAAGAAGAAGTTATTGAGGAGTCTAGATTGAATAAACAAGTACAAAGGTCAAGAGGACCAAAATGAAGGTATGGAGTGATTCCCTTAAAAGAGTTCTCCATTAAATTTACAACTTAAATTTCATTCTTCCCGGCCGGGACAAGAAGATCTCTCTTCAGTGTATACACAATTGTAATTTTTTTTTCTCTTTTATATATGTCTTTATGTCTGTGCATTTGTCTAAATTTCATGTTAATGTGATGTCACAAATATGTTTATATGTGCGTCTGTCTAGTGTGACGTCACAAATAATTAAGCGCTTAAAAAAAAAAAAAAAAAAAAAAAAGGTAGATAGATATAGATCCAAATAACAAATAACATTAATTCATTTAAGCTTAGAATATTCTAATTTGATAATCAATAGATAGATAGATAAATAGATATTTATATAAGTTCAGAATATTTTAATTAGATAATCAATTATAATGATAATCAATTTTGATTTATAGTTGTCTCCTGGGACTTCTCTTCAGCTGTGAATATGTTTAATGTTGTATAACCTGATATTTTGGTGTTCCGACAGAGGATCATTTATTTGTTATTGACTTCATTTGTTTAGTAGCTGATTAATTTGAATTATTTCAACAGGTATAGGATTGCTGTGTATATAGAGACTCGAGGATTCCAGCTAACAAATTATTTTTCCAAAATGCCTTTAGCTTTTCTTTATCTTTAATGCAGTAAACACCCTCAGTTTCTCTTTGATTATTTCTGAATGTGATATTTTGCCAGCTTATGTTTGTGGGAGCTTAAGCAGCAATGTGTGTGAGCAGAGATCAACTTTTATTTTCTACTCTAATAATTCTTTTTTTAGTTTGACAGCTCACCTTTTGATCTCAGTGCTGGAATAGCACTGCCTTTCCCTTAATAATGGATGCTTGAGTTTTTAGGTAGCGGGCCCTGAAGATTTGCCGGTAGAAATGTCTAGACATAAAAAAGACGGCTGCTGCTACAACTGCAGGGACTGCGGTCGCTGCAAGCATCCCTGCTGCTCAAGCATCAACAACCTCACCAGCAGTGTGGCCTCTGCTCTGCATGCATGGGGCCTCCTGAATCTATGTGTTATAACTTATGGACATTTTGATTTTCCATTATTTTGGGACATTGCGGGACAATGCCTTGCGGGTATTTGTCTAAGAGAACTCAGTGCGTTACTTGATGAAACTAAGGGCAGCTGATTGGCTTAAAGAACTTGATACGCTATGGAAACTTGGCTCGTCAGCAGTAGGCTTGCCGCCTTAAAGCCGCAGCATCTCCTAAAAATTGGACGGCTGTTAGTCAACACACAGTCGATCCTGAAGGGCTCTATTGGATGGCTGGTTAGCCTATGACGGGTAAGATCCCCAGAAGGGGACAACCTAAGACACGGCACAGTCGCACGGGGACAGTCTAATGTGGCCGGCATGTCAACCTAAGCCAGGAGTCAGGACAGCCTAGACTCCCATGACGGGTAAGAATGTCGGTTGCACATGGACGTCCTAGAACATCCCCTCTTTTAAAACTAAAAGGGGGAAATGAAGGAGCCTATAATCAAGGAGATAGCTAAAGATTGCGGTTAGCTGAGAGCCATAAAAGATGTTCTAGTTTCCACCTGATATTAATACATTATTCAAAGAATCTTTGTATGCCCGTGAACACTGCGTGACGCACCTGTAAGCTCGAGCTGTAAGCACGTGTCCTTGTTAAAGCTATATGTATATAACTGGGTGAGGTTCGTTAGTGTGTGTGGGGAAGAAGAAGGTGGTGGTTGGAGTTAGAGCATTTGGAGTGATTGCTGGAGCTGGAGAGAGGAGAAGAATAAAAGACCTTTTTTCATTTTCATCCTGCCTCCGAATTTTCCTGTGGCGTTCGCTGCTCCAAGCGACTTCCGCTTCAGGCAGCGACATGGCTGCACCACGAGGCTCCGTCCACAGGGTCCCAGCTACAAACCAGGGAGAACAAGCAGCCGCGGGAGCAAGGCGGGCGCTGCAGGAGCTTCAGAATTAAGGGCTCTATGAATTCACTCCCAGGGCCTTTATTGTCTTTGCTGGGGAGTTCTCTCCTGTTCTCTGTGCCTGACGCACCAGAGCTTCCATCGGTTGCTGGACGCTGTGCTGTTTCCAGTTTGGGAGTAGTGTTTTAAAACAGACAACAAAAAACAGAAACAAGCCAGGCACAGTGGTGCACACCTGTAATCCCGCACTTGGGAGGCTGAGGCAGGAGGGTCGCGAGTTCAAAGCCAGCCTCAGCAATGGCGAGGCACTTAGCAACTCAGTGAGACCCTGTCTCTAAATAAAATACAAAAAAGGCCTGGGACGTGGCCCAGTGGTCGAGTGCTCCTGAGTTCAATCCCTGATACCAAAAAAAAAGAAAGCAAGAAAGAAAGAGAGAAGCTGCTCTGAGCACTGGCTGCACCACCTCGGTGAGTTCTTATCGCTACGGGTCAACAGGAGTGGGATCTCTGAGCCGTGGGGCAGCACACTACGCGGCTGATATGTTTTAGAATTTTATCCTTGCTAATTCTGGGTATTGTGAGGGGTGGTTTTTCATTTTTTAATGTTGCCAGGGATTTAATCCAGGGTGCTTTACCACCAAGCCACATCCCCAGCCCTTTTTATATTTTATTTGGAGACAGGGTCTCATTAAGTTGCTCAGGGCCTCGAAAAGTTGCACAGGCTGGCCTCAAACTTGTGATCCTCCTGCCTCAACCTCCAGAGTCTCTGGGATTACAGGCGTGGGCCACCACGCCCTACTATTGTGAGGTTTTGTAATGCTATCCATTAATTGATTATCTCATTGTGTTTGTAATTTGTGCTTCCGGGAACATCTTCTACACGCTAATTGGCCTTTTGAATATCTTCTGAGAAGTGCCTACTCAGTTTTCTTCCACGTTTTAGAGGATTGTTTGTTTTCTGGTTGCTGAGTTAGAATAGCTGAGTGCACATTCCAGATACAAGTCCTTTGTTAGAGATGTAGCAAATGTTGCCTCTGGCACTTATTAGCTGTGGTTGAATTTAAACAAAGCAATGTAGACATCCCAGAAACTTGTTGAAATCTTCATGGATTGAACGGCACAGACTCTGGGTTGCATGCTGCAGGGGGTGTGGAAGAGGGAGCCAGACGGGCCAGGTCACAAAGGTCCTGCCCAGCGCAGACCAGAGCCACCTGACACCCCTGCATCTGGCTCTGACTCCTGCATTTCAGGTGGTGGCGCCATTCTGCAAATGAGTTCTGGTTGAATATGGTGCAGGGAGAGCTGCCCCCCCCCCCCCGCCCCGGGTCCCAGGCAGGTGGAGTGGATGAGGGCTGAGTGCTCAGAGGGCCTGTGGTGTCTCTGTCTGCAGCTCACAGAGATGGAGGAGAGACCACCCAGGGGAGCAGAGGGGCCTGTGTTCACACTTGACCCCCGGGACACCCACCAGGGGGTCAGTTGGCACATAGTAACCCTGAGTCATAAATAGCAGTAAAGAAAAGAAAAGTTAAAAGTGGTGCAGCGCTGGGCTCGGTGGTACACGCTTGTAATCCCAGCTACTCGGGAGGCTGAGGCAGGAGGTGGCAAGTTCAAGGCCAACCTGGGTAACTCAGAGAGACCCTGTCTCCAAATAAAAAAATATAAAAGGCTGGGGTGCAGCTCAGTGCTAGAGCACTTGCCTAGCATGCGGGAGGTGCTGGGTTCCATCCTCAGAACTGCAAAAAAAAGAAAAAAGAAAGGAAAAAGGGAAGAGAAGTGAAGGAGTCATGCGAAGGCTCAGGCACCGCCCGCCCTTCTACTGACATTTATTCATCTATTTATTGGTACCAGGATTGAACCCAGGGACACTCAAACACTGAGCCCCACCACAGCCTTTTTGTTTTTTATTTTGAGACAGAGTCTCACTGAGTTGCTTGGGGCCTCACTAAACTGCTGAGGCTGGCCTCTAACTTGCCATCCTCCTGCCTCAGCCCACTAAGCAGCTGGGATTACAGGTGTGCACCATTGCATCCTATCTGCACTTGCCTTTTAAAGAAATGAACTTGCCTTTGAGTGGCTACTGGTCAGCCCCTGGCCACCGCAGCCCTCCTGTTGCTTAGAAGACTGAAGAAGGTTTTAAGGATGAGGCACATGGCCTGGCTCTGTGCACCTGATGCATGTCATCCGAAGGGTGGTTTTTTGAGTAAAAATAGTACCTTCCTTCCTCCAACTCAGGTGTCTGCTCCCCAGGGCTTTTTACTAACTCTGCTCAGTCAAATCACATGTGACGTGATGTCATGAGTGCACTTAGATGTTGGAATGACGGTCAGATGCCACACTGTCAGCCCCGTCTTTTGAGGTGGCCTTGTTCTGTCCTGACTGTCACTGGTGGTCTTCACCATGGCCTGGTGCTCCCTCCTCCTGCCCGTGACTTGCAGGTGTGTGGGGCCTCCTGCTCTGTGGGGCACTGTTGCGGGAAGAAGTGGGGCACTTACATCTGCTGGGTGTCACAGGGAGGGGACAGGGTGTGTCCAGCACTGCCGCCCAGTGGAAGAAGACTTTTCTACACCCTGTTCCTCAGACACCTGGGACAGGACAGCTAACAAGCTACACCGCCTGTCACTGTGCTTTGCCACAGGCCTGGGAGGTGGCACCGTCCCCTGTCCTACAGTTGAGATCATAGGCCTCCGCCCCTCCCTGTGCCTCAGGGTTGATCCGATGTCCTTCTGTGTGCCCAAGGAGACTCTCGTCTTTGAACGCAGGACTCCTGGCCTGGCAGTGTTTTAGGAGGCAGAATGAGAGAGATTCGGAGTGAACGTCAAAGCCTTGGCCTTCGGTGTCCCCACTTGCTCAATAAATTCCTGGCCAAGCCTCCAGCCGGCAGTTTTTCCTAGTCATTCTTGGAATTTATGCTGTCCCTTAGCTGGTCCTCACCTGGCCCTGGTCACAGACTGCCGGGCGCTCAGCTCTCCTGTGGCCGACCGTGGCCAGCCTGATGCCGGGTGCATCCGCGCTTCCTCACCTGAAATGAGGAAGCCCTCGTGGCGCTGAGGGTACCACGGCTCTGCGGGGAGGCAGCCATTTTCTCTCTCATGGTGGGCGCCAAAGTGCCCAGGGAGTGTAGAGGGCGAGTGGCCGGGGCTCAGAGCTCCTCAGCTCCGCCCTCCGGGAGCCCAGGTGCACCTTCTCACGGGGCCACTGCTGGCCCCAAGCGGCTCAGGGCCTTGGTTCCCCTCAGCCTCCACAACACCGAGCCTCTACCACATGGCAGCTCGCCCAGCCTCCAGGTGGAGCAGGCCTGTCCATCAGGGGCCCTCTGCCCGTCCACCCTGCCTGACCGCCTCCAGCTCCCTCAGGTTGAACTTGGACATCACTCTCTGGGATCCCTGCCGTACACCAAGTCAGGGACAGGAGTCCCTCTGGGACCACCGGGTCACTGCACACGGCAAGGGGTGTTGTCCCAGCCTCCCTCCTGCACCCCGGCACTCGGCCCGCACCGAGGTGCCTCTCCTGGGCCGTGCATCCCTGCTGTGCTCAATAAAGGCACCTGATGAAGGTGGGCTTGGGGAGGTGGGCTATCGCTGCTTCTCCCAGGAGAGAACAGGCAAGAGCACCGAAGTGTGCATCTCGTGAGCCCCGAGGAGGGCAGGGCTGGAGCCAGGAGACCCTGGACCGTGCCATCGGGTGCGCACCATCGCATCCTGCCTGCACTTGCCGATTAGAGAAATGAACTTGCCTTTGAGTGGCTACTGGTCAGCCCCTGGGAGTCGACCCAGGAACCCAGGGCCCTTCTTCAGAGCAAGAGGGGAAGGTGAGCAGGGCCCGCTGTCCAGGCGTGGCTGCGGGAGGGACGGCGAGCACGTGGCCACCGAGCACGTGGCAGGCTGCGGGCTCTCGGGGCTCTCCTCCCTCCGCTCTGGGCTCCGTCTGAAGGAACTGCTGCCCAGGACAGCGGCTCGTGACCCTTTCACCAGACCGAGCCTTGCCCTTCACAGAAGAGGTGCTGCCAGAAACAAAGAGCGTCCAGCTGGGCCCGGCCAATGCCTCCCTGGGGGCGGCACCAGCTGGCCAGAACTGCACCTGGGCCCAGGCACACGGGGCTGGGCCTTGAGCAATCACCGATGGACCATCTCTCTTCCCCAGGGAGCTGTATTTCTACTCGCAGGTGTAGGGCACAATGTGTGAGTGCCACCAGGCCACCAGGCAGGTCCTGGGGGCGGCATGGAGCTGGTGCAGACCGGGGCTGCTCTGAGTGCTCCCCGCAGCGCCTCCCCCAGGCCAGCTGATCCGCCATCCCCTCTCTGTCCCTCTCAGCACCCACGGTCGCAGCGTTTCCGTTTCTGCCTCACCATTGGGTTTCTTAGTGGCTCTTCCTTCAAGTGAGCCCACTCACTGTGTGACCCAGGGAGTCCTGGGCAGGCGCCAAGAATTCGGCTTTTCTCGCCACATTTCCAGGCTCTGGTGTGGACCCTGTCCGAGTGGCCCTTGGTCGGCTCACTTCAAAGCAAGGGCTGGCCTTGTACAAAAGCCATCAAGCTTACCGACTGCCCGGCAGCGCCGCCCGCGGGCACAGGGCAGTGAGTGGGCTTCCCTCGCCGCAGCGCCGGCTTCGGGGCCTCCCAGGGCTGGGGACGCCCACGTCCCTCGGTCTCTGACGTGCCCCTGAAGGAATGCAGGGCGGGCGCGGCACCCTCCTATCTAATTGGAACAAGACTCCCTTTGCCAGAGACTTGGCCGAGACCCACGTCACAGGCATGCCTTCGGTAGCGGCGGGCATCTGCTGCCAGCCCCGTGACTAGCACGTGGCCCGCGGGCCCAGCCCCGCTGGGGAGGGCAGATGTCTATAAAGAGGGATTTTGTCTGTGAGATGCTTTGGTTCTGGACTTTTTCTTTGGCTGTTGTTAAATGGAGAGTTTAGCAACCTATGGAGAAAAGGCATTTGTCCCCAGCTACTGGGCCAGATTGTGTCCTGACCCCTCCTGGTCCTTGACTGATGGAGCAGGTCTTCAGCTGGCAGAGCGCCGTCAGAGGGACTGGCAGAGCACCCTGGACCTCCTGTCCCTGGAGGGCAGTGTGGCCTCATGGAGACAGAGCTGGCTGCTGAGAGGACTGGGCTCTCCTCCTGCCAGCCAGCCAGCCCTGTGGCCCTGGGTGAGCCGCCACCCTGAGTGCAGGGCGCTCGCCTCGCAGGTCAGCGGGCGTCTCTGCCAGCCGTGCCGCTGGGGCTTCTCCGGTGCACCGCTGTCGGCTGAGGGTTATCAGGAAACACAGGCTAAGGTAAGACCCCTTCCCCAGCCCCCTGGGATGGCGTCTCTCCGTCAGGAAGCAGCCTGGTATCTGCAGCAGCAATGCAGGCTCCACATAGTTCTGATAAGAGGAAGCCGAGGGACCTGGAGGGGCAGACTTCTGGGACACCGACACAGGCCAGATCCGGAACTCAGAGAGATAAGGATAATCCCGCCTAACCATCAAGTCTGCTGGAAGTTATGGTGAAGAATACGATTAGAGCTGGTCAGCCTGGGCCACGGTGACCTAGAATTGCCATGGCAGTGGGGACTTGGAATACTGATGTCATCCTGCTGTCAGTCAAATTCAAGAGGTGGGCCTGGGCAAGACTCTCTGGAAACTTCTCTGGGATTCCCCAATAAAACTGAAGGGCAGGAGGAGCACACTGTCCCTCTCCTCTCTGAAAGACCCTCTCTGTCCCCTGAGAGTGCCCCCTTTCCCTTTTCCTATCCTTTCAATAAACTCAGGCCTGTGACTTTGAGTGGCATGTCTGAAATCTTTCTGACCTGATTGCAAGAATCAGGTTTGAAGAGGGGTCGTGTGCTGCCTCAGGTTCCCAGAAGGCCCCAGGTGTCACAAGCCATCCGCGGGCTGTGTGTGGACTAGGTCGCACACAGTAGCCTGATGGGTCTAGCGTTGGGAACCCCCGTGGCACCCCCACACAGCACCTGAGATGGGTGTGGTCTCCAAGATGTCAGTCAACCCGCTGACAGCAAGACACCAGAAGTAAGACTCCGCCCTTGAAACCTTATCCCTGCCTTTGATGTCCCTGATATAGATAAAGCAGCAGAGGGCTCCTTTTGGCAGAGGACAGGAGCTTGATCCCTACGATTGGCTCGCCTGCCCTGCCCGGCTTTTGAAAATATTCTGTGTCCTGTGTTTCTTTCTCCATTCTGTTTCTCTTAGCTTTTATTTCGCAGCCAGCCCATTCCACCCATTTCCACTACCCGGGCCGGACGTGGGCGAGACCCAGCCCTGTAGCATCTGGACCCTCAACCACCAGAGTTGTGGGTCAGACATGCCAGTTCATATGGTGCCCAGGCTCGAGTCCTCGTCACGGCCGCACAGAGTGGGCTGGAACTGCCCTTCTCTTGCACGTACTCTGCAAACTGCAAAGTACGAGTTCACGTGGCCGGGGATCGCATGTGGTGGCCGATCTCTCCTCTTCTGTGCCGTGTGGCATGTCCTTAGAGGAAGGGTGGACTCCACTCAATAACTGGGTTCAGCAAGCCTCAGTGAGGGCCGTGTGCCTGCACTTCCCGCCCAGGGCCGGGGCTGCGGGTGGGGCGGCACACAGAGCCATCACTTGGTTTTCATGCAACCAGTCACCTGCCCCCCAGTAGTGGTAGACATGGCTGCGGCTCTACTATTCTGCCTCCCACCAGCAGGGGCCCAGGTCACCCGGGGGGCAGGAGCAGCCGCAGCCCCCCTCCTGCCTGCAGGGCCCTTTGCCTGGGAGGGAAAGTGGAGAGAGAAAGTGAACTTGGGTGCCAGCCTCCCGTTGGCTCCTGGCGGGTAACTGGGAGGTAGGAGGCTTCTTTATTTTAAGGAGAAATGAAGCCTCAACTGCTTCTGTGATCAAACCTCAGATTTAGTCAGAGGAGTAAAACGCACCACTAAAAATAATAAACTGTAGAGAAGTAACCCTGCCCCTTCGTGCCCAGGTACTGCTGCTGACTGCCCTCCAACAGGGGTTGAGTGTCCCAAACTGCTGTTTGAAGAGGCTTTCCTGCTCACAGACCCCTTCAGCCATCGCGGAGACCACAGGTGTAACCATTCATTGGAACTGTCAACTTGACGGGGTTAAGGAGTAAGAGGCTAAGGGTGTTTCAGTGAGGGTGTGTCTAGGAATGATTGGCATGTGGGATAGCCAACTGAAATGGAGCCCCTCCCTAAGTGTGGGCAGCACCATCCAATAGGATGATGGCTTGGATGGACTGAAAGCTGGAAGAACAAGGAAGCAGCAGCAGATGCAAGCTTGATTCTTCTTGACCAGGTGATTGATTGCTGCTGCAATCGTCTGAGGCTCTCGGCCCCTCACTTCTTCACTCTTCCAAGGCGGCTCTGCAGTGATTCTCCAGCAGCCTTGGTCTCACGCTAGGGCAGCCCTGGGGATCCCTCTTGTTTGGTGCTTCAGCCTCTGGACTGCGCAGCTGCTGGTTCCTCCAGCTGTCCAGCCTGCAGGTGGCCACTAGGGACTATCCAGCTTCTGGTCGTGTAAGCCAACCTAATAAGCCCTTTGTTAAAAAAAAAAAAATTATTTATTTTTATGTGGTGCTGAGAATCGAACCCAAGGCCTCCTCGCATGTGCTGGTGAGCACTCTACCACTGAGCACAACCCAGCCCCCCTTTTTTATAATCATACTTCCGGTTGGTTCTGTTCCTCTAGGGAACCCTGACTAATACAACAGGTCAAGGCACCCGAGGAGCATTTTTCTGGAGTGAGAGAGAAAGAGGAGCTGGGACGAAATCTCAGTCACTGTGATCCACGGGAGGCAAGAAACACTCCGAAGCCCTGCGAAGAAAAGAGTGTGGAAGGCAACTGGGGAGGGGCTGGTCCCGCTCGGGAGAAGTCATTTCATCTGGCGGTGAGATAGCGCCCTGTGCTGCCGTCAGGACCCAGGCCCTGGAGGGAGGGACGGTCGCTGCGGGCACTATGGCCACTTAGTGTGACTTTTTGAAGTCAGGTAACAAAAGCCTGGAAGGGGGAAATTAAGACCAGAGAAAACACATCCGACTTGCGACTGCCTCGTCCACAGCGTGACCCTCCCTCCTCCACTGCCGCAGGTGTGCCTCCTCCACCAGGTGTGTTCTAGGTTAAGCTGCGCGGCCTCCTGGATGGTAACAGAGCCTACCTGCTGCTCCCCACCAGGTGTGTTCTAGGTTAAGCTGCGCAGCCTCCTGGATGGTAACAGAGCCTACCTGCTGCTCCCTACCAGGTGTGTTCTAGGTTAAGCTGCGCGGCCTCCTGGATGGTAACAGAGCCTACCTGCTGCTCCCCACCAGGTGTGTTCTAGGTTAAGCTGCGCGGCCTCCTGGATGGTAACAGAGCCTACCTGCTGCTCCCCACCAGGTGTGTTCTAGGTTAAGCTGCGTGGCCTCCTGGATGGTAACAGAGGCTACCTGCTGCTCACAACTCCTGGCAAGGTTGCCTTCACCCCGCCAGCGCAGGGCATCTGGTGCAGCACTCGGCACACTGCCCGCTGTCCTGGAGAGAGTGTGGGGTGCAACCGGGGAACTCACCTGCAGAGGACACCGCACCAGCAGCAGCAGTGGGCAGTCCACCTGCTCTCCGGGGTCTCAACGTCTTGCCCACAGCCTGGCACCAACCACAAGCCAGGCCTGCAGCAGGTGCTGGGCAGACCTGGGGGTGACTGGCACGTCCTGTCTCCCAGAGGCTCATGGTGTGCAGGGAGATGGACAGGGGTGTGAGTGACCAGTGCAGACGCTAGGGAAGCGACGAGCAGAGGGGAGAGCTTGTGCCCCGCCCAGGAGAGGCCACGAGAGCACAGCCAGGTGGGGGGCCTTGGGCCAGTGCAGGCACCTGAGTGACCGTTTCACTCCTCCGAGTGACCACATTTTCCAGTCTGGAGGTGTGCGTGTGGCTGGGGGTCTTACCTTCGCCATCCCCAGCTCTGGACAGGGGTTGTTTCCAGCTTGTGCACAGCCAACTCCTGGAGGCCTCCGGACTCGGGGCACAGTGACCCAGGAACACAGGACATCTCACCGTGGCATAAAACGCACGCCAGGCACCACGGTGTTAATGCCAGCAGCACACACGTGCTCGAGACGGCGTAGGGTGAGTTCAGCCGTTTTGCTGTGTTTATAGAGGTTTAGGTTAGAGAAACCCTCAAGCTATCAATCATATGTCTCTCTGTAGATATGGCGAACAGGTGTCTCTGTGTAGAAGTCTGCACACACACAACACGTGATATAGAACATCCGTAAGAGTGTGAAGCTCATTCCGCCCTGTACTGGTGGGGAATAGATCCAACTGTAAGCACAGAAAAACCACAGATAGGAATGACTTAAAGAAGCCAGAGGGTTCTTTTTTCTTTCACATTAGATCTGGAAGTAGGCAGTACAAATCTGGTACATTCCTTCTAGTTCCTAAAACCCTCAGGGACCCTGACTTTAGTATTGCTACTTTATCAAGCGTGTGACCCTTGATGCCACAGACACTTCATGGTCTAATGTGACTGCTCCAGCTCCAGTCATCACATCACGAGTTCACTGCAGGCAGCAGGAACAAGAGACAGAAGAATAAGGGCCTGCCTGGCATTTCAAGGACCCTTTCTAGAAGCTGCGTACCACTGGAATCCAACAACACAGCCCGGTCCAGGAATTCCTGAGTACCACGATCCACAGATGCTCAGGCCAGTATGTGAGCAGTGCTCCTGCGTGTCTTCCCACATGCTCAAATCGTGTCTGGGTCACGCATGGTACCCGAGACAGTGACGTGCTGTATTCAGAGCTGTGACGCTGTATTATTTGGGGAACAAGGACAAACCCCAGCGAGCATGTGTGCGGCAGATGCGATTCCCGGGAAGGTCCCGCCGCCCTGGCTGACCCTAGACACAGGGCCTGAGGGTGCACAGGCTGACTGCCGAGCTCCCCACAGAGTCCTGTTCCCTGAGAGGTCACGTGCCAAGAGGCAGCGCCTCCATTGTTCCTCGACACCCGGTCTCTCCGCCATCTGAAGTTTCTGTTCAGAGCGCGGCTGCTGTGGCCACCGTCTGTGAAGTGCCTCGCCAGCGACTTTCTTCCCTTCCCGCCTTCTGCGCAAGTCCCTGGACGCCTTGACAATCAACCTTGACTTCAGCCCCTGCACAGGGCTGCCTCTTAGTGAGCTCATGGTTCCTGAACCCCAGAGCATGATTCATTGCCGGTACTTGTGGAGATGGAAACTAGTTCATGTGGAGGCTGGAGAATCTGGGCGGTTGGTGGACCAGCCCTTGGGTGCAGACAACCAAGACCACGCTTCTCGCAGCCCTGCCCCGTGACCTGACGCCAGCAGCCCTGGGCTTCACCTGTCCCTGGTCCTCGCTCCTCTCCAAGGGGCTTTGGCAGAAATGCCGGTCCTGGCCCGGGAGAGGCCCTGTGAAATGACTGCCCCTCACCTTCCTCCGCCACACAGGTGGGAGCAGTGGTCCCAACCCTCCCCCCATGGGGACAACCTTGTGGCAGACTCTGACCCACAGGACGTGAGCTGCATGTGTCCTCGGCAGAGAACAGGAGCCTCCCAGCAGAAGGCTGCCTCCTCCTTCCTCCCGCCTGCTGCAGACACAGGGCTGGAGGCAGAGCTCGGAGGCTCCGCTCGAAGGCACTAGGAAACAGCCTGGGAAGACTGAGGCCTGAGCCTCCACCAGCCCTCCGGCCGGCCGGGCTGCGGCCCTGGAGGCCTGACGGTCCAGGAGCGAGGCAGCCTTCCCGCCCGACTGCTTAACTGTATGCACCGTCGGGTGCAGCCAAACACTAGCCAAGGCCAGCCCTTGGTCACACGAGAAGTCCAGGGTTAGAGTCCGGGTGAGTCTATGCCACCTCGCCCAGTGCACCCTCCTCCAGTTCCTGTGCGTGCCCAGCGTGCTGAGGCCCTGGAGAACAGGGGCTCGGGGATGGTGGGGACCTCATCAACTCCCTCCCTGCTCCCCAGGGGTCCTGTAAGCTCGGCTTCCCCTAAGGAGTGAGGTCCAGAGCCACCTCGTGTCACATCCCCACCACTGTGTGCTGGAGCCTGTCCCTCTCCCCGGGCTGTGGCGTGCCCGCGTACGGCCCTCCAGTAAGCGCCTCCTTTCTGAAAGAGGGGAGCCCAGTTTCCGGTTGCCTTGAAAGAACACTTGGCACCTCCCCAGGAGCCCCACAGAGGCTCAGAGGCAGGCAGGGCCTTGCTGGTGGTCTCTCTGTGTCCTGCGAGGTCAGCCACCATCACCCGCACTGGGCTGCATTGGGAGCAGGGCCGAGGAGGCCTGACTCTTCTGTCCCGAGGACCTGGCCACCACTGTTGTCCTTAGAAGCCTGGTGAGGCACCTGTCCACAGCCCAGGTGTCCTCTAAGAGAAAGGAGGCCAGAGCTGGTGACAGGAGGAAACGCTCTCCTGAGGACCCGCCAACGCCACCCACGAGCACCAGGACTCGCTCGGGATGTCAGCTGTCAGCGGGGTCGGGGCGCACTGCCCCAAGCCTGGCCCTCGGAGTCTGGGCGTCAGAGGCCTCTCACCTTCCCTGGCCCCTCCTCCCTGAAGCGAGCTCAGCCCCGGGGGCCACTCTCTGGTTTTCCCTCTGCTTCACCCGGGGCAGGCCACGAGGCCCCGCTGCTCCATGAGGAGCAGGTGCATCTCCCAGAGAGCTGCGGAAAACACGAGCAAACCGGCCTCGCCAAGCCCTGCCCGGCGCCACCAGGCTGCGCCAGACCCAAGCGCAGGACGCGCAGGAGCACCTGCGTCTCCAGCCCTCGTGACTCATCCTGACTCACCGGCTTTCTGGAAATCGGGTGGTTCTTGTTCCTCTCTCCCCATGGTCGGAGTTTGGAAGCCCACAC
Organism: Tamias sibiricus; assembly: GCA_025594165.1. Lineage (NCBI taxonomy): Eukaryota > Metazoa > Chordata > Mammalia > Rodentia > Sciuridae > Tamias > Tamias sibiricus. The sequence continues at coordinate 101,726,399 of CM046669.1, forward strand.
AGTAGAAGTGCCGGCACCGGAGAAGAGACATGGCCCGGTGCCCACCGAGGCCGGCAGCCCCGCTCCACACGGTGGCTGCAGAGCGCGGGCTCCACCCAGCCAGGGCCAGCGGCTGCTCATCTTCCAGCCGAGAAGAAAGCCATGCCCGGGTCCCCTGTGCTGTGGAGAAGGCTGGGCGAGAAGAACACCTGGACCCCTCCTGTGCCTTTGGTGGGAGAGAGCCGCTGGCACACGTAGCTGTCACCTGAACCCCAAACGACAAGCTCTGGGGCAGCCAGGGATCCAGTGGCATTTATGACAAAGAGCCAGACACACTTCCGCAGCACACGGAGAGTGAATGGCCCGCCTCCGTGATGGTCCCTCCGGCAGACAGACGCCTGCTAAGAACCGGAGGAAGGCACGTGGTGCCGGCGGGCAGTGGGCCTGCCGCTCCTGTCGCCAGTGCCTGGGAGAGCCCAGCCAGCTGACAAGGAGGAGAGGTTGGTTTGGGCTCACAGTTTGGGAAGGTCTGGGCCATGACTGGCGGTCCCGTGGCCTGGGGCCTGGGAACTAGTGAGACCAGGGGACACAGAGCCCCGTGGTGATGAAAGGCCGTCGCCTAGGAGACCTGGGCGCTCAGATCTCGGGGGTAGCTGAGGGGCAGGGACGCAGGCTCTGGGGGAGAGTCAGGTGTCTTCTTAGGAAGAAAACGGGAGGATTCTCGGGGGTCTGCCATTTGCCAGCCCAAAGCAGCCAGCCCAGGTGACCTGCACACCCAGCTAAGCATCCTGGAGCCCAGAAAGGTCACCATCCATGCAAGTGCCAGGTGCCACAGCCAGGGGAGGACAGAGCAGCCTCAAAGACCACATGGGGGACGGGAGAGGGAGGAGTGGCACCTGGGTGGGGGAGGTGGGGGGCGCTGACGTCCTGCGATGCTGGCTAGTGGGACGACGCTGCCTAGCTCGCTCACTCGGCCATCAGACCACGGGCGTGAGTGCACTGGCTAGACTGCACTGAGGCCCAGGAGCCAGAGGAGCCCCTTGGTGACAGGGCCACCATCTTGACGGTGGCGGAGGCCTCTCACATTCATTCATATTCAACGAGCCATCTTGGTTAGGGTATTTTTTGGATTTCAGATTGCACGATGGTTGCAGGAGCCCTGTTTGGGGAGATGGCTAAGATTGCGGTTGACTACGGGCCATGGAGATGTTTGGGCATTGCCGCCTTCCGTAGTCTCACGGGACTTGGCCCTAGATCTCGCGGGACTTGAGCGAGATTGCTGATTGGGTCTGCGCCATTTGGTTTGTTGGTTGTTTGGTGGTGTGTGTGGTGCGTGTTAAAGTCATTGTTAGAGCCAGAGAGAAAAGTTATCAGAATAAAAAGCTGTTTGTTTCCAGTTCGCCTCTGAACTTCTTCCCGTGGCTTCGTTGCTCCAAGCGGCCATCGCTTCAGGCGGCAACAGATGGTCTTGCAATGAGCAGATACCTGGTGGAAGTTTCTGGCAATTACTTCCCAGGCCAGCAGGCTGGGGGGCTCAGCATCAGTCTTTCCAGGAACAGAGTGTGCGTGAAGGTCACCAGCAGAACCTAGGTCAGGGCCAAGCTCTTCCCTCCCCAGTCGTTGGTTTCAGACCAGGCACGACAACAGCCGTGAAGGGCCGGAGGGTAGGGTTGGTCCTCGACGCTGCACAGATGGCCCAGCTGACACAAGCATCTCAGGCTGAAGAACGGAGTCAGAGCCCATTCCCACTTGGACACCCAAGGTACCACATCCTCCCCTGGAGCCTTGGAGCTCGGAGAGGCACCTTGGAGAGCCTTGGCGTGCCAGGCCGAAAAAGGGCTGTTTCCAGGAGCCCCACGCTGCTGCAAGGGCTGCTCGTGGCCCACGAGGTTGGCTGTGGTGCTCGGGCCTGGGCGGGCTGAGCGTCCAGGTGGTGCACGCTGGAGGCCTTGCTTCTGGCCGAGGCCGGCGGACGCTGGGGACGTTCAGGGCCCTTCCAGATGGAGAAGGCACTCAGCATGGAGGACCTGGGACAGCTCGGGGCGTGTTTGAACAGCAGCGAGGACGGAGGACCAGGTATGTGGCTCTCGAGGGCTGCGAGGGGAGACACAGGGTGGTGTGACTCAGGGCTTGGGACGCCAGGAGAGGCCTTCTGCAGACAGCTGCTGCGAGCTATGGCTTCCTTCCCTGCAGGGGGAACGTGGGGTGGCGGGGTGGAGACGAGCGCTGCTGTGTGGAACTACCGACCCAGTTACAGGACCCTGCCCTCCACGGCCCCCTGCCCTCCACGGTCCCCTGCCCTCCACGGCCCCCTGCCCTCCACGGCCCCCTGCCCTCCTGCCCCCTGCCCTCCACGGCCCCCTGCCCTCCTCGGCCCCCTGCCCTCCTCGGCCCCCTGCCCTCCACGGCCCCCTGCCCTCCTCGGCCCCCTGCCCTTCACAGTCCCCAGGCTCCGTAGAAAAGGGAGGGATCATGTGCCTCCGTGACACTTGGTGAAATAGTGATCCCATATGTCAAGAAAGAAAGCAAAAGCAAAGGATGTGAAGTGCCCCAGGTAGAGGTGACGTTACGTGCCCCAGGTAGAGGTGAAGTTAGGTGCCCCAGGTAGAGCTGACGCTAGGCCCCAGGTAGAGGTGACGTTAGGTGCCCCAGGTAGAGCTGACGCTAGGTGCCGCAGGTAGAGGTGACGCTAAGTGCCTCAGGTAGAGGTGATGCTAAGTGCCCCAGGTGAGCTGACGCTAGGTGCCCCAGGTAGAGGTGACGCTAGGTGCCCCAGGTAGAGGTGATGCTAAGTGCCGCAGGTAGAGGTGACGCTAAGTGCCCAGGTAGAGCTGACGCTAGGTGCCCCAGGTAGAGGTGACGTTAAGTGCCCCAGGTAGAGCTGACGTTAGGTGCCCCAGGTAGAGCTGACGCTAGGTGCCCCAGGTAGAGGTGACGCTAAGTGCCTCAGGTAGAGGTAACACTAAGTGCCCCAGGTAGAGGTGACGCTAAGTGCCGCAGGTAGAGGTGACACTAAGTGCCGCAGGTAGAGCTGACGCTAGGTGCCCCAGGTAGAGGTGACGCTAGGTGCCCCAGGTAGAGGTGATGCTAAGTGCCACAGGTAGAGGTGACGCTAAGTGCCGCAGGTAGAGGTGACGCGTTAGGTGCCCCAGGCTGACGCTAGGTGCCCCAGAGCTGACGCTAGGTGCCCCAGGTAGAGGTGACGCTAGGTGCCCCAGGTAGAGGTGACGCTAGGTGCCCCAGGTAGAGGTGACGCTAGGTGCCCCAGGTAGAGCTGACGCTAGGTGCCCCAGGTAGAGCTGACGCTAGGTGCCCCAGGTAGAGGTGACGCTAGGTGCCGCAGGTAGAGTGCCTAGGTGCCCCAGGTAGAGGTGACGCTAAGTGCCGCAGGTAGAGGTGACGCTAAGTGCCCCAGGTAGAGGTGACGCTAAGGTGCCGCAGGTAGAGCTGACGCTAGGTGCCCCAGGTAGAGTGACGCTAGGTGCCCCAGGTAGAGGTGACGCTAGGTGCCCCAGGTAGAGCTGACGCTAGGTGCCCCAGGTAGAGGTGACGCTAGGTGCCCCAGGTAGAGCTGACGCTAGGTGCCGCAGGTAGAGGTGACGCTAGTGCCCCAGGTAGAGGTGACGCTAGGTGCCCCAGGTAGAGGTGACGCTAAGTGCCGCAGGTAGAGGTGACGCTAGTGCCCCAGGTAGAGCTGACGCTAGGTGCCCCAGGTAGAGCTGACGTTAGGTGCCCCAGGTAGAGGTGACGCTAGGTGCCCCAGGTAGAGCTGACGCTAGGTGCCCCAGGTAGGGGTGACGTTAAGTCCCACAAGTACAGGCCCGTCTGTTCTGGGGGGGCGCCTCACCTCCGCTGAGGACTCCCAGCTAGTCCTCCCGTCCCCCCATCATGGACGAATCCTGCAGATCGTCCTCTTTGCCCTGCAAGTTTGTTGCCTGTATTCGTCTGTGTTGTGCAAACAGTTTTCATAAAATGTAAGCCACAAGAACACTGAGCTCAGCCCAGGTGGCGTCCCCAGGAATTCCACCTCAGTGAAGTCTGAATTACTTGTGCATAAAGTGCTCCATCATCAGGATGTTGGGACCCGGGGACCCGAGTGGGGCGAGCCGGGCTGGAAAGGGGTCAGCGGGAGGTGAATGCTGAGGATAGGGAGGCCCGGGAGCGGCAGGGGCTGGGACATCAGTTCCGCATGGAGGGAGTGACCCTGGGAACAGGCCGTGCTACAGATCCCCTCTGGCAAGAGTAACTGACCACTTCCCCTCAAGGACGACCCCAGGGGACAGAGGAACAGCGACTCAAGGCCAAGCAGCTTTGTCCTAGTGGCCTCCCTGTCCTCCCCAGACCCCAGGTGCCTCTCCAGTGGCCCCAGCCCCCTTCTCCATCTCAGGGAGACCCGGGGGCAGTTGTGAGCCAGAAGCAAACTCAGTTGGCCAGCAATTTGGGAGCTGCTGGAGGAGCCCCGGCCTAAACCTGGGCCAGATGCTTTCCAAGAAGCGCAAGGATGAAGCCGACTGTTTCGTGTGCAGTCTTCAAGCCAGGTGAGACCAGGGGTCCCAGGAACCCAGCCCCCCAGACTCGGGGAGTGGGGCAGCCCCAGAGTTGTCTCTGGGCAAAGGTGGGAGGGAGGCGGCTCCCTCTGGTGAGCCCACCCCCTCCATGCTGGGCCTCCTACCAGGGCCACCAGCCACCCCAGCGTAGCAGGGACCTCAGGCCTTGACTTCCACCCTTAAAGGTCCACGTCCAGGAGCCCCTTGGATCCAGGAGGGCCAGCAGCGCTGGCCACCTGCCCCTGCAGTGCCCCTCCTCTGTAAGCCCGGAATCTGCCCGGGGCTTCTCCTGCTGGGCTTTTCCGGAGTCCCTACCATGTCAAAACTTACTTGTTTTCTATGCCATTGTTTTCAAAATGTCCCCAAGGTTACTTAAAAAATATGGTTGACAAGCTCAAATACCAGCAAGCAGGGGAGTCATGTCAGTGGTAAGGTCCCCAAGGTTGCTTTGCAAAAGCTTTCCAGCTGTGTTCCTTCAACACTTGCTTGCGGTGAACATGTGTGATTACTCCTCCCCCATGAGGTGACTTCGCCTTATCTCCAGTGTGACAAACCATTTGCGGGACAGCAACAGAGACGGACACTGGGCTCAGTGCTGGGAGGTGGGAGACAGCAGGGCTCCCCAGCCCTGGGGAACACTGGTCCTGCTGGGCTGGGCACCGGGTGCGCAACACCTGCCTCTGTTGCATGCAGGAACGTGGGTCTGGGGCAACCAGGTTTCCTGGTCCTTTGAGATAAGCTGAAATCTGGAAATGTTATGTGAAGTCTGCTTTGAAATGATAACCTGCATTTGAACATTTTTTTAAAACACGACGTGGCCCAATTCCATGGGGGGAAATCCAAAACACGCCCCCAGATCACATTAGCCCACAGGCTACCAGTCTGCACCATGTGGATTGAATTCCATGGTAGCTGCAATTTTCTTCTCTCTCTGATCCCTAAATTGTGACGTTGGCATCTTGACATGTTAAGCCCTCTGCAGAGCTCTGCTGGTTTTAAGAATGGGCCTCTGTCAGCCTTCAAGAGGCAAAGCTGCTGTCCTCAGCTGCCGTGGGCTCTCCTGGCCTACTCCTTCCCCGGCCCACAGCCCTGGGCCCGCCTGCACCCACCCTCGTCCTTCCCAAAGGAAGGAAGGGAAGGATGAGCAAGGAGCCAAGCGTCTGCAGGCCGAGGCTTCCCTCCTGGCCACAGCCCCCGGCCCCGAGTACCCTCAGGAGCCCTGCCACAGCTTGGGGCCTCCCCTGGAAGGGGGGAGCAGCACCTTCCTCCGAGGAACACGTAGCCTGTGCTTCCAGGGTGATGGGCTGGAAGGGGTGGGGTCGGCAAGTGGAGCCAGGCCCTGCTGAGCACGGAGCAGTGTGCTGCTATTAATGTGGGGGGTCTTTCTTGTGTGGATATTTAATGATGTTGGCTGAAGGCAGAAGGGGAGGGGTGCATAGAGAAAACCTCGCACTGAAGCAGTCTGTAGACATTCTTGCTGAAATTCTGCGGTTGTGAAGGAGCCCTGTCCTCTCCAGCCCTCGGCAGTGGCGGCAATGGTCATCTCAGTTTTGCAATGGCTCTGTGATAGGCTGGAGACCTGCAGGTGTAAGAATAGTCATTCAAACCTCATTTCACTAGGGGCATCATCTGAAAAGGACCGGCTCAGCACGCGTGTTACCTGGGATCTGTCTCCGGACTGGTGGCCAGCGGTGGCATTGAGATAGCTAGCAAGTTAGCCACCTGGGATCCAGAAAGCAGGATCCTCCCCTGGGGTCATTAACACGTCACCTTTGTTCCCAGGAGGCTGCCACCCTCAGCCAACAGTAGGTAGTGGTCTGGAAAAGATGGCCCTGTCTTGTGGCCAGCGTGGTGAGGAGAGCCCTTCCTTCCTGCGAGGCTCAGCACGTGCGGCAGCCTGGGTCCTCTGTGCCACCCTGCCCCGCAGAAGCCCTCTGGAGCGGCGCCGCCCATTCCCAGACCACCTGGACGGCCGCGGTGGCTCCCGCAGGCTCCCCCTTCCACGGGGGCTCCTTCTTCAATCCCCGTTGGACACATCAGCTTCTCTCTGTAGCCGTTATTCCTTGAAAGTCGTTCCTGACAAGCCCCTCCGCTGCGCTTTTAACATGTGACATGACTTCCTCCCTCGGAACCGCCTCGGGCCTGCAGAACCTGTGGTGGCGTGGTATCCCAGGACCGACTGAGATCAGCGGATGTTTCCGCATGGAGAGGTTTGCATCGTATGCCACAGTGGCTGGAAAATTGAGAGGTGAAAACATCGAACATCAGACGAGCAGCAACATAGAGGTCAAGCGACCTCAATTCTGTTCTCTGTGGCCTGCGCGGCAACCCAGGTTTAGAGAGCCAGGAAGGCCTAGGGTCTGCTTCAGTCTGGAGTAGGTAGGTCCCCACACTAGTCTAGCTGTGCGTCTGAGTTCATCTCTGGTCTAGCCACAGGCACCGTGCACACACGTAGGCACCGCGCACACACACAGGCACCGTGCACACACACAGGCTCCTGTGCACACACACAGGCACTGTGCACACACACAGGCACTGTGCACACACGCACGTAGGCACCGCGCAGGCTCCTGTGCACACACACACACACGCACACCGTGCACACACACAGGCTCCTGTGCACACACACAGGCTCCTGTGCACACACACAGGCACTGTGCACACACACAGGCTCCTGTGCACACACGCAGGCACTGTGCACACACACAGGCTCCTGTGCACACACACAGGCACACACACAGGCTCCTGTGCACACACGCAGGCACTGTGCACACACGCAGGCTCCTGTGCACACACGCAGGCACTGTGCACACACAGGCATCGTGGACACACATAGGCACCGTGCGCACACACAGGCTCCGTGCACACACACAGGCACCGTGCGCACACACAGGCACCATGCACACACACAGGCACCGTGCGCACACACAGGCACCATGCACACACAGGCACTGTGTGCGCACACAGGCGCTGTGGACACACAGGCGCCATGGACACACACACAGGCACCGTGCGCACACACAGGCTCCTGTGCATACACACAGGCACCGTGCGCACACACAGGCACTGTGGACACACACAGGCGCCCGTGGGACACACACAGGCACCATGTACACACACAGGCACCGTGCACACACACAGGCTCCTGTGCACACACACAGGCACCGTGCGCACACACACAGGCACTGTGCACACACACACAGGCGCCTGTGGACACACAGGCGCCGTGGACACACACAGGCTCCTGTGCACACACACAGGCACCGTGCACACAGGCACCGTGCGCACACAGGCACCGTGCACACACACAGGCACCGTGCGCACACACAGGCTCCTGTGCACACACACAGGCTCCTGTGCACACACAGGCTCCTGTGCACACAGGCACCGTGCACACACACAGGCACCGTGCATGCACACAGGCACCGTGCGCACATACAGGCACCGTGCACACACAGGCACCGTGCACGCACACAGGCACCGTGCGCACATACAGGCTCCTGTGTATACACACAGGCGCCGTGCACACACACAGGCACCATGCACACACACAGGCACCGTGCGCACACACAGGCACCGTGCGCACACACAGGCACTGTGGACACACACAGGCGCCGTGGACACACAGGCACCGTGCGCACACACAGGCTCCTGTGCACACACACAGGCACCGTGCGCATACACAGGCACCGTGCACGCACACAGGCACCGTGCGCACACAGGCTCCTGTGTATACACACAGGCACCGTGCGCACACACAGGCACCGTGCACACACACAGGCACCGTGCGCACACACAGGCACCGTGCGCACACACAGGCACTGTGGACACACACAGGCGCCGTGGACACACAGGCGCCGTGGACACACACAGGCTCCTGTGCACACACACAGGCACCGTGCGCACACACAGGCACCGTGCACACACACAGGCACCGTGCGCACACACAGGCTCCTGTGCACACACACAGGCACCGTGCACACACACAGGCACCATGCACGCACACAGGCACAGTGCGCACACACAGGCTCCTGTGTATACACACAGGCACCGAGCACACACAGGCGCTGCCGACACACAAACAGGTCACCAGGCTGGCTGGAGTCCAGCGGGGGAGAAGCTGGAGGAGACGCACCCCTCGGCCATCAGGATGGCGGGTGGCTGCGAGCTGCACCCTTGTCCTGTGTGGGCAGAGGACAGAGCCGAGGGCGCAGCTGCAGGGCTCACCTTGGTGCAGGCTCTGGCACTCCAGACGTCGCGCTCAGCCCTGGGGACCAGGAACACACCTGTGACGAGTATTGTACCGCGCGAGTGCAAGGAAGGCCGCTGAAGAAGCACCCGAGAAGGGAGTCCGCAATGCGAGTCCTGAGCGGGTCTTGGAAGGCTGTTCTTAATTTTAAATACAGTCTTTCTTTTTGCGTTTTTTCTAATTAGTCGACGTGACAAGAGCCTGCATCTTGCTTCATCGTACACACATGTTGAATGTGCTCTGAACCCTTAGCAGGAAGGGCAGAACGTGCGGACGCAGCTCTGCGGCATGACCAAGACACGAGAGCCCAGAGGCGGGGGTCTGAGTGCCGGAGCACAGGCGTCCAGGGCCGGCTCTGCGCGTGGGGCTGGGAGGCACCAGGAGCCCCCAGCCTCGGGCTCCTTATCTGCCGTAGGAATGAAGCTGGAGCGTGAAGAGGGGAGACCGGGCACGCCAGAACCCAGCCCCCCAAGCCTCCAGACACCGTCTCCTAGCACGCACTCCGCCTTAAAGCACATTCCTCGGGAAATCAAAGTGGGAGACGGAGGGGCTCCGTCCGGCCCCAGGCTCTGCCTCCCTGTGCCTGCCGCTGTCCTGGTGGGAGCTGGCCCGGTGCCTGGGGCTGACCCCTGGGTGGGAGAGACAGGCACTGGCCTTTCTTTGGACCCAGAGGCCTTAAGGGCAGGGGTTCCCACTTGTATGGACACCATTCCTGTCTGTAGGGACCTGTCTCCAGTTCAGACGGGTCACTGCATGTCCTTTGCATCATTACACAGGTACAGCCTGTGTTTTAAGCAAAATTTAGACTATACAGCCCAACTGTGGTTAAAGCACCTAGAGAGAACCACTGTGTATGTGTGTGCGTGTGTACGTGTGTGAGTGTGTGTGTGGGGTTCTGGGCAAGTGCTCTACCACTGAGCTACACCCTAGCCCCAGAGAAGTACTCTCAATGTTTAGTACCTTTGAGAAGTACAGACGCAGAGGTGGCTAGGCGTATAATAAGATTTATAGCAGTAAAAGTAAACAAGCACATAGTAATTATATAATAATGTTTACTAGGTATGTAATGGGTAAATCTCAGTAGGCATGTACTAGAAAGTACATTTTATTGAAATCATAACTAGGCATCTAGCAGGTGTATAATGTCTGCAGTGGTAGGTATGCAGTGGTAATAACTTGATGTGTATGCTGATTTTAAAGTACTGCAAAATGGCAGTGAAAAGTCTGCCTCTGGGGACGCGGGTCCTTGGTGGCCCGTGCGCATGCGCGCTGTCCTCCAGGGCCAGATCTGGGTGACGGCTTTCAACAGGGAGGTGTGCGGGGTGGCTGCTGGGTGGCCTTCAGCACCCGGGATCTCCGTCCCGCCGTGGAAGGCGGTTTCCTCCACGGCCCACCTGAAGCGCGACCAGCGCTGCTGCCTCTGCGAGGACGGGAAGCAGGATTCCCAGGACGTGGGGCCACTTCCTGTTACTATAGGGACACACAGAGCAGGCCAGCTGAGGAAGAGGCTGCAGGACCTGAGACTGGCAACGGCCTTCTGGTTGGCAATGCAGGGCATCCCCTGGGAGAGGCAGGGGACGCGTGTGCAGTGTGCCCACACCTGCCTCTTGGTGTCCCCCTACAGAGCCACCGCCTTGTCGTGTGGCTCCACCCACTGCCTCGTGCACAGGCGGGAGGCGGAGCGCACCTGCAGGTGGCCGCCGGGCGCCCAGTGCCCTCCTCGGTTGGCTCATTCAATGACGGTGCCCACAGTGAGTGAGCCAGGTGGCCACTGATGTTGCTGGCGTTTTCTTTTCTGGTACCTCTCTGTGAGGACTGTGAACGATTCCTAGATCTGTCTGGGGTGTGCTAGAGAGAGAAAGATCAGGCACCCCCAGCTCTCTGACCCTAGGTGTCCTTGCTGGGCCGCGGATACCCTTTGCCAGCCTCTGTTACCAGGCCTCTGCTGGCCTGCGCTGGGGCTGTGCTGCCCGCGTCAGCTTCACGATCCTGACGTCGACCTTCACGTCGGAGCCATCAGGAGCTGTGCTGTTGGTAGCGTCCCTGCTGCAGGTGGCTCAGCCACTCACCCCACCCCCCCCAGGCAGGGCCAGCAGTGGAGGCTTCTGGGCGTCAAAGCTCGGCTTGCATTTGGATAGTCGGTGCTGTGCAGTGGCCAGGACTCTGGGGACCTGCTAGGAAGAGCTGCTGGCCACTGCAGTCTGAGGTTTCCTTGTCACCCTCGTGCAAGGATCCAGCTGTGTCCCGCTCCAGGCTCTTTCTGGGCCGTGAGGTGGTGGGCGCTCTCACTCTGGTCCCCACTTGGGACGAAGTGTGAGCACCCTCAGCCATGCAGGCTGGGGTCTCGGTGACCTTCTCTTGTTGCTGTTTTCTCTGTCCCTTTCCCCGAACTCTCTGTTCTGTCACTGTCCCTCCCAGCACAGTGCTCCTCCCTTCTCTCCAGCTGCCACCACCGGAGAGGTTTCAGGAAGGCAGAGGCTGTTGATGCCGTTGGTGCCGCCCAGGTCCCCTGGCTGCAAGCGTTCCCCGGTGACGCTGGGCTCCCTCGGAAGGGGACTCGCGGGTGCAGCGGGTTGTGCTTGGGTGGAGTTTCACAGTGTGACTCTCAGTCCTCTGGGGCACCCCACTGTCCCCCACCCCTCCCTCCCCCACACTCTTTCCACCATTTTTAAACACTTCCCATAGGATGGCCTGACAGCCAGCCCCGGGCAGAGCCCTCGGCCGCGGTGCTGTGGGGCTTCCTGCTTCTTGCACAGCTTTCTTCCTCCCTACCGGCTGGTTTTCCAGTTCCACCCGCCACAAGTGTCGCCACCCCTTCTCTCTGAGGTTGGAGGACTTCTGGGCACTGACTGGACTGTGGCACAACCCTGCTTTTCTTTAGCAAATATTGGGGAAATAATTGCAAAAGGAAGGAGCAGAGAAAGAGACAGGAAGCAATCTCAGCAAAGCGTGGCAATAAATAACACGGGGAAAATAAAATCCAGGTTTCAATAACTTCTTACATCCCAGTGCTCCTATAGTTTAGCATTCTCCAGAAACAGATTCACGCTGAGACACAGGGGCCGGGAGCGTCCCGTGGCTAAAACGTTAGAGACCGTCATGCGTTTCACTAAGCGTTGTAATGGGCCTTCAGACAAAGCAGCCCAGCGGAAGTTCCTACACCCACACACCTGCCCTGAGTGTGAATTCAACCTGGGAGCAGCTGTAGGATGTGCCTGGCCCTGCTGGCCAGGGCGTGGCCGTGGTGGACGTGCGGTGCTTCTGAGGCCACGAAGGACCACGGTGCCGTCTCGTTGCGGTTTCTTCCTGGTGGAAGCTCACTTTTCTCAGTCTTCTGCTCATTCTTTTTAAAAAGGTAATACAAAAAGAAGAAAGCAGGAGAGGCGAGAGGGCGGGGAGCCGCTCTGCCAGGCGAGCTGGAGAGCTGACCTCACAGCAGCAGCACCGCCCCTCCGGGAGACTGGCCCACTCAGGAACCTCGACCTGGACACCAGGGCCCCAGGGCACACGTGGCCCAGCTGCAGGAGCCTCGGCGGGTCCCGCCCAGGGCTGGACTCTGGCCGTGGCCTCACACACATCGCTCAGAAGTTCCAGCGAGCTCCAACAGCCCCGAGGGCCTGCAGCTCTGGACCGCACCTCCCAGGACCCAGGAGAGCTCTGCTAAGCCGTGATTCCCCCCAGAATCGTGGTACAGAGATTGCTTCAGATTAGTTTAGTTTGCTTTCTTAGAGTAAGAATTCAGCTTCTTTTGGAGACCGTCCTCGCTACTACCTGAGCAGTCAGAACTCGGGTCTGCGGTGAAGATACTCACAACAGCGACAGGTCAGAGAACGAGGACCTGCCCAGTGGGTCAGGAGGCTCATCCCGCTGCTGCCCATAGCCCACGTGTTCCCCACCACTGTTGCCGCCTGCGGCTGCCGCTTGCAGGAACAACACTGCAGGAGAAAGTTCGGAGGCAGGGTGGAAATGAAAAAGTTCTCTTATTCTTCTCTCTCCGACTCCAACAACCTCTCCAACTCCAACCACCAACTAACTCACCCTCGCCCGGTTAAATACTTTTTGCCTTAACAAGGACACGTGCTAACAGCTCGAGCTTACAGGTGCGTCAGCAGTGTTCACGGGCATAAAAAGATTCAGGTGAAAATACTTGAATACCTTAATAGCTCTCAGCTAGCCGCCATCTTAGCGATCTCCTCAATCAGGGCTCTTACATCCCACCGGCGCGGACCCTCGCGGGAGTGGAGTTGCCGTGCGAGACGCACTTCCCACCGGTGCCTTGGGCACCGCAGTGCTGCTCCTGGCCTCCGCTCCTCGGAGCTGGGGCTGGGGCTGAGCTAGGGACACGCAGCTTCCAGCCAATCAAACTTCATTAGCGGCTGCTGAACTCTGGCTTTGATTTCTCTACTTTTGAGCCCTGTTGATGCGATTTCAGCCTCTCCAGCGAGAGTGGTGAATTAACCATTAACCACATTAACCAGGCGGCTCTGGACCCGTCTCGACATTCCAGCCTGCCTTCCGTGTGGACATCACTCTCACAACAACGCCAGCCTCGCAAACGGCCCTGCTGCCCAGGAGCTGGTGGACAAGCACATTATTTACAAAGTGTGCAATCAGGGGACCCGGTCCAGCTCATTAACCGCACGACAGCCCACTCTGTACTTGGGCAGTTTGCTGGCCCTCGCCCTTCATACGGGATCTGTCATTTACACTTCCCAATAATAAAACTTAATTGAAATTTCATTCCTCCTCCACAAGATGCCAGCGGAACAGATGGTCTGTAATTGTCGGGTCCACATATTTCATGCTGCTGGTGTCACATGCAAGATCACACAAGTGCCATCCAGCTGAACGCTGTTCATTTAAGGCCTCCTGTTCACATGAAGAACCTTACTGTTTCATGGATCTGTAAAATCTGTCATTAAAATTAGTTGGTTAAAATTGGAACAGTGATTACAACAGTCTTACAGAAACTCAAAGAACAATGAATGGTTACCATCTGAGCCGGGTTCCCGAGGAGGGTGGGAATATTTGCACAGAAACGTCTCGGTTCCTGTGCGTGAGCAGGAGCCCAGGCGAGAGGGCAGAATGCGTGGTGCGCGTCGCCTGTCAGCCAGCCACCCGGCCAGCCCTGAGCCCCGGCCCAGCTGTGAAACAACCAATTGACCTGTCTGCGTCCAGTTTCAGCACTTCTTTGATGGCTCTGAAATCCCACTTGGGCTCCTCTTTCCTCCTGATCCTGAGGCCGCTGATGTTGCAGTCAGAACCCGAGGATCATCCCGCCCCTGAGACTGGGCAGGAGGCTCTGCAGAATAGGAGTGTCCCGGGGGCTGGACACAGGCGTGCGGGGCCAGGAGGCGGCCTCCTCAGGGCCCTTCCTGGCCAGGGGCACTTGAGCACGCATCACTGGGCTGACCAGAAGTGTCGACGGGACACCTCAGAGAGTGTTGTGAAGGAGTGAGCGACAGTCTGCGCCGTGGTCCGCGGTCCGCACCATGCAGCCTGAGGCCTGACCTGCTCCCGGGGCTCCTGGGCTCCTCCCCTGCCCCGGCCTCCTCCCTCACAGCCTCCGAGACCCCCTGCTTGCAGGTCTCTCGTCTTTTCCACTCAAGACCTGTTCTCAGAAAAGGCTCAAATAGACTCACTTTCATTTGAAATGTCTCGAAGACTCAAAACAACAATTTCCCCAGGGGAATTTGCAGCCAGAGTCCGGAGCGTTCTGAGACAGGAAGCTGTCCACACACAGGGCCAGGCAGGGGCCGGTCCTGGAGTCTTTGAAGTCGTCCCATCTCCTTGGAGATGCAGTTCTGCTTCTCACCCTGGGCCCCACGGTTGAGAGAGGAGACCACTGCCAGGCTTGTGTGTGGGGATAAGGAAAAACAAACACTGGGAAAGACGGGGGTGACGCGACACAGAGAACTCTCAGAGGAAGCAGGTACCAAGTGACCCAAAGGCAGAAGGGACCAGGAACGTGTTGGAAGAGGGTGTCGGTCTCCCGTGACACCGGGCTGCATGCTGGAACCTTCCAGTGAGGGCAGGGCAGTGCACGCGGAGGCAGCCCACGCGTCCAGGGCGGCTGTGCGAGCTCTGGGGACTCCCTTCTCACCCCTGAGCTCACGCCGCTGGTCACTGCCCGCAGGAAGGTGGCCACTCCTCCCCGTCCCCTGCACACAGCACAAGCCCAGGCACCCAGTCCTACTCAGTGCACGTGAATAAGTGATCTACGAATTATAACCTCATGAAACCACCTCGAAAGGAACAGTTTCTCTTCGTTAGTGTTTTTGTGTCTTTTAGGATGTGCTTTGGGCTTTTGAAGGGTTTCAGTCTCATTGTTAAAATGATTATCATTGTAATTGTACAGCTCAGAGATTTAGGACATTGAATTAAATCAATACTAATCCAGCTACAGACCAATGCGGTCAACAATTCTAAAAAAAAAGAAATCACATTTCCAGACTAGAGAGCCGATAGACTTGCACATGTGATCGACAGTTGGCTTGGCGTTTCCACATGACAGAGACACAGACCCTAACCCAGCGCAGCCCTCTCCTGGCTCCACGATCCACTTTTCCAGTTGATTGGTGAGCTGCGGGGCAGGTGATGGGGTGAAGGGCACTCCAACACGCGGCAAGGACTGGCCCAGCTCCTCCCCCCTCGTCCTGTGTCCAGCCTAGGACCAGTTCAGTGGCCAAGAGAGGAAGGAAAAGCCTCCGTTATTAAGAATCTCAAAGTTGAAAAAACTGCACAAACTCCTAAATCCAGCAGAGAGAGTCCATGCCCTCTGTGTTCTTAGCTGTGCACCGGGACAGGATGGAATCCTGTGGTCACTCCAACTAGGACACAGAAAGGCAAGTCTTCGGGAAGCAAAGTAGGAACAGCCAAGTAAAAAGTAAAAAGAGCCCAAAAGCTGTTTATCTCTCAAAGCAAAGACCTACACCAAAAAATGCCCAATATTTTTTCTCAGGAGTCTGTACATTAATCAAAAGCTTTCAATGGTCTGAGGAGCATTTGTTCAAGAAAAATGGCGGAACATCTGTAGAGCTGCAAGCCCTGTGGGTTGTGATGTGCCCGTTCCTCAGAACCCTCCAGCTCCACGTGGCCTTGAAAACCTGCACTGCTCCTCAGGATACCCCAGGGCCACTCTAGCCAGCACAGGTGGAGGGGTCCCCAACACAGGTGGGGGGTCCTGATACAGGTGGGGGGTCTCTGATGCGGGTGGAGGGGCCTTGACAGAGGTGGGGGCCCCTGATACAGGTGGGGGGTCCCCAACACAGGTGGGGGTATCTCTGACACAGGTGGGGGGTCCCTGATACAGGTGGGGGGTCTCTGGCACAGGTGGAGGGGCCCTGACAGAGGTGGGGGCCCCTGATACAGGTGGGGGGTCCCCAACACAGGTGGGGGTATCTCTGACACAGGTGGAGGGGCCCTGATACAGGTGGGGGGTCTCTGATGCAGGTGGAGGGGGCCTTGACAGAGGTGGGGGTCCCCGACACAGGTGGGGGGTCTCTGGCACAGGTGGAGGGGCCCTGACAGAGGTGGGGGGTCCTGATACAGGTGGGGGGTCTCTGATGCGGGTGGAGGGGCCTTGACAGAGGTGGGGGCCCCTGATACAGGTGGGGGGTCCCCAACACAGGTGGGGGTATCTCTGACACAGGTGGGGGGTCCCCTGATACAGGTGGGGGGTCTCTGATGCAGGTGGAGGGGCCTTGACAGAGGTGGGGGTCCCCGACACAGGTGGGGGGTCTCTGACACAGGTGGAGGGGCCCTGACAGAGGTGGGGGGCCCAGTGACACCTAAGGGAGGCAGGCCCATCCCTGGTGCCAGCGCAGGTGGAGAGGTCCCCGAGGCCTTGCTCCTCCCCACCACGCCTCTTCCTGTGACAGTCCTGTCACCACCTCAGTCTCCTCGGTGTGAGTGCTCTGTGCTGCTGGAGTGATGGTCGCCGTGAGTCAGGGACTGTCCTGCGCACGTGCTGCCCTCACCTCCTGGGAGGCTCCCCACGGGGCTTTTTACGGGCCGATCCCTGCCCTGCCTCTGTGTGTCCGGCGTTCCGACCTTGCCTCTGGCCGGGCTCCTTGGTGTCTGCGGGCCACCCTCTTTGAAGGCTGAGCAGCCTTCCCGGCCTCCCTGCTCCCTGTGGGTCACCACCTTCCTGGCTCTGAAGGTGGCGCCACCTCTTAACACCCGTTTCCATCAGACTGAGGGCAGCTTAGCTGTCCCTGTGCACCACCAGCAAACCCAGTGCACCCGACACACGAGGCTGGCTCGACTCCCAGAGTCCTTGACGTAGGAAGGGCAGCCACCCGTGACTGCCCGCCCAGAGACAGGAAAGGACCGGGGCCCGCAGCGCCTTTTATGGAGGAGGACACTCGATGTCCTGGAGACAGACGCTTCCTGACAGAGGTGCCCAGGAAGCCGCTCACCCTGCAGTGGCTGAGGCACAGTGCCCCTCCCACGGTCACCAAGGGCGTGAGGCGGACTAGGTGCCCGCTCTCGCCATCGTAGGCAGCACCGCGTGGGGGTCCATCCGGGCAAGGAGGCGGGGATAAAGTGAGAGTCAGCTGGATTGGAGCAGGCTGCCCGTACCTGTGCACTGGTGTCCTGGTGGACAACATGAATGACCCCAAGGGACCCCTGGAAACCTAGCTTAGGAGAACTAACAGATGAGTTAGCAAGGGTGCAGCACAGCATCACACAGAGGAATCAACTGTATTTCTATATACCAGGATTGACCAATCCAGAAATAAAATTAAGTGAACAATTCCACTTACAATAGCCTCAAAAATATATAAAAAGTAAGAGACTTTTAAACAAATGTAAGACTTGTACACTGAAAATTTGAATACATCACTGAAAGAAATTAAAGACCTAAATAAGTACAACGATCTACCATGTTAATGCACTGGAAGGGTCAATATTGTTCAGTTGCTTTGAATCTCTAGATTCAAAAAGATACCAGCTGAATTCCTTATAGAAATTAATAAGATGATCCTAAATTTCATATGGAAATAGAGGGGAATAGTAGCTAAATCTCTCTTGAAAAACCACAAAGCTGGAGAACTCAGACTTCCTGATATCACACTGCACAAGGCTGTGTACCAAGAGAGCACACGGGTGACACCTGGGTAGACAACTAGATGCACTGGACAGAACCCGGTGTCCAGAAAGAAAAACTTATTGCAGTAAATTGATTAGTGGCCAGGGAGCAAAGTAAGGACAGTCTTTTCAACAAACACTGCTGGGACAACTGGACGTCCACACCACCAGAATGAAGACAGACCACTTCCTTACACCACACGCACACACACACACACACGCACACACACACACATACGCACATGCACACACACACACACACACTCACACACCCCTATACATAAGAGCTATAACTATAAAACCTTTTTTTCCTATAAAGCCTTTCAAACAAAATACAGGATCAAAAATTCATGATGTTAGTTTGGATAACAGTTTCCTACATACTGTCATATGCAGAGGTCATAAAAGAAAAAAATGCAAATACAGAAGCCATAAAAGGGGGAAAAGGATAATGTTATGTTTTTAAATTAAAAACCTTTGTGTTTCAAAGAATACCACCAAGAAAGTAAAAGGCCACCCACAGAATGAAGAAAAATATTAGCAAATTATATATTTGATAAGGGATTTTTATTCAGCATGAGTAAAGAACACATATAATTTTAAAACAATTTTTGAAAGTTTTAATTTTAAAGGGGCAAAAGATTTGCATGGGCACTTCTTGAAAGAAGCTGTTCAATGGTCAACAGGCATGTGAAAAGGTTCTCAACCTCAGTGGTCATTAAAGCAATGCAAATCAAGCCACAGCTCTGTAGTCTCTACTCCTGTGGCCGAGGCTGGCTTGAACTTACAGTCCTCCTGCTTCAGCCTCCCAAATCACTGGGACTACAGGTGTGCACCACCGCACCTGGCTAAGAGATATCTTTAAATATTTCTTGCAGAGCAAGTGTGCCAGGAACGGATTCTTTCTGTGTTTGTTTTGTTCTGTTTTTTGCTTGAAAACATCTTTCTCTTGTAAAGTTACCTTTTTTACTAGGCACTATTTCTGCATTGACATATTTTCTTTTCAGTACTTTAAAAACGCCATTCCAAGCTGGGCGCGGTGGCGCACGCCTGTAATCCTAGCACTTGGGAGGCTGAGGCAGGAGGATCATGAGTTCAAAGCCAGCCTCAGCAATGGCAAGGCACTTAGCAACTCGGTGAGACCCTGTTTCTAATAAAATACAGAAAAGTGCTGGGGATGTGGCCCAGTGGTTGAGTGCCCCTGAGTTCAATCCCCGGTTCCAAAAAAAAAAAAAAAAAAAAAAAAAATGCCATTCCATTGCCTTCTGTCTTGCATAGTTTCTTATAAGACATTGACTGTAATTCTTATTTTTTCCCCTCTGTATATGTAATATGTTTTTTGTTTGGCTGTCTTGAAGATTTTCTATTTATTTTTTTCTTTTCAGTAATTGAATATGACACATCTATGGTGTATGTGTGTAACAGGGGTGATGGCCAGTGTCTCACTTGGGGGTTCTTCTTCCTGCCCAGGAGAATGTAAGCCACACTGAAACTTAAAGTCTCAAATAATTAGTAAATAACAAAATGCAAATATTCAGAAATATGTTCACAAAAGTGAAGGCTCCTGATAGATCTAGTCCACATGGGCGCTGGAAGTAGACAAAGAAAAGATGGCTCTGGTGGTTTATTTAAGAGGTACATCAAAGGCAGGGATAAGGTTTCAAGGGTGGAGTCTTGCTTCCTGATGTCTAGTAGTCGGCAGATTGATTGGCATGTGCCATCACACCCAGCTACCTTTTAAATTCATCACATCAATCACTATTTATAGATAGGCTTGGGCCGATGGGCCACCTCCCCCATGGGAATTTCTATGAGAAGCAACCTGGTTTCATTATTCCCAGGCAAGAGCCAATCAGCTTAAAGGTCACTCTGTTCCCCAGGCAGGAGCCAATCAGCTTAAAGGTTGCTCTAGTCCCTGGGTAAAGAGCTAATAGTGTTAAAGGTTGCTCTGTTACACCCCCCACCAGAAATCCCTATTTAAAGCTCTTGCCTGCCCGGAGCTCAGACACAACAGCTCGTCCCTGCTGAGAGGAAGCAGCCGCTGCAACAGCTCCAGACTCACCGTCTCCAGCCCGACGGCAGCTGCCCCAGCCGACAGCTCCAGAGACCACAGCTGGCACAACCAGGCACCGACCCTCTGTCCAGAGCTTGCACACTCCCCTCTCCCTGACTCCTCTCTCCCCATACTTCTTCTACCTTTGAACAGCCACAAAGGCTGGTGAATAAATCTCTTGGCTGCACGGTTGTCTCCAGTGTGATTTCTGCCCTTCAACTATAATTTCAAATTCTGTCTGAAAAGTTTCAATGTCATGTTCATTTTTATGTCTGGTTCTATTGATTGATTTGCCTCTTCATAGCAGGTTGTTTTTCTTTGCCTTTTTGTGTTTCCTGTAACTTTTCATTGAAAACCGAACATCATCTCCATGCAGATGCTGAGATCAATAGAGGTCACAGATGGAATTGGTCACCTTTTTATGTACTGGCCCCGTACAGTTGGGATTGACAGCTGAGTCAGTCGACTAGCCGAGTTTGGGCTTCGTTGCTGTGAATGCTGTCAGTGCACCACAGGTGTCACATCCTAGCATGGTTTATGTTCAGGATGGGGCTTGGGCTGCTGCCAGACTTTTCTCCATGTTCTCTTCCACTCTGTCTCCCGCCCCCCCTGTGTGCCCTGCCCCCTGAGAGTCTTGCCGGCTCTTGCCCCCTCCCAGTGTGGTCTGCTGTAATCACTTGACACTTGCTTGACTGGCCACAGTGGTGGGTCTCTGGTGTCTTGGTTCATCTTGGTCCTGGCTGGACCCCTTGTTACCAGGTTTCAGTGGTGGCAATTGAAGTGATATTGAACGTCTTCCTGTGGCAGCCAACCCTATCTTGGGGTTTTGTCGTATCTCATGATGGTTCCTGCACCAGCCACATTGGTGTGAGACTTTGAACACTCTGAACTGGCAGTGGGGTTCTCTCTTGCCCTCAAGTTGTCCAGATCTGTTGTTCTTTATCTATCTAAGCTGAGATGGCCTCTGTATTGGGGACAAGAGCTTTGTTGTCCTTTCCCTAGGAGCTTGGTCTTTTGTTCCACAGAAACTAGGAAAGGGGTCTGGGGCAGGACATTGTGGGGAGGGGTCTGGGAAAGGGTTATTGGGGAGGGAGGGGCCTGGGCAAGGCACTGGGGGGTGGGGGTCCCTCTGACAGGGTAAGAACGGCTGGTTTCAGGTCATCTAAGTTCTTGTGACCGTAGCGAGGGCAGCTCTGGCCAGTTCTCTGCTTCCTCTGCTGGAGGCCCAAGGCAGGCATCTGTCCACAGTTCTGTGAGCTGCCTCGGGTCCTTTTGAAATGAGGATTATGTAAAACAAAGCTGTAAACAAGGTGATGCTACTATGAAAGACATAATAATGTGAGACTGAATATATTTATAAATAGCAGAAAGTAGAGACTGTGTTCTCAAGGTCTTACATAGGAACCATAATCTAGTAAAAAGTCTTAAGTATGAAAAATGCAAATAAATTTTTTAAGTTAAGATGAATCTCACCCTATTAATTTAAAAGTGTCTAAAGCTACATATTTCTAGAGCTTACTCTTTATCAATATGGAAGAGATGACAGTGTCCAGCGGGGACTGCAATGTCAGGCTGAGAGGTCTGGCCTCCAGGGCCACGACAGGCAGAAACAAAGCAGGCTCATTCCCAGCAGGCTGCTTTCCTGCCCCGCTCCCTGGCCTTTGAAACTCAAGCTTAAGTCACAGCTAATGTTCTTTAAGTCACTCAAAATACCTTTGTAATCGCTCCAAGCATAAAGCGGGACTGAGGGCTGCTGTGAGCCGCAGGTCCCTGGTGCTGGGCCGGAGCTTCTCACGCGCTGGCGTCCATCAGGACCACGTGGGGGGGCTGGTCAGAGGAGGGAGGCCCTGTGGGCCTGGGCGTCTTCAGCCTCGAGGTGGTGTGAGGGACATCCACGCGTGAGGGGCGCTGTGCCCGGCACCTCGTGTGCACCACCTCCTCTGACCCTGCCACGCTGCAGCGCTGCGCTGAGCTCACAGATGGAGAGGCGGAGGCTCGGCGCACCTGCAGTCTCGGAGGCACCCAAAGGCAAGGCAAGGAGTGGCAGGCCCGTACTCAAACCCAGATGTGCCCACCTACAGCTCTGTCCCTCTCTCCCCCAGCACACGGGGACCGGGCACTTCCTCTCTGCTCAACAGAGAAGGGCAGCGAGGACCCTCCGTCTCCACGGAGCCTGGGAGGCAAACCAGCGCCGCCTCCAGGACTCACAGAGACGGCCTTGTTCTGCTCCGTAGACCCGGTGGTTCAGGAAGCCTTCTTTCCCGGAGGACCCGTCCACTGAGGCCCCTGCCTTACCCTCCGCGAGTCTGTGAGACAGCCCGAGGCCCTTCAGAAAACACGCGGGCAGACCCAGGGGGAGCCGCGCGGTAGAGAGGGCCAGGCCCGCGCCAGGGTTCCCGAGGGGCTGCCGCAGGAGGAATGAGTGGGCTCTCCAGACTGCCAGGAGGGGGCGGGGTCAGGGACGCCGTGAGCATCAACAGAGCCAGCCAAGGACAAGAGGAGGGAGGCCCCGGGGACGTGAGGTGGACTCTTGTCGCTGTGCCCAGAGGCGCACCAGAGCGGCTCCTCTACGCCTGACAAGGAAGGAAGGCTGGACCTGGACAGCGATGGTGCTGCCCGCCAGGGTGAAGAGTGAGGGAACCCGAACAGGCGACACAGGCTGTCACGGCGCTGTGGGGAGGGCAGGGTCTGCGTCACGGAGGAGGTGGACGCTGCCTCGCTCCTTGGCGATGGTGAGCAGCCTGAAGGCCAGCGCGTTCTCTGTCAGGATCACGGTGGTGGTGACAGCTTTCTCTTTGGCTCTGCAATACGCTGGCGTGAATCCCAGTGATCAGAACAGACCACTGGGCACTTCAGGGAGCCCCTGGAGTCTCTGGAACACCTGCCGCGAGCGCTGGGGCTGGGGCAGGGCGGTACTGCAAGGGTGGCCCTAGCTTTGGCTCAAGAGGACAGCCTCAGTTTGCCTGAGGCCACGGGTCTGACTGCCTCCTCAGGCCGGAACAGCTGGCCTGCTGCCGGCACGTTCCCCCCTTAAGAGAAGGAATGATTTGACATTTCTTCAAGAACGTGTCCTGCCTTTGGTGCTTCACTTGATCGTATATAGTAACTGGTTTTTAACCTCCAGATCAACACTTTTCAAACTGCAGCCTGTGACCATGAGCATCCTGGTCTTATAACCAATTGAGTATATCCCAGCCAGCATTGAAAAAATAAAGCAGAACACAAAACATTATTCCAGATCACGTCCTTCTTAGGAGGGACGTGCTGTTTGGCGTCGCTCGGGTGAGGGTGTGTCTGCGTGCGCTGGGCCACAGCACTGTCTGACTCTCCTCCTTGGACCAAGTGTTTGGAAGCTGGTCCTCAGTCATGCTCCCGGGTCGCTGCCTCGCTGAGCCAGCTCCAGCTTCTCTCTCCTGATTCCTTTTGCATCCTGCGGTGCTCCCTGGAGTGCAGCATCCACCCCACCATTCTCCTCTTCACCTAGAGAAGGAGGGCAGATATCCATTCTGCGCAGATGCTGGGCTTACAGAGGCGGATCCCAGCTACCTGCGGCCCAGCACACAGGTGGGTGCCAGGAGCGCCCTGAGCTGCGTGCACATTCCCCCATCCCGCTCAGGAGCCTGGACCAAACTCTTCCCGCCTCCCAGGCTCCTCCTCATCCAGATCCGAAGTCTCCTCCCAGGCTTCTCCATGGCCTGCCTGGTTCTAACCAACCTCTTCTACCCACTGCAAGTGTCTGTGTGTGCCATGGTGAATCTGACTCTGTGTCCCTTGTCCCCAAAGCCGCTGTCTGCTGCTCCCCTAAGCAAGTCCTCGCAGGGTTTCGGGCTCTGCTGCCTCCTCCCTTCCAGCCTCTCTCGGCCACAGCGGGGGCGCAGCCCAGTTCCCTGCCCCCTCCGGCTCTGATGCCACTGCAGAGTTCTTTGCAAAGTCCTTTCTAGCCCACTGTCCCTCTATTTAGAATGTCCCCAGGGATCCCGCCGTCATCACTTTGTTTGAAAGCCTATTTCACAGTCTAGTGGGTCTCACTGTCTAGAGACTTTTTAATCTTTCTCCAAAATTTTCCTTTCTTAATTTTAATCCATTATTCTTAGTTACACCACTGATACCACCATAAATAATACTTCAAACAGGCAAAAAAAAAAAAAAAACCCATATCTTTGTTCATGATTGTGCATTTAGATTCATGCTCAGTCATCGCTTAATCTGACTGTTCATTATCCAATTCTAGAGCTGGTCCAGGGCACGTCGCTGGGAACCAGCAAGTCCAAGGGAAGCGGCTCCCATTCAACAGGAGGATCCTTGCTGGAAGAACTCGGGATGGAATGAACCACCCAGCCCCTGGGCCTCCCCCACCACTCCACCCAGCCCCTGGGCCTCCCCCCCAACTCCACCCAGCCCCTGGGCCTCCCCCCCCAACTCCACCCAGCCCCTGGGCCTCCCCCCCCCAACTCCACCCAGCCCCTAGGCCTCCCCCCGCAACTCCACCCAGCCCCTGGGCCTCCCCCCGCAACTCCACCCAGCCCCTGGGCCTCACCCCCCCAACTCCACCCAGCCCCTGGGCCTCCCCCCGCAACTCCACCCAGCCCCTGGGCCTCCCCCCGCAACTCCACCCAGCCCCTGGGCCTCCCCCCCCAACTCCACCCAGCCCCTGGGCCTCCCCCCGCAACTCCACCCAGCCCCTGGGCCTCCCCCCCCAACTCCACCCAGCCCCTGGGCCTCCCCCCCAACTCCACCCAGCCCCTGGGCCCTCCCCCCCAACTCCACCCAGCCCCTGGGCCTCCCCCCCCAACTCCACCCAGCCCCTGGGCCTCCCCCCCAACTCCACCCAGCCCCTGGGCCTCCCCCCAACTCCACCCAGCCCTGGGCCTCCCCCCCAACTCCACCCAGCCCCTGGGCCTCCCCCCCAACTCCACCCAGCCCCTGGGCCTCCCCCCCAACTCCACCCAGCCCCTGGGCCTCCCCCCCAACTCCACCCAGCCCCTGGGCCTCCCCCCCAACTCCACCCAGCCCTGGGCCTCCCCCCCCAACTCCACCCAGCCCCTGGGCCTCCCCCCCAACTCCACCCAGCCCCTGGGCCTCCCCCCCCAACTCCACCCAGCCCCTGGGCCTCCCCCCCCAACTCCACCCAGCCCCTGGGCCTCCCCCCCAACTCCACCCAGCCCCTGGGCCTCCCCCCCAACTCCACCCAGCCCCTGGGCTCCCCCCCCCCAACTCCACCCAGCCCCTGGGCCTCCCCCCCCAACTCCACCCAGCCCCTGGGCCTCCCCCCCCAACTCCACCCAGCCCCTGGGCCTCCCCCCCAACTCCACCCAGCCCCTGGGCCTCCCCCCCAACTCCACCCCAACTCCACCCAGCCCCTGGGCCTCCCCCCCCCAACTCCACCCAGCCCCTGGGCCTCCCCCCCCCAAGCCCCAGGGCCTACCCCCCCAACTTCCACCCAGCCCCTGGGCCTCCCCCCCCAACTCCACCCAGCCCCTGGGCCTCCCCACCCCCAACTCCACCCAGCCCCTGGGCCTCCCCCCCAACTCCACCCAGCCCCTGGGCCTCCCCCCCCAACTCCACCCACTGGGCCTCCCCCCCCAACCCACCCAGCCCCTGGGCCTCCCCACCCCCAACTCCACCCAGCCCCTGGGCCTCCCCCCCCAACTCCACCCAGCCCCTGGGCCTCCCCCCCAACTCCACCCAGCCCCTGGGCCTCCCCCCCAACTCCACCCAGCCCCTGGGCCTCCCCCCCAACTCCACCCAGCCCCTGGGCCTCCCCCCCCAACTCCACCCAGCCCTGGGCCTCCCCCCCCCCAACTCCACCCAGCCCCTGGGCCTCCCCCCCCCCCAACTCCACCCAGCCCCTGGGCCTCCCCCCCAACTCCACCCAGCCCCTGGGCCTCCCCCCCCAACTCCACCCAGCCCCTGGGCCTCCCCCCAACTCCACCCAGCCCCTGGGCCTCCCCCCCCAACTCCACCCAGCCCCTGGGCCTCCCCCCCCAACTCCACCCAGCCCCTGGGCCTCCCCCCCCCAACTCCACCCAGCCCCTGGGCCTCCCCCCCCAACTCCACCCAGCCCCTGGGCCTCCCCCCCCAACTCCACCCAGCCCCTGGGCCTCCCCCCCCAACTCCACCCAGCCCCTGGGCCTCCCCCCCCCAACTCCACCCAGCCCCTGGGCCTCCCCCCCCAACTCCACCCAGCCCCTGGGCTCCCCCCCCAACTCCACCCAGCCCCTGGGCCTCCCCCCCAACTCCACCCAGCCCCTGGGCCTCCCCCCCCCCAACTCACCCAGCCCCTGGGCCTCCCCCCCAACTCCACCCAGCCCCTGGGCCTCCCCACCCCCAACTCCACCCAGCCCCTGGGCCTCCCCTGGCTCCTGGCCCCCCTGACTCTATCATACAAGGAGACAGCAGCACTTAGGTGAAGCAGAAGTCCTCAGCTGTGGCATTTTCTTTGGTAGGCGCCCCTGTCTGCTTTATTTGCTCATTGACATTTACCTTCCTGGTCCCTGGCCCTTCAGCGAGTGTTGGGGTGGAAGGTGGGAAAGACCGCAGGCTGCTCCCTGTCTGGGGAGACAGGTCTGACCCTCAGCAGACACCTGCAGCCCAGCACCACCTTCAGTGGTGGCAGGAGCGCCAGGTGGAGTCGCAGCTGTGGTCATGAGCCAGGCCCAGCCCTCAGGAAGTCTGACCGCAGATGTGTGTCCGTGGGAGGAGCGGACATGTCTTAGAATACTCCAAAAAAGGAGCAAAACGTTTAAATGCGGGTTGCCTGAAGGGTGCTCCTCCTGGGACCCTGGTGCAGAGGGAGGCTTGGCTTGCCTCCTGCAGCAACCCCACGGTGGGGCCCTCAGGGCGGGGCTAAGGTCCAGGTTTATTTTAAGAGGCTGCTGTGGAAGCCCAGGGAGCAGGGAGCAGGTGAGTTGGAAACTGCAAAACTGCAGACTACAAGCCAGGATTGCGCAGAGGAGGAGCAGGAGCAGAGGAGGAGCAGGAGCAGAGGAGGAGCAGGAGCAGAGGAGGAGCAGGAGCAGAGGAGGAGCAGGAGCAGAGGAGGAGCAGGAGCGAGCCTCTCTGCCCTCCCTTGTCTGCCCTGGAGAGAGAAAAAGTAAGAGAGGGAGGGGGGAAGGAGGGAGAGGGAGACAGAGGGAGGGAGAGGGAGGGAGGGAAGGAGGGAGAGGGAGACGGAGGGAGGGAGAGGGAGGGAGGGAGAGGGAGAGGGAGACAGAGGGAGGGAGAGGGAGGGAGGGAGAGGGAGAGGGAGACAGAGGGAGGGAGAGGGAGGGAGGGAGGGAAGTAGAGAGGGAGGGAGGGAAGGAGGGAGAGGGGACAGAGGGAGGGAGAGGGAGGGAGGGAAGGAGGGAGAGGGAGACAGAGGGAGGGAGAGGGAGGGAGGGAGAGGGAGAGGGAGACAGAGGGAGGGAGAGGGGGAGGGAGGGAAGTAGAGAGGGAGGGAGGGAAGGAGGGAGAGGGAGACAGAGGGAGGGAGAGGGAGGGAGGGAAGGAGGGAGAGGGAGACAGAGGGAGGGGAGAGGGAGGGAGGGAGAGGGAGAGGGAGACAGAGGGAGGGAGAGGGAGGGAGGGAGGGAAGTAGAGAGGGAGGGAGGGAAGTAGAAAAAGAGAGGGAGAGGGGAGGGAGGGAGGGAGAGAGGAAGAGAGGGAAGGAGAGAGGGAGAGAGGGAGGGAGAAAAAGAGAGGGAGGGAGGGAGAGAGGGAGGCAGAGAGAGGGAGGGAGGGAGGGGAGAGAGGGAGGCAGAGAGGGAGGAGAGAGGGAGGGGGGAGGGAGGGAGAGAGGGAGAAAAAGAGAGGGAGGGAGAGAGGGAGAGAGGGAGGGAGGGAGGCAGAGAGAGGGAGGGAGGGAGGGAGGGAGGGAGGGAGGGAGAAAAAGAGAGGGAGAGAGGGAGGGAGAGAGGGAGAGGCAGAGAGGGAGGGAGAGAGGGAGAGAGGGAGGCAGAGAGGGAGGGAGGGAGGGAGGGAGGCAGAGAGAGAGGGAGAGAGGGAGGGAGGGAGAGAGGAGAAATTAATTGCTTCTTTTCAAAAGATATTTTGTTACATGAAAGAACATCTTAAGATGGATGTTTTGAAGTATTTCCACTGATGTGTGTGTTTTTTGTTTTTGTTGTTAAAAAATGTATATACCATTCTTGTTGAAGGCAGAATTTTTTAACATGTTTGAGGATCTTCCGTTTGAAGAGTGTTAAGGTCTTTAAAAACGTCCTGGGTGTGTGTGCAAGCTTCGGCTAAGCGTGCACACAGGGATACTTGACAGTGCAGAGCCCTGTCCGCCGCCTGGGCCTCTGGGGCCCGTGAGTCTGGTGGTTGGGATGCCGTGAGCACGAGCACCACTGTGCCAGGTGCTGTGCCCACCGGCTCCTCTCGCCCTCCTCCCCCTGCAGCAGACAGAGTGGCGCTTGCCCTACCGGTGGAGAAGGAGGCTGCGTCCTTCCTCACCACCGCTCCTCCTCCACCACCACATCTGTCCCCGGGGCCAACCCCTGTGGCTCCTGGGCCACTATCTGAGTGTTCCTGGGACTTTCCAGACACAGTGTGAAACATTCCACACGAAAGCCAATGGTCCCCACTGACCCAGGGCCTTGAAGGCCAGGCCCACCTGAGCACCTCCAGTGCGCCTCAGTGAGGGCAAAAGGCAGAGCCTCCATCTCTGTGCGGAGGATGCAGGCAGTGGGATGCGGCTAGAGCAGGAGGTCCGCGTGGTGCCCGGCTCTGTCTTGTCCTGGCCCCTTCCTTCTCTCTGCCCGCTGCCGCCCAAGCCCACAAGCTTTCCTCCACCGTGTCCTGCGTCACCGCAGGCCCAGGGCAGTGGGCAGCCAGCCACAACCTCCGAATCGTGAGCTGAGCATGATAGATGGGCTACCCCCACCCCCCGAGTTTTCCACATCCTGAGAGAAGCAACCTTGTTTCATTCTCAGCAGGATGTTTCTTCCCCGGGCAGGATGTTTCTTCCCCGGGCAGGATGTTTCTTCCCCGGGCAAGAGCCAATAGGCTTAAAGGTCGCCCTGTTCTATGGGCAAAGAGCCAATGGCGTTGGGGTTGCTCTGGTGCACCTCCCACCAGAAATCCCTATATAGGGCCCTGTTCAAGAGACTCAGAACAGACACAGAGACACACAACATCAGCTTGTCGCTGCTGAGAGGAGGAGGCCACTCAGACACATCACCTCAACGCTGCGGAGAGGAGGAAGCCACTGCAACAGCTCCAGACCCATCTCCTCCAGCCAACGGCAGCTGCCCCAGCCGGCAGCTCCAGACCCATCGCCTTCAGCCCGACAGCCGCTCCCAGCTGACAGCTCCAGCCTCCAGCCAGACAGCAGCTGCTTTAGCTGATAGCTTCAGAGATCCTAGCTGGTGCGACCAAGCACCCACCTTCTGTCCAGAGCTTGCACATTCCTTCTCCCTGACTCCCCTCTCCCACCAGAGCTTGCACACTCCCTTCTCCCTGACTCCCCTCTCCCACCAGAGCTTGCACACTCCCCTCTCCCTGACTCCCCTCTCCCACCAGAGCTCGCACACTCCCCTCTCCCTGACTCCCCTCTCCCACCAGAGCTCACACACTCCCCTCTCCCTGACTCCCCTCTCCCACCAGAGCTCGCACACTCCCCTCTCCCTGACTCCCCTCTCCCACCAGAGCTCGCACACTCCCCTCTCCCTGACTCCCCTCTCCCACCAGAGCTCGCACACTCCCCTCTCCCTGACTCCCCTCTCCCACCAGAGCTCGCACACTCCCTCTCCCTGACTCCCCTCTCTCCCAGCACCTCTTCTCCGGTTTTGCTACCAGCCACGAAGCTGTTGAATAGATCTCTTGGCTGCGCGCTGTCCCCGGTGGGATGCTTTGCCCTTCAGAGCAGATCTTCCTCCTCTCTGCTGCTTTCCTGTCACAGGAAGGTGACTGGCTTGTGTCTGCCGCTCCCAAGGCAGAGGCGCGCCCGACGCCAGGCCTGCCTGGCCTGCCTCCTCCTCACTCTGCACGCTCCGCCTCGAGGCAGGAGCTGCCTTTCCTCTGCAGCTCCAGGCCGTACAGCAGCGAGGCCCTGCTGGCAGCTGGGAACTGACTGAGTGAGGAGGGCAGAGCAGGCACTCGGACCTGAGAGGAGAGGAGGGAGAGAGCCCGGGGAGGGCATTGCCGAAGCTGCTCTCCCGAGGTGGCGAGGAAAGCTGCCCTCAGAGCCCGTGAGGCTCCGTCCCGGGCCCCAGAGGAGTCCCGTGAGGAGAAGCCGGTGAAGGGGCGGCGAGGAGCGCTCCTGCGGGGCGGGCAGGCAGGACCTGGTACAAAGCCGAAGTTCACAAAAAGCAAGCAGACAAAACCCAAACCTCCACCCTAATAAAGAGAAGAAACCTGAACCACATTTTTAAAAGTTCCGTTATTTTAGGCAACACTCTAGAGTGTGCAGAAAGCACTGGAGTGTCCTCAGGAATGGGACAGCCTGAGATCAGGACACAGTCAATGGGCGACTGTCCCTGATGAGCTGCAGCTGGATCCCGAGGTCCTGGAAGGGCTCCAGGCTTGAGATCACTGACCACAGAACAAAATGCGCTGCCCCAGTCGGCCCCCAGCCAGCCAAAGCCCCACCTCCCCTGTGTGTGTGCATGGGGGAGCTGGGAGCAGCAGGAGGGGACGTCACCACAGACAGGCTTGTGAGAGCTGTCCCGCGTCCCCCTCACCTTGCAGACTCCCCACCAGCCACGCTCCTCTGGAACCCACGTGAGCAGAACACCCGCAGTGGCACAAGGAGAGGGTGGCAGGAGAGATCGAAGCCCCTGGGAACTGAGTCCGTGGCCCGTGGAGAGCTAGACTCCTGCTCCGCTGCCCCAGCACCCAGGCAGACCCCAGGGCATCTCTAGGACAGCAGCCCAGCCCAGCCCAGCCGCCACCTG
Source organism: Tamias sibiricus (assembly GCA_025594165.1). Lineage (NCBI taxonomy): Eukaryota > Metazoa > Chordata > Mammalia > Rodentia > Sciuridae > Tamias > Tamias sibiricus. The sequence continues at coordinate 101,757,197 of CM046669.1, forward strand.
CTCCTGTAAATGAAGCTGCGTGGCACACAGCCGAGCTCACCCGTCCTCAGAGGGTCCCTGTGGGCACACAGCCGAGCTCACCCGTCCTCAGAGGGTCCACTGTGGGCACACAGCCGAGCTCACCCGTCCTCAGAGGGTCCCTGTGGGCACACAGCCGAGCTCACCCGTCCTCAGAGGGTCCCTGTGGGCACACAGCCGAGCTCACCCGTCCTCAGAGGGTCCCTGTGGGCACACAGCCGAGCTCACCCGTCCTCAGAGGGTCCCTGTGGGCACACAGCCGAGCTCACCCGTCCTCAGAGGGTCCACGTGGGCACACAGCCGAGCTCACCCGTCCTCAGAGGGTCCCACGTGGGCACACAGCCGAGCTCACCCGTCCTCAGAGGGTCCCCGTGGGCACACAGCCGAGCTCACCCGTCCTCAGAGGGTCCCCGTGGGCACACAGCCGAGCTCACCCGTCCTCAGAGGGTCCGTGTGGGCACACAGCCGAGCTCACCCGTCCTCAGAGGGTCCGTGTGGGCACACAGCCGAGCTCACCCGTCCTCAGAGGGTCCGTGTGGGCACACAGCCGAGCTCACCCGTCCTCAGAGGGTCCGTGTGGGCACACGCCGAGCTCACCCGTCCTCAGAGGGTCCGTGTGGGCACACAGCCGAGCTCACCCGTCCTCAGAGGGTCCAGAGGGTCCCTGTGGGCACACAGCCGAGCTCACCCGTCCTCAGAGGGTCCCTGTGGGCACACAGCCGAGCTCACCCGTCCTCAGAGGGTCCCGTGTGGCACACAGCCGAGCTCACCCGTCCTCAGAGGGTCCCTGTGGGCACACAGCCGAGCTCACCCGTCCTCAGAGGGTCCACGTGTGGGCACACAGCCGAGCTCACCCGTCCTCAGAGGGTCCCTGTGGGCACACAGCCGAGCTCACCCGTCCTCAGAGGGTCCCTGTGGGCACACAGCCGAGCTCACCCGTCCTCAGAGGGTCCCTGTGGGCACACAGCCGAGCTCACCCGTCCTCAGAGGGTCCCTGTGGGCACACAGCCGAGCTCACCCGTCCTCAGAGGGTCCCTGTGGGCACACAGCCGAGCTCACCCGTCCTCAGAGGGTCCCTGTGGGCACACAGCCGAGCTCACCCGTCCTCAGAGGGTCCACTGTGGGCACACAGCCGAGCTCACCCGTCCTCAGAGGGTCCCTGTGGGCACACAGCCGAGCTCACCCGTCCTCAGAGGGTCCCTGTGGGCACACAGCCGAGCTCACCCGTCCTCAGAGGGTCCCTGTGGGCACACAGCCGAGCTCACCCGTCCTCAGAGGGTCCCTGTGGGCACACAGCCGAGCTCACCCGTCCTCAGAGGGTCCCTGTGGGCACACAGCCGAGCTCACCCGTCCTCAGAGGGTCCCGTGGGACACACAGCCGAGCTCACCCGTCCTCAGAGGGTCCCTGTGGGCACACAGCCGAGCTCACCCGTCCTCAGAGGGTCCCTGTGGGCACACAGCCGAGCTCACCCGTCCTCAGAGGGTCCCTGTGGGCACACAGCCGAGCTCACCCGTCCTCAGAGGGTCCCTGTGGGCACACAGCCGAGCTCACCCGTCCTCAGAGGGTCCCTGTGGGCACACAGCCGAGCTCACCCGTCCTCAGAGGGTCCCTGTGGGCACACAGCCGAGCTCACCCGTCCTCAGAGGGTCCCTGTGGAACACACAGCCGAGCTCACCCGTCCTCAGAGGGTCCCACTGTGGGCACACAGCCGAGCTCACCCGTCCTCAGAGGGTCCACGTGGGCACACAGCCGAGCTCACCCGTCCTCAGAGGGTCCACGTGGGCACACAGCCGAGCTCACCCGTCCTCAGAGGGTCCCGTTGGGGACACACAGCCGAGCTCACCCGTCCTCAGAGGGTCCACGTGGGACACACAGCCGAGCTCACCCGTCCTCAGAGGGTCCACGTGGGCACACAGCCGAGCTCACCGTCCTCAGAGGGTCCACGTGGGCACACACGAGCTCAGAGGGTCCCGAGCACACAGCCGAGCTCACCCGTCCTCAGAGGGTCCCCGTGGGCACACAGCCGAGCTCACCCGTCCTCAGAGGGTCCCTGTGGGCACACAGCCGAGCTCACCCGTCCTCAGAGGGTCCCTGTGGGCACACAGCCGAGCTCACCCGTCCTCAGAGGGTCCCTGTGGGCACACAGCCGAGCTCACCCGTCCTCAGAGGGTCCACGTGGACACACAGCCGAGCTCACCCGTCCTCAGAGGGTCCACGTGGGCACACAGCCGAGCTCACCCGTCCTCAGAGGGTCCCTGTGGGCACACAGCCGAGCTCACCCGTCCTCAGAGGGTCCACTGTGGGCACACAGCCGAGCTCACTCGTCCTCAGAGGGTCCCTGTGGGCACACAGCCGAGCTCACCCGTCCTCAGAGGGTCCACGTGGGCACACAGCCGAGCTCACCTCGTCCTCAGAGGGTCCCTGTGGGCACACAGCCGAGCTCACCCGTCCTCAGAGCGTTCCCTGTGGGCACACAGCCGAGCTCACCGTCCTCAGAGGGTCCCTGTGGGCACACAGCCGAGCTCACCCGTCCTCAGAGGGTCCACGTGGGCACACAGCCGAGCTCACCCGTCCTCAGAGGGTCCCTGTGGGCACACAGCCGAGCTCACCCATCCTCAGAGGGTCCACGTGGGACACACAGCCGAGCTCACCCGTCCTCAGAGGGGTCCCTGTGGGCACACAGCCGAGCTCAACCCTGTCCTCAGAGGGTCCCTGTGGGCACACAGCCGAGCTCACCCGTCCTCAGAGGGTCCCTGTGGGCACACAGCCGAGCTCACCCGTCCTCAGAGGGTCCACGTGGACACACAGCCGAGCTCACCCGTCCTCAGAGGGTCCAGGCTGCCTCTCACTGCGGTGGCAGAGCTGACCAGTCACAACAGAGCCCGCAGGCTTGGCCTGCAGGAAAGTGCTCCTGGAGAGTCCTCCGACCAGGCGCTGCTGAGGGCGCGGTGGCTTCCCCTCCCAGTCAGAGCAGAGCGCTGGCGTCGAGCTTCGGTGCTGTGAGGGGCCTTGCGTGCTGTGGGCCCAGAAGTCTCCAAGAAGCACGAAGCAGGCCCTGCCCGGCACAGATGAACAGGGGCACTGGGAAAGGTCAGACCACTTGAGGCTCGTACCTGCTGGAGCCCTCCCCTCCCGCAGTGCAGACTGGGGGCTGAACTGGTCCTCAGCTTTGGCCTTGTGGAACGGCATTTTATACATTCTTATTTGTTTCCTCTACTAGTGGCTTTGTTTGTTTTCTTCTTGGGTTAAAAGGAATTGCTTTTATTTATAAACTAGAAATTTTCTGCTCAGCACACCTAACCTAATTTGTAGTCTGTAGTTGCCAAATACCTGGCACCTAGGGAGTCGGCCAGCTGAGCCTAGCTGAGCTTCGATTCCACAAGCTGAGATTAAAAGAGAGAATATTAGAATTCCAGCAAAGCTTCAAAACCACAACAGCACGTCCCCCACGCCGCTGCTGCTGCACGGGGTGCCCACGCACCTGCTCCCGCCAGCTCTGGGGACGGGCGTGTGGGGCTGGGCTCCTTCACATTAGCAGGCCTTGGGGAGCAGGAGGCAGCGGGCCTCAGCCGTTAGGTTTTACTGTTGAAGCTGAAATTCAAGGAAATTTACTGCCTTCTCAGAAGGTAGGCATTTAAAACCCGCAGTACAGAAAAGACACTGGAGGAAGGTCATTTTTGCATTGAGCTTCTCAAAATGGGTTTTCAAACTATTAGGCAAGCTAGAAGGTCGTGCTGACCTTAGTTCCAGACGGTTCACTGCATCCCGGCCAGGATTTCCCAACACCACGGCCATGTTCCTCTGATACAGAAGAAAGGCTGCAGCGTTGGGACACAAGTACCCTCCTGAACACTGGGGCCGTCCAGGTGTAGAGGGCACTGAGGCCTCGAGGCAGGGACATGAGACCGTGAAGGAAGCCACCTCTCACACTCTCCTCACCCTCCAAAGCGAAATGAAGGGCCATCTACTTGGTAGACGGGCTACCCACCCCCCACCCCAGGGTTTTCCACATTCTGAGAGACGTAACCTTGTTTCATTCCCGGCAGGATGTTTCTTCCCGGGCAGGATGTTTCTTTTCCCCAGGCAAGAGCCAATAGGCTTAAAGGTCGCCCTGTTCTACTTTCTAGGGGCAAAGAGCCAATGGCGTTGGGGTTGCTCTGGTGCACCTCCCACCAGAAATCCCTATATAGGGCCCTGTTCGAGAGACTCAGACACACAGAGACACACAACATCAGCTCGTCGCTGCGGAGAGGAGGAGGCCACTCAGACACATCAGCTCGACCCTGCGGAGAGGAGGAAGCCACTGCAACAGCTCCAGACCCATCACCTCCAGCCAATGGCCGCTCCCCAGCTGACAGCTCCAGCCTCCAGCCAGACAGCAGCTGCTTTAGCTGATAGCTCCAGAGATCCTAGCCGGTGCGACCAAGCACCCACCTTCTGTCCAGAGCTTGCACACTCCCTTCTCCCTGACTCCCCTCTCCCAGCACCCCTTTGACCTTTGACCAGAGCACCTCTTCTCCAGTTTTACTACCAGCCACGAAGGCTGTTGAATAAATCTCTTGGCTGCACGGCTGTCCCCAGTGTGATGTTTTGCCCTTCACTTCTAACCTGAGATATTTTCCTGTCCTTAACTTCCCACATTTTCTAAAAGGTGTGTGTGCCTTCTGGGCTCTCCTGAGGGAGGTGTCCGGAGCTATCCTCAGAGATGTGAGCAGACCTCATGGCCAGGGTTGCTGTGGTCCCTGCCCTTGTGATAAGGCTTTCCTGCACGGTCTCTCCTTACCCGAGGCTGACTTGCTTTATATTCAACAACTCCCCTGGTGCTTGGAGGAATTCATTCTGTTGGGTTTAGGGAATGTGAAGCCCTTGGTGGTGTGGTGTCTTTGGGTCTAAAGGCAGAACCACTTGTCCACATCACAACCACTGACAGCTTCTGTCCCCCCGTGGATGGTGAGCTTGGTGATCACAGTGGCTCTCACAGGATGGGGATGGGTCCCCACTCCGCACGGGCTGCAGAAAGGTAAGCTACCACTGCACTGGCATAGACTTGCTATTTACCCCCACTGCCAAGGACTAACATAGATAAAAAAGAAAATTGACCTGGTTATTTGACCATCTCTGTCCCCACGCAGTTTTTATGGTGGTGCTGGAATCAAGCCCATGCTAGGCAGAGTCCACCACTGAGCCGCATCCCAGCCACCACGCACCTCCTCTGATGGCCTTTCAGTGGGAGAGTCTCCTATTCAGAACAGGATGTTAGTGCTGTCAGCATCTAGGTTTGTTTTTGTTCTGAAGGACTCTTCACTAAGCTTGACGTGTTTGCAAAATGAAAGTCATTTAAGGTCTGGGTTCAATTGCTTGCACCATGAAAATAAATCAATAAATTAATCAAAATCCCTCCAGCCGTAGGACCTCAGCACTAGGAAAACAAATTTTAAGGAATCTTCCTAGACATCATGCCGGGGAAATCTGACTGCCGGAAAAGCCTCTCCCCATCTGGCATTGCGTTGTTATCAGAAGCTGGAGACGGTGAGCATCTTCAGGTGCCCTTAACTGGAAGTCCCCCGTTCAGCCCCTCCAGCTCTGGAAGCTGGCGCAGGAAGACGCTCTACGTGTTGAGGCCATGGATGGGCGGCAGCGAGCCTCAGCAGTGAGACACTGGGAAAACTTGCACTTGGACCAACCCGAGGTGAGGACTGGTGGACAGAAAAGGATACAGAGGCAACAGGACATGAAATCAATACTTTTACTGACCCGAGAGACAGATGAGTCTGTCATGGACGACCTGCCACACTGAGGAAAAAAAAATGCGAATGCTGTGTTTAAAGAGCTGAAAGGTCTGGCTACGACACACTGACCTAGAGAAAGCTTGTGAGGTGGGTGGTTTGGAACAGCGCGAGTGGCTCTTTCCTCCTGTCCACACCCCTTTGCAAGGTGACTCCGTCCTTCCTGCACCCAGCTGGGGCTCTTCCCCCAGGCTGGGTCTCAGCTGGCCCAGGTCCTGCTGGGTCAAACAGCAGGTGGACGGGAGGCCTCCCTGCCCGCTGGGCTCCATGCGTTCTGCTCAGCCTCTGGGAACGTGCCCCTCCCTGGGAACCAGCGTGGGCTTCTCTGCCGAGTGCTGGTGTGCCCAGCCTCCTGCAGGAGCCCTCAGCACCTGGCGCCTCGAGCCCCCCCTTTCTAGGTGGTTTCTTACAGGAACAAAAACTGAGAGTTTGCCCATGAGAACAAGTTCCATCCATTAGTTATCAAAGAAATTCAAACGCAAGCAAGGAGACAGGGCCATTTCCACCCACCAACCAGGTGGGCGCGGTGTCCGGGGTGCTCCTCCACCGGGGTGAAGCTCGGGCTGCGCAAGGCTGCTGGGTGAGCGGCACCACGGTTCACCTACAGGCCGCTCCCCTCCTTGGCCTGTGTTCTTAAGAGTGGTAGAAATGGCAGGGTTATTAGCTACGTTTGTTTTCATACACACTCACATTGGGGGACCTATCTGAATGCCCTTCGCCTAGTGACGAGCTCTTAAAAACATTAGGGTATATATGGAATACCAGTCAGTCGTTGAAAGTGATGGTATTTATCTATTTTAATATGGAAAGACTTCTACATTCTCCTTATTGATAAATGAAAATACAGAGAGTGGTTTCTGTTCACACAGCAGAATCACTTAATTTTAAGCAAAAGTATTTGTCACATTTATTTTATCTTTTTTTTTTTTTTTTTGGTCCTGGGGCACTTGAACCCAGGGGCACTCAGCGACTGAGCTACATCCCCAGACCTTTTTATTTTTTATTTTGGGACAGGGTCTCGCTACGTTGCTTAGGGCCTGGCTAAATGGTGAGGCTAGCTTTGACCTTGCTATCCTCCTGCCTCAGTCACATCTAAATTCTCAGAAATGGGTCACACCTTTTAAATAGGTTTGAATTCCTTAGTTAGGTACAGTATTAAACTAAATTGGCCTATTTGGTTGCAAGTTGACAAAAACAAAGAAATGTCTTCTTCAGAATAAATAAATAAATTCTAATTTTAAATCAGTACAAACTTGTTTTTCAGAAGGTTAGAGGAAAAGTTTCCCAGACAGCAGGAATGGCCTGGAAATAGTTACAATTAACAAACAAACTTTGGTCTTTTGAACATAATTGCTCGGCCCAGAAGCATTTAGGAAGCTTCGTTCCGGCAGGGCTTTCTGTTCCCACCCCCTCCAATCCAGGGAGCCTTCCCGCTCCTTCAGGGGCCTCTACACAAAGGACCAAATGTGGAACTCCAGTGCCTACTCTATCCAAGAGTTATTTTGGTTCCATTGAAAGACCCTCAATCCAAAACAGTCTTTATATTTAAAAAGTGAATTTCTCACTAATGCAATTGACCAGTCCAAGAACTAGCCCTTTCTGGCCATGTGGCCGGACCCAGCTGAGGCGGGACCCAATGTCCTTGTTCTCCTCTGTGCTGGTCCCGCCCCAGGCAGATAGATGCTCAGATCCGGGAGGCAGGGGCTTCTCCCAGGGCAGCCTCGCAGCAGCTCCTCAAGGAAGAGCACATGCCCGTCGAGTGCCGTCGGCTGGGAGGGACGAGGTGTTGTTTCAAATGAGAAGTGGGGTCAGGAGCGTCAGAGTCACAGAGCTGGAGACCTAGGGACGGAGTCTTCCCTGGAGGGAAATCAGGATGAACTGTTTTCCCAAAGACAATAGATTTTGGGTAGCAAGATTCGTAGATGCTCACCACAGCCCTCTAGAAGATTATCTAGACCAGGAAAAGCAGTTTAAAACATATCCCTGGCCACAAAGGTCATCACACAGCAGTGAGGAATAGCCAGATGACCCCAAAAACAATTGCAACTGGAGACTCAGCAAGGCGCATGGCCAGTGGTTGTCCAGGGTGCAGACGCATCGCAGGCGGAAGCACGGCGGAGCTGGGGTGACCAGCTGGGCGCCAGCCCTTCTCTTGAGGGTCCAGCCAGAGCAGAGGACTGGAAACGTTCCTGCTCACGCCGGGCTTTTTGGAATTCTTGAGTTTTAACCACATTGTTCAAGGATTAGTCTTCCAGCCTCAGACCAAAGATCTGAGGCTTTGAAATAACTTTCCTGGGATTGCAATAGTCATTTGATTAGTGTTTGAAATGTTTTTCCATTGGGTTTCCATACCGATCTTTCTTTTGTCTTTTCTTCTTCTTGAGCATGTATAATGGAAAACATCGTGGTAATTATTCCCAAGCGCTGCAGCTTTAATCTCCCTTGTGTAATCGAAACTTCCTCTGTAGCTAAGTGGGTTTTCTGGATCCTCAACAGGCTAAGGACATTTGAGTGTGCAGCGTTCCCTGGGGTGGGGGAGTCACACGTGTGTGCATGTGTAAAATCGTCCCCTTGGCTTCATTGCCGTTTCTTGTGAACATTTTAAGGAAGCACTCCTGTTTGTCTCTCCCTCACTTGAATATTTGAGCCTCTGTGCATTGAACGAGTGTTCATAGAACGTAAGCAACCGCACGTCGCTGCATGCCCACGTTAGGAACTGTGTGACATAGAGACTTACACAGACTGGTGAAAAAGACAAAAATAAATAAGGGTGGAATGCAAACAAGCATAAAGACTATTGATGTGTGTAATCATGTGTGGTAGGAGACCAGGTGTTGACCAGGCACAATGACAGAAAACACGGGGTCGGGGAAGGTGGGGTGAAGAAACCTCATTTGAAGAGACTGTTCTGAGGCCTCTCTGAAGAGATGACAGGAAGGGACATGGGAAAGCAGAGCATTTGGTGTGTCCTGTAGGGGCTGTTGCAGGGACAGCACAAGCAAATGTCCTGAGGTGACAGCAGCAGCAGGGAGTATGGCGTGCCTGCAGCACTGGCCGGAGCGAGGTGTGACCGTCCCTGCAGGAGCAGAGGTCCCACACACGGGGCCTCGGGGCCTGTGGAAGGGAATTTGGATCTTACTCTAAAAGCCACTAATGAGTTTTAAGCAGAGAAAGAATGTGGCCTGGTTTATGTCTTTAAGCGATTGCTCGGCCATGCTGCGGGTGGACCGAGTGAACCAGGACCAGCAAGAGCCGGAGGGCAAGGAGACAAGCAGTGCTATTTTGACTAGGAAGTGGCGCCAACGGGGTGCCCAGGATGTGCAGGGGCAGGGGGAGGTGCTGCCAGTCCTCGGCCTGGGCAAGCAGACCAGTGCTGGCGCTGGGCCCGGAAGCCGCGGCAGTCACAATCTTGACGAGAGGGGGCTCCGACAGGCTGATGAGGGAACTCTGTGAGGGGCGGGCGGAGTCAGGGAGACCACTGGGGACAGCGCAGGGCAGCCGGACCAGCGTCCTAGGTGCCATGGGACAAGGGGTGGTTGGTCCCCAGAGCCGAGGGCTGTAGTAGTGACCACAGCTGTAAAAGACTGTCCCACGAAAGCTGTGACTGTCTCTGCAGGAGTGCGGCCACGACCTACCCAAAGCTGGCAGCAGGAGGGAGCCAGGACTCATGCCCACTGCCCTCTCCTCCTGCCCTTCCGCCTCCTCCAGCACCTCTCACCAGCGAAGCAGAAGCCAGAACCCACAGGTGGCCCCTGGTGCCATCCAAAGAGGTGGCCCCAGGCACAAAGGAGGAGGAGACAGGTGAGAGGACTGGGGGTGCAAAGGGAGCGCGGAGAGGGGCTGTCGTGCAGGTGGGAGTCAGGCCACAGCTCGTGCTGCTGACGTTGATGCTTGTGATGGACAACTGATGTCTCGGGTAGCGAAAGGGAGGTCTGTGCTGGAGGTTGAAATGCCACCAGGTTGCTCTCCAAGCGGTGGGAGACGGCTGACGGGTTGCGTGAACAGTCACAGGGCAGGGGAGCTGGGAGGGCAGGGTCTGGACGCAGAGCAAAGGCAAGGGCGCCTGAAGACGGCTCTGGGGAAGAGCAGAAGAGGGCAACGCTGAGAAAGCCCGCGGAGAAGTGGGTGACCGCCTGGAGGGGTCGGGATGAGGGACACCTGCGTGTCACTAGCACCAGGGAGCTGGGACGCAGCCCAACAACACCTGCGCCTTTCAAACCTATGTTGAGGAAATGGTGAATGTTGCACACTTGACAACAGCTGGAAAGTTCTCTAAGACTTTAAACTAGGAAGCCACAATCTGCATGGCAGCTTTGATCACATAAATTCAGATCCACAAACAGTCTGGGCTTGCCTCAGTCCCATTTGTCATGGTTTGAATGTGAGGTGTCCCCAAGAACTCACATGTGAGACAATGCCAGGAGGTGCAGAGGAGAAGTGATTGGGTTGTGGCTCTTACCTATCAATCCCTGACGGGATTACCTGAGTGGTAACTGAAGTGGGGGGGTGCGGCTGGAGGAGGTGGGCATTGGGGCCTGGCTTTGGGTAGATATTTGTGTCTGGAGAGAGGAGCTTCTCTCTCTGCTTGCTGGTCACCACGATGGGAGCTGCTTCTCTCTGCCACACTCTTCCACCATGACGTTCAGCCTCATCTCGAGCCCCAAGGAGTGGTGCTGGACTCCTATGGACGAAGACCTCTGAAACCTTGAGCCCTCAAAGAAACTCTTCCTCCTCTACAATTGTGCTGGTGGGGTCCTTTAGTCACAGCAGGAAAAAAGCTGACTAAAACACCATTTGAGGGCTGGGGTTGTGGCTCAGCAATAGAGCACTTGCCTAGTATGTATGAGGCCCTGGGTTCGATCCTTAGCACCACATAAAGATAAATAAAATAAAGGTATTGTGTCCAACTACAACTAAAAAAAATTATTTAAAAAAACATTTAATGAAGGAGCCCTAATTAGGAAGGGCTGTTGCAGCTAGCTGGAAGCCATAAGTTCCACCTGATATGTATGTGACGCACCTGTAGGCACCCGCAAAGCTGAAGGTATATAACCGGGTGAAAGCGGTCCGAGTTAGGAGAACGGAGAATTCAGTCAGCCGGGCAGTCACTCGGTCGGTCAGAAGAATCAGAGCGGCCAGAACGTTAGGCAGAGCGGTTACAGAAGAGAAACCAGATAGAAGAAGTAATGACTGGTCAGAGTTAGGCCGAGACTCCTGAGGAAGACAGAAGACAGAAGAAAGAAGAAGGAAGGAAGAAAGAAGAGAGAAGAAAGAAGCTCTAATCTTTCTCTAAGCTAAGCTCTATCTTTCTTTCTCTCTAAGAAGAGAAGCTCTATCTTTCTTTCTCTCTAAGAAGCTAAGCTAAGCTCTATCTTTCTTTCTACTCTACAAGAAGAAAAGCTCGCTTTAATCTTTCTCTCTAAAAATCTTTCTTTCCCTCTCTAAGCTCTCTCTAAGAAAGTAGAAGTAAAAGTAGTAAAAGCTTAACTCTGCCTCCGAGAGTTTTCCTCCCGGTTTTCGGTACCAGGCAGCTTACAATTTAACACATGAATAGTATTTTCTAATGGCAAGAACACTAAAGTAAAGGGAAAAGACTAAGAACCTCCTTTTTCCTGGATGATGTACTTTATAAAATGAGGGAGCTGAACTATGTGATGTGTATTTTCTAGCTCCAAATTCCTACAAAACTTGTGTTTCTGTTTCTAACAACAATCCAACTATCTACAATTCAGCTCATTTTTAATACTACACTTGGGTTCATGATATTATATATCTTCTCTGCAGGAAGATGGATGCTCCCCCTGTCCCCCAGCACTTAGGTTGAACCGAGGGGCACTCTACCCCAGAGCCACATCCCCAGTCTCTTTATTTATTATTATTTTTCAAATTTGAGACAGGGTCTAAGTTGCCCAGGTTGGCCCTGAACTTGCAATCCCCCTGCCTCAGCAGTCTCTGGGACCACAGGTCCACACCACTGTACCTGGCGTGGGGGCTTCTTTTTTGATGCAGGAAAGCATTCAATTGGTTCAGTAAAAACAGTCGATTGGTTTAGTCAGAGGACGAAAATAAAAGACACAAAAATAAGAGGGAGGGCCACTCTGGGTACTGATCCACAAGAACTAAAATCAGGATTTCATGGAGACAGTGACGCTCCTGTTTCCACAGCAGCGTTATTCACAGTAGCCAGGTAAGCAGCCCACGTGCCTGCTGTCACATGAGTGGGCAGAGAGAACGCGACGCCACACAGCGGGATACTGTGCACCTTTAGAACTACAGGCACGCTGGAATCCACAGCACGGGCGCATTTGGGGTCACAGAAAGACACTGCAGCTGCCACGATGTGAGGTGTATAGAATAGTGAGATGGGTGTGATCACAGTGGGCAGGTTCTTAGGGTTGGCATGAGGGGAAATGAAAATTGCTGACCAAGAGTCATAAAGTTCAGTCAAAAAGAGGAACAAGCTCTGGAGACCCCTGTGCAGTGCCAAGCAAACAGCCAGCAGTGATGTCTTCTACACAAAAGTCAGCCAAGAGGGCAGATTTCATGATGAAGGCTCTTACCTCAGGGAATCTGGCATAAAATTGGAATTGTATCTGTTTATAGACTATTGCTATCCACCCTACTTCTAGAAATCATGTAAGTGTTGAAGGAACATGCATTTTCTGGGAATTATGCCAAGAACCTCTTGGTTTCTGTGTGAACTTGAGAAAGGTAATAATATTGAAACAGCCTCAGTTTCCTCATCTACATGGCTACTCAGCTTGCAGAACTCTCATAAGGACTAAATGAGGTCATGAAAGTCCTCGTGAGCTGGGAAGTGCTCTTCCAGGTAAGGCAGCATCAGTGCCAAAGTAATGACAACACAAGACAAGGTCAAGTGACTTTTTTAGCACCCCTCATTTTCAATAAGGAGCAAGGACAGAATTTGAGTAAGAACCTCAATAAGGAGCAAGGACAGAATTTGAGTAAGAACCTCTTACACTAGTTCTTAGAGGTGGACAATAGCACACACGAGGTGGTCAGGAAGGGAGGAAGAGAGCCCTGAGGAATCAGACACGCAGAAGAGCAGCACTGGAATGAAAGGAGGTTTCACCTGGAAACTCGAGTTGGTCTCCTGAGCGCCTGGCTGAAGGCCACCAGTGGGAACAGGTGGCAGCACATGTGCACACTCAGGACACTCTCAGGTTAGGAAGATCATTCCCCTCAGACTAACAGATGCTGTCCCAAAGCACCTGCAAACCATTTTACAGGTTCTGAATACAAAGCCATGATTTCCACAATGATGCAACGGCAGGCTCCTCTGCATCTATGGCAATCCATTGTTTTGTCATCCGGAGTCCAGAAATCAGTTCCAATTCACTCCAGAGCTGATACTGAAATCACAGGTTCTGAGAGGCAGTTGATGGGTGTGAGACTATGATTGAACAGCTTCCCTCAATAAAAGAAAGTGCAAAGCCCTCTGAGGTTTTTAGTAGACAGCTGAAGGGGAAATCTCTGGGTAGAAAGGAAGGGCTCTTAGGAGTCCCTCTATCTTTTTTCTCAGTATTTGGATATGCAGACTGGGGGGTTTGGGCTCCTTCTTTAGGATTTCAGCTCAATTATGAGCCATGAACAAATCCATTTCCCATTGCTCTTATAGCTGAACTAGATCCTTCAAAAAGAACTAAATTAAAACCAAGAGGAAGACAAAAAGGAAATGAAAGACACACAATATTCCAAGCAGTCAGGCCATGGCCAGCTCCTGACTTGTGGGCCCGCTCTGGCCCATGCTTTCTTTCCAACACGAACCTTTGGCTGTGGTCTTACTGTTACTCAGGAGCTGGGAGCTTGGCTAACCTACCCTGTCCTGTTCTGGGACAAGCACATTCTCTCTTCTACAACCCAAATCTTTTCATGGAGTCCTGCTGCCAAGTGCTCTTCTACACAGAATCTGACCTAAAAGCCATCATCCCTACCTCATTCGGTAAGCTTCTCACTGCTTTATTGTGATGGAGTAGGACAGCTCCTTCCCCACAGGCCCCACCCGCATCCCAGGAGCACTTAAAGGAAATGTTTTTGTGTACCTACTATGGAAAGACATGGAATGCACACAAATGAAGAGGCCTGGGGCAGGGGCCTTACCTAGGTTTGCAGTGCTCCCCTACACCAGTACACTGCTGTCCCCCATTTTAGAAAGCTCGGTCTTTACTTATGCCGTGACTCAGAGCTCCCTTTCTTCCTGAGTGGAAGGCAGTTAAGTGTCCCCACTGTGATGACACCCTGTACAAAGCCATGCCCTATTTAGCTTAGAACTTGGAAAAGCCTCCTTCTGCTGCCAGCTTGGTGGCTCTGCTCTCTGACCTGCGCAGTCTCCTTCTCCAGACTTCTTTGCGCTGGTTCTTTTGTTTCCATGAGCGCCACTAGCACCCTCACAAATTTTGATCAACTTAGTCCCATCTGCTTTGATCTTCCAAAAGTTCCTCAAACTGTCTTGTCCATTGCTGGTATTTTCTGTGAACTTTGAGTTGTTATTTTTAGTTTCTTTTCAGTGGGATTTTGGAAGGAAAGAACCATAACTTTTCCTTAGTACACATTTGAAACAAAAGCTCTTATCCGGATTTTCTAACCTTTTCTAATTTGTGTGTGTGAGAGTGTGTGTGTGTGTGTGTAAAACAAACCTAGGAACTATTTGGAAGACAAGAAAATGTATGAAGGGTCAGCACTCCAACCTCACAATACCCATCCTGAAGTCAGTTTCTGCTTGGCATGACAGACCCCTAGAGAAAGTCAGGAAGAATACCTTGCTCTTGATCAAGTCAGTTTTCTTTGTATTTAGATTAAAAATGAGAAGATCCTGCACATCTTGGCTCATGTATTGACATTCTGTACAACTCTCCATGTATTTTAATCCAATTGGAACAAACAAGGATCTGAAACTCACCTATAAGACTGAATGACTGGGGATAAAGAGTCTAGAAATCTCAACAAGCCACCAATAATTCTGGCTGATGATTAGCCATGGCTACAACTACAGATGAGAGAAGACTCAAAATAATCAAAGCCCAATTCCTGCCTTTGGGAGTTTACTCTGGTGCTGGGAACCTTGGGCATGCAAAGTAAAAGGGATTATTCAACCATCACTCTGTAGCAGAAACTATTATTCCAATCAAGGTAAGAGTCTCCGTCTCCCATGAATCTCATGCCATGTCCATCACTGTTTTATTCATGCTGGTCCCCCACATAGAACATCCTCTCCTCTTCTTACCATCTATCGACATCTTACCTACTATTATTATTCAGGAGATAATACCATATAATTAATTACTTGTAAACAAAGGAAAATCAGGAACTTCACATGTCCAAAACCAAAAAATTTAAGTATAACTCAGAAGAAAATATATGCAAATAACCAAACACAGAATAAAGCCAAAGTATAAAATCAGTGGATTATAAATAATCACTAGACTTGAAAACAAACTTTCACACATTAAAAATAACCACTGAACCTGAAATGACAAGCAATAAACTGAACTCCTATTCAAGAAACCACACAGGAAGACAGGAAGACACCTTTTTTTTTAAACTCCCTCTCCAGATGCTTCAGAGAACACCTGAAAGCTGTTTACATGGAGCAAAACAAAAATATTAGTCATACATGTCTTGATAAGGGTTTTCACAGGTTTCTTTTCAGGGTTTCTGCTTGTTATTACTACTTAAGTCTAACCTTTCATTATGTAACTTAAATGCCAGACAATCATTTATTTTGTTTAACAAATGTTTTTATTGCATCCTAATTACATGCCAAGGACTGTGCTGGGTGCTAAAAACAGACAAAGTCCTTCCCATCAGAGCACTTCAGCCTAGTGGAAGACAAACATTAATCAAGTAATCATACAGGCTGTTAAATAAAGGTATAGAACACTATATATACAAGCGTGTGCACACACAAATACATGTACATGTGCTATGAGCTCTTTATGTCTTAAATATTTTTGTATCTTTCCGCATCTCACAAAATGTCTTATATATTTGTTAAATAACTTATTTCCATTAAAATTTGCAGCTATCCTTACTAACCTTTTTTCCAGTGAAGTCAGCTTTACAATGTTCCATATTTTAGGATACTTCAAAAGTTTAGAATGATATACTCTTATTTTTAAATAACTTATAAAAGAAACCTTACCTAAGTTATAAGGTGATCTCATGATCAATATTATCAGATTTAAGGTACAATATTAGTTAAGCATCAAAAGAATAACATTTACTCTTCCTAAAAAGAAATATTCACATAATTTATGCACTAAAATAATGTGAAGGTATTAAAAAGTAACAGCACACATAAATTTTTTTTAAACCACATTTTTACACTGTATATCCTGGAAGTTTGTTTATTACTAACTCACAGATATCTTTATATTGCTTTGAAATTCTTAGTGAACCAATGTCATCATCTTCTTCAAAACGATCTGATGTATCGCCATCCAGAACACTGAGTTCTAGTTCTGACAAATTAGAGGGCAGGTAAGAACTCACTTGAGACGTCCGTGGTGACTGGCTTTTTTCTGACCATTTGCAACCAGTTTCTGCTTTAAGTTTCATAGAGAAGTCTTGACTTCTTTTTTTACCCTTAGAGTTATGCCTACTGTTTTGGTCTATCTGGCTTTCTTTTTCCTCAGTCTGGTGGGATGCAGATAAATTACTGGTGGAGTTACTAGATGCCTTCTCCACACTTACATCCTGAGTCTTTGAAACGTGACATCTTCTTTGTGAGAGTACTGGTGATCCAGCTGAAAAAGGTGGGCTAAGAATAGAACTCTTTTCACTGCTGCTTTTCCCTAAGGGTGGCCTTGGTCCACTAGGCTTACCCCTACCTGAAATTTCTGCCCTTTGACTGCTAGCATGAGTTTGCAAGCTCCTGCTGGTCTCCTCCGAGGTGTACAAGTCTTCTGAATAGCAAGGGCTGGTGAAGTCATCTGAATACTTCAGTTCTGAGATGCTTCCATGGGAACTATTTTCACTCATTTCAGCAGGAATGTCATTACCTGAGTTTCTGACCTGCCAATCATCTATGTCTTTATCTACAAGTCTGTCAGCCACAGCATCTTGTTGGAAAACACATGGACTTTGGTCTCTGGTTTCCAGATTTCCTCCCAAAATATTTGTATGAGTTAGTCTTTCTGGAATAATGGAATCCGCAGGACTCCTGACTCTTCTCAATGAACCACTGCTGATTCTATTTTCACCACAATCAACTGTCTTTTTTTCGGTTGTACACTTCAGTTTAGTTTCTTTAGCAGTGCTGGTTTCATCAAAGACTTCACTAATTTGCCTTGAGGTATCACTATTTTCAGCAGAAAATGCATCTGAATCTAAAGACTTGTCTCTAGGCAGCTGATGTGGCTTCTTACTTTGTTCTGCAAAGCTTAATACTTTAACTTTAGAGGATGGAATTCTGAATTTTGTACCCAAAATTTGTGCTTGCATTTTTCTATACTCTTCTCTCTTTTCATGTACTACCAACATATCAGGATTTGTCTGCTTTAAAACGTAGTCTGAGTGTATTTGTTAAGCCATAAAGTAACTTCCCCCTTGTAACTCTTTTTTGGCAGTTGCCACTGTTCTCAAAATATTTACCTTTTTTAAGGTTTTCAACTTGGTTCTTCTTACACTGAAGGCTCACTGACTTTTCCTGGCCCCCCACTGAAAGTTTATCCTTCTTAGATTCAGACAGACATGAGGATTTGGTACAAGATTCTGGTACCTTCTTATCCTCGGTTCTATACAACCAGGCTAAGTGGGGATGTACATGAGTTGGAGTTGCCACGGGCTGGTTGTATAACAAGGACAACTCAATTAACAAAGCATTTAGCAAAGGAAGCTGCCTTATTGTATTGATTGCATTTTGTTCAGTTTGAGGGTGGCACATAGTTTGCTTAATTGCTCCTATATCCTGACTCGCTGGTGGACTCAAAAGCACCGGAGGAGTCTCCTGTGTTGCAGAATCTGTACCTTTAGGAGGACTCAGATGTACTGGAGGGTTTACAAGTACTTTTTCTGGCAAGGCATCACCCAGCTCCTCGGGTACGTTCCGTTGGGGCTCAATGGTGATTTTGACGCCTGCAGGAAGCGCCCTTTCTTGGGTCAAGTGAGTGTAATACAGAGGAGGAGGGCAAAAGGTGTGGGTTTCCAGGTCCAGCTCCGCATCTTCCTCGCTGGAGGCGCTGGCACTGCTGACACTGCGCCCCGCGGCCTCCGCAGAGCCAGGCCTGCCCATCTCCTCGGATCCCGCGCGGGATGGGCGGGCCGCGCCGCTGGCAGCTATTTCCGGCACCGCGGCAGGGTCCGGGTCGGGGTCCAGGTCGGCGGGGCCGGGGCCCGGGGTGCCGAAGTCGGGATCCTGGGCGCCGCGGTCCTGGTGGGCGAGGGCGGGATCCTGGGCGCCGGGGACCGGGGCGCGGCCGCCCAGCTCCGTCAGGCGGCAGAAGAGCGCCAGGTCCCCGACGCGCTCGCCCTCCGGGTCCAGCAGGGCGAACGTGCCGCGGCTGCCGGGCCCGCGGGCGGCGGGCAGCGGGACGTCGCAGGCGCCCAGCAGGCGCGGCGCGGGCGGGCCGGGCGCGGCGGGCAGCTGCAGCAGCGCGGCGCGCAACCGCGGGCGGCGCAGCGCGGCGGGGCGCAGGCGGAACACGCAGGCCTTGCCGCGCCCGAAGCCCAGGGCGCCGCCGGGCGCCGGGGCGGGCGTGGCGGGCGCGCGCACCAGCAGCGGCGGGAAGTCCAGCAGGCGGAAGGCCACGGCGGGGCCGGGCGGCGGCGCGGCCTCCAGGCGCACCCAGTCCACCAGCAGCTCCAGCGAGAAGAGCCGCTCGGCCGCCATCGCCGTTGCCCGGCTGGGCCGCCGCCTCCCGCCGGAAGCCGCGGGCGCGCGCTCTCGCGAGAGGCGGGAAGGCCGGCGGAAGTCTCGCGAGAGCGGGTCCTCCCGCCGCGCGGCCCTGGTCGGCAGGCCGAGAGCTCGGGGCGCCGGGCGCGGGTCGGGGCCGAGCGCGGCGGACGCCGAGCCCGGGGCGTGGCCTGTTTATCACGGCGGGTCCCGTGAAGCCCAGGGTTAGGCCGGACCGGAAGTGAGCCGGCGCCCGCCCCGACCCCGCAGGGCGGATGGCGCCAGGCCACGTGCGCACTGCCGCGCCCCCGCCCCCTGCGGTCGCGACCCCGGGGCGCTGTGGACATCCCGCCGGCCAGGCCGCGTGCCCACCCTAAGCCCAGCGGTGGCGAGGCCTGCAGGCGCCGCCCACCCTCCGCGGGTGGACACGGGCGCTGCGAGGCCGGCTGTCGTCGCCCGGCGCTGACCGCGGAGGAGGGGACCGCGAAGGCCCGCCTGCCCGCGCTGCTCTGGGCAAGTGGAGTTGAAGCGCCTTCTGGGAACACAGGCAGCCCCCAGCCGGGGCGCTTGACTTTACAGTGGTGGGAAAGCTTGCCCACGTGGCCACGTTTGAGGACCAGCCGGCTCTGCCTCAGGTGGTCTCGCCCCGCTGCGGTGGGCGAGGTGGGCTGCCTGTTCTCTTGACACTGAAGCTTCCAGTCCCCACGTGAAACGATGTAACAAGAAGGTAGCCATGTAATAAAGAGCTAAATTAAGACGATTCCAAGAGGGAATTTTAAAAAGACAGAAGCAATCTGAAATTTTAAAATCAAAACCATGAAACGGCCAACTCCAAGCCCTTAACCACAGTTTAAAACCCCTGGCAGTTGCTGGCTGTGTGTAACAAGCTGGGACCCTCAGCCCTATGAATTCCAGAGAAACAGACTCAGGAGGTTGGGGCTCCTGCAACAGCTTTCCTAGTCCCTCTCCATGCATTCCCAGGGGCTTGCATTTCAAGGTTCCAGACCATAACATTCCTGGAGTGGAGATTTCAGTCAGGAGAGGCAGAGGCCTATGGTCATCATTCAGGACCTCAGATAGAATCTACACAGAAAGACAGCCCCTGCCCAAGACTTGATTAGAGACTTCTGGAACCTAAGCCAATATCCCCTTCTTTCCTGCCTGGGTTGGACCCTCACACACCTTTAACACCGTGAAAACTAGAACCATAATAACATCACCTTATATTCTGTTGTTGATGAAGATGAAACAACTTTGTCCTAGGTTAACATGTCTGGTGTTTGAATGGGGATCTTTTCATTTCCAGACTCTTCATCCTTTCTGTTTCTCAATTTATGACAAGGAGGAAGTAATAGTTTTCCCACATGTTGTCATTGAACTACTTTAATGTCCCATAACTCTGCCAGAGTTACAATCAGAATCATGATCGCTACATTCAATATAGATAAGAAATAGCTGTTACTCCTCTAACAGAACCCAGGCTCAGCATTACAGTTTCGATTTCATTTTGAACCTGCTAGAAATTGATATTGGAGATTCATTTACTAAAGAAGGTCAAGGAGAGGCGGCAGAGTGGGCAAGAAGGCAGGAGCTGGGAAGCCGGTGGAGAGTGAACAAAGACTCCACTACTGACTGGAGGGGAGAGTGGCTTAAACCTGCTCTGATATAGCATCCTGCCAGAAAGGGAGGGGACAGTGAGATCCCGCAGCATCTTCAGGGGTTGGAGAGCACTGGTTCACTGACAAGCCCCAGGGCATGCAGGATTGAGAGGAGCGGTTGTGAGAGCAAAGGCTGTTGTTGGCAAGAGGAGTGGCATGGTGGGCTAAAATACCAGCTTATTCAGTGTTTGTGACTGGGACTCCAGCACAAGTTCACGAACTCCGGGGCCTGTCCTCCCATCGTCTCATAGATTCCCAGCCTGTAGTGGGCATGCTGAAAGTGCAGATTGTCGGGACCCCTTCCAGAGATGTCTGTTTACTTGGTCTAAGGTTGCTCTTGCCAAGGGAGTCCTGTTGTGTCATTTGAGCATGACTGCACTACTTCCTGATGCATCGTCAATGACTAATTTACTATTTGACAACTCTCTAGCAGGCACAATGGTATTGCAGTCATGCCAACAAATATCATAAAGATTTATACATCTATGTAATCATAGCTCCTTTCACACCTTCAAGGTGAAGTGGAGGAAATGAAGTGGTGGGTGTTAGCTACGAAGCACCACTGTCAGCATGCCCCATGCCAGGAGATGCCAGTGGAGCAGCAGCAGCAGGAACAGCCTGCCACCAAGGACTCCAGAGGTCGCAGAAAGCCCCGGGAGAAGGTTTACCAGCAGTGGCCCTCAAAGGCCTGAGCCTGCCTGCCAAGCTGCTTAGCCTTTGTTCTGCTGCAAGGAAGACCAGCTGTGGGTGCCTTGGGGGGTACCTCCTGCCTTCAGTTATGGGGGAGGCTGAAAGTTACCATTCAACTCACAAGTTCTTTTCTTCCAGGGGAAATAAATACTGGTTGGTATTCTGACTAGACTGTCCAGACTAATATAAATAGTTCCTCCTCTTAATGGAATTAGATCTAAGTTGGATTTATTTCAAATTACTGCTCATATTATTTATCATCCAAAAGATAGACAACTGTTTTTTTTCCTCATAATTAGCAAGACACCTATCTTGACACACAGGAAATCAACCAAAAGCTTTGATAAGCTAATCAAGCAGATTGGACCTTCAGGACAGTCAGACCACAGGCTGGGGCTTGGTGTCCACTCTAAACAGCTGCCAGCTTTGCACTGCTGTTGTAAGTGCTTGCCACTGAATTAGGTTCTTTACACATTCTCTTCACTAACTCTTCATGGCACCCCATGAGGTCTCTGGTATAATCATAATGAAGCTAACGAAACCAACTTGAAGAGGCTAAATAATATGTACAAATTTACATGGCAAGTAAATGGTAATGCTGCAATAGAATGTAGTTCTTTGTGTCTTACAAACACAGGTTGTGTCTGTCCCACAAGATGACATTCCTTTGGCTTGCTTGCTCATGCTCAAGGAAAGTGTTAACATTATAGGAAACTGACAATATCTGATTCAAAAATGTGTTTTGTGGCAGAAAGGCACAAATAATAAGGAAGCAAAGAGGCCAACACAGGACATGGTATGTTCTGTAATAAGAGTGACCCTGCTCAAACAGCAAGTCAAGGGTGTGGCAAAGGGACGAAGAGAATAGGGCTGCTCCAAATGTAGGCGTAAGGAGACATAATCCCAAATGCCATGTGTGCACCCTCCTCCGGCTCTTAGCAAGCCACATGAACAGAAGGGCCTGCTTGAGACAGTGGGGCAGCTTGACTAGAGACTGGTGTTAGATGACATGAAAGTGCTGTTAAAGATTAAGTATGCCAGCGTCCTGAAGGTTATTTAAGAAAACATGCTTGCACCTAGGAGATGCAAACTGAGGTAGGAGGAAGGAAGGGGCCCGGCCTGGAGCTGGTTTTACAATGTCTCAGGAGAGAAGAGAAAACACAGGGAGGGCAGATGTGGCCAGGGCTCGATAATGCCTGGGTCTGCGTGAGGGCAGATGGGGACTTGTGGCGTTCTTGGCTATGCTTGTGTGTGTGTGTGTCTGAATCTTTCCATAAAATGTTGTTGCATCTCCTTTCACAGATGTCAGATCAGCCATCAAAGATGGGACGTACAATGTGTTGGACTGTGGGACTGTGTATCAAGGCTGTGTCACTGAGCAGCTGACTGTGGTGTGTAATAAGGTTGCCAGGGGAAACGCCTTTTCCCTGCTGGAGCTGTGAGATGCTGTGCTACCCAGAATCCAGTTGTGATAGCTGTCCCAGGTAGCCACTTACAATGAAGGGTATCTGTAAGTAGGCCGCCTATAAATAGCATTCCTCCTATTTATAGACCTTAAAGGCCAAGCATATCTGGAATTCCTTCTGCCCTTGCCTCATTTCTCAATGCCAGGCACTGGAAGAAGAGAGGTGGTTCTGCACACATTTTTACAGCAGGTTGAAACTCTCTTCCTTTTGATTTACTTCCCAAACTCTCTACCAACTATTTTAGGTGATGACCAGAACTGACATTTAAAAGTAACAATAGCACGAAATAAATTCCTCCCCAGCAATCGGGAACCTTGAGACCAGATCCCATCTACCTCCGGCTTGTTTTCTACCACTCGCTGGTTCCTGTTCACACACCGTGGTTCCCTGCTGGTGCTGCTGTTAGGGTTCACACCCCTCCTCTCAGCTTGCCTGCCGCTGCTTCTCCACAGCACTCAGACCTCCCCTATTTAAAGTCCGACTCAAATCCTGTGTCCTTTTTGAAATTCTTTCCTGGTAATGATTTTTCTTTTCCCATTGTGCTCAATCTCCTTTACAGACTATTCTTGTCTTGTATTACTCTTGCACACGAGTAATCGCGCCTAGTTTTAAGTTCCTTGATAGTGTTAATTTATTCTTGCATGTCTAGAGCAATTAGCACAGTGCCTTGTTTCTATACGTGGTATTTGTATTTAATGAACTAATAAGTGAAGAATAGAACCTCTTGTGAGACTTGCTTGTATAAAGCACAAAGGTTTGGAAAATGTCCTGAGCTAAAACTTGAAAGAAAACCATGGTGCCTGTCAGTTTTCAGTGTTCTTTGTATGGGATTGTGCTGCAAACCCAGGAGAACCTCCTAGAGCATGTGGGCCTTCTCAAAGAGGCCTGCTGGGCTCGGCTGGCCTTACATTTCACAGTTATGGTAGACTGAACCCGAGGGTTAGCTGGTGGGATTAAACTAAACAGGATTAAACGTTCCTCTCCCTGTGCCAATTTATGGCAGGTAGGACTTCCCCGCGGGTTTCCTCTTTGTTCGGGCACTGGATGAGAACCTTCTCTGAAGACTGTTCAGTGCCCAAAAGGGGCAAGGAACCCTGCTGCAGCCCCGGCTGAGGCTTCACACGACACCAGACATGTGGAAGCTCTGCTTCTTTTAAATGATCATTCTCAGTAGATGCAGCCTCTGAAGGGAACTGTGATCCAGCCCAGCTAAAAATAGACTCCGCATTCACTCCTCAGTTCCTCGCTCAATGAAGTGTCTTCTGCTCTGCCCCCGCCCCCGTCTGCATTGCCTGGCGCACTGGGGCAGCGCTGCTAGCCATAAATAGAGAACCAACACGCACAGGCTGCTGGGCTCACTTCCCAGGCCCCAGGAGAAAGGGCGACGGCCCACCTCCCACACGTTGGAAGGGTTCCTATCAAAATACCAGGAACTAACAAGCAGGGAGAGGGTGTGGAGAAACGGGACCCCTGGGGGACTGCAGAAAGGTGCAGCAGACAAGGACAGCAGGTGGTGACGTGGTGCTGTAGGCCACGAACTGCACCCCAAGCTCTCAAGAGAAGCGTGAACCTCACCGTGACCGTGCCTGGGCAGACCCTACGGAGGAGCTCGCCCCAGGACAGGAGCGCCTGCCCTCCACCCACAGGCTGCTCCACGCTGCCTCTGCGTTCTGTATCTCTTAACTGCTTTCATAACTTACTTGTTCTACCAACTGCTTAAGATTTCTTTTTAGTTAACTTGCAACTAATTTTGAGGTGTTTGTGTGAATGACTATTATTCCTCTTAAATAGCAATTAAAATATACTTTAGCAAGATATTTTAAAATGCTTCTTCCACAAGGAGAAACTAATATTTCTTTTTCTAGAAGCACTGGAAGAAAGGTCCCCAGCCTCACCCTGAAATTACACTGTTCCTGAATGTTTTCGCTTTGTTCTTTTGATTTCCTGATTTTCCCTGAAGAAAATTGGATGGCCTATTTTTGGATGTTTTGTTTCCAATAGCATATGTGTCCTTATGAAAACATGGGCTATATCTTTGAATTGTAGTTTAGACTTCTAATGATATTTGATTCCAGATGATATCTGGTTGACTTCTAAAACCTCATTACCTCCAAATCACTAACTTAATGAATTTGTACTAAGCAGGAAGAGTCAGAGATAATTTGGGATTTTTCTTTTTCTTAATTTTATTAATTCGACTAATGAATACAATACTGGGTGCTTGATTGAGTAAGAGTGGTGACGTGTGGCCTGTTCTCCAGGCTGCGTCTCTGAGATCCTAAGTACCTTGTAGAAATTTACCATGGATCCAGGGACCCAAATATCCAGAGACTTTCACTACACAGCAGTGCTATTGGGTTTTCATATTTAAATGAAAATCAGTGCAAAAATCATTTGAATTGGCACTCACTGGAACTTGCAGAAAAACAAGTAGTTAGTATACTGAAAAGCCACCCTGGGAAATTTAAATATGAAAAGTGAACATATTTGCAAAACTAGGGAGTTGCAGACACCCACAAGGAACTTCACAGCCTAGAACTGAGTTGTTCTTCTAAGTTCCTGGTTCTTTTGCACCATCTTCTGATTGCCAGAAACTGGATTTCTGATCTGTGCAACAGATTTTGTGCAACTATTTAGTCTGACATTTTTCTAATTGAAACGAGGTCAGGTCCCATAATTTCATGCCAGTACTAGCATAGTAACAACATTTCTGAGATCATGATCTTTTTAAAAAGCCAAATATAATTTCATCCAGTTTTTCCACACACTAGGGAAAAAGAATTACAGTTGCACAGATGTCTGCTGCACCCCTCCCTGCCTCCCCAGCCTCTTCCCCTGAAATATTATTTTCCAAGGGCTGTAGATTACAATCCGTAGAGGGCAGAGTCTGTCCTTTGGCTGGAAGCTTCAGGTGAAAGCAACAGGCTTCCTGCTAGAATGGCCAGAAAGCCAAAACAGACAGTATTTTTAAAAAAAATATTTATTTATTTACTTTAGTTGTACACAATGCAATGCATTTATGTTTACGTGATGCTGAGGATCGAACCCGGGCAGTGCACGTGCAAGGCGAGCGCTCTGCCACTGAGCCACAATCCCAGCCCAGACAGTATTTTAATGCCCTCATAGACCCCTCCCCTCCCATGGTAAAACTGCAGGTAAGTATTTATCATAGCAGCCAAGGACAGACAATTCCCCAAAGTTAGGAAATCGTGTGGCAGAGTGGGCCTAGGAGTCCAGGACGAGGGTTCTCTCGGGAGCGGTCCTGACCCAGGGGTCCAGTGTTCAGGAGCCCACGCTGGGGCATAGCAACACTCGGGACCCTCCTGCTTCAGAGATGGTGGGAAAGCAGCCACCTGAAGGCTGGGGAGGTTCACAGTCTGAGAGAGTGGGGTGATGAAAGTAGCAGTGATTGAGGCTGCTGCGTTTATGATGGGGGTTCTATAAGTGCTGGTGCAGAGGACAAGGCGCCCGCTCAGCGGGTGCTTTCAAATGCTTGATCCAGTGAGTTAATGAGCGAGAGAAAGATTTAAACATCCAGCAAATTGCCTTATTGTTTTCTAGATCAGAAGTATGACAAACAGTTTTATTGTTGTGTTTCTAAATGTGTGTGCTTGCACACAGTCTATTTAGCAGAATTTCCAGACTGCCAGGAAAGTCTGTGCTGTGCATCTTTCGGCTGAGCTGCTGGCAGCAACTCTCCAGTGTGCTGCCTAGTGAGCACATGAGCTTTTATCTGTCCACCCCAGGTTCCTGTTGGCGTCCAGAAAGGCCGCAGCCCTCAGGACTAGTGGCTCAGAGGCAGGTCCTGAGCAAGCTGGCAGCAGGGAGTGAAGAGCCTCGTGGAATGAGGGCCTGGGTGGCCCACTCCCATCTACCACAATATCAGAGAGTCAAAGCAAAGGGAAGCGGGTTGAGACCCAGGTAGGTGATTGGTTGATCTGCAGATCCAATCAAAGTGCTCCTCTCTGGTGTTCAGCAACTAGACCACACCAACCACTGCACCCTAAGCCAGGAGCTACATCTTGTTCTCCACCCTGGCACTTGCAGCCACCAGCTATCCCGTGGCTAGAGTGGGTCAGTGTGGCCTTTGTCGCCTGCAGCAGGCACGCTCACTAATAAGAGGCATCGGAGGAAACTCACGGGCCTCCCAAGAACCCACACCCACTCCAGGAGGCCTTGGTCCGCGGACTACCACGAAACCACAGGAAGCAAGAGGGAGGGAGTTCTAGTGGTCTGCCTGAAGAAGAAGAGAGGGGATCTCACATGAAAGAGAGATGCTGGCAACTCAGAGTTGAGTGACGTATGAATCCCTCGTAAAGAAGAGTAGTGGGGCCTAGCCTTGCCACACGTTAACGCTACTATGTTAGCAAAATATGGTACATAACTGAAAAACTAAAATACTTATTAAATCAAAAAGAGCCAACACAAAACAAGTCCCCAGCCCCATTCCCCCACGGTGCTGATGCTGTCTGATGGAACTGCATCACCTAGGGGTGTGGGCTAGCACTACTGCTATGAACGCGGACCCTGAGCCAGCTTGCCTCCTCTTCTCTCTGGTCGCAGGACTGCAAAGCTTTGATGGTGTTCCCTGCCACGCCTTCCGGAAGCCGCTGGCCTGAGAGCGCTCCGCTTCCTCCTGCGTAGGCCGCAGCGGATCCTCTTCTTGCTGACATCGCTCCTTCCCAGCTTCTGTGGGATGGCGAGCAACCAGCCCGAGGACCTCACCCTGCAAGGGCGCCGTCACCCAGTCTAGGCATGGCCTTTGTAGCACTTGTTCCCTCCTGCCAGGCAGCTGGCACGTGACTGGCCGGTCCGGTGGCATCCCTTCTGAGGAGCTGTGCGTGGGCCTGGAGTGTCCTTCAAAGGCCACGTGGTAAAGGCTTGTTTCTGGGTGTGGCCCTTTGGGAGGTGGTGGCACCTTCAGGGTGTGGGCTCCCGTGGGTGGTCTTTGGGTCACTGGTGGCAGGATGGTGTGAAGAGGGTGAGGGGTCCCAGCCCCTCCTCTGCATCTTCCTCTTCTGCCTCCTGGTCCTGGTCCAGGGGGTAGCTGCACTGTGCGTCCTGCTGTGTCGCGCTGTCTTGGCATAGCCGGGCAGCAACGGGCCCACCAGTCGTGGGCTGCCACTCCTGGCACCGTGAGCCAGGACAGCCCCGCCCCCTGTGAGTTGATGGCCTCCAGCATGGCGTCCTGCGAGCGAGGTACGGACGGCAGGAGCTCTTACTCCCAGGGTGCCTCAGCGTGGCTGTGAGCAGCGCCCGCAGGGCCTCCACGAGGCTCCTCCTGTACCCCTAAGCTCCGAGCCGCAGACTCGCACTTGGCTTTAGCTGGTGAGCAGAGCCACGTCTGCACACCCAGGTGGCCTGGGGCCTGACTTCCTGCTCTCGCGGCTGTGCGGGAGCCAGCTGTGCAGCTGTGTGGGAGGCCTGCAGAAGGAGGGCGGCTCGAGCTGCTGCCCGAGGCCCCGGGGCGCCTTCTCAAGCAGTGCACTTCCACTCGTGGCCCTGCAGACGCGGGACGTGGGGTGGAGTCTGCCTGGGGCGCGCCCCGTGCAGCCGAAGCCCTTGCTGGCTCACGCAGGCTTCTCGGTGGGGTGACTGGAGGTTGGGAAGGTGAGGCCTTGGGAGGCTCTCCCCAGCAGGCCACGCTGGACATTTGCAGGACGCGGACCTCCGCGAGGCTGCTAGCCGCTGGGCTCACGGCAGGCCAGTCCTCACTGGCCCCAAGTGTGGCCAAGCCCTGAGACCAAACAGCAGCACCTGAGTTTAAGATGGCCCTTCAGGTGACTGGGAAGGGCACACTGCAGAGGAGAGCTCAGAAGGCGGGCCTGTGTGGTCAGCACGCACACACCAAGGGCACGATGCGCCAGGCCTCCCGCCTGGGAAAGGCGTGGGCCGCGTGACCGAGCTCCCAGCAGCTGGCCTGGAGCGAGCTCCTGCTCACCACGGGCTAGACAGTGGTGTCCATGGACTTAGTCCTGTGGCATTTCCCTTCATCACAGCTCCTTTAAAAGTACAGAATCTCCAGGTCTAGATCATTTACTTACAGAGAATTCTGGTCGCATCAAGCTAAATATTGTTTCAGAAGTTCAATTTATTGAATTGTGAAGTTATTTGCAAGCATAAGGAGATTTGGATTTAGGCTCTCCCCTCTCTTTCTCTCTCATTTCAAGAGCAAGAGGACAAATCATTTGCCTAGACACATGTCTTTGTGGTATATTTTAGGATTCTTATAGATGGGGCCATGCCCTGTGGTGGGGGTGCTCTCCAGGAGCCCACACGGGTCTAAGCCAGGGTTACCCAAGATTGACAAGGAATTAGTAATCTGGCCCTTTCCCATAGGTCTGATCTTTTTATTGTTGTAGGTGGACACAATACCTTTATTTATTTATTTATTTGCAGTGCTGAGAATCAAACCCAGTGCCTCACGCATGCAAGGCAAGCACTCTACCAACTGAGCCACAACCGCAGCCCTCAGATACAATATGAATGCCAGTTTGGGAATTCTGGGTTAGCACAAATTTGACTTTAATGTGAGGCTTAAATCTAAGATTCGATTGTGTGTGGTCACGAGGAATTCCGAGTGTAGGGCTCACAGCATGGAAACTGCCCACCCCGTTGACTGGCCCAGCTCTAACTCAGGTGGGCCCTGGAGGAGCAGGGCACGGCGGAGCATGGAATCCTCCGAGTTAGAAGACCGTATTCTAGTCCTCTGTCCTCAGGACCACAGGCCAGTTAGCCAAGCTCTCCAGTCTGGGTACTTCAAAGTGGGGGTACGCAAGGGTTTGAGGTGCTCCTCTGGGGTAAGAAGGGGAAGACAGAAACTTCTAGTTGTATTAATTTTTATTGAATTGTTTTAAAATTTTAGCAAATGTAGTGTTCTGTGACTTGCAAAATCCATTAAACATTGATAAACAGTATATGTGTATGATTCAAAAATCACATGTGCATATATATTTTAAGATTGTGAAATCCAAAATATTTAGAAAAGAGTCCTGGACCTTGTTTTTCCCTTGGTAGACTGAAGGTGTCACACTGAAGTCCCTGATGATACAGGCACGTATATGAACACACACGCACAGTTAAGTATATTTCACTTCTAAAACACATCTCCATGTTCTGCCTCTGTCATTAGCAGGAGAGTTCTGTGTGATCACAAGACAATAACGTATTCCATGACAGATCACTTTGTGGTTCACCCTAATTAAGGGTCTTCTAGTATAGTGTGATTTAACTTAAGACTTTGTAGCTTAGAAATTGAAAAGTGTTTAGATGAAATAGTCAATGGCTAAATTAAGAGCAAAAGAAACACTGTTCATTTAATAAGCATTTCCTTGCTTTAGGGCCTGGAACCTGGCACCCCCTTCCTCAGTCTGACCTTCGTGGGTTTAAGTCATTGAAAACGTAGTTTCCAGTGATGGCAGTGTTGGCCCTGTGGTTCAGTGACATCTGGGCGTGAGGGAACATGTCCACTCTTTTGTGCACTTGATCAGTTCTGGTTCCTGATTTGATTCTATGACTTCCTGTGCTTGCAGAGCTCCAGAGCTTGAACTGAAAGCCCCGAGAGCTCACGCTAATGCATCTGCTGTTTTCCCTGAGGGGCGAGGCCCTCGCAGCACAGACTCCACGGAAAAAACAGAGGCGACTCCACTGAACCCCCAATGAACTCCAGATGGAAATGGTAGGAGCTGACTGTGTGAAGATTTCTCAGCATTCTATAAAATATCCCCTCCCATCTAATAGGAAAAAAGGCAAAAATAAAAACTAATGTTCAAAAAAAGCACTGGCAAGCATTATATATACAAGATGAACCACTTCAATCTCACTAATAGCTAAGGAAATAAAAGTTAACATGAGATGCTGTATTTTCTCTATAAATGGCCAATTAAAATAAATTCTAAACCATCCAAACTGGAAGAGAAAAGGAGCTAATGCCATCTCTGTGTCCCAGGCAAAAGGGTTCTCACAGTGTGGCTAACATTCCCCAGCAGCAATTTCATGAATGCATTTTGATTAAACTATTTTATCTCTAAGATTTCATCTTGTCTTGTCACTAAAGCAAAGGAGGCAAAATCCCCTGCCCTGAGTGCCCTCCTGTTCCCAAAACCTACCTCAGAGAACAACGAGAACCAGCCTGGCCTGAAGGTCCACAGTGCCGTCTTGAAGGACACGGCTCCCCCGCACGCTGGGAACCAGGCAAGCCACTGTCACCTGTGGGAAGATGCTTCCCTGACGTGCCCAGGACACTGCTCCCTGGGTGCTGGTCAGACAAGACCCTAAGCAAGCGCCTGCTGACGACGTCACCGCTTCTGCACCTGACCTGTGACACCCTCTGTCGGAGGGACGGGCGTGGAGCCCAGGGCACTGTGGAAGGATACCGGTCACTCCTCCAGCTGGCTGCCACTAGACGGAGCACTGGGAGGGACGGAGGTCTGCCTGCTGCTGGTGAAGTTTTGGAGCAGCCACTGATCTCTTGTGAGCTGTCCTCAGTAAGTCACAGGCCTTCCGTGCTGTCTCTGGGCGTTTTCTCTGGCCTGTCTGCAACCAGCCCACGGCACAACTCGGCTGCGGACAAGACACATCTGAGCAAAAAAGTAAATGTACACAAAAGTCTTTCTACAAATGTGTTCATGCCAAATTTTTTAGTGACCGTAGCTACCATTCATGTGCTGGGCTAGAGCGTGCGCGTTCTCATTTCAGCCTGGCGGTGGCCCCACAAGGCACTCTTCGTGATTTCCAATAACAGGTGTCGGCCTGGAAGTTGGCCTGCACAAACGCAGAGACTGCACTTCCTGCGGCTGCAGGCGGAGAAGGGGGTCTGTGCCTGCAGGGCACGTCCGCATGGGAGACAGAGCTCCCGCAGGCACCAGGGAGAGGCAGGAGCCCGGGCAGAAGCCGCCCCGCAGCAGAGCCCCCCGCGGAGTGCCCAGCAGCCAGGCCAGAGCCACGGAACCTGCAAGGTGCTCCCCACGTCCAGCATCTGCAGGCTCCTTGCAGAGCTGTGCGGCCAGCATGGAGGAAGCCTCGGGTTAGGAGGGTGCCTTATACTCCCGGGGAGGAAACTTGGCTTCCACAGAGTTGAAGGTACTTTGGGAACGTGTGAAGAGCCTGTGACAGGGATGGTGTCTGCAGAAGACGGGGAGAGCTCACGTGGGCCTGCCTGCACGGGTGCGGCTGCACAGGAGGTTCATCTCCATCTCATAAATAATAAACAAACCCTCAGTGCGCTCATTCCAGTTTCCCTTCCACTTGCTCCTGTTAACCTCACAAAGAAAGTCATCAAGAGAAACATGGAAAATGCCACCTCCCTGTTGGAGTGGAAACCTCCTGCCTGGTGGCACCTGTCCACCCGCGGCGAGCTCACCAGCCGCATCTGACTCGCTGTCCTCTGTTTAGACAAGACCCAGCCCGTGTCAGAAAGAGAGAGCACTTTAACTGGGCCTGTCTGCTCTGCTAAGATCGGCTGGATAGGAAGCAGAGTGCCGTGAGCGAGATTGAGACTGAGAAAGACGCTGAGCAGTCATGGCCACACCCAGTAGTCCCATCTTCTTATTGGAGAGAAGGAGAGCGCACCAAGCACCTTCGGTAGGCTGGCCTTGTCACAGGGCTTGGGACGGCAGTCCAGACAAGGAGCAGGAAGCCACTGCCTCCTCTTTGCCTCTCTTTCCCAAATATCTGGTGAGCCCTCCCCCTTCACCCCACTGCTGCCGCCCGAGGGAAGATGCGTGTCCCCAGCTGCTGCCTACCTGGTCCATGGTCTCCCCCTTCCTCCTTCTGGGTTCTCCAGCCCTTTGAGTCACGGTGCGCCCTTAGGCTGCGGGCCCCTTGGCACCCCAGGAGTCCCTCCAACAGGACGTGCTCTCGCACCCCTGGGTCGTTGCTGTGCTGCTCTTCTACTGAAATGCTCACCGGGACCCCCCTCTGTCATCCCGAACACTCTTTACAAGAAGCTACTTTGGGCGTCAGATGATTGCTGTGTCACTCCCTGCCTGGCCTGTGAGTGACAGGGCCCTCTCTACAGCCAGTCTCCATATCTGAAATGGTTCTATGCCGTCCTTCTTTCTAAGTGTCTGCGAGGCTCGCGGGTGTGACCCGCACAGGGCTGAGGTGTTCTGAGGAGTAGTTCTGCCTGTTGTCACGGCTGCCACCACGTTACCGTTCACTGCGACGACTCCACTCACCTTCCCACGCAGCGCCAGGTTCCTAGGCGTGAACACCGACAGCCTCGGGGAGGAGGGGGCAGGGGGCTCTGGACAGTGACCAGTGGGTCCCTGAAGACAGGGGGCCATGCCTCTCCCCAGCGGCCTGGGTGGCTGACGACAGCACTTTCTGCCTTTCGGGGGTGTTTCTCTGCACTTCCTCGGTGCCCTTGCTGCTCATGGGCACTGGGTGCAAAGCGCTGCCTGGGCGAGGGGCCGGGACCTCTGGCTCTAGCCCAGCCCGTGGTGAGCAGCCTCGTAGAGGAGTCAGGGGAAAGGTGAGGACTGCATCCTGTGACCCTCTGAGTGCTGTCCCAGCCCTGGGAAAGTCACCGGCACTACTGCTGTTGACTCCCGAGGCTGCGGGGATGGGCCTAGGCCAGCCTGCTGCCTGAGGGGCTGGGGGCTCCCGGTGCTTCCTGCCGGACCTTGCAGGACTGTGGCTTCAGAGTCTCTGTCACCCGTCTACCTGTGTCTACACCCATGTTCATCTCTCTAAATAAAGATGAGTAGAATCCAAAACGTAACCAAAGGGAGTTGCAGGGATTGAACAAAGAAAGCACTTGCGGGAGCAGGCCCTTAGGGCTGTTGCTCAGTTCAGGTTTCCTTCTTACCTACTTGGGGGTCCGCTCTCAGAGGGGGCAGCACAGATGTTCCACTGTGCTGTTCAAGGGTGGCACAAGGGGCCAGACGACAGCGGAGGACCTAACGAGCATGTCTAACGAGCCGTTAGCTGCCTTTCTGGAAGGCTGCAGAAGCTCTAGGAGACCTGAGCCTCCATCAGGTCCAGGCGTGCATCTGTGGCCTAACGAGGAAGAGTGACAGGTCGGAACAGAAATCAGGGCCCGCGTGCAGGGCCCTCGTCCGATGGCCCCGATGGCCCTGTCCCCAGTCATGGCAGAGGCCGTGGGAAGGCCTCTGAACACATCTTCCTGCGCTTCCTGGAGGTCACGGGAGCTGCGCACGTGGCTCCCACTGCGTCTGCCCAGCGAGAAGTGGCTGAGGTCAGGGCGGGTGTGCACAGCGCCCCAGAATTCATGGCTCCTGCGGTACTCGGGTTCAGGGAATCCTTGCACAGCTGGGTAATGGGATTCCTAAATCTGAAGATGATTTTTGTCCACTGAAAACACACAGGAGTAGAATAGCATCTACTAAGAAATTTTTCTTTGCTTCAAAATATTGGTTGAACATTATAAATAGGATATTTCAAGATTTTATTTAACTGTATGTAGAACAAAATCCCCTTTTTGTAGTAGGTTATGAGATCAAAAGCAGAAGAACACATACCAACAAGACTCAGAACACAGGTCTCAGAATTTCCAGGCCAGGGCTATTTCCAAGTATAGTATGGGACACTGAGGTCCCCAATTCCTACAAGGCCAAGGGACGTAGCAGCATCTAGACTGTCCCCTCAGGCTGCCTCTTATGTGCAAGGTCCCCTTCATTCTTTTCCCCTGATTCAGGAAAATGGGTTTGCCACCCGGGGAGACCCGCAGAGCCTCTTGGTACCACCCTCAGCACCGGACAGTCCGTGGAAGGGGTTGGTCAGAGCACTGGTGGGCTATTTAAAGGTACCTAGAGGAGAGGCAAGCACTGGTAAAGAAACTCATATGTGAGCCTTTCTTTCCTCCTCCTCCTCTTCCTCTGCTTTCTCCTCTTCCTCTTTCTTTCTTTCTTTTTTTTGTACCAGGGATTGAAACCAGGGTGCTCTACTATGGAGACACATCCCCAGCCTTTTTTATCTTAATTTTGAGACAGGGACTCACTAAGTTGTTGAGGTTGGTCTTGAACTTGTGATCCTCTCCCTCAACCTCTGGAGTCTCTGGGATTACAGGTATGCACCATCACACCTAGCTACAGGTATGCACCATCACACCTAGCTTAACACATGTTCCCCCCCCCCCCCCCAGGGGGAGGGTACCTGGGATTGAACTCAGGAATATTCGGCCACTGAGCCACATCCCCAGCCCTCTTTTGTATTTTCTCACTGAGTTGCTTAGGGCCTCGCTTTTGCTGAAGCTCTCTTTGAGCTCATGATTCTCCTGCCTCGGCCTCCTGAGCTGCTGGGATTTCAGGTGTGTGCCAACAAACCCAGCTAAAATGTGAGTCTTAACAGAAAGGTTGAAAGTCTGTGGACATCCACCTAGAGGAGACAATGTGGAGACGACATGTAACAGTTTGCAGGAGGAACCCCTGGCAGCACATAATGCAGTGCTCATTATTAACTAGTGACCGGTCAGCTAGCGGGCCACCCGGCAATGCCCTCGGCCTGGCCCTTTGGAACTGCCTGCCTTCCCTGAGGTAGCTAGTGTGGGGGGGTCTCTGGCTAGGCAACAGGGGCAGAGACTGGCCTTGGCACACTGGTTCCGGGATTGTAGATGTGGAATTAGCGGATGGCGGGTCCCTCCTTACATCTGAGTGCAGGAAGAGCGCGAGGGAGCCCCACAGCAGGGAACTCGAGGGCAGTGTGGAGTCTCGGCTGGACCAGTGGTGAATGAGAGTCCAGCGGAGACCGTGGGATTCCGTACAGTGAACTTGTCTGTCACGCAGGAGGACAGAGAAAGCGATTCAGAGGATGGCTTCCTTATGCGCTTGCGATATTTGGAAGCAGACAAAGCACAACGGGGGCAGAGTAGTTCTTGGTAAATTTCCTCTTTTTCTGTGGATGCTTTTGTAGAGGAATGTGTAGCCGGAATCACGCCCATGTGTAAGGATCCTGGGAGCCCCAAGGTTCGAGCGCAGAGTTCTGCGGTGGCAGAGGCCATTCCAGTGCTGCTTCTGCTGGGTAGAGGAGCCCAGGTCCAGCCCGCTCGCAGACAGCTCGCCCGGCCCTGCGTGGGCACCGGCAAGAGGGAGCCAGGTGTGCTCTGGCGCGGTGCAGTCGGTTGCTCCTCCTCGACCTCACCATCGTCCACAGCCCCGCTGTGAGCAAGCTGGCCGGCCCGCACAGCAGGGCGTGTGTTTTCTTTAAAGGACAAACATTTAAAAATGTAACTACCATTTTTTTTCCCTTCAAAGTCATCTTTCTTTCTTGGGAGTTCATAATAGCTCTGCCTAATAGAGCCAAAGCCCATGCATGATTCTAACACCTTGGGACTTTCATCAGCTTTCCAAGACTGACGACCTAGGAGTGCCAGGCTCTTGGCACAGAGCTCTTGCTGCCCGGCCAGCAGCAGGTGCCCACAGAGCCACCTCTGAGAAGCAGCACAGGCCAAGACCATGCACCTCGGGCCCCCTGGCTGAGCTTCGTGGCCCTGTGTCCTCGGCCTCGCTGCAGGGAATGCCCATGGCCAAGTCCTCGTGCCGCCTGGTGACCCACTGTCACTCCAACGGCACACGAGACAGGAGCAGGGATCCAAGGGTCTTTAGTGACGATGCGCAGCCTCCTCGCAACTGCAGGCCGGGAACTGTCTGAGGCCTTCTCAAAGAAAGACCTGATGCTAAGGCCACTGGCTTGTTGGCAAGGGACACTGAGGCTTCTGCTGCAGAAATGAGCCCCCACCTCACCACTGCCACTCGGGGCCTGGCCAGCCAGGACAGAGCCCAGACTAGCACGGGCGTCCTGCCTCTGCCCCTGTCCCCCTGCCAGGTCCTCTGCTCCCTGTCCCCTCTGACCCTGTCCCCTCTGCCATCCTGCCCTCTGCCCCCTGTCCCCTCTGCCCAGGTCCTCTACCCTCCTGCCCCCTGTCCCCTGTCCCCTCTGCCCAGGTCCTCTGCCCTCCTGCCCCCTGTCCCCTGTCCCCTCTGCCCAGGTCCTCTACCCTCCTGCCCCCTGTCCCCTGTCCCCTCTGCCCAGGTCCTCTACCCTCCTGCCCCCTGTCCCCTGTCCCCTCTGCCCAGGTCCTCTGCCCTCCTGCCCCCTGTCCTCTGCCCCTCTGCCCAGGTCCTCTGCCCTCCTGCCCCCTGTCCCCTGCCCCTCTGCCCAGGTCCTCTACCCTCCTGCCCCCTGTCCCCTGTCCCCTCTGCCCAGGTCCTCTGCCCTCCTGCCCCCTGTCCTCTGCCCCTCTGCCCAGGTCCTCTGCCCTCCTGCCCCCTGTCCCCTGTCCCCTCTGCCCAGGTCCTCTACCCTCCTGCCCCCTGTCCCCTGTCCCCTCTGCCCATTCCTCTACCCTCCTGCCCCCTGTCCTGCCCCCTGTCCCCTCTGCCCATTCCTCTGCCCTCCTGCCCCCTGTCCCCTGCCCCCTCTGCCCAGGTCCTCTGCCCTCCTGCCCCCCTGCCCCCTGTCCCCTCTGCCCAGGTCCTCTGCCCTCCTGCCCTGCCCCCTCTGACCCTGTCCCCTCTGCCCATTCCTCTGCCCTCCTGCCCCCTGTCCCCTCTGCCCATTCCTCTGCCCTCCTGCCCCCTGTCCCCTCTGCCCAGGTCCTCTGCCCTCCCCTCCTGCCCCCTGCCCCCTCTGCCCAGGTCCTCTGCCCTCCTGCCCCCTGTCCCCTGCCCCCTCTGCCCAGGTCCTCTGCCCTCCTGCCCCCTGTCCCCTGTCCCCTCTGCCCAGGTCCTCTGCCCTCCTGCCCCCTGTCCCCTGTCCCCTGCCCAGGTCCTCTGCTCTCCTGCCCCCTGTCCCCTGCCCCCTCTGCCCAGGTCCTCTGCCCTCCTGCCCCCTGCCCCCTGTCCCCTCTGCCCAGGTCCTCTGCTCCCTGTCCCCTGTCCCCTCTGCCCAGGTCCTCTGCCCTCCTGCCCCCTGTCCCCTGCCCCCTCTGCCCAGGTCCTCTGCCCTCCTGCCCTCCTGCCCCCTGTCCCCTCTGCCCAGGTCCTCTGCTCCCTGTCCCCTGTCCCCTGTCCCCTCTGCCCAGGTCCTCTGCTCCCTGTCCCCTGTCCCCTCTGCCCAGGTCCTCTGCCCTCCTGCCCTCCTGCCCCCTGTCCCCTCTGCCCAGGTCCTCTGCCCTCCTGCCCTCCTGCCCCCTGCCCCCTCTGCCCAGGTCCTCTGCCCTCCTGCCCTCCTGCCCCCTGTCCCCTCTGCCCAGGTCCTCTGCTCCCTGTCCCCTGTCCCCTGCCCCCTCTGCCCAGGTCCTCTGCTCCCTGTCCCCTGTCCCCTCTGCCCAGGTCCTCTGCCCTCCTGCCCTCCTGCCCCCTGTCCCCTCTGCCCAGGTCCTCTGCCCTCCTGCCCCCTGTCCCCTGTCCCCTCTGCCCAGGTCCTCTGCTCCCTGTCCCCTGTCCCCTCTGCCCAGGTCCTCTGCCCTCCTGCCCCCTGTCCCCTGTCCCCTCTGCCCAGGTCCTCTGCCCTCCTGCCCCCTGCCCCCTCTGCCCAGGTCCTCTGCCCTCCTGCCCCCTGCCCCCTCTGCCCAGGTCCTCTGCCCTCCTGCCCCCTGCCCCCTCTGCCCAGGTCCTCTGCCCTCCTGCCCCCTGTCCCCTGCCCCCTCTGCCCAGGTCCTCTGCCCTCCTGCCCCCTGTCCCCCTGCCCCCTCTGCCCAGGTCCTCTGCCCTCCTGCCCCCTGTCCCCTCTGCCCAGGTCCTCTGCCCTCCTGCCCCCTGCCCCCTCTGCCCAGGTCCTCTGCCCTCCTGCCCCCTGTCCCCTGCCCCCTCTGCCCAGGTCCTCTGCCCTCCTGCCCCCTGTCCCCTGTCCCCTCTGCCCAGGTCCTCTGCCCTCCTGCCCCCTGTCCCCTGTCCCCTCTGCCCAGGTCCTCTGCCCTCTTGCCCCCTGTCCCCTGTCCCCTCTGCCCAGGTCCTCTGCCCTCCTGCCCCCTGTCCCCTGTCCCCTGCCCAGGTCCTCTGCCCTCCTGCCCCCTGTCCCCTGCCCCCCTCTGCCCAGGTCCTCTGCCCTCCTGCCCCCTGTCCCCTGTCCCCTCTGCCCAGGTCCTCTGCCCTCCTGCCCCCTGTCCCCTGTCCCCTGCCCAGGTCCTCTGCCCTCCTGCCCCCTGGCCCCTGCCCCCTCTGCCCAGGTCCTCTGCCCTCCTGCCCCCTGTCCCCTGTCCCCCTGCCCAGGTCCTCTGCCCTCCTGCCCCCTGTCCCCTGTCCCCTCTGCCCAGGTCCTCTGCCCTCCTGCCCCCTGTCCCCTGTCCCCTCTGCCCAGGTCCTCTGCCCTCCTGCCCTCCTGCCCCCTGTCCCCTCTGCCCAGGTCCTCTGCCCTCCTGCCCCCTGTCCCCTGCCCCCTCTGCCCAGGTCCTCTGCCCTCCTGTCCCCTGTCCCCTGTCCCCTCTGCCCAGGTCCTCTGCCCTCCTGCCCCCTGTCCCCTGTCCCCTCTGCCCAGGTCCTCTGCCCTCCTGCCCCCTGTCCCCTGCCCCCTCTGCCCAGGTCCTCTGCCCTCCTGCCCCCTGTCCCCTGCCCCCTCTGCCCAGGTCCTCTGCCCTCCTGCCCCCTGTCCCCTGCCCCCTCTGCCCAGGTCCTCTGCCCTCCTGCCCCCTGTCCCCTGTCCCCTCTGCCCAGGTCCTCTGCCCTCCTGCCCCCTGTCCCCTGCCCCCCTCTGCCCAGGTCCTCTGCCCCTGCCCCCTGTCCCCTGCCCCCTCTGCCCAGGTCCTCTGCCCTCCTGCCCCCTGTCCCCTGCCCCCTCTGCCCAGGTCCTCTGCCCTCCTGCCCCCTGTCCCCTGCCCCCTCTGCCCAGGTCCTCTGCCCTCCTGCCCAACCAACACAGCGCAGAGTGGCCCCCCTCTTCCCTCCCCCAGACTCCCCCCCCGCACCCCCGGGCAGTGCCGTCTGTGGTTCCGGCCCTGTCCTTCTGTGTGCAGAGCTGGACTGTGGCCCTTCTGTTGGACACTTTTCCCCTGCCGCTGTGGTCTGGGCTCGTTCCCTTCCTCTTAGCCTCTCAGCCCACAAGCACTGGGTGAAGAAATATTGGCAAAACAATTTAACGCAACAGAAACAGACCTCCTATCTGTGGGTGTCCTTTAAGTAAACTGTGGGAAAAACACAAAAGGAAAAAAAGGTTGTCTCACACAAGTGGGGTTCCCACTGAAAGAGGATGTTTTGTTTTCTTTTGTTCATAAAAATGCGTCTTAGCTTAAAAGCAAGGGCACGCTTTCTTGGCTGGGCAGGCTGCCGCAGCACAGCTCAATAGGCGTGGGCCACTGTGGGGAGCAGGCGGGGAGCCCGGGGGCCAGGCCGCAGGAGCCATGGCTGGGATCCCGGCGCACCCGAGGCCACCTGCCCCGTGTGCAGGCCCTGGGTCCCAGCCAGCCACGCCAGGAGAGCCCATCTGAGTCAGGGCTCACTGCAGGGCCCAGATGGAAGCGCTGCCCGCAGGGCCCGGGCCGAGAGGTGCGGGAGCTCTGAGCAGCACAGCCGGTCAGCGGGCACGCCTCCGCCAGCCAGCGGCCTTCTGCACATCTGCCCCTCACAGACCCGTCCCCTCGGATCATGTCACATCAGGCAGACAGGACGCGGAAAAGAGCGGGCACCAGCGAGAGCAGGGGCACGGGTCCCCGCGTGCAGGGGGGAGCAGAGGCCGAGGCCTGCTCCCACCTGAGACCCCTGACCCGCCCCCACGCCCCGTTTACTCCTGGGAGCTCTGCAGTATGGGGACAATGGGGACAAGATGCCTTTCCCTGTCCTGTGTGCCCCGTGGTCGGGGTGATAACTCCCCAACATCCAGAAAGGACCTTCCCCGGCAGCAGGTGGCCCACGGCCATCTGCCAACCGGCAGAGGTGAAGGGGGCCTTGCTGGGCTCAGTATGAAGGGACAGGAGCTTCAGGCTCTGGGGCCGGGAAGCGAGCAACGTGAACCCTTCACCCATGCCGGCCCCAGAGCCGGCCCACCTGGGGACCGCTCAGAAGACCCCCCTCCTGCAGCTCTGGTCGCGAGGAGGGTCCTCTGGAAGCTCAGCAGCGCATGGCCGCAGTAGAGGGCCTCCCTGGCCTGCGGGCGTCTCCGGGAGCCACAGGGGCCTTCAGTCAATGGCTTGGGTGGCACATGGCGCCCCCTGGCCCAGCAGGATGTGTGGTGGGCATGAGCTCACTTCCCAGAGGCTCACAGTAGAGTCCTTGGCTAGGTGGTGCCCACTGAGCCACTAGAGCTGGGTGCTGCCTCAGAAAAGGCCGGCTTGGTTCCCGGGTGGAGGTGCACCAGGATAGAGTAGGCACCAAAGTGCCCCTGTGCTGGCGCCCCGGGGTTCTGAGGGCTCCCTGCTCCCCACAGCAGGCTTCCCAGGGCCCCTGCGCTCGGGAGCCACCTGGTGCTGTCCTGCTGGTGCACCGGGCACACGCAGGACGCTGGGTGGTGGTGCTGAGGCAGCGTGCAACACGTGGTGACCGGCCACTCGCAGAGGCCACTCTGTCCACAGAGCACCCTCGCCTGTCCCGGTGGCTACCCCCGACTCTCTACCCCTGTTCCCTGTTAGGTAGCTGTAGTCCCCGAACTGAAGGTCACCTGAGGTAGAAAACAACCCTCATGTCCGTGCCTGAGGGTCCTAGGACACACCCCATTTAGTGACCTGTCCCGGGCTGAGAACAGGATTGTAGGGAAGGCTGTGGGAACGGCACGCCCCAGATCTCGCCAGAACAAGCCCCAGAGTCCAAGGATTAAAGAGCAAAAATAAACCTCAAGGAGAAACTGCTGAGTAAGAGCCTTGAATACAACTCAGTCACTCCGTCCCAATCCCACGTTGGCAGCTGTCCCCGGCTTGTTTTCATGACTTTGACCAAGACTGGAGATGGAAGCCACGCCTGCGGCGAAGGCCCTGCCCCTGGCAAAGTGGCAACTGCCTCAGCACCAGCCTGTCAGAAGGGATCCGCCTGTAGGGCCTCACCTGTCACCCCGCATGGGAGGGAGCGGCCCAGGTCGTGCCGGCCTGTGCCCCTGAGCAGAGGAGGCGGACAGGAGGTGGGGGACGAGACCACGGACTGGTGCACAGTGTGCTCGTGTTTTCTTAAGCTGGGCAACAAGGCCGAGCCTTGGAGGCCGTGGCCCTCTCCTTGCCCTCACACCTCCTGCCTTCCAGATTCCTGGAGCAGAAAACAGGAGGACCGCCTGGTGCTGACCACGCGACCCCTCAACTGCAGTTCTTCCAACTACATAAAAACCAAAACTCAAAAACCACGAGGCATTCCCAGATCCTTTCCAGTCTTTGTTTCTAAAGTTCTCCAAGCATTTTCTTCAAGGCAACGGCGGAGAAGCAGGAAGGCGCCTTCACAAAGGCCGAAACCACCGCCCGCCTGACCCTCCTTTCTCGGGGGCCGTCCGCTCATCTGCTTTGGTGGTCGCCCTGGTGGGGGTTCTCCCTTGCCACCTCAGTGTTGGCAGGGAGTCTCAAGGGAGCCCGAGGGGTAGAAAGACTAGAGCCCGTGGGCACTGACGAGGAGCACCTCTCCCCAGGAGACCCTGACCTGAAGCAGGGGACCTTCTTCACCCGCTTTGCAGGTGTAGAAACGTGATGGCCTTCTTTCAGAAACTTCTTGTCAGCTTCGCGGCAGCGCGAGAGGCCCTGGAGCTCGCGTACCGGGGCAGAGAGGGGCGCAGAGCTTCACGTGGAGGCCCTGCACGCACCGCAGGCCAGGCAGGAGTCTCGGGACCCCGGGTGAGAGCAGCCGGCCTCTGGCCTGGGGAGCCCAGGAGTCACTGACTCAGCCCTTCGCGCCCAGCAAGGGAGCAGGCAGTGTGCCAGCCCTGCGGGCGCAGGTGCGGGGCTGTGGGCGCTGAGGTGCCCGTGCGCTGCCTGCCCCTCGCCCTCACCTCCGCGTGCTCCTATTTCTTCTCAAACGTCTCTTAGCTCATCTTTCATTCTTGAAGCTACATGTTTGTTTTTTTTCCTCTCCTTTGATTAACAAATCTTTAAAACTTGTGAATGTCATGTTTTTTTTTTTAAATATTTATTTATTTACTTTAGTTGTACACAATGCAATGCATTTATGTTTACGTGGTGCTGAGGATCGAACCCGGGCCGCGCACGTGCAAGGCGAGCGCTCTGCCGCTGAGCCACAGCCCCAGCCCGTGAATGTCATGTTTTAAACATAGCAACGGACAGATAAGTTTTTTAATTTGGAGCCTTAGAAAGGTATTCTTTCCAACAATCATGAGTCTTCTTGCTGACCGATGTGTGCAGTGACACTCCTCGACTCTAGCCTCCGCGACCCAAGTCTGACATAGAGAGGGAAATGGAGAATTCTAGAACCTGCCCGTTCCTTGGGGAGGAGCAGGTGATGAGCGCACACCCTCCCAGGGGACGGTGGGGATAAACCGCACAGGCCAGGGCTCGTCGTCAGAGTCACCTCCTGGCCCCACTCATCTGGAGCTCGGGACCTGGGACCTGCCGTTACTGGAGCACAGACTGGAGGCCGTGCCCTGACGCAGAATGCGTGTTGACGTGGGGGTGCAGGGGGGTGTCGTTCCTTTTCTGTAGCTGCTGTGACAAAGCCTGCAATCTTGGCGACGCACAGCAGCAGGAACTCCCTTGGAGTTCTGGGGACAGCTCCCTTGGGAGGCTCCGGGGGAGAACGCACTCGCCTCTCCCGGCCCCTGATGGCGGCAGGTGACCCGGTCCCTTGGCCTTCCTCATCACTGCTGTCTGCTTCTGTCGCCACAAACCTCCTCTGTGTCTCTGCGACATTTCCCCTTTACAAGGCGACTCCCTTCCTGCCTGATCTACCTCTCTCTTATAAAGATGCTGTGAACCATCTCCTCACCTCGAGACCCTAAGATCAGGCCCTTCCCCAAATAAGGTGGCTGCCGGGTGGCGCGTGCCTTGGGAGCCTTCACGGGCCTGCCCCGGGCTTCTCACGTCCCTGAGAGGTGCACGTCGCTGGGCTTTTACAGCCAAGTCAAGAGCTCGGATTTTTGTTATTTCTGGATGAGGAAATTGGAATGTTTTCTTCTTTCTAAAAGTAGGTTTGAGTTTGGTATTTTTGCAATAGGAAACAGATCGTTTTTTCCAGCACGTGCCTGGCTGGGGGGCTGAGCGGGGCAGCCGTCCGGGCGCGGGCACTGACACTCTCCACACTCCTCCTCGGCTTAAAGGGAATTTCTAACCTGACACAGAGAAAACTCATGAAGTCGCAGATGTGCTCTCTGCGTGCAGAGGAGGAGCAGCACCACAGCCCTCCCGGGGCTGCCTGCGAGGTGGCTCCTGCCCAGTGGCGCACAGTCTCCACGCTTCACGTGGGCGGCTGGAAACTGGCCTTGGGCCAGCGGTTTAACCCACTTCTGTTAGGCCACATCTGGTGTATTTTGTGCTGAATCATGCCATTTTTTTTATGCTTCTAGGTAAATAATTTCTTATTTATTTGATTTCCACGTTTCTCCTTTAGTTAGACCAGTTGTTCCGTCCTTTTCTGCAGTGGTTTAGAAGACATTTCCTGGACTCGTTCAAGTGGTTATTATGCCTCTAACACGCCCACTGAGGCATGTCTTGGTTTGTGAGTGTCTAAACTTAATTTCTACATGGTTCCTTCTCCAAAGGTCAAAATCTTAGCGTATTGCCACTCCCCTATCTCTCTCCTTACCTCCTATTTTCTTGTCATTTTAGAAATTAATCTTGGAGTGTTTTTCTCACCAATCACCAGGTGGTCAAGCTGACCTACGGGCTGTCGGAGGGCGTGCGCTTGAGCTGTGTTTGTGCACGTTCTGGCTCACGGCCACCTTCCATCTCGCTGTAAGCCGTCGGTGAACAGCTCTGCAC
Source organism: Tamias sibiricus (assembly GCA_025594165.1). Lineage (NCBI taxonomy): Eukaryota > Metazoa > Chordata > Mammalia > Rodentia > Sciuridae > Tamias > Tamias sibiricus. The sequence goes on from CM046669.1 coordinate 101,801,402, forward strand.
CCATCTGAAGGTCCTCTCCTCAGTCCTTCCTGCGTACAGAACCCTCCTACCGACACAGCTCCCAGGTGCCCCTGGACCCTGCTGAGAAGCTGCCGCAGAGCACTGGCTCCTGGAGCGGTGCCTGTGTGGGTTGGAGCACGGGCACCGGGCATGACCCGGCCTCTCGGGCCCACCATGCAGGCTGGGCATGCAGAGGTGCCGTGAGCCAAGGTGCTGACCTGTCACCCTGCCACAGCCAGGCCTGGGCCTGGTACTGACTCTACGCAGTGCTGCAGCCCCGTCCCACGACCTCAGCCTCCGGCTTCTGCCCTGCCCTGAGGAGACGGACAGACGTGGGCAGAGCTCAGTGAGGTCGGGACCCCAGAGCTGACCGCAACCAGCATAAGTCTGGACCAATAGCAGTGAGCCCAGTGCTCTGTGAACCCCAGACTAGCACACTCGGTGACGGAGACAAGTCTGCTGGGGAGTCCTGTGGTGGCTTGTGAGTCCTGTTCTTTGACTTCATGGGATAAGAACCTGAGAGGGGAAGTCAGGCGAGCTGCTGGGGCTGGCTCGGCTCTGGGCTTTACGGGTCAGCGAGGGCACAGCACTTCCCACACCAAGGCCTGCCGCCGGGGTGGACTCTGCTCACAGGTGGAAGCAGGGGTTTGGATCCACCTCAAAACGTCAGCTTGCTGTCCTCGTCTTCCTGCTGCAGGCCTTTGGGCTGGCTCTGAATTCCTGATTTAAAACAAGGTTTCCTCAGAACCCCTCAGGGTGTTGGGGGATGCTCACTAACAACATGATTCTAATTCCTGTGCCGGTGATTTCTTTTCTTGGGAGCTTTTAGAAATCTCACTGATGAAGTCCTCAAGTCGGTAAAGATGCTACTTGTCAACTTGGATTTCCTATCAGGCTCTTGAGATGCAAAATCCTGTGACCTTAAACTAGGATGAAAGGTCACGTGTTTCTCTGCGTTTTCCCACTCTGTTTTGTGATATTTCCTGGGTTTGCTCTCTGAGCTCGCAGGCCACTAAGCGCAGCTATTTTTGTAAGTGAAAGACACCCCCTTGGCTTACGGGGCTGCGAGTAAAAAGAGGATGAAACCGAGGAAAGAGTCAGAGGACAGGGAGCTCATGTCAAGATCCCAACACGTCGGACAAGATTTCCAGAAACAGAAAACTGAAGGGAAGAACGTGCAAGGGAAGCTCGTGGCCGGTTCCGTGGCCGCTGTCTGTGGCCTGCCCGGGCTTTGTCTGCAGCCTGTGCTCCTGAGCCGCACGGTCCCGCCTGGTGGTGCAGTGCTCATCAGATCCCCCAGGACAGTGCTGCTGGGGGCCTGGGCGCTTCTCCTCCAGTGCATGCTCTGTGTCCTGGGCCGGGCTCCCGCCTCGGCCCCTTGCTCCCCTTTTCCTCTCACGGCTCGCCTGCTGTTTGTGTCCTTAAGGATGAGGGGGCTGGAGTGGCTGGCGCTCATCGGAGGGTCTCTGTCACCCAGGGACGGGGCTGCCCTGCAGACGCTCCTGTCTCCCTGCTCAGCTCTCTCTGCACACGGGGCTGTGGTCTCCTCGGTTCTGTGGCTGTGGACCCGTCTTTCTACCTTCTGGAAGTTCTGCATGGTTTCAGGGCCTCTCACTGTCACCCGACTGTCTCCATGGCATCGTGCGTGCTGAAGGGAATCTTTCTCCTGTCACTTACGAGGACTTGAGGGGCAGTGGGGAGGTGGAGCCCTTGCTCAGGCCACCGGGTGGGCCACCCCCACCTGCTGTTCCACCTGCAAATCTTCAGCAGTCACCTCTTACCCTGTGGGATGGAGAGTTTGTCATTTCCCAGTTTCAGCAATTTCATGACTAATTAAAGCCTATCTATTCCAAAAATAGAACTCTCACAATTTAAGCATTTTGATGTCAATATTGTTAATATGTTGATTATCCACTTCTCTGGTTTCTTGAACAGAGCCACATAGTATGTGCTTCTGCCGGGTCACTGAAGGCCACTGCGTCTCCTTCCGTGGCCCTGACATGGTGGACTCCGCGTCTCGTCGCCATGGGCCACATGACAGGCTTCTTTGCTCTCGGCTTGAGGACTTCTGGCGCTCCCTTTTCTCTTTTTTAAACTTTCCACTTTTAACTTTCTGTGGAGTGGAATGTTACAAAAGCTCATCTTTGAAAACTGCCATTGAAACTGGGGGCTAAAGCCGTGCGCAGTGGCCTTAGCCCAGCATTTTGGGGGGCTGAGACAGGACGATCGCGAGTTCAAAGCCAGCCTCAGCAATGGCGAGGCACTTAGCAACTCAGTGAGACCCTGTCTAATAAAATACAAAAAAGAGCTGGGGATGTGGCCCAGTGGTCGAGTGCCCCTGAGTTCAATCCCCGGTACCACCAAAAAAAAAAAAAAAAAAAAAGAAAAAGAAACTGGGGGCTAAAAGAAAAAGAAGGCGGCTTGGGGAAGCACCATTTCCTGAGCTGTTTTGGGCACACAGAGCCTTCTCTCTGGTTTCTAGACCCTGGGTTTCTTTCTAGGAGAGGAGTGTTTACTAGATGTCGAGCTGACAAATGGGGGCATTTCTATTCTGACGACCTCATCACTCAGTAAAAAGACTTATACCTACTATGCATAAGATTCCTATACGGTAATTAAAATGACCTATATAACATATACACTAAAACGTTAATACATACAAACTCACACTCTCCCCCTTGTGTTCTGGGGCACAGCATGCTCACACATATGTGAACACGTGCACAGATCCTTCCTCAAACAGAAGTCAGTCTGTCTGGCTGTTGCAGCCACCTCCTGAGAAAAGGACCATCAGACTTAGCGTAAGGCCCCGCTGAGTCTCCACTCCTCTGTACGGAACGAAGGCGCAGCGGGAGGGAGCGCAGGCTGGAGCGGGGGGTTAATCGGGATTTCCGGGGTGCACCGAACAGCGATGTCTCTTTCTGCAGATTATCTTCGACCGGCTCTGCAGGAGATGATGCAGAAAGACCGCAGCAGCTGACGTGCACATCTACTCTCCATCACTCTGACACTCGAGGGGTGGCCGGGCAGGGGAGGTCATGCCCAAGAACATCCCGCACAGCGTCTCTGCCTGCAGCTTCTGTCTTCCAATCCAGAGTCACGTTGACAGCAGCACGGCGAGGGGTCCCGTCCTGCTGACCCCGGCCGCCGTGTGCAGAGGGCTGGTGCAACGTGCACGCCCTCGGCTCGGCTTGGCTCCTCAGATTCCGCCCTGCACCAGCCCAGGCCCCGGGCTCTGCCTGCTCAGCATTCGCTCATTGGCCATCGGTGGAACTCATCTTGTCACTTCCCACCCAGAACGTCGCCTGGAGTTTTGTAAGTATGCTGGTCTCTCTGTCCCTCCTCAAAAACAGTGCCCTTCACTAGTTAGCATCAATCGCTTCCCAATTTACTCACCAAGAGGCTTGTTTGTTTGTTTGTTTGACACCTTTCATGTGCCAGGCAGCTTCTAGTGGGTGGGGACAAGGAAGATGTTCGATTGCATGAGGAGAGGGCTCGTCTTTGTATGTCAACAGGAGCCAGATCATGGCCCAGTGTCCTGCGTTCTGGAGGGGTCAGCGGGGCGGTCGGCAGAGCGCTTGGTGAGGGCAGAGCCGCACACGGAGGGGTCATTTTAAATCCAAGTTCCAGAGCTGGAGGCAGTGTGGGCCTGGTGGGCTTGTTCACTCTGGTGAAAACCGGGCAGAAGGCCGCGGGCACCAGGCCCTGTGCCACGGGCCACGCTGTGGAGGTGACCGGCACCTCCTTTGCTTTCACTCCTTGGTGCCCCAGCAGTGGGCGTCACCACACGCACATGGCGGATGCTGGGAGACATCGTGTCCCTCACAGCCAGTAAGCAGCAGCTGCTCAGGTGGCCACACTCCCCCGCAGGACGCCCTCGGGCTGTCTTCACGCCTAGGCAGTGGCTGCTGGGAGAATGGTCTTGGAACGTGGGTGTAGACGGGGCCGGAAGTTGAGGAGAGGAGGCGAAGGCCCAGCGCCTGGCCACCATGAGGAAGACGTGGGGGGTCGGGTGAGCTGCAGCCGGCACGGGGGACGCCTGGGGAGAAGGGAGGTGGGGGACGGTAACACGGAGCCCAGGAGGCCCCGAAGGGCTGGACAAGGGAAGCGAGCCCAGCAAAGTGGGAGGAGCAGGAGGGGCTGCCTGGTGGCCACCCCAGCACCATGACAGGAGGCCTGGGTGGCCCTGAGGGTCAGCCCTGAGGGCCTGGATGGTGAGCACCTGTCCCTGTTGCTAGGCTCCATGCACAGCTGTCAGCCGCTCCTAGGACTCTGCTCTCCGTGTCCCCTGAAGCTGTCCTTCCCTAGCCCCCCCCCCCGTAGCTAACTCCCCCACCACCCTTTGCTCAGGCCTAGACGTCTAGCTTGACTCCTCACTGCTGCTCGCCCCAGGCAAGTGATCACTGCCACACAGCAAGGTCACTAGAATCTTAGTGTCCTGAAGCCCCCGTGGCCCCAGTGACCGAGGGCATTGCTCACATGCTGCGGCCCAGCAGAGGTCCAGCCGTGGCTGGGCTGGGAAGGACACCATTCCCGGCAGGTTACGAGGCTGGGGACATCAGCTCATTGCTGGCTACTGGACAGGTGCTGCTCCTTGTCACATGGCCACCGACTCCCTCAGAACCCCCAGGTGAAAGCCAGGGGTCCGCCAGCCAGAAGGAAGGCACGATCTCACGTGAACGTCAAAGTCCCCCTTCCATCACAGTCCCTTATCCTGGTAGAGACAAGTCACAGCCCAGCCACACTCTAGAGAGGGGCACACAGGGCAAAGATGTCGGAGGTAGGATGTGCAGGAGCCACCAGAAAGCCTGCCCAGCCACCCATCACAGTCCGTTGCCGAGTCCTGTGGACCTGCCTCCACAGTGCCCCTGCAGCTGCCCATCCACCCTGGAGTCAGGGACCATCTTTCAGTGGGCCGCCCTGGTATCCCTGGACCTTTCTTCCCCAGTGTCCATGCTACACGTGGGAGATGATGGAGTTCTCTCTGAGCCTTGAAGACCTTCCCCAGCGCTCGCTGTTGACCGAGTGAAGGGACAGCTCGCAAGACCCTGCCTGGCCTGGCCTGCTCCCTCTGACTCCCTCTCCCCTCTGGTCGCTGATCGGCGTGCTCAGACATCAATATTATGTTCCTCAGACTCCTTGAGTCTGTCCCTGCAGTTTGGAGTCTACACTGACTTTCTCTCTATCCAAAACGTCCTTTCCCAGGTCTTTGCATAGAGCATCTCCGTCCTTCAGGCCCCAGCACTAGCCCTGCCTCCTCAGAGAGGCTGGCCCTGCTGGGAGGACGCACCAGGCATGACCGGCGCCCTCCAGGCCCTCCCACCGCATCACCACGGCTCTCGTTAAGGCCCCTCACTCACTGCCATGGTCGGGTCACCGCTGTCCGTGTCCCACCAGAGCCCAGGCTCCCGAGAACGCGCCCAGCCCCCGTGGTCCTCCATGCTATTCCCGGCCAGCTACTGCTGAACGAAGGCGCTGACTACTGCACCAGGCGTCACTAACACACAGAGCTCCGTGTCCTGTGCTGCCTGCAGGTGACTGCGGGACTCTGTTCAGAAAACCATGGTGTGGTGCAAGTCTGGCCCGAGGAAGTCTCTGCAGCTATGATTTTAGGAAGCTTCTTGTGGCCTGCTGACTGGCAGTCATCTGCCCCCACGAGTCCCCCAAGTTCACCTGAGAGTGGATAGTATCCCCGGGACAGTAATGCCTGCGTGGGGCACGTGGTCAGGTTCACAGAGCCGGCCAGTGGTGTGTCCGAGGACAGCACGCCCACCCCCTGCAGGGCCGACGGGGAGAGGCGTGGTGTCCCCAGGCCCAGCTGCTCTGGGGCAGCACAGGGCCTCCCCTGTCACAGGCATGAAGTCCTACTCCAAGTGACGGTAAAAGCAACTGTGGAGAAACACGGGTGTCCAGGAGGTGGCATGGAGGAAAGGAGACTGTTCCAGCTTCGCTTGGGTTGCTGCTGCTCTCACTGAGGAGGCCGGTGACTGGCCTGCTCACACTCGTCTCTGTGGGGAGCGCCGTCCTACCCAGTTCTGATTCTGAGGGAAGAGTGGACGATTCCCCCGTGCGCCATCCGCGTGTCCTGGGCAGCTCTAGTCGGGAGAGCGGCGCCTGCTCTCGCTCCTCAGGCTTGGCCCTGTCTTGTCCTGGTCTTCGAGCCGGGAGATGAAGGGAAGGACAGGGCGGTGCAAGGGCAAAGCCAAGCAGCCCTCGCCCTGTGGACAGCCCGTGGAGGTCGGCCAGGAAAGGAAGCCCGGATAGAGTCCACCAGAGGGAATTAACCTGGACCTGGGTGGGGAGGCCCCGGGGGAGCTGGGCCAGCCCACAGCAGGCAGCGAAAGACCACAGAGGTCAGCAGCTGCAGCGGGCCACCATCGAGGCAGAGGGAGTTAAGGGGTGAATTGGATCCCCAAAGACAGGTTGAAGTCCTAATTCCCGGCACCTCAGAATGGGGCCTTCTTTGGAGATAAGATCATTGTGAGTGCAATTGGGTGGGTTCAAAGGAGACCACCCTGGAGTGGTGGGTGCTGAGCCAACATGGCTAGTGTCCTACGGAAAGGAGAGGACGTGGGAAGAGAGCTGGGCAAAGACCGAGACAGGAATGGGAGGGGTCCCAGCAGACCGGGGACAGCAGGAATCGTGGCCACACCAGCAGCCGGGAAAGGTAAGGCTGGGCTCCACCCAGGGTCCAGAGGGACCACAGCCTTGCAGACACCCTGATTGGGACTTCTAGCCAGAACACTGACGAAGTAAATTTCTCTTGTCTTAAGCCAGCTGTTGTTAGAGTGTCCCTAGGAAAGGGACGTTGGTGGCGCCCCCAGAACCCAAACTGGAGAATAGGGGTTTATAGATGGGCCAGAGCGAGGCTGGGGCCACCGGAACAGCCTGTCTGTGAGGGTCTGGGAGTGTGGAGCTGCCATCAGGCCGGCGAGGCCAGGAGGGCGGCGGGACCACCTGTCTCTCCCTCCATCCCCCTGCTCCTACCAGGGCCTCTCTTTCTCTAAGCCTAGTTGGAAACCGGCTGGCAGGAGAGCCTGGGAAAAAAGGAGTTCTCAGGGGCAAGGGACCGACTGGACTGCGCTCTAAGACAAGCCCAGCACGGAGGGCAATCTCCCAGACTAGTGTGTGCAGACACATTCTCGCTAAGCCAAGCCTGCAAGGACAGGGCCTCCAGCTCCGCAGCCCCCACCCCAAGAGGAAGCCGCGAGTGTCTGGAGTGAGAGGCCAACACGCAAAGGCAAGACGCTAAAACCCACTATTGTTTGTTTATTAAAGCATTTGTCAAGTGACCGAGAGCCAAGAAACCACCACAGAGCAAATCTGGGACAATTCACACATTTGGATCTGGGACAAAAAATTCACTTCTTATCCCTCATTATCAAGAAGAGGACTTGCAACAGCAGCATTCAGGATTGCTATGAAACACTGCAGAGAAATCGTAGGACTGAAAACCTACAAGAAATTTAAAAATAAGAAAGAGAGGAAGTGAACGGGGACTGGAGAGGGCTTCACATCACGACCCCAGTTCACACCCCTGCATAGCTGAATCCGTGTTTTTGCAAAGATGTGAAATACTTGGGGACCAAAATAAACTAGCGTCCTTAGAATTAAAACCCCCAGCATTTGTTAAGCAGTATTTGGTCAGGAACCTGAGCTGAAGTATTCTTTCATGTAAAACAGAAAACAACATATGCATAAACTTATGTGTGACACACTTCATGTTTACACACGTTACTATTCATGATATGAGAAGGCGTGCAGATCTGCGTGGAGGAAACAACCCTTCACCGTTTCTCAGGTTAGTCCTTGCACACAGGATGGTCTGCGCTGTCTCCAACCAATATCTTATTTGGGCTGCTACTAAAAAGAGGGATTATATTAAATCATCTGTCAAAAATAACATTCTGCAAAAGAGTGAGGTGCGTGGCCTTCCCTTCCAAACTTTTGAATTAGTACAGAAACAGAATCAAGAAGCCACGTGCCCAGCAAGCTGCCGTGACCTCGGCAGAGCATGCAGGACACGTGCTCACAAGGAGCCCTGGGCAAGTTCACGGTCATTGCACTCACAGGGTCACCACATGGCCTGGCGGATGGAAGCAGGGCCTGTAGGTTTCCAGGAGTGTGCTATTCCATCTGAAAGGCTGAGATCGCCCAGCAAGTCCACCAACGCTGAACACCAGCTGCAAAAACTGTGAAATAATAGACAGATCAGGAGTTGGTGGCTGGAGTGTCAAGTCCAAGACGTTGCACTGACATGCAAGCAAAGTCCACAGACAAGGCGAGGGCCTGCCGTGCAGAGGCACCAGCCTCAGGGTTTGCACGGAAGGGAGGGCAGAGCCCTGTGTTGATCAGAGCAGGAAGCATTAAAAACTGCATGGAGTTTTGGGAGAGTCCACCGCAGTTAGAACCCACTGAATTGCCACGTCCAGGGTCCGAGGCTGTGGCCTCTGACTCCCAGGCACCCTAGACTGCCCCTCTGGCGGCTTCTGCATCCCCCACACACAGGAAGCTTCCTCAGCTCTCCCAGGCAGCCTTCCTGGGATGCGGTGTCCCCTCTGCCCTCCTGAGGCATTCGTCCCGGCCTCTCAAGATGGCCAGGCCAGTTCAAGGGCAGGTCGATTTAGAAAGGTCTTGGGGAGTCTCCAGGGGACAGAGACCTGTGATGAAGGTGGTCACTGTGAGAAGCAGAAATGGCCTGTGGTACCACCCAGTAAACCTCCAAAGTTGCTGTAGATCATTAATCATACTGGGGGGGGGGACATGCCACGCCCACTTTAGAACTGTGGGTGCCCCCAGCAGGCCGGATGGAGCCCAGAAATTCCACCCTGACACTCCCCAACAAATGCTTTCTAGGTCTGGGTTTGGTGGTGAAGCTGCAAACATGATCAGAGTCTCCTGGGGTATCAGAATGAGAAAAGTAGTTCAAGTAAACATCTGTCTTTCATCTTTTTAGCATCACTGGCCTCTTTGAATGTTGATGAACACTGCAGATTCTGCCTCTGGAAAATAAAAATCCCACACAGAAAATCTCACACACAATTGGCAGGAGGCTGAAGAATGCCTGCTAGCCATGGACCCACTGGGGCCGACGGGCTCTGGACAGGCGGTCTCACGAGACGCGGCTCAGCACGCACTGGAGGCTGAGCAGGGCATCCCAGGATGCGCAGCTGGCGGGCCTGCTCCTCGGGAGCAGCTCCTGGACCCAGCGATCAGCAGAAGAGGGTGGGCCCGTGGACAGGTGTGTGGGAGAGACCTGCCCGTTTTCCTTTAGGGGCAATCTCAGCGATGCAGGATGTGGTGGGGAGAGAGAAGAGGGGAGCTCCGTGGTGCTGTCCTGCAGGAGCCCTGCACAGTGGCCCCTCCTGACGCTCCTGCTGCAAGTGGGAAGCCACCTGGTGCCCCTGACCCACCCCCCCCAAGCCCCCCACTCCACCTCGCCTGCCTTCAACCTGCTGCGGACGCTCATGAAGCCTCGGGTGCGCAGACACCCGGCACAGGCCCGTCTACAGCCGTGTTGGACCCGCTGCGTACACACAGACAGGCGTCTGTCCATACAGGGGGCATGGAAACAAAGCACAGGGTCCAAACACGGCCCCCAGTGACTGCAGAGTGTTGCTGTCCCCCTGGTGATCGCGGCGCTGACCGTGGGCAGTGACCCCGTGGCTGCCCAGCATGGACAGGGTGTCTTACAGCGCACTCGCCAGCCTGGGGAAAGACCGAGATTCAAGATTCAAAGCAGGACTTCCCCACCCCCAAACCAGGAGTGTCGCTTTCACACGCCCACACAGCTGGGAAGCAGACGTGGAGGTGTGGTCAGCGGGGACTGACCGCGTTTATGAGGACCTGTGCTGCAGTCTGAGAGGATTCTCCTGGGACGCAGGTTCTCCTGCTCCCAGGAGGCCCTCCCTCACTGGATAGCACCAGCCAGCAGGATGTCCTTGCCAGGACCCTGTGGCACAGTGGTGGGGACCCAGGAGACAGTGCTGGCAGAGCACGAAGTGAAGCTAGAGGGCCAGGGGCTTCCTGTGACATCCCACGCTGGGCTTGGTGATCGGGGCAGTCTTGGCCACCCAGGGGAAGCCAAGTAATGAAGCACAGTGCGCAGGAAGCAGGGACCTTGCAGAGGAGAGAGGCCTTTCAGAGAGGCAGGGCCCTGCCTGTGACGGGGCGGCCAGAGCCCAGCCTGTGTTATCAGATGGAGGACAGAGGTGCCAGGGAGACCCTGAGCTGGCATCAGCAGGAAGGCTGGGGAAAGTGGCCAAGGGTCAGGCTGAAAGCCCTCAGGGCAGCCCACACCACAGGTTTGACCATGGGCAGCCCAGCCACTGTGGTCACCCTTCTGACTGGCATTCCAGGTAACCCTGGTGGCCACTGCTTCTGTGTCTCCAAGGAAGGGCATTTTATGAAGGCTCAGTTACTTGCATATTTTGTGGGATTTGGGGTTTTCCGTCCTCCAAGGGCCACTCAGAACAAAAGCCACGTCACCTGGATTCTCACTTTATACTTATGTGTGCACTTTCCCACGCAGGCGTGGAACAGCACAGGATGGGTTTTATTGAACTTCAGGACAGCTAGTTAATTAAAAAAAAAAAGTTCACATTGCCCTTTGTAAAGGAGAAAATGGAAACAGTCCTCAGGGGAACTGGGATTGTGCGTTTTGATGACCTTAGGACTTGGGAAGTCTGCTTTGTGTGGGTCAGGTGAGCGGCTAGCACGGAGTTTGACCTCGTCGAGAAGAGGGGGCAGGAAGATCTCGGCTGTGTTATTAGTGACATGAATGCAGAGCCCCTTTCTCACGCCAAGCCCTGCAGAGTCAATACCGAGCAGCACAGCCCTCCTTCCTCTTGGTCTGGGAAGCCAGGAAGAGGTTACTCGAGAATCCACGCAGGGCTCGGAGACCGGAAGAGGAACAGGATGCAGCACGGGTGGAGCACTGGCCGGCAGGCAGGCTGGGCTTGTTGCAGGGTGGAACAAAGGTTTCCTGCACAAAACCCAACTCGGCTCTCTTTCACTGCTCTCCTGAGACCCTTCCCGGAAAGCAAGCCGCGTCTGCGCTGGAAGCAGGCTCCAGCTCTGAGGGCCGCAGGGCCTGGACTCACCGGGGCCTGGGGAGGAAGGAGGAGGGAGGAGGCCATAAAACACACACCTGCAAAGCACAGGTGGCGCGCCCATGCCCCCTCCCCACTGACCCCCATCTTGCCGAGAGCACGGGTCTTTCTGAGGCGCTCCAGGGCCACGTCGCCAAGCCTGTCGCCTCGCTCAGAACCTCCTGCTGAGCGCTGCTCACCTGGGGGCGGGAGACCTCTGGAGGGAGACCTCGGGAGCCTCGAGTGTGAGCAGGAACTCTCGGGTCACCCGCCAGGCTGAGGTCGCACGTCTCCCTGCACGTCTGAGGGCCAGGCGACAGTCCAAGGTCACCTTTCAGGGGCCAATGTGCAAGAAGAGCACACGCCGTGTTAGAGTCCTGTGTTCTTGGTGAGGGAGAGAAGACGGAGAATTTCTCAAAATTCTTGAACGCTGCCATTAGATCTTCCCAAGGCAGAACCCAAGGTTTAAAGAAAGCTCCCCACTGGGCGCACATGCAGCAGAGCGACTCGGAGTGTGCCTGCACGGCAGGCCTCACAGGGGCAGGAGCACTTGAGGGGCCCGGCACCCTGGGGAAGTAGCTGACCTGCACCTGGACCGGATCTTCTCTCCCCAGACCCTTGGCTTCCTAAAGCACAGCCGTTCTGAACTTCAGGAAACCTGAAGCCCAAGGCTGTGGGATGGCAGGGGCCAGTGTGCCCAGGTCCTGTCTTCCAGCACCCGGGCCCTGAGAGCCATCCTGAGCCTCCTCAGAGCATGATTGTCCAAGCACTCAGATGATCCGCTTCACCGCCAGCTGACCGGGGACCGCCCAAGGTGGGATCTTGCAGGCCCGGGGCACACGTGAGCAGTGGGTGGCCTTTCCACTTTGCTCTGTGTTATCTGTAGGTGCTTAGCCCATCCCACCAGCCAGGTCTCCCTGCACTTCCCTGCTGTCCTGCTGCCCTCTCACAAGAACTGCCTCCTCCACCCTCTGTTGCCGGTCAGCCCTGAGCAGGCCCAGCGGTGGGAGAGGGGAGGACGCTGCTGTCCTCCAGAGGCCCCGGGCTCGCTGGTGTCTGGAGAGGCTCCAGCAAGCACACACTCCTGTTTTAAGCATCTTCTAGAAAGATGCTTTTGCAGATTGGCATGTTGTCTTGTGAGCTCATTTTTTGCCCAATGACACAAGGCAAGGAATTAGAAACCACCATTTCTAATTGAAGCATAACATGGGAGAAACGGGGAATGCCACATTCTCTCTCTCTCGCTCTCTCTAGGTTTTTCTAGTTCAGAAGGCATTTCAAAACCATTAGAGGGAATGTACGATTTTCAAGAATGGAAGACAAGGTCTCTGATCTCTACTGTTTTTATTAACTTTGTTAGATATTTTGGAAACATAATATAGTACTGTCAGGTCAATTTGGAAAGTAGGGTCGTAATAATCCAACATCTCACCCCTCGTGACCTGTACTTCCCAGTTTGGCACAATGCCTTCCGATCTTCGTGTCTTCGGGTAGTTCATTTAGTGACACCCACAGGTTCCATTTGACCTCATAATCGTGCAAGCACCAGCCCCACGGGAAGCAAAGGAAGGTGGCAAACACAGTTCCATCACCAAAAAGTCCTGAGTTCTTATGAAGAAAGAGAAAGGAGTCTTAAGGACAAACATTCCCTGCCCCTGGATTTTAATTAGAACTACAGTAACCATGTGATGATAAAAGTAGAAACGTATGTGTTTTGTGAGATTAAGTTCTCTAATCCCAACACGTACGTCTCCTCATGTTGCATGTTGTAGAATCAGTGCATGCATTCAGAATCCCTATGTTGAAACCCACCACCAATACGTAGTATTAGAAGGCCGGGCCTTTGGGGTGGTTAGAATCATGCAGGCATGAAGGTGGGGCCCTCGTGACCGCGTTAGTGCCCTCCTGGGAGTGCAGAGAAGTTCACTGTTCTGTTCTGGGCAACAGGGGAGCAGGCCCTCCTCAGAAGCCCACCAGCCCATAGCCTGGCCCCATACTTGCACCTCCGGCACAGGGAGGAAGAGATGTTGGCTGTTGAAGCCGCTAAGTGTGTGCTAGGATCAGCATCCTAAACAGACTGAGACAGGCAGCACTGAATTCATGTCCCACAATGTGATTTTAAAATTACCTTTATTTGGACCCCTATCTTCATATTAAAATCATTCCTAGCTCTTAATAGTTTTTTGGAACTGTTGTAAAAATATTTTTCCATTTTATGTCAGGTTTTTTTTGTTATTAGAATACAAGATAAAAACTTTGTATTTTTATCTTGAATCCAGTAATTTTGTTTTACATTAAAGTGGCTTTTAAAATAGAAACCTTTGAGTTTGGGTGGCATAAAATCATATTGAAAGTAAAAACATGTTGTCGCCTGAAGCGATGGCCGCTTGGAGCAACGAAGCTGCGGGAAGAAGTTCAGAGGCGAACTGGAAACAAACAGCTTTTTATTCTGATAACTTTTCTCTCTGGCTCTAACAACGACTTTAACACGCACCACCACACACACCACCAAAATGGCGCAGACCCGATCAGCAATCTCGCTCAAGTCCCGCGAGATCTCGGGCCAAGTCCCATGAGACTACAGAAGGCAGCAACAGCCAAACATCTCCTTGGCCCGTAGTCAACCGCAATCTTAGCCATCTCCCCAAACAGGGCTCCTGCAAAAACAAATAGTAGGATTGCTTTCAATATTTTTATGACTTTTTCATGAACAGATGTGTTTATTTCAGCAGCTGAGTTTGAAACTCTTGCCTTAAGCAAAGGTACTGCGGTGGCTATATATCAGGAATAGACAATTTCCCACACTGTCCACTATATAAGAGTTGCTTTTGCAACGCTCTTCAGGCTGATCAGAATTGGCCCACGGTTGCTTGGACCTATCCACCGAGTCAAGCTGAGTGAACTCTGGCATCTCAGGTGGCAGAGGGCACGGAGCCTGAAGTGGGCCTTCACGGAGGAGCCACAGATGAGCCCCCGCGGTACGGTGAGAGTCCCATCATGGTGTCAGGGGCAGAGTCCCTGCCCCACACCTGTAAGTCCAGTCTCTGAGGACCTGAGGGGCACAGACACTACGGGATCATCAGGAGACTCCAGCTGTGTCACCTGCCACAAATGTCACAACCAGCTGCTCTGCTTTGTGCACTCACCGCAGGGCTTGGGAACCATGGACTTGAACGGTGCTTCAACAGCACGCTCGCCGCAGGCGCCCGTCACCAGTACGCAGCGTCTGCCTCACGCAGAGAGGAGCCTTCCCAGGGAGAATGCTTTCATGCCTCTTCCTGATACATTTTGGGAGTGGCGTCCCTCCAAGTGTTGGCACAACCGGGTTGGGTCTGGATCTGAACTTTAACGGCTTTTTTAGGAGCCAGGGAAATGTCAGCCAAGAATCCAGCTCTGGCAGAGGCAGCCCAACACAGTGACATGCACCAGAGACAGGTGTCCTCCTCCCCAGCAGGTTGCTATCCAAGATTGCATGAAAGCCACGCTCGTAAAGCCCTGGCGTAGAGGAGCCAGTGGAAGCGGGAGCCCATCCTCTCACCAGACCACGGACACCACCCTCCTGGAGTGTGAGGGTGACCCATCCATGTGCCTGTGCTTTTGGGGGTCACCTGCAGGTAGCATTCCACTAAATGCAGGGGAGCAGCCGTGTGGGCCAGCCCATAGCTTACGACCCCACGTGGCGCGTGAAACTTCACGGAGCCGCGTTAACAACTGCACTCCTCCACGGCAGCGGCTGCCAGGTTGCAGGGACACTGGGGTGGGCACAGGGGCCTGTGAGGCTGCTGCTGGGTCCCAAGAGGCCCTCGTGCACCAGCTGCAAGTGTGGCATGTTGAAGGGTTTGCCCATGCCAGGGGCACCGGGGAGGAGCACGTCTTCTTAAGACAGGGAACAGCCGACCGCTCCTTGGAAAGGCTCCTGCTCACAGAGGCCAAGTGTCCTGCGGTCAAAGTCTTTATGAGTTATTTTATTGCACTGTGTTGCTGAGTTTACTAGAACATATAACATCATATTGGATTATAATGCAAATAGCAGAAATCCATGATATTCATGGTGTAAACTGAACTGATTTTTTAAAAAATACTTATTTATTTGTTTCATTTGTACACAATGCCTTTATTTTTACGTGGTGCTGAGGATCGAACCTGGCCCGCGCACGTGCTAGGTGAGCTCTCTACCACAGAGCCACAATCCCTGCCCCTGAACTGATTTTTTATTTAACCATTTAGAATATTTTCTGTTTGTGTTTGACAAATAGATTTTTCAAGTCATCAAATGGCTACAACTTTTTAATTCACTCATAGTTCCTACTTAGAGTGACTATTAGATTTTCCAAATGCTTCTTAAGGATCTATCGATAGAACCATATTTTTATGTTTTAAAATATTTTGGTAGATATTATAGCATCAAACCATCCTTGCAATGTATGAGCAAATCCAAGCTGGCTATAGTATATTAATCTTTGCAAACAGTATTGAATTATATTCCCTACATTTTTATTTATAATTTTTATCTGTAACCATATATAATGTTGTTTGAGATTGTTAAGTATTGTCTATTTGTAGAACAATTATCTTGACCAGAACTTGGTGTTAAAATTACTCTAGCTTCCTAACTCTGGCCCAGTAGGGAGGCTTTTCTTTTTGCATGTGTTTGGAATTGACAGTTTAAAGAGCAGTGAAACCATCTGGCCTTTAGGGCTGGGCGGAGCTCAGCGCTGGAATCCTCTGGACATGGACTTACAACACCAGCTCCTCCCACGCCTTCCCAAGCCTGCAGGACACTCAGTCTCTGTACATTCTCTGCTTCCTCTTGGATCAGTTATTGCAACTCACATTTGGTCAGCAGTCAAACATTTCCCCCAGGTTTTCAAATTTGTTATTAAAAGGTTATATAATCTAATACATTATATGTAATGTACTATATTTACTTACATATGATGCCATATATTTTCTATTAATAGTGTTATGTGTTAAACTAGTACATATTATAGGTCAAATGTTATATATGTTTGTATAATTTTATATTAGACATATGTTTTGTCTCCTTCCCTGATTCTAATCATGCATTTTTGCATTTTTTTCCTCTTCAATCTTTATTTTTAAATTTTATCATAATCAAATTTACAAGGGGTTTGTCTAGTGTTCTGGTATTTTCACAAACTAGCTCTTGGGGTTATTTATTCATTCTTTTATTTTTGCCATTGTTTTAAAATTATTATTATGCTCATTTTTATCTTCACTAATTTCCTCTTCCTACTTTCTTTTGGTTTATTTTAGTTGTTTCCCTAATTTTCTATGATATAAAGTTTCATTATTTTTAATGTCTCTTTTTTAATACAAATTTTGAAGTTTCTTCATATTTCTCTAGGTACAATTTATGTGATGTTTTAGTTTTGATGGCCTCCTTATGCCAAAGTTTCTCTAGGGGTGTATTTCTTAATTTCTAAGTGTGAATTTTATAACATTTTTTAATGTATTACTTAATGATAAGAAATCCTTTCTTTGTTCCATCAACTTATAAGATGATTTTTATTATCTATTTGACAGATTATGGATTCATAGATTTCATTTTTAATTTTTGTCTGTTACTTGTAACTGACTTAGAGAAGGGTATACTAAACTCTCTCCAGAATATAACACTTTAATATAATCCTTCTATTCCTAGTAGGTTTTGCTTCATATCTTTTACTGCTCTTTTTTGTGTGTATGAAGATCTACGAGCCTTTTGCTCGCCTGGGTTGTCTGAGAAGCAGACACCAGGATGGGGCTGAATGTGGCGGAATCTTCCTGGGAGGTCCCCGGGGTGGGGGGAGGGGGCAGGGCGGGAGTGTGGGACATAGTGCAGGTCTGTCCCAAGCACGGGGCGCGGTGCAGGTGGAGACAGAGTGTCCTGGGCTGCAAGGCCTCACAAGAGTCCATCAGGGCTGTCAGAAGGCCCAGGACCACGGCTGGCTGTCCTGGCGTCTGGGTCCTCCAGGAAGGCTGGCTGGGACTGTGCTGCTGTCCTCCCTGCCTGGGAGCAGCCCCTGGCCACCACAGCTGGACTAGGGGTGCAGGGAGCCGCAGCCGAGCGCTGGTCAGGTGTGCTCCCGTGGTTGGGGTCAGCTGGGTGTGTCCAGTGACCCGCGGTCCGTGCGCCTTCTTCAGAGAGCAGCACACCCGCTGTCATCAGCCAGTGTCTCAGCACTTCCCGGACCTCTTTCTCTCGGGCTCCTTCCTCCTGCAGAACGCGGGCAGCACGTTCTCAGAAACGCTCTCCCCAGCGCTCAGCCTTTGGCGGTGCCCTTGCCACGTCTGAAATGTCTCGCCGGTGGCATCTGCCACGACAGGGACGGCACTTATTTCACATCCGCAGCTGACCCAGAACAACAGGGAGAATGAACCTGACAAGCTCCCGTAAGTCCTGATGCCCATGCACAAGTGCAGTTCTGAAGGCTTCTGAAGGGTCATTTCTTCATGAATCCAACGTGAGGGAGTCTGTTCTGAGTTTGCAAGGCCCAGACACATTCCCCGCAAAATAGATGTGGGTGGTGACCTGGAAACACCCACGCCGGTGTACATGTTCTTAGCTGGTGTTTGTTCTGAAGTTTTGAGGCAGTTAATCCCCAGGCCAACTCCTGAGCATCTTTGAAGGTGTTTCTGGTTGCTCCTTAGATACTGTGAAACCTGGCGTACATTTATCTCTTCTCATTTTGATTTTGTGCCGATTCAAATGGCCGTGACTCCCTGCGGTCACCCATGACCGGGATGAGTTTCCTCAGCAGCAGAATCACCTTGCTTTGTCTCTGACTCTGGGCTTCAGGCCACTCTGTGTGTAGACTAAAGCTGGTTTGAGCCCAGCGCGGCCCCAGGCTCACGTGTTTAAGTCTAGATCCGCGGTGCGGCAAGGCCCAGAGGTGGCTCTGGGCAAGTGATGGGGTCAGGAGGGCTCGGACTCGCCAGGGGATCGATGCTTTTGAAGGATTAGCAATTGGGTGGGCTACTTGGAGTTGGGAGAAGCTGTCAGTAGTGAGGAATGGCTGGAGGAGGTAGGTCACTGGTGGCTGTGTCTTGTCCCCGTCCCCTTCTGCCACCTCTCCCTTTCTCCCTGCTTCCCAGCGGCCATGAGCTAAACAGCTTGCTCCATCCTGCCCTTCCACATGACGTTCCGCCTCACCTCAGGCCCGGAGCAAAGGAGCCAGCCAGCCGCGGTCTGGACCTCTGAAACCATGAGCCAAAACTCTTTCCTCCTTACGTGTTGTTGACAGCAGAAAAAAGCTGCCACACTACCAACCCCTGAAGTCCACCCAGAAGGCCGATCCCACCAGGGCCTCCGGTTGGCCTGCCCACCACGAGCCCATGAGCCTCTCCTGGTCCTCCTGTCCCTGTCAACCGGCCAGCAGGACAGCTTCACACTGATTGGCTTTCCACCCTTGAGGATCGTCCCCCTGTAGAGTGACTCACACACCGCACCTGCCACTTCCCCACCACGTTCAATTTTTTAAGAAAATATTTATTTTTTAGTTATAGGCGGACACAATATCTTTATTTTGTTTTATGTGATGCTTAGGATCGAGCCCGGCGCCTCCCACGTGCTAGGCGAGCGCTCCAGCCCTGAGCCCCAGCCCCAGCCCCACATTCCATGTTTATTAGACGCTTCCTCTGACTTCCTTGTAAGTTTCTAGGTTTGAATTCTTTCTATATTTTATTGACACTCAGCAGTAAACGCGGACCGCTGAGTCTGAGATGAGTCTGCAGACAGCTGGGGTCCTCTGTTGGTGGCGGTGGGACCCGACACAGTGTGCTCTGGAGGAAAGCTTTGTTGGTTCTTGCTGAAGTTTATTTGTTGAAACTTATGACAAGGCGCGATTCTATATTAAGCTGGGGACCCGAGGGGACACACAGGTAATGCTACCTCTGGCTCTCTGGCCCTCCAGGAGACACTTCCTCCAAATGCGGAGAGGAAAGAAAGCCATGGCTTCGTGAGGAAGCCAGCTCACGGAAGCCCCCTTCCAGCCGGCGCTCTCCTGCCCGTCCTGTCTCTCTGGAAAGCTGGACTTTATTGCAGCTGACGCAGGAGGCTTTGGGGCCCATCTGAAAGGGGCCACCCCCACCTTACCCGGCACCGAGGCCTCCCGCTCTGGCTTCGCTCCTGGGTGCGGATACCAAGCCCAGCCTCAGCAAGGGGGAGGTACCTGCTGGAGGCCCCGGGTCACCTAGAATCGCACCAACCCAGTGATGCGCTGGGTGCTGGGTCTGTCCAGGAACTGGCCAGCTGGTGGCTGGTGGCCTCCTTCAGCTCCTGGTGGGACTCCCAGTGTTCCGTGGTACTTGCATGGTGTGGCTACCCCACAGAAGAAACAAAACCAAGCTCGCTAGCCTCACCCACGACTCACTCATGAAGGCCAGGGGTGGCCCTGCTTCTTCCACCACTGCTGGGGTCACTCCACCCTCACCAGCGGGCGGGGCCCACCTCTGCTCCGGACAAACTTACTCAGGGGCAGTGAGCGCACCCACTGCCCAGCACGCCTGCCCTGCGGGGCTTGGCCTAGATCCCCTCGGTCTCTAAACCTGAGACTCCAGCGTGCCTGGCTCCACTTCCACCCATCTCCTGCACAAAGACGGCGTGAAGCCAAGTCAGAGTCCCAGGCTGGAGGACAGAACCCCATCAGCAGAGCACTCGCCTGGCACGCGAGAGGCCCTGGTCCCACCCTCAGCCCCACATGAAAATGAAATAAAGATATTGTGTCCACCTACAACTAAAACACAGAGAAGCTGGAGGCTGCTGAGTAAAGATGTTTTCTAAGTTCTAGGAGAAATACTTCTGAACTTCTAGTTCTGTTCCCAGCCAATCCATCAAGTGCTGGAATAGGGTAGAAATGTTCTCTGACATCCAGGCTCAGGGAAATGTCATCCGCATTTGTTCCATTAGTGCTTTAAAAGCTATGACTGACTACTACAAAAATGAGGAATGAACCAAACAGAGGAACACTCTTGGTGGAGGACTCAGGGGTGAGGAAGCAGCCACAGGCTGGCGGGGAGCAAGGTCCCCAGGCCCCAGCGGAGTGCCCAGCCGGGAGAGCCAGGAGGAGCGCTCGGGCACGACGCGGCCACGGAGCAACAGCAGGCAGGACAGACCAGCAAGCGGGAAGAGGAAAACGCTGGCATCTGAAGGCTTGAACTCTTGAGGGGAAATTCAGATTTCTGTGGGAAATTATGGGAATAATTTAGCATGATACAGAAAAGCAAGCCAGAAAAAGAGACAATAATTAACTCAGTTAATTTCTTTAATTACAGTAATAGAAAGAAAGAAAAGAAACAAAACAATATTGCTTTACATGATTTAAATAATAATTATACAATCCAAGTAATATATATCCTCAATATTGAATTAAACAAAATGACAATATAATCTCATACAGGGGCAGTGAGCTCTGTGTGTGCATGTGTGCGTGTGTGTGGTGTGTGCACAGGTGTGTGGTGTGTATGGTGTGTGTGTGGTGTATATGCATGTGTGTGTGGTGTGTGCATGTGTGCATATGTGGTGTGTGTGGTATATTGAAGGAGCCCTAATTAGGAAGGGCTGTTGCAGCTAGCTGGAAGCCATAAGTTCCACCTGACGCACCTGTAGGCACCCGCAAACCTGAAGGTATATAACCGGGTGAAAGCGGTCCGAGTTAGGAGAACGGAGAATTCAGTCAGCCGGGCAGTCACTCGGTCGGTCAGAAGAATCAGAGCGGCCAGAACGTAGGCAGAGCGGTTACAGAAGAGAAACCAGATAGAAGACAGAAGAGAAACCAGATAGAAGAAGTAATGACTGGTCAGAGTTAGGCCGAGGCTCCCGAGGAAGACAGAAGACAGAAGACAGAAGACAGAAGAAAGAAGAAGGAAGAAAAGAAGAGAGAAGAAAGAAGCTCTAATCTTTCTCTAAGCTAAGCTCTAAGCTCTATCTTTCTTTTCTACTCTACAAGAAGAAAAGCTCTCGCTTTAATCTTTCTCTCTAAAAATCTTTCTTTCCCTCTCTAAGCTCTAAGAAAGTAGAAGTAAAAGTAGTAAAAGCTTAACTCTGCCTCCGAGAGTTTTTCCTCCCGGTTTTCGGTACCAGGTAGCTTACAGTATATGTGCATGTGTGGTATGTGCATATGTGTGTGCATATGTGTAGTGTGTGTGCACATGTGTGTGGTGTGTGCGTGTGTATGGTGTGTGCGTGTGTGTGTGGTGTGTCCATGTGTGGTGTATGGGGGTGTATGGGGGTGTGTGGGTGTGTGTGTGGTATATGTGCATGTGTGGTATGTGCATATGTGTGTGTGGTGTGTGTGGTGTGTGCATGGTGTGTGCTCATGTAAGGTGTGTGCATGGTGTGTGCTCATGTGTGGTGTGTGTGTGCGTGTGTGGTATGCGTGTGTGTGCATGGGTGTGTCGGGGGCATGGAGAAGAGTGAAATCTGAGCTTTCATGATGGAAGGTCGTGGACAGTGAAAACATTTGAGAAATAAAAAGCTGACCTTAGAGAACACGCAGGGTCTGGCTGCTCATGTTCCCGTGAGATCTGCATGAAGAGGTCCTTCTCCAGGTGACAGTGTTAGAGGGGGACTGCAGAGGCGGCCAGGTCTCGAGGCTTGGCAGAGGGCAGGGAGGCCTGAGCTGAGGGCCCAGGGCCGCAGAGGAGCGGGCACAGCCCGCAGCTGCGCCCACCTGAGCCACAGCCCGTCTCCCCCACATGTCCGCAGGGGACCCGGATTCATCAGTGTCCTACAAGAAGAGACGCTGGCGGGGCGGGGAGGTGAAGTGGCCGAACACAGGTCCTGGAGAGCCATGAGGTGGGGGCACTGCTCAGCAAAAACGCGGCTGGGGGCTGGGGTTGTGGCTCAGCGGCGGAGCTCTCGCCCAGCACGTGCGCAGCCCGGGTTCGAGCCTCAGCACCACGTAAACATAAATGCATTGCATTGTGTACAACTAAAGCAAATAAATAAATATTAAAAAAAAAAAAAAGGACGCGGCTGTCCAGCACGAGGCCACCGGGTCCCTGGGCAGGTGCTCGGGTGCCCACCACGCTTGTGGGGCCTCAGCCCGAGCAGCACAGGGCAGTGGCCAGTCTTGGCGTCCGTGCCCTTCCTCTCCTGGCCCCTACGGCCTGCCTGCCCCCGGGGGACAGTCCTTCAGGCAAGGGCTATGAACACCTCCCCCACCTCCCCGAGGCCTTGTGCCGTCCTGGAACGGAGGACAGCGCACCTCCCCTTTCCTCTCTTCTGGGAAATGAAACTCGGGTCAGCCTCTCCTGGCTAGAGGAGTCTCTCGGAGAGCATCTTTCTCTGTGGAGCCTGAAGGCAAGCAGAAGCCCGGCCATGACCCGGCAGTGCCGGCTCACACCCGTGAACTGCCCAGGGCAGGGTGGACAGGAGAGCCCGACGTACCACAGAGGCTGGCCTCAAGTGAGGGGCAAGTCCTAGAGGCTGCACGTGGCCCTGCCACAGCTGTGCCTCGCCCCTGTGCCCACGCTCCCACTCGATCCCACGGGCTCCGAACGCGGCCGCACCTGCTCCCCAGCCCCTGACCAGCTCTCTCCGCCTGACCTCACTCCTGCTCATTGAAATGGCTCTGGCCATTCTGAGCCCTTGGATCTGGGGCTCATCATTTTCATGCTTTGCTTTCCACTCGACATTTTCCTGTGCCCCGGGAGCCAGCTTGGCGAGCCAGGGCCCAGCTGTGAGTGACCACGCACTGAGCAGGGCTCGCAGGCTCCTCCGCAGTGTCCGGTGCCGGCTGCAGCGCGCCTCACTCTTGCTCCTGCAGCTGAGTCTGAGGATTGCGTCCCAGCTCCGTGTCACTGGCCCAGCCCAAAGCCATGAAACAGGGTGGCAGAGAAACAGCCGTGCATCTTCGTCCCGTTCTGCAGAGCAGGGCATGGCTTCCCTGGCCTTGGGGAAGCAGGTGAGACTAGACTGTGGCTGGTGGAAGTCCACAGTCCGGCGGCCAGGAGAGCCGAGAGGACACCTGGCACAGAGCGCGAGAGGTGTGCGGAGCCACGAGCAGGGGCCTCTCGAGCCCGAGGAGGAGAATCTGCTGAAGAGTCCGCAGCAGGCTCGCGGGGTCGGGAGGCAGCCGAGCACCCCTGTGACTGTGGCCCACGGGGCCTGCCCGTCATGGGCGGCCGTTCGTGTGTCCGTGAAGAGAGACATGGAGACCGGCTCTAAGGCGGCACCTTTAGGAAGCCGATGCCAGAGGGCGTTGCGCGTCTTACACTGGGAACACCCCTTCATCCAGCGCTGTCAAGGACCCCCTGCGGGGCTCTCGGGCTGCAGGCATGGGCCTGGGGGACCCAGCGGGACCTGGAAGGTCACCTCCTCGCCCTTTGGGGAACCAGGTAATAATCTCCGGCCAGGCAGAGAGCTCTCCTCGCTACCTTGACCTGGGGGCGGGTGGGCTCTCTGTGCCCTGGCTCCTGGGCCCCGGCCATGGCTCTCTGGCCATGTTGATGTGGCCAGCACCTCCGCGGGTCTCTGTACCCGCTCTGCCGGCTGCCGGGTAAGCCTCCTGCTCGCCTGCGATTCCAGGTCTCCGCAGCCCCGGGCTGAGTCTGGACAAAGCGCTCTGGCCTATTTCCGCAGCTTGTCCTCAGAGCCCCTGGGGAGCCTCCAGGTCCCGCCCCTTGTGCAGCACACAGTGACCTGCCTTGCAGCCAGGGAGGCGGGGCAGAGGACCCAGCAAACACAAGCAGGGCGGAGAAGGGAAGGCGGGCTTCTCCCTCAAGGGCTTCGCACCAGCCGGGGACACCAAACGTACAGAGTAGAAATGAGACGCCGTGGGCCATAAAGAAGGGAGGTGCACCAGGCGCTTCGCTCCGCTGTTCCTGCAAAGGCGCAGGCTGCCAGGGCGGGCCCACTCCACGCGCCCAGTGCCACCTCGGTGCCTGCCTGCCCCTAGGTGGGTGGTCTGTGAGCCCCCGATGGGCGCTGTGGGCTGAGAGCTGCTGTTCCCAGGCACACTTGGTGGGAGACGTCACGTGAGCCTCCCAGGGCCACTGTCAGACCACGTTCAGGGCCAGCGTGTAGGGGTGGCTCTGTTCAGCCACCAGGGCGACGTGTGCAGGGTGCCGTGTCTCACCCACACAGAGCTGGGTGCAGGAGGTGCCCTGGACTTCTGAGGCAGCAGCAGTGAACCCCGTCAGCGGCATGCCCAAGGGGGAGAGCACACGCACAGCCCCTTGCCCACGTCGCCAGCCTCAGGCTGCCCCGGGGAGCTCTGCTCCTGGCTGTTCCCCTGCTGGCCCACTGTGCCCGGGAAGGTCAGCAGCCATGATCCAAATCCAGGCCTGCTGTGTCCACACTGCCTTGGCACCACTGCAAACTGAGAGATCCCGAGCTAACGTCACGACTCAGGGACTGTGTGCGTGTGTGTGTGTCACACACAGGTGCACATGTATGATGTGATTTGAGGAAATACCAGGACAACCTCTAATTAAAAACAAACAAACAAACAAACAATTTCAAGACGGGGGGCAGAGGAAGTATTGGGGACTGAAATCAAACAAACTGTGTTCGCCGCACGTGTGACCATGTGTACACGAACCCCACGGTTTCGCACCACTGTGATGCACTAATACAGACACTCAGAAATCTCCCGTTACCTTCCTAAACCAGAAGATCAAGGTGGGAGAGGGAGAGCTCAGAGGAGAAGAGAGGCTGATGACGTGTGTCTGGAACTGGGCCAGGTGAAGGGACCCCAGGTAGAGTGCCACGTGGGGGTCCCCGGCCCAGCTTCTGGGGACATGGGGACAAGGACTGACGGCATGGCCAGGCTGGTGACAAAGCTGGGGAAGAGGAGTCTGAGGGGACTGTGGCAGCAAGAGGGGCCAGGCGCCTGTCCATCTCCTGCTGGCCGGGAGGGAGTGTGCGGCCCTCGGGGGACTGCCAAGGAGCCCCGTCCACTCCTGGTCTGCCTCCCTCGCTGGGGGACCTCAGCTCTTCTCCGAGCTTTCCTCACCTCTGCAATGGAGCTGCGACTGGACCTCACAGGCTGCTGAGGGAAACGGAGAGCAGAAGTCCCTCGGAACAGGACGCGCCCGGCAGCGGGAAGGCCCCGTTACAGCTCTCTTGACGCCCCCCAGCGGGTGCACAGCTCCCCCAGGACGGCTGGACTGTCCTGCAGCCCCTGGGGCGGGGCGGGCCTGGCCAGACCAGGAACTCCATGCAGGAGCCCTGTTTGGGGAGATGGCTTAAATTGCGGTTGACTATGGGCCATGGAGATTTGGGCATTGCGCCTTCCGTAGTCTCATGGGACTTGGCCTGGGATCTCGCGGGACTTGGCCCGGGATCTCGAGTGACTTGAGCCGAGATTGCTGATCGGGTCAGCACCATTTTTTGGTGGTGTGTGGTGCGTGTTAGTCGTTGTTAGAGCCAGAGAGAAAAGTTATCAGAATAAAAAGCTGTTTGTCTCCAGTTCGCCTCTGAACTTCTTCCCGCGGCGTCGTTGCTCCAAGCGGCCATCGCTTGCAGGCGGCAACAAGTCCAGGAGTTTCCTGCTTGCTAACCTTGCAGTCTTCCTCGACTCATTCCTTGATCCCAGAGAACTTGCCTGGAGCTGGTTTTGATTAGGGCAGGGAGAAGACCAGCCAAGGAGACGGCCGGAGCAATTTCAGGCTCTGAGATGAAAGGGGAGCTGGCGGGAGAGCCTGGGGACGCCGTCCCTCCTCACTGCCTGCTCAGTGCTGCTGCTGCTGAGTAGGGGGCACCCGGCACCCCATGGCTCCCCAGGCCCCCCGCCAGGGCAGAGGGTCCTCCCCCTCCCTCAGTGTTGCTCCCCAGCACCCCATGGCTGTGAGTGGACGTGGCCACTGCACAGTCACCACGAGGAGCCTGCTGGCCATCACCCCAGTGCTTCCGCGTCCGGCGCCCCCCTGTGTCCGGCGCCCAGCTGTGTGCAGAATACCCAGTTCTCCCAGATTCTCTTTTCCAAGTCGGAATTAGATGCGATTAAACCAACTTGACTCTCCGACAATTTGGGAGTCAAATCTCATGATATTTTCTTGAAGACTGTGGTGAAAAAAACCAAAATACTCAAAAGAGAGTTATTCTTGAGATATTTCTGATTTATCTGGAGCCAGAAAATTGAAAACATTTATAAAAGGCAGATTTCTGTGGAGGGGAAATTTTTTTTTAACGATCCCCTTACCTGAAAGCCAGATTGTGTTTAGGATGTGAAAATTGGAAGCAGATTGGGTGGGGGCTGCTGCTTGTGGCTTGGGCCGTTTGAAGTTGAAAAAAAGCCCAAATGTGCGCCCATCAGTCTGGGCTGAGGAGGCTGGTGTGTCAGAGGCTAGTATCTGACACGTAGGCGTGAACACGCCTGCCCTCTGACAGGCTGGGGTCCCTGACCCTCCCAAAGGCATTCACGGAGGTACCCCGCATCTACTCCATGCAGAGCAATTTCCCTGAGCTGGCCGCCCACTGCCTGTGCTGACCGAGTCTGGACAGTGCTAGACTCTGCAACCCGCACTCAGTCCTCTTCTTCAGGAACATGAGTCTCTCACATAGACCCAATATCTGCATCCACTGCATCCACTGTGGTTTTTCAAGAACGAGCAGTCAGTATTTAGCATTACCCAAACTGACTCAACAATCGTCTTTTCCTCTGAAAACAGCACTGAGGTACCGAAGCCCCGCCGTCCACACGTAGGGAGGCTGCCCAAGTCATTCATCAGCCAACTGAAGGCGTATGCACAGCCTGCTCTTCCAAACGATTGTAAATTTGCTAGCATTCTAGATTCTTTGACCTTCACCTCCCAGGGAAACAAAGACTCATCACTCTAGCAAAATTAACCAAAACGGGTGCTCATTCAATGTGAAGCCTGCAGAATTCCTGCATGGAAGATCCATAAAATATATATATATGAAAACAACTGGTGCTCTTCTGTTGTTGCTCTGCTTAAGACAGGGCAGTTACCAGCAGAGTCGAGATTGTTCTTTGTAGAAGGCTTCAGCCTGCAGAGACATATGGCAGACCACTGGACATCAAAGAAGCTACCAATTTCCTTTACACGACGACCATCGTTTCCAACCGTTTCCTCCCAAAGGGAGGAGTGTGGTGGGTTCTCACTCCCACGGAAGAGAGGAGAGGAGAATGTGTGATCCAAGATGTCGTTCATCAGGGTGCTGTGGCCCAGAGACTCCGAGTCTCGGGGAACAGTGGTACCTGCGGGCTCAACGCCTCTCTCCAGGCTGGGCCACCGTGAGCAAGTCACCTAGCTGTGGTGGCCGCGGCACCTGGGATTCCAAGCTCCGCGTTTTCTCACTGCACTGAAAGTCGCGCTTCCCCACTCACAGGCAGCCGGGGGAAGGCAGGAGCGTGCGGGAGTGAGAGGGTCGGTGCGGCGCCCAGCCTCCTGCTCAGGGAGGTCTGCCGGGCTCTCTCTGCTCAGCTCGCCCACGCTGCACACCCTGTGCCCAGCAAAGCCTGTCGGAGGGAGGGTCCACGTGCAGTCTGCCCTCCTCGGAGAGGCGCGGGCTAGAGTGGGGCTGCGGGGGGCGCTGTGCTGCTCACCAGCGGGGACGGAGACGCCAACATCGGGCAGGTGCTGGTGTGGCGGGAGACGGGATCCACACGCGGAACCTGCACTCGTCTTTGAAGGACGGGCGCACTTTCACGACATGAGAGGGTGCTGGCTTACCAGTCGCCTGAAAGGGCACGGAAGCTCAGAGAGGGGGGTTCAGTGACAGGTGACGGGGTCGTCACTGGGGACTGAGAGGAGGGCAGCGTCGCTGCTGGTGCCAGACAGCTAAGTGGGGGCAACTGCAGGAGGAGGGGAGCCACCTAGAAGTGGCCAGGCCAGCACCACGTGGAGACCCTGGCCTGGGGGGCGTGGAGGGACATGCCGAGAGGCAGCGGGCTCCATTCTGCGGGGCGACCCTGGCTTGGACCCCATTGCAGGAACTGCTGGAGTTCTCCCTGTCTCTGTAAGGGACCTCGAAGGCACCGCTGGGACTGTGGCGGGGTGGGGGGCGTCGGGAGCACAGGCCGTGAGGCCGGAAGCAGCCCGGTGCTCAGGGACCGGTGGGTCACACACGGGCTCTGCCTCCTCCGCCCCAGGAGGACTGGACGTGCACCTAGAGAGGGGAGGGAGGTGCAGACTGCACCCGCCTCTGCTCCCGACCCGGGGGAGCAGCCTGGGAGGGGGCCGCCCTCCCCAGGCAGGAGGCACCTGCAGCAGGGAGGCCGAGGAGGCAGGAAGGGCTGGCTCTGAGGGAAGCCAAGCCCCCACCCACCGCTCCCTGTGAGAGGCCTCGAGGCTGTCTGGAGGGGGCAGGGACGAGTCCCAGGATGAGCTGTAAGACAGGAGCATGGCACAGGACCCGGGCAGCACAGGCCTTGCAGGGACGAGGCCACACCCGTGCTCCAGCACGGCAGGACAGGGCTGCTCCTGCCTCTCGGGGGCACTGGCACTGAGTGCCAGCCTGGGGGCGGCTGGGGGCCACAGCTGAGCTGGTGCC
This sequence comes from Tamias sibiricus, assembly GCA_025594165.1. Classification (NCBI taxonomy): domain Eukaryota; kingdom Metazoa; phylum Chordata; class Mammalia; order Rodentia; family Sciuridae; genus Tamias; species Tamias sibiricus. Next base: position 101,829,956 of record CM046669.1, read on the forward strand.
CGCGTGTGCCTCTCAGACACAGCCTGGGGCAGCGTGGGGCTGGCTCAGGGACAGGCCTCCGGGGAGCCCAGACATCAGCACTGCCGCTTTTGTTCCGAATGAGTTCCGGTGACTTCCTGCGGGTGTTCGGGGACAGTGGAATATCCCCAGCGAGGCAGGCTCTGAGGAGCTCACCCGGGAAGGTTGCTGGCGGCCACGTCGGGCTTCCTGAGGAAGGAAGTCGGGGTCAGAAGAGAACGTGGGCCCCAGGAGCCAGAGCGGGCCTTGCCAGCCAAGAGCGGTGCTCTGGGGTCGGCACCCCGGGGCTCCCTGTGCTTCAGCCGCGCCCCACAGAGGGGGAACCAGGGCATCCGGACGCCGTCTCTTCAGGGTTCGTTAAGGAAGGAAGACCAAGACCATTAGCCTTGCTGCGGCATCTGGCTGCACGCGGGCCCTGGGAGGTGGCAGGGGAATGCCCGCGACTGAGCTGAGTGCGGCTTCCCTTCCCGCCTGTGTGCTCGGTGCCGGGACACACCAGGCCTGGGGCCTGCGGAGGGAGAGTCTGCCTCCTGCCGGGTCGCAGCTCTTGCTTCCCCTTCCTGAAAGCATCGCGGCCAGAGCCACTTTCCGGGTGGGCTGTGCTCCCTGGAGGTCCCCAGGCCCGCCGCAGAGCAGGGTCTCCCTGGGGGGCCGCTCCTGTGTCCCAGCGTGCTTCAGCAGACCCTGATGGCCCTTCTGGAGGTCTGGGGAGAAGCTGCCACCCTCGGGGTCGGCTGTGGACTCCAGTTGGTGGCACCGACCGCGACTGGCACACTCTGTGGCCAGCACAACGGGAGATTCCCGTGGGGGGCCCTGGAGACCCGCAGAGGGTAGTGCCCTGCCCAGGTGGGCACGCACTCGGCTGCAGCCGCTGGCTGCGTGTGAGGCGCTGCTCTGGGCGGTAGGAACCCAGACAAGGAGCTCACGTCGCCCCCCACCCCGGCTCCACGTGCTCAGATGCAACCAACTACAGACCCCAACGTCGGGGAAACGGAGTTAGTACCGAACGTGAGCAGACTCGCTCTCCTCCTCGTCCCCAGCAACAGGGGACGACGATCTCCCTGGCGTGTGCCTGGTATCTAGAGGTGATTTAAATTCTACCAGCGCGGGTCTGGGGTTGCGGCTTCGCCTAGCAGGCCTGGGTTCGATCCTCAGCAACACGTGAAAATAAATAAATAAAGGTACTGTGTCCAACTACAACTAAAAAAAAAAAAAATGAAAAAAGAATTCTACCATCTCTTTGCAAATTCCACGCCCCGTCACATAAAGGAATTGAGAATCTGATGCTTGTGTGTCCGTGGGGGTCCCAGAGCCAAAGCCCCCACAGTGACGAGGTGCCTTAGAAGGAGCCAGCCCCTTGTGTTGAAAAGGTACCTACGGAGGGCTCGCTCCGGAGCCCAGGGAAGAAGGGATTTGTTTACTCTGCACCTAGAGTAAGGCACCTGCCTGGGCCACAGCATTTGTTTTCCAAAGAGGGTGGAGGAGGAGATCTGCTTGGGGCCTTCGAGCCTTCCATGCACTGCTCCAGTGGGGTGTGACTGCCAAGGTGGGCCTGTCACCAGGGACTCGGAGGAGATGCCAATCCCCAGAGCCGTGCTGGCTGTGGGACTGCAGCTTCCTGTCACCTCAGCCCCTGGCAAAGACCCTGTCCACGGCAGGACAGAGGAGGAAGACAGGCTCCAGCAGGCCTGGGACACAGGAAGGGTGGGCTACTCGGGAATGGCTGCGGAGCCCCTCTGTGCAGCAGACCCTGCACCTACTAGCTTTTTAGCTCATGAAGACCCTAGACGTATTCACACTAAAACGCCCTTTGAACGAATCGCTTCTCTCTTCTCCAAAGACCAGACACAGAGAGGCTCAGTCACCTGCACAGCGTCACCCAGAGCAGCAGAGTCCTGGGGAGGCCGTGAGCCAGGGCCATCTCGGTGCCGTGAACGAGTGAACGGATGAGCTCTGGGCGAGTGACAGACATCGTCCCCCTGCTGCAGCCAGAGACCTGCCACGTGACCAGCCACCAGCCCTGGACTCCCGGGTTGGACACACAGCTGAAGCTGGGTCCCTAGGGCCAGCTCTTGTTCCACAGTGACCAGTGGGGGCTGCTCCCTGGCCCCTTCCTCCCACTATCTCTCCGGCCCAGCGGTGTGACAAAGACGCTTGAAGACACGTTGCAGCGCCGTTCGCCCGCCCAACTCCACCCCCCCCGCTCGAGCTCGTGAAGAAAATGCCACTAGAGGCTTCCAGAAGCACTCAGGGCAACCGCATTGCCCACAGCCACCTGCTGGATGGGCTGCACCTGGGCTCTAGTGGCCCGTCCCAGCCTCACTCTGGGAGGCCCACCCCTGTCCACCATGCCCTGCCTTCTGCAGGAAGTATTGGAAGCGCAGGCTCAAAACGACTGAAGTGAGCTGAGCTCAGAGCAGTGGGCGGGGAGAATGGGATCCCAGAGGCCCAGAACTAGGAGACCACCGGCCACAGAAAACCACCCTCAATTTGCCGACCACCAAAAGAGAAATGAAAGAGAGGAGGTTTCCACGCTCATGGGGAAGCAGGTCTCGGCACGAGCAGATGCGATGTTTGTCCACTTGATCCTGAGACAACGCTGGGTGTCACCTTGTCACCTCTGTCCCTGACTTTCCTTGTGGAAGCCAGGTCTGTTCTCCTGCCGTTCCCACCCAGGCAAGGAGCCCCAGAGGACGGGGACTGCGACGCAGTCACCCTTGTCTCCAGCGGTGTCCTCAGGGACGTGCGTGAGTGTTCCGTAATGGACGCCTGAGCCAAGAGTCTTCACGTCACCCTCCCTGGGCAGCAAGAAGGAGCCACTCAAGACAGCAACCTCTCGGAGATGTGGACATTGTCTCTCTGGCCGCGACCGACGTGACCAGCTGGAGGCCAGGCAGACCGCCTCGCCTCGCTCTCCAGCGAAGCCAACGAGTGTGGTGTGAGTCCAGGGCTCCACGTGGACCCCCAGACGCGACCTCCACCAGCTCCTCTAAAGACGTCTGCGGATCTTTTCTGCACCTGCTGTGGCGTGCCCCGTAAACCCGTTTTCTCAAAGAGACGCACAGGTCCAGCACCGTTCCTGCAGCCAACACCCACCACACCCATGACCCGATGCGAGGCAGGGGGAGAGGGGTGCCTCTGGCTCCTCGGGCCCCCTTTTCTGATGCACTGAAGATTCCTAAGCAAAGGTTGATTGTCTCTGAAGCAAGGCCATTTAGGAGTGCGCATATGGAGCCACGTACTGGCCTGCAAGTCCCCAGACGGCTGCCAGTAGCCACGGCCCTTCACTGTCCCTCCTGTCCCTCACCCTGCCCAGTTTTCCCTTCTACAATAAACTGAAACATACCAGTGAAAACACAGGGGGCTTCTCTTCTCTTCTTTCTGAATATTTTCCATGTATATAGCACAGACACCTACCAAACACCTCGTCTTTGGAGAGAACATTCTAGAATGTTAAATCTGAAAGTCGGCACTTTGTGTTGGCTGTCTTGGTTTTGGCTTGGTTTGGTGCTGGCGTTGACGCGGCTGGCACTGACCATGGCTTGGTCTGGTGCTGGCGTCGGCGCGGCTGGCACTGACCATGGCTTGGTCTGGTGCTGGCGTTAGCACGGCTGGCACTGACCACAGTGCCTCCTCTCCTGTTGCTGCAGCTCAGGGGGCCTGGGCTCCACAAGCACACCCGTGTTTGTCACCTAGGGTGCTGTGACGATTCATTAACCTGGTCAGGGTCGTCTACTCAGGATGGCCATTCCCGAGGAGGAGCGCAGGTGTGTTTTGCAAAGGCCAGCTCTGGGAGCCAGGCAGAGAGCTCCTGAGGCCCCCCAGAGGCGGCTCACCTGCTGCAAAGCGTGTCTCGGTGACTTGGCTGAAGAGAGCGTTTCGTAACTCAGGTCCTTCTTACCTTTGGGCGGCACCCAACAGAAAGGGCTGGGACTTTTCTGTCCCAGCATGTGTCGTGTGGGTGGCTCAAGCCCTCTGTCCTGCCCTCTCGCGCCCCGAAGGGCCCTGGGCACTCAGGCTTTCTGTCAGCCCCACTCAAGGGGAGGCCCAGCCCTGGCCCAGGGTCCAGAGGCTCAGGGGGCTCTGTGGGCTGCACCTCCCCGGCAGAGGGCCCAGCCTCTCCGTCCACCTTTCTTGAGATGTGCAGGAACTATCTTTGGGAAGAGTGAGGGCGGTCAGCTGGGAAGCTCCCCCCGGGCAGGCCCAAACAGGCCACGGAACCTCACGGGGTGGATCCAGACTGTGTCTGTCCAACAGCGGGGCTGCCGGGCCAGCTGCTAACACGGCCCGCACGGACACGCCACCTCTGCTCGCTGGGGTTGGACTGAGCCCTGGGAAAGAGAAGCGTTTAGATGAGGGGTTCTGGGATGAGCCGGGGGCAAACACATCAGCAAGCCACTAAAATCCTGGGGGCCACGAGGGCGCAGCCCCTGCTGCTGGTGGGAGCCGTGGGGTGCGTTTCCTCCAGGGGCTCCGCATCCCCAGGGGTCTGCAGTTCCACAGATGTCTGAGAAGAGCTCCAAGCCGGGGAGAGGTCCTGCCAACCGTGCTGGGTTGTGGCTCTGTTCGGGTCAGTCCTGGTGTGCTGAGTAGCCAACTAGCGTGCTCCTATGTGAATGCCCACTAAGCGGCCAGCTCCGTCCTGCCGATGATGCTGACTCTACATTCTAAAAGCATCAAGCTCCAAAGTCACCTTCACCCGTCCGCAGCCGGGGCCAGGGGCTTCCCACAGAGAAGCCGAGAGCTCTGCCTCCCACGGGGCGGTGGAGTGCCACTTGGCCCTGCCCCACTCAGAGCTTGGGCCTGCCTGGGCCGGCACCGGGGCCGCCTCCCCTGCAGCGTGGCATCCCACCCCCAGCACCACGGAGTCCTGCCGTCTCTTCTCACCCACTCTTGTGCTGACCTGGACCTCTGCTGCAACCTGGTGCTGGGGAGGGAAGCCAGGGCCTCAGGCGACTGCACACGTGCCCCACCACCCAGCCCACCGTGACTTCCTGTCAACCCCAGGAGCTGGCACTCGGCCAGGGACGCAGTGGGCACTATGCCCGCGTCTGTAGAATGGCACAGTGGCAGGAGCATGGACTCCGCAGGTGCCACCTGGCCTGCCCGCACTGAGCCTCCCACAGCCCCGCCTGCCGCTGGCCTGTCCACTCTCTGCCCCGCCTGGTCTCACCGCTACCCATGCCCTGGATGAATACGTGGTCCCCAGCCAAAAGGAAGCGGTGGGGGTCGGAGGCGGGACACTTTGGACGCGGTGGGAAAGGAGGGTACGAGGACCAGGCACCCTTCCCGGAGGCCCGGGTGCCTCCTTGGCCTTCATTTTCGCCACCTGGAATGAATTTTTATCTCCCCTGTTACTTGCATCCAGCAAAAAGCAAAACTCACAAAGCCAGCAAGGCCCTCCTGCAGTGCTGCCACTAAGGGACAGCTCCCAACAATCCCTTCCCTCGCGGCTCCCCAGGCTGGCGCGGATCTCCCTCCGCAGCTGTGGGCCTCAATTCTAGCACCTGCTCTGGGGCCTTGGCGGTGCTCACGTCTCACCTCTGCAGCTAGATTGCAAACCTGCGAATAGGGGTGTTCTTATCTTTTCACTCCTGTAGGTAAACACCGGGCACAGTGGTGTCTGATAAACACGGGTCGCACTGAATTGAGGAATGGCGAAGGCTTCCAGAGAGGCCTAGCGGGAGGACAGCCCTGGGCTGGCCGTTGAGCTGTGAGGCACTTGTTGGAAACCTCCCTTGGGGACTGTGGCACCACACGGCTCATGACATGGAGATGCACTTGTGGCTTCCGGGATCCCTGGCCAGCGTCTCAGGGTCTTAAGGGTCTTAATGACTCTGTGTTGCTGGATTTGATTTACAGAGACGTGAAGTGACCTTCCTTAAAATGCCAACGAGTGGTTGGCAGAGTGGAGAGCACAGGGCCTGGCTCAGCTGGGGCCGCTCCCTGCAGGGCCAGCTCCCTGACCACCACCACCACGGCAGGAAAGAGGACGTCCTTTGTTTAGGTGGCACCTTTCCCATGGGCTGCACACGGAGTTCCATAAACAGTAATTAACGCAGCGCAGACGTTGACTTGACTGCTTACCCTGGCTCTCAATCAATTAGTTGATTGCCCAGCGAGGAAGCGGGCTCTGTGGATAATCTTATCAGGGCACGCACAGGGTGGCTCCCTGCAGATCTGCTCTGGAGGGAAGCTCAACGTGTGCACATGCCCCAGCAGAGCAGCCGGCCCACGGGCCTCCTGCGGCAGGCGTGCCCAGGACGGCGCCCCTCCCTGGTGGGCGGCAGAGCCCCCGAGGCGGGCAGCTGTCCCAGGGCGTGAGCAGGACTCTTGTTTAAAGGCTGCTCGGCGTGTTAGGAAGTGCTTTACAGGTTCCCAGGACAGGACTCGTCCCCTGGGCTCACAGAACACGAAGCTCCAGTCCTGCACTCCCGAGGAGCCTGCGGCGCTGCTGGGGCACCGACAAGGACAGGGTGGCTCGAGAGGCCGGCCTCCGTCACCACAGGCCCGGCTGGCCGAGGCGGTGGCTCCAGGCAGACCCCTCTGCACTGCCCTTTTTTAAAGTCTTTTGTTTTTGTTTTCCAACTGGACGTACCTGTGACGCATGATGTGACGCTCTGAGGCTTGGGTGGGTCAGGAGCGGGCTGCCACACACCAGCTGCCTGGAGTGCCCGTCCCTCATGGGTGCTTGTCTTCTGTCCTGGGGTGAGGACACCTCAGACCTCCTGTCCTGACCAGTGTCCACCCGCACACTGGTGATCACCTGCGGTCTCCATGCCGTGCGCCTCAGACCTCCTGTCCTAACCAGTGTCCACCTGCACACTGGTGATCACCTGCGTCCACGCCGCGCCTGGCCCTGGAGTCGGTCCCCTCCAGCCACTTCTCCAGTGGTGGCTGAGCCACTGTCCTCTGACGGATATCGCTGCCCTCCAGAGCCTGTCTCCAGGAGGTGTGAGACACTCTGACCTCTGACCTCTCTGTCTGACCTCTCTGTCTCTAGGAGCTCCCCCGTTTTTATGACCCACAATAGGCCAAGTCCCGGGGGACATGGTCCCTGTTATGTCACTGCTGTCCTCCAGGCTCATCCACGCGGGGCCCGAGGCGGGCCCTCCTCCTGCTCTGAGGCTCAAGCTCCCCATTGCGCGCACGCCGCGGCTTCGTCTTCACCCCATGGGGCGTCAGCGGGCACAAGGGTGTTCCTGCGCCCTGGTGCAGTGGGCAGCGGCGCAGTGTCACAGGAGTGTAGATGTCCTTCGAGACACAGCCTTAGCTTCCTCGGACGCGCTGCCCAGAAGTGGGAGCTGCTGGGTTAATGAGGGACGGAGGGCCTGCATGGAACGGCGTCCGGAGGCTGTGGAGAGGGGCTCCTGCTGGGCTGTGGGGGGGGGACAGCACAGAGGTCCTGAAGAAACTCAAGAGAGCCCCCACGTGACCTGCTCCGCCTGGCGAGTGCAGACCAAGGGCACTGGTGGCTGCCCTGCCCATGGCTGGGTGCGGGGAACAGGAGTGGGCTGCCCGCCCGAGGGGAGGCCGGCAGGAGGCGGGCCAGCCACCGGGGTCTCATCCAGCAGGTCCAAGTGGGATTCCAGGTGCAGCAGAGCTGGGGCAGAGGCCGGTCAGCGGGCTGAGAGGTCGGGCCCGGTGCGCTCGCCCCGGCCCCTCTCCTCCCTGTGCCGCACCCCGGGCTCAGGGTCTTCCCTCCTGGTCAGAGCGGGGAGCCACGGTGAGTGCGCTTGAACCCAGGTGGCGAGTCCCGGGACGACAGCCAAGCCACGCTGGAGAAGCCGCAGCCACAGCTGTTTGTGCCAGGTTAGGTGTGTCACCCTCTCAGTGGGGTGGCCTAAAACCAAAGCAATGCTGACCCCGCTCGGAACTGGTCCCAAGCTGTGTGTGTTTAAGGGGTTAGCTAAACAGAACTAGCATGTGGTCACAGTGATGTCCTGGCCTTACCAAGGGGTCTCCGCTACAGAGAGATCAATGGAGGCTGAGTTGGGGACCGTCATTGCTTATCTCAGCGAGCCTTGGGTGAGGGAAGCAAACCTGCCGACCTGTGCACCCACAGAGGGCCCCGCGGCCTTCTGCCTGCCACTGTTCTCAGTGGGGGAGACACGGGGACAGCGCGGCCACCAGCAGCGCTGGACTGCAGACGTCCACCTACGTGGAGGGACGTGTCTGACACCTGGCACGGCACCGCCCGCCCTCCTGCCCTCCGTTGTGTCTGCCTGTCTCCCTCCTCCCACTGTGTCAGGGCAAGGACACGGCCTGGCTGGGGGAGCCCACTGAGCACGGGGGACCGAGGACGGGAAGGGCCCTGAGTCCTGGGGGCGTAGGCAGTGGCCAGATGGAGGCGTTCCAGTGTGGAGACCGGGCAGTGTGGAGACCGGGCAGCGTGAGAGCGTGGCTCACTCAAAGGATGGTCGGCTGACCCGTCCAATATTTAGCTGAGGAGCAGTAAGTTTGGAGGATGGCCGCTCTTCCGCTGCTCGCTGTTGTGCTTCCTGTGAATTTCTGGAGATGAGTGGAGGGAGCCGTACCAGATGACTCGATGGCACAGCCCCTCGAGCCCTGCAGCTCGGATTCCAGGAAAGCAGTGTGATTTTCTCCATGGGGATTCAGATCCTGAATTTTAACACCTTCTCAAAAATCAGGATTGGCTACAACAGAGGTCTGATGGTCGGGGCCTCAGGCAGGGAAGTCCTGCGCTTTGCCTCACTCCTTCTTCACAATGGGAAGTGCCCTGGGGGAGCTGCGGGCACCTCCACCGTGGAGAGATGCCACAGCGTTGTCTCCTCTGCTGGGGCGACAAGGAGCAATTTCAAAAGTCAGATTCCAGTGGCTAACGTGGCGTGGCCGTAGGGCGACTCGAACTCACCATTCTTAGTGGACGCCTGCTCAGGAGAGTCGGAAACCTTCCCTTTGGTCAGCTGGTTTCCTGCAGCTGTCAGGCGTTTTTCTGCAGCTAAGGTGTCTGATGGATTCACAGGAAGCCACGTGCTCCACCAGCCCTTCACAGAAGCAGTTTAAAGATCTGCCCGTGGCTCCGGTGGGGACAGATTAGCAGATCCCGTCTTGAACGTCTTCCAGGCGCAGCCATCTGCACCCACTCTGCACGCCAGCACCGCAGGGCAGGATAAAGTGCTGTCCGCGTGCTGCAGGGGACTCGACTGCTTCCTGCACAGCGCTGCGGCTTTGCCCGCAGGAAGAGAGGGCAGCGATGCCTGGGCAGAAAGCCTCGGCCCAGAAGGAACTAGCGCACCGGGGTCGGCAAGGAGTTTAAAGAAGTTAGAATTTTCTGAGCCATTCCCAGGGGAAGGAGCTGGCGCTCGGCACTGGTCAGCACACAGGGGTCGGCTGCGGGAGAAGGGGATGCTTGGTGGCGGGCGAGATGACTTGGGCAGGGCTGGCCGTGCGATTTGCAGGATCTGGTGCAGAACAAAAAAGTCTGGGGGGGGCTGGGGTTGGGGCTCAGCGGCAGAGCGCTTGCCTAGCACGCGTGAGACACTGGGTTCGATTCTCAGCACCACATATATAAATAAGTAAATAACATAAAGGTCCATCAACAACTAATAAAAAAAAAAAAAAAAAAAAGCCTGGAGACCTCTGTTCAGAACAGGGTAATTTCAAACTGGAACCTTCGTCTCAGGGAGGCAGGAGCAGGCCCTGCCTGAGGGAGGAGACGGAAAACAGAATCAGTGAGGAATCTAGGGAAATCGACCTTTAGGGAAGGTAAAAGAAAAGCCAAAAAAGACACTGACGGGGAGGACAGAGAAGTAGGAGGAGAGGAGGTGAGAGGGACCACGGAGCCAAGGAGGGCACACAGGGAACCGGCAGGCCTTCCTCCGCCTCCTGGCAGCCCAGGGCCTGGCAGAGGACAGGCACCCCTTGCTGCAGAAGGTAGACCCCTCCTCCTGTTGCTGAGGCCACTGCGGGTCATGCTCCAGCATGGCCTTGCACTTCCTAGCTCAGAGGTTACCGTTGATCTGACCAAGAAAGTCCTGGTAACGAAAATAGGGACAGCAGATGTCAGGTCGCACATGCTACAGCAGTCAGGGACTGAGATGGTGGCTGCCGCTCTGGGGATGGGCTTGAGGAGAAAGGATGGAGAGAGGGCAGCACACCAGGAGGGCTCACCAGGAGGGCCGCGCCAAGAGGGCCGCGCCAGGAGGGGAGCACCAGGAGGGGAGCACCAGGAGGGGAGCATCAGGAGGGGAGCACCAGGATGGATGCACCAGCAGGGAAGCACTAGGACGGGTGCACCAGGAGGGCTGCACCAGGAGGGGAGCATCAGGAGGGAGCATCAGGAAGGGAGCACTAGGATGGATGCACCAGCAGGGCCACACCAGAGGGGAGCACCTGGAGGGGACCATCAGGAGGGGAGCACCAGGAGGGGAGCATCAGGAGGGGAGCACCTGACCATCAGGAGGGGAGGGACGGGTGCACCAGGAGGGGAGCACCAGGAGCACCTGCAGGAAGACGCTGAGCTGGGAGAGTTGGCGGTGGTGGCTTCTGTTGGCTTTAAGATGGACAGGACTCAGCATGTCTTCACACGGAAGTTGAATGAAGAAGGGAGAAAGGAAAGAAGAGCGGAGACAGGAAAGAACCATACTGGAAGAGGACCTTCCTGCGTGATGGGCGGCACAGGACCCAGGTGATGGGCGGCACAGGACCCAGGTGATGGGCGGCACAGGACCCAGGTGATGGGCGGCACAGGACCCAGGTGATGGAGAGCTGAGGGACAGGTGCCAAGCAAGTCCATGCCTGGCGAGCCGAGCTGTATGAAAGATGACACCAGTCCCCAAACGGTGACAAGACAAACAAGGGCTGGACACGCGTCCTGGGGCGCCACGCTCTCAGGCAGGGGAGTTCACGCCTTGTGTGTATGTGGAGGTGCCACGGCGCCTGGGCTCATGGGGACCGACGTGTCCGTTTCTGAAAGGAAGGGAGCATTTGCATTCAAATGTGCGGAAAAGAGAGTAAGAGTGGATGAGGGGAGTGAAGGTCATTGTCATGACCATGCTCACAGTTCTGGGGAGAGACTTGGGGTCAGTAGCTGGAATTGTCACTGCCGTTGGTCTTCCCTGCTCCGCAGACCTAGCAGGAGACCTCGCTGCTTGCTGCGGTTGAGTACTGAGAGTGCTGCCTCCCGGTCAAAGCCGGCCTGGATGCACCCAGCTCCTCTTGCAGGCCTCCAGGGCCTTCAGCATCTTGGGGGACCCTTGTGTTGTGGGGTTGGTTCATTTCTTTTCCACTAATTATTTCTTTGCACTAAAGAAAACCTTGGAAATCTGGGACATTTCCACAAAGATTTAACCAGTTTCAGAGATAGCTTTTCTCTACTGAGCCATCATGTCTGAACCCACAGAACTCAAAGTCAGAATGCAACATCTAGAAATACGAGAGGAGCAGCCAGCCTCTCACAAGCCAGCCTCCGGGAGAGCACCACGGAAAGACAGCTTGGTGGGAATCACTCTGACGGTCTCACACCAGTAGGACAGTCGATTCCGTTGCTTTTCTCCAGAAAAGGTTTATTGGCTTCTGACTTCTCTTCTTGTAGTTTATCACTTCTTGGGCTTATTGGCTGCCCCCCCCCCCCCACTAGACTGTAAGCTGCGGGAGAGCAGGGGTACGGTCTGTGTCCCCGACACCTGGAGCCGCTTCCAGCTCCCACAAACACTCAGTGGATACTTGTCGAAAGACTAAGCAAACATGTTGAAATCATTTTCCATTTTGGTATGTCCCGTTTATCCACATTCAGATAGGCAGCTTGGTTCTCCATTATGATCCCAATTCTCTTTGCTTAAAGCAATGACAGCCAGTCTCTTAAAAAAAAAAAAAAAAAGAATGTCTAGGCTGGGCTGAGAGCTTCATCCAACTGAGATGACCCACCTCCAGCCACCAGAGGTGGCAGGAGGAGACCCACCCCGCGGAGGTCCGGGAGACTGCAACGGGCGACTCCAGCAGCTCAAATTTCTCAAATCACTTTCTGATGTGATTATTATTTTCTTCTTACACAGGCAGAAAATGAAACTCTCGGAGGTTCAGTTGCTCACAGTTAGAAGCTCACGAGTGAAAACGCAGAAGCTAAGCAAAGACTTCTGTTCCCAACCTCCTCCCCAACCTGGGAACTGCTCTCTGAAGTGCAGTGTACCGAGACAAGAACTAAATAGAACAAAACAAGAAGAGGAGGGAGGGAAATGCACAGCTGCAGTTTCCATTAGTAATTCCAACATGGGAAACAAATTTACTTCCAGTTTGGCAAATCTTCTAGTTCTCTCAGCAAATCGATACCTTGGCTTGGCTCTGAGAAATCATGTAGATGTAATTCAAAATTATGAGCAATTGAGAAATAATTTCTAGATTAAAAAAACAAATGTCTGAGGCAAACTTCCATTTCCTCTCAACACTGGGAAGGTCACTTCACTTTGCTCAGGGACAAATTCCAACCATGTCACCCCTTTGGCTCCACCTTCTCAGAGGTGACTCACGCAGTCGCGTCTCTCAGACAGAGGAGGCGGAGGGCGTGTGTGGGCAGTACAGCACTCATCCTGCCCATTCTCCTACCCAGTTTTTTTTTTTCTTTTTCCTTTCTCTTTTTGGTGTTCATTCATAAATCATCAAAACATCTGGCCAATTTGCTTCCTAGGCAGATGTTTGCTCTAGTTTCTGTTGTTGTTTTTAGCTGAGTGCATTGGCTTCACAGGTAGATGTAGCTTAAGCCAGAGCGAGTGGAGGCCGCGGCAGTGGGAAGATGGAGGCCACCAGCTACTGACAGCCCACATCCGCTCCTCGTTCCGTGACTGCTTCCTGGCTCCATCAAAAAGAGCGTGTTGGGCTGGGGCTGGGGCTCGGCGGTAGAGCGCTTGCCTAGCCTGTGCGTGGCCCTCGTTCGACCCTCAGCACCACGTAAAGATAAAGGCATTGTGTACAACGAAAACAAATAAATAAATACTAAAAAAAAAAAAAAAAAAAAAAAAAAAAAAAAAAAGCGCGTCATCACTGAAGAAGTTCTCAGGAAACTGAAGATCACTCGACTCTTGACCTGACCGTGTCCCAGCCTGGGAGAAGCTGGACACGGCCAGAGGCAGAAGCAGGCTCCACGGGGAGGAAATGACGGCGCGGAGAGACTCCCACGCCGCTCCAGGGTCAGGGGTCAGGCTAGGACGAGAGTGCAGACCCAGGTGTCAGGACGACCGACCAGCCCCTCGCCAGGCTTCCTCTCCAGCTGCATCTCACGTGCTGTGATAAACTCAGTTCCTCACCTGCAGGGGTGCCGGCTGCCGGACCACCCTCCAATGTCCCGCCGTGAATATGCACTGGTCCAGGCTTCGAGGCTGTGTGGAGGCCTGTGTCCATGGTGACACCAGTCGTCACCCTCCAGCCCTGGCCCAGCCAGGCAGTGTGGAGCGGGGACATTGTGCCCTCTGTGCGGCAGCTAGACTGAGCTCTGTGGGACCCTTCTCATCAAGCCCCAGGTACTGAGTCCTGGTTAGTGGGTCACAAGTCAAAACTCTTTCCTGTCAGTGCCATGTGATCACTATGGTCTCGTCTTTGACAGACAAAACCACCAAGCTTGGTCATGAAAAGTCTCAACTACAAAACCATGATCTAACAACTATTTATTAATAATATAAAACAAAGAACTTTATTTAAACATTGCTTGTCGCCGCCTGAAGCGATGGCCGCTTGGAGCAACGAAGCCGCGGGAAGAAGTTCAGAGGCGAACTGGAAACAAACAGCTTTTTATTCTGATAACTTTTCTCTCTGGCTCTAACAACGACTAACACGCGCCACACACCACCAACAAAATGGCGCTGACCCAATCAGCAATCTCGGCCAAGTCACTCGAGATCCTGGGACAAGTCCCGTGAGACTACGGAAGGCGGCAATGCCCAAATCTCCATGGCCCATAGTCAACGGCAATTTAAGCCATCTCCCCAAACGGGGCTCCTGCAATTGCTTATATTCTTTCTATAATTTTTGTTTGTATTTGGCCATTTTTTGAACTAATGAAACAATTCCGCACGTCTCAGCACGGCATCTATTAGTTGATCTGTCATGGCTGCTCACTTCTTGACATCACAGACAAGTAGACGAAGCCAAAGCCCCACAGTGGTGGCTTGAATCGCCAGGACTTCATGCACCTGGATAACCGCGCCCAGGCAGAGGAAGGCGCACCCTGAAAACCCCCACTCTGTGCCTTCAGCCGTTCACTCCTCGTTTAATCTCTCTCCATCGCGATGTATGGTTGCTTTATAAAGACCGTGTACATCGCTGTGTGTTTATTCCTGTTTGGTAGCTTCTGACGTGAATGTCAAGGTGTCTTATCAACTTCATTATCTACTTACTGTAGGTAAGAACGATCCCGTGCTGAATCAAAGACCTTGCGAAGCCACCGGTAGGTCCCAGCACTCTCTGGGCCTTTCATATTCTCTGCCAGGCCTGGCGGCTGTGCTCCCTGAGTCCCAGCTCAGCCTTCCCTGGGCTGCCTTCCCTGTGTCTTGCCTTGCTGGCTGGGCCTTTAGGAAACTTGACTGGAGGTGGTGGTGGGCGCCAGCCCCCTTGGCCTCTGGCCCCCTTGGTCTCCTGACCTTTGGTGCAGCATCCCCCCTGGGCCTTGGGCAACATGCTCTGTAGTGCTGTGGCTGGGCTGTGTTGCTAAAAGATCTGGAATGAGCTGGGTGCGGTGTTTTATTCTGTGGGGCGGGCGAGTGGCGCACACCTGTAATCCCAGCACTTGGGAGGCTGAGGCAGGAGGATCACAAGAGTTCAAAGCCAGCCTCAGCAATGGCGAAGCACTTAGCAACTCAGTGAGACCCTGTCTCTAATAAAATACAAAAAAAGGCTGGGGATGTGGCCCAGTGGTCAAGTGCCCCTGAGTTCAATCCCCAGTACCAAAAAAAAAAAAAAAAAATGGGGCTGGGGCTATGGCTCAGTGGTAGAGCGCTGGTCTCGCATGTGTGAGGCCCTGGGTTTGAGCCTCAGCACCACATACATAAAAAATAAAGGCATTGTGTCCACCTACATCTAAAAAATATTTTTTTAAAAAGGATCTGGAATTTTCTCTCTTCTGCTCTGGGGAGGTTCTATGTGCAACTGGGTGGTTTTTTCCCTACTGATGTTCAGAAGAGCTCACTAATGCAGACGTCTGGGCCTGTGCTTTGTTTTGAAAGGCTAACTATGAATTTGTCTTGTGTGTGTATGGATTCTGACACACTTTTCTAAGGGTGATGCAATTTAACCCAACTGTCAAAAGCATTCACTGATGATGATAATTTGGGAGGAAGATACTGGGGATTGGACCCAAGGCGCTGCACCATTGAGCTGCATTCCCTATCTTTTCTATTTTTTACTTTGAGACAGGGCCTTGCTAAATTGCTGAGGCTAGTCTCTAACTTATGATCCTCCTGCCTCAGCCTCTGAAGTCACTGGGATTACAGGCATGTGCCACTGTGCCCAGCTTTTAAGCTTCTTTTTTCATCTGCAGAATATATGATTTTTTGTATTCATTTGTGTCTTCTTTATTCTTTTTTCTGTCCTTTGCCTGAGATTTAGTGAATTTTATTACTCTTTCCAAAGAACTAAACTTTGCTTGTGAATTCTCTGTGTCTATTTTCTTTTTTGAAGTCTTGACCTTACCTTTGCTTGTATCTCTCTGAATTCTTCTAAATTTTTTAGATACATAGCAAGCTATTTGTTTTCCACCTATCTTCTGATATATATAAAATTCTAAATTTCCCTTTACCTATGGCTATCGTAGTCTCCCCTACCTGTTTGTCATGTAGCAATTTTTATATCATCAAGTTCAATATATTTTCTAATTTCCAGTGGTATTCCTCCTCATATCAGCATGCTACTTAGAATTCATTGACTCATTTTTCAAGTTTACAGACCTTCTAAGTTGTGGTCAGTGTCCCAAGGCGGTCAGCAGACACAACTGCCTTGCATCAGCACAGCGTGCCTGGCCGCTTCCTGCAGGCCCAGGAGGAAGCATATTCTTCAGAGGTCAAATCCGTTCATACCCTGGGATTCTTCCACGTGTGATCTGTCAGTTACCAAGAGAGGCATGTGAAAATCTTAAAATCACTAGGGTTTCGTATTTTTCTGTTTTCTTTTTGGCTCTGTCGATTGTTGCTTTGCGAACTTGGAGTTTTTCACTAGGTGGGCGTGAATGTGAATCTCCACACTCCTTGCTTGTTACTAAACTTTTTGCCTTTAAAGACCGTGAAGTCTGGTAATAAAGCAGTCGTCCTGCTGTCTTCTGTGGGCAGTCTGCCTGGCTTGTTCTCTCCACACTCCACCTGCAGCCTCTCGGTCCAGAGCTGGTCTGCAGGTCCAGTTCTAACTGCAGCGCACGGTGCGCGGGGCCTGGTGGCCGCTGCGTCTGTGGCAGCGTTTCCGTCTGTTCTTACTTTCTTCTCTCCCACTGCCTTTGGCCGTCCAGCGTTTCGCTGTGTCACCCCACTGCGCCGCTCACGGCTCCTCAGCGCTACCTGGAGGTGAGGCCGCTCGGCCATTGAGCTCTGCGTGGGGCCGCTCAGGGGCCTTGGCAGAAGCCACACAAGACGCTGTCATTAGTGTTCCCGTTTGTATCCACACACACACTGGCCATTCCTGAGCCCACCTGGATGTTCCCAGATAAGATCATTTGCCCAATCCAGAATCGTTCCCTCTAGTATTTATTCTGTTTTATCATGGATCTGCTGGTCATGAATTCCCTCAATTTTTATCTGATAATATATTTTTCCCTTAATGTTTTTCAGCACTTTAGAAATGCAGTCATTTTCGTAACTAAATGACTGACTTAAAATCAGCATACTACAGTGACATAGCCACATTGATGTTTATAGCAGCTCAATTGACAATAGCTAAACCATGGAAGCAACCTAGATGCCCTTCAACAGATGAATAGATAAGGAAAATGTGGTACATAGACACTATGGAATATTACTCAGCCTTAAAGAAGAATGAAATTATGGCATTTGCAGGTATATGACTGGAACTGGAGAACATCATGCTCGGTAAAATAAGCCAGTCCCAAGAAACAAAAGGCTGAATGTTTTCTCTGATAAGCAGATGCAGATCCATAAAGGGGGTGTTGTGGGGGCTAGGGAAGAATGGAGGAACTTTGGATTGGGCAGAGGGGAGTGAGGGGAAGGAGGGGTGTGGGGGTGGGGAAGGTGGTATAATGACGGGCATCAGTACTCTGTGTACATGTAGGATTGCACAAACATGCCCTTTTTATTGCTATTGAGGAGCTGATCCTCTAAGCCCTACGAGTATGTATTGCTTATTTGAAAGGCCATTTGATGCTGCTTTGAACTTCTTAAGGACCCCTGCCACACTTCAGTGACTTCTGAAGAAAGATCACCAAATCCTCTGCTGGGCCCACAGGGAACCTAGAGAGCAAAGAGGAGTAAATATTCCCTGAACTGTGCGGGAGACCCGGAAGCCACCGGGGTTGGCACGCCCGATACAGTCTGCTTGGAGAAACACCGAGGGTGAGCAATGAAGAGGGCAGC
The DNA here is from genome assembly GCA_025594165.1 of Tamias sibiricus. Lineage (NCBI taxonomy): Eukaryota > Metazoa > Chordata > Mammalia > Rodentia > Sciuridae > Tamias > Tamias sibiricus. The sequence continues at coordinate 101,847,496 of CM046669.1, forward strand.
TCTGAGGGACGACGCGCGTGGGTGCTTCTGGCCCTCCCTGGGCTTGGTTCAGTGGCAGTTTTCACAGATACCCACCTCTGGCTGGAGGCAGGACGTGCGGGGAAAGCCAGAGTGTCCGTGCGGGAGCGCGTGTCCCCAGCAGCACCAGGCTAACACGAGCTCGGATCAGCTTTGAGAGGGACAGAAGTGTGGGTGCAGCCTGCTGGACACCTTCATGCGGGGAAGACGGAGGTGAGCGTGCAGGCCACGGGAGGGCCCGAGGAGAGCAGGCGCCCTGGGCAGAGCGCTGCAGGGGGAGCGGGCCGCCCAGCTCCCCGAGGAGAGGCCACCAGGCGGGGGGCCTGATGCCACAGCACTGGCCAGCCACTCGCCACCACAGAAGGCAGCCTCTCGCGCCCCGGCTCACCACTGAGACAGCTCCTGGGTCCTCGGGGCCTCTCCAACCCTCTGCCCTGGGCCAGCCTCCCCCGCCCAGCCCACGCGCCGTGGCTTCACCCTCGTGGGCTGCTCCAGAGCTGATGGCCTGTCCTCTCCCGGGCGTGGCCTGGGCTCCAGCACTCTGGGACCCGGGGTGGGGGTGCAGGAGGCTCCACGCTCTAGCTGGGGTGTGGGAGACGGTTTCCCTTCCTGCTTTTCTTTTCCTGCCTGTGGAGTGGATGCCTTTCCCAGGCCCTGCTACCAGAAAGTGCCCGTTTATTAGTTGAACTCTCAGAGCACGCAGCCGAGAAAACACTGGCCGGGAAAAGTCATGAGGCGGACTTGAGACGCGGCCGTTTTCTTTGTAAGAATCCACATGAAACGACAACAGAATCTTTAAAATTCACCAACATTGTTTATTCTGCCCTATATTTAAGTTTCTGAGAGCTCCTTCAAAAATAATGGCTGAAAATCCATACGCTCTGCCTCGTGGGTTTTTTTTTTTTTTTTTTTTTTTTTTTAAATATTTATTTATTTACTTTAGTTGTACATAATGCATTTAGTTTACGTGGTGCTGAGGATCGAACCCGGGCCGCACACGTGCAAGGCAGCGCTCTGCCGCTGAGCCACAACCCCAGCTCCCCTCGTGGTTTTTAATAGCTGGATTCATCTGCTTCCTCTGCTCCTGGTTTTACGGCTCTCTCCAGGCCCCTAAATCACGCGGTCGTTACAGGCCCTTCCAGAAGAGAGGGACGCCGTAATTGACATCTCCCCCAAACTTACAGCACTTGGGCTCTGTCATTCTTTTATTTAATGGACTCGTCCCTCAACCTCCCTGACCTCAGCATAAATCAGAGGCCAGCTGCGCTTCCCCAGAGCCTGGAGTCTGAGCAGGGGAGAGCGCGGGAGAGGGATCTGAGGCTTCCCCACGGTGGACTTCCAGCACCTGGCCCAGGTGTGGCCTTGTGGCCACCCACACCTGCTTTTTGCTCGGGCACGTGTTGGGAGGGGCCGTCCCGCACAGGGAGCACGGCTGGCACCTTCGGCACTGGTCCTCACTTCTCTCGCCACGCACTGGTGCGACGGCCCCAGAGACGTGAGGAACTGCTCATCGCAGGAACGTGAGCAGGCTGGGCAAGGTCCCCAGAGGGCGACAGGTGCTTCCTCACAGATAGGGTGACACAGACGTGCCAAGGCTCAGGAGCCACTTCTGTGTCGTCACTGGTGACGTGGCCAGACGTGCGCCTCCGTCAGCGAGGTTGAGTCTCTAACTCAAGGTCCTGGCGAATTGCCTGGCTTGGGGCCTCGCAGCCGTGTGGCCATGGGGAGCGCCAGCCTGCCCCGTCCTGGACGGGGAGGTCAGCGACGCGGTGCTGCTGCTTCTTGCTTATTCGTGCTGCTGCTGCCCGCCTCCAACCTAACGCCAGCTCCTGGGTGGGTGCGCCGGCCATCCCCACCGTGCCCGACGCGTTAGAGGCCCACTGTTGACCAAGTGGGCCGACCCAGGTGGTCACTCCATTCTTCAGTTCCTTCCCTCAAAAAGAAAACACTCCCTGCCAGCCCCTGGGCGCCACTCATCTCGTGGGACCACGAGGGGACCCAGCGAGAGATGCCTTCCTAGAAACGGCTCTCGACTGGCAGCTGCCTCCTGCGGGCAGTGCCTCGGTGAACGCTGCCCCTGGCATGTTTGGTGGGCAGCGCTGGACTCGGGGCTGCAGAGGGCTCTGGGGGCTGAGATGAACGCCGAGGCGGGAAACGTGTGATCTGGGCTTCGTTTTAAAAAGGAGCCACCTACGGCGAGGAAGGGAGCCGTGACAGCCGGGCAAGGGCCTCTCGCTACGACGCGGCTTCAGGGTGGGCTCTCGAGGGGGCAGTGCGCGAGTGTCCCCGAAGCTGCCACAGCTGGGGGAAACTCGGTGTCTGCAGGCCTCCCTTCCCGGTCCCCGGTCCTTCCGGGTCTGCCTTGGAGGTGACTGTGCACGGCAGCATGAGGTCCGACTCCCCTCTGGGTTTCAGAGCAGCGGTCAAGCCCCGGCCGAGTGGGGGTCTGCTGTCACTGGCAGGTAGTTGTCCTGCACTGCCAGCTGCCGGATGGGCCCCGCGGGCCCTGCGACGGCACCACTCCCACAGTTCCAGTGGCGTCTTGCTGGCGACGAGTGCAAGAGAATAAACGTGTCTCCTTCTCCTTGTGTGAGTCGTTGCAAACAAGAATGAGCAGTGCTGTGATCCACGAGAGAGACTGTCCCTCAGGCTCCTCTCCCCAGGCAGGGCTGCGCGGCACCCCCCCCCCCCCCCCCCCCCCCCCCCCCCCCCCCCCCCGCCCCTGGAGCGAGTGGGCAGCCCCAGGTGGAGGGACCTGGTCTCGGAGACCCCCAGCTTGGGCCTGGCGTCCTGGTTCTCTCCAGCACAATCTCGTCCTCAACCAGCCACACTCTCCGTCCACGGAGGACGTCTGCAGAGAGACGTGGAATGCTGGCTTCACCCTCCCCGTTTGGGTGACGTTTCTCTTTATTGTTCTGCACAACTAAGATGCAGGGAGGCCAGCTCCACCTCGGCCTGCCACCTGGAGAGCCGGGTCTGGGTCCAGCCGCGTGCGCCTGTCACGTGGCTGTGGGAGCCCAGCATTGCTGCTTGTGCACTTGGAAGTGGTCTGAGGCTATTGCAGAAGCTTTTCTTCAAGTGTCTCCGGAATTACTTTATGCAGAACTCAGTGCTGCCTATTATCTATCCCGAGGAAAAAAAACCAGTTAAAAGGGTTTCATTTTTGGCAGAGGGAGCGAGAGAACCTGAAATGCAGGCTCATCATGTTCCTGGAGGGACCGCATGGTGGACAGTCCCCACCCGCAGGTCAGCAGCACAGGGGCCCGAGTCCACCTGCAGCTCGCCCCGGCATGCACCGCTGCTCCCTGCATTCCTGGGCACACCAGGCTGCCCCTGAAGCCCGCATTGCTCCCTCTCAGGATGCAGAGCCTCCTGGTGCTGGTGCCTCTGCCTGCCCTGCTGCTGCTGTCCCCTGCTGCACCTGGGACGCTGAGGGAGGGCGACTGGCCTGGGATGGCCACCGAGGCAGGCTCCTCTGCATCGTGCTTTCTCTCAGGACCACCTCGGCCTGCATCTGGGCGCTGCCTTTGAGAAGTCCACGGGACCTGGTGATTAAATGGCGGATGGCTTCTCTCAAAGTGATGTGGGTCGGTCTGTGCACTGGGGATGGACGCCTGCTGGGGCCAGGGGACAATGACTTATTCCTTTGGGGAACTTCCTCCAACCCTGAGACCCTGTGATGATGCCTCATAGATTGTTTCAGGGACAGAAAGAGGAGACATTTCACATAGGCATCTCCTCCCCAGTCTTCCTCGTCTGGGTAGGATAGAGCCAGTCTCCTATGGTATCTTTAGGATCTTGCTCCTCAGCAACACGCGAAGCTCCTACAGGTGCCATTGTTCCTTTGTGGGGTGGACGCCGGCCCAAGACCACATTATACATTTATGTGGTTTTGTGGGAAGTGAAGATCAATAGGGCCTTTCCAGCCACGTGACTGTGGGGATGGCTCTCTTCCCTGCTCAATTCATTATTTATTAAATACCTGCTTGTGAGAAATATTGTCCAGGGCTTAAATGTCATCAAACGAGAGGACTTTATATGGGCCCAGAGCTGTGTGATGATACCATTTGAATCTTTGGGGTTTATTAAAATGTGTTTATAATTATAGAAGATTTGTCCATGGGAAACATTTTATCAATCACTATCCTGTTTCAAGACAGCTTGACCCACAAACTCAGGGCAATACCTGTCTTCCTATTCTTTGGAAATCCACCAAATTTAATTAGAAACATTCACCATTCTCTAAGGTTGTGATGAGGAAGCACCCGGGCAGAAGCGTCCCTGACCAAGGCTGCGCCTTCTCCTAGGCGGTCGGTCACACTGGCATAGTTCACGTAGCTATTTTGCCAAGCAGCATAAGGGAAAGAAAGGGTGAGTGCTGGGTCCTGCCTGGGAAGGTCGGACGGCTAAGAGCACACGTGGCCTTGCAGAGCAGCCAGCAGGGTCTGCCGTGCCGGAGCGGAGGAGAGACCCAGGAGCCGGAGAGCTTCGGTGGGGGGGGGGCCTCTGGTGCCTCGCCCCAGCGGGCGTCCCTTCCCTGGGAGGAGACCGTCTGCAGAGCACCCGTGTGTCAGGTGAGCCTGAGCTCACTCTGGCCAGAGCCACGGGGTCTCCTGCAGCTGGTGTGGCCTGGCTGGTGCTCTCTCCAGAGCAGGACCCTGTCCCCAGCCAGCCTCTCATCTGTTCTCTGGGGAAAAGCTGGGGAGCTCCGGATTGTGCGTCTGCTGAGATGGGAAAGAACACCACAGGCCTTCAAAGCCATCTCCAAAGGGTGGCCTGAGTCCTGGGCCACTTCCCCCGTGGCTCTGTGGCTTTACAGTTTCACAGAGACTGTAGTAAACAAAACAGGCTGCGATCAGACCTCACCGTGGGGGCAGCTTGTGCAGCCTTATTTACAAGCTGCATTGGTGCTGGGAGGAGGGAGAGGGAAAGGTAGGTTCATAGCGATGACCTCACCAGTGACTTATTGCCCATGTAGGGTCAGGTCCTGCTGAGCCCAGTTTATGCTCTGGCCATGGCTCTCCAGGCGACAGGACGTGTCCCGCTTGTCATCGCTTCCCCGTGGAGATGAAGCCTGTGTTGCTATGGCTGCTCCTGAGCACACACAAGATGTTAAAAATGAGTTCCCAGTGAAAGTTCCCAGCTGCCTGGAAAACGAGTTTCTTTCTCTCGGGCTTCTGCACGGCTGACCTACGGGCGGCTGCCCTGAGAAGCTGATCCGATGCCATCGCGACACCCAGCCTCAGCAGGTGAGTGGCTGTGGAGACAGACCCTTCAGGCAGGGGACGACGAGGGGTGGCCAGAGCCCATGTCCAGTGACCTTGCCAAACCGTGTGCCTTTGAGAAACGGTGTCATGTCCCGGGGTCTCAGCGTCTGTAAGGCAGGCACACTTTGGTTGCGGGAGCGTGCTCAACTCTCTGCCTTTGAGGTCCAGGCACATCTGCGTGCTGGACTTTACTCCTGCATATTCTGAGTGGGCTTTGGCAGCTGGTCATCACTGCCCAGTTATCATCAAGCTGGATAACAGGCTTCACATGCCCTGATGTTAGGACCCATATGACAGAAACTACATGCAGACACGCAGACCCTGGATTCGTGTTCATTCTTCCCCTCGCTCTTTTCTCCATTTGACAAGTCATGACTGAGTTCCTTCGAGGCCTCAGACTTTCATACAGCCAAGTGCAGTACTACTAAGAAAAGTAGTAGCTACAGAGCTCTGGGCACCAGATTGAATGAATATAGACTTGGAGCCAGGCACAGTGGCACCTGTCTGTAACCCAGCAACTCTGGAGGCTGAAGCAGGAGTATTCCAAGTTCAAGACCAGCCTTAGCAACTTAGTGAGGCTCGAAGCAACTCAGTGAGACTCTGTCTCAAAATGAAAAATAAAAAGGGCTAGGGATGTGGCTCAATAGTAAAGCATCCCTAGGTTCAATCCCTGGTGCCACCCCCGCCCCCCAAAAAATACATATATATGTATAGAGAGAGACTTAGGAATGAGGTGGTATTAGCAAAATAGGCATAAAACCAAAACATGAGCTATTTGTATGTTGTCTGAATATAAAAGATGTCTGTTACTGTGGCACACATCTGTAATCCCAGCTAGTCAGGAGGCTGAGGCAGGATTGCAAGTTTGAGACTACCCTCAGCAATTCAGGGAGACCCTGTCTCCAAATAAAATTTAAAAAGCAAGGTGGTGGGGGCTGGGTGTATAACTCAGTAGCAGAATGGTCTTCTAACATGTGTGAGGCCTTGAGTTCCATCTCAAGAATAGCAGGAAAAAAACCAAACTTTGTAAAATCAATTGCATAATCTTTAAAGTTAACAGTATTCCTGACTCATATCACTTAATTTCTGCATTATAGTAATTCTCCCAACCTAGGATATATGAAGAAAGTAGAAAAAATTTAATCAAACCCCGAGGGATCATAGGAAATGCATTCCAAGAATTAGCTGGAAGTCTCCCAGAGACCAGGTCCTGTGCCCGTCAGTGCCGACAGCACGGCGCACACACTGCAGAGAAAGGCCAAGGGTGCCACTGAAACCGAGGAGGTGATCTGCAGCAGGCCCCGCAGGACAGCGGCTGCCACACCCCTCGTCACAGGAAGGACAGAGGCGGAGCCGGTGGCCAGGGCTCCGTCAGCAGCAGCATTCTCCCGGTCCTTGCAGCTGAGCTGCTTCTCTGTGCCCTGTGCCCGTGTGGGGAAGGGTGACCGCCATCTTCTGGGGGAGGACTCGGGATATGGCTTTCATCACAGCTGTTTGTAGGTGATCAAGCCCAGCAATCCTGCAACCTTTGTGTTCCACAGTTAACCCCTGGGCTTGGTAGGCCTTCCCACGCAACGAGGACCTGCGACAGTGCAGGTCCAGGTGTCTGGCAGGGGTGGTGCGGGAGTGGGTGTAGCCGCCTGAAGCGCTTGGAGCAACGGAGCCGCGGGGAAGAACTTCAGAAGCAAACTGGAGACAAACAGCTTTTTATTCTGATAACTTTTTCTCTCTGGTTCTAACAACAACTAACACACGCCAAACACTCCACTAAAATGGCCCTGACCCGATCAGCAATTTCGGCCAAGTCACTCGAGATCCCGCAACAAGTCCCGTAAGACTACGGGTGGCGACAATGGCCAAATCTCCACGGCTCATAGTCAACTGGTCAATCCCCAAACAGGGCTCCTGCAAGTGGGCAAGCATGGGTGGGGGCAGCAGTGCAGGAACACAGGCTGAGGAGGGGTGGGGCCTGGGGCCTTGCGGATTTGCAAGCAGATTTAGAAACAGAGGATTCCTTGGAGGTTTTGAAAGCTGCCCAGATGGAAACTCGTGCTTTGCAACGAGGAGAGACGGGAGCCTGCGGCCAGCTGCAGAGGAAGGCAGAGGAGCTGCCGACAAGGTGGACATGGGCATCTGCTGTACCTCAGAACCACAAACGGGCCCGAGTCCAGGCCCCTGCCTTCCCTGGGTGAAAGCAAGGTGGATGCAAGCGCACATGTCACGTTTTGCGCACCCACTTTTTGTAACTGCCTCAGCACTGAGCGGTCAGCACCCAAAAAGAGGCCAGTGTGCCGCTGGCAGGACGGAGGACTCCAAGGCTCACTTTCTCCTTCCCCTGGCCCTGGCCCTCAGCCCCTCGCCCTCCACGGGGGTCAGGACAGCTCTGCTGGGGGTGCTGAGCTGGGCCCCTCATTGCAGGAGGCAGCGGTGGGGAAAGAGCAGCACAGGGACAGGAGGAGGCCAGTCAGTCCTTGTGGGCAGCCCCATCTCTATAACGTTCTTGCAGGACAGCTGCAGGACGCAAAGGGGCAGGTGGCCACATCAGACTGGCAAGGACAGTTCACGGGCGATCGTTTAAGCATCTCGTGTGTTCGGCCTGCCTGGGGTACAGGTGAAGGGTCCTCGGCTCACTTTTCATCAGAGGATCACCAAGTGCCACGTTCACACAAGCTGAGGTCGAGCCCGGCGGTGAGGACGCAGCCCGGGACCTCGGCAAATGCATCTACTCCTGTGCCCACAAGGCCTCTGGCTGGACTGCAAGGGGAAGAACGGAGGGGGACGTGTGGCAGACTGAGCCAACAGTAGGTCACAAAAGCACAGGTCACTGGGCTGGGGTCCAGAGGACATGGACCCCAGGGAGAGATGGGCACGCAGGGTGGACCTTGGCCCATTGTGAAGGAGAGTGGAAAGGAAGCTGGCGGTAGGAGGAGCCATTGAAGAGTTTTGAGCAGAGAGAAGTTGCAAGATTGGACCCACAGGAGACCCACACTCTGGAAAAGCAGTGCTCGGAGCTGAGTTGCTACGGTTCACTCAGACAGACCAGGCTGCAGGGGCGAGGACAGCGAGGGGTCCAGGTGCTCACACCCCAGAAAGCACGAGGCTTGCAGGGCCTGTGCCTCTGAGCAAGGCTGCCGCCAACGCGGCGGAGACAGCTTGGATCACAGTGACGCACGGGAGCCCTGAACTTCCACGTGAAAGATCAGGCTGTCCTGCGGGTGCCAGCCCGGGGCGGCGGAAGGTGGCTGTCCTGTGGTGCCAGCCGGGGGGCGGCGGAAGGTGAGTCTCTGGTAAAACTGAGGTTGCTTCTCGTGTCCTGTGTCTTGAGGTATCAAAGGCCCAAGACCCTCTCCCTCCCGTGAGTAGATGATCTGCATATTCACAGAAGGGCAGGCGGCATTTCCCGGGAAACCCTCCTGGAGCCACATAAGAAATTACACAATGGCCGGGCGCGGTGGCCACGCCTGTGATCCCAGCACTTGGGAGGCTGAGGCAGGAGGATCGCGAGTTCAAAGCCAGCCTCAGCAATGGCGAGGCACTTAGCAACTCAGTGAGACCCTGTCTCTAATAAAATACAAAAAAGGGCTGGGGATGTGGCCCAGTGGTCGAGTGCCCCTGAATTCAATCCCCAGTACCAAAAAAAAAAAAGAAGTTGCGCAATGACACCAAGGCATCGAGAGCCCTTCCTACCTGCACTGGGTGGGATGGGAAGGAGAGGAGGTGGAGGGAGAGCCAGGAAGGGGCCAGCTCCGCAGTGGCTTCAGAGAACACCCCCACAGCCCTCGCTGGCTGGCGGCACAGGGAGCCGAGGGCAGGCCGCAGAAGCCAGACGCCTCCCCCAGGGTGCGGGAGGACACCCGGAGCCGTGAGCGCAGGAAGCCAGCTCGGGTCCGCCCCAGCAGGGCGGGCCGCAGGAGCTGGCTTGGAGGTCAGGGAGCATCCGACCGCTGATGGGCAAGTTGGGACTGGACTTTCAGGCAGGGCTCTGGGGGATATCTGCACAAAGGTGTTTGGAGAATTGGAGGAGATACCTGTCCGCCCAGTAGACGCGGAGTCCTGACGATCTCTAGAAATAGTGAACATGCACCACAGAAGTCAAGCGCGCATGGTTTCCTGCCTGGCAAGGCTGGCCTGCTTCTGCTACTCACGACCCTGACTTGCCCGGCCACGGCTGCCACCCAGGCCTCCTCTGTGGTGTGGGGGTGTGGGCGCTGGACCGTGCCCAGCCCTCTCCTGGGCAGCAAGGCGCAGGCTCACTAGCCCTGCTTCCGCTCCAGCTGGGGAGCACCTGCCAGCCGCGGCCACGGGAACCGGAGAGAGGCTTCCAGAAGCAACGGGGCCTGGCCTGGCCTCTTCCCTTCCCCCCCATCCCTCCTGGCATATGGCACTGTGCCCAGAACCAAGGCAGCCATCCCGCCACACGGAGGCAGCAAGCATATGAGAAGGGCCCGAACGTCGGAGGCAGTGGCCCTGGCGGACGGAGCCTCCGAGGCCATGCCAGAGGCCTCCTGCCCTGCCTTGTGCGTGCAGTCCACCGCAGGGCAGATCTGCTGTGGCCAGCCAGCCGCGCTCCTGACTCAGGTGCTCTGCCTCTCTGGGGCTCCAGGGGCAAGTTCTAGTTTCCTGCTGCTGTAATAAACCACACCGTAGGCCAAAGCACAAGGGCCACTCATTCTGCTCACAAACCCACGACTGCAACAGGGCTGGGTGGGGGTGGTTCCTCTGCTCCAAGTGGCACTCACGACCTGAGGTTGCCCTCTAAGAGCAGGAGCAGCAAGGGGGCCGGGGCATGTTCACGGCGTAGATCTGATCCAGCCTTAGCAGCTTCGTGGCCAGCTGCCACCATGGCTGTCAGTGGAGACAGCAGGACACCCACCCAGGTTCCCGGGGAGCAGACGTGGGGGTCTAGAGTGAGTGGGGGAGGGGCTGCAGCCCTCTTGGAAGATGCAGACCCCCTGGGGGCTTCAAGGCTCGCAGGGGCCTCACACGGGTGCGATTGCTTGCAGGAAGGGGAACAAACCAAAACCAGAGCACCGGCTTAGTGCAGAAACCCTGCCACGCCTTCAGATAGGGGAGTCACAGTGGGACCTAGGGTCTCCTGTCTCCTGTGTGGTATGAAGGGGGATCCCAACCCTTGTCCTGACCATCGGCAGGTAAAGTCCTCCCCCTGGGCACAGCTGTAGCGAGCTGTTTCACCTGTCCCTGAGCAAGCAGGGGAGCTCTGCTGTGCAGCGTGATCAAGGGTGTGTGCGTGTGGGCGTGTGTGGGAGCGTGGGTGTGGCCTGTTGGGTGTGAGGCTCTTGGTGGAAAGGAAGGTTGGCACGCGGCACAGTGCCACCTCACAGGAGACCAAAACCGTGTCCTTCAATCCTGGAGCCACAACTGCCAGGAAGCACTTCTCTTTGGTAGAGCTCGGCTGGTGTCCAGTCGCGTCAGAACGCCCGAGGGGCAGGACGCCGGGGGGCGGCAGCCGGACTGCTCTGGGCCCCATCCCCGCCCTGGCCCTGCTCTGCATCTCCGCACCTGCCTCTGGGGCCCCCGGGGAGGGCCGTGGGCGCGAGAGAAGGGGACGCCAGGCTCCCTCCCTCCTCTTTCTGCTTCTCCGCTGTCCTTGGTGGAGCCTGAGTCCTGCTGTGTGAGAGGCAGCGTCAGCACGGCTCTGAGGACCCCCTCCCTGATGTCCACACCCCTGGGGACGCTTTCCCCGTGGTGGGAACTAGACATAGGCTGAAGAGGCGAGTGTGGAAGCAGGGTGGGCGGCCACTTCCAGTGCTGGGGACAGGCCGCGGCTTCTGTCTTGCTCAGCCCTCCCCGCTCTGTCCACCCCTCCCTCCCAGGCAGCCGGTGCCTCGGGGTGGCCTGAAGCAGGAGCCTCTGACCAGCTGTAATGGCCTGAGTGAACAGGTCCACCCCCATGGGGCCTTCAGGTGACCACAGCCCTGGCCAGCATCCTGGCCACGGCCTCCAGGGCCATGGAGCAGGCCCTGATGAGCCACGCCTGGAGCCCACACCACAGAAGCCGTGGCAGTGCACAGCGCTGGGAAAAGCCCAGCCAAGGGGCCGCGGCCGGAGCAGCTGCCCCCCAGCATCTCTTCCCTCCTGAGCAGCACGTAGGGTCTGCTGGGCTGGGCGTCGCTGTGGTCACTCAGCCTTAGGGGCTGCCTGCTGTGGTAAGTGCTGTGTGGCCTCGTTGACCCTGTGCGGTTTCCACGCCCTGTCATTCACTTACCCGACCCTGTGCACCCCCCTCCTCGCGTAGCTTCTGTGTCTGCACGACACCTGACTGATGGCAACAGCTCGCGGCTGGTGGAGTCCCCCTCGCCAAGTACACCGGGCTCTCTGAGTCCTTGAGGCCATCACTCATCCTGCAAGAGTCAGAGGCTGGAGGGTGCAGGCCAGAGTCAGGGCCCAAATGCCGCGAGTGCCTACAGCATCTAGCACCGGACACGGGGAAGGCATGGTGCAGCAACAAGGGACACTTCGTATCCCAAGTGTATTCACCACTTAAAACCCTCTTCGTGTGTGTGTGTGTGTGTGTGTGTGTGTGTGTGTGTTGCCAAGGATCGAACCCAGGGCCTTGTGCATGCAAGACAAGCACTCTACCAACTGAGCTATATCGCCAGCCCTAAAACCCTCTTCTTAAAGGTAGCACCAGAACGAACGAATGTATTGAAACCTCATTTCCATAAACCCGGGTCTGTCTCTAATTCAGACATTTTGCAGACTGAAACCTCTGAAGGCCCAAAAGCATACCTTTAATCCAATTAAGACAGCCTTTGAATTAGATCCAAAAGCTACAGTAAATATTCTATTGCCATATGCCAAAAGTCTATGTCTTTTTAAATTTCCTCTCATCCCTAAGACTTTCAATTTCTATTTTCATTGGGTCAGTCTTAAAAGGAAGCACACAAAGACCGAAAGGCTGCCAGGGCTCAGCTTCGTGGTAGTGGATAAACCCACAGGTCAGTCGTCTTCCTCAGAGGGCTGAGCTGCCAGGCCTTTGCTCGGAGAAGCAGGCCAATGCCTTTCCAGCTGGTCATTAACCAGGGCTTAGTCCTAGAAGTCACCTCCCTTTAGGGAAAGGTTGGTATCTGGTAAAGTCATTTCTGCCTCTGGAGAAAAAGAGAAGTCACCAGGCAGAACCCCAGGTGATGGCCATTCTTCTCGCAGGCGAGGTAGGAAGCTTGGAGATCGTGACTTCAAAGAGAAGAGTCCTGCTCAGGCACCGGCCAGTCGGAGACAGAATGGACAAATGCTAACAAAGTGTAGTGAAAAGACCTGCCGCCACCACCTTGAAAGTCTTGAAGGAAAATAAAATTTTATAGACCTTTAAAACAACAAGGACAAGAACAGCAAAGTTCCTGCTGGTCTTAGATGGAGCTGGGAGACCAGGAAGCCCAGCCCTCAGAGTCTTTGCTCTGTGACTGCATTGCTCTGAGACAGACTCCACTCCACGCAACCAGCCTTTACATGAGATAAAGGTTGTAACATGTTCTAGCTGTAACAGTGAAGAGGCAGGCAACTATTTTTGGTCATTGAAGTTTAGAGGAAATATTCTGCCTAAAATATGCTTTTACCACAACAAACGCAGACACACATAAAACTGCACTTAGAAAGTGGCTTCATGGGAAGGGTCAGAAATTTCCTTTTCTGTAATGGAGCAGTGGCCTCTGCTGACCTTGGAGGTTTGCATCACCTCCCGTCCAGGGCCCCGGGCGTCTTAGAGGGGTCTTTCCCTGGTTGGCAGCCAAACAGATGGAGATGCTGAGATGGAGCCGCCTCTGCCTCCCCGGCTGGTTCACGGCAGACCAACGCTGGCCCTCGGACACCCTGGCTCCAGTTCAAAGGGAAGAGCATGGCTTTACCCAGAAAACAGTCACACGTAAGTCCGACTGAAGGGCGGCAAAACAGTCACACGTAAGTCCGACTGAAGGGCGGGTTAGGCCCGTGTAGGAGGGTCTCGATTGTCAACCGTGGTGGCAGGACCTGTCTTACCTGAACTGTCAGAGTTCTGTCAGGGGAGCGGTGATGATGGGAGTGACAACACTGTCATGATGAGTCACAGTGACGAGGGATCACACCGTCCCCCTGTCTGTGCAGTCCAAACTAGTCCCAAGAGGAAGTTGGATCCAGCCCTGTCCCTGTGCCCTTTGTTGTCCTTTTAATGAGCATATCTCTTACCCACATCAAGAGGATTACCTTTCCCCACAGCAGCTACCATGGAGTACAGCACTGGCTTTGCTTTGGTGTGTGTTTCCTTTGGAAAGAGCCAAAGGGCTGAGCTAGCCAAGTTTCAGGTTCTGAAGGAGGTAAGGAAGGCCCGTCACGCTTCTGTGGAATGATTCGACAGCAGAACCCGCATACGGAAATAGAAATAAAATCTATAGTCTCTCCAGTTAGAATGAATCTCCCTCTAAGGTTCAATAACTTTCAGACAAATGCTGACTGCAGATTTCAAGAGCAGAAGGTTAGGCTAAAGTCTGAGTCTACACACACACGCATCACCCTGGTGGAAGTCACTGGTGGTCTCACAGAATCTGAATTCAAGGAAAGATGGTGATTGTGCCCTTGCTGTGGAGAGGGGCTGACTCAGTGCTCAGAAACTCAGACTTTTCACATTTCCTATCTGTCAGTTAGGCTTGATATTTCTTGCTTACCTTTGCAGTCAGAAGGTAAATGTGGATTAACCGATAGAAAAAAGGAAAAAAAAAAAAAAAGAAACTAGAAAAAAGGCCACCTTAGCAAAGCAACGATTTCAGGTTAGTAAATAGCTGTTTAGGTTCTGGCGATTTCATCTTAAGAGCAAAAGTATCCTTTTCCACATTATCTCTAAACCGGAAAATATCTCACCAGATATTGTTCAAAATAACTAGATGCACTTTAACCTTGAGCCAAGACCAATGTTAAAGTCAAGACTCAAGGAGACACTGCTGCAGCGTGCGAGGAGGTGCGGAAAGGCGGGGAATGGAGAGCAGCTGCTCAGAGAGGACAGGTGGCTCCTGGGCTGGCCCCACCACCATCCCCCTCCTGGCGGCTGCAGTGGGCTCAAGTCCAGTGACCATCAGCGTTTGGCCTGGTTTTTCTTTCTAGAATTATTCGCTCACTTGTTTGTCTCTTCTACTAGAGACACAGCTCAAATTCACCTTTCTGGAACACTTCACACCGTTGGGGGGGCTGCAAATGAGCACAACCGCTGTGGAGGTCAGTGTGGAGGCTCCTCCGTGGACGAGGCGTGGACCACCCTAGAACCAGCTGTGCCACTCCGGGTGATCACCCCGAGGAAGTACAGCGCCTTACTCCAGTGACACAGGTATGCCGTGTTCACAGCCGCACAGTTCACAGTACCAGCCTGTGGAGCCAGCCCCGGTGTCCACTTATGTGGTATCTAGACACAATGGAGATTCACTCAGCCACAGAGAAAAATGAAATTTTGGCATTTGCAAGAAAATGGATGAACTAGAGACCATTCTGTTAAGAGAAATAAGTCAAACTCAGAAGGTTAAGGTTGAATGTTTTCTCTCATACGAGAAAGCTAGAGAGGAAAAAGGAAAAGAAAGTTGGAGTGGATCTCATGGAAATCAAAGGAGATCACTAGAGGAAAGTGACCAAGGGGAAGGAGAGGGGCGGCAGGGGAGTGTGGGGAGTGATATTGGCCAAACTATACAGTCATATCGTGAGCATGTCAAAAGATGTGACAACAAATCTTATCAATACGTACAACTATAATGCACCAACAAAAAAACGTGAGACAAAATCCACCTCTGCAACCATGGTGCCTGCCTGGCCCACGTCTTGGCAGATGAGAGCACACCGAGAATGTCTGATGAATGGATGGACGGGCAGATGGATGAGTGAGCGTGAGGATGGACGGATGACTAGAAAGAGGGAGTGGACACTCATCCTTGGGCTGTTTCATATTCTCGTCACCTGCTCTATACTCTTTGGGGGCTTTTCAGCCTCAAAGTAGGTATGAGCCCGCTTCACCTATGAGACGGCAGACCTGTGGCATCGCTCTCCTCTGAGGGTGCCCAGCCCTAGGAGGAGTTCAGCACACACACGTCCAGTGAGTGGTGGTCTTGGAGGGGTCTCTGATCTCCAGAGAGCACTTACCAAGCTGAGAGCACCGAGAGCAGGGTGCTTGGGAGGGAGGGGCTCAGTGCCCATGGCGGACAGCACCTACAGATGCACACGCCTCTTTGGTGTCTGCCCCCCTTCAGGCCCCCCTCCACCCTGTGCTAGGCAAACCCCCTCCCCCCAGAGCCTCTCCTTGTATCCATGAAGTGGGAGTCAAGTGCCAGCAAATCTGACTTCGCTGCTCCACATGAATGCGAGCCAATTTTCCAAGTGGGAACTCTGAAGATGATAATTGAATGTTGTCTCTTCTTGTCTGGAGGTGTCCCTCTAGTGGTTTCCTGAAAGCCCAAAAGGACCAGAGCAGGAGCCAGTGGAGTGCAGCGTGGCGTGCTCGGCACTCCCGGGCACTGCCTGTGTGCGGGCTCCACTGGTCTGCATGTATTGGGTGACATGGCACATGGGCGGGTAGTTTTCCTCGGGCAGGATGGCTCAGGGAGTATGGGCAGCATAGTCAACAAGCCACTTGGGGATGGTGACCCGGCTTCCAGGTTTGGATCCTTGGCTGACCGCTGTGGCTGTGTCCGAGAAGGACATGGCACTATAGAGCTTCAGGTACCACTCCTGCTCTGTGGATGCGGCCAGCAGAGCCTGTCCTTGGTGAGCAATTTCTGGCAATCAGAAACAGTCTTGGAGAACATGGTACCACAAGAAATCCCACCTGGGACGACGTGGCTTCGTGCTGTATTGCGCCTTCTGGGCGGGAGCGATCGCACTCCATTATCCATGACTCCGGCTACTGCACGGAGAGAAGCCGTGGCTAGTGAAGGTGAGGGCTGGCCCTCCTGCAATCGCTTTGCACTGTGAGAGCGGCTGGACCGGCTACTTGCCACGATTACTCACCCGTAGCACCTGCACCGCTCACCCACACCCGCTTCCTCATTTCCTCTGGGCAATGCAGGAGAGACTAGAAGGGAAGGAGAGATGACTAGGCCGGCACAGTGAGGTCACCACAGGCTGGGGTGCTGGCCCTGCCTGGTGGAGTTAGCTCTGTTTGCGTCTTACAGGTTTCACTCTCAGGAGGCCAAAGCTGAGGGCGAGGCCTCCGTGTGAGCCACAGTCTCAGCAATCCCACGCGGGCGGTGTTCACGCTTCCTGTAAGTGGCGGGGGTGCCCAGGGACCAGCTCCCTGGCTGTCAGTCCTGGTCAGTCAGACAACAACCACGAGCTCAAGAAAGTCTCTGTACAACCTGGGGACACGGGCAGTAGACATCGTGCCCTGGAGACCCCTGAGACCAGCTGCAACCGCAGAAGAGCCACGTTCAGAGCCACCATTTGTCCTCCCGGGCTCGTGCCATATCTGCCAACACAGAACCCCAGTTCTCCACAAAACATCACCTTTCCGTCCACCATTTGTCCTCCCGGGCTCGTGCCACATCTGCCAACACAGACCCCAGTTCTCCACAAAACATCACCTTTCCGTCCACCATTTGTCCTCCCGGGCTCGTGCCACATCTGCCAACACAGAACCCCAGTTCTCCACAAAACATCACCTTTCCGTCCACCATTTGTCCTCCCGGGCTCGTGCCATATCTGCCAACACAGAACCCCAGTTCTCCACAAAACATCACCTTTCCGTCCACCATTTGTCCTCCCGGGCTCGTGCCGTATCTGCCAACACAGAACCCCAGTTCTCCACAAAAACATCACCTTTCCGTCCACCATTTGTCCTCCCGGGCTCGTGCCATATCTGCCAACACAGAACCCCAGTTCTCCACAAAAACATCACCTTTCCGTCCACCATTTGTCCTCCCGGGCTCGTGCCATATCTGCCAACACAGAACCCCAGTTCTCCACAAAACATCACCTTTCCGTCCACCATTTGCCCTCCCGGGCTCGTGCCGTATCTGCCAACACAGAACCCCAGTTCTCCACAAAAACATCACCTTTCCGTCCACCATTTGTCCTCCCGGGCTCGTGCCATATCTGCCAACACAGAACCCCAGTTCTCCACAAAACATCACCTTTCCGTCCACCATTTGTCCTCCCGGGCTCGTGCCATATCTGCCAACACAGAACCCCAGTTCTCCACAAAAACATCACCTTTCCGTCCACCATTTGTCCTCCCGGGCTCGTGCCATATCTGCCAACACAGAGCCCCAGTTCTCCACAAAAACATCACCTTTCCGTCCTGACGTCCTCAGGGGGCAGGTCTCTACACAGAGGATTGAATCTGAGGGTATCTCTGCAGTGTGCCCTGGGCACGCCGTGCAACCCCAGTCAAGTTGTCCCTGTAGGACACCACTGCCTCCCAGAGCCTCTGCCATCCTCTGCCTCACCACCTCGGTCTGCTTGTGGGTTCTATGGTGGCCTCTGCCACCTCCCACAGGGCAATGGGACCAATGTGCCTCTGCTGTGTGCAGGACTTACTGCATCTAGGTACGAGCTCTCTGTCGGGTAATGCTGAAATAAAATCAGCGGCCTTGGCTGGTGCCCTGCTGCCTCGCGGAATTTTAATCGGTAATGTTGAAGACAGCCTTCTCCTGCTATGCAGAGATGGGGACGTGGAGGTGTGTTCCAGATAAGTCATCAGTGACAGGTGTCTCCAGGTACTGTGAAATGTCTTGCACATTGAGTTTGCTTAGAGTTTGATTAACACTTTAAAATGTTACAGAAGACTATTAAAATTAGGAAAATGGTTTGCCAAGTTAAACACAGCTCTAGTTTCATAGACATCATTAAAAATAAATAACATGTAGAAAGTGAATATGTGTGTAGATGAACATCCGCCTTTTCTGATTCTTATTTCCTTGGATGCTCACCTGGCAGCCTACCTGAGGTGCTTTTGAAACTTCCTGTTGATGGACGCCCCCTAGCGGACAGGGAGCAGCTGATCTAGATCCATTCAACCATCATGCTGTTACTTAGTGTTCTTGGAAAGGGGAACCCAAACACTGGCTCCAGAGTAGTGTGCCCCAGCTAGGAACATGCCACGTGGAGGGGTGAGTCATGGACTTTAGCTCGGCTACTGCCGCACGCAGGGGACAGCGACAGTGCTTCATCTCAGCGCCACCATCCCTGACACACTGGCCAGCTCCCCACCAAGCACCCTGCTGACAGGCCTGCACAGGGGCAGGTGGTGGTCATGGGCCACACTGGCCAGCAGAGCCTGCCACCTCAGAGGTTGTGTTATCCCTGTTTTGTTTTTTTAAAGATGAGATAAATGAAAGTTCGAGATGTAGCTTGTTTATAGTTACATATCTACTTAGCTTTCAAAACAGTTCAGAGTCAGGGTGGTCCAATTCCTATATCTGTGGGCTTCTAAATAACCCCACTCTCTGGGCTATCCAAGTAAGGACGATGGTGGAAGATGCTTCTGGTCCATGCACTTTCTGCTCTTCCCCTCCCCCCTTCTCTCTCGCTCTCTCTCCTTCCTTCTCTTCCATCTTTTCTCCTCTCTCTCTCTCCTTTTTTCCCTTCCTCCCTGCCTCTCTCTCTCTGCTTTCTTTCCTTGGTGAGGCAAGAGGGCAGAAGACCATTTGAGGGCAGTAAGATATATACAGGCTATTCAGCAGTAAGCTTGGACTGGCGAAGATGAGACACTAGGGGTAGGAAATGTGAATGGCGATGGCCAAGAGTTTGAGTCTTCAGAAAGTGATGCACCTGTCCTGGAAGGGTCTTTGAGATACTTGGGAGTGGACACATTACAGCAAAGGCCAACATACAGGACTTCTTGCTTGTGAAGCATACAGTGGAGAATGTCGAAGCATTTCCCTGTGGGAGGATGTTTGTCGCTGCGTCTGCTTACTCCACCCAGTGCCGCCTTTCCAGATCTCCGTGGCACAGATCTATGCAACATTAAATCCCATGCATGCAGCATTTTAAACGCACTGCCTTTGCACTGCTCTTATAATTGTTTCCTGTGCAAAAATCCCAGCTGAGCACTCCTGTTCTTCCCTGGGAATGGCCTTGCTATTTAAACACTCGACTCTTCTGTGGTCCCAGAGTGCAAAGGAGCACAGAGTGGGCCTCCAATGCACTTGCAGAGCTGAGTTTTTATTAGGGGGCTTCTTGTTGGGCTCCCAGAGATAGAGTGGACTTATACCAGGAGACGGCATTTGATGCATTATTCAATAACTCTTACTTTACTCTTTTGATTTCCCCTTTCCTGAAACAGATGCTTTCTTGCTATCAGGACTACTGGCATACTACAACACCAGGGCTTTCTGAGCTGCCACTGAAACATTTTTTAATTTCAGCAGGACTGCCACTTTATTTTACTTACTGAACCATATCCAAACACGTCTGTGCTGTATGAGAGGTTCACATGCTCCTGACATGCTCTGCTGCATGGGAGGACATACCTTCTAAGAACCAAACAGGACCTGGCAGGGAGGAAGTGCCAGGCAACTGTGGTTACATAAGTGGTAAGCTGCACTTGGCTAGAGGGCACTGCTGTTTCCCAGACAGGCCTGTGCAGTTGGTTCCTAGGTCTACTGCCCGTGCTTCCCAGGCCAGCAGACTGTTTCCTTCCCTCTTCGGTGCCTGGCCCTCTGATAGTCTTGGCCAGGAGGCCTTGGCCCACTGGACCCTTTATTTACCTGCAGGGCAGGCTCTCTGCTTTCCGTAGGCGCCACCCACAGGCGGCCCTGAGCACCTGCTCAAGCTCTGCTTGTTCTGAAATTCTTATACTGCAGTCAGTAGCCCTTGAGTCCCCTGTGTCTAACAAGATGCCCTGAAGTGTGTAAGTAATCAGTACCTAGTTGTTGCAAATTATAAATATCCATTTCATATTAAACAAACACTTAAAAAAGATTTGTAGTAGAAAAGAAAAGGAAGAAATAAGAGTGGGAATATAAACCCTTATTAGCCATTCAGGTTTATTATAGTGTTAATAGCACATTGTTGTAGCTTGAGTCTTGCCGTGGTTTACTAAGGAAATAAAACTCGTTTTGCTCAATTCAAAGGTAAACAGGTACAAGGAGCATGCAAGGTCAGCGCACAAGCCTAAATCCTTAGGATGCGGTAGAAGCTGGTTTGCCTTTGAAACCGCTTTTGTTTTCTTAGAAGAAAAGAGGTAAGACCGCGGCTGGAATTCCTTCGGAAGGAGCCGACGCGCTGAGGCAGAATTGTAGAGAAGTAATCCCTAGTGTTTCTTTAGGCTGCCTGGGACCACGGTGAAATTTCCTAGAGGAAGGAGGCCTTTGAGGGGCAGGAAGTGGGGCTTAGGCAGCGAAGGGAGCCGCCTTGGGCTTGGGGGAAGGTGAAAGATAAACCGCGGTAGCTCAGGCGAGTTTTAGGCAATCGCAATTTCATACATCGTAGCTGATATTTTCCTTTAAAGCTTAAGCAAAACCTACAGCTTCCTAGAAAAGGCGTTCTTCCAGGAAGACCTGGGGAGGTGAAGCGCTGCACAGGTATCTGCACAGGTGCTGCGGTCCTGCGGTCTCCGCCCTAGGGTTAGGGCTGCGTTCCCTTCCCAGGAGGCCAGCGAGGGGCTCTAGGTAGAAGACCCTCCAGCAAGGACGCTAGCAGCAGGTCTTTCAGTGTCCCCTTAAAGGTTAGTGGAATGAATACACGACAGTCTTTTAGATACTGGTTATGAGGTGACAGGAAGCCCCTAAACACTTGGAGAACTCAGGAATTTGATATAAGAATGCTCCCACACGCTTTATTACCCCCGTCGCCATACACTATGCCCATCTTTAAAGACAATATAAAAGGCTGTACGACGTGTACACAGAGAAATACGGCGCGGGAGGGGCGCCGCTGTTCAACTTCTCCGGGGCCGCGTCCTGGGACGTGCCCTGGGAGGGAAGCGGAGATAACATCTGCGGGAAGAATTCTGCCTCCCGGAGGGAGGAACTGGACGCCCGACCCAGCCTCGGGCACAGCCCCTAGCTCGGTCACGGCGAAGCCCGCTCGGACAGCCCTCGGTGGTTGGGGGCAAGTCCGCGGCGACCCGCACCTGCCGCCGGGGCTTCCTGCGGGCAGCGACGCCCACTGCACCGCGCGGGCGGCGTCACCTCCAGCCTGGCTCGGAAGACTCCTCGGAGGCCGCCGGTCTCGCAGCGCCCAGGTGCGGAGTCCAGCGATGCACACGAGTGGTTCCGGGTGAGGCTTCCTCGCAGGTGACGAGCATTTCCTGGGAAAGTACAAAAAGGCGGAAAAAGTTCATCTGCCCGCGGCTAGGCGAAGACCCAGCGCCGCGCCCGGGGCCGCGCCTTCCTAGCCCGACAGGTCTCCTCGCCGCCGGCGCCTGCGACGCGGCGCTTCCGCCGCGTTCCTCCCAGCCCCGGGCAGCGGCGCCCCTCGGCAAGGGGGCCGGTGCTGGCTTCTGCACGGGTCGCAGCGACCCCCAGCCGTCCCGGGCGGGTGCCGCGCAGGGCCCCGACTGCTTTCGCCCCGGCCGGCGACGCTCAGACCCCGGGGCGCACGACCCGAACGCTAGCCGGGCGTTCGTCGCAACTCGGGGGAGAGGGTGCTCGCGGCCGGGTCCGGGCCTGCCCTGTCCCGGCGAGGGTGGAGCAGACCGCGGCCTCCGGCGGCCCCTCCCGCCACCCGCCTGGGAACCGCGCACCGCTGCGCGAGCCGCGGACGGAAGGGCGGCGCGCGCACCCGCGGGGGCGGGGCGAGGTCCCGGCGGCGACCAATGGGAGGCGGCGGTCCCGGGCGGCGGCCAATGGGAGGCGGCGGGCGGTGCGGGGGCGGTGCTGGGCTGCGGGCGGCGGCGGGAGCCGGCGAGGAGACGGAGCCGGAGCCGGAGCCGGGCAGGAGGACGCAGCGCCGCCGCCCGCTCAGCCGGAGCTCCTGCTGTCGCGGTGCGCCGCCTCCGCCGGAGCGCGGCGCGGAGTCCGGGCCGATGGGCCGCGCGGGTCGGCGGCGGGCGGCGAGGTGGCGGCGCGTTCTGCGCGCACGGGCCGTAGCGGGTCCGGGGACGGCGGCTCTGAGGTGCGTGGCGGGCGCGGGGACCGTCCCGGGGGAGCCGCCGGCTGGGCGGCGGGCGCGCGCGGGCCGGCGCTGCGCTGGGAGCCGGGGGCCGCGGGGCTCCAGGGCGCCGGCGACCCTAGGAGGGTTGTGCCCGCCGCAGCGCGCGGGCCGGGGCGGAGGCGGCGGCGAGGCCGGGCGCGCGGGCCGGCCACCTTGCGGGGTGGGTCCCGGGGCCCGCGGGCCCTTTGTGAGCGCGGGCCCGCGCCCTCCCGCGCCGGCCGGCCCGCGCCCCGCAGCGTGCGGGGATGTCCCCGCGCGCGCCCCCAGATCAATCTCGGCCGCGCCGCAACCGGGGAATCAGTTCCGGCTCATCCCGGAGCGAGAGCCGGGAACAAGTTGGCATCGCCCCCCGGGAGGCATTTGTCATCATTAACCTGCTTCGCTGAGATAATTCAGCCCGGGATGACTCCAGCCCGAGTGTGGGAACGGCGGGCGCGCCGGGCGCGGAGCTGTGCTCCCGGGACAGAAGGGCTCCTAGACGGTGGGGTTCTGCTTCGAGTTTGAGTTCGACCTGGTGTCGACTGGCTGGCTTAGCGAGGAGAACAAACAAACAAAAACCTTGGCCATTTTCGTGGGTTTGCTCAGTAAGTTCAAAATAGTCTCACAAATTTTTCTTTTCTTTGCCTCTTTTGTCTGCAGTTTTCATTTCTAAACTTTAACACTAGATGGCTTTCTTATGACAAGCCGTTGGTAAACTGCGCATTTGAGTTGCCTCTCTGCAATCTAGATTGTGATTTTTATAGTCTTACAAATAGTAATGAAAGGGAGAAGATCTCCACAATTGTTGCCTTTTTGTTTTTGATACCTGCTTCTCTATAAGAGGTATGCAAACCAATATTTTGCAGGTGTAGAAAGAGTCCTTTCATTTCTGGCATTCCCAAAGGAGAATTTCAAAAGAGAACTTGATTACCGTGATTACATATTTAGGAATGTCTTTCGTGTTTTGATTGATTTATGGGGGAATTCAGAGTTCTTGGGTGGGCTTTGTAATTCTGTTTAGATAATGTTTCCACTTATATGATTGTTGCTGTTTGATATGTCTCTCTGAGTCTCTCTGAGGGCAGTCTTTCCTGAGCTCTGAGCACACACGCAGGGATTGTTCCTGGAGACCAGCTGATGTATTTGAGAAGAGGTGCAGTTGGAGTGTGTCTGCATGATTCATACCAGGATTGTGTGGGGCGGCTTCATTTCCTCTCCCCAGATGATGTTTGCGTCTTCATTTCTGAGCACAAACCTTTTGTGACAGGTACAATTGCCTGTGGTTGACCGGTTTGGCGGCAGCAGGCTCCCAGTTATGTTGTTAAATACTTGATTCTAAAGCAAGAACATTGCAGCCTGTCTAAATCCTGCCTTGGTAGGCAGACTTATTTATAAGCTGGAGAAATATCTTGAAGTTATCTTTATAGCTGTCATTTATTGTGTGCCTTGCTCAGCGTAAACTATGACACATTGAATTTGTTTGTTCTAAATTAGAGTGTATTCATAAGTAGCTGAAGGAAAAAATAAAAGCTATGAGCAAACATCTGGGAAGTAGGGAGTGAAGTGAGATGAGGAATAGCTTTTATCAGTACCCACCTGCTGCCTATAGATGGGGTGAGGGGAGCTTGGGCAAGATGCACTGCAAGCATTTGGTCCAGAAAATAAAGGGAGGGATCCACGTGTGGGGTGGAGCTTCTGGCTTTGGAGCAGGGCCTCGGATTTCCCCCAGATGGCTTTTTTTTTTCTTCCATGAAATGCTTTCTATGTTTTTAAATGTTAGGCTTTATCAAAGAGCTTAAAATTTATGATTTGTGACTTTTAGCTAATAGTGAAAGGATCAGATTGTCATGACTTGGCATCTATGACAGTATATAGTAGTTAAAGTTATATAACATGGACTTGGGAGGTTTCTTATTTTTTTCCCTTGAGGCTGGAATGGTGTATTGAAGGGTTTCTTGATACTTGAGCTCAGTCAACAGCTGTCCACCTTGGAGATCTGTTTATCTGAGGCAAGGGGAGAAATGGGTTATTCACTTTGAAAATAGATTCATTTCTGAAAGTGAAGAAATAGTAGCAGGTATCCTGAAGGGGTGATGGTTTGGTAATTAAAACTTTGGGCATCAGAACCCTCGACTGCGGGGTTGGAAGAGAACTGCAGGTTTACCTGTATACATCCCCTGCTCCCCAGCCCCAAGGGGTCAATGCCCTGGTTACCTTTTGGAACTGAGGAAGCATCCAGTGTTTGAAGAGCCGATCTGCTTGCAGGGGTGCTTTGGGTTATATATCTTCTCAAAGACATATTAGATTCGAAGAAAACTTAGGCTGTTATTGTTAATTGAAAAGCTAAGCTCTTCTTCTCTGTTTAAGCCTGAATAAAGTATGAAGTGAGCCCAAAAGAACACAGAACCGCGGCTCCTCTGCTTCAGTCAGCGCAGCTGCCTTCCTTTCATGGTGGGAAGAAGGCACGGGGCTGGGGGGGCAAGCTTCCTCTCTGTACTGCTGGTCACAGGCGAGTTGGTGAGGTATTTCCACAGTCTCCTTCAGTACCAGAAGTTTAGGTTTCTTTATTGTTTAAAATTATCAGAGTAATGCAGCTGTCAGGCTGGATAGTTTATGTTTTCCTGACTGTGTCTTTCTTGGTCTTATACGTTTGTGTTTGAACCCTATTGTGGATAATAGCTGCTTGGTTTACCTTGAAGCCAATGATTCAGGACTTTTCTATTCCAATTGCATTTACCCGTGACCCCTTTAAAGGAGAGGTATCTGTATGTTAAGAATTTAAATGCCTCACAACTTTAGGGATAAATTTTTCTGCTCCTTTCTGAATTTGATTCATAAACTTTGTTCTGAAAAGCAGAAATAGTGGGAGGGGGCCAGGTCTGACCAGCTATATGGGCCCTCTTTCCTAGAGACATCGTGTTCAGCGTGACTGGCTTCTTGCTGTATTTATCCCTGTGCGACCTTGCATGGCGACCTGAGTGACAGGAAGGAAGAGGGTGTGCATTGAGTGTCATTGTCTTAGTATCTTTGGGCCAGAAAGGACCGTAAAGGTTATCTTTTCCACAATTAATACTTTTTGTTTCAATCCTCCTATAAAATTAAAAAAACAGAAGCAAATTTTAGGGATGGGCATATTTGTCTGCATTTAACATTACTACAGAAGTATATTGAAATTAACAGTAGCATTTACTCTCTGTAATCTATGCATTTCATCAAGATGTATTGATACAACCAGAAGGGTGTGTATGCTGTCAGCCTGCAGGGGGGCTCTTCCCGTCTGGAGAGAACATCTCTTGAATGTGCCCAGCTACCTGCACACCCATGTGCCCACCCGTTCTCCTGTTGCATGCAGCACTGAGAAGGTCCCCAGAGGACCAGGATGTGGAAGTCATGAACAGCCCCACGCAGCCTTCCTGATGCTCGGATTCCTGTGTGGTCTCTCAGGTGGTCTCTGGGAGTGCCCAGGCATGGCCAGTAAGGGGTGGGACTACTACCTTTTTGATGGTCTGTAGAACTAGAAAGGTTTTTGACTTACGGGATTGAAATCTAATTCTACCTGTTTATTCACATTTTGCTGCCTTGGTGGCCTTCAGAACATGTCCTTCTATAGAGGTAGTTCAGTTAAGGAACAGTCCCTGTCGGAGCTGGGCCTAGGATCGGGTGCCCCTGCCTGCCCCTGACCTCGCAGAGTAGAGCAGAGAGCAGGCGCATCCTTTCTGGCCGCATCCTGCTGTGCTGCTGTGCTCCGAGTTTGCAGCCCCCTCTGGGCTTCTCTGACTTGGGGGATTCTGGTCACCAGCCCTGTGCTCTGTTTTCCATACTCATGCCTTGGCACACCTGACTGTTTTACTGGGCTTTATTTTGGCTGGTTCCTCCCAGGGTGCTTTTGGAATTTGATTCTGTCATTTAGCACCTTTGTTTGTCCTCCCAGAGAAACGGTGCGGCCCTGTCCCAATGAGCTTGGTGAGTTGGCTGGGCTCCAGCAGCTGCGTCCCGTTAGCCACAGGGCTCCTTCCAGGCTTACAGGGTCACGGCCGGGCTGGGGAAGTGCAGCTCCACTGCTCCTGATGGCCACCTTCCGCCTTCCCGCACGGGCTGTGAAAGGGCGTTCCCAGCTGCTTTGCTGGTTCCGCTGAGCGGGTTGCTGTGAGGAAGAAGCGAGTCATTCTCAGTGTGTCCCTGGCAAGTCAAGCCCTGTTTTGCACATAGTTAGTTATTAGGAAATAATACTTGTTTCAGAACTGAGTGGCTAGAAACTAGGGGACCCTGTGACTTCTGAAGACCTTGGGTACCAGGAAGGTCCTAGGAAAAATGAGGATGTTGTTGAATTTCTTAGCCCTTTAGTCCCATCATCTCAGTCATGTAACATGTATAAAAACTCAAACATAGAAAATAATACATATGATTAATAACAAAAATTATGACGTAAATTCAAACAGTCCCATAGATAAGTCCTTGGTAATGATCTCCAACCTATTTTAACGCACCGGAGTTAGATTTGTTGCAACATTTACAGAATGGAATCCTTGGGTACTTAATGGATAAATTCGCTTCTCAGTTTGGTCATGGTGGTGTTCTGAGTTGCTTCCCGACAGTGGGGATGGGGCCACAATCTTGTCCTGTATTCTTGGTGCTTTAGTTGATGCGCTTCTTCCCATTTCCCAGATGAATCCGCTCCAGCCACGGGCCCCGGAGCTGTGCAGGTGGGAGCTCTGCTTTCCACCCTCGCTGGTGCTGCCTCTCCCGGGAGTGTGCAGGAGACCCTCAGTCCGGAGGCTGCTTCACGCGTCTTCAGTTGCTCTCAAGTCAGAAAAATCTGAGCAAAAATAAAAAAAACCCTCTGAGCAGTTAAAAACTGTTTCTTTGAGAAATGGGAATGGTGGGCAGGCCAAAGTGCTGTGTGGGCTGAGAACCATTTGACTGTTGGCCTGGTGACCCGTGTCCCCAGCACAGCGCTGCTCTCACTGTGCCCCTGGGTCTCTTGATGGCTTTGGTTCCTTGGGCCACAGTAGGATTCCGGTGGCCCAGGAATAGCTCTGGGATGTGGTTCCTGTTTGTACTGAAGGTTCTAATAGTGATGTTAGGAAATACAGTTTGATCCTTCCTACAGAGGAAATGCTACTGTTTCAGCTGTTTAATGCCTCACTCCAAAGAACAATGGCTGCTTGGTAGTAGGCTCCTGAAGCCTTTTCCTCTGTGCATCCTAGCTGCACAGCCAGCTTCCAGATGTCTGTACACGTGTGCATATACACGTACACCCTTGACTGTGCACGTGTGTGACACACGTGTGCGTATATGCACATTTTCCCATGCTGAGACATCACGGGTAAGACACAGAATGAGTAGCAGCAGAGGTGCCTTCTCTCCACCTCAGGGTTCATTTGTCATCCCTCGAAATCTGTGGCCCTCACTTGGAGCCACTGCCCCACCACTCTGCCTGTGGAGCTGCTGCCTGTGTGCGAGGTGTTTGTAGGCACCTGCAGCCTCTTGTGAGGGAAGCCCAGTGCTAACTCCACCCTTCGTGGCCCTGAGGTTCCTGTATTCATAAATTTTCTGAGGGCCTTTCTGACATTGGCCTGTATTTCCCCAGAACTGTTGTGGGTTACATGGTTTGGGCTTTGATTTGGAGGGGACTGATATCATGGTGGGTACCGTTCTCCTTGGAGAGTTTCTAGTTGGGCTCAGTCCTGCAGAATGCATACTGTCACAGCCAGCTCTGGTCCCAGGATTTGGGCAGGACAGGACTAGACTAATCATTCGGCTATCCAGAAGCTTCCAGAGAGTAAGAACAGTGTTCAGGATGCAACTGTGCAGTGTTGTTCTGTCCATATGTGATTGGCTGGGCGCTTCCGGGAGCAGGAGTACTGGGACTGGGTGGAAAGGGGCCAGCCCTGCTTGTACCCATGCCACTCCCTGCCCACCCACCGTCCTTTGCAGTATTGGTCCCCAGCACTCGCCATTGCCTGCCATGACACGGTGTCTTTCCTCTGTGGAACACGAGCCCAGAGATGCTGCACCTGTGCTCCCTGAGTTTTGCCACAGGACCGGCTCCCAGCAGTGCATGTCTGTTTAAGAATGACTGGGATTTGTGGGATTGAGTGTGGAGGAACTTTCTGGGTCTTGGCTTTTGTTGAACTGAGCAGTGCTGCTTCAGGTTCTGATTGTTTTATTGGAAGTGAGCTCTGTAAACAACTGCTCGCATCTCTTCCTGTGCCTTTTCCAGGTCATTTGAAATGGCTGTGGTTGAGCTTTGAGCTGGAACTGGTGCAGGAGTCTCTGAGGAGGGCATAGCATTGCCATGGGGCGCAGGGGCCCTTCCAAGCCTGGATCAGTGGGCTGTGGTTCTGGGCGTGGTCTGCCCCTTCCCAGGTGTCATCTGGCCCCTGCTGATGACCCTCAACCCTGTTGGAATCAGATGAGGCTGCGGTTCACTTTCCTGGTTGGGCTCCTTGGTAAAGATGACTGGAGAGAAGGGACTTGGAGTGGCCGGCACTGTTTTTGTAGTCTTTCATGTCCCAACACATTAGCGATGATAATTTCCACAGAAGTGACTTGAAAACTTTGTCCATAACATGCAGAGAGTGTACCTTTTGTTGATTAGTGCTTTTAATTTGAGGGTTGCAAAGTACATTTGATTGTTTTGATGCCCTGAGCAGGGCAGGTGCCCACCAACCGTGGTTTGGATCTTGCTGGTGAAGTGTCCTCAGTATGTGACAGTGCTCCTCGCTGCGTTGCATGGAGCCGGGGACACCCTGCTACCTCCTTGCCGTGGCCAGAGCTGTAGGGCACTGCAGCCATGCCCTCATGAAGGAGAGGGGCATCTAATCCGCCAGGCAGTTTCATCATTTGAAGGTCATTCTAAGTCATTTGCTTGGAATGCTGGGCCCGTCCTCCCATTTCAGCAGTTCTAAAGGCTAAGTGTGAGGAGACTGGTGTTCTGACGCTGCAGCCGGAGGACCACAGATGGGGTGGCGCCTGCTCTCCCCTTCTGCCTGGCGGGGCTTCCCCTTTACAGGTGCAGACGCTCTGGCTTAGAGGGAAAGTGTGGGTTTCTGAGCCTTATTAGTTCTTCCAAACCCAGGCCTCTTGGCAGCACATCCAGAGCTCCCCACTCTGCCCTGCAGCTGCCTGCAGGGAGGGGGCCCTCAATGAATCTCTGTGGGGGAGAGAGGGAAGGCAAGAAGTAAAGCAGGAGTGCGCTTGTGCCGCGTAGGGCCCACTCACCATCCCTGGGGTGGCGGGGCTGCCCGCGAGCTGCAGGTTCTGCGCATAGAATGCCTGCTCTGTACGCCAGCGCGCTGGTGTCAGCTGGGAGCGCTGGGCTGAGCCAGGCGGTGTCTTTATCGGGAAGCCAGCGGCTCTTCTGTGGTCGTGCAGAGAACATTTCTGTAGCCTCCCAGTCTTTGCCAAGATTAAAGGAAGTATAAGAGGAAAACAATTTTTATTTTGCATTTATACTTGGCTAGATTTGCATAATCTTTGTTTAAGCCAGTTGAATGTGAATCCCTAAATAAATTTCAGGCATTTAAATATTTAAAAGGATTCATCCACAGTACTTTACTCACCCAAAGAATAAACGCTCTCAACAAAGAAAATAACACCCTTGCAGATGCAGCCCATATAGACTTTGTTCACCTTGTCATTGAATTATAAAACATTAATAGCGAATCTGGATTTGAACACTCGCTGAAATGCTTAGCTGGCGCCATGCCAGAACATTGTTTCCTGGTAGGGAACAGGACAGTTTGTTTAAAACTGGCGTTTCGCCAGGCGGCATGGCTCTGACGCAATCACTGCTGCGCTCCCACGGCTGATTTTAGGGCAGTTAAATCCGGGAGATGTCTGTTGGCGCTGTCGCCGTGTGTGTGGTTCTGTCGCGCTTTCTAAATTCATCCTTCGCCTGGCACCACAGCCTGGGTTCTCAGGGAGTGAGCTGTGGAGCCCAGGGGATGTGGACCAGCTGGGCTGTGCGCGGGCACTGGCGGGTGCCGGGCCCAGCCTCAGCCTCACTGTGGAATCCGCTTCTCTGGGCTGCAGTGCTGGGCAGCGGAGGTGTAACGCGTGGCTCTGCTTTCCTGGGGCAGGGAGCTCTCTGGTTTCCCTTGCTGTCCCTGCCAGCATTAGTTTGTTAAAACTGAACCTTAACCTGCTTTTCTGGAAAATGCAGAATGAAGGAGAAGGGTGATAATTAAACAAACAAGCAGCACCCCACCCCCTCCCGGCTACGTGGAGCGTCATAGAGAAGCCAACTAGCACTTCATGCTGTTGCAGAGGTGGAGGTGGGGGAGGGCTGCTTGGTGGCCTCGTCTAACCTGCTGAGCTTCCTGGGCAGTGAAGTGAGGGTGAGGTCCACTCAGTCTCCAGGTCTTTTTACACTCTGGCATTCTGCCATTTCCAGATGAACGTGGAACCCGAGGGTGTGCCACCCTGAGGGCAGGGACCTTGTTCCATCCCTGTCCCCAGCTATGGGCAGAGTGGGACACAGTCAGTAAATCACCCAACACCTGGGACTTCAGGCCTCAAAGGGACCTGTGGGTTCTCCCGTAATGAAACGCCCCATGTTGTGCACTTAGGAGGGTGTCTAACTGTGAGGTCTGTCGCCTGCAGGAGGGCTCCTGCATAGGTGAGTAGCTAGTGCCCACTCAGCCGTGAGTGTCTTGTGTATTGGGAACGGGTTCCTGTGTACATGAGGCCTGAGGACAGATGGCACCACACCTCCTCCAGGGGACCTCCTGGGAGCTGAGAACAGTGGGTGGGCGTGGTCAGGGTTGTTTGGGGATGCGGTAGGACTTGGGTTGAGCTTGGGAAATAGTTAGGATTTGAGTGCTTCTGGGGGCTTTCTGCACTCTCCTGGTCCTGTGGGGACCAGCAGGCACATGCAGGGGTCTCAGTTGCCCGTTTGATCCTGGGACCCTCACTTGAAAGATCAAGAAAGAGCAAGAGCTCTGCTCAAAACCAGACTCTTCTGTCTGGTTAGTCTCATGACTCCAGAAAAGGACTTGATTGACAAAAGCAGCAGCCAGGAGAAGCAAGGGGCAGCATCTCCCAAGAGCTGAAGATCTGCTCTTTCATGGAAGGTAGGCAGTCTGACTTTTTTCTTCTAATTTGTAAGGTTATAGAGTGTGTCATAAACCTGCAAGAAAAGTTACTTTGGATGCACCCAAGGTAGAAGCAGTACTTTGGTATGAAATAACTGAATCTGTTTCACTTGTTTGTCCAGAGAATCTATATGCAGTATAGTATTTGCAATTCAGGGTCGTGTTTTAAGATTTTATATTGAGGCATTTACAGCACATAGTTGATTCCCAGAAGCCGTATATTTTAGAATCATGCCACCAATCAGTTTTAAACTGGCATATTAGAAAGGACAGCTGTGGAAAGTGGCTGTGTCACCTGCATCCTGCCCATGGGTGGGTTCTGTGGGCTGTCCTCCAGCTGCCCATGCTGTCACTTGGTTCATGTCCACTTCTGCGTCCCAGGAAGGAAGTGCTGGAGAGATTTGCATCCTCATTTGAATCCAGAACAGGATGTAGCCACACATGCTTTCCCTCGACTTCTTGCATAGAGATTTCCAATTTCTTTGTAAGAGAGTTAAAAGTGCCTTTCGATGTGGGAGACCCACACCTGCCACCCAGTCCTGTGTGGCTGACGTTGGACTCTTGCCTCTGCCCGTCTCCATCTCCCATTCACCCAGGCCCTCTCCTCTTTTAGTTGCATCTCCTCGTAAGTTGCGTACACCACATTAGATCAGCTCACCACAGAGCACTTCAGCACAGAGGTGGCCAGTGGTCCAGTACTTGCATTATTTGAGTTGAAATTCATGGAATGAAATGCATAAATATTTAGTATGAGTTTGGGAATTTTGATAAGTCCATACACCCATGTAACCCATACTTCTGCTAGGATATGAAATGTTGATTCCACTCCAAGAAGGCCTCTCCTGCTTCTTCCCAGTCACTTTACCACCCCATGCCGGGAAACCACCAGTTCTTTTTCTGCTAGCTAAGAGCTGACC
The DNA here is from genome assembly GCA_025594165.1 of Tamias sibiricus. NCBI lineage: Eukaryota > Metazoa > Chordata > Mammalia > Rodentia > Sciuridae > Tamias > Tamias sibiricus. The sequence goes on from CM046669.1 coordinate 101,879,833, forward strand.
TGTTGAATGAGGATGAACCTAAGTGGGATCCGCAGTCCATGCCCTTTTACCCACCAGGTTTGCTTTGCCCTCCACCAGGTTGCTTGCCCTTTCCCAAGGCTGTGTTGGTTGTCAGATGACTTGGTGTGCCGTCTGGTCTGGCCATTTGCCTGCAGGGTCTCTTCCCGCCAGGAGCCCCCTGAAGGGTGTTGGTGTGGCTGCGGCCCGCGGGCCTGGGGGGAGCGCCTTTGCTCTGGAGCTGAGCGCTGCCACGGAGCTGCCCAAGTGTGAGGGCTGCTTGAGAGACAAGGAGAAAGAATATCCCTGTGTCTTCGCAAAGCTGAGGAGTCCTTTGTGGCTCTAACGTAGCAGTTATTGAAACTAAAGCTTCCTGAGTTCAGTTTTATGATATCAGGAGATTAACCAACTAAACCTGAAGAACCAGGTTTTGAAGTCTGCATGAGGCTGCTGCTCAGCAAGCCAGAGTCCTGGTTGGCTTGTGGCTTTCCAGGCCTCAAGGGCTGCCGCCTGCGCCCCGTGCTGCTGAGACTTCGGTCGTGGAGCCTTTGGAGCCGTTCAGCAAGCGGGTCTTCATCAGCTGTCCTGGCTGAGGGAGCTCTGCGCCTGCTTCATGCTGTCAGCGTGGAAAGGTTAAAAAAAAAAAATATATATATATATGTATATATATTAGTTGTAGATGAACATAATACCTTTATTTTTAAATTCATTTGTATGTGGTGCTGAGGATCAAACCCAGTGCCCCACACTTGTGAGGCAAGCGCTGCACCTCTGGGCCCCAGCCCCAGCCCCCGTGGAGAGATCCTCGAAGGCCTGGGTTGATAGGTGGTCATCCTCCCTGCTGCGAGGGCACTTCTGAAGCATGACACTCAGTTTTTCTGGGGTGGAAAGGTGAAGGGCCTCTGCCACGGGAGTGCTCGTGCTGGGAGAGCCCGTGTGCGGCGTCCATCTCCCGAGTTGCTGCTCCTTGCTGGGGCGCGCTGCCGGCGGGTGGGGCATGCTGATCTTGCCAATTTTTGCCAGTGAGTTAAGCACGGGAGGGTCGGGGGACCTCCCGCCTGAGGGTGGCACAGTTGCTCAGGATGGCCGAGCAGAGGCGCGGTCTTGGGCCTCTTTTGATCTGGGCGCAGTGGCTGCGGGTGGGCAGCTGCCGAGGGGGTGTTTCCGACTCGCTGAGGCAGTTGGGAGTGTCTCCCGTGGCTCTGTGGGCAACAGGAGCCCCGTGGCCCTTGTCAGTGTGTGGATCCTGAGGGCCGTGGCTGTCTCAGCTGGAATGTGAAACTCGTGGTGAGTGGGACTGGCCAGTGGCGCAGGGAGTTGATGGGACCACGTGCATCTGCTGGAGCCGGCGCTGGCTTCTCCCGTGAGGGGCCGCTCACACCCACCTCTTCCCTGGCAGCACTGCCCCCTCCGATGGAGCTTTCTCTTTTCTGCTTACACTGGCATGCGGGCACAGAGCTGGTGGCGTTGATTGGCGGGTGGCTGGACGGGACAGATGGGAGTCCTGCCCAGGGCCGGGCTTCTCAGTCCCTGTCTGCGGGAGTGGGAGGTGCAGGAGCTGCCAGCGCCTGGTGGCCCCAGGAGAGGTGCCCTGCCAGCGCCGTCCTGCTGAGTGCTGCCCTGCTGGACTCGGCAAAGGCCTGAGTGCCTTTGTGTGGCTGTGCCTCTGGTCCTGGGGTCTGTTCAGTTTTGGGTTCAGAGCTGTCCCGGCTGCCTGCAGCTCAGAGGCGGGTGTGTTCTGTGAGTTAAAAAGCACATAGCACCTGAAAGACCATGTTGTGAGATGAGCTAACTCACTCATCAAAACATTTTTTTCCATTTTTTCGTGCTTGAATTATAACTTAATTGGAGGTTTCCAACCGCCTGAATCTTCTAATCTTGCTTCATAGTAGCATTTCTGTTCTGTCCACATTTACATTTTAAATCCTTATTCTGTTCGTCAGTTCCTAGTGATTTGTGGGATTGTCAGGACGCAGTTCCGCATTTGACACCTCAAGAGGCTGCATGGAGCACTCAGCGTGGGGACGGTCCCCTGGACGCCACGGGAGCACGGCGGTTTGTGGGCGCCTGCCATGATGCCCTGCTCCTGCGTGGGCTGCTGCCGCCTTGCCCTGAGGGAGCCCCAGGGTTTGCTTCAGTGTCGTGTAAGGGTCCTGTGATGTCACTGCTCTGGACAGGAGCTTTGGTGAAGTCCAGCGAGCAGCACTCTCCCCTCACCTGACTGATGATGCCTCAGCTGAGGTCACAGCATCATTTGGAAGTGAAGGTCGAAGCTGCGGCTGCCTGCCTGGGCGTTGTGCCCATCCTGTGCCTGCCCTGGGCCCTGATGAGACCGGACGGTGGGGATGGACACCGGTGTGGTGCCTTCTGCACCTGCCGAGGCTGGTGTGGGGCCTGGGTTGTCATCCTGCATGTGTGTGGGGCCTGGGTTGTCGTCCTGCGTGTGTGTGGGGGGCCTGGGTTGTCGTCCTGCGTGTGTGTGGGGGGCCTGGGTTGTCGTCCTGCTGTGTGTGGGGGGCCTGGGTTGTCGTCCTGCGTGTGTGTGGGGGCCTGGGTTGTCGTCCTGTGTGTGTGTGGGGCCTGGGTTGTCGTCCTGTGTGTGTGTGGGGCCTGGGTTGTCGTCCTGCGTGTGTGTGGGGGGCCTGGGTTGTCGTCCTGTGTGTGTGTGGGGCCTGGGTTGTCGTCGTATGTGTGTGTGTGTGGGGGCCTTGGGTTGTCGGGTTGTGTTGCTGGGGCCTGGGTTGTCGTCCTGCGTGTGTGTGGGGCCTGGGTTGTCGTCCTGTGTGTGTGTGTGGGGCCTGGGTTGTCGTCCCTGTGTGTGTGGGGGGCCTGGGTTGTCGTCTGTGTGTGTGTGTGGGGCCTGGGTTGTCGTCCTGTGTGTGTGTGGGGCTGGGTTGTCGTCCTGTGTGTGTGTGTGGGGCCTGGGTTGTCGTCCTGTGTGTGTGGGGCCTGGGTTGTCGTCCTGTGTGTGTGTGGGGCCTGGGTTGTCGTCCTGTGTGTGTGTGGGGCCTGGGTTGTCGTCCTGTGTGTGTGGGGGGCCTGGGTTGTCGTCCTGCTGTGTGTGTGGGGGCCTGTTGTCGTCCTGTGTGTGTGGGGCCTGGGTTGTCGTCTGCTGTGTGTGTGGGGCCTGGGTTGTCGTCCTGTGTGTGTGGGGCCTGGGTTGTCGTCCTGTGTGTGTGGGGGGCCTGGGTTGTCGTCCTGTGTGTGTGGGGCCTGGGTTGTCGTCCTGGTGTGTGTGTGGGGCCTGGGTTGTCGTCCTGCGTGTGTGTGGGGGGCCTGGGTTGTCGTCCTGCGTGTGTGTGGGGGGCCTGGGTTGTCGTCCTGCGCGTGTGTGTGGGGCCTGGGTTGTCGTCCTGCGTGTGTGTGGGGGGCCTGGGTTGTCGTCCTGCGTGTGTGTGGGGGGCCTGGGTTTCGTCCTGCGTGTGTGTGGGGCCTGGGTTGTCGTCCTGCGTGTGTGTGTGGGGCCTGGGTTGTCGTCCTGTCCTGCGTGTGTGTGGGGCCTGGGTTGTCGTCCTGCGTGTGTGGGGGGCCTGGGTTGTCGTCGTTCCTGCGTGTGTGTGGGGGGCCTGGGGTTGTCGTCCTGCGTGTCTGTGTGTGGGGCCTGGGTTGTCGTCCTGCGTGTGTGTGGGGGGCCTGGGTTGTCGTCCTGCGTGGTGTGTGTGTGTGATTGTGTGTGTGTGGCTGGGGTTGTCGTCCTGTGTGTGTGTGGGGGGCCTGGGTTGTCGTCCTGCGTGTGTGTGTGTGTGTGTGTGTGGCTGGGGTTGTCGTCCTGCTTGTGTGTGGGGGGCCTGGGTGCGTGTGTGTGGGGGCCTGGGTTGTCGTCCTGCGTGTGTGTGTGGGGGGCCTGGGGTGTTGTCGTCCTGCGTGTGTGTGTGGGGGGCCTGGGTTGTCGTCCTGCGTGTGTCGGGGTGGCCTGGGTTGTCGTCCTGCTGTGTGTGTGGGGGGCCTGGGTGTCGTCCTGCGTGTGTGTGTGTGGGGGGCCTGGGTTGTCGTCCTGTACGTGTGTGTGGGGGCCTGGGTTGTCGTCCTGCGTGTGTGTGGGGTGCCTGGGTTGTCGTTCTGTGTGTGTGTGGGGGGCCTGGGTTGTCGTCCTGCGTGTGTGTGGGGGGCTGGGTTGTGTCCTGAGCGTGTGTGTGGGGGGCCTGGGTTGTCGTCCTGTGTGTCGTGTGTGTGGGGGGCCTGGGTTGTCGTCCTGCGTGTGTGTGTGGGGGGCCTGGGTTGTCGTCCTGCGTGTGTGTGTGGGGCCTGGGTTGTCGTCCTGCGTGTGTGTGTGTGGGGCCTGGGTTGTCGTCCTGTGTGTGTGTGTGGGGCCTAGGTTGTCGTCCTGTGTGTGTGGGGCCTGGGTTGTCGTCCTGCGTGTGTATGGGGGGCCTGGGTTGTCGTCTGTGTGTGTGTGGGGCCTAGATTGTCGTCCTGTGTGTGTGTGGGGCCTGGGTTGTCGTCCTGTGTGTGTGTGGGGGGCCTGGGTTGACGTCCTGCGTGTGTGGGGGGCCTGGGTTGTCGTCTTGTGTGTGTGTGGGGCCTGGGTTGTCGTCTTTGTGTGGGGGGGCCTGGGTTGTCGTCTTGTGTGTGTGGGGCCTGGGTTGTCGTCTTTGTGTGGGGGGGCCTGGGTTGTCGTCCTGTGTGTGTGGGGCCTGGGTTGTGCGTCTGCGTGTGTGTGTGTGTGGGGCCTGGGTTGACGTCCTGTGTGTGTGTGTGGGGCCTGGGTTGACATCCTGCGTTGTGTGTGGGGCCCCTGGTTGACATCCTGCGTGTGTGTGTGGGCCTGGGTTGTCGTCCTGTTGTGTGTGGGGGGTGGGCCTGGGTTGACGCGTCCTGCGTGGATGTGGGGCCTGGGTTGTCGTACCTGTGTCGTGTGTGTGGGGGGCCTGGGTTGACGTCCTGCGTGTGGTGGGGGCCTGGGTTGTCGTCCTGCGTGTGTGTGTGGGGCCTGGGTTGTCGTCCTGCGTGTGTGTGTGGGGCCTGGGTTGTCGTCCTGCGTGTGTGTGGGGCCTGGGTTGTCGTCCTGCGTGTGTGGGGGGCCTGGGTTGTCGTCCTGCGTGTGTGTGGGGCCTGGGTTGTCGTCCTGCGTGTGTGTCGGGGGGCCTGGGTTGTCGTCCTGCTGCTGTGGTGTGTGTGTGTGTGTGTGTGGCCTGGGGTTGTCGTCCTGTGTGTGTGTGTGGGGGGCCTGGGTTGTCGTCCTGCGTGTGTGTGTGTGTGTGTGTGTGGCTGGGGTTGTCGTCCTGCTTGTGTGTGGGGGGCCCTGGGTTGTCGTCCTGCGTGTGTGTGTGGGGGGCTGGGTTGTCGTCCTGCGTGTGTGTGGGGGGCCTGGGTTGTCGTCCTGCGTGTGTGTGGGGGGCCTGGGTTGTCGTCCTGCGTGTGTGTGGGGGGCCTGGGTTGTCGTCCTGCGTGAGTGTGGGGGGCCTGGGATGTGGGTCGGGGGGGCCTGGGTTGTCGTCTGCGTGTGTGTGGGGGGCCTGGGTTGTCGTCCTGCGTGTGTGTGGGGGCCTGGGTTGTCGTCCTGCGTGTGTGTGTGGGGGGCCTGGGTTGTCGTCCTGCGTGTGTGTGGGGGGCCTGGGTTGTCGTCCTGCGTGGTGTGTGTGTGGGGGGCCTGGGTTGTCGTCCTGCGTGTGTGTGGGGGCCTGGGTTGTCGTCCTGCGTGTGTGTGGGGGGGCCTGGGTTGTCGTCCTGCGTGTGTGTGGGGGGGCCTGGGTTGTCGTCCTGCGTGTGTGTGGGGGGCCTGGGTTGTCGTCCTGCGTGTGTGTGTGGGGCCTGGGTTGTCGTCCTGAGCGTGTGTGTGTGGGTCCTGGGTTGTCGTCCTGCATGTGTATGTGGGGCCTAGGTTGTCGTCTGTGTGTGTGGGGCCTGGGTTGTCGTCCTGCGTGTGTATGGGGGGCCTGGGTTGTCGTCCTGTGTGTGTGTGGGGCCTAGATTGTCGTCCTGTGTGTGTGGGGCCTGGGTTGTCGTCCTGTGTGTGTGTGGGGGGCCTGGGTTGACGTCCTGCGTGTGTGGGGGGCCTGGGTTGTCGTCTTGTGTGTGTGTGGGGCCTGGGTTGTCGTCTTTGTGTGGGGGGCCTGGGTTGTCGTCTTGTGTGTGTGGGGCCTGGGTTGTCGTCTTTGTGTGGGGGGCCTGGGTTGTCGTCCTGTGTGTGTGTGGGGCCTGGGTTGTCGTCCTGCGTGTGTGTGTGTGGGGCCTGGGTTGACGTCTGTGTGTGTGTGTGGGGCCTGGGTTGACAATCCTGCTGTGTGTGTGTGGGCCTGGGTTGACATCCTGCGTGTGTGTGGGGCCTGGGTTGTCGTCCTGTGTGTGTGGGGGGGGCCTGGGTTGACGTCCTGCGTGTGTGGGGCCTGGGTTGTCGTCTTGTGTGTGTGTGGGGGGCCTGGTTGACGTCCTGCGTGTGTGGGCCTGGGTTGTCGTCCTGCGTGTGTGTTGTGGGGCCTGGGTTGTCGTCCTGCGTGGTGTGTGTGGTGCCTGGGTTGTCGTCCTGCGTGTGTGGGGGGCCTGGGTTGTCGTCCTGCGTGTGTGTGGGGCCTGGGTTGTCGTCCTGCTTGTGTGTGGGGCCTATGGGGTTGTCGTCCTGCGTGTGTGTGGGGGCCTGCGGTTGTCGTCCTGCGTGTGTGTGTGTGTGTGTGTGTGGCTGGGGTGTGCGTCCTGTGTGTGTGTGTGGGGGGCCTGGGTTGTCGTCCTGCGTGTGTGTGTGTGTGTGTGTGTGTGTGGCTGGGGTTGTCGTCCTGCTGTGTGTGTGGGGGGCCTGGGTTGTCGTCCTGCGTGTGTGTGGTGGGGCCCTGGGTTGTCGTCCTGCTACTGTGTGTGGGGGGGCCTGGGTTGTCGTCCTGCGTGTGTGTGGGGGGCCTGGGTTTGTCGCACGTCCTGCGTGTGTGTTGGGGGGCCTGGATGTGAGTTCCTGGTGGTCCTTCGGGGGCGCGTGTGTCTGGTGTGTCGGGGGGGCCTGGGGTTGTCGTCCTGCGTGTGTGTGGGGGGCCTGGGTTGTCGTCCTGCGTGTGAATCCGCCTGGCTTTCGTGTGTGGGGGGGTGGTTTGTCGTCCTGCGTGTGTGTGTGGGGGGGCCTGGGTTGTCGTCCTGCGTGTGTGTGGGGGGCCTGGGTTGTCGTCCTGCGTTGTGTGTGGGGGGCCTGGGTTGTCGTCCTGCGTGAATTGTGTGTGGGGGGCCTGGGTTGTCGTCCGCGTGTGTGTGGGGGGCCTGGGTTGTCGTCCTGCGTGTGTGTGGGGGGCCTGGGTTGTCGTCGTCCTGCGTGAGTGTGTGTGGGGGGCCTGGGGTTTTGTCGTCCTGCGTGTGTGTGTGGGGCCTGGGTTGTCGTCCTGCGTGTGTGTGTGTGGGTCCTGGGTTGTCGTCCTGCATGTGTATGTGGGGCCTAGGTGTCGTCCTGTGTGTGGGGGGCCTGGGTTGTCGTCCTGCGTGTGTGGGGGGCCTGGGTTGTCGTCTCCTGTGTGTGTGTGGGGCCTAGATTGTCGTCCTGTGTGTGTGGGGCCTGGGTTGTCGTCCTGTGTGTGTGTGGGGGGGGCCTGGGTTGACGTCCTGCGTGTGTGGGGGGCCTGGGTTGTCGTCTTGTGTGTGTGTGGGGCCTGGTGTGTCACCGTCCTGCGTAGTGTGTGTGTGTGGGGGGCCTGGGTTGACATCCGTGTTGTGTGTGTGGGGGGCCTGGGTTGTCGTCCTGTGTGTGTGTGGGGCCTGGGTTGACATCCTGTGTGTGTGTGGGGCCTGGGTTGTCGTCTGCTGTGTGTGTGTGGGGGGCCTGGGTTGACGTCCTGCGTGTGTGGGGCCTGGGTTGTCGTCCTGTGTGTGTGTGGGGGGGCCTGGGTTGACGTCCTGCGTGTGTGTGGGGCCTGGGTTGTCGTCCTGTGTGTGTGTGGGGGGCCTGGGTTGATGTCCTGCGTGTGTGTGTGTGTGTGTGTGTGTGTGTGGCTGGGGTTGTCGTCCTGTGTGTGTGTGGGGGGCCTGGGTTGATGTCCTGCGTGTGTGTGTGTGTGTGTGTGTGTGTGTGTGTGTGTCTGGGGTTGTCGTCCTGTGTGTGTGTGGGGGGGGCCTGGGTTGATGTCCTGCGTGTGTGTGTGTGTGTGTGTGTGTGTGGCTGGGGTTGTCCTGTGTGTGTGTGGGGGGCCTGGGTTGATGTCCTGCGTGTGTGTGTGTGTGTGTGTGTGTGTGTGGCTGGGGGTTGTCATCCTGTGTGTGTGTGGGGGGCCTGGGTTGATGTCCTGCGTGTGTGTGTGTGTGTGTGTGTGGCTGGGGTTGTGTGTGTGTGGGGGGGGCCCCTGGGTTGTTGTCCTGCGTTGTGTGTGTGTGTGTGGTGGGGCCTGGGGCCTGGGTTGATGTCCTGCGTGTGTGTGTGTGTGTGTTGTGTGTGTGTGTGTGTGTGTGTGTGGGGGCTGGGTTGATGTCCTGCGTGTGTGTGTGTGGTGTGGGGCCTGGGGTTGTCTGCAGTGGTGTGTGTGTGTGTGTGTGTGTGTGTGGCTTTGTCATCCTGTGTGTGTGTGGGGGGCCTGGGTTGATGTCCTGCGTGTGTGTGTGTGTGTGTGTGTGTGTGTGGCTGGGGTTGTCGTCCTGTGTGTGTGTGGGGGGCCTGGGTTGATGTCCTGCGTGTGTGTGTGTGTGTGTGTGTGTGTGTGGCTGGGGTTGTCGTCCTGTGTGTGTGTGTGGCTGGGGTTGTCGCCTGGTGTGTTGGGGGGCCTGGGTTGATGTCCTGCGTGTGTGTGTGTGTGTGTGTGTGGCTGGGGTTGTCGTCCTGTGTGTGTGTGGGGGGCCTGGGTTGACGTCCTGCGTGTGTGGGGCCGGGGTTGTTTGTGTGCTTGCTTGTTCTCCTGTTTTTAGAACTAGAGGCAGATGCTGGCTAGCGTGCAGGTGTTTGGCTGTTTATGGTGTTCTCTTTGAATTTCTTACATCTTCCATTTGCAAAAACAACAGAAGTTGGGGAGGCAGATCTTCCCACTCTTGTCCTCTGTGGCCTGGCCCGAGTCTTGCTGCTGCTGCTTGAGCCCTGGAAGCCTGCTGTGTCCAGCCCCCGCTGCCCTCCTGCCCTGCACAGGGGCTCCTCTAGGTCAGTGCAGGCTGCACCACTTCTCTGTGGAAAGGACCTAGGGAGCTCACCTTTCTCCAGGTGCGATCCCGCAGGTGGTCCCCAGAACATAGTGAGGGCTGGTATTAAACAGAGGTACGGTGACGGTGACTGGACACATTTCTTCACAATAAGATGGGAATGAGACTCATTTACAGCTTCGTTTGTTCCTGAAAGTCTGCTCGGGAGAAACGAACTTGGTCACCACTGCTCCTGTGACTCAGCTGCTCTGCAGCTGTAGCTAGGTCCGTGCTGGCAGGAGCTCAGTCCCACGGGAAGTGCTCTCAGAGGCGGCTAGTAAGCAGGTTGGCACTGGAAGGTGTCAGTGTGGGAAGTGGCTTCTTGCTTTGTAGCCAGTCAGGCTTGGGTGGACGCACAGCTTTGTGGGGGAAGATGTATCCCAGAAGACACCTGTGATAGACCCTCTCCCAGAAGTGTCTACAGGAACAGGAAGATTTTAAAACAATTCCAGCAAGTTCAGTCTTCATTTTAAACTTTTATCCAGAAAACAAACAATGTTGCATTCCTTAATTCACCCTGCTCTGTGGTGGGTGGGTGGCCCCACTCTTGGGTAGAATGGTTACCTGTCCTCCGAACACCCTGGAGTCGGGCTGTTGCACTCTCCTGTGTTACAGTTGACAGCTAGCTGTAAAACGTCACCATCATCATGCTGTCCTCATGGTCTCAGTTAGTCACATGCTCACTGGACTGGTCTGTGGGTACTTTGTGGGTGATAATTATCTTTCAGAGGATCAGGATAAAATTATGGGGCACAAATTCTAAAAGAGGTTTTTAAAAACCAGCTGCCCCTTTTTGAGAGGGAGGGGTGTGGGTTGCTGTCAGATCACGTGCTGACTTTGTGAAGACGGCCTGTTGCAGACAGCTAGCGGGCCGGGAGTTCCTGGGAGGATTTATTTGGGGGCTGTGATTTAGAATGTAGCCATGGTATTTTGGAGCCCCTCTGCCCAGTGGCCCCTCTGCCCGGGTGAGCCTGCCCGGGTGATTGCTGTCTGCTCTTCGTTGGCATGGGTGTCTGACCCACGCCTCTCTCTCGGGGCATGCTGGGTGCATGGGGAGCGCCTCATGTCTGTGGAGTGTGCAGAGATGGGCACGCAGCACGCGAGGACAGCCTTTATCAACCCGACTTACCTGCGGACACCAGAAGGCTGATCAGCCGTCTTTGAGGGAGAGGGCCACGTGCCTGGCTGAGCCCCTGCCAGGAGGGTGGGAGGGGCGAGCATTGAAAGGGCGTGAGCCCATGTCCCTCCCAGCCTGTTGATTTGTCTTCTGTTGCCACATGGGAGTGGCCTGTCCTCTACAGCAAGCCCCACTGGACATTGGCACCCTTGCAAGAAGCTCTGTGTAAATGTTCTCTGTTCCTGGCAAGACATGCGAGATTGCCAGGTAACCCTGCACCTGTGCCTGAAGGCCCTCCAGGACAGGCGAGAAGTCGGAGGAGAGGGCAGTACTGTTTTCCCAGCGCGCCCTGCTCCAGGTGCGGCTTCTGCGGCTTCTAGGTAGAGCGCTCTGGAGCCCCGCGGTCAGATGGAGGGATGTGCTTGTGTGGGGGTTTACCCCAGTGAAACCATGTAAGGATACCCAGTGTCGTGCAGGTTCCAGTGTGAAAAATATCAGCAGTAAGAACGAACTTACGATGTTGTATGTAGTCAAGTAATTTAAATCCATTACATGTCTTATAAGGCTATTTAATGACATGGAAAAATGTCCGTAGAATAGTAAATGAAATAATTTTCTTATGAAGTAGTATATATTCCAGTTTCCCAGGAAAATTAACAGTGCGTATGTATTATTGGAATAAAAAATACATTAAAAATTTGTGGTATTACTTACATTTTATGTTGTGTTACATTGTGTGTAATTATCTGTTTCCTTTTGCACTTGTTTTCCAGTTTTTCTAAAATGAACATACTAATTTTGCAAAACAAGAAACATGCTATTATTTGAGTGACTATTATCCTTTAAAAATGATTCGTTTGTCTCATAGTTTCCTGGTTCAATATAATTTGGGTTGATTTTCTTTTATTATGCAATCTTCCTGTGTTATTCTTTTAAGTGTATTTCACAGAAGTTTTTAAGGAATGTAATTAGCAAATATTGACTAGCCATCTACTCTTGAATGTTCTCGGTACGTGTTCTTCACCCCGAAAGCATGGGTGGTCTGTGGAATCTCACGCAGGTAGACCTCCTGTGAAGGTCGTTTGCTGGTCTTGTATGTGGAACCTTAAGCATCATGCTTCCCTCCTTCTGACTCCTTTCTTTAAACTTGCTACATGAGAAGGAACACGTACATGTATGATTTAAAAGCATTGAGAATAATTCCAGGATTTTTCCTACTACTAACGAGTAATGTCATAGTTTATTGGTGAGGCACTGAAGGAATTGCCACAGCGACGTCACTTAACCCTCACAGTCCCATTCCTCTCATGGGGCCTGGGAAGATCACGGGCAATGGGGAGTAGTGCCGTGTTGCCACCAAGCGGCAAGAGATTCTTGGCATTTGCTTTAAAAATACCATAGAATCTTTCTGCTTATCTTTGGAAGCAGGCATACCTTGACTGAGATCATTTCCATGTCTTTTTAGCAGAATAATTGCCAGCCCTTTGATACTATGCTTTTTGACATTTACATTAAAAATAAAAATTAGCTAATTTGTAAGTTATAAGGTCTCAAAAAGTAGTTCATTACTCTTTGACGCCTGTTAATGCTTCTATTAAAATGCCGAAATGGCTTATTAAATTAAATGCAGTGTCAAAGGCTAATTGTCTCTCTGTGAATTAGCCTATGTGACATATGGAAGCATGATTTAAGAGCCCTGTTTGAACACTCTGAAGTCAGTTCTTAGCATTGAGCTCGGTGGCTGTAGAGAGGCGTCAGTGGACGGTGAAGCGCTTCTCTTGCCCTTGCCGAGGACGCCTGTGGCATGCACACAGTGTCGACGGACTTGCGGTGGCTTGAGCCTCTGAGCTGCGTGGCCGGGGTGCCGCCGGGCGGCTAGGATGGCTGTGTCTGGCCCAGCACTGTCTTAGGGCAGCCAGCAGTAGGGGCACCTGTGTGGGCACACACGGGCAGATGCTGGTGACGAGAAGTGGCGTTGTGCTGGTGGAGACTCGGAAGTCCTGTTCTCATCCTGTTGTTCTCTTTAGAACCTAACAGTGGCGTTTCTGGAGTCACAGTGACCCCAGTGGAGTGGGCACAGGGTTTGGAATACCGGGTTCTGTCTGCCCGGTGGACACCTACTGTGGTTTGGGGACTGTGGTGATCCAGGGATCATTGAGCTGTGCACCCTCTGGGTCCCAGACCCCAGTTTCCCCACTGCGGCCCAGAGCTAGAGCGTGTGCTGGGAAGGGCGGCCGGGTTCTGGCCCTGCTCACGAAGGTGTGTTCCTGGTGCCCGCGGAGCAGCTGCGCCCAGTGCTCCTGTGCGTGCCACCGGGCGCCTGGCGTGTTTCTCAAGACCCTGGGGGCTCAGGCTGGGCCTGGGAGCCGGTGGCCGCTGGGAGGGCATGACAGCGACCACCTGGAAAAGCCCAGCGGATTTTGGTGAACTGTGTCGTTGGTGACGGAGCCAGAGTGCAGGCTGGAGCGTGGCTGGGACTGGCCCGTGTTCCCTCTTGCTCTGCGGCCTGTGGAGGGTGAGGAGCAGGCTGTGCAGGTGCCATGTGCCTTTAATCCCACTGCACTTGGCCCCAGTGCTGGAGTTGGGTCTTCTGCTTGAACAGGGGCTGGGAGAGGGCGGCTGTGGTGGCCAGGAGGCCCAAGGGCGGGCTGCGGCCTGAGGCCTGCTGGCCTAGCCTGCTCCTGTCCAGCAGCCTGCTCGTTTCCCGTCTCACGTCGAGCGCCTCTTTCTGCTGGATACCTTTACTTAGCAGGTGATCAGAAAGGGGTTACCTGGACTCTTCTGGGAGTTGCAACTGGGGCCCAAGAGCAGAGACTCTTGGTGAAGATGTGGTGTAGCCATGCCGCTGCTGCTGGGCCCAAGGGCCCCCTGTGGGTCTGTTGTCCCCTGCATGGGTGGATGGTACCTGCCAAGGGAAGGCTGGCCCTTAACCTTGCCACTGAGCTCCCAGCACCCTCCAGCCTCTGTGCTGGCGGCTTCCTTCCTGCGCACGGACCCCTCCATGGACTGCCCCTCCTGCTCGGGCTGTGGCGTGCCTCTGACCCACCCGCTGCCTGCGGCTCCTTCTGGCCTCATGGACCTCTGTTTCAACAGCCCCCTCTTGGCTGTGGTGGCACCTCTCTCGCCGGGTCTCACCCTGCTCCTGCTCATTTCTGGCTCTGCTGGCCTGCCTGCCTCTGACTACCTGTTCAACATGGGCTTCCATGGTCGTCTTCCCTCTCTCTCGGTGGACATGTCTTCCTAAGGGCCTTCTTTTGCTCCCTCCGAGGTGGTGACCTCCAGATCTTCACTCGGGCGACCTTCTCATTGCCCCTCAGGTGCATCTTGATTTCAGGAGCTGCGTCCACCCCGGACCTGCTGCCTTCCTCTGCAGACCTTTGCAGCCGCTCCGTCTTAGAGTCGCGCTGTCATTCATGGCCACCTGGGGCCCTTGTCCTCCTGTGCTGCTTCTCCTCCACCGGCGCTCTGCCTGCTCACCTCCCGGGATCCCGTGTTGTGGCACTGGGACTGTCTCGCCATCCTTTTCGCAACAGAGGGAGGGAGCTTTCTAGCCTGGTGTGCACGAGGGTGGCCACGGTGACCGCTCCCATTCAGGCTGTGCAGTCACATTTAAAAATGCAGGTCCTTGGTTTCAGCAGCCACGTCCCGTGTGCTCAGTCCTGCGATGCTGGTGGCTGCCACGTGGACTGCACGTGGAGAGGTTGTCCTGGCGGCTCGGGGCTCTGTGTGGACCCCCGCCCAGCTGACGGCTGCGCGGCTCCTCGCTCTGACAGCTCCCTCCTGCACGCTGCTGCGCTCGTGCCGCGTGGGCGGGCCCAGCTCTGCCCTCCCCTGCCCAGAGCTGCCCCTGCCCCTCAGCAGGCAGTGGCCTCGAGCCCACCACCCCTGTCCCCTGCCCGGCATGTCTGCTGGCTGTCGCCTCTTCAGGTGCACCTGCGCTTGGCCCTCTGGTGACACGTCCTCAGGCCTGCAAACCCCTGCGTCCTGGCTGGCCGCCCCAGGGATGCATTCTGTAAGGCGGGTCCCAGATGGTCGTCTTGTACTCTGAAGTGACACCTCAGATGCCACGTGCTCCGCAGGTGTCTAGGGACGTGCCGCACGCCTCACCTCGTGTGCAAGCTGTCCGTTTCTGCTCCTAGAGGTGGACAGTAGCAACAGGAGGCTTGGCTGGAGGGAGTCCAGGGAACTGACGGTAATGTGGGGGGCAGGGTGCTTGGGAGGGTGCGAGTCAGGCGGTCCCTCTGTGGCCCCAGCACTGTGGCAAGAGTGCCAGGTGTGTTCAGGAGCACCCCATCGTCAGCCTATTGGCCCGGGTGTCCCGAATCCAGAACACCCCACCAGGCCGGGTTTCCCGGGACTGCCTTGGACACTCAAGAGCTGGACTCCAGAGGCCGGGCTCCTTGATGCTTGGCTCCTGAGCTGTCCTGGGCGGGCACCCGGAGAGTCAGACCTGGACGCTGCACCGCGGTGGGATCTGGGCAGGGCGGGGCCTTGGGCAGGACGGGGCCTTGGGCAGGACGGGGCCTTGGGCAGGACGGGGCTGCTGGGCCATCTTCTGGAGATGGCAGGTGGAGGGTCAGGGTCTGGACGTGACTCCTTGAGCTGTGTGCGTGGACCTGGGGCTTCTGTCCCTTACGTGCAGCCTGAAGGACAGGTGGTCTCTGTCACACAAGTCCCTCAGTGACGCCTGCTGTCGCTCTGCAGTGCTCTCCCTGGGGTTGTGTCAGGGTCTTGAGCTGTGCCCTTGGGAGCAGTGGCCAGTAGCTGTGCCCATGGAGGCCTGTGTGGTGCTGGCCGTTGCGTAGGATGCGACGAGGGCCGTCTGCTGGTGGCCATGTGGCGTCACCTCTGTGCCCCACGCCTGCACGTCCTCCTGGAGTGGCTGCCACCTCTGCTCAGCTCCTGCCCCTGCCGAGGGGAGCCGTGCGCGTCACTCACTGCCTGTCCCATAGACCACTCTGCCGTCCCACACGCGGGCTCCTCACCTGTTAGGGAGCCATGCACAGGCACCCCTGGGCACACGCCAAAGGGGGACCTTCGTTCCGACAGCAGATAGGTTCTCAGCCACCCCAGCGCCTTGGCTCCTGTCTCCGCTCGCTTGAGCATCCCTCCAGGCTGTGAGGCTTGCTGAGCTGAGCCTGCCCTCTCTCGTGGGAGCTCAAGACAGTGAGCCTGCGAGAGTCAGATTTTGTTGTTGTGACAAAAACCTGGAAAAAACAGCTTGGAGGAAAGAATTGTCCTGGCTCATGTTTCAGGTTTCAGTCCACCGTTGGCTGGCCCTAGTGCAGGAACCCGGGGAGCAGGTGGCAGAGGAAACCTGCTCACTGCGTGACAGCTGCCGGGCAGAGAGGAAGGGGCCAGGACAAGTCGGCCTCCTAGGGCACGACCCCAAGGGCACGACCCCAAGGGCCCGCCTCGCCAGCCCCCGCCTCCCAGCGGTGCCATGAGTCAGTAAGCCCGACCAGGTTGGACGCTCACCGTCCGTCGCCTCCCAGGAGGCCCCTGGACACTGCCTCCCTCGCGGGGGCACTTGGACCATCCCGGATCCAGACCGAGGTGGCAGCTGGGAAGGCTGACTGGACAGCGTGGACCTGGGCTGTGGCTTACTGGGGAAGGTGACTGCGGCAAAGCTGGTTCCTGGTTGTGTTCAGGTGCCGCTCCACACAGCACGGAGCTGTGTGGCCGTCACTCTCAGCGCTGCCCCTTCTTGGGAGGCCACAGTGGTCATCGTGCGTACAGCTCCTCTGTGCTGAGCAGCGGGTTCTCAGATGTCCCCAGCAGGTAGAGCCCGCGGAGTGGTCCAGCCTGTGAGAGTTCACCCGCCCAAACCCAGAGGGTGGCTGAGGCAGGGCAGCACAGAAGCCCGGCCGCCCCTGGAGGCTGGCAGGATCGGGGCTCTGGCAGCAGGTGACCCAGAGCAGGTACAGCCAGCGGCTTAGCCCTGGTCGCAAGGCCCTCCCCCTTCCTCACTGGCTGAGTGCTGTGGGCGCAGTGCTCCCAGACATCCCCGGGATGTGGCTGTCTCCTGCTGGGTTATTTAAAGAAATGCACCTTTAGCTGTCCCTGCCTCCCTTTGACCTCTGGTGGCAGGCAGGAGGCCTTCTTGGGGCAAGGGCAGTGGTTGGTCAGGTCAGCCCACCTGGCTTGGGCTCCCATTGCCCCTCTTGTCGAGGGGCTGTGACGCCACACTCGGGTGTTAACTGTGGTGACCATTGGTCCCCTCTCCCCTTTGGTGCTTTCTTCCCACATCCCCAGTAGTTTCACACTTCAGGCTATATACTGTGTTCTGAAAATCGAGCACTGGACTTTGCGTTTCTCAGAGGGCTCAGGGAGCCTCTGGAGGAGGGCGATCACTCTGGCGAGGGCTGGTGTCCATGGCCGGCTGGACCCTGTGCGTGCAAGCGGAGCCCAAGGCTGGCTTTCTGATGGTAGGTGCGTGAGCCGAGTTTTCACCCGTAGGTCTGAGTAGCGCTTTAAGAAAGGTGTCCCTTATCTGGGACGGGAGATGCCAGGTGGACAGGCGGCTGGTTTGTTGGGTGCTCTTGGGCACGTGCTCCTGCAGAGCCGGCCAAGGTCGGCAGCAGTGGCCCTCCGCTGGTGCTGAGTGTCCTCCTGAGGGGAGGCCCAGGCTTGCTCAGGGCTGCTGGCACAGGTGGACTTTCACAGCCTGCCCGGGGCTGCAGCGTGGACCCAGGGGAAGCTGCCTTCTGCTTTCAGGGGGAGTTCTCCCCCAGCATGCAGCCGCACCAACCTGTGGCTTCCCCCACAGTTGCCCACATTTTGACTTAAGGGTGCAGACCATGACGCAGCTTCCAGCGACAGGTGAGAATTTGCCCCGACCACTGTGTTTGCTGCCAGGGCCGATCAGCTGTCAGTACTTTGCTGCCCTGGACCCCCTGCCCCTGATGGCCTTGGGGAGGACAGTGGTGGGAGCAAGCCGTTGGATTAGGCCTCACAGCCAAACTCAATAAGCTGCGGATGGTCCAGGCATGGTGGACAGCAGTCCCAGAAGCTGCTGTACTGCAGGCGACCGGCAGCCCCAGCTGGTTTCAAAATGCAAAATGAACCTGCTCTGTTGCGTTCCAGGGAATAAAGCACGTGCC
Organism: Tamias sibiricus; assembly: GCA_025594165.1. NCBI lineage: Eukaryota > Metazoa > Chordata > Mammalia > Rodentia > Sciuridae > Tamias > Tamias sibiricus. The sequence goes on from CM046669.1 coordinate 101,897,119, forward strand.
AGGGGCTGCTCCCCGCTCACTCTTGCCAAGGGAAATAGAGTTATTGGGGCTGGTGGACTTTGGGTCATCAAGGAGGTTGTGCACTAAAGGGCCTGGAATTATGTTTAAGTGGACAGGATAAAATCCCCGGAGTTTGGAGTTCTTATTTGGGTGCTGGCTTCTAGTCGGGTAATAGGGTGGTTTTGTGGGAGGCCCTCCTCGACTGCCCACTCTCCCAGGCCGGGGCAGGTTGTGGAGTTCACCTGCACCTGGGACTGTTTCGGTGCATCTGTCTGGCTCACCAGACTGTGCATGTCCCTAGATTCTTGTGTTGGCGCCACTCCCCCATGGTGCTGGTGGGGCCTTTGGGAAGGGACTGGATCATGGGGTGGGGGCCTCATGCACGCGGTCAGTTCCCTGAGAGGTCCTGCCAGCATGTGGATTGGTGAGAATGCACCTTCTGTGAGCCAGACCTTGATCTTGGATTTCCAGTCTCCAGGACTGTGAGAGAGAAGCTCCTCTTGTTTGTAGGAGCCCAGTTTGTTACTTGCTAGGGCATTGGAGGACTGAGACGCTGCATGGTACAGCTGTGTGTTTCCCACACCTTATGGGCTAAGCAAAGGACAACAGGTATCGCTGAGTTTGCTTCCAAACTTTTTTTTCCATACTGGGGATTGAACCCAGTGGTATTTAACCACTGAACCACATCCCCACCCCATTTTAGTTTTTATTTAGAGACAGGGTCTCACTAAGTTTGCTGAGGCTGGCTTTGAACTTGCAATCCTCCTGCCTAATCCTCTGGAGTTCCTGGGATTACAGGCGTGTGCCACCATGCTGGTGCAAGCTCTTTATTTAAATTTTTTTTTTTTTTTTTTAGTTGATGTACCTTTATTTTATTCTTAAATAATTTTTATTTTTTTTTAGTTTATTCTACTTAGTTGTATGTGGCAGCAAAATGCATTTCAATTCATCATACACAAATGGAACACAACATTTCAATTCTCTGGTTGTACATGGTGTAGAGAAGCACCATTCATGCAATCACTCGTGTGCCTAGGGTAATGATGTCCACCTCATTCCACCACCTTACCTGCCCCATGTCCCCTCTCCATCCTCCACTTTGCCCAATCCAGAGTGCCTCCATTCTCCCCCCCCCCCCCATCATAGGTCAGCATCCACTAATCAGAGAGAACATTCTTTGGGATTGGCTAGCTTTGCTTAGCATTATATTCTCCAACTCCATCCATTTACCTGCAAATGCCATGATTTTATTCTCCTTTAATGCTGAATAACATTCCATTGTGTATCTAAAGCACAGTTCTTTATCCATTCATCTATTGATGGGCATCTAGGTTGGTTCCACAGTTTAGCTATTGTGAATTCAGCTGCTGTAAACATTGATGTGGCTGTGTTACTATAGTATGCTGATTTTAAGTCCTTTGGGTATAGACCGAGGAGTGGGATAGCTGGGTCAAATGGTGGTTCCTTTCCAAGTTTCCTGAGCAATCTCCACACTGCTTTCCAAAGTGGTTGCACCAGTTTGCAATCCCACCAGCAATGTAGGAGCGTGCCTTTTCCCCACATCCTCGCCGACTCCTGTTGTTGCTTGTATTCTTGATAACAGCCATTCTGCCTGGGGTGAGATGAAATCTTAAGAGTAGTGTTGATTTGCATTTCTCTAATCACTAAAGATGTTGAACACTTTTTTCATATATTTGTTGATGGCTTGTATATCTTCTGAGAAGTGTCTGCAAGCTCTTTTTTAAAGGAACACTGATGGTACAGGGCGTGCTTGTCCTCAGGAGCCAGGCCCTGGTGGCCCGAGAGCAGGCCAGGGTGAGGGCACGGTTGCCGGCAGGCTGTGAGGGTTGGGGGTGCAGTCTGCCGCTCATATGTGGTGCCTTGCTTTAAGAACGCGGGGGTGCCTGTCTGCCTTGTGAGGGTGTGCTTGCTGGTGCCTGGCTCGGCCCGGGCACAGGAGTCTCGTGGGGTTCCAGTGCCGTGTCTGATTGTGCTCCAGCACTGCCCTCCCTGGCCTGGGTCCTGGCCGCAGGGGCCTGGCTCCTCACCCCCAGACCAAGTCTTGCTGCTTCCTTAGGTCGAAGTCTGGGTCGGTGGCCGTAGCAGGCTGCTGCTGCCTGCTCAACGTGTCCCCTGTCCCCACCTCGCGTCTTCCTTGCTCCCTGTGGGTCGTGTCTGAGGCTGTGCACCCTCTGCTCCCGGCCCTGCCTGTCTCGGGCCTGTGTGGGCCTGTGCTCTCCTCTGGGCCCACCTCGGAGCAGCTGCCTGTCGGGCTGCCCCTGCCCTGCAGGCTGCATGCGCTGGGGTGGGGCAGCTGCCCGCAGGCCCTGGTTTCCTGCTTGGGTCCCCTGCATGGTGGCACACTGCTGTGGAGTGAACTTGGGATTCCTCTGCCCAGCCCTCCTCATACACTCGAGAGCCAACTTCAGAGCCCCCATCCTGCTGCGAGCTCGGGTGGGCTAAGCGCGGGGGTGTGGGGGCCTGGCGCCGCGGCCAGCTGTGGGCTCAGCATTACCTGAGGTGTCCTTTTGGGAAAGGGAGTTACACCGTCACCTACTCACCTACACATCAGGGCCTCTGGGACACTCAGGAAGTTGTACCCTCCTTTCCTGGCCTAGCTTTGACAAAATTGAAGCCGCAAAAGGTGGAGGCCCGAACGTTTGGTGTTGAGGGGGTGTTGGAGGGCACTGCTACCTGGGCAGAGTCCCAGATGAGGCCATCTGCCCCCCAGGTCCAGGCAGTGTGGGGCACACAGGGGTCTAGGGTAGCAGGAGGAGTGGGGTGGGCCCCTTCCAGCCAGGTAGGAGATGGACGGACCTAAGTCTGCTCGCCCTGAAGCACTGCTCACTAACAGGGTGCTTCTTACTTACAGCCCCTCTTCCCGTAGCTCAGTGGTAAGCGCTTGCCTGGCATGAGCAAGGCCTGGGTTCCCTGGGCAGCACCACAAAAGAAACCTCCTAGAGCCCCTGCTTCCCTCGTGGTTGTTTTGATATGGTGACAGTGGCTGCTGTGTCTACACCTGGTGAGCTGTGGGTCCTCCACGCAGACACTGAAGCTGTGGAACATGGTGGCGCTGTGTGGCTTGCCTCTTTAATGGTCTTGTGCTTCTGTTAATTTCTCACTGTTACGATAGCATGGATAAATGTCGTGACCAAAGCCTTGTGTGAGGGTCCTTCCTAACACTGGGTGGTTCCTTCAGCGTCATCTCACCTGTGGGAAACATGCAGGGCGGTCCTGGTGGCCCCGTGGCGGTGGAGGACTCTTCCAGGGTGGTGTTCTTGGGGTCTGGCGCTGTTTCCTGAGGAACGCCGTGGGGAGCTCCAAGTGCACGGGGTGCTCGTCCTGGGGGGTGCAGAACCACTCCCGGCGGCCTCTGCCCCTTGTCCTGGAGGGTTCCAGGCCTGGTTTTCCCGTCTTCCTGTGCCTTTCTTCGTGTCCCACCACCCTTACCCTGGTTTAAACTTTCTTTGACCTCTGCACAGGCCGCCCAAGAGGCACCCTGGTGAGTGGGAACAGCTCAGGAGTGGCCAGGGGAGCCACAGGCTTCCCCGACAGTGGAACCCCAGGGATGCAGCCATTGTGCCCTGTGGTGTTCTGACTGATTCTGGTCTGGTTAACCCATTGAGTCCAGGTTTTCAATTCTGTGACTCTTCAATGAACTTGACACAGGTGCGTTAGAATAGGTTGGAAATCATGGTCTAGAGCTGATATTAGTATCGATTGATAGTAATGCTGTAATCGCATTCACATTGTTACATAATCGTGGTACACATCATGTAACTGTGTCTTATAGCCTGTATTTAATTTGTGCACATGTTCCACATCTGGACAGTGGGAAGGAACGGGCTGATGTTTGGTGTTCTGGTCCCTTCTGACCCTCTGTGCTAGTATTTCAATGACGATTTCCATCTGTGCTTATTGAAACTAGCTAGCTCTTATTATTGCTTTCCTCTGACAATCTTAAGGAATAAAAGCTCAGTTTTCACATATTGTCCCGAGTGGGGTCTTCCCTTCATAGTGAACGTGGGAGACACCTGTCACTCTCTGCACGGTGCTAAGGCTGGGCTGTCAGGCGGCACCCGTCTGAAGCTGGCGTGCAGACGGTGCAGACGGTGCTGTCCTTGGCTGGCCTCGAAGTCCCTCCTGGAGCAGGGAGCCGCGCATGGTGAGTCTGGGGACACCGCGGACAAAAGAAAGGAGTCGGAGCCTGGAGCAGTGCGCCCCGTGCTCCCGGGCACCCAGGAAGGCCCTCTCTCCTTGCTGGGTCTCCAGCGGCCGCCAGGGACGTGGCCTTACCCTGTCTCTGGCCTCTGGCTTAGGCTCTCCTCACTGAGGCACTCAGGCCCTGTGTGCTCCCTCACTGGGACCCTGAGGAGCAGGAGGGGGTGGCGGGGAGATAGAGCTCGGGGCCTCTTCTGGTCCCCACTGGGGCGCAGCAGAGCCTGCCTCCTGGGAGCCCTCCGGGGTGGCAGGAAGCACATGGCCTCCAGGACTGGCCTGTCTGGACCTTGAGGCTCTCCCCCACTGTGGCTCTGCTTGGCCTCTCCCCAGTGCGCTGAGTTCAGGGAATAGAATTTAAAGGTGCTTAGGTGACTTCAGGTGACTCAGAGGCCCGACCGGGCCCGAGGAGGAGTGCGTTCAGTGCAGGAGGCGAGGGTCCTTTGGGTGGTGGTGCTGGGAAGAGTGGGCCCTCTGGCTGGCTGGAGAGCCAGGGTGGGGATGGGCCTGGAGGAGTGTTGAACCAAGGACAAGGACAAGGACAGGCGCACAGCCCCAGGGTGTGTGGTGGGCTCATGCTACCACGGCCCTGGGCAGGAGCACCCCGGTGAGGGCTCCCGAGTCCCCACCTCCCCCTGCTCCTCAGCCACCTCCTGCACAGCCAGCGCCCAGCCCTTAGCCCTGCCTTCTCCTTCCCCTCCTAGAGTCCCCTTCCTCCTGTGTTATCAGATAAGTGGTACTGGTCCTGCTGGGCAGGCCCCCTCTGGGGGGTGGGGCCAAAGGAGTGAGGCCATGGGAGGCCCAGAGCTGGGGAGGCTGCTCTGGAGGGCGCTCTGGGGAGGCTGCTCTGGAGGGTGCTCTGGGGAGGCTGCTCTGGAGGCTGCTCTGGGGAGGCTGCTCTGGGGAGGCTGCTCTGGAGGGTGCTCTGGGGGGAGCTCTGCTCTGGGGAGGCTGCTCTGGAGGGCGCTCTGGGGAGGCTGCTCTGGAGGGTGCTCTGGGGAGGCTGCTCTGGAGAGGCTGCTCTGGGGAGGCTGCTTTGGGGAGGCTGCTCTGGAGGGTGCTCTGGGGAGGCTGCTCTGGACGGTGCTCTGGGGAGGCTGCTCTGGAGGCTGCTCTGGAGGGTGCTCTGGGGAGGCTGCTCTGGGGAGGCTGCTCTGGAGGGTGCTCTGGAGGCTGCTCTGGAGAGGCTGCTCTGGAAGCTGCTCTGGGGAGGCTGCTCTGGAGGCTGCTCTGGGGAGGCTGCTCTGGGGAGGCTGCTCTGGAGGCTGCTCTGGGGAGGCTGCTCTGGAGGCTGCTCTGGAGGGTGCTCTGGAGAGGCTGCTCTGGGGAGGCTGCTCTGGAGGCTGCTCTGGAGAGGCTGCTCTGGGGAGGCTGCTCTGGAGAGGCTGCTCTGGAGGGTGCTCTGGAGAGGCTGCTCTGGGGAGGCTGCTCTGGGGAGGCTGCTCTGGAGGCTGCTCTGGCTGCCCTGCAGAGTGGGCCGAGGCCCCAGCTGTCCTGTGGTGTGGAGCCCGGTTGGTGCTGGTTCCATCCAGATGAGCTGCCCCAGCCTGCAGGCAGGTTCTGCCCACGGTGCCCCAGACCAGAAGGCCCTTGTGTGAGGTGCAGCCAGAGGGTCGCCCCAAGTCCTGCTCTGAGAATCTCGCTTGTCTGACACATGTTCTGATTGGGTGTCTTTATGTTGTCTTGCTCGTTGCAGAGGATTCTTACCTCCCATCTGGCTCAGTGGCATGTTGGGAAGTCCTGGCCGCTCTGCTGACTTCTGAGGTGCCTAGCAGGGCCCTGGGTTTGGCCAGCATTTGTCCCAACAATTTGAATGATGCCGCAACAAACCATCTCCGCAGAGTGCCCTGGAGATGGTGGATCTAGGACGGATCCTGAGGCCCTCGTGCTGCAGGAGGCTCGCTTCCTGGTGAGGTGTGGTCTCCAGGTGCAGCCCTGAAGGGAGCACGCCCCAAGGGGTCCCCATGGCCTGGGGAGCCAGCCGGGTCCTGGCAGCAGGCCGGCACTCTCAGTGTGCTCCCCGTTGGGGAGAGTGTTTGACTTTGGACTCGACAGGGCACCTCCTTGCTGTCCTCAGTGCCGTGGAGTCTGGTGAGGGCCAGGTGCGGTGGCTCTCACTGTGCCGGCCAGCACAGCAAGGTGTTCCCACTGTCTTCCTCCGGGAGGCCTTGGAGTTGGTGCTGGTCCTTGTTTACCCTTGATCTTGTGTTTTAGTTTTCCAGGGCTCTTTAAGGGGAGGTGGGAAAGGTTCTGACAACGATATTTCTTTTTAGCTCTAGTGTAGGAGCCCTGTTTGGGAGATGGCTTGAATTGCGGTTGACTATGGGCCACAGAGATTTGGGCATTGTCGCCTTCCATAGTCTCACGGGACTTGGCCCGGGATCTCAAGTGACTTGGCCGAGATTGCTGATCGGGTCAGCACCATTTTGGTGGTGTGTGTGGCGCGTGTTAGTCGTTGTTAGAGCCAGAGAGAAAAGTTATCAGAATAAAAAGCTGTTTGTCTCCAGTTTGCCTCTGAACTTCTTCCCCGCGGCTTCGTTGCTCCAAGCGGCCATCGCTTCAGGCGGCAACACTCTAGAAATCTTACTGTTCACTGAGCTCTGGGTAACCGCACCGTCACCAGCCCTTTCTTTGACTTTCAGTTTTCCTTAGTCCTCTGCTCTGGGTAACTGCACCGTCACCAGCCCTGTCTTTGATTTTTGGTTTTCCTTAGTCCTCTGACCCCAAGGGTGAGGCGGTCACACTGCCCCACTACTTTCACCTTTAAACCAGCTATTTTTATTTAAAGCCAGCAGGCAGTGTACAGCAGAGCACTCTGTTTAAAGAAGTGTGCGTTTTTAGGCGTCCACAGCTGTGGCCCTGAGTCAAGAACCCTTGGAACGCGAGTGGCAGGTGGCCTCTGGCTGCCCGCTCAGGCCTGCTGGCCTCTGGAGACGCGGAGCCCTGTGCTGGAGCGCTCTGGTCCGCTGCCGTGACTGGGTGGCTGCTATCTGTGCAGCTTCCCGTTTTAATTCTGACAGTAAGCGTCTGCCAATGTCTGCTAAATATTCCTCCCGCTCGCAGAGGGCCTCAAGTGTGCGCGGCTGTCAGAGCTGATGATTTATGTCCCTCCCTCCCCTCCCCTCCCTGGTGGTTCATGGTCAGCAGAAGTCGGTGGGAACTGGTCTTTCCGCAGTGATGGGACAGGGTGCAGGGCCTGTGAGAAGCAGTCTGGGAGTGGCCTGTGTGACATGGCCCTCGGGGACCGGGGCTGCTGCCTCTTCAACTGTGGTTCTGCTTCCTTAAGCAGGAGTCACAGCTTATCCTAGTGAACACAAGAGTGGAACGCGAGAAGGGCCTTCAGTTTTTCCAGGCCAGTGGGTGGCCAGGTGGCTGATGTCCTTTTCTGGCCGGCCGGCCAGCAGGGGGTTTGTTGGCATGAGGGCTGCCTCCTGTCCCTAGCTGCCACATCTCTCTGGCTCTCTTAGACTGTTCTTCTCTGGCCCTAGCAGGGGACCCAGAGAACTGAGAGAGCCATGCCTGTCAGGAGGCCCAGGAGGGAGTTCCAAGGCCGCACCAGGCAGGCCAAGGGGCGCAGTGGCCATGCCTTTCGGGGCCAGGGGTCAGGCAGAGGCTGCTGGATGGGGCAACTGGCCTGGGAGCCCCACTGCCCACTGGGGCAGACCAGGGCAGCATTGGCCACTTGGTGAAAGAGCCAGCCCCAGGGGCAGACTGCAGCCCCGGCCGGCCTGGGGGGTGGAAGCTCTGCTCAGAGTGCCCGCAGCTGGTGGTTCTCAGTGTGGCGGGCAGTGGGGTCACGTGTGAACACTGCACACCAGCTGCTGCTGGTCTTGAGTCTCCACTCGCCCCCTCCTCGTCTGCCCGCTGTCTGGGCCGCCCCAGGTAGCTGAGCGCCCTGCAGTCCTCCGTGCTGGCGGCCTTCCAGAAGCACCCTGCAGCTGAAGAACGGAGTGTGGCTCCCCGGCCCCCGCCTGCGCTCTGCTGGCCAAGGCGGAACGCCTTGTGGGCCGCGCGAGGCCTGGCCAGGACAGCCTTCCTCTTGGTCGTCCTCTGAGCTTTCTGTGGATGGATTCCAGCTCTCGTCCAGGGCGCCCTGTCCAGCCAGCTTCCTTTGTCACAGCTGGAAGTGGTGACCAGCTTGGGTCTGCGGGCTGGAGCCGTCCGGCTCGCTGCAGACCGCATCCCTTGGTGGCGGAGCAGACCTCAGGAGGAAGGCCGGAGGCGCTGTCACTGTGCGGCCCTGCTGTGGGCTAGGCCCGGGCAGTGCGCCTCTGCAGCCAGGTCCTCCTCTGGAGCCGGTCAGTGGGGCTGGATTTGCATCTGCTGTCCACACCTCCATGCCTTTGCTCTGTCCCCTCCTCTTCCACAAGACAGTGTGCGTGGAGTCCGACTGCCTGATGCCCACAGGCTTCTGTGGCCTGTCTCGCTGAGTTCCGTTTCCCCCTTTCTCCTTTAGCCTTTTCAAGGTTTGGTTTGTTGCTTTCCCCAAACTCAAGTGGTTCATGAGCTAAGTTGAGTTTTACTGACCGTCACCATCCACTGTGACACACGCCTTCCAGAGAGACAGAGCTATTGTTGGAGGAGCTCTTGAGACAGACCGCAGAGGTGGCCGCCCGGGAGGCGTCGGGGTGAGGGGGCTGGGGTGTGTCCACTGCATGCCCCTTGGGTGTCCAGGGATCTTGCTGCCTGGGTGGTGTGGGGGACAGGAGAGTGGACGCACAGGCCGGGCAGGCCAGCGTCCCTGCTGTGGCCTGGAAGCTTGGCTAGAGAGTAGATGTGTGTTGCCACAGGTGTGGGGATTTCCTTCTCGTGGCCCTCGTGCTACAAGCATGCCACTGTCACCAGCAGGAGCTCGCACACGGGTGTGCACATCACCGCTCAGGATTCCCGTCAGTGCTGGGTCTGGCGCCCAGGCCTGGTGTGCCAGGCAGGCGCTCACCACGGAGCTGTGTGGCCAGCCCCCAAAACACTGACCCAGGAGTCACCTGGTAGGTCAGGTCATCGACGGAATTGAGGGAGAGAGCTCGGTGGAAAGCACCCGAGCCAGGAATCCAGTGACACACCAGTCTGTGCTCCTCGGTCGTGCTGAGGACGTTTTTAGAATTCAGTGTCCCACCCTCGGGTTCCCAGCTATTTTGATTCCCTGGCAGACTCCAGAGGCACGAGAGAAACAAGACTGTAAAATAATAGCACCGGAGAGGCCGAGCCCGCGGGTCTCACTGTGGTAATCGAGTGGCAGAAAGTCCATGGTTCAGTGAGAAGTCTCTGAGCCTGCGTGGCGGAGGCGCGGGCATGTCCCAGAGGCGGGAGGTGAGCAGCACAGTGAGCTGGCCGGGGAGGCGACACTGCGTGACCGCAGGGTTACGTGGTCAGCTGGCCTCTGTGAGGAGAGTGACGGAGACCCAGGTGTTCAGCAGCTCACCGTTGTCCCTGAGACCTCAGTGAGTGCGCCTCTCCTGGGGAGAAGGGGACTCGGCTCGCCTGCCTCCTGGTGTCAGGACACAGTGTCTCGCCTGCGTCCCTGATCCCGCAAGTGCTTCTCCCTGCTCCTCCAACGCGTTGCTCCTGGGAGTTGCCACCAAAGTGTTCCCTTCAGTGGTGTCTGAGATGTTTCAGTAGCAAAGCCTGTTTTGCACCCTTAAAAACTCCTGGGAACACCAAAGAGTTGTTTTATGTGAATTCTGTCCGATCACGTTAGAATTGAAAGGTAGGTGGTCTTAGAAAGCACCACGGCCCAAGGGGAGAGTGCTGTGCTTGCCGTAGCAACACCGGCCCCCCGTGGTCTCCAGGGCCGAGGTTGTCTCCCCAGGCCAGGCGGCGGGATGGCCTCTGCTGTCGCTGTTGTAGCAGTGTGGGGCGAGGCCTGGCAGGTCCGCAGGCACACTGTCCTGCTTGGAAGGGCTCCTTGTCCTCTGTCACTGCCTGCTTTATGCTAGGGTGCTGGCGTTTCTACCTGCTGTTGCTTTTGCAGGTAGCCCGTTTGAGTTGTCGTGAAACAAGTTTGACCTCACAGGTCCAGTCCAAGAGCCTTGAGGACCCGGGGTCCATGGTTCATGCCTTCCAAGGGCCACTGCCATGGGACGCATAGGAAAGGTGCCTGTGAGCCAGCCGGGACGGGGCTGGTCCAGCTATCCAGAAGCGTGTCCAGTACCTGGGGGACAGTGGCTCCTGCGGCCTCAGCCCTGTGTCGGGCACTGCACTCCCAAGGCACGGGTGCTCAGACCTCCAGTGGCTGAGGAAGGAAGGCCACTGGCGCAGGGTGGGCTCGTGGTCAGCGAGTCTGGCCTCTCCTTTACCCGCTGGCCAGGGTGCTCAGAGCACAGAGGCCCTCGCCAGATGCCTCCGTCAGCCTCAGCTTCCCAGCCTCCGGAGCCGAGAGCCAGACGGCCCTCTGTTTGTAGATTACAGGGTCTGTGGCAATCTGTCGTCACACTGACACAGACCAAGTGTGCGACGGGTGTGAGTGGCACCGCAGCGCGGAGCCCGCTGGAATCCAGCCTGTGCCCTGCACACCTGAAGCCGCCTGGGTGGTCAGGAGCTGGCTTCGCGCTGTAGACAGGCGGACTCGGGGATGACTCTCTTTGTATCATAAAAATGACGCGTTGGGAAACGTGGGGCCAGCCCTCCTGGCCCACTTCATGACCCGCTGTCGTCGCTGGGTCCCAGCCCTGGGTCTGTGTCCTTGTACGCGTGCAGGTCAGGGCAGCGGGGTGCCCGTGTGGCCTGAGCACCCAGGGCCCAGGACTGCCTCGCGGTTGGCTGTGCCGAGCGCTGCAGCCGCGCCTGGTCTCCCGCCTCGGGTCTTGGGTGGTTGGAGAAGGGCCGCCGGGCGGGGGTTCCTCTTGCTCTCCCTCAGAGAAGCCTCTGGTGGACGTGAGGGCCGAGGCGCTCCGTGGCTCCAGCTGCGACCTCAGCTTTGTGCCCAGTTCTGTCTTAAGGCCTCAGGATGGCGGTGTGTGGAGGGTTGAGGTCCCTGCTGTTTCCTGTCGCGTTTCCTCAGTGACCGCAGGAGGTAGCATGAGCCCCGTGCTGTCCTGGGCGTGGTGGTGGTGGTGGGCTTGTCGGGTAGGGAAGTGAGATGTCCCTGCTTGGCTGCAGCTGCTGCCACGGGCAGGACAGGAGGACCGGGGGGTGGTGTGCGCACATCTTTCCTGTTGATCTCGCTGGGGCGCTGCGTGCCACCGTGGAGCAAGGATGTCGGAGCTCTGGCAGGACGGAGCAGGCGCTGTGCCGCAGCACACTGTGCAGAGATGCAGGCAGGCCGCAGGTCCCCAGCAGGTCCCCAGCCTCCAGTCTTGCTCCCCTGAGGCATTTCTGGGCTGGCTGGTGAAGCAGCAAGTCTTTGATGCCTCCTGTGGGTTTTTCTTTTTTTCTTTTTTTTTTTTTTGGTATTGTGGATTAAACCCAGGGGCACTCGGCCATTGAGCCACATCCCAGCCCTATTTTGTATTTTATTTAGAGACAGGGCCTCACTGAGTTGCTTAGCAGCCTCGCTTTTGCTGAGGCTGGCTTTGAACTCATGATCCTCCTGCCTCAGCCTCCTGAGCCCCTGGGATTACAGGAGTGCACCCCCGTGCCTGGCTCCTCCTGCAGTTCTGAAGTGCTCCAGTGCCATCCTCCTGCCCAGAGTTGTGGGAGTCGACGTCATTCCTGCAGACTGGAGGCAGCCCTTCCCTGTCTCGCCTGTCCCAGGGCCCTTCCTCCAGGCTGTGAAGGTGTGCTACGGTCCCCCTGCCTTTGTGGGGGGGCTGGCTGTGCCATGCAGGGCACTCTGGCTGGCCCGCTCCCTGCTGCCCTCAGGACTGAGGCCTGCTGCCAGGCGAGCCTGCCACCAGCCTCCCTCCCTGTGCCCTGCAGTGGTACCCTGTCTCGCCCTACATGCACAGAGCTTTGGGCATCAGGGCCTTGGATCCTGTTTGGAGTAGGAACGAGTTTTGGGTGGGGGGACAGTGGAAGGAAATTCTTCTTTGGTCCGTTCCCTTCCCTCCTGCAGCTGCAGAGTGGCCTCAGCAGACGGCGGTGGTGGACGGCCCTCCGTGGGTCTGGGGTGGCGAGGACGTGCCAGAGCTGTGTCTCCTGACTGCAGCGGACCCCCGTGGGCGGGCGGCTCGCTGCACGTCTTCCCCCACTCTGCACGCTGGGCTCAGGGTCACCCTGCTCTCCACTTTGGTGGACGTGGAGCCCGCGTCTCTGCAGGTGCAGCCCGCGTCTGGACCCCAGAGAGGGAGCGCTCGTGGGAGCTGCCCCTCCTCTAGGGTGCCCGTGTGCACCAGCAGGGGGCTCCCCGCCCCGTCCTCCACCAGCTGCCACCTGCAGGGCTCCTCTGCACCCATCACTTTCCTTCCTCCTGGTCCTTCAGCCTGCCTGGTTCTCACGGCTCTTCGTGGGTCTGTGCAAACAGGAGGTGAAGCCTGAGCAGGAACCGCCCCTCCCGTTGGGTGTCAGAAAGCAGCGCGCCAGGAGATCCCCGCCGGAGGCCTGTGCCTTTGACAAGTCCTGCAGTCACGTGAGTCAGCCTTTCTTGGCTTCCTGTGGATTCTGTCAGTACCTGTCCTGGAAATAGAGAGGGGACTGGTGTTCACCAGTGTCCTTCCCTTGGTGACATGCTGAGCACACCTGGGGTCACACTCAGGAGCCCGGGAGACACGCATGCTGTCGAGACGTTCAGGGTGGAACGTGGCCCAGCCCCGGTGGAGCCACAGCACACCAGGGTTCTCCTTGCGCTGCATTTGATCAGGGTGGCCCGAGGTGGCAGTGGTCAGCACTTGGTGGACGAGTGATCCTTCCTCCTCGTTAGTGTCTTGCTTGTCTGGAAGCAGGGGATGAGGTGCACTAGCAGACTCTGATGGAGAGCCGAGGGCGCCAGCTATGCATCAGCATCCCTGGTTTTTTCTTGTTGAGGTTCTCACCAGAGCTTCACGACAAATGTCCCGCTTCGCGACGGACGTCTTCAGCTAGGGAGACTGTGCCTGGTTCCCACTGCCAGACGCTGCCAGCGTTGGTACTGTTTCACCGTCGGGTGGAAAGAGGGTGTTCGCCACGCGTGTCCTGGCTCCAGCCGCTCCAGCCCTGCCTCAGCCGGCGAGAGAACAGGAGAGCAGGCCAGAGCCGGCAGAGGTGCCGAGGGCTGGAGAGGGCGCGCGCCTTGGTTGCCGTGCCTGGAAGCAGGGGCTGTGCAGTCACCTGGGAGAGCTTGTTGGCTGTGACTGAGCAGGAGCACATCCATTCCCCCACAGGCTTCCGTAGTCGCCCTGTGTGTGGGAAATGCTGGAAGAGCCAGAAGCTCCCTCGCATCAAGGCCGTCCCAGGAGGAGGGCGATTTAGTTACTCACTCCTGGAAGTTCAGAGGAGAGTTGCTGCCGTGTGTGTCTGGAGGAGCGTGATGGTGCTGAACCCTCTGCACGCAGGAGCTCGCTGTATGCCACGTGCTGCCCAGCGAGGGCCTGGTCCACCGTGACCGCAGTCAGCAGTGGCTGGCACACATCTGGACCGGGGGTGCGGGAGGGAGCGCCAGCAGTGTCCTGGAGGCAGCGGAGCGAGCCATCGCGCTCCAGAGTCTCTTCACCAGCTCTCCCTGGGTGGCAGAGGAGGCTGGCGGGTGGTGAGGGCCAGCGAGGCCATGGGGGGCCATGGCATCTGGGGTTCTGGGAGCGCCTGGTGAGAGGGATGGACAGGAGAAACTGCAGGCCACGCGCGGTTTAACGCATGGCTGTCAGGTGGGGACAGAGGCAGGCCCTCGAGGCTGTGTTTGGAGCTGTGTGCAGGCTCTGCTGAGCTGTTAGTCCTGTGTGGTGTGGGTTGAACAGGGCTGTCCATCTGGACTGTTGGCTACGTGCATCAGAAATCCAACTTAAACTAACTTCAGAAAGACAGTAAAGCATTGCTGCGGTGGCCGGAGGTCCGGGGCGGCGTGCTCCAGGGCCTCGGGCATGGTCACGGGGCCTCTTTGCCCTGGCTCTGTTCTCCTTCCTTGCTGAGCAAAAGCACCTCCTTACAAGATGAGGGCACAGGAAAGGCTGTGGGGCAGGAGCTGCAGGTGCCACAGTGAGTGGCAGTGGGGGGCGTGGCAGGAAGGGGCTGCGAGCAGGAATGGGGGCGGGCAAGCAGGAACCCCTGCAGGCGTGTTCCTCTGCCTGCTGGCACTGGGTGCCCTGCAGCTTTACCGGGTGCAGCTGTGGGGCCAGAGGGGGCAGAGAAGTCAGTGGAGGCTGGAGGTGGCCTGGCTCCCTGGGAGTGCACTGTGCCTGGCCTCGGATGCGTGGGCAGAGGTTGGCGATGCCCTGTGGTTCAGCCGTCGGGGTCACTCCTGAAGGCGATTCCTGGTGCCGGCAGCAGAGGAGGCTGACTCTGCTTCCCATCCTTCTTGGGCTCTGTCCCCAGGAACCAGTCTGCGTCCCCTCCCCTCTCCCCCCATCCTCAAGCTCCCGACCCTGCCCTGCTTCACTTTCGGAAACCCGCGTCAGGTCTTCCTGAGAACTGAGCAGGGGCTGGCTGTTTGGACCTCAGACCTGGGCCAGGTCCCGAGGCCCTGCAGGCACAGAGGGCTGGGGTGCTCCGAGGTGGGTACCGCAGAGGAGAGGCTGGCAGAGGCATGGGCCTCGGCTGGTGACCGCCGTGCGCGGGCCGATGCCTGTGGGAAAGTGGCCCCTTCAGTGGCCTGTTGCAGCAGAGACCCTGGTCGTGCGGGGCGTCTGCAGCTGGTGGTGACTGTGGCTTCCCCACCCTGGCACGCGGTGGCGTGAATGTTGTGCTGTCGACAGCGCCCTGGCGTCCAGAGTGCGTTTCTGGGAGTGAATGGCACAGTCTGACTCGGTCCACCCTCAGGACCAGGACTCCCTCATGGGTAGGAGCTTTGACCCCAGCATGGAGGGCTCCTCTACATTCTGGAGCTCTCCTGGGGCCCAGGGCCCGTGGGGGCGTCCAGCTGTGGGCCTGGCGAAGATGCCTGGGCTCCACGGCTGCGTCTGCCCTCGCCGGCCATCAGGGCGCAGTGGGGCTTGCCACAGCTCACAGGGCCACGAACAGCGACAAGGAACGAGTCAGGTACTTCTGACTTTACTCTTGGGCATCTCACTGTTTTGAAAAAGAATTTTCTTTATAAAATAAAAAATAAAAACAGCTGGGCACAGTGTTGCCCGCCTGTAATCCCAGCGGCTTGGGAGGCTGAGACTGGAGAATCGCGAGTTCAAAGCCAGCCTCGGCAACGGCAGGTGCTTAGCAGCTCAGTGATGAGACCCTGTATCTAAATAAAATACAAAATAGGACTGGGGCTGGGGCCCAGTGGTGGAGTGCCCGAGTTCAAGCCCTGGTACCAAAAAAACAAACAAAAACCCCCCAAACAGAGCCTTCCACTGGTGCTGCTTGTCCCGAGTACCAGGAAGCCCAGCCTCCCAATTGACGGAGGAGCAGCCAGCAGGTGCTGTCCTTCCCCTCAGAGGGAAGACGTGTCCCCTGCACTTTCCCAGAGCCGCCTCCGCGGGAAGGCAGCCTAGGAACTTGCTGGAATGGCGGCTGCACACACCTGGCTTCCTCAGGGAGCGTCTGGGGTGGGGGCTGCTGCGGTGCAGACCCAGGCCGCGACCCTCCTGCCCTGTGTGCCTCGCAGCGCGTGTTCCTGGGGAGGGGCCTGAGAAGACTGCTGACACTGGCTCCCCCAGGGCAGGCACAGGGAGGCCAGCAGCCTGGGCCCCAGGTCCCCGCCCGCTCGGGGGCAGTGAAGCCAGGCTGCTGCTCCTGCCGCAGACAAAAGCAGACGGCTGGCGGGCGGGTGCAGGGACCCTCAGCAGCCCCTCCCGGGCACCACCTCAGGTGCGCAGTCAGGAGACCCCCTGCGCAGGAGGGAGGGTGCTCAGGACCGGTGTGCCGTGTGTGGAGTGTCGAGGACAGAAGCCTCCCTGGGGGAGCAGGGCCCCAGAGCCGAGTCCTCGTGCTTTGAGGACCGTGGTGGTTCTCTCAGCAGCTCGCAGGCCCAGCTCGGTTTGCAGGTCACACGTCTGCTGTGCAGTGGCCTCTCTCCCCAGGCTGCCCGGGCGGCTTCTTTCTTGTAGTCCTGGTGCCCTGGCCTGTCCTGGGCGGGGACTGTCAAGTGCACCTGGTGCCTCTGTCCCAGCACAGCAGCTGAAGACCAGGAGGCAGTCAGCGAGCCCCACGGGTGATGGCTGCTGGCGGCGGGTGCTGCCCGAGTGGTGATGGGAAGGGAGGTTGAGGCCCTGACGTGGACGTCCAGGCTACTCCTCCCAGACTGCAGTAGGTGGCAGTGTTGGGGACTCCCAGGTGAACGCTGGCGTGCTGTTTCTGTGGAGGTGGTGGTGTGTGCGCCACACCATCCTAGCGCTCTTCTTGCAGAACGGACACTCCATGGTGGCAGGTGGCTCCGCGCACCCCCCCACCCCCAGTCCTGGCTGCACTGGTGCACTTTCTGTCCCCACGATGGACTCTGGATCTTACAGTAGCGCTGTGTTTTGAACCCCCACCCCAAGGAACCCACTACACTGTACTTTAGATTTTTAACCTCGGAATTGGGTACGCTTGGCTCTAAAGCAGTCAGTGAGAATTTCTTTCCCTGCACGAAGCCAAGTTGAGCTGTAGTCTGGGAACACGAGTTCTCCTCCACTGTTCTGTGCTCCATGAAGATGAGGCAGATTTCAAAAGGTGGGCTTCCTAAGACGGAGGCCGGTTAGGCCTTTGAGTTTTGAACTGGACTCCTGTGACCCTTAAATGTCGCTGTTGAAGACTGGTCCCGGCCGACGTGTGATGCTCGGTTTGTTTCACTCCTGCAGCTCACGGCGAGCAGGGCAAGCGGGCGAGTGAGGCTTGGGGGCTCATTTGAGCTCGGGAAATGTGGCGGCTGGGGGGTGCAGGGGTCCCCCTGACTTCATGGGAGTGTCTAGAGTTGATGCTTTTTACAACAGTTTGCACTGGTCTCGGAAGTGTCCCTCAGGTTAGCAGGACCAGCGCCAGCATGCTGGTGGTGACGGTGCCTGAGGCCAGCCTCCTGGGAGGGGTGTGTGTGCCCCGGGGACTGTCCCCTTCACCTGTCCTCAGAGCCGGGGAAGGACTGCCCTCACCTGTGTGGGTTCATAGGCACTGCCGTTCCTGGAACAGCAGAAGCAGGATGGGTCTACAGAGGAGCCTGGTCAGGAGTGGCCCGCCAGCCCTGGGGCCTTGGCTGGTCAGAACTGGACCCCTGTCCTCCTCTGTCTGCACACGCGTGTGCTGCTTCCTCAGGTGCACACGTGCACACGCATGGTTTTCTTTGACCTTTCACCCCAGAGTACACTGGTGTCTGCAGTAGTTTTCTTTCCTAAGAAAGAAAGTTGTTCACGGCAGGTCAGTTTTGGTCAGTCTGCAGTGATTCCTCACCCGTCCCACCTGCTGTGTGTATTCCAGGTCTGCCATCTGACGCCCCTCCCCTGCAGTGTTGGGGGCTCTAGGGCCCAGCTCTGTGAGCAGTCATGGCGTCGTCGTTCCTGTTTGTTTTGCAGTTTGGGGACAGAACCAGGCCTTGCACATGCTGGGCAGGTGCTCCTCCTCACTGAACTCCTCCTCCAGCCCTGGGGTGCCATCTCTGCGTGGCCGTGGGAGGTCCAGGTGTTGGGGTGGGGGCAGGAGGGCCTGCTGTGACTGCTGGGGCCGCCTGCAGAGCGGAGGCCGACTGAACCTCAGGGGGCAGCCGTCATGCCAGCTACCTGGTGTGCTGTAAGGCTACCTTGTCCCCACTTCCTTGGGGGGGGTAAAGTCACTTTGGCCCAGCTGACTGGCCAGTGAGGGACACCTGGTGCTACCTGGGCAGGGCTGCTGACCCTCTGGCCTTTCCTGTGCCCTGGTTGCAGTGCAGTCGGGAAACACTCGAGTCTGGACCTGGTGCTGTCTGGGCTCTCCAGCCAGCCAGTGCCGAGCCCTAGGGACGGGGTTCCAGACGACTTCTTTGTGGGTGGGGGGCTGTGAGCAGAGTGAGGATGTGCTGCAGTGTGAACACTTGGGGTTCAGGCTCGTGATTCAGCCAGACTTGACCTTGCCAAGGTTGTCACCTGTAGTTCTAGAATCTGTGAAGTTCAGACAACACAGAAGTGTGGGAAGTGCAGCTCAGGCCCGCATGGCTCAGTCCCCACAGGCGCACTGGTGACAGGCTTCCTGCGTGCACTTGCAGGCTCGAGTTGTTTGGTGCACACTGTGACAACAAGTAGGTCGCCTGTGGCTTCATCTCTGCTAGCAGCATGTGGCAGTCGTCCCCTCAGTGTCCGCTTCCAGGTGGTTCCTGCCTCCTTTCCACGTTGGCCTGGTTTTCTTGGCGTGCTGGCTGGGTTCACTGGGCTCACTCCTGGCCCGCCTTTGGCTGTGTTGACGCACTGCTCGCGGAGACTCGGAGCTGGCTCCCCGGGGGCTCACAGAGGGCAAGGCGCGCGTCAGCCTTCTGCCCGCTCGCGCGGTGTGCCTGGCGCCCTCTGGGGACTCGCAGCGAGCCCACGGTAGTGGTCCACCAGGCGGTGATCGCAGCATCTTGGCCTTCTGGTCTTGATGTTAAGAACGTGCCGTCATTCTGAGTCTTAGGTTCTGACCACCCCGTGGTCGGGCGTGCTCGTCTGCCCTGCGGACCCCCACATGTGCTGATGGTCTTTTTCTCTCGATTGTGGATGTTAGTCCCTTGTCACCCGTCATAAACAGTATTTTTGCCACCTCTGTTTGCCTTTTAGCTTTGAGGCTTCCTGTGGTGGTCAGTCTTCCCTGCAGTCAGCGGTCAGTGTTGCCCAGGGCCCGGCCTGCCTGCCGAGCGGGGGGACCTCCCCGCTCGGCACTGTGGGTGCTCCTGTCCCTGTGTTGGTGTTGATGTGTGGGATCCCCTTTCCTCTGTGTCTGCGGGGGTGAGGGTCAGGCCTGTGTGCCCCCCAGTCAGCCAGCTCAGGCCCGGCACTCGGGGTCCTCACAGCGGGGGGTGGTGAGGTCCAGGAGGCCCGCCTGGCAGAGGTGGGGTGGGCCATGCTGCGTGCACCGCTGCTCTGAGCAGAGCCCCTTCCTCGGAGCCCAGAGCCTCTGAAGCTGTGTGACAGTCCTTCCCCACCCCGGGGTGGCTGCTGTTGAGATGTGCAGGTGGAGCTTGGCCCCTGGGTTCTGCCTTCTCCCCCGCAGTCCCTCCATCCCGTGAGCTCATGCGTGGACAGTGCACTGCCTGAAGTCTGCCTGCTCTGTGGAGGTCTGTGCCGGGGAGGTGATGTGGCTTGCTGGCTGGTGGCATCGCCCTGGGCGGAGGCTGCTGCCACTTGGTATCCTCAGGTACCCACTGGTGAGGTCAGGACTGAGTCCTCTGAAGAGGGGCTTAGAAAAGTGAGACGGCGCTGGGCAGGGGCCCCACGGGGTGCCAGGTCGTGCGCTGAGGGTTGTTCTACAGGTGACCTAGGCTGGGCGGGCTTCCTGCAGGCAGCCGTGAGGAGGACCAAGGAGAAGGCTGTGCAGCTTGACTCGTGCTGCCCGGCACCCACGCATCGTCCTCGGGGAGAAGCGTGCCCGGGCGTGCAGACCTGCCCTGTGCTCAAGGCCTCGGGACGCGCGGTTCTCACAGGCAGCGATTCGCACGTTGGCCACTCCAGCACCTGCTTGGAAGGCCTGCTTCTCAGCGTCCTCATCCTGAGTGTTGGGGGCTGCGACTCCCCTGCTCAGCTCCCCCTGCTTCGGGGGCTCTGCATGATTGCCGAGAGGTCATGGGGCTGATGGGACAGGTGCAGCGCTGGCTTCTCGCCACCACCCTGAGACACCTGGGCTCCACGTGGGCTTCCTGGAGCTGGTGCTGGAGGTGGGCAGTCCCCGCGCACCGCCCGAGCTCCCGTCCGCGCAGCAGGGCCGGCGCAGGGTGCTCCTGCAGGGTGCTTTGGAGGACGGTCTCCTGCAGGAGGTCTGTGGACCATGGCTTTCGCCAGGGTGGTCAGAGACGTGTCCAGTGCAGGCCGAGAGAAGGGACCACGTGCTCCTCCTGCCCCGTGGCTGTGGGATCATGGATGATTTGGTCCCCTGTACACCTGGAGGCACAGTAAGTCACAGGCCTGGGATTGAACGCAGGTCACTCAACCACTGGACCACATCCCCAGCCCTTTTTTGTATTTTATTAGAGACAGGGTCTCACTGAGTTGCTAAGTGCCTCGCCATTGCTGAGGCTGGCTTTGAACTCGTGATCCTCCTGCCTCAGCCTCCCAAGTGCTGGGATTACAGGCGTGCGCCACCCGCGCCCGGCTGCCTTTGCCCATTTTGAAGAGAGGAGGAGAGAGTGTGCGAGTGCAGGGCAGTGTGGTGGAGCCCGTCTCGGCTCTCCTCTGGAGAGTCTTCGGTCTTCAGCTGAGCACAGTGATGACACTAGCTAGAGGGCTTCCTGGCCCACGCCCCAGGTGTCCTTTTCAAGGGCTCCTTCCTTCTGTTTGAAGGGGCTCCTCCTGCCGTCTCCCTGCTATGGGGGTGCAGGACGCCGAGCACCAGACCTGGAGGGGACTGTCCATGCTGCAGAGGGTGTTCTGAGCTGCATCTCTGACCGAGGAAGCAGACTCTGGCTCAGGCCCTTGGCCCAGCCTGCACCAGCACCTGTGTCCCTGCGGCATCTGGGAGATGGGAGATGGGCTTGGGGGTGTGGCGTGACTTCATGGGAAGAGCCAAAGAGCCTTAGTCTTAGAGTCGGGGGGCAGTGGGGTTAGCCACCCAGGTCCTCACGTTACCAGCCTGGGTAGCTGTGGGTGTCACCCTGACCCGCACATGCCCGCGACGCGGCAGCAGGATTCCCGAGGCAGTGCTGTTGCAGGCCTCTGGCCTCTTTGTTTCATCTGAACAGCCCACTGAACTGCGTCTAAGGTCTTATTAGTATTTATTCTCCCATCTTGGCTCTGACCTGTCCCCTCAATAAAAACTCAGGACAAGATTCTCTCTCTCTTTTTAAATAAACATACTGAGAACAGAAAAGGTGAATGCTGAAATTAGAAGCAGGGGTGTAGGAGTTCACAGTTCAGCTCCTCACTCTCTAGTTCCCTGGACGGTCTGTTTCTTGGGCTGCCTGTCGTGACCCTGTGGTCCTGTGCAGCTTGGTTTCTGGCTGAGGAGGAGCCCATCCGCTCAGCCTTGTGGGGCTGAGTTGGGCCGCTCCAAAGGCTCAGTGGCCAGGGGGACCTCTGGGCCTCCTGGTGGCCCAGCAGGCAGGCCGAGCCCAGGCCGACGCACTCCCTACTGGCTTTACTCTTCTGCTTCCCTGGCCTGGGCAGTCCACCTGCGTTGTTCTGAAGGCCTTTGTTATTTTAGGCAGGTCTCGGTCCCTACTGCTCACCCAAGAAACTTTCGAAAACACCAACGCCTGAAATTTACAAACTGAAGTACAAAGGGAGTTTCTGACACCTGCATCTCCCGTGCCTCGGTGAGCTGGCTTCAGTGAGGCTGAGAGCTCTGCTTGCACAGGGGCAGCCAGAGGCCGTGCTGGGCACTTGTGGTCAGCCGTCACTCTGTCTGCTCGCAGGGGAGGGTCTCTCAAGGGTGGCCCTGCACGTGGGGTGCGTCGGCTGCCCCATTTTCTTGTAAGGGCCGACGTGGCTCACCATGTGTCCAGGGGTGGGAGGCCAGGTGTGGAGCCCCGACAGAGGGCAGCCTGCCTCCTCCACACAGGCCACTCCTCCCTGTGACCCTGTGGAGGCCCCTAGAGAGGCTGTGGGCCCTGGGAAGCCACTGTCCTGCCTGGGGAGGGCTGGCTCAGGCAGGCGCTCCCCACAGTTCAGGCGTGTGGGAATCGTTCGTCTTTAGAAAGCACCTGGACGGCATAAAGATGCAGAGGCGTGGCAGCCTGGCAGGTGATGCCAGGTGTCTGCACAGCTCTGCTCTGCCCACCTCCAGCACCCTTCCCAGGTGTTTGCTAAGTCGCAGATTTTTGCTGCTTCTCCTTTTCTTTTTAGAATGTGCTAAACTATGTGTAGTTGGTGGTGCTGCCCGAGAAAGTGAACTGTGAAGTGCTGTCCCATCGGAGTCCGCCTCCCTTGTTCCGTGGTCACCCTGGGAAACTCCTCCTGTGCCTGGAGCAGCTGCTGTTGCCCAGGACCCTCTCTTCCACTCGGGTCCCTGCCTCCTTAGGGTGCTGGAGTGAGCAGTGTGTTAGGGTCAGTGCTGTGTGGCCTTGGCCTTGAAAGTGTGCATCCTCATGCAAATGACCCCCCAAACGGATTCCCTCTAGGCCAAGAGCCAGGCGAAGCTTTCCTGTCACAGTGCTTGCTGGGGGCAGGCCACTGTGTGGGATGGACCTGGAGGTCTGTCACTCCTCCTCCTGCTGGTCTTTTCCTGGGCCTGTCCTGGTGCTAGAACGTGCTGTCGAGCGTTCTGCCAGTCAGTGAGGACAGCCCGGGCAGCCTGGGGCTTTCCCCGACTGTGTTTGGGTCAGGAAAATTTCCCATTTCTCCTCATTGATGTCTCCACTGCCCCTCACCTTCCTGCTCTGCCTGGACACCAGCTGGTCTATGGTACACCCTCTCAGGGCCCCTCAGA
Organism: Tamias sibiricus; assembly: GCA_025594165.1. Lineage (NCBI taxonomy): Eukaryota > Metazoa > Chordata > Mammalia > Rodentia > Sciuridae > Tamias > Tamias sibiricus. The sequence goes on from CM046669.1 coordinate 101,919,829, forward strand.
GAAGCTAGCGCAGTGGGTGCTACGGGTGGTGGGCTTCCTGGCCTGCCGTGGAGAGGGTTAGTAGCTTCCAAACCCGTGTGTCGTCCAGGCCTCTGCTGACAGGTCCAGTTCCGGGCCCTGCCTTCCCGCTCCCGGGCCCCTCTTCTCCTGGCCCTGGATGTTGGTTTGGCGGGGTGGGGTGTGGGCTAGACCATGGCATGTGCATCACCACCATCCCGAGGGGGCTGGGAGTCTGCCTGGGACAGTGGCCGGAGGAGCCTGGGTCTGTGCTCGCCCAGCTCACTCCCAGTTCAAAGGCCTCGGGTTGGGCTTCTGTGTTTGTCGCGCTCGTGTCTGTGTGGCGTGGGTGCCGTGGCCAGCTCTGCGTGCTGACAGGGTGTGAGTGTGCGCCGTAGAGGCACGGCCCACGTCAGCACAGTCGGTCTGCCACACCAGTATCCAAGTCCCTCTGCTGATGGCATAGTGACCACAGGTACTGGTAGGTCGTGTAGGTAACCGAAGGCTGCCTTCCTGGAACTCACCTGTGGGGCCTGCGCTTCTCTGCCAGGGGAGATGCAGATGGGGTTGGAGAGAGAATCGGGAGGGGCGTGGTGGTCCTGGAACTGTCCCCGTCACCTCAGGGGTGGTGGCGACCCTCCTGGTGAACCAGTGAACGGAGGGAATCTCTAACCAGATGACTTTCACACGGTCAGAAGGTGTTGTTGCTGCCTGCAGCGACGGTTGGCCGCTTGGAGCAACGAAGCCGCGGGAAGAAGTTCAGAGGCAAACTGGAGACAAACAGCTTTTTATTCTGATAACTTTTCTCTCTGGCTCTAACAACGACTAACACGCGCCACACACACCACCAAAATGGCGCTGACCCAATCAGCAATCTTGGCCAAGTCACTCGAGATCCCGGTCCAAGTCCCGTGAGACTACGGAAGGCGACAATGCCCAAATCTCCATGGCCCATAGTCAACCGCAATTTAAGCCATCTCCCCAAACAGGGCTCCTGCATTTCCCCCCTTTTGTTTTAAAAGAGGGGATGCTCTGGGACATCTATGTGCAACCAACATTCTTACCCGTCATCGGATAATCAAGGCTGTGCCCTTGACTCCTGTCTTAGGTTGATATGTCGGCCACATGAGACTGTCCTGTGCGACTGTGCCTGTCTTAGGTTGTCCCCCTCTGGGGATCTTACCCGTCATTGGCTAACCAGCCATCCAATGGAGCCCTTTAGGATCAACTGTGTATGATGACTAACAGCCGTCCAATTGTGAGGAGATGTTGCGGCTTTAAGGCAACAAGCCTTTTGGTGACGAGCCAAATTGCATAGCATATCAAATTGTTTAAACAAATCAGCTGCCCTAAGTTCCATCAAGTAACACACTGAATTCTCTAGACAAATACCCGCAAGCCATTGTCCTGTAAAGTCCCAAACAATGAAAGATCAAAATGTCCATTTGTTATAACACGTTGATGTAGGAGGCCCCATGCATATAGAGCAGAGGCCACACTGTTGGTGAGGTTGTTTGATGCTTGAGCAGCAGGGATGCTTGCGGCAGCCGCGATCCCTGCAGCTGTAGCAGCAGACGTCTTTTTTATGTCTAGACAATGCCACCGGCAAATCTTCAGGGCCTGCTACCTAAAACTCAAGCATCAATTATTAAAGGAAAGGCAGTGCTATTGCAGCACTGAGTCAAGAGGCGAGTTGTCAAACTACAAAATAGAATAATTAGATTAGAAAATTAAAGTTGATTTTTGTTCACACACATCGCGGGTTGAGCTTCTACAAACATAAGTTGGAAAATATCATATTTAGAACAAGACAGAAAGACTGAGGGTAATTACTGCATTAAAGATAGATTAAAGAAAAGGTAAAGGCACTTTGGAGAAATAATTTGTTAGCTGGAACCTTTGAGTCTCTGTATACAGAGCAATCTTTTACCTGTTGAGATAATTGAAATTAATGAGCTATTAAACAAATGAAGTTAATAACAAATAAACAATCTTATGTCAAAACACCAAAATATCAGGTTATATAGCACTAGTCATATTGTTTGCTAAAGAGAAGTCCCAGGGACACTTATAAATCAAAATTGAAAGTACCTTCATTTATAAAATTATTTACCTAAATTGAATACTCTTAACCTAAAATGAATTAAAGTTATTTGGATCCATATATATATATATTTTTTATAAGCGCTTTGTTATTTGTGACGTCACACTGGACAGACGCACAAACATACAAACATATATTTGTGACGTCACATTAACATGAAATGTAGACAAATGTACAGACATAAAGACATGTATAAAAAGAAAAAAAAAATATAATTGTGTGCACACTAAAGAGAGATCTCGTCCCGGCCGGGAGGAATGACACTTAAGTTGTGAAATATTTTGAAGGACTCTTTTGAGGGAATCATTCTATACCTTCATCTTGGTCCTCTTGATTTTGTACCTTTTTTATTAATCTTGATTCTTCAATAACTTCATCTTGATCCTTTTGATGTGGTACCTGTTTTATTAATCTAGATGGTATCCATATTGGAGAGGATTCGTCTTTTGGAAAAACACAAACAGATCCTCTTCCCCAAATTAATACTGGATCTGGACCCTTCCATGTACCTGAAAGAACATCCTTCCAGTAAACCAAAGGTTTATGTTGTTGGTGTGGCTTCCAATGTCTGTCTCCAGCAGAATAACCATTAGAGTCTAAAGTTAAAAAAATTTAAGGTAAACAGGGCAACTGCCAATCTGTCCTTAGGACTTTTCCAATTTCCTTCTTTTTGTTTTAATAACATAATTTTCAGTGTTCGGTTTGCTCTTTCAATAATGCCCTGACCCTGAGGATTGTATGGGATGCCTGTTTTATGGGATATGTTGAATTTTGCGCAAAACTGTTTGAAAGATGAGGACGTATATGCAGGGGCCATTATCTGTTTTAAGCATTTTGGGGATGCCCAATGCAGCAAAAGCTTGCAAACAATGAGATGTAACATCTTTAACTTTTTCTCCAGAATGTAAGGAAGCAAAAATCATGCCTGAGCATGTATCTATGATAACATGAATAAATCGCAATTTTCCAAAACTTGGCTCATGGGTAACATCCATCTGCCACAAATGATTGGGCATTAACCCTCTAGGGTTAACGCCAAAATGAGGATTGGGCAAATGTGTCATACAAGATTTACAATCTTTGACGATTGGCTTGCTCCTTTGTGATTTTTAAACCTACGTTGCAAGGTGGTGCTGTTGACATGAAACTGGGAGTGGAATAAAGTAGCTTGTTGTAGCACTGAAAGTATAAATACTGTTTTTGTAAGTTCATCAGCCTTTTGATTACCTTCATGGAGGGGACCAGGCAAATTAGTATGTGCTCTAATATGGCCTACGAATAGAGGTTCTTTTCTTGCCCACAAAAGTTTTTTGTATTTGATAAAACAATTTAAAGGCTGGAGTATGAGGTGCTATTGGTCCTGCTAACTCTAATTTTGGGATGGCTTGTACAATATAGTGGCTATCTGAAAAATGTTTACGGGCTGGTCCCTAAAATTTTCCAGAGCTCTTACCACAGCTTCCAATTCCACTAGTTGAGCTGATTTGTGTGCAGTTATGTAAGTCATATTTTCTTTTGTAGTGACTACTGTAGCAGTACCATTTGAGGACCCATCTGTAAATACATTAAATGCCTTAGGAATAGGTTGATTTTTTATTACCTGTGGAAATATAATAGGATAATTAATACAAAAAGATAATATAGGGGACTTAGGAAGTTGATTATCAAAATTTGCAGAAGTAGAGCATTTAGCTATAGCCCAATCATTATCATTGAAGCATAAATATTCAATCTGTGACGATGAATAGGGAGTAATAATAGCAGCAGGGTGAATGCCAAATATTTTAGTAGAAGTCTTAAGTCCTTGAAGAATAAATTTAGCCACCATGGAGGTATAAGATTCAATTATACTTTTAGGAGAGACGGGCAAATGTATCCATAATAAAGGCCCTTGTTGCCAAAATACTCCTGTGTGTGTATATTGTGAAGAAATAATAATCAACATCAGCGGTTGAGTTAAATCAAATCTATCACAGTGAGCTCCTTCGATGGCTTTTTCTACTAACTTTAAAGCTTTCCTAGCATCAGGAGTCAATGTTCGCGGTGAAGATGGATCAGGGTCTCTGCGAAGGATGTCAAATAAAGGTTTTAGTTGGCCAGTAGTGAGGTTTAGTGTAGGGCAAAGCCAATTAATGTCTCCCAGTAGTTTTTGGAAATCATTGAGGGTGGTCAAATGTTCTTTATTTATTAAAATTTTGGGGGGTCTAACAAAAGTATCCATGATTTTAAATCCTAAATATAATATGGGAGATCTGGTTTGAACTTTTTCTTCTGCTATATATAATTCGTATTTTTTTAAATTTTCTACCACGTCACTGAATATATTAAATAAGATTTTTTGATTAGGGTGGGCCAATAAAACATCATCCATGTAATGTAGACACATGAGGTTTGGATATTTATTTTTAATGGTTTGGATAGCCTTATCCACATATATTTGGCATAGGGTGGGGCTATTAGCCATTCCCTGTGGTAAAAAACCCTTCCATTGATATCTCTGATCAGGGCCATTATTGTTAATAGAAGGAACTGAAAAAGCAAACCTGGGGGTATCCAGAGGATGTAGGGGAATAGAAAAGAAGCAATCCTTTATATCAAGAGTAATAAGATGGAAATTTTTTGGAATAGCTACAGGACTGGGAAGTCCAGGTTGAGTAGGGCCCATAACTTGGATGGTTTTATTGATTTGTCTAAGATCATGTAACAATCACCATTTTCCTGACTTTTTTTTAATCACAAATATGGGGGAATTCCAGGGAGAGGTGGAAGGTTCTATATGTCCTGCTTCTAATTGTTCCTGAACTAGTAGGTGGGCCGCTTGTAATTTCTCCTTAGATAGGGGCCACTGAGGGACCCACACTGGCTTATCAGAAAGCCATGGTATTTTCAAAATTATTTTCTCAGTGGCCCGAAAAAAAATATCTTTTTTCTCTATGATAATGATTACTTTTAGGGTTAAGATTACTCTGTACTTTTTTATAATGATTTCTTTTATGGTTAAGATTACCCTGTAGATTTTCACATTTAACACCTGCAGGCTTGGTTGCAAGGTGTACTCCCATTTGTTGCAAAATATCTCTTCCCCATAAAGTAACCGGTAGGTTAGGTAAAACATAAGGCTGAAATGTTCCTTTATGGCCTTCATCATCCTCCCATTTTAAAATTACTGCACTTTTTTCTGGGAGGTTATTATATCCCAAGCCTCTTAAACTGGTTGAAGCTTTTTGCAGAGGCCAGTGTTTGGGCCATTGGCGTAAATTAATAATGGAAGAGTCAGCTCCAGTATCTATTAATCCCTCCATTTCTATTCCTTGGATTTTCATTTTACACATAGGCTTCCTTGAACAGTCTCGAACCCAGCAAGCCATGGGTCTTGAGTCAGTGGAACAAAATCCTCTATTGTTCCCTTTTTGAGGCATACCCATTTTAAATGAATTATGTAAATTGGGAAGGAGAAGCAACTGAGCAATTCTATCTCCTTGATTAACAGAGCTTATACTTTGGGGTGAGCTAAGCATTATTTTTATTTCCCCTTTGTAGTCTGAGTTTATTACACCTGGGGTCACTTGCAAACGTAATAAGCTTTGAGGACTTCGTCCGATAATAAGTCCTACAGTCCCTGAGGGAAGAGGTCCCCTGACTCCTGTGGGAATCAGTTGAACCCCCATTTCAGGTGTTAACACTATTCGGGCGGTGGAACAGAGGTCTAATCCTGCATTTCCTCTTGTTCCTCTGGCGAGGGAGTGGATGGGTAGTAGGGATTGTGTCGGGGAAGCATCTGATTGGATGCTTGGGGATACTCCTCCTCCAATGCCCCGTACATTTGTGGGCCACGGGGTATTGGGCCTCGTGCCCCGTTTTTTGAATTCCTGAACAAAGGATTTCCATGGATGTCAAATTTTTGAATGGCATTTATTGGCCCAATGATTTCCCTTTTTACACCTGGGGCAGCGGCCTGGGGCACGGTATGAGCTTGGTCTTATTTCTCTTTTGGGATTTTGCCTAGAATAGCCTGATTGATTATGATAAATTTGCCTGGAATATCCTGATTGATTATAATGTCTAGGTTTAGCCTTTGTGAAATTTCGAGAGGAAGCACCTCTCATTGAGGCTGCAATCACATTTCCTGTGACAAAGGCGTCATTTATATCTTTACATAGTTGTATATATATGGAAAGATCCTTTTTAGTTCTCCATGGCCTGATGGCTGCTTGGCAGCATTTATTAGCATTTTCGTATGCTAATTGAACAACTAATGGCATAGCTTGGTCAACATCTGCAAACACACTACCTGCAGTTCTCAAAAGTCGATCAGCAAAATCAGAATATGGTTCATTAGGTCCTTGAATCACTTTTGACAAGCTACCTTGTAGATCTCCAGGTCCTTGTACAGTTTTCCATGCCTCTAAGGCAGCTGCATTTATCTGAGCATATACATCTGGGTCATAATCTGTTTGAGCCTGTAAGTCTGCAAATTGCCCTTCTCCTGTGAGCATGTCTATATTATAGTTTTCAAACCCTGCAGCCGCGTTTCTTTTAGCCGTTTCTATACAAAGTTCTTGGAATTGCGATCGCCAAACCAAGAATTGCCCCCCGCTTAATGCTGCTTTACGTAGACTTTTCCAGTCTGAGGGGGTTAAGCTAAAGGTGTTAAGGGACTCCAGCATACTCAACGTGAAAGGAGCTTGGGGCCCATAAGTCATTACTGCCTCTTTGAGATTTTTTATTGTTTTGAAATCTACTGACTGATGGACCCTCTGTCCATTTTTCTTTTCAAATGCTGGCGGTTCCCAATGTATCTGTGAGTTGTCCTCGAGAGCGCATAAGCGATCAGAAAGACTTTTTATTTCTGTTTCTAGGGTATGCAAATGCCTAGTAATACCCTTCATATTTTCTGTAATGGATTCCACCCATGGGGGAGTAGAGGACACAAGTGGTTCCTCTACCTGACGGTCCTTTTTCTCGGTCTTTTTAAGTTTCTTTTCCCTCATTTTCTCAGGATCACTTTTACTAGATTCCTCACCACTGCTAATTTCACTGACAGCAATATCCTGAGGCCCAGGTTCCAGTGAGAGCAAGTATCCTTCAGCTTTCGCCAATAACTCCCGAATAGCTTTAATAGCTTGGATTTTTGTCATTTTTGGGACTCTTCTAATACTCTCTTTACTGGTCTTAGTTGGCCCAGTGGAAGCTACGCTTTTTTGATCACTTTCACTTTTGTCTATATCCTCCTCACTGAGAACAGAGTCAGGTATATCAAGGAGTCTTTGCATAGCCTCTATCACTTGGGATTCAGTTATATTCAAACCCATCTTTAGAGACCTTTCAGTTCTTACCTGTCTGCTCCGAAGTCCCCGTACGGGCCGCCACCTGTTGCCGCCTGAAGCGCTTGGAGCAACGGAGCCGCGGGAAGAAGTTCAGAGGCAAACTGGAGACAAACAGCTTTTTATTCTGATAACTTTTTTCTCTGGCTCTAACAAGACTAACACGCGCCGCACACACCACCAAAATGGTGCTTACCCGATCAGCAATCTCGGCCAAGTCACTCGAGATCCTGGGCCAAGTCCTGTGAGACTACGGAAGGCGACAATGCCCAAATCTCCATGGCTCATAGTCAACCGCAATTCAAGCCATCTCCCCAAACAGGGCTCCTGCAAGGTGTGAGAGTCAGTCTGTTGGGGACGTGGAGGGTGCTTGATTAATGTGTCCTGCTGTAAGAAAGGCTCTTTTACATCGGTCAGAATGCTAACTCAAGGTCCTGTAGTTGAGACTGTCGAGTCCTTCTCTAGCGCCATAGCATTGTTTCTTTGTTCTTCTGGTCTTCTTGGTGCTCACATACCAGGGGTGCCTGCTGTGGTCCCGGTCCCCTGTGAGCAGTTCACCCACACAGGTGTTAGTGACGTGGCTCAGGGCTGTGGCCACTGTGTTGCCAGTCTGGACAGAGCCTCCTGAAGAGAGGCCTCTGGCCCCACTTGGGGCTGGTGGAAACGGGCGGCGGGGGACATTGTCCTGCCTTTCAAGATGGCCAGTAGGCAGCTCCCTACTCTCTTCAGCCCTCTGGAGACCCTCCAGTGTCTGTGGAGCTCAGCCCTTTCAAAGAGATCAGTGATGAGCAGCAGCTTGGAGAAGGATGGCGTGAGGGTGAGGGCTGGGTTAACCTGTGCGTTCCAGGGTTCTATCAAGAACCTGGGGTGTGCGACCCCCAGGTGCAGCCGCTCCTCTGCAAGGTGTTATCTGATTGAAGAAGCTGCGGATAGCCAGGTTCAGGGTCTCTGACCAATGCCTGCCCAGGGGCTGGTGGGCTGGGTGTGTACGATAGTCTGAGGACAGAAACATGGGCGGGCTGGCCACCACGCTGCCACCAGCGCCTTGGACAGGTCTTGCTTTTGTTCTGCTGTCAAGGAAGATCTGGCCAACGGCTGTGTCTGCCCTGACTCCACACTCTTGTGGGTCCCTAAAGTCCTGTAATTCCGTGTAGTAGAGCTGATTTACTAGGGCCTGGAAATCAAGAATGGACAGGTGTACCAACAGGAGGGGAGTTTTCCAGAAGTTTCCCACTGAGCTGTAGGCATCGTTCTTCTGAACTGTGGTTCTCATTTCCCTGATGAGCACCCCTGGTCCCTGTGTCCGCGTTGACTGGCTGTGGAGGGGACCTTGCAGCCCCTGCAGCAGTAGAGCAGGTGACTGGTCAGTGGATGCAGAGCCCTCACGTAGCACGTGGCCAGCTGCTGCACTGCGAGCCCCTGGGAACTCGTGCGCCTGCCGTGTGCAGCATTTGGGCCTAACGGAAGCAGTCGCTGCACCGCCAGCACTCAGTGAGGAGAACAGCACTGGGAGCGTCCCTTTCACCTCTCCTGTGCACAGATGTGTCCCTGTGCGTGGATTGTGGAGTCACCACTGTGCTTTGTGCACACTTGGGTGTGTTTCTCGGGGGCCCCAGCTGGGCACCTCTCGGTAGTCCGTGCTCCCCATCGGCAGCATTCTCTGGGTCAGAACCTGCGGCAGTGTCTTGTCTAGAGAGGACCTGGGTGCGAGAGGGTGTGCTCGACACTCCAGGCTTGGTGTCTGCCCTGGCGCCCTGAGCGCCCCCGTGCACTAGGTCTAGCTGGGAATGTGGGCGTTGTCGTGAATGTTCACCCACATCGGGAGCTTCCCTTCTGTATGAAGATGTGGAAGAAAAGGTTTATTAAATGTGATGCTAGTGCCCTATGGCTGGGCTCTGCAGAGTGAAAATGCTGGCCCAGGCTGGCTGGGGCCGGTGTCTGGGCTGCTTGGGTAAATCCAGATAGTCTTCTGTTTTGCATGATTGTGATCACCCACTCACCAGTGGATGAGGACTCTAGAGTGTGAAATTAACACATCAAGTGAATTTTTTATCATGGTAGCCTTGGGCTGGATTTTGCAAATTAAATTTTGCAGGAATTAGCCTCAGCCTTACAAAAGCAGCATTAGTTTAGAGCTGGTGAGACCAAGCTGTTTCCGCGGCAGTACACACCCTGCGAGGTGAGAGGGTGGTTTGACTGGGATAAAGAGGCTTGTTGAGTCAGCCCTTCTTCTGTTTGGTGGAAACTGCCATTGACCAGAGATAACCAGGAGGTGGTCAGCTGGCAGACACCGCCTCTTCCTAAGACTCCTGGTGAAAGTCCTTGTTTGGTGTTTGGGAAAAGATGGTTTTCTTCTCAGTGCTCTGAGGACGGGTCCATCTCAGCCCTGTCAAGCTAACCACGCTCACTGACCCGACTACTAACAGCTTAGTAATCTACAACAGTGAACGTGGCCACCGTGGTCCTGAGATCTGACCTCTCTCAGCCCCACGTGGTCTCCCTGGAGGCGGGCGAGGTCTGCTGGCTGCTTGGTGCATTTGCCATCAGAACAAGGGAGAGAGAAATGGAGCAGTTGGACTCGGGCCTGCACTGCCCATGCAGTGGTCAAGGGTCCCTCCCCTCTGGAGGACAAAGTCTGCCTGGGTTCTTTTCCCATGTGGCCAGTGTGCCTACTGTCTGTCCCAAGCTCCTCCTCTGACCACGCTTGTGGCCGATCAGGTCATGGCGCTCAGGCCTCTTGCTCTTTGGACTTGAAGTCCAGGGGCCCCGGGATCGGTTCTCTATTTCCGGGCCCCGTGGGAAGCGTCTCTGCAGCTGGCCTCCCGGGGGGGTTCTGTGAGCCGGCAGGGGCTTGCCGCTGCTCCAGGAAGGCTGCTGCTGTGTTCTGGCTGCTTCCCCCGCCAGCCGGCTCTGCTGATGTGGAGCAGTGACTCATCCGGAAGTTGTGTGTCGTTGAGATTTACGATGTTTCTGTCTCCCACTGACCTGACGGTGCCTGCCTGGGACTGGTACCGGGCGTCTGGCTTGTGGTGGGGTGTTATGTCTTCACGGGCCAGGTGCCCTGTTGGGGGAGAGGGAGAGCGTGGAAGAGGCGTACCTGGTTCCCAGATCCTCAGCCCTGCAGGATAGGCAGGACAGCGTCATCTTGTAATTGTGACGTCGGGCCGGGGCTGCCAGAGCACGCAAGGCAAGCGCCGCAGCTTCCTAGAGCCATGAGACTGTGGAAGGTACCGTGGATGGCAGGTGTTCTCGGACAGCGGGACTTGGTGCCTGGCCCTGGTGCAGGGGTGGCAGGCGCCAGTGCTGGGAATGGAGTGGTAGGCCTGGCGTGCCTGGTGGGGACAGGGATCGGTGGAAGGAGACACACGCAGACACTAGGGCCTGGTGGCACCTGCCCCTAGGGACGTGACTTCAGGCACGTGGAGCCCTGGCCTGTGGCCAGTCAGGACGCTGCAGCCATGTGTAGGTAGGACGGGCCTCGCGGGGCGCTCTCCCAGAGCAGGCACAGTGCTCGCCGTATCCCGTTGCTGCCCGCACACCTTGCCTCCCATGTCTGGTGGTGGACACGAGGCCAGCCTCCCAGATGCTTCCTCCTTCCCCAGCGGGGACTTGCTGGCACCCGTGGTGGCAGCTGCAGCGTGGCTGCTCTGCCCTCGTTCGTGTTTGTGAGTCCCCTGCCGTTGGAGCACAGGCGTAGCTGCCCGTGCTGGTTGTGGGGTCTGCAGCCTCCATTCCGCGCCCCTGTTGCCTTCCAGGGCTCTGAAGCCCTGTCCCCTCTCGTGGCCCACCCGCCTCCTGTGCTCAGTGAGGCGCAGCATCTGAGTCGAAGAGCTTGAGGCAGATGAAGCGAGTTTCCAAGAATCCTGTCTTAAACTTTGGGTGATGTCTTCACGGGCCAGGTGCCCTGTTAGGGGACAGGGAGAGCGTGGAAGAGGCGTACCGTTCCCAGGTCCTCAGCCCTGCAGGATAGGCAGGGCTCCCACCTGCTCTTCCTGAGAGCGTGGCAGAGGAGGGCCTGCTCTTCAGGGCACAGGGTCCAAGACCCTCCTGCTGCTGGACACGGCTCCCCCAGACGACAGGCACCTGCCTGGTGTCTGCTCAGAGGTGCTGGCCCCAGCGCTGCTGAGCCGTGGGCTGCTGTCCGCAGTGCACAGGAGGGAGCTCATCGGCACAGTTTGGTACCTGGGCTACAAAAACGCAATCTTGTCCCTGAAGTGGTGGAAGAAGAAGGTTTTTGAAGCCTTTCTTCAACAGTGTGCATGTGGTGATGACCTGTCCCCTTTCCTTCAGCAGCTACGGCCACAGGAGACCTGGTATGCCGGGAGCAGAGGACTCCCGCGTGCGCCCCTGGCTTCCTGGACTGGCCGTGGGGTGCGTCCAGCCACAGTCTGGCTGAGTGTCTGCGTGGCCCATGTCCTGCCAGGGCACTCCTGGCCTGGCTGCCGTGGTCCTCAGCTCCAGGCTGTCTTCTGTGACGGTGGCTGTCCTTACTTGAGGATGCTGAGGACCTGGGCCAGCTTGGTTGTGACGGCCTGTGACGGCCTCTTGCCCTCCGCCTGGCTTCCTGTGAGGGACGGGTCGCGGGCTGGCGTCGTGCAGGGCGGGTCTGTGCACTTCCTGGGCTCCTCTGCCCTCGTCCTCAGCTGTCCTGAGTGGGCTCGTTCTGGCCTGCTCTCTGGACGCGCTGGTGTTTCCGTGCAGTGGCTCTGGAGTCCAGTCTCTGTCCTGACGTGTGCTGACTGCTGGGTGACCTCAGGCGGTCAGGCTCCATTGGGCTGGCAAAGGTCTGCCTCTCTGGGCACTCCTGGCATTGGCTGAGAGCCTGCAGAGTGGCTTGGCTCTGTTCCTGTCTGTGCAAGGTCTGTCTTGGGCACTGCTGATAAGAAACAGGCTGTGCGGGTGGCGGAGCCGATGCCGTTGCCCGTGGCCCGTCTGCAGGTTGGCCTCGGGGGGCCAGCTTGGTGAAGAGGGCAGACTTGCCCAAGGGCCTGCTCTTCCTCTCCGCCCAGCTTGCCGGGGAGCGGGAGAGTCTGGAACAGTGCGCTCTTTTCTCTTGGGCACGGGAGCGCTGCCGCGAGACAGACGGGCTGGCCCTGGTTCTGATGGAGCTGTCCCTTGTCCTCAAGGTGTCCTGCGAGATGAGACCTTCAGGTGCTGGGTGTGACTGCTCCAGAAGTGAAGGAGGGGTGTGCGCAGAGACTCGGCTTCTGGCTCTGCTTTGTGGCTTTTGTCGCGCGGACGGCTGGCATCGGGCAAGCCAGACGCTCCACAGAGAGAGGCAGGCTTGGTTCTGCTGATGCAGACACAGGTGCTCGGTGTGCGGACGCCTTCCCTTAGACACTCGCTGCTGGAGACCGCTTCCTTATGGGTATTTTCATAGGCCATGTGATAAGAGAGACCGTCCACACCTCTGAGTCACCAGCCAGTGGCTGCGAGAGCAGGCGCCTGCCCAGGGACTACCGCTGACCAGCTCCCAGAGGAAATGCCGCCCTGCGTGGTGCCCTCAGGTGTGTGCAGTGCAGAATGCCACCTCTGGGAGGATGGCCTGTGGCAGCTCTCACAGAAGCTCCGGGGACCTGTAGCGTCCTGAGCAGGAACAAAGGGTGCTGTTTTTAGGGACGTGCTGTGGATAGGCTCCTCTTGTGGAGGTGCTGGCATTTGAGAGGCTGGATAAAGCACGTGTTAAAAATAGGCCTCCGAGTGCTTCCTTTCCCGGTGCCCCTCTGGCGCGGTGCCCTGTGACCGTTCACCGTGGCACTGGGGCGTTTGTCTGGGCCTTGAGGTTTCGGCCTTGCTGCCCGGATGGGGCGCTGACTGCATGTCCTCCCCCTCGGTCCTGCACTGAGTGGCTCCTGTGCCTGTCTCGTGTCGTTCGCAGGGACAGTCCGGAAGACAAGGTAGAAGTTTAAAATTGAATCTATCCATTTTTGTTTTTAATTCTGGAGGAAGAAACTTCCTCAGATGAATTGGGAAGCGGGGTGTGGTGCCTGCCTCCCCACGCTGCGGGTCGCCTGCGGGCTTTAGGAAGGCGTGAGCGGGGCTGCCGGAGCCTGGGCTCTGTCCCTGCCTCGCCTGCTCTTAATCAGGAAACTGGCCAGTCACCCACCGGCCGCCTGCTGGTCGCCCCAGTGCGTGGTGGTTCCAACGCGTTGTCTGACCGGGGCAGTGAGGCAGGCCCCCAGCCCCGAAGGCACTTCCTGCATGGCTTTACAGTGGAGGGGACCTGGCAGGTCTCTGGGACATCCCACAGGGACAGTGAGCATGCAGGCAGTGCCCCAGCCCTGGCTGCCTGTCACCTCGGGCAGTCTGGGTAGTCGCACAGGTGGCCAGGGCCAGGGCAGGGCATTGCCGGGCAAGGTGCCCTGGTCCCGTCCCTTGCCCTCACGCTGTCTGCTCTGGTCCCTCCCTTGGCTCGGACGCCTGTGGTTGGGCAGATGCAGAGTGCTCACCTCAAGCGCCTCTGCCAGGTCACTGTCCCAGGGTGTCAGAGCGAGAGAGTGTGGGCTGCCTGGGAAGGGCAGCAGGCCGCCTGTCTGCCACTGTCGGCAAAGGCCACGTCTCTTCAGGGCTCCTCTGTCAGGCCCTGGGCTGTGACCTGCCGCTCTCAAGGTGAAGGCAAAGTCCCTCTGCCTGGCTCCGAAGGCCCAGGTCCTGGCTGGACAGCCACCTTCACGGCGAGGCTCTTCCTGGCCACGCCTGTCTCCCCCCCCTCGCTGGCCTTCTCTTGTCCCTGCGTTCCCGCAGCTCGTGTGGGTGCTGCCTGCTCCTTGGCTCTCGCTGCTCAGATGCCCGCGGGGCCCCTGCTGTGGCCGGCTCCCCTGGGGGGGCGTGAGAGCGGGGCAGGCCAGCGAGCCGTGGCGGGAGTGCTCCGGAGCGCCTGCTGGTCCTGGCACCTGCCTCCTGCCGTCTGCACCTCCCTGCCAGTCCCCGGGCTCCTCGCCCCGCCACTGCCTCTGTCTCCTAGCCCGACCCTGCCTGTGCTGGCTCTGGGCCATGCCTGGCGAGTTGCCCAGCGGCACCCTGACCACGTCGTCTGCCTTTCCCGTTTAAGAGGTTCTTGAACCTTTAGACCACCACTGGGAAGGGGCTGTGGTGTCGCTCCTCGAGCCGTGCGCCTGCCCAGTCTTCTTGGGCCCTCTCCTCCCCGGCAGAGGCGGCTGCTGGCCCGTGCTCTGCCCAGCTGCTGCTGCTGCTGCGCTGACTGAGGCCGCCACAGCGCTGGCTGACGCTCAGGAAGGCCGACGCACTGCTTTGCAGATGCCCCCTGCTCTGTGAGACCCACCTGGCTGCTTTCCTGGTTGGTGGCACTGCTGCTGCCAGGCTCGTTCCTGTGTGAGGGCAGTGGCCACCGGCCCTCGAGGTGGCAGTCCTGTCTGTGTGGGTCAAGCCATGCTCCTCTTGGGATTCTATACTGACTGGACGAGAAAGAAGACAAAGTACCAACAAAAGGCACAGTGATCAAGCCTGGCTTACAGGGGCGGCTGGCTGAGGACGTGCAGAGTAGAACACTGAGAGTGTGAATGCCGCCGTGCGAGGACCCGGCACGCGCCGCCCTCCCGTAGATCGCGGCTCCTCCGACCGTCTGTCGAGCTCCCAGACAGATGGTCCTGCCAGTGATGGACACTCTCCTTTGAATGCAGCAAGATGCCATTTGGTAAACTGATGAAGTGGCATTATTAATAAATATTTCATGCAGCAACAACAAAAAAGCCCAACGGGCACGGGTGGCTGGAGTGGAGGACTCTGTGCTCCGTCTTGTAGGTGGCTGCGTGCCGCGCCCCTTCCGCCGTCCCAGCAGCGGGTCTCCCTTCGACGTGGGGAGGAAGGGGACATTGCTGGCGCGGCTCCCTCTGTCGGGACACTGTACCTGAGAACCCGTCTTTCCTCCCTGCATGTGACTGTCACCCGCAGAGGCGGGGACACACAGGGACCAGGTACAGGTGAGGGAGAAGCAGCCTCCACTGCCTGGTGTTCCGTGTGTCGTGGAAGGCCCTGGCTCTGTGTCCGCCTCAGCCCTGGGGTTTCAGGCGAGTAGCCTGGAGCAGCACCCTGCCTCTGTGTGTGTCCCAGAAAAGGAAGCTTGTCCCCACCCCCCACCGGAGCTGTGCCTGCCTGCGCTCGGCCGCTGTGTCGCGGGGGCGGTGGACAGCTCTCCTGACCGGCTCAGTGCTCCCTGGGCGTCCCTGGCCGCGGTGCTCCGTGTGGGCAGCTTCCTCGCTGTGCTTTCCTTGCAGCCTCCAGCTGCAGCCTCCCGGCCTCTTCTGGCGTGATCAGGAGAGCCTGGGGAAGCGTGTGAGGCAGACCCTGAGGGGCCAGGTGGGACGAGAAGTGCCTGAGTAGAGCCTTTGGAGAGCAGGGATGGGCGCCCGGCGGTGCGTGGGTTTGCCAGACAGCGGGGCTGTCCAGGCCGTCTGCTGGGCCTGCACGCTCTCCTGGCCCTCCCTGCACTCCTGCGCCTCCCTTCCCTGGGCCTTGTGCTGGCCTCAAACGGACTGTCTCCCCTGCCTGGCTGGGTGCTATCCCCTGTGACGTGTCCTGTCCCACAGTGGTCTGCGCCCCTCTGCTCACGGAGCTGGGGTCCTGTTGGAATGTGTCCTTCATACCATCCCCAGGCTGAGGGAGACCTGCTCGTGTCCCTGTCCCCGGATGCTCCTGTGAGCACTGGGCTGGGTTCTGGGCCTTCGGGCAGGGGCTTAGGGCAAGTGTGTGGAGGGAGGGGGCTGCTGGGCTTGTTCGGGCCATGAAGCAAACGTCTTGTCCCCTGAGTGAGTCCTGCGGGAGGCAGACGCCACCCACCGTGCAGTGCTCTGGTCACACCAGTCGTGGGGAGGGGCCGGGTTGGCAGCCAGAACATTCCCTGGGCGAGGGCGTCTCCAGCTGTGTGCTTATCCTCCCGGGCCTGGTGCTGGGCTCCTGTGCCAGGCCCCGAGGACACCATGTGCTCAGTCTGCCGTGGCTCTCCAGGGCTGCAGGCTCTCTGCCCTGCGCGGTCCTGGTCCTGCGGAGAGTGCTCTCCCAGCTCGAGCAGCCGCGCCGTGGAAGGCCTCTGCACCAAGTGGACGCGCCATCGCGTCTCGGGCGTGGGCTTCCGCCTGCTCTCACGCCGGTGTCTGAGCAGGTGGGGGTCGTGCCGGGGCAGCTGTGGGGCTCCTCTGGTCAGCACAGGGGCGCCGCCCGGGGCAGAGGCCGCAGGTGAGAGATCTCTGTAGGAGCTTGGGTTCTGGAGAGAGCGGCGGGGGCCGAGGAGCTGGGAGGTGGAGCACCGGGGCTGGTCAGCATGGGTCACTGGGCGTCAGAGGCACCTTTCCCCAGGCTCATGGAGGGCCAGGCTGTGTCCCAGGGACGTGTGGCCTGGACACTGGGTGCTTTTTGAGGCTGGTGGTGGCCATTTTCCTTCATCACTCCTGCTTGCTGCTCCTGTGTGACCCCAGGACACACAGGAAAGCTGTGGTTCTGGACATGTGACTAGGAGACTGCTGTCCCCTTCCCAGGATTCCCTGCCCGCACACTGTCACCTCCCCATGAAAGGGCGTTCATCTTGTGAGGACTCTGTCCCCTGTCCTGGCTGCTGTGGTGTGCATGGGGTCGTGCCCTGCAGCTCCCGGGCTTGGTCCTCCGTGTGGAGCCCAGTGGGACGTCACTGGGCACTGCCCAGGGAAGGGAGTGTGGAGCCCCTTGGGGCCTGGAGTGGGTCTCGCAGAAGCCAGTTTTTACTAGAGGCGGCCTGACCCAGGATATGAGCTCCCCGGCTTCCTGTCCAGGATACGAGCTCTCTGCCCGTCTGGGCTTCCACCGTTGTGGTTCCTCGGCAGAGCAGAGCTAGCGCCAGCCCCACAGCTCCAACTCCAGAACCGTGGGCTAAGTAGACTCACAGACCCAGCTTCAGGTGTTTCATTATGGTGACAGGAAACAGACTGGGGTGAGCGCTCCCAGACGGGACCTGGGCACATCTCTTCCAGCTGACGCACCGGGCCTCCTCTGTTGTGCATTTCAGCTGCGTGTTCTGCGTGTAGAACTCTGGTGTGTATTTGGTGGGGAGAAGAAAAGAGTTCTGTTCACACAGAGAGATGCACTCCCATGGTCCAGAGGTGCTCAGGGAACAGCCCTCCTTGCCTGTTGCCACCGGAAGCGATGGCCGCTTGGAGCAACGAAGCCGCGGGAAGAAGTTCAGAGGCGAACTGGAAACAAACAGCTTTTTATTCTGATAACTTTTCTCTCTGGCTCTAGCAACGACTTTAACACGCACCACACACACCACCAAACAACCAACACACCAAATGGCGCAGACCCGATCAGCAATCTCGCTCAAGTCCCGCGAGATCCTGGCCAAGTCCCGTGAGACTACGGAAGGCGGCAATGCCCAAACATCTCCATGGCCCGTAGTCAACCGCAATCTTAGCCATCTCCCCAAACAGGGCTCCTGCACCACCCCATTCCCTGTGGTGTGGCTGGTGTCCCATATCCTTTCAGAAACAGGCTGTGAGCACACGGGCAGCATCTTTGACTCCTTGTCTGATTTGTGTGCTCTGAAGTCCACTAGTGTCTCCAGCTAAGTGGACTTTGAGAATGACTGCACTGCGAAGTTCTGCTTGCAGGGTTGGGGTAAGCAGGTGGGAAGCGGAGTCCCTGGACTGGCGGGATGCCCCTGCTGCCCAGTGTGAGTGCCCTGATGCCTGACTGTGCTCCGTGGTTGCTGCTGAGCAGGAAATGGCTTTTTGTTTTGTGATGTGTGCGTTCCTAGCCTCGGAGGCACGACAGCACAGCTGTTGATGGCGCACACCTCGGTGACACTTGGAGGAGGAAGGGACAGAACCATTTCTCAGTCTGTGTAACTCGTATTCTGAAGTGTGCCCAGTAGCTCTGCCGCGCCCAGAGAAACTTACACGACTTGTTTGAACAGTAAGATCTTTATTTATCGGCAGGGAAAGAAGTCACCAGTACCGTAATTGAAACACACAGGTCACAGAGCAGTCCTGTGTGATCCCATTACTGTCCAATTCCAGACATCTAGATTGGAAAACTGGAAGCTCTGTGGCTCCAACTGCAGAGGACAGTTAAGGACAGCCTCTCTGTTCCCTGGACTGGCCTGGGAGGGAGGACAAACCCCGGCTCCTGCGGGCTGGAGTGCTGTGTGGTGGCCTGCTGTCCGTCCTGCTCACTGCTGTGCCGGGTCAGTGGACCACTGGTGTAGCCAGCAGACCAAGCCACTAACGGAGGACGAGGCTCCACAGAGCCCCGTGACATTCCCGTCGCGTACCTCAGTCCAAAGTCTGCCTCAGACGTGAGAGCAAACCCAGCGTGAGTGGTAAGAACTCGGGAGGCGTCAGCAGCCACCGTCCCTGTGGATGCCGCGTCCTGCCGTGTCCTGCAGGGCATCCCCGGGACTCTGCCCGCGGAAGCTCTGAGCTGTCTGGTAAAGGCCAGTGGGCATGCGGCCTCTGGGGATGGGGCTTGCGCTGGGATCTGCTCAAGCCCGGGCGCTGCCTCCGGCCCGTGCCTCTCCCCAGCAGAGGTGTGGAGAGGACCCTGCACAGGGTGTCGCAGGCGGTCCCGTTCACAGGTGCGGGGAGCCTCTCGGGGCTGGGCCTGCGGGCAGGTGGTGCACGCTGCCCACTGCAGAGCGCTGTGGTTGAGGTGGAGCGGAGCCAGGGTCCCGGGCATCCTGGGCTGGCTTTCCTCTGCCTGCAGAGAACAGGCCATGCCCATCGGGACGCCGTGTCACCTAGCAGGCCTCTGGCGGGTCACCTGGTCCTGTTGCCAGTGGGGCGGAGCCGGGTGAAAGAGTGGGTGCTGAGGCTTTGCAGTGGCCGGCGCAGGCCGAGTCCCAGGGACGTCCAGAGCCACGGAGACGAGCAGGCGGCCTGCTGGCACCGCCGAGCTGTGGAGGAGCACCCGCCCAGAGCTCACCTGGAACAGCTGCGTGCAGGTTCCTGTGGAGCAGTCTTCTGAGTCAGGGAATGCTGATTCAGGCAGGCCCGACGTCCGTCCTGTGCAGCGACCTGTGTGTGCAAACAGGGCCGGTCCATTCACAGCCTCAGCAGGCGCGCAGGGAGCAGCGTCCTGAGTGGAGGGGACGCCAAGTCCTGGGGGCTCAGCTGGGCCCGAGGATGAAGTGGGCAGGCCCAGACAGGCTGCCAGCAGCAAGGACATCGCTGCCGCACACACAGGGCCGACACTTCCAGCTTGCCTAGCGCCCTGGGGTTTGGAGCCAGTCCTTTAGCTTGGCCTGGCTGCTTGGTCGGTGGGAAGGGCTGGGCTCAGGCATGGCAGGGCCCTGCTTGCTGGGCTGAGGAGTCTGCATTCTTGTCTGTGGCAGAGGGAGATGGAGGGTGTGTAAAGGGTAGAAAGGACCTGGTAGGAGCAGAAGCGTACGTGTGGAGGCCATTCTGATAACTATGCACCAGATATATGAGAACGTCTCCAAGCAAGTGTTTTCTATGCAGCATATCATGTGGTTGGGTCACCCTGAGTGGTTCTCGAGAGGTGGACATCACGCCTCTTTAGGCTGGGCATAGGTGCAGCTCTGCCTATAGGTGGGAGCTTCCACTAGGTGACTGGGTATCTCTGCCTAGGTCGGTTGGCCAGCTTACCCTTAACTGTCACACATGCCCGCGGTGATCAACCTGTAAAGAAAAGCCGCTTGTCTGGGGTCCCATGCTTAGAGGCTCCCTCTGTGGCCACGTGGCTTTGCTGCTTTAGGGGGGCATGTACTGGAGCAGGGCCATCCGATGACTGCCAGGAAGCCCAGCAGGAGGCCAGGCGCGCCCCAGGGAGCTGCGGCTCTCCCAGCAGGTGTGAGGTGCGTGTGGAGCACAGATACATCTGCCCCGAGCATCTTGGAGAAACAATTCCAGCCCTGCTCCAGGTTAAGAGAACGGAGCACTTGGCGCAGACACGTTCCTTTAAGGCCCCAGAGCGCTGAAGCCGCCCTGTCCCCCAGTTACACGTCTCTGCACGTGGGCTGGAAGCTTGTGGGGCTTCAGCCTCTGCAAAGCAGGAGTCGCACAGTCCCAGGCCCTGGACGGCAAGGTCCCCTGTGGCTGCTCTGTGGGGATTTGAAACCAGAGGTGGGGTCCTCGCTTCCACGCTCTGCTGTTGGGTACTGGGTCTGGGTGGACGGTGACGGGCCCCTGGGAAGGGAGTGGGTGCCCCACAGGGTGGCAAGCTCAGTGCCCAGGTAGAAGGACACTTTCACAGGCGCAGACGTCACCACGGTGCGTCCCTTCCCAAGGTGCAGTCCTGCCCCGCCATGCTGAGAAGGAAGTGGGTGTTGGCAGGTGGAGAGACCGTGCTCGGTCCTGCCCTCCTCTCCTGCCCGCACGCCAGGGCCCTTCTTTCCCACGGCCTTGGGACCAGTATTCTGTGGCAGGTTTCCGTGAAGGGCCCCAGCGGTGTCCCACGGCCTGCCAGTGTTCAGGTGGGCGTGGCTGCGTCTGCTGCTGCCCGAGTGGAGTGGCATCTTGCCCGCAGGGCCACACCTGCTTGCTCTTGACATTGAGGACACCTCCAGTGTCTCAGCTGAGGCGGGCACGGTGCCCAGAGGGGTGCTCCCTGGCGCCGTCTCACTGGGCCCCGTGGCTCACAGCCCACAGGCTGCTCTGCGGGCACTGGCAGGGCCTCCAGTGAGCTGGGGGCACATGACACAACTCCCGCTGAGGCGTCGGCTCCGCACGTTTCCCCAGTGCCACCTGCTCTTGCCCTCTCGCTGGCTGTGCTGACCGCCAAGGTTTTGATTTTCATGACATCCAGTTACCAGCTGCCCTGCTGTTGCCTGTGCTTGTGGCGCCACAGCCAAGTCCAGGGTCCGGAGTGTTCTCTCGGAGTCCGCGGTCCTCGCATTCCTGCTAGGGCTCTGGTCCACCGCGAGTCGGGGTTGGTGTGGTGCCAGGGAAGGGTCCTGTTGCACCCTTCCATACCTGGACACATCCACTTTACTGAAACTGCGTGTGGAGAAGCCCGTCCCTACCTGTGGCCCGCAGCCCGGGGAGGTGGCTGGCAGTGTGCGCGCCTGCTCTGGCGCTCTGCTGGCTGCGCACGCGTGTGTGTCTGGAGCGCCAGCCCCGCTGCTTTGGCCACGGCAGTGTTGAGGTGCGTTTTGAAATGAGAATGTGCGAGGCCTGTGGCTTTGTTCTTTTTTTGGCTACTCAGGGTCCCTTAAGATTCTATGTGAACTTAAGGATTGATTTCTGTACTATCTTCACAAAATATACCATTGGGATTTTCACCGAGACTGCGTTGGATTTGTAGGTGGCTCTGGGTAGGTTTGAGATCTCAACAGTGTCAGGTCTTCAGTCCGTGACCGTGGCGTGTCTTTGCATTGATTCGTGTCTGATGCTTGGGTGTTGCTGGGTGGACCTGCTGCGGGACCCCTCCGTGGCTCAGTGCCCTGCTTGACTCGGGTGCGTTCTCGGGTCTCGGGCGAGGATTCCATCTTTAAGCAGAAGTGTGTGAGTGCCTTGTGTCCCCTGCTGCAGCCCAGCGGTGAGTGTGTCGCCTTCCTCTTTGCAGCCTCCTGTCTGCCTTGGACAGCTCTGCGTGCCCAGCTTGGCCTCTGTGTCAGCCAGCGCTCCACCTGCCCCATCTGGGCTGTAGACCGGTGCTGGCCCAAGGACCCCTGCACTGACCTGCAGCCCTAGGGCCGACCTCTTGCTCAGTCTGCCCGGCTCAGACACGGCAGTTTCCAGGAGCACTGGCCTGGGCTGGTTAGGGTGACGCCAGCTCTGCTGCACAGGACTCTGGTGGCTGTGGGAGACGGCACCAGTGAGCCCAGCAAGGAGGAGGGAAGTCTGCCTTTGGGGCCCCGTCTCCCCGTTTCATTAGGAAATGCTCATGTTCCCCCATTGCCACCCACTGTCACTTAACTTTTTATTGACAATAAAGAACACGTTGTTTTCTGTGGTTTTGGAGCAATAAGTAGAGTAGGGTCTGCCTTGGTTGGCATTAACTAGGAATCTCTCTCTTTTGCTGTTTTCTCAGACTCAAATGCCTCAGCTTAAATTGTAACGGGAGCCACTGATTTCCCGTGTGTCCCTGGTCTCCAGGGCCAAGCTGCTGAGGTCGTCGGTGCCAGCTGAGGGGTGGGTGAGGGCTGCCTCTCCTCTGAAAGACTCTGTGGGAGCAGCCGGTGCCCAGGGCTCTTCTTGTGTCTTCAGGATCAAACCTGCCCTTTCACCAATGGCTCTGATTATTCTGCGCCCCACGGGAGGGCGCCCTGGGGAGCCCCTGTGCCACTAGGAGCTGCTTCCTGTTCCCATGCACAGTGTCCAGCTCCACATGGTCTCATTTAAACTCTCACCACAGTGTGATGGTGCAGCCCGCGGTCTGGAGCAGAAGCCGCTGTCGGGAGGGGGATGGCTGGCTGGAGACGGCCGGGGCGCCCCTGCGTCACGCGTGCTCCTTGCCACCTGGAGAATGCGCATCAGCACCGCAGGTCAGCTGCTGCCCTGCGTGGCTCTAGCGGGCAGTGAGTCAGCCGGCGGTCTGCCCTGCTCACAGACCATCTCCTTTGGTGCTCTGGGAGCAGCTTTGTGTCTTTCTCATTTCACATGCTCAGTCTCAAGTCTGCTTATCCATGAGCGCTCACTTACTGATCTCCAGCCATCAGCACAGTAGCTCTGCTGCACCTTGGGGAGGGGCCTCTGAGGTAGACACCAGCTGCCATTTGCACATGGGAAGCTGGGGCGCAGGGAGGAGGGGCTGCCTGCCGTCCCCACTGCCTGCAGTGCAGCGGGCTGTCACCCAGTGTCCCGTGGGGGCTGGGCCTGTGCCTTCAGGGCACATCCAGAAGCTGTGACACAGTGTGTGACTCACAGCAAGAGGGGAGCGGATGCCACGAGGGCACTGGGTGAGATGCGTGGGACCCACCTTGAGAGCCAGGGCAGCTTCCGGGACCAGAGGTGAGCCGCACTCAGCTGTGGTGGTCCCTTTGGCCAGGTAGGGAATGGGGTCTTGAGAGCAGTGGGCAGGTCCAGCACGTTTGAGCACCTCGGGAGGAGGTGTGGCAGGTGCCTGGGTCTGGCGGGCACTGAAGGCCAGACTCTGAGGCCCTGCTGCCGTCAGGCAGCCACGCTTTGTTCTGGGCACCTGGGAGCTCTGGAGGCCCGTGTGCACCTCGGTCCTGTCCTGCTGGGGCGGCAGCAGCTGCTGGGGCAGAGACGAGCAGGGTTCAGTGCTGGGAAGGTGAACCTGGCCGGCCGTGGTTGGAGTGGACGGTGAGGCGGGTGGAGTGCGGCCTGGGCTGTCCTGGGAGCCTGGAAGAGGGGACCACGAGCAGGATTGGGCTGTGGCCAAAGATGGTCATCGGCATAGAGAAGGTGCACGAGGCTTCCAGGATTGCCCCAGGAGGCTGCAGAACTCAGAGAAGGCAGCTGGGGTCACCTGAAGACTGTTGGCACTTAAAGAGGACCCCAGGGTAGGAGCTGGCCAGAGGACAGGGAGCCGTAGGCGTGGCGCCTGGGCTGAGTATCGCCTCAGCCCCATCGGGGGGCTTTGGTGTGCAGCCATGTCAGCGTAGGGGACAGACAGAGGCCAGGTGTGAGCTCCAGCAGTGCCAGCTATCTCTCCAGGCAAGGGTCCGCCTGGGTGGAGGTCACAGCGGTCTCCCCTGCAGTGTCCCCTTGTCTCCCTGACGCCCTGGGTCGGGTCCTCGCGCTCCCTTGGAGGGCGAGCTGGACGAGGCAGCGGCATCATCAGGGCTCTCCCCGAGACCCTCACTGCACCGTGGGACCGGCTTTCCTGGGGCTGCACGTGGCAGGTCTCCCAGGCAGCATGGGGAGTGTTGGAACAGTCAGCGGACACCAGCGTGGCCTTCCCACCAAGAGCAGTCTTACCCTTTCTTAACCCCAGGAGGAGAATCGGGTTTTCTGTGTTCTCGGGTCCAGAAGTATTTATCTTTGGCACCGGCCCCGTGTCTAATTCAGGACCGGAGTCCAAGAACGAATCTTCATGGCCAGATCTACCAGGATTTTACCAATCTGAATCTCCATCAGTTCATGACTGTCACCACTCCTAGCCTGGCTGTCAAGTTGTCCCACGTCCGTCATCCCCGTGGTCTGTGTGTGAGACGGTGGCGGGTTCCCTGGCTGTTTGGTTGGAGCACACCGAGGCCAGGCCAAGGTGCTGGCCTTGGAGGTTCAGGCATCGGACCTCAGTGTGGGCCACAGCTGGGCTCTGCAGGGTTGTCTTGGCCACGGGGAGGGAGGTGAAGCCAGGGCCACTTGTTCCTCTTCTCCCCTGGTGTGTCAGGATTGGGGCTGATGGGAAATTGGTGTGAAAAATAAGCATTTTTACCGTGTGCATGCTTGTGTTGTTGATCTGCTATACAATTTTTAACCATTTTTCCCTTGAATGGGGCTCATAATTTGTTCATCGTGTGGATTTTCAGTCCATTTACTACAGTTACAGTCCTGACCAGACGCTCAAGTATCACCATGATATTGGTCTTCAGGACTTGCTGGTGCCTCACAGAGGACTTAGAGAGACGTTCTACTTAAAGACACTTACACTTAGTGCCACATGTCCTCCATTTCTGCTTCGTCCTTTGCAGATCGTGATGAGGACGTTGTTGTCAGGACAGATTGTTCTCGGGCTCAGAAGTCCTTCAGTCCCCTCTGCCTTGGCCCCTGCCCCTGCTCTCCTGGTGCAGGCTCACTGCCCCTCAAGCCCACACGGACCCCTCGGTTTTGGGGGTGTTCAAAGGGCCGGGACAAGTTTTTTTGATTTTTACTCAGGAGCAAAGGTCGTAGAACTTAATAAGTCCTTAATAAGCGAGAATAAGCAAGAATCCTTAATAAGCGAGAATAAGCAAGAATCCTTAATAAGCGAGAATAAGCAAGAATCCTTAATAAGCGAGAATAAGCAAGAATCCTTAATAAGCGAGAATAAGCAAGAATTCTTAATTCTTAATAAGCGAGAATAAGCAAGAATTCTTAATAAGCGAGACTAACTGGACACTGTTGATAACGATGCCCTGGACATTAAAAATGACGTACAGAAAGGAAAGAAGACTGCCCTCAGCAGCAATCTGGAGATCATGCACCCCGTGTCTTTCCCTGCCAGGGGCCAGGCTCTGGGTCAGGAGGTTGCCTGCAGAGAGGGCGCCCAGGGTGCGGGTGCATCCCCGGCCTCGCCGCAGCGGGTTAGTGTCTTTCCTCTGTGGAGTCCGGGAACGGGCTCGAGGACTCTTCCACTTCCCTCCTGTGTTCAGTCTAGACCACGCCAGCTTTGGGAGCACGAGTCCCCAGCCCTTCAGGCAGGAGTGCAGCAGGCGTCCTTGCTCGTGGTGAGCTGGAGCGGGTGGAGGCACCCTCCCACAGCGAGGGTCTCTTGCAAGCTGCACCTTCTGTATACTCCAGTGAGTGGACTTTTGTTTTTTGATGAAACGTGCCATGGCCTTATTGCTTGAGAACATAATGGTCTGTAACGCGTAAATACGTAACAGTAGGTAACGTATAAAGCCACCATGACCAGGACTTTACAACCCAGAGGAGGGCGGAGGCGTGGCTGGTTGCTAAACGGAGGCTGTAGGCCCCTTTCTGTTCACTCAGACACGGAGCTGGGGTCTCCAGGTCAGGTCCCGGTGCTCCTCTGGCAGGTGCTAGGCTGGTTGGGAATGGTCCCGCTCGCCCAGGAAGCCACCCCAGAGCCGCAGTGCCTGGCCTGGCGGGGATGGGCCTCTGCTCTGCTCGGTGCCCACCTTGTCTGTGCGGTGGGGAGCTCCTGGTCGTCTCAGGCCTGCAGAGTGACGCTCCTCCTCTGTCGGGGTGGAAGGCGCATTCTGCAGCAGGCTCACTGTGGGGTGGCGGGGGCTCTCTTCAGAGTGGAATGGCTTTTGAAGTTTACCTTCATGGTAACTTGGGGTAACAGTTTGGAAAGATGACTTTGGACAAGGATGTCCTGCAAAGTGTTAACAGCAATCCATAATTATCTGCCTTTTAGACAATCAATGTTTCTGCAAATAATATTAAATTCTTTTAATTAAAATATATTCTGGAACTACAAGAACGTGCCATTTAAATATTTTACATCATAAAGGTTACTGCCCAATGTATTTCTCAGTAATTTGATATGTAGTTATCAACTGTCTACCATGTCCTAGAAGCCACTGGGCACTGCAGATGACGTGTGGACAGGAGGAGCAGGGGCTCGGAGGGTACAGAGGTTGGAGGTGTGGGCAGCGCAAGATGCTGCAGGCTCGTGCCAGGGGCGTCATCTGGGAGAGGAGCGACGAGGGGCCGTGGTCAGTTTGGCCTAGGCGTGGTGCCCTTGGGAGAGAGCCATTCAGCTGCTGGGTTGAGCATGGGTGTCAGAGGACTGGAAAGGCTTGGTGTGTGACAGCAGCCAAGCACAGGGTGGGAAGGGGGACAGAGAGACACAGACCAAGACGACACCCTGCAGAGTCTTAGTGTCACCCTGGAGTGACACCTGGGGGAGGTGCATAAGAGGGTGCAGTTCAGGCTGTGTCCCAGGACCCAGGACCGTGGCCATTCCCGCTGGCTCTGATTGGCCACCCCCAGGTCATGTGTTTGGAGTATAGTTAGTCCCCAGAGGGACTGAAGACCTCGCCAGCAGGCAGGGAGCAGGCCTGGACCAGAGACGAGCTGCTCTCCTCTAGAGAGCTCGTGTCTTAGCACAGAAGGGATCAGAAGTCACGGCTGGAGGAATATTTTCAGGTTTCTTGGAAAATGGTTTCATGTGAATCTGCTGTATCTTTTCCTTGGTAATGAACCTAATGAACTTCAGCACAGATTGATTCATTTTCAATTGCATGTATTTGTTTTAAAGTAATCCTTATTTTGGGGTATACATTGGTGTCTTCCTTTTTTCCAAGGGATACGGGGCATAAACACTCTGTCTTCAGTGCTTGTCAAACGTCGGTGGAGCTAACATACAGAGGGACGGGCGCGCCCGGAGGGCAGGTTCTTGAGGAGGAGTCTGAGCCCCGGGGTCTGGGAGCTGCGTGGCCAGTGTCCCAGGACTGATCACTCGGCGTGTGTGTTGCCGTGCTGGTCCTAGCTTCTGCTCACCGGCTGCTCTGTGCTCTGCACACCTGTTGGTAGGCGATGTGGAGCCCCTGTAGTGGGGCTGGTGGGTTCAGGTGTGGCCCATCCTTACCAGGCCTCGTCCCCAGCGTCATCCTGCTTCGACACACGTGTGCTATACCAACGCTGGCCCTCAGCGTGTGCCACAACCTGTAAAGGGCAGGCAGGACGTGTCCTAATTTGGGGGATAATGTTTGTTTTATAAATAGGGTGCAGGAGTTCCAAATGGTGGGTGTGATGGGGCTTTGCAGTTGGGTATATCATGTCCCTTCTCACTGGGAACTGGGTGTTTCTGGTGGCTTCTGTGGTAATTGGTCCGTTCAGATTTTCCGTTCTTGGGCCAGGTTGGGAAATTGGTTCCACCAGGAAGTGAGGAGTCTCCTCCGTGTTTTCCAGTCTGCGTGCCCTTGTTCCTGGTGCTCTCCTGGCTCCCCGTCTGTGTCGTGGCTCCTGTGTGTGCCTGGTCCCCTGTCTCGCTGGGAGGCCTATGCTGGTTGCTCTCACTTCTGCAGTCTGGGGAAGGAGTGCACCTTTCCCTCTCCTTCACAGGTAGCCTCTGGAGCTGTCCTTTCTGTCTCCTCCTCCACGGTCTCTTCCATTGGTGCGTTTTGTTCTTCCTCATTTCTTAAAGTCGAGGTTGTTCAGTTCCTGTTGTGTCTCCAGGAAAGACTCCGCTCAGAGCTGACCTAGCACTGGGTGGGGCCGTTCTCAGGACGTCTTGGAACCTGGTGCCGCTGAGGTGCCCGTGGCACTGCACAGCTGGGGGGACTCTGAAGGCTGAGATCTTGTTGTGTTTCATAGGCAGCAGTTGCTGCCAGAGTTGGTAGGCTCCGTGGCATCCGAGCCAGTGAATGAGACATGCTCCAGAAGACGGGAGGGCTGTTCTCTTGTTCTTCTGTTGTCGCTGTCTCTGTCTCCAGGGACACAGCCCGCAATGGCTGCATTGGCCTCCATGTCCGCACAGGAGTGTGGGCAGCGCGTCTGCCCACTCTGTGCACCCGCTGCTCGGTGCCGGGCTCTCCTCCTCCTCCCCCACCAGGCCCCCACCCCGACACCTTCCTACCCGAGGGCAGGCGGCTGTTGTCCTGGTCCGGCCCCCGTGGGTGCTGGGTCTCAGCTTCCAGCTGACCTGCGGCTGTTTCTGGCGCTCGGAGAGGCGGGGAACAGGCTCTGTCGGCATTTCTTAGCGTCGCTGTTTTCAGAGGTAGAGTTGCTCTTCTGGATCAGATTTTCTGACGTGAGCTGGGAAAATGTAAAATACCTGTCAATATTTTTGTCCAATCAGAGATAGAATAAATGAGAAGAAAAACATTTTGGAAAAAGAGTTGATCACATCGTTTCTGCCAGGTCAGTTGTGGAGTTAGCGTCTTGCAGGTGACGAAATGCCTGTGGCACAGTGACATAGGAAGCTCACTCTGAAATGCCAATCCCCAAGGACCCCTTCCCACTCTCGGGGCCCTCTGAGACGCGGTTTGGTCGTGAGTGGTGGTCAGGGCACGCCTTGCCTGTGCCGTGTCCGCCCTCTGCCGTGGGTCCTGGCTGCTCTGAGGAGTGGTCGGCTCACGTGCAGATCGCTGCACTGTGACTGCTGCTGCTCTCGCAGCTGACGCAGCCTGTCGAGGTGGCCTCCGTGAGTCTGGGCTGTGTGATGTCACCGTGGCTGGGGCTGAGAGCCAAGGCTGCTGGCCCAGGAGTGTGGGTCAGCCGTGACAGGGAGAGGGGACACCGTTGGCTGACGGTGCTGCAGGACCCTGGAGGAGGCCCTCTGCCCCAGAGTGTGTGGGTGGAGGCGACCTAGGAAGGCCCTTGAGTGCATGGTGGGCTCTGTGTGGGCTCCGGTCAGCCTCACAGGGGACAGTGCTCCAGGGAGGAGAGGTGGCAGCAGCTCTGTGGAGACCTGGGCTGTGACAGTTCAGGGGAATTGATGTGGGCAGAAGCAGGAACAGAAGGCAGGAAACCAGAACCTGTCGACCTTGAGCTTCATCAGTTGCTAATGTCTGTTTCCTGTCTTGATGTAGGTGAAGAGTGCGCCCTGGTCAGCTGTCTGGAGGAATGTTGCTGAAAAGAACCGGCCGCAGAGTTGTCTACGGCTGAGAAGTAGGTTGGCTTGGAGGAACTGGACCCTAAGGACGTTGATTGCTTTTGGTGACGAAGAGGAAACACCACTGCAGCCTGGGCCTTTATGTGTGTGTATTCTAGAGTTGTGAGCGGCAATGGAAGTAGGCTCACACCAGCCTTCCTGGTGACACTCAGCTGCTCACCAGGGTGGACATGAGTGACCCAAGACAGCCGCCAGCAGAGAAGCACAAGCTTGGCAGAGCCCCTTCCCAGTTCATGGACCCTCCCAGAATCATGCAGGCGGATGATTATTTTGCTCGGAAATTTAAAGCCATCAATGGGAACATGGGACCTGCTACTTCTTTAAATGCCTCAAGTTCCAGTGAGAGTGGTGGTCCAGCAAGCAGCACCCCGGCCATGCCCAAAATGGGCGTGAGAGCCAGAGTGTCCGAGTGGCCACCTAAAAAGGACTGCTCCAAGGAGCTGCCCTGCAAGACACTGTGGGAAAGCCGGTCTCAGAGCAGCTATGAGAGTGTGACGGCCATTCTGCAGAACGGGCAGAGCGACCAGGGCGACGGTCAGCAGGAGGAGCAGCTCGACCTGGACTTGGTGGAGGCCAAGTACAGCATCGGAGACATCTTTGTTCATTCTCCCCAAAGAGGGCTGCACCCCATAAGGCAGAGAAGCAACAGTGATGTCACCATCAGTGACATCGATGCCGAGGACGTCTTGGACCAGCGTGCGGTCAACCCCAACACCGGGGCGGCCCTGCACAGGGAGTATGGAAGCACGTCGTCCATCGACAGGCAGGGCCTTTCTGGGGCAGGCTTCTTTGCTATGCTGCGAGGCTATCGCATGGACAGCTATGACCCCAAAGCAGTGGTTCCTCTGGGGTTCCCCGAGTTTCTCCCCTGCGACTCTGCAGTCTCCCCCAGCCTGCAGGCAGCGGCCCAGATTTCTCGGGGAGAGTTTGTCCGCATCTCAGGGTTGGACTATGTGGACAGCGCACTCCTGGTGGGGAGGGACAGGGACAGACCTTTCAAGCGCAGGCTGAAAT
This sequence comes from Tamias sibiricus, assembly GCA_025594165.1. NCBI lineage: Eukaryota > Metazoa > Chordata > Mammalia > Rodentia > Sciuridae > Tamias > Tamias sibiricus. The sequence continues at coordinate 101,950,408 of CM046669.1, forward strand.
CAGAGTCGGTGGAAATGTCCCTCTTCCGGAAGCTGCGGACCGCCAAGAGTGAGCACGAGACCTTCAAGTTCGTGTCTGACCGGAGGACGGCCGCCTGGACAGGGCTGTCCGCCCGTGGAACTGCCAGCGGTGCTTCGCGCACTACGACGTGCAGAGCATCCTCTTCAACATCAACGAAGCCATGGCCACCAGGGCCAACGTGGGCCGACGGAAGAACACCACCACGGGGGCCTCGGCCGCCTCGCAGACCCAGGCGCCTGCAGGCCAGGCGGGCGGCTGCGAGTCCCCTCTGGGCAGCAAGGAGGACCTCAACTCGAAGGAGAACCTGGACGCTGACGAGGGGGACGGGAAGAGCAACGACCTGGTTCTCAGCTGCCCTTACTTCAGGAACGAGACGGGCGGGGAGGGCGACCGGCGCATCGCGCTCTCTCGAGCCAGCTCGGCCTCCCTGGGCTCCAGCGAGAGCTGCTCCTTCGAGTCCTCCCTGAGTTCCCACTGCACCAACGCGGGCGTCTCCGTCCTAGAGGTGCCCCGGGACAGCCAGCCCGTGCACAGGGAGAAGGTGAAGCGCTACATCATAGAGCACATCGACCTCGGGGCCTACTACTACCGCAAGTTCTTCTACGGGAAAGGTAGGGAGTCCTCGGGCCCGCGTGGCCGAGGTGGCCGGCTCTGCGTTGGAGTGGGTCCCTCGGGGCTTGGGCTCGGATCGCCTCCGCCCTTGTTGCTGCTCTGGAAACCCAGCCTGCCTTCGCTGACTGATGGCCCCATTGTGGAGGTGCCTTCTTCCTCTGTCCTTCGTCTGTCTCTGTCTCTCTGTGACTCCGTGTGGCTGTCGTGCTGTGTCTTGCTCTCTCTTGCCTCGGCCTCTCTCGGTCTCACTCCATCTCTGTCTCGCCCTGCCGGTCCCTTCCCGTCTGAGCCTCACGGCTGTCAGACTGACTCCCTCCTCGCCCTCCAGCGAGCCCTCCCTGGCAGCTGTGTGCGTGGGCAGCTCTGCGGCTTTCTCCTCCTGTCTTTCCTGTATTTTGCTTCCACCATGTTGCTTTAGGTACTGGACATGCCAAATCCTGTTGAAAGGACGTGTGGGTCAGCATGGTAGACGGGTGGAGTTTCTTTGTAGTTCTGTGATTGGTTTCACATATTAAGAAACAATCCCCTGGTGGCACTGTGGCCCATGTGACATGAATCACTTTTGCTTTTGTTTGCATCTGCAGGCTTGAAGGTGCCTCCTTCAGAGGGCTGTAGAGTCCTTGGCCTTCGACTGGCGTTCTTGGCTTTTGGGAACCGCAGGTGGCAGAGCACTGGCAGCGGCAGGCAGTGTCTCCCACATCCTCCTGCGTGGTGCTGGGGGCCTCTCACCCCCCTTTCTCCTTCCTTCTCAGGGTTGTGTTTGTCTGTTCAGCCCCACCTGCCACCCCTCTGCCACAGGTGCCGCCTGGTGGACCCCTCGTCCCTCGGGAATGCACTGCTCTGTTCTGAGCACTTGCAGTGTTGGACTCTGGTGACTTCCCTTGGAGGGGGCTGGTGTCACTCAGACCTCAGGAGGGCCTTGGTCCCTTGCAGCCCTGCAGTCACCATGGGCCCTTTGCCCAGGGATGATGGGAGTGGGAGAAGTTGTTTGCCAGATCAGTTGCAGTTAGCGCATTGTTTCCCCCTTCTGCAAACAGATGTCACCCGTCACCCACTACCATGCTGTCACAAAGTCATGTAGGTCGGAAATGGTCATGAAGCTGGGTGAGCAGCAAAGCTGAGCAAGCTGATATTTGCCCTGTGACCCAGTGGTCACTGTGCCCAGATGGGCGATGTGATGGCCAAGCGGTGCTGCCGCAGTTGTGGCCCACTGTGGCCCTCTCCGATGGTGCTCACCGGGGGCGGAGCCCAGGGGCCTCTGGCGGCCCAGGGGCCTCGGGGCTGGTCCCTGGGGGAGGTCGTTCTCGTGCTCAGGGTCCTCGGTGCTGCTGTCAGAACACGCATGCCAGCGACTCTCACGTCCCAAGCGCGTCTGGGAGGAGGAGCCCTGTTGACCTGGTGGCCTCCCTTGGCTCACTGCGTCCTCAGGAACTGCTGCGGGTCTCTGGTTGCTAGGTGCTCTCTCTGCTCCTGTGACTGCTCCTGGTTGTCATTCTCTTAGATTCTGATCCATCATTTCTTTTTTCTTTGTTTTAAGCCAACATACTTTTTCCGCATTTTTAGATTGGTGCGTTTTAGTTGCACTTATTGAGGGTGATCTGTGACTTCTTGATGACTTTGAAGACTCCTCTACAAGTGACTTTCTTTTGCTTTGTCTGACTTGCTGCTGAGGACTTTTGAGGGCATTGGAAATGACATCAGACTTGTTAGATCTGAATGTGAAATGAAGCATTAATAAGCTCCGAGGAAGAATCTGCAGAGACACCTGTGACCCCTGGCAGGGGGATGCAGATGTCCGTGGCAAAGGGACTCCTCCGTGAGGCCTGCAGGAATTGGGGGTGGGCATCCGTCCCGAGGTCTGCTTGTCTGCGTGTTCTGTGGCTCTGCTCTGGGCACGAAGCCCTGCGAGCTCTGGGCCGGGAGGGCCTGCGCACTGGGCTCCAGTGTAGCTGTGGCTGCCGCCTCTCTCTAGCTCTTCCTGTGCCCAGGGTGGTGAAGGTGAAGTTGGACGCTGTGGCAGTGTCTGCTGCTGCTTCTGGTCCCCGTGTGCTCCCCAGGCCCCAAGTGGTCAGGGGCTTAGGCCAAGGCCACCTCCAGAGCTGCAGCGTGTGATGGCCTCGCCCCATTCCCAGCCCTGCCGGGCAGCTGGTGGCCTCTTGTCTGCAGGCCCGGGAGTTGGGAAGGTCTCCGGGTTTGGAAGCAGAGGCCTGGCCAGAGGCCCTGCTGCAGTGTGGCGGACGGCTGCCTCCTGGGCTCCGTCTCTCCCGGTCATCGCCGAGTTCCCCTCTTCAGAAACTGGCTCCCAGAGGCCTGGTGGTCCCTTCTGGGCGTGCTCCGTTTTGTCCCGTGTTCTCTGTGTGCCTCCCTTCTCAGCTTCGGCCGTGGCTCCAGGCACGGGCGTGTGGGCAGCATGGCCCAGCGGGCGGCTCGCGCAGCCCTGGTGTGTGAGGCAGCTCTTTGTGGCCAGGCGCCCCAGGGCTCTGCAGGGACTCATGGCCGTGGCTCGCCACCCGAGCTGCACAGGCGAGGCTTGTCCAGGCGGGTCCCCGTCCGTCAGTGGAAGGGCTTGGGGAGCAGAGCCGCCACAGGCCGCGTCCCTTCCTCTGCTGGCAGTGGCCATTGCTGCTCTGCTGTCCCTCGGAGGGAGCCCCTGTGAGGATGTGGTCCCCTCTGCTCTGAGCTGTGCCTTGGTGGGTCAGACCTCGTCGGCAGGGCGATGTCCTGGGCCTGATATGCAGGACACCTGGACGTCGTGCGTGCGAAGCCCTCACGCTGCCTCCTGAGCCTTGGGGGACTAGCGCCGCATCGTACGAGCTCCCAGGGGTCGTCCTGGCTTCACTCCCTGCAGTTTGGCCTGTGGTGATGGCTTTGTTGAACCACCTTAGGTCCCCACGAGCAGCCCCTCTCTGGCTCCAGACTGGGGGGCCGCGGGACGACAGTGCGGCTCCTCCCTGCGCTCCAGCTCAGCTGGCTGCGGGTGCAGGACGTGAGGGCAGCGTCTGCTCTCCGGCAGCTTGACTGGGTGCGCACTGGCGCCACTCCTGAGCCTCGCGAGGCCTGCGTGAGGTGGTGGCACAACTGGGGATGTGGCTTAGTGTCCCGGGTGTGCAGGTTCCCAGCTCTTTGATGACCTCTTAAATCAGCCTTTCTGCCAGATTCATTTTGGGGATGTTCCATATCAAGTCCATGAAAAGAAACAGGCCTGTTCTGGAGTCCCTTATAGGAGCTTTGTGAGGTTCTTGTGTGCACAGCTTTTCAAGCTGAGGTTTTCTTTCTGTATTTGCTACAAAAACAACGTGCCTGGGGCTGGGGCTGTGGGTCAGCAGTAGAGCACTCATCTAGCACGTGTGAGGCCCTGGGTTCGATCCTCACCACCACATAAATAAAATAAAGGTATTGTGTCCACTACAACTTGTATCTTAGAAATATTTGTTAAAAACAAAAACAAGACAAAGCAAACAGAAAACCCCCGAGCCCGGGAGGACCTCCTTGATCTGCTTTGGCCTCAGTGGCTTCACTAGACTCTGGGCTCGGGGCAGCTCAGGATTCTTTTTGTAGGAATCTTCCAGAAAAACGTTTCTAGCTGCTGCCAAGTGCAGGGAGGCCCCATGGAAGCCACAGCCCCACAGGATGGGAGCCTGGCCATCTCAGGTCCCTTTCTGCCCCAGGGTGCGAGCCCTTGAGCTCTGGAGGCCCCACCCCACTGGGAGCGGAGCTCTTGGAGGATTCGTGGAAGCCAGGTCTTTCCAGGCTTCCTTGCTGGGCACGCTTCAGCTGTGCCGTTCTAGCCTGCGCCCTCACACGGCTCCTCGTAGCCACCCCGTCGTCAGTGCTGGCCCTGGCCGTCATTGCCCTCTCACTAGCACAGCACCCCCAGAATGCTCCAGGAGCCACTGGGAGGAGAGGACACCCTCGCCTCCACGGCGCCAGCTTCTGTCTGTGGCTGGAATCGTCTCTTGCCAGTAGACACAGTGTCCACTATGATGGTAGCTGGGGGCCTGCTCCTGGGGATGGGAGGCCTGTGGGTGGGGGTCCTCGATCCTCAGGTGCCACTCAGGGTGGCGTTGCACCTGGATTCACACCCGGCAGCTCTCGGGACAGTCCTTGAACTCCGTGGTTCAGCAGTCATGCTGTGAAGGGCAGGCGCCTGCCTGCCACACTGCTGCCCCGGGGTTCTTGGGTGACGATTCTCCCTGGGAAGAGCCCCTGCCCACCCCCTGGTGCAGGCTTCGGAGGACAGTGGTTGGTTTGAATGGTTTGGAGAAGAGCAGCACCTGGGGCAGCCTGGGGCACGCCGACAGCACCTCCGCCCTTTGCAAGCACAGCCCTCCTGTGTCACAGAGATGGCAGCTGAGGGACGGAGCACACCTTCACATAGGGACGGCCTCGCTGCTGCGCGTCGCGTGGCCGCCCTTGCTTTGCGTTTCATGCCTGGTGGCATTTTTCTTTCTGTTTTATACAGTCACTGACAAAAATTAATAGGGAGTTGGACACCATTAAATTCACACGGTTGAACGGAGTGCCACCTAACAATGGGACCATTCTAAGAAGTAAAAGCTTCCCTCAGAGGACACGATCGCCTCCGCGTGCAGCCTCTCTCCCAGCCAGTACTGCCGCCACAAACAGAGGTCCCATTGAGTCCTGGGGGCTCCTGGCCAGGCGACTGTCCGGCTGCACGTGGGACTCGGCCCTGCGGGCCGCGTGCTGGCATAGCAACCTGCGCCTTCTCCTGCAGGGTGCAGTCGGGGCCTGGCTGTGCCGTCCACTGCGGCCTGTAGGACCTGGTGAAGGGCCGAGCGCCACCAGAGAGCTGTGCTGAGCACCGGCCGGGCCTCTGCGCACAGCTCCCAGCACCACCAGCCCAGCCGCCCACCTGTGTGCGGGCACTTCCACTGCCCCGGCCCCTGGGTGCAGGAAGCTGTGGTGGGCTTCCAGGGGCCTCTCCTTCCCACACCCCATTGTGGATCAGCATCCATATATCAGAGAAAACATTCGGCTTTTGGTTTTGGGGGATTGACTTACTTCACTTAGCATCATATTCTCCAACTCCATCCATTTACCTGCAAATGCCATGATTTTATTCTCTTTTAATGCTGCGTGATATTTCATTGTGTATATATACCACATTTTCTTTATCCATTCATCTACTGAAGGGCATCTAGTTTGGTTCCACGATTTAGCTAGTGTGAATTGAGCTGCTATAAACATTGATGTGGCTGTGTCCCTGTAGTATGCTGTTTTTAAGTCTTTTGGGTATAGACTGAGGAGTGGGATAGCTGGGTCAAATGGTGGTTCCATTCCCAGTTTTCCTAGGAATCTCCATACTGCTTTCCAGATTGGCTGCACCAATTTGCAATCCCACCAGCAATGTGTGAATGTGCCTTTCCCCCAACATCCTTGCCAACATTTATTGTTGTTTGTATTCTTAATAGCTGCCATTCTGAGTGAGATGAAATCTTAGAGTGGTTTTGATTTGCATTTCTCTAATTGCTAGAGATGTTGAACATTTTTTCATATATTTGTTGATTGATTGTATATCATCTTCTGAGAAGTGTCTGTTCAGTTGCTTGGCACATTTATTGATTGGGTTATTTGTTTTTTTGTGTTAAGATTTTTGAGTTCTTCATATATCCTAGAGATTAGTGCTCTATCTGATGTGTGTGTGGTAAAAGTTTGCTCCCATTCTGTAGGCTCACTATTCACCTCACTGATTGTTTCTTTTGCCGAGAAGAAGCTTTTTAGTTTGAATCCATCCCATTTATTGATTCTTGATTTTAATTCTTGCACTATAGGAGTCTTATTAAGGAAGTTGGGGCCTAATCCAACGTGATGAAGATTTGGGCCTACTTTTTCTTCTGTTAGGCAGGCACAGGGTCTCTGGTTTAATTCCTAGGTCCTTGATCCACTTAGAGTTGAGTTTTGTGCATGGTGAGAGATAGGGGTTTAATTTCATTTTGCTGTATATGGATTTCCAGTTTCCCAGCACCATTTGTTGAAGAGGCTATCTTTTCTCCAAAATATGTTTTTGGTGCCTTGGTCTAATATGAGAAAACTGTATTTATGTGGGTTTGTCTCTGTGTCCTCTATGCTGTGTCCCTGTAGTATGCTGTCTAGATGTCTATTTTGGTGCCAATACCATGCTGTTTTTGTTACTATTGCTCTGTAGTATAGATTAAAGTCTAGTATAGTGATGTCACCAGCTTCACTCTTCCTGCTAAGGATTGCTTTAGCTATTCTGGGTCTCTTACTTTTCCAGATGAATTTCATGACTGCTTTTTCTATTTCTATGAGGAATGTCATTGGGATTTTGATTGGAATTGCATTAAATCTGTATAGTGCTTTTGGTAGTATAGTCATTTTGACAATATTAATTCTGCCTATCCAAGAACAAGGGAGGTCTTTCCATCTTCTAAGGTCTTCTTTAATTTCTTTGTTTAGCATTCTTACCTTTTCATTGTAGAGGTCTTTCACCTCTTTTGTTGATTCCCAAGTTTTTTTTTTTTTTTTTTTTTAAGGCTATTGTAAATGGGGTAATTTTCCTAGTTTCTCTTTCAGAGGATTTGTCACTGATGTATAGAAATGCCTTTGATTTAGGGTGTTGATTTTATATCCTGCTACCTTGCTGAATTCATTTACTAGTTCTAGAAGTTTTCTGAAGGAATTTTTTTGAATCTTCTAGGTATTGAATCATATCATTGGCAAATAGTGATAGTTTTGAGTTCTTCTTTTCCTATCCATATCCCTTTAATTTTTTTCATCTGTCTAATTCCTGTGGCTAGAGTTTCAAGGACTATGTTAAATAGAAGTGGTGAAAGAGGGCATTTCTGTCTTGTTCCAGTTTTTAGAGGGAATGGTTTCAGTTTTTCTCCGTTTAGAATGATGTTGACCTAGGGCTTAGCATAGGTAGTTTTTACAATGTTAAGGTATGTTCCTACTATCCCTAATTTTTCTAGTGTTTTGAACATGAAGGCATGGTGTATTTTGTTGAATGCTTTTTCTGTATCTATTGAGATGATCATATGATTCTTATCTTTAAGTCTATTGATGTGATGAATTACATTTATTGATTTCCATATGTGGAACCAACTTTGCATCTCTGGGATGAACCCCACTTGATCGTGGTGCACTATCTTTTTGATGTGTTTTTGTATTCGATTTGCCAAAATTTTATTGAGAATTTTTGTATCTATGTTCATTACAGAGATTGGCCTGAAGTTTTCTTTCTTTGATGTGTCTTTGCCTGGTTTTGGAATCAGAGTGATATTGGCCTCATAGAATGAGTTTGGAAGTGTTCCCTCTTTTTCTATTTCATGAAATAATTTGAGGAGTATTGGTGTTAGTTCTTCATTAAAGGCCTTGTATAACTCAGCTGTGTATCCTTCTGGTCCTGGGCCTTTCTTGGTTGGTAGGCTTCTGATGGTGTCTTCTATTTCATTGCTTGAAATTGATCTGTTTAAATTGTGTACATCATCCTGGTTCAGTTTGGGCAGATCATATGACTCTAGAAATTTGTTGATGACTTTGATATTTTCTATTTTGCTGGAGTACAAATTTTCAAAATAATTTCTAATTATCTTCTGTATTTCTGTAGTGTCTGTTGTGATATTTCCTTTTTCATCACAGATGTTAGTTATTTTGAGTTTTCTCTCGCCTTCTCTTTGTTAGCATGGCTAAGGGTATATCAATTTTGTTTATTTTTTCAAAGAACCAACTTTTTGTTTTGTCAATTTTTCCAGTTGTTTCTTTTGTTTCAATTTCATTGATTTCAGCTCTAATTTTAATTATTTCCTGTCTTCTACTGCTTTTGGTGTTGATTTGTTCTTTTTCTAGGGCTTTGAGATGTAATGTTCGGTCATTTATTTGTTGACTTTTTCTTCTTTTAAGGAATGAACTCCATGCAATGAATTTTCTTCTTAGTACTGTCTTCATAGTGTCCCAGAGATTTCGATATGTTGTATCAGTGTTCTCATTTATCTCTAAGAATTTTTTAATCTCCTTTGATGTCTTTTATATCCCATTATTCATTCAGTAGCATATTATTTGGTCTCCATTTGTTGGAGTAGCTTTTTTTTTAAATTATTTTTCATTGATTTCTAATTTCATTCCATTATGATCTGATAGAATGCAGGGTAGCATCTCTACTTTTTTCTGTTTGCTAAGAGTTGCTTTGTGGCATAATATATGGTCTGTTTTAGAGAAGGATCCATGTGCTGCTGAGAAGAAAGTGTATTCGCTCATTGATGGATGAAATATTCTATGTATGTCAGTTAAGTCTAAGTTATTTATTATATTATTGAGTTCTGTGGTTTCTTTGTTCAGCTTTTGTTTGAAAGATGAGTTCTGTGGTTTCTTTGTTCAGCTTTTGTTTGAAAGATCTATCCAGTGGTAAAGGAGGTGTGTTAAAGTCACCAGAATTATTGTGATGTGGTCTACTTGACTCTTGAACTTGAGAAGAGTTTGATTGCTGAACATAGATGCTCCATTTTGGGGGGCATATATATTTAACTGTTATGTCTTGTTGGTGTATAGTTCCCTTGAGCAATATGTAGTGTCCTTCTTTATCCCTTTTGATTAACTTAGGCTTAAAGTCTTCTTTATTTGATACGAGGATGGAAACCCCTGCTTGCTTCTGCAGTCCATGTGAGTGGTATGTTTTTTCCCAACCTTTTACCTTCAGTCTGTGGATGTCTATGAGATGAGTCTCTTGAAGGCAGCATATTGTTGGGCCTTTTTTTTTTTTAAATCCAATCTGCCAGTCTGTGTGTTTTGATGGTGAGTTTCGGCCATTAACGTTCAGGGTTATTATTGAGACATGATTTGTATTCCCAGTCATTTTTGTTTATTTTTGGTATTTAACTTGACTTGGTTTCTCCTTTGATTGGTTTTTCCTTTAGTGTCATACCTCCCTTTGCTGATTTTCATTGTTGTTTTCATTTCCTCCTCATGGAATATTTTGCCAAGGATGTTCTTATAGTGTAGGCTTTCTAGTTATAAATTCTTTTAACTTTTGTTTATCATGGAAGGTTTTTATTCTGTCATCAAATCTAAAGCTTAATTTTGCTGGATATAAGATTCTTGGTTGGTGTCCATTTTCTTTCATTTTGGCATATCTTGTTCCAGAATCTTCTAGCTTTCAGGGTCTGTGTTGAAAAATCTGCAGAAATCCTAATTGGTTTCCGCCTATATATGATCTGATTTCTTTCTCTTGTGGCTTTTAAAATTCTCTCCTTATTCTGTGTGCTAGGCATTTTCATTGCAATGTGCCTTGCTGTGGATCTGTTGTGATTTTGCAAATTTGGTGTCTTGTAAGCCTCTTGTATTTGGTTTTCTGTAGGAGCCCTGTTTGGGAAGATGGCTTAAATTGCGGTTGACTATGGGCCATGGAGATTTGGGCATTGTCGCCTTCTGTAGTCTCACGGGACTTGGCCCGGGATCTTGCGGGACTTGGCCCGGGATCTCGAGTGACTTGGCCGAGATTGCTGATCGGGTCAGCACCATTTTGGTGGTGTGTGTGGCGTGTGTTAGTCGTTGTTAGAGCCAGAGAGAAAAGTTATCAGAATAAAAAGCTGTTTGTTTCCAGTTTGCCTCTGAACTTCTTCCCGTGGCTTCATTGCTCCGAGCAGCCATCGCTTCAGGCGGCAACAGTTTTCCAATTCATTCTTCATGTTTGGAAAATTTTCTGATATTATTTCATTGAATAGATTGTTCATTCCTTTGGTTTAGAACTCTATGCCTTCCTCTATTTCAATAAGTCTTAAATTTGGTCTTTTTATGCTATCCCATATTTCTTGAATGTTCTGCTCATGGTTTCTTAACATCTTCACTGTGTGGTCAACATTCTTTTCAAGATTATATATTTTGTCTTCATTGTCTGAGGTTCTGTCTTCCAAGTGGTCTAATCTGTTAGTGGTGCTTTCTATTGAGCTTTAATTTGGTTTATTGTTTTCTTCATTTCAAGGATTTCTGTTTGTTTTTTTCAGAACATGCATCTCTTTATTGAAATGATCTTTTGCTTCCTGTATTCTCTCTCTGTATCATCCTTTATTTCATCAAACATTTTAATTATGCACTTCCTGAACTCCTTCTCTGCCATTTCTTCAGTTATGCTGGCTGTGGATTCTAATAATGTAATCACTTGGTTTGTTTGGGGCACTTTCTTTTCTTGTTTTTTCATGTTGTTCATGTGTCTTCCTTTCTAGTGCTGTGGATCCGAAGCATTACAGTTTTTACCCTATGGGCTTATAGTGTCCCTGCAGGGTTCAATATCTCTCCTTTAGGGGGAAGACCAATATTAACAGATCCCAATATAAACAATATGCAACCTTAAACCAAATAGCTGCTGTTAAGACATTTATAGTTTTGTCACAAGATTCAGAAATGGTGAGTTCAATTATTATCTACAATATAAACAGTAGGTTTGCAAAAGGGTCTGCAGTTTCTGATGGTGGACAAAGAACCAGGGGTGGGGTGTAGGATGAGATGTTGAGGGGGTAGGAGGTGAGGATATAGAGTTATTAGATCTTAGAAAGTGTAAAAGAGGAATCTAGAGAAGTAGCAGGAGAAGAGAGATTGATTTTGGGGAGACAAGTACGTGGGAAGACAATACAGTACAAAAAAAAATATCAAGTAAAATTTAAAATGTAAAGATAGGAGATAAAAGAATATATAACACAACTGTAATATACTATTCAGACATCCCAGTCCTCAGCCTAATTCATGAAAAGTTCACAAATGTTGGGGATGGGAGGGCAGGAGGAGAGAGAGAGAGAGAGAGAATCTCAAAGGAAGATACAGGATTGCTTTGGTTGGAGACCAGTGTCTTTCCAGCTTCCCTTCTCGCCCAACAGGTGGGCTGTCTGCTGTTTGCTGGTGTCTCCACCCTCAGGGTGGTGAAGGGTATTAGGGTGGGAGGGTTGGTCTTGGGGGTGGAGCGAGAGGGGGGTGGGGTATAGCACTTGCCAGTCCCCAGTGATCCTGCACCCCGAGGATCTCCTTTGGGGCCCACTCCTGTGATGTGGGCGCCTAGTCTTATTTCCTATGTCGCTGTAGACCTTGCAGTTCCTGGTCTCTAATCTAGTCTCTAAACTGTGCCTCACCCACCCGGCCCTTTCTACTCCCAGTCAGGAGCCGCTCCCTCCTGAGATCTTGTGGGCTGCACACCTGTCGCGCGCGCGGAGCTGTTTTGTATTGGGCAGTTCAGGGACAGGTTTGCGAGCTAAGGACCGGCTGCGTAGCCGCAAGCAGCGTGCTGGGTTAGTGGCTGTGGGAGAGGGGGAGTTGGCACTACAGGTACTTGGATGTTGCTTCTACGCCCCAGCCGGTGCTCCAAGCTGGGGGTTGCCCCAACTGACGGTGGCGGTGAAGGTGTCCCAAGCTGGGGGTTGCCCCAACTGACGGTGGCGATGAAGGTGTCCCAAGCTGGGGGTTGCCCCAACTGACGGTGGCGGTGAAGGTGTCCCAAGCTGGGGGCGGCTGCGTCCAGTGATGGGGTGTGGGGTCGGGTGGGAGGGGAGGTGGTGTGGGGTGGCACATTCAGAGATGCAGCTCTGTGGTGCATGGTTCTGTGGCTGGTGGCTGTCTCTAGACCCTGTGCCGGTCCGCAGGTACAGCTACAGCATGTAGGGACTATGTCAGTGATTGCAGTATCCCAAGATGGAGGCGACTAGGGGAGCCCCACGTTGGTAGGTGGGGGTCCACATGGGAGTGGGGCTGGAGTTTCTGCGCACGGGCAGTAGCTGGGTGTCCTGTGGGAGCGGCGGCCGAGATTCCCGCGTGGGTGCTGATGCTGGTGGTCCTGCTCGGGCACCCAGAGGTCCTGCGTGGGCAAGTGGTCTGGAGACCTGCGCAGGCCCGGCAGCCATGAGTCCTGCACAGGAGCAGCTGTTGGGGGTCCTCTACTCACTCGCAGAGAAACAGTACTCCCACTACATGATCCCAGGTCCCCGAGCGACCCAGAATGCAGCCTCCCTCTAGCCCGCCATCTTGGACCCCCTAATGCCTCAGATTTTCTAAGCTTAGCTAACCCTTTGGCTAAATTTGATTTAGAAGAGCCTCAGTTTACACAGCAGACCGGCCTCCGTTCCCAGCCTGGGGAATCACTCACGTGGCCCAGGAAGCCTTGCGGGTGCCTGGGGTTCCAGGGCCTGCCGTGGTCTCAACACTGGAGACCAGCAGAGGTGGGTGGCGGTGCTCGACTGGCCTGCTCCTCACTCCTTCCCGGGCGTTCCTGGGGTGGGGGGTGAGCACGGTCATCTGCAGTAGGGCCGTGCTCCCAGCCCACATCAGCAGTGTGCTGTGGAGAAAACCATCAACCAGCTGTTGAGAGAACAAAGATCCTTTAATCTGTGTTTTCGGGGAGAATGGCAAACAGCCCCCACTATACGAGGCAGAGGACGGGGCACAACCCCTGTCCTCTGTGAGCCCTGACCTGCCCAATTCCTCCTGACTGACCAGGCAAATCTCCCTTCTGAGACACAGCAGTCTGTACACAGCCTTGGGCCAGGGTCCCGGGGTCCCCGTGCCCCTTTCTCCCGTGCAGAGTTAGGACCGCTGTTCTCTCCCCTCCTCTCTGAGCTGCACCAAGACACACTGACTCATTTCCCACGCTGTCTCGGGCTGGTTCTTAGACCTCGTCCTGTTGCGCTCACGCGTGTGGACCTTCATTCAGCCTCCCACCAGTCTCCGCAGCCCCAGCTCTGCCACGGAGGCTTCATCCGATGACCTGCGAGGCAGTTCCATGGAAGCCCTCAGCTCACAAGCAAGGGGGAGGCTGTGGAGTGCACACAGCTCCACGGGAGCTTGCTGGGTCCCTGCCCAGGATGGCAGCGTCCTGGGTGGGAGCCACAGACAGCATGCACGTGCACGGGGGTGCGGACCTCTGCTCAGCCTGCATCCAAGCACGCTGCATGCGGCAGAGGAATGGAAGGTGCGGGGCTTGGGTTGGAGGGCAGGTGTAAAGGGAAACCTTTTTTCCCTATTAGTTTGCTTATCATCTTTGGTCAAAGAGGTAATACACAAAGTTTGGGCTTCCCAATTATTTTTAAAATATTTCTGATAGACTCAGTGAAATGATTTACTTGTTTGGCTTAATAGCAACTTCAGAACCACTAATTCACACCCAGGACCTGTGGCAGGAGCCGGGGGGCGTGTGGTGGCTGCTGGACAGGCAGGTTTGGGATTGACGGAGTCTCCTTCGGGTTGGCGCAGATCCCTGAAGGACTGCTGGGGGCAGCATCACTGCATGTCTGTGCACCAGCTTCTTGTCTGGTTGGCTTCTCTGTCAGGAGCACGTCTGCTCTCAGCTCGAGGGCAGCAGGGATGACCTGTTGTGTGTTGCATGTGTGTTCTAGGAGGCCACGGAACTGAGCCAAAAGTAGGTGGTGGTGGGGGAGCAGAGCCCAGAGGCAGAAGCTGATAGCCAGGCCACTGGAGTCTCCTCTCAGGAGGAGCCCGAGCAGGCGTGCCGAGGGACAGGGCTCTGGCTCCGCCACAGTGAAGCTCAGCATGACAAGCCTACCACGTTCCCGTACTTGGGCTAAATACCTCCAGACTAAATGGATGACCCTGCCCCAGGACACTGGCTCAAGGAAGCACTCACCTGTACAGACGCTGGGCCTTCCCTGCTCACTGTGACGCAAAGCAGGGTTTGACTCGTTAAATGAGACAGTGGGACACAGTGAGTTAAACAAAGATATGAACAGCGGGACAGAAAGCTGTAAGACACTGCCAAGAGCAACTGGAATCCTCAATCAATGGAGGGCTGGCATCATTGCCCTGATTGAGGTCATTCACCGTGGGAAGATCAGAAAGTCCTTAGGTGGGATGGTGGACGTGCATTCAGAGGAGTGCCAATGCAGAGCCAGTGTGGAAGAGGTGTGTCGGGTCCCCTAGGTGACTGTGCTGTGCTCTATCTGACTCTTGAACTGGAGACTGTGTTGTGCTCTATCTGACTCTTGAACTGGAGAAGGGTTTGTCTGATGAATGTAAGTGCTCCATTGTTTGGGGCATATAGATTTATAATTGTTATATCTTGTTGATGAATGGTTCCCTTAAGCAGTAAGAAATATCCATCTTTGTCCCTTTTGATTAGCTTTGGTTTGAAGTCTACCTTATTTGATATGAGAATGGAAACCCCTGCTTGCTTCCGCAGCCCTTGTGAGCGGTAAGCTTTTTCCCAGCCTTTGGCCTTCAGTCTGATGATGTCTTTTTCTATGAGGTGTGTTTCTTGGAGACAGCATATTGTTGGATCTTTTCTTTTAATTCTTTTAATTCTGGCAGGCTGTGTCTTTTGAATGGTGAGTTTAGGCCATTTACATTCAGGGTTATTGAGACATGATTCATATTCCCATCCATTTTTGTTTGTTTATGGTATTTAACTTGATTTGGTTTCTCCTCTGGGTGGTGTTTCCTTTAGTTTGATATTTCCCTATTCTGATTTTCATTGTTCTTTTCTTTTCTTCTTCAGGGAATACTTTGCCCAGGATGTTCTGAAGTGCAGGCTTTTGAGTTGTGAAATCTTTTAACTTTTGTTTATCGTGGAAAGTTCTTATTTCATCCTCAAATCTAAAGCTTAATTTTGCTGGACTGATATTCTTGGTTGACATCCATTTTCTTTTAGAGCTTGAATTATATTGTTCTAGGATCTTCTAGCTTTTGAGGTCTGAGTTGAACAATCTGCACATGATCTAATTGGTTTCCTTCTCTGTGTGATCTGATTCCTTGAGAGGACCATCGAGGACCAGTTAGGGCGCGAATGGTGCCGCGGGTGGAGTCTGGGGAGTGCTCAGGTAGGAGAGGCCAGAGGAGGGCCGTGCCTGACCAGGGAGGTCCTCCAGGAGAGGGAGGCCCCGGCAGGAGAGCCCAGAGCCCTGCACAGCAGACAGGCCTGGGGAGGCCTGCCCGGGAGGCGGGAGTTAGGCTGGCACGGGGTGCCAGGGAGACCTCGGTCAGAGCGCTGCTGTGGAGAGGGGTGTTGGGGTTGGGCTGATGCAAGGTTGGGAAAAGGAGGGTGAGCGGGGTCGGGAGTAGGTGTTGTCCTCGCTGACAGGCGGGGGGGACCTGGTGGGGTGCCTGTCTCTGTGTGGAAGGCCCTTTCTCCTGGACCTGCTGACCCCAGTTGTAAAAGGGAGGCGTGCTCCCCCCCCCCCCGGGAGGCAGTGGTCTGCCGCCGGGCCCTGCCTTCTGCCGAGCACGCTGCTCTTAGCTGTCGGGTGTCAGGAGCAGTGACCTGCCCGGGTGGTCTGGCCTCTCGATTTTGCCTTGGAAAGGAGTTTTATGTCTTCCCTCCTTCTCCCTAAGACAATCTGACACTCCAGGTTCATGTTTTGGAGTCCGCCAGACCTGGAGTGCGGAGCCCATGGGCTCTTCCTGCGAGCTCCCTGAGTGGTGTCCTGAGGCAGTGCACCGGTGCCTGGTTGTGTCTCCATTGCTTTTGGGATATTCTTAACATGTTGGGACGGTGACTGGTAACCCCTGCAGTGACGCGGAAGTCATCAGGGTCGTCGGCCGCGGCTGAGGGGTCCTGGGCTGCGTCGGTGTGCGCTCCAGGACGCAGCGTCGACCTCAGGGGGGGGCGGGCGCCGCGTGGTGGTCTGGAGTGGCAGCGACTCTCGGTCCGTTCCTGTTGAGGCTCAGGGGACCGCTCCCGGCCCAGCTGCCTTCCCACCCAGGCCTTCTGATCTCTTTGATGACTGTTGCTTTCACGGGTTCTGTTAGAGTGGTTACCCAGCCTCAAGAGTGCATGCTACACCTCAGGGAAGTGGTTCCCGTTAAGGTCTGATGACTCGGTCAGGCAGCGACTCATCTCCAGCCTCTGAGTGGTCTCACTGCGCAGCCCAACCCGCGCTGCAGGGAGGTGGTCTGGGCACCACCCGGGCGGTTTCCAGGCGGCCCAGGTGGCACGTGCCTCCCACACCTTTCCCTTGTGCCCTTGGTGGCGGCTGCTGGGTGAGACTGGGAGCCCGCTGTCCTGCTCTCGCAGCAGCACGGCTCTCCCAGATCCTGTGGCATGCATTGTCAGCAGAGCCAGAGCCTGTGGAGAACCTGCGGGTTTCTTTTACGTGTCAGGTGTTCGCCGTTAGGTTTTTTGGTAGCTAAAAACTAAGTCAGGCAAGATTAGCTAAAGCCAGTAAGGTGGCGTTCAGAAGGGTAAATGTGGTGTTCGCAGAGAAGGCAGAGAATCAGTTGTGTGAGCCTGCGCCCTGGAGAACCAGCCCTCCGCAGCTCATTAAGACGCCAAGGAGAAGCACCTGAGGGTCTTGGTCTGCCACCTGCTCCGTGTGAACGAGTGCAGGGCTGCTAAAAATAGGCACGTGCTCACACAGCATTAATAAACGTGGGTAATTGCTCCCTGTTGGCGCAGTTGCGCTGCACCTCTGTGTGGTGTCAAGAATTGGCCGTTTCCGCAGAAGCCTTGTACAGTGTGGCAGACGCGTGCAGCACAGTGACACCTCAGCAGAGCTCGCTGGCGGGAGCCCTGGTCCAGGGGTTCAGGAGGACTGTCCACACAGCAGTGCGCTCCCATCTCGGGCACCGCTGATCCACTTCATGAGTAAGAATCGCTTCCCAGAATGCTCTCTGCCACCACTGCTGACCGTGTCTGGCACGTAGCCATTGCACATACCAGTGAGAGACTGGTGGTCCTCCTCCAGGAAGCTGGTGCCCAGGGGTCCTAGATGGGCAGGACAGGAGCAGGGTCCCTTCTGCCATGGATCGTGTGATTCTAGGGCCCTCTCAAGACCAGGAGTTCATGGGAGGAAATGACCGACAAGCTAGTTCAGTGAGAGACTGGGTCCTAGATGTGGTGTGACCACAGCCACCTCACGACCTCTTACGTATTTCCTGTTGCTAGGTTTTGACTCGGACATGAGGGGTCTTAGTAGCAATGTGATGAAAGGTGACCTTGCCCCTCCGCTGATGGCCAGGGTCACTCTGGCCTGTCTGGATGGCGTGTTAGGTGGCCTTGGCGCCCTTGTTCAGTCCAAGAAGGCCCCTCCCCAGGCGGGAGGGCTGTGCCCTGCAGTCTGGCTTCTGCGAGGAGTGGGGCAGCTCCGGGCAGCAGCCAGTTTGGCAGTGACTCCTGCAGCCATGCCCTCCAGCTCTGGGCCGAGGAGTCGTCTGCTCTGATCTGGCAAAAGCAGAGTAAAGCGAGGGAGAAAAGAGGAAGTGACGTGAGATGGAGACCTCCATCACGCATGGGTGGGAGGGGCGCTGCCTGTGTCCTCTCTCCTGATGCCGCCTCTCTCTTGCATTGTAGAGCACCAGAACTACTTTGGAATAGACGAAAACCTCGGCCCTGTGGCTGTCAGCATCCGGAGGGAGAAGGTGGAAGACCCCAAGGAGAAGGAGGGGTCCCAGTTCAACTACAGGGTGGCTTTCAGGACGAGCGAGGTAACAGGCTGCCCTGCCCTGCAGCTGTCCAGGGACTCCACGACACCACTGCTGTAGCCAGAGGGGGCCTGGAGGGCGTGTTCTAGTGTGAATGTGATTGAAGAGGGTTGCAGGATGTTATTCCAAGTGAAAAGTTTGGAAACCTGTCCCAGATATGCAGTGGCAGTGGTCTTGCTGCCACCTTACAAGGTAGAGTGGATAACAGGGTAAAGACAGGCGGGGCTGAGACACAGGACAGCAAAGGACATAGTGCACGTCAGGCCGAAAATGACTTTAAAATCCAAATGAAGCCAGGTGGCCTGCGAGGGGTGGGTGTTATCTGGTGTTCAGTGGGTGTTCCCCCCAGTGTGGGGCGCTGTGCACCCACTCAGTACACTGTGGACCCAGGCTAGTTCCCTGTTTAGTGAGAATTGATATTGCTCATTTCCAAGAACACATTACATGGCCATGTGGATATGACCCCATGAAGCCCACTGTGTCGTTGATGTGCACCAACTAAGAAAGTGACCTGGCTCCAGGGTGCAAGGTGGTGGTCCAGTAGGCAGCTTCGCTGGTGGCACAGAGGGTCAGAGCCAATCTGCACCGTGGGCTTTGGTCCCTTAGCCTGTTGGATTCAGAGGGTATCTGCGTGCTAACTGTCCACACCACAGAGGAGAGGCCTGTGCGGTCCTGCGGCTATGCAGGCACGTGTGGCCCTGCGTCCCGCCTGGGGCGTGCAGCTGTTCTGGCGACGGAGGCGCCATGCTGGACACACGCACAGGAGAGGAAGTCCCTCTCAGTGGCATGGGGGGTGTTGCCCAGGAATAAGCACTGACTGGGCTCCGGTGGCTGTCCCCACAGCTCACAACCCTGAGGGGTGCCATCTTGGAAGATGCCGTGCCCTCCACCGCCCGTCACGGCACCGCACGGGGACTGCCACTCAAGGAGGTGCTGGAGTACGTGGTCCCGGAGCTGAACACGCAGTGCCTGCGGCAGGCCTCCAGCTCCCCCAAGGTCCCAGAGCAGCTGCTGAAGCTGGACGAGCAGGGGGTGAGTGCTGCAGCGGGTGTGCCCGCCTGTGCGCGTGCCCCTGAGCCCTCGGGGCCGTCACCCCGCCCATGAAGACCACCTGCTGCAAACACCGGGGCTCTGCTGCAGCCTCCCCAACCTGCTGCAAACACCTGGGGCTCTGCTGCAGCCTCCCCATCCTACTGCAAACACCGGGGCTCTGCTGCAGCCTCCCCAACCTACTGCAAACACCTGGGGCTCTGCTGCAGCCTCCCCAACCTACTGCAAACACCGGGGCTCTGCTGCAGCCTCCCCAACCTACTGCAAACACCGGGGGCTCTGCTGCAGCCTCCCCATCCTACTGCAAACACCGGGGCTCTGCTGCAGCCTCCCCAACCTACTGCAAACACCGGGGCTCTGCTCCAGTCTCCCCAACCTACTGCAAACACCGGGGCTCTGCTGCAGCCTCCCCAACCTACTGCAAACACCTGGGGCTCTGCTGCAGCCTCCCCAACCTACTGCAAACACCGGGGCTCTGCTCCAGTCTCCCCAACCTACTGCAAACACCGGGGCTCTGCTGCAGCCTCCCCAACCTACTGCAAACACCGGGGGCTCTGCTCCAGTCTCCCCATCCTACTGCAAACACCGGGGCTCTGCTGCAGCCTCCCCAACCTACTGCAAACACCGGGGCTCTGCTCCAGTCTCCCCATCCTACTGCAAACACCGGGGCTCTGCTGCAGCCTCCCCAACCTACTGCAAACACCGGGGCTCTGCTCCAGTCTCCCCATCCTACTGCAAACACCGGGGCTCTGCTGCAGCCTCCCCATCCTACTGCAAACACCGGGGCTCTGCTCCAGTCTCAGCCTCCCCATCCTACTGCAAACACCGGGGCTCTGCTGCAGCCTCCCCAACCTACTGCAAACACCGGGGCTCTGCTCCAGTCTGCTGCCCCATCCTACTGCAAACACCGGGGCTCTGCTGCAGCCTCCCCAACCTACTGCAAACAAAACACCGGGGCTCTGCTCCAGTCTCCCCAACCTACTGCAAAACACCGGGGCTCTGCTGCAGCCTCCCCAACCTGCTGCAAACACCGGGGCTCTGCTGCAGCCTCCCCAACCTACTGCAAACACCAGGGGCTCTGCTCCAGCCTCCCCAGCACGCCTGCCTTCCGGTTCAGAGCCTGCTGCTGCGCGGTGGCTGTCTCGGTTGCCATGCTGGTGTGTGCCCGCGGGCAGGAGTGCCCCTCGCCTGGCAGGAGAGGGTGTGTGAGCCTGAGCCCTTAACGCTCATCCTGTCTGCTCTGAGGATAGTGCTGACAGACGGGTGTCCCAGCATGCACAAGGAAGACCAGGACTGACTGGGACCTGTCACTTGCCCATGGGGACAGTGAGGCCAAGACCACCAGGGCTTCCCCGGGAAGAGGAGGGAAGAGAGCGTGAGGCGTGGCAGTGTAGCGAGCACCTGTGCAGACCTAGGGGAGGTGGCATCTCCCAGACCCTCCTTGGGTGGAGCTCACAGGTGCTGCCCAGGCAGCCGCTGCTCGAGAACCTGACCTTCCAGTGCCTTGCCAGAGAAGGGTGCCCGCGAGGTGGGGTGGGGATGCTACGGCGAGGCAGAGCCTGGAGCCCTGGGTTCTGGGCCAGTGGCCTGCGTGAAGGGTTTCCCTCAGGACACTTGGGTGGCAGGAGCTGTGTGCTGAGCGGGCTGTGCTGAAGAAGGGGCCCAGGCTGCGGAGGGGGAGCGGACAGTAGTGATGGGCACTTCCAGAATCCCCAGGGAACCGCATGTTTTAGAGAACTCTGAGGTCTGCCTTGGCACAGTCCCACCACACTGGCAGTGAGAAGCTGGCCCTGAGATCTTACTGTCAGAGAGAGCTGGCGGGTCACAACACCAGCCACACTCTGAACCTGTGCTCAGCTGTTCAGGTGGCTGGGTGCGCAGAATGTGGTGGCCCTGATGGTGGCTGCTGGAGCAGAGAAAACAGGAAGCGCCCAAGCAGAGTCTTGGGAGTGAGTTGTGGAGGGCAGAGAGGGGTCTCAGGCTGTCCCCTTCAGTCCACGCAGGCTCGGCAGGAGTATGCTCCAGTGAGGCCACCGTGGGCAAGACCTGCTCCACACAGTCACCCGCTCCTCCCCTGGTCCACCTGTTTGCCTGTACGGCAGATTGCTCAGAAACTGACCTCAGCCTGCCTCGGTGAGGCTGTGCCCCTGGGGAGCCGGGCCACGGTGGGGCTGTGCCCCTGGGGAGCCGGGCCACGGTGGGGCTGTGCCCCTGGGGAGCCGGGCCACGGTGGGACTGTGCCCGTGGGGGAGCCAGGCCATGGTGGGGCTGTGCTCTGGGGGAGCCGGGCCACGGTGGGGCTGTGCCCCTGGGGGAGCCGGGCCACGGTGGGGGAGCCAGGCCACGGTGAGGCTGTGCCCCTGGGGGAGCCAGGCCACGGTGGAGCTGTGCCCCTGGGGGAGCCGGACCACGGTGAGGCTGTGCCCCTGGGGGAGCCTGGCCACGGTGAGGCTGTGCCCCTGGGGGAGCCGGGCCACGGTGGAGCTGTGCCCCTGGGGGAGCCGGGCCACGGTGGGGCTGTGCCCGTGGGGGAGCCGGGCCACGGTGGGGCTGTGCCCCTGGGGGAGCCGGGCCACGGTGGGGCTGTGCCCCTGGGGGAGCCGGGCCACGGTGGGGCTGTGCCCGTGGGGGGAGCCGGGCCACGGTGGGGCTGTGCCCGTGGGGGAGCCGGGCCACGGTGGGGCTGTGCCCCTGGGGGAGCCGGGCCACGGTGGGGCTGTGCCCCTGGGGGAGCCGGGCCACGGTGGGGCTGTGCCCGTGGGGGAGCCGGGCCACGGTGAGGCTGTGCCCCTGGGGGAGCCGGGCCACAGTGGGGCTGTGCTGTGGAGGAGTACTGAGACACTACATACTCAGACTGGTCTCAAGACAATTTTGAGGCTGTGTTTCTACCACCTTGGCTTTGATTTAAATGTTCTTGTCAATGATCACAAAGCTTCTGGCCTTGGGTCACAACAGCCAAGCATGACCTGTTGCCGCCTGAAGCGATGGCCGCTTGGTGCAACGAAGCCGCGGGAAGAAGTTCAGAGGCAAACTGGAGACAAACAGCTTTTTATTCTGATAACTTTTCTCTCTGGCTCTAACAACGACTAACACGCACCACACACCACCAAAAAATGGCGCTGACCCAATCAGCAATCTCGGCCAAGTCACTCGAGATCCCGGGCCAAGTCCCGCGAGATCCCAGGCCAAGTCCCATGAGACTACGGAAGGTGACAATGCCCAAATCTCCATGGCCCATAGTCAACCGCAATTTAAGCCATCTCCCCAAACAGGGCTCCTGCAATTCCCCCCTTTTTGTTTTAAAAGAGGGGATGCTCTAGGACATCTATGTGCAACCAACATTCTTACCCGTCATCGGATAATCAAGGCTGTGCCCTTGACTCCTGTCTTAGGTTGATATGTCGGCCACATGAGACTGTCCTGTGCGACTGTGCCTGTCTTAGGTTGTCCCCTCTGGGGATCTTACCCGTCATTGGCTAACCAGCCATCCAATGGAGCCCTTTAGGATCGACTGTGTATGATGACCAACAGCCGTCCAATTGTGAGGAGATGTTGCGGCTTTAAGGCGACAAGCCTTTTGGTGATGAGCCAAATTGCATACCATATCAAATTGTTTAAACAAATCAGCTGCCCTAAGTTCCATCAAGTAACACACTGAATTCTCTAGACAAATACCTGCAAGGCATTGTCCCGTAAAGTCCCAAACAATGAAAGATCAAAATGTCCATTTGTTATAACACGTTGATGTAGGAGGCCCCATGCATGTAGAGCAGAGGCCACACTGCTGGTGAGGTTGTTTGATGCTTGAGCAGCAGGGAGGCTTGCGGCGACCGCGATCCCTGCAGCTTTAGCAGCAGATGTCTTTTTTATGTCTAGACAATGCCACCGGCAAATCTTCAGGGCCCGCTACCTAAAAACTCAAGCATCAATTATTAAAGGAAAGGCAGTGCTATTGCAGCACTGAGTCAAGAGGCGAGTTGTCAAACTACAAAATAGAATAATTAGATTAGAAAATTAAAGTTGATTTTTGTTCACACACATCGCGGGTTGAGCTTCTACAAACATAAGTTGGAAAATATCATATTTAGAACAAGACAGAAAGACTGAGGGTAATTACTGCATTAAAGATAGATTAAAGAAAAGGTAAAGGCACTTTGGAGAAATAATTTGTTAGCTGGAACCCTTGAGTCTCTGTATACAGAGCAATCTTTTACCTGTTGAGATAATTGAAATTAATGAGCTATTAAACAAATGAAGTTAATAACAAATAAACTATCTTATGTCAAAACACCAAAATATCAGGTTATATAGCACTAGTCATATTGTTTGCTGAAGAGAAGTCCCAGGGATACCTATAATCAAAATTGAAAGTACCTTCATTTATAAAATTATTTACCTAAATTGAATACTCTTAACCTAAAATGAATTAAAGTTATTTGGATCCATATATATATTTTTTTTATAAGCGCTTTGTTATTTGTGACGTCACACTGGACAGACGCACAAACATACAAACATATATTTGTGACGTCACATTAACATGAAATGTAGACAAATGTACAGACATAAAGACATGTATAAAAAGAAAAAAAAATACAATTGTGTGCACACTAAAGAGAGATCTCCTCGTCCCGGCCAGGAGGAATGACACTTAAGTTGTGAAATATTTTGAAAGACTCTTTTGAGGGAATCGTTCTATACCTTCATCTTGGTCCTCTTGATTTTGTGCCTTTTTTATTAATCTTGATTCTTCAACAACTTCATCTTGATCATTTTGATGTGGTACCTGTTTTATTAATCTAGATGGTATCCATATTGGAGAGGATTCGTGTTTTGGAAAAACACAAACAGATCCTCTTCCCCAAGTTAATACTGGATCTGGACCCTTCCATGTACCTGAAAGAACATCCTTCCAGTAAACCAAAGGTTTATGTTGTTGGTGTGGCTTCCAATGTCTGTCTCCAGCAGAATAACCATTAGAGTCTAAAGTTAAAAAATTTAAGGTAAACAGGGCAACTGCCAATCTGTCCTTAGGACTTTTCCAATTTCCTTCTTTTTGTTTTAATAACATAATTTTCAGTGTGCAGTTTGCTCTTTCAATAATGCCCTGACCCTGAGGATTGTATGGGATGCCTGTTTTATGGGATATATTGAATTTTGCGCAAAACTGTTTGAAAGATGAGGACGTATATGCGGGGCCATTATCTGTTTTAAGCATTTTGGGGATGCCCAGTGCAGCAAAAGCTTGCAAACAATGAGATGTAACATCTTTAACTTTTTCTCCAGAATGTAAGGAAGCAAAAATCATGCCTGAGCATGTATCTATGGTTACATGAATAAATCGCAATTTTCCAAAACTTGGCTCATGAGTAACATCCATCTGCCACAAATGATTGTGCATTAATCCTCTAGGGTTAACGCCGAAATGAGGATTGGGCAAATGTGTCATACAGGATTTACAATCTTTTACAATTGTTCTGGCTTGCTCCTTTGTGATTTTAAACCTATGTTGCAAGGTGGTGCTGTTGACATGAAACTGGGAGTGAAATAAAGTAGCTTGTTGTAGCGCTGAAAGTATAAATATTGTTTTTGTAAGTTCATCAGCCTTTTGATTACCTTCATGGAGGGGACCAGGCAAATTAGTATGTGCTCTAATATGGCCTACGAATAGAGGTTCTTTTCTTGCCCACAAAAGTTTTTGTATTTGATAAAACAATTTAAAGGCTGGAGTATGAGGTGCTATTGGTCCTGCTAACTCTAATTTTGGGACGGCTTGTACAATATAGTGGCTATCTGAAAAAATGTTTACGGGCTGGTCCCTAAAATTTTCCAGAGCTCTTACCACAGCTTCCAATTCCACTAGTTGAGCTGATTTGTGTGCAGTTATGTAAGTCATATTTTCTTTTGTAGTGACTACTGTAGCAGTACCATTTGAGGACCCATCTGTAAATACATTAAATGCCTTAGGAATAGGTTGATTTTTTTATTACCTGTGGAAATATAATAGGATGATTAATACAAAAAGATAATATAGGGGACTTAGGAAGATGATTATCAAAATTTGCAGAAGTAGAGCATTTAGCTATAGCCCAATCATTATCATTGAAGCATAAATATTCAATCTGTGACGATGAATAGGGAGTAATAATAGCAGCAGGGTGAATACCAAATATTTTAGTAGAAGTCTTAAGTCCTTGAAGAATAAGTTTAGCCACCATGGAGGTATAAGACTCAATTATACTTTTAGGGAGAGACGGGCAAATGTATCCATAATAAAGGCCCTTGTTGCCAAAATACTCCTGTGTGTGTATATTGTGAAGAAATAATAATCAACATCAGCAGTTGAGTTAAATCAAATCTATCACAATGAGCTCCTTCGATGGCTTTTTCTACTCACTTTAAAGGTTTCCTAGCATCGGGAGTCAATATTCGTGGTGAAGATGGATCAGGATCTCCACGAAGGATGTCAAATAAAGGTTTTAGTTGGCCAGTAGTGAGGTTTAGTGTAGGGCGAAGCCAATTAATGTCTCCCAGTAGTTTTTGGAAATCGTTGAGGGTGGTCAAATGTTCTTTATTTATTAAAATTTTGGGGGGTCTAACAAAAGTATCCATGATTTTAAATCCTAAATATAATATGGGAGATCTGGTTTGAACTTTTTCTTCTGCTATATATAATCCATATTTTTTTAAATTTTCTACCTCGTCACTGAATATATTAACTAAGATTTTTTGATTAGGGTGGGCCAATAAAATATCATCCATGTAATGTAGACACATGAGGTTTGGATATTTATTTTTAATGGGTTTGATAGCCTTGTCTACATATATTTGGCATATGGTGGGGATATTAGCCATTTCCTGTGGTAAAACCTTCCATTGATATCTCTCATCAGGGCCGTTATTGTTAATAGAAGGAACTGAAAAAGCAAACCTGGGGGCATCCAGAGGATGTAGGGGAATAGAATAGAAGCAATCCTTTATATCAAGACTAATGACATGGAAATTTTTTGGAATAGCTACAGGACTAGGACGTCCAGGTTGAGTAGGGCCCATAACTTGCATGGTTTTATTAATTTGTCTAAGATCATGTAACAATCGCCATTTTTCTGACTTTTTCTGATCACAAATATGGGGGAATTCCAGGGAGAGGTGGAAGGTTCTATATGTCCTGCTTCTAGTTGTTCCTGAACTAGTAGGTGGGCCGCTTGTAATTTCTCTTTAAATAAGGGCCACTGAGGGACCCACACTGGCTTATCAGAAAGCCATGGTATTTTCAAAATTATTTTCTCAGTGGCCCCGAAAAAAAAATATCTTTTTCCTTTATGATAATGATTACTTTTAGGGTTAAGATTACTCTGTACTTTTTGATAATGATTTCTTTTATGGTTAAGATTACCCTGGAGTCGGGCGCGGTGGCGCACGCCTGTAATCCCAGCACTTTGGGAGGCTGAGGCAGGAGGATCGCAATTTCAAAGCCAGCCTCAGCAATTGGGAGGCGCTTAGCAACTCAGTGAGACCCTGTCTCTAAATAAAATACAAAAAAAAGGGCTGGGGTTGTGACCCAGTGGACAAGTGCCCCTGAGTTCAATCCCCGGTACCACAAAAAAAAAAAAAAAAAAAAAAAAAAAATTACCCTGTAGATTTTCACATTTAACACCTGCAGGCTTGGTTGCAAGGTGTACTCCCATTTGTTGCAAAATATCTCTTCCCCATAAAGTAACCGGTAGGTTAGGTAAAACATAAGGCTGAAATGTTCCTTTATGGCCTTCATCATCCTCCCATTTTAAAATTACCGCACTTTTTTCTGGGAGGTTATTATATCCCAAGCCTCTTAAACTGGTTGAAGCTTTTTGCAGAGGCCAGTGCTTGGGCCATTGGCGTAAATTAATAATGGAAGAGTCAGCTCCAGTATCTATTAATCCCTCCATTTCTATTCCTTGGATTTTTATTTTACACATAGGCCTCCTTGAACAGTCTCGAACCCAGCAAGCCATGGGTCTTGAGTCAGTGGAACAAAATACTCTATTGTTCCCTTTTTGAGGCATAATCATTTTAAATGAATTATGTAAATTGGGAAGGAGAAGCAACTGAGCAATTCTATCTCCTTGATTAACAGAACTTATACTTTGGGGTGAGCTAAGCATTATTTTTATTTCCCCTTTGTAGTCTGAGTTTATTACACCTGGGGTCACTTGCAAACGTAATAAGCTTTGAGGACTTCGTCCGATAATAAGTCCTACAGTCCCTGAGGGAAGAGGTCCCCTGACTCCTGTGGGAATCAGTTGAACCCCCATTTCAGGTGTTAACACTATTCGGGCGGTGGAACAGAGGTCTAATCCTGCATTTCCTCTTGTTCCTCTGGCGAGGGAGTGGATGGGTAGTAGGGATTGTGTCGGGGAAGCATCTGAGTGGATGCTTGAGGATACTCCTTCTGCAATGCCCCGTACATTTGTGGGCCCTGGGGTATTGGGCCCCGTGCCCCGTTTTTTTGAATTCCTGAACAAAGGATTTCCATGGATGTCAAATTTTGAATGGCATTTATTGGCCCAATGTTTTCCCTTTTTACACCTGGGGCAGCGGCCTGGGGCACGGTATGAGCTTGGTCTTATTCTCTTTTGGGATTTTGCCTAGAATAGCCTGATTGATTATGATAAATTTGCCTGGAATATCCTAATTGATTATAATGTCTAGGTTTAGCCTTTGTGAAATTTCGAGGGGAAGCACCTCTCATTGAGGCTGCAATCACGTCTCCTGTGACAAAGGCGTCATTTATATCTTTACATAGTTGTATATATACGGAAAGATCCTTTTAGTTCTCCATGGCCTGATGGCTGCTTGGCAGCATTTATTTGCATTTTCGTATGCTAATTGAACAACTAAAGGCATAGCTTGGTCAACATCTGCAAACACACTACCTGCAGTTCTCAAAAGTCGATCAGCAAAATCAGCATATGGCTCATTAGGTCCTTGAATCACTTTGACAAGCTACCTTGTAGATCCCCAGGTCCTTGTACAGTTTTCCATGCCTCTAAGGCAGCTGCGGTTATCTGAGCATATACATCTGGGTCATAATCTTTTTGAGCCTGTAAGTCTGCGAATTGCCCTTCTCCTGTGAGCATGTCTATATTGTAGTTTCCAAACCCTGCAGCCGCGTTTCTTTTAGCCGTTTCTATACAAAGTTCTTGGAATTGCGATCGCCAAACCAAGAATTGCCCCCCCGCTTAATGTTGCTTTACATAGACTTTTCCAGTCTGAGGGGGTTAAGCTAAAGGTGTTAAGGGATTCCAGCATACTCAACGTGAAAGGAGCTTGGGGCCCATAAGTCATTACTGCCTCTTTGAGATTTTTTATTGTTTTGAAATCTACTGACTGATGGACCCTCTGTCCATTTTTCTTTTCAAATGCTGGTGGTTCCCAACGTATCTGTGAGATACCCTCGAGAGCGCATAAGCGATCAGAAAGACTTTTTATTTCTGTTTCTAGGGTATGCAAATGCCTAGTAATACCCTTCATATTTTCTGTAATGGATTCCACCCATCGGGGAGTAGAGGACACAAGTGGTTCCTCTACTTGACGGTCCTTTTTCTTGGTCTCTTTTAGTTTCTTTTTCCTCATTTTCTCAGGATCACTTTTACTAGATTCCTCACCACTGCTAATTTCACTGACAGCAATATCCTGAGGCCCAGGTTCCATTAAGCGCAAGTATCCTTCAGCTATCTCCAATAACTCCCGAATAGCTCTAATAGCTTGGATTTTTGTCATTTTTGGGACTCTTCTAATACTCTCTTTACTGGTCTTAGTTGGCCCAGTGGAAGCTACGCTTTTTTGATCACTTTCACTTTTTTCTATATCTTCCTCACTGAGAACAGAGTCAGGTATATCAAGGAGTCTTTGCATAGCCTCTATCACTTGGGATTCAGTTATATTCGAACCCATCTTTAGAGACCTTTCAGTTCTTACCTGTCCGCTCCGAAGTCCCCGTACGGGCTGCCACCTGTTGCTGCCTGAAGCAATGGCCACTTGGAGCAACGAAGCTGCGGGAAGAAGTTCAGAGGCAAACTGGAGACAAACATCTTTTTATTCTGATAACTGTTTTCTCTGGCTCTAACAATGACTAACACGCGCCACACACACCACCAAAATGGCGCTGACCCGATCAGCAATCTTGGCTCAAGTCCCGCGAGATCCCTGGCCAAGTTCCGCGAGATCCCAGGCCAAGTCCCATGAGGCTACGGAATGCGACAATGCCCAAATCTCCATGGCCCATAGTCAACCGCAATTTAAGCCATCTCCCCAAACAGGGCTCCTGCAATGACCCTGTCTAGAAAGGACAGAGACAGACAAGCTGGTTCTCCTGACACCTGTTTCCCGTCCCCGGTGGTTGTGACAGCGCATGTCTTCCTGCAGCAGTGCTCAGACCAGGTGCCAGCCCCCCTCAGGGCTGGTCTTCTGCAGTGCGAGTGGCAGACTCTATGGAGTGGCGTGTGCTCAACAAGGCCAAGGCCAAACAGCTGGAGTCGGGACCCTCAGAGCGGTGTGTGAGAAGCCCAGCTAACAACAGCAGGGCCTGCAGCTGCTGCTGGGGCCATGGTGCCCATGTGTGTTGGTAGCTTTGGTGCTGTGACCGGAGCAGCTGAGGGCAGGTGAGACTTATTGTGGCTCTCAGTTTCAGAGGCCTCAGTCCGTGGTGCGGAGCTGCACTTTAGAGACAGGTCAGGCGGGCGGAGCTGGATGCCTGCTCCCTCCAGGGCAGCCAAGGGAGAGCAAGAGAAGAGGGTCTGGGGGACAGATGCAGTTCCCAAGGCCACGCCTGCAGTGACCCACTTCCTCCAGCCACGCCCATCTGCTTACAGTTACCACCAGGAGTCCATTCAAGTAATTAATCCACTAAATGGATTAATCCTGACGAGGTTACAACCCCCATGATCCAGTCATTGCCGAAAAGCTCCTCTCAGAATCTTGCTGATTGGGGACTGCTTTCAATCCGTGAGCTTTTAGGGGACGTTTCTGATCCTCACCCTCACACTAGGAGGTATGCCGATTCGTAGTCACTCATCAGTGTGTGTACGCATGACAGTTATGAATCACAAGAGTGTCCCTAAGGCCAGGTAAGGTCCTGAAAGCTCTCCTAACATTTATCATGAATATGCCGTAGGCATTTCTGTTGTAACTTCATTGATTTATTCATTCATTTTTGGGGAGAAATTTCTTTCCTTGGCCCTGCTGAAGAACCAGTTCTTTATTGATAACACCAGGTAGTAGGTGGCTTCTGCACGTCGTCTGTAGCCCACATGGAGGCTGGGACCCTGGTCTCCTCTGTGGGACAGGGAACTGGTGGCTGAGTGCTGCCCAGGACCCTGTGCTTTACTGCCATGGCATCAGTCAGTGCAGGTCACTGATTGTGCCTGGCCATGAGCAGGGGACATTGCCTGCTACCCGGGAAGGTCGCTGCGGGCAGCATGTGTGGTCATTGGGCAGCAGTGCAGACAAGGTGCTGCACCCTGTGCTGCCCTCTGGAAGTGAGGTCATGGTGCCCTGTTTTACTGGGATGGCCAGCTGAGGGTTTGGATCAAAGGTTCTGCTTCCCATCTTGTAGTGAAGTGCACAGTGAGGGACCCACGCCTGACTGTCCCTTTCTGAGGCTCAAGTGCTGGTGAGAGGGGCTCTGACGGGCCGAGTAGAAAGTTCTCCTTGGAGGAAAGCAGGGACGCTGTGAGCGGAGGGATGCGGATGCAGCTGCTCCCTGCCGCGGAGGGCATGTCCCTGCTTCCTGAGCCCTGGTGGGGACGGGGCAGCCCGGCAGGAGCACTCGCAGTGCTGCTGGAGCGCTTCCTGGTGCGAGGCATCTTTAGCAGAGAGGAGGCTGAGAAGTGGCCATGGCCATGCAGCCGCAGTTACCTCTTTGGAGACAAGACGTCTTTCCGTCTACGTACATCTGTCACGGTTCCCACTGGGATCTTTCCTTAGCAGACCCTCTTTCTTTTCTTTCCTTACCGTCTTATGTTTCCATGAATGTTCAAATACATTAAAGAAGGAAATGGCATTAGAACCAGAGGGGGAGTCTTGCTAAAGGTCGTGGCCTTCCTCCTGCCTGTGCAGGCCTGAGATCTGCCCAGGGGCCTGTTTAAGGGAGTGTAACCCTGACTGCCCACCCTCTGGAACCCCAGCAAATCCCACGCAACTGTCCACAGGTCGCGCTCCCGGGCTCCCGGTGCTGCTCCAGCTGTATTGGGGGTTTTCTGGGTTTGCTGCTGACTTGTGGCATCTCGTACAGAGACGTGTGCCTTGTTTTTTGCTCCGTTGCTTGTGGAAACCATTCTGTGTTTGCTGAGGACAGAGCTCTAGGCCTCGGGCATTGCCTGCTCACTGGAGCTAGCGTATCTGGTTCTCTGCAGATAATGGTATTTCCTCCCCATTTCAGCTGAGTTTTCAGCACAAGATTGGAATCCTCTATTGCAAAGCAGGACAGAGCACGGAGGAGGAAATGTACAACAATGAGACAGCGGGACCGGCTTTTGAGGAATTCCTGGACCTCCTGGGCCAGAGAGTGCGGCTGAAAGGATTCACTAAATACCGTGCCCAGCTGGACAACAAAAGTAAGCTCCGCGCGTGTGTGAGGTCAGGCTGCAGAGGTGGGCTCACGTGCACGCCTGCTCCTGGCCCCACGAGTGGCCACCGAGCTTCTTGGTCAGTGTGGGTGTCCTCAGGCGAGCAGCCGCTCGTTTCTCAGTGGGTGTGTGTCACACTGCATGCCCGACAGCCAGTGCTTCCGTGATGCTCGCAGAGATTCCCTGTTTCCCGAAGAGCCTCGGTGTTGTCCTCGTCCTTTTGCGCACCTACCTCCGTGACCCCCTGCGTCACCCCACCAGGTACCAGCCTAGCGTTTGTTGCTGAGACAGACCGTGGCACGTCCACTGGTGCGAGTTATGGGCTCACCCGTGTCCAGGTTCACAAGATGAGCAGGGGCGCTGCAGCAGCGAGCAGGAGGCCAGGTGTCCTGCTTGCCAGGGACCCAAGTCGTGTCCCCTGGAATGGGACACACGTCAGCTCTCGGGCCAGATTGACTGCCCAATTCAAATATGGGCTTTCTGCCCTCTGTGGTCACCTTCCAGGTGTCCTCAGAAGTCCTGCATATTTCGTCTTCCTGCTGTTTTTTGGTTGCTACCAGCACTTGAAATCCCAGGCACCATGGTTCTACATACTTGGGGGGTTCTGACTAGCTGCTTCCTGCGCTTTTACTGAAGGGAGATCAGTAGATGTGAGTCTGGGATCTGAGAGCCAGTGGCCACCCGAGATGGGAGGGTGACGCAGGAGCTGTCCCCAGGGTGCCAGGGTGGGGTGTCATGGGTCACTGCCCTGTTCTTACATACCTGATGCACGAGCAGTGGACACTCACTGGGACGTCCAGCTCCAGCCTGGCACACGCGGAGGGCACGGGCCCACACATGAGGCCACACCATCCACATTCAGAAACAGATAAACCCCAGGAGTGACTAAGGTGCCACCCTCAGCTGGACAGAGCATCAGGCCGAGTGGGCACAGGTACAGCAGGACACAGTCTCCTCCTCATTGTTGATTTAAAGCATGTGTCGCTGCTGCAGTTTTCTGGTGAAAGAAGAAAAAGTTGCATCCTTTGGGGAAAGAAAGTTCTGAAGTCACGCTGGTTCCCTTCTCAGTGTGGTCGGCCTTGCTTCATCCCTCTGTGTTCTGGAAGGTCACGCGTCCCCAGATGACACAGAAGGAGCAGTACACGCACACACGAGGGTGCGGGCAGGCTCTGTCTGCCCGGCTGTCACTTTCAGACACTCCACCTGGGCCTGGACTGGCCTGGCTCCTTCCCCCTCACCACGGACCTGAGGCCCAGGCACCTGCCCTGGGGGGTCCTGAGCCCTGCTGTGAGGTCCAGAAGACGGGCAGGTGGGAGCCACACGGTAGCCAGAGTGGGGAAAGCAGAGGCCCTCGGTGCCAGCCTCAGTGACAGGTCGCAGGCACTCCTCCAGGAGCTCCCAGGCTGCAGGCGGGAAGGTGGGAGGGCAGCAGCCTGCGCTGCCAGTTCAGTGTGGCATCTGTTTTCCAGTCGAGTCACCTCTTGTGGGGATGACCTTCTGTGTCGATGCCACAGTCTGCTGTGCCTAACTGCTCTTGTGGTTGACCTTGTTCCCAGCTGACTCCACGGGAACCCACTCCCTCTACACCACCTACAAAGACTACGAGCTCATGTTCCACGTGTCCACGCTGCTCCCCTACATGCCCAGCAACAGGCAGCAGGTACGTCCTCCCGTCCCGCTCTCCCCTGGGGCTGACTGCAGGTGGGTGTGCCCTGGGTCTACGGAGCGGTAAGGGGGTTCTTCTTGCATAGCACCAACAACCTCTGGAAGGGTTGGGGTTTTAAAAGGAGCATCATGGCAGTCATTCCTCATAAAGCTCAGAAAGTCTCCTGGACCCTCACGGGGGTGTTGGCAGAGTCTCAAGAGACCTGTGTCGACTGTTAGTCAGAAAGGCCAGCTCCCGGCCCAGCCAAGGTCTCTGCACGTGGGTAAATTACTTTAGAAAAAACACTGTTCACAGTTGCTGGTTTATTTTGGCTGTTCTTCCTCATTTAGCTTCATTGTTTGAAGTGAGTTTATTGACATTTTAAGAGGGGAAAAAAATCACTGTGCATTATGCTTTCAATGTAGCCACTAAAAATTAAGAACCTTTGAAAACTTCAGTGAAGCCTACAACACCCTAAGATAATCCCCTGACGTGCTGGTCCGGCTGTAAGATGGCCGAGCTAGCTCTTTTGCAGCAATCACTAGAGACTGTGTCTCTTGTTCCCACGCTGAGGCCTGCACGGTGCCGAGCCTGCCGATGTGAGGACCCTGGGGTTAGTGAGGAGCTGCATTTGGGACAGGCTCTCTGCCCCATCTCGTATGAGTCTTGGGCTGTCCTCCGTCAGAGCCAGGCTGGGCCGGAGGGCTGCCCTGGTTTCTGAAGGCTGGCCCCAGCTCCTGGCTGGACATAGTCCGAGGGCGTGACTGTGTTGGCTAACGCCAGGGTGCTGATGGCTCCGTCTTCCTGCTTGGAAACCTGGCTCTCCTGATGTCACCTGCTGCTTCTGGAAGGGCCATACTATGTTCAGGTGCCAAGGACACGCAGGCGTTCCCTGGGCATTTGTCCTCTGAGTGAGACCTAATTGTTTCAGATCATTTTTCTCTTTTTTTGTTTTTAATAAACAAAACATGAAATCTACGCAATTACTCAGAATCTGTGTGTGTGAGTGTGTATGTGTGTGTGTGTGTGTGTGTGTGTGTGTGTGTGTGTGTGTCTTCTTCTCCTTCTTCCAGCAGAACGGGCGCTTGGCCCAGTTCCCAGGCTCTTCCAGTTAGTGTCGCGTCTCTTCTTCATCCCTCTCCTGTGGTCATTGTGACCCGGATTTCTTGCCATATTTTGGTGAATCTTTCCTCAGTCCCTTTTCTTGTCAGCACCTTCCAGGGAGTCTTCTAGAAGTCTCCGTCCCCCACCCCTAGGAAGCCCGTCTCTGGCCCTGCATCTGCACGCTCCTGCAGAGTGGAGCGTCTCTGCATCCTGTGCACGCGTCTGCTCCAGCTGAGGAGCTGCGGGCTCTTGGTTACTTGGACTGATGCTCAACAGACACGCCGGGCATCGAGTGCTTGAGACAGGCTAGTCTGGTGGTCCAGTTGTGACCCATGCGGTGAACAATCCTGTGATTCGGTGCCTAGCAGCTGACGGGCTTGTCGGGCCAAGAGAAGCAGTCGGTGCTTCGTGGAAGCGGAGCCAGTGCAGGAGCTCGGACCGCGAAGGTGCGCGGCTCCCGACAGCCAGAGCCCGGGACTCAAGACAGGCGGGCCCGCCTTCCCCAGGTGGTGTTGTTGGCTGAAGCCATGGGCCACTTGGAGCAACGAAGCCGCGGGAAGAAGTTTAGAGGCGAACTGGAGACAAACAGCTTTTTATTCTGATAGCTTTTCTCTCTGGCTCTAACAACGACTAACACGCACCACACACCACCAAAAAATGACACAGACCCGATCAGCAATCTCGACTCAAGTCACTCAAGATCCCGGGCCAAGTCCCACGAGACTATAAAAGACGACAATGCCCAAATCTCCATGGCCCATAGTCAACCACAATTTAAGCCATCTCCCCAAACAGGGCTCCTACAAGGTGGCAGTCGCTGGCGTCTCCACGTCTGCCGTCACCAGAACTCAGAACTGACCCACCCTCTTTCATTGTTCAGTAATTGGGGGGCTTTGGGTTTCTCTGTTCCTGGTCTTATTTCACTGAGATTTTCCTGAAAAATTCTGCGTAAAACCCAGAAACTCTGTAGAAGCAAGAGAGAGTGGAGCTGTGGAAAGAAGTGACTGTTGTTGTGCACTCTCCAAAGCGGAGTCAGAAGGAAATCCCTGCCACTGTGTGTAAGTGCCTGTGGCCTAGAGACCTGCTTGGATGGCGACTCTGTGGGACGGACTAGCCTGTCTCAAGCACTCGATGCCCGGCGTGTCTGTTGAGCATCAGGCCAAGTAACCAAGAGCCCGCAGCTCCTCAGCTGGAGCAGACGCGTGCACAGGACGCAGAGACGCCGCCTCGGCCCGAGGGCAGGCCACGGCACCGTCTGGACTTGCTGATGGGCTGAGGCTCCATCGCACGTAGTGTGTGGAACAGCCGTGGCCCTGAGTGTGGCCTGGGAGGTCCTGCGTTTGTCCTTGTAGCCATAGCCAGGAGCTGGTTCTGGTCCTTTAGAAGTCCTGTCTAGTGTTGGAGCGCCTCTGGCCCTTCCACGGAGTCCCCGCTCACCAGGACAGGGGGACACTGCTCGGGAGCGTTCCCCTCCTGCGAGCGAGGCCAGACCTGCTGGGCAGACCGTCCACCTCTCCAGGGCCATCTCCCCATGTGCCCTCTTCTTGCTCTGCGGACACCTGGTGACTTAGCTGTCACGGGTTGTCCTCAGAGGGAGGAGCCTCGCAGGCAGCCGTCCTGGAGGGCCCCACTCCCAGCTCCCTGGTCTGCACCATTAGCCTGTGTTGATGAGGTGGGGGGGTCTTAACACGTCACTGCTCTGGGGTTCCTTCTCCTCTGCCGAGCTCGTGGTTTCTCAGAGGACAGGCTCTTGGGTCTTCTGGCTGTCGGTCTGGTGGAGCTCTGTGTTGTGGGGTGCATGTGAAGGCCAGCGTTTGGTCAGTTAGTTCAGTGACGCTGCCGGCAAGATGGCGGCCTCTGCCGCGTTGCAGGAGCCCGCTCTGGTGCCGCGCCCGGGGCCTCCACACATTGCCCTCCCCGCGCTCTGGCTCCGCCGTGGAGTTGGGAGTTTGAGCTGTGAGGTCTCTTCAGTGTCTTGACTGTGCTGTCTAGTCGGAGGGTTCCCGAGGGAGCCCGCGAGCACGGAAAGGGAGTGGACACAGGTGGATCTTGAGGTCGGAGGTGAGCCAGGGCCTCCGTCAGGGCCCTGGACGCACGCAGC
The DNA here is from genome assembly GCA_025594165.1 of Tamias sibiricus. Lineage (NCBI taxonomy): Eukaryota > Metazoa > Chordata > Mammalia > Rodentia > Sciuridae > Tamias > Tamias sibiricus. The sequence continues at coordinate 101,986,934 of CM046669.1, forward strand.
CTCCGAGCTTGTCCTGGGCGAGGGCGAGGAGTCCCAGCTCCAGAGCCGGCCTCCGTCCAGACCTCCCGCGCCTGCGCCCGGCGGGGTGTACGCGCGGCTCCGGGTTCTGCCCTCACGCCGTGTGTGCTTCCTGGCCGCAGCTCCTGAGGAAGAGACACATCGGGAACGACATCGTCACCATCGTCTTCCAGGAGCCGGGGGCGCTGCCCTTCACACCCCGGAGCATCCGCTCCCACTTCCAGCACGTCTTCGTCATCGTGAAGGCGCACAGCCCGTGCTCCGAGGGCGTGTGCTACAGGTGAGCCGCGCGCCCCCGCCGGCCCTGGCCTCCAGGCTCTCAGGCCCACGCTGTCTGTGCTGTTCCTCGGTCGGTCACTCAGCTCCTTCTGTGGGAAGTGACTGCCCCTTCCCATTTGCCCCATATTAGAAGCAAAATGAGGGGCTGAGGACGCGGCCCCCACCGTGAGCGCCTGCCCCCACGTGCAGGGCGCGGGTCCCCATCCCCAGCACACACGAGCTCGCGTGTGTGTGCAGTCAGACCACCGGCAGGTCGGGGGACTGTGCACTTGGTCTCCCTGCTAGACCCCCTGACGTGGCGCCAGTCTCTGACGTGGGCCATGTGGCCATGAAAGCCCTCCTCCTGTTGGAGAAGCGAGCCCAGTGGCACTCAGCACTGTCTGTGAGAGGTCCAGGGACACGTCCCAGGCAAGGCTGCCGAGCCCAGGCATCCAGCTAGCTGTGGTGACCTGTGTGTCCCCTGGTGCCCTGAGACCATGCTAATAAGGCCTGCTTTAGTCTGCCCCCAGGCTGGGACTGTCCGGCTGCAGCTGGATGGCCGTGCCAGGGGTGGTGAGCGAGTGGCCTCCTCCCAGGCCTGCACCACTGCTCGCTCTGGCTTCACTGCCCTTGCCTGGCCGTTGTGGGAGAGCGGAGGGCTCTGCTGCCCGCCTCACAACGTGGCCGTCGGGGGGGTGTTCTAAGTCGAGCAAAACATCCATGGGGGTTCCTGGCATCTGTCCAAGGTCACCGTCCTTTACAGTCTTAGAGCAGTCATTGCCAACCCAGCTGGCCACAGACCCAGTGAATCATGGGGAATGGGCCCTGCGGGGACAGCAGACCACGCCTGAGAGACAGAAGAGACCAGTGTGTGGGACACGTGGCCAGCTCACCCCTGCCCGCCAGCACACCTGAAAAGAGCAGTCTGGAGACCGCTGGGTCTCAGCCAGGGTCTGGCTCCAAGACACAGGCTTCACAGTGACGGGGCCGGGCTTCTCCCTCAGCAGGAGCGTTCTGCCTTCTGCGCCCATAGCAGCTCTCACACCCTGGGCTCGGGACTGTTGGCCCAAGTGCTCAGGAGTGCCTTACGACAAGGCTGTCATTAAAGATGCGATGTATTGCCAGGTGCAGTGGCACACGCCTGTAATCCCAGCACTTGGGAGGCTGAGGCAGGAGGAAGGAGGATCGTGAGTTCAAAGCCAGCCTCAGCAATGGCGAGGTGCTAAGCAGCTCAGTGAGACCCTGTCTCTAATAAAATACAAAATAGGGCTGGGGATGTGGCCCAGTGGTTGAGGGCCCTTAAGTTCAATCTCCAGTACACGCCCCCACCTCAAAAATAGTCTCTCTCTTGTACAAATGATGTGCTTAAAAGAGAATATTGGTGCAGACGTGGTATATTGGCTTTTTGCTTGGGATCTCACCCAGGGAACCATAAACTACAAAGAGTAATCCAAAATTCTTCAGAGTGGTCTGAAAACAGGCCTAGAGCTTTTTTATTGGCTGCTGTTTTGGGGTCAAAACAATATCTTGTCTTTTTGCTTATCTCATAAGATGGCTCATTAGCCCAAAAGTTCTTAAAGATAAGGAATATCCTTTTTTTTTACTGTGAAACTTTCTGGTTTCAATGAAATTACTAGAATAATTTGAGTTATTTGGAACCCAGCACACTGTGTCATCTCCCTGTGGAGAAGATAAGCTTGTGCACATTCTGTGGGACAGAGTCACGGATTTGAACAGCACACTGACCACGAAGGTGGCGTTTGCTGATGAGGTTAAACATACAGTCAATGAAGTGCCTCCAGTCTCTGAATCGCCTCCACAGCTTTGTTGGTATTGCATGCATTGAGAATGAGGGTCAGGACCTGCAGCCAGAGGGCCTGCTGGCATGGTGGGGCTGACGTGCTTCAGATGAGAGTGGAGCCGCAGCTCATCAGTCTTGTCTCCCTTTCTTCTTCAGTGTTGGTGTTTCCAGATCAAAGGACGTGCCACCATTTGGTCCCCCAATTCCCAAGGGCGTGACTTTTCCAAAGTCGGCAGTGTTCCGGGACTTCCTTTTAGCCAAAGTAATCAATGCAGAAAACGCAGCCCATAAATCAGAAAAATTCCGAGCAATGGCCACTCGAACAAGGCAAGAGTACCTGAAAGACCTGGCAGAGAACTTCGTCACCACTGCCACGGTGGACACCTCTGCCAAGTTCAGCTTCATTACCCTGGGCGCAAAGAAGAAGGAGAAAGTGAAGCCCAGGAAGGACGCCCACTTGTACAGCATTGGAGCCATCATGTGGCATGTGGTGGCCAGGGACTTCGGCCAGTCCGCGGACATCGAGTGTCTCCTTGGGATTTCCAATGAGTTCATCATGCTGATCGAAAAGGACTCCAAGAATGTGGTGTTCAACTGTTCCTGCAGGGACGTCATCGGGTGGACATCTGGACTGATGAGCATCAAGGTGTTTTTACGAGAGAGGAGAATGCATCCTCTTGTCCGCAGTGGACAGCTGTGCCGAGGACATCCGGGAGATCGTGCAGCGGTTAGTGGTGAGTGCACATTCCATGTTCCCCTTGATCTCTCACAGGTGCACCAGGGAGATCGTGCCCGGCTCCGGCCCTCGGGGAGCGGCTGCTCCTGACCGGCACGGCTTGGTCTAAACGCTGGCTCTCCTGAGAGCTGCTGGACTCTCAGACCTAGAGCAGCACCGTCCTAAATGATCAGGAAGGTCACGCCAGCGTTCAGAGGAGAACGCTGGTCGCCTGTTCTGGGGTGTTTGAGGGAGGCTCCCTCCCACACGGGTGGTTTGGGGTGGCGACATTGCACGCCTCCCCAGTGAGGGCGTAGTGGGCACGAGGGCGCTGGGCAGCAGCACGCACGTCTCCGCAGCTTCTGCCCTGCAAGCCTGCACAGCAGGTATTGTTCAGATGTCTCGTACAGACCAGATATATTACTCACCATTCAGCCACAGTTTGTTAAGGAGGTTTCATAAAATTGGCCGTTAAATTAAAAAGAACCTAGTGAACGAGAAATGTCTTGAGGTGTTTTGTAGGTATGGCTTTTAGTGCAAAACCCTAAGTTATGTTCACAGTGTTTGGACAGTCGTATGTCTCTGCTCTGAATTTCAACAACGTGAGATTTTGGCTTGCACATGTGCCACAGAGTGGAGTGGATAAACCCAGTCGTGGCGCCCTGACCATAGACTCTCTCGTGTGAATCTTCCTGTAGAAGAATGTATCATGTTTTAGTTGGAAAAGTTAGCTAGCTGTGAATCATGAGAAAAGGAAGAATCATTTCCATTTCTTCTCACCACCAAATACACGGCTCCCTTTTGTTGTGAAGCCCTGTATAAGTGAGAGCAAGGTCACTTACACTTCCCAGAGCGGGCCTCAGTGTCTGGGGCGTGTGTGGACCCAGATGGAGTGTGGGGACGGTCAACTGGTCACCCTGTGTGTGCACAGGACTGCTTTTGAGCTGCACTGCAGTCTTGGTGCACGCTGGGCTCTTGGTAATTGCAAGTACTTCTTTTTCTTTTTTTTTTTTTTTTTTTGGCGGGGGGCTGGGGGAAGCATCTGGGATTGAACCCCAAGGGCACTTGGCCACTGAGCCACATCCCCAGCCCTTTTTGTATTTTATTTAATGACAGGGTCTCGCTGAGTTGCTTAGCACCTTGCCATGGCTGAGGCTGGCTTTGAACTCGCGATCCTCCTGCCTCAGCCTCCTGAGCTGCGGGATTATAGGTGTGCACCACCATGCCTGTCAGTATTTCTGTTAGCATTGTCATCTGTGGTCATAATCTGTGCTCCTAGAAGTATAGCACCAATGCCATGTCCCCAGCCACCAGAGGCCCCTTCCATGGGTCTGAGTCCTCCTGTTTCCTGGACCTGCCCTGCCATTTCCTGGGTGTCACCAGATTCTTAGTCACTCAGATACCTAAGGTCGGCTGTGTTTGAGGAGGACTGGGAGCATTAGGACCAGTGAAAGGCCCCGAGCGTGATAGTGGAGACAGAGTGGCAATGACAGGAGTGGGGAGGGGGGCTGCCTTGTGGGGAGGGGTGGGGACGACAGCCCGTGTGCCAGGCGGCGAGCTCGGCGCCCGTCGCGTGGCAGCGGGCATGCTTACAGGGGCCTGTTAGGCAGTGAGGGCACAGGACGGGCAGGGGAGCTGACGCTGGAGGGACAGGCAGGCCGTGGACGTGCCACCCGGGAGTCGTACGGGGCTGGCTCCGAGGAGACCCCATGGTTGGTGTGTGGAGCACCACTGTTGCTTCCCGGGGTTCTTGTTTGAGTTGGCAGCCCGTGTTTAGATTTTGGGCCCACAAATTACGTAGCCATCCTGGGCATGTGTGGAGAGGCGGTCACTGTTTTCAGGCGGTCACTGAGCCCAGGTGAGTATACTAGGAGCTCCAGATACACGGAGAATGTGGCCTTCACACTTTGGGACATCCAGAAGCAAGGGACAGAAGATAAAGGACAGAGAGGGGCTGGCGATGGAGACTGGAGCCGGGACTCAGGCCAGCAGGGCTGAGCGCTCTTCAGCCGAGCACGCGCTGGCGTTTCGGAGGACACGGGCGCGCTGCAGAGGCCCTCTCTGGGCGGGCTGCCTGGAGCAAGGTGGGAGAGACCAGGACGGCCGTGTGGAGGTGCGCGTGCCGCGGGCGTGCTGTCCACAGCTTTAGATCAGCTCCCTTCACAGCGGGGAGCCTCAGTCTTCAGAACGGCGCCCCTAACACGAGCAACCCCACTGCTAGGCCTTGGGATGCCACACTTCTGGGAGAAGCTGGTGGGCAGTGTTTGGTGAGCATGGAAGTGGGCCAGGGCTGGTGCGGAGGCTGCCCAGCCCATAGCTCGCGCAGCAGGCCGGCCTCCCGAGCAGTGCGGCCCAGAGCCTGTCTGAAGGGAGCACTCACCACACTGGACTCCACGGCCCTGGCCCCAGCTGGGAGGTGACACTTCCAGCTTGAAAAGGCCACAACAAAGTGACGTCCACTGGTCAGAGGCATTTGGCGCTCCTGGCTCTGCCTTCCATGGCCTGGCATGCGTGCATCAGTGCTTTCGAGGGCCTCAGTGACTCCTCACTGGCACGTAGTGCCCAGCGGGACGGCATCTCTTCTCTGCCTGGTTCCTCTCTGTGGGCTGGCAGGCTGCCCCTCTTCAGGAAGGGGTGCGCACTGGGCTTCCCCCTTGGTGCTGCCCCTCACCCCCGGCGTGGCTGGAGGGGAGTGGCCTGCAGGCACAGGTGGTCCCTCTGCTGCCCAGAGGGGTGCCGTCCCGCACGGTGCCTTGTTGACAGGTGGCCAGGAGTCTGAGGGCCCTCACCACCCCGCCCCGCACCAGCAGACGCCCGCAGGGGGGACCTGGAAGGCGATGTAGGTGTCCACCGGCCGGCTGTGGCCCTCCTGGTCCAGGGCATCACCAGCCGTGGCTCACGAGTGCTGTGGGCCACACTTCTGTAGTTGAATGGAGTTGTCTGATTGGATTCAGGGCACGGAGGTCGAGGCTCAGGCCTTGCCGTTGCCGTGATCCATCTGGAACAATGACATCTGCGCTCGGAGCCAGGCGAGGGCACCGGGGCTCGCAGGGCATTGCCGGGCTGTGCTGAGCTCGCCCGGTGGCCGGTGGTGTCTGCACTCTCGCCCTCTGCAGGACGGGCCCTCGCGGGGCTGGTGTTGTTCTTTGTGGCTGTTTTCGGGGCCAGCTGTGCCGACCTTGCGGGCAGGACGGAGGGTGGTGCTCTCCAGCCCCGAGTCCCTGAGTGCCTGCCCGGGGCCGAGCTGGGCAGGTGCTTCTGACGCAGCTCTTCCTGCAGATAGTGACGCGAGGCTGCGAGACCGTGGAGCTGACCCTGAGGAGGAACGGGCTGGGCCAGCTCGGCTTCCACGTGAACTTCGAAGGGATCGTTGCCGACGTGGAGCCTTTCGGCTTCGCCTGGAAGGCCGGCCTGCGCCAGGGGAGCCGCCTGGTGGAGATCTGCAAAGTGGCCGTGGCCACGCTGACCCACGAGCAGATGATCGACCTGCTCCGGACCTCCGTGACCGTGAAGGTGGTCATCATCCAGCCCCACGAGGACGGCTCGCCCCGCAGGTAAGGCCCAGCCAGCCAGGCGGTGCGCGCCCGCTGAGGGTCCCCTAGCGATAGCCGGGTGCCTCCTGGACGGAGGGGTGTCTGCACTGGAGCAGTGCAGGAGGAGCTGTGGGACGGTCCTTGCTGTGCACTGAGGAGAAGTCCTGGCTTCCTAAGCAGCCCGATGGGACACGGAAGGGAACCGGCCAGAAGGCCTGGCCCACTAGGACTGCTCTGTGAGGAGACCTTTCCAGTTGGCACTGTCTCCAGCAGGCCAGCGGCTCTCCATGGTGAGGTGGCCTTCTGTAGCGCGACGTCCTTGGTGATGATAAAGACGCCTGTGACCTCTGCTGTGTGTCTGGGGGACCCCGTCTCCACACATGCTCTGTGGCCACTGCCCATCATGCAGAAGGCAGCCCCAGAGGGGTTGGGCTGGTCCTGGGGTCCTCATAGCCAGGACAGCAGGCGGAGGGAGAAGAGAGGAGGAGGAGGAGAGCAGGAGAGGGCTGAGGAGAGGAGGAGGAGAGGGCTGAGGAGAGGAGGAGGAGAGGCTGAGGAGATCAGGAGAGGGCTGAGGGAGGAGGAGGAGGAGGAGAGGGCTGAGGAGAGGAGGAGGAGAGGCTGAGGAGAGGAGGAGGAGAGGCTGAGGAGAGGAGGAGGAGAGGGCTGAGGAGAGGAGGAGGAGAGGGCTGAGGAGACGAGGAGGAGAGGCTGAGGAGAGGAGGAGGAGAGGGCTGAGGAGAGGAGGAGGAGAGGCTGAGGAGGAGGAGGAGAGCAGGAGAGGGCTGAGGAGAGGAGGAGGAGAGGGCTGAGGGAGAGGAGGAGGAGAGGCTGAGGAGGAGGAGGAGAGCAGGAGAGGGCTGAGGAGAGGAGGAGGAGAGGGCTGAGGAGAGGAGGAGGAGAGGCTGAGGAGATCAGGAGAGGCTGAGGAGAGGAGGAGGAGAGGCTGAGGAGAGGAGGAGGAGAGGCTGAGGAGAGGAAGAGGAGAGGCTGAGGAGAGGAAGAGTAGAGGCTGAGAGAGAGGAGGAGGAGAGGGCTGAGGAGAGGAGGAGGAGAGGGCTGAGGAGAGGAGGAGGAGAGGCTGAGGAGAGGAGGAGGAGAGGTTGAGGAGAGGAGGAGGAGAGGGCTGAGGAAAGGAGGAGAGGCTGAGGAGAGGAGGAGGAGAGGGCTGAGGAGAGGAGGAGGAGAGGGCTGAGGAGAGGAGGAGAGGCTGAGGAGAGGAGGAGGAGAGGGCTGAGGAGGAGGAGGAGGAGAGGAGGAGGAGAGGGCTGAGGAGAGGAGGAGGAGAGGGCTGAGGAGAGGAGGAGAGGGGCTGAGGAGAGGAGGAGAGGGCTGAGGAGAGGAGGAGGAGAGGGCTGAGGAGAGGAGGAGAGGAGGAGGAGAGGGCTGAGGAGAGGAGGAGGAGAGGAGGAGGAGATGGCTGAGGAGAGGAGGAGAGGGCTGAGGGAGAGGAGGAGGAGAGGCTGAGGAGAGGAGGAGGAGAGGCTGAGGAGAGGAGGAGGAGAGGGCTGACGAGAGGAGGAGAGGCTGAGGAGGAGGAGGAGAGCAGGAGAGGGCTGAGGAGGAGGAGGAGAGGGAGGAGGAGAGGAGGGCTGAGGAGAGGAGGAGGAGAGGCTGAGGAGATCAGGAGAGGGCTGAGAGAGAGGAGGAGGAGAGGGCTGAGGAGAGGAGGAGGAGAGGGCTGAGGAGAGGAGGAGGAGAGGCTGAGGAGAGGAGGAGAGAGGCTGAGGAGAGGAAGAGGAGAGGCTGAGGAGAGGAGAGGGAGAGGCTGAGGAGAGGAGGAGGAGAGGGCTGAGGAGAGGAGGAGGAGAGGGCTGAGGAGAGGAGGAGGAGAGGCTGAGGGAGAGGAGGAGGAGAGGCTGAGGAGAAGAGGAGGAGAGGGCTGAGGAGAGGAGGAGGAGAGGCTGAGGAGAGGAGGAGGAGAGGGCTGAGGGAGAGGCTGAGGAGGAGAGGAGGAGAGGCTGAGGAGAGGAGGAGGAGAGGCTGAGGAGAGGAGGAGGAGAGGGCTGAGGAGAGGAGGAGGAGAGGGCTGAGGAGAGGCTGAGGAGAGGAGGAGAGGCTGAGGAGAGGAGGAGGAGAGGGCTGAGGAGAGGAGGAGGAGAGGCTGAGGAGATCAGGGAGAGGGCTGAGGAGAGGAGGAGGAGAGGGCTGAGAGAGGAGGAGGAGGAGGAGAGGCTGAGGAGATCAGGAGAGGGCTGAGGAGAGGAGGAGGAGAGGGCTGAGGAGAGGAGGAGAGGGCTGAGGAGAGGAGGAGGAGAGGGCTGAGGAGAGGCTGAGGAGAGGAGGAGGAGGAGAGGCTGAGGAGATCAGGAGAGGGCTGAGGAGAGGAGGAGGAGAGGGCTGAGGAGAGGAGGAGGAGAGGGCTGAGGAGAGGAGGAGGAGAGGGCTGAGGAGAGGAGGAGGAGAGGGAGGAGGGGAGAGGGGAGGAGGAGAGGCTGAGGAGATCAGGAGAGGGCTGAGGAGAGGAGGAGGAGAGGCTGAGGAGGAGAGGAGGAGGAGAGGCTGAGGAGAGGAAGGAGGAGAGGCTGAGGAGAGGAGGAGGAGAGGGCTGAGGGGAGGAGGAGGAGAGGGCTGAGGAGAGGAGGAGGAGAGGCTGAGGAGAGGAGGAGGAGAGGGCTGAGGAGAGGAGGAGGGAGGCTGGAGAGGCTGAGGAGAGGAGGAGGGAGAGGGCTGAGGAGAGGAGGAGGAGAGGGCTGAGGAGAGGCTGAGGAGAGGGAGGAGGAGGAGCTGAGGAGAGGAGGAGGAGAGGGCTGAGGAGAGTAGGAGGAGAGGGCTGAGGAGAGGAGGAGGAGAGGCTGAGGAGAGAGGAGGAGAGGGCTGAGGAGAGGAGGAGGAGAGGCTGAGGAGAGGAGGAGGAGCTGAGGAGAGGCTGAGGAGATGGTGAGGAGAGGAGGAGGAGGGCTGAGGAGAGGAGGAGGAGAGGCTGAGGAGAGGAGGAGGAGAGGGCTGAGGAGAGGAGGAGGAGAGGGCTGGGAGGAGGAGGAGGAGAGGCTGAGGAGAGGAGGAGGGAGAGGGCTGAGGAGAGGCTGAGGAAGAGGAGGAGAGGACTGAGGAGAGGAGGAGGAGAGGCTGAGGAGAGGCTGAGGAGAGGAGGAGGAGAGGGCTGAGGTGAGGAGGAGGAGAGGCTGAGGAGAGGAGGAGGAGAGGCTGAAGAGAGGAGGAGTAGAGGGCTGAGGAGAGGAGGAATAGAGGGCTGAGGAGAGGAGGAGGAGAGGCTGAGGAGGCTGAGGAGAGGCTGAGGAGAGGAGGAGGAGAGGGCTGAGGTGAGGAGGAGGAGAGGCTGAGGAGAGGAGGAGGAGAGGCTGAGGAGAGGAGGAGTAGAGGGCTGAGGAGAGGAGGAAGAGAGGGCTGAGGAGGAGGAGGAGAGGCTGAGGAGAGGAGGAGGAGAGGCTGAAGAGAGGAGGAGAGTGAGAGGGCTGAGGAGAGGAAGAGGAGAGGGAGGAGGAGAGGAGGAGGAGAGGCTGAGGAGAGGAGGAGAGGGCTGAGGAGAGGAGGAGGAGGGCTGAGGAGAGGAGGAGGAGAGGCTGAGGAGAGGAGGAGGAGAGGCTGAGAGGCGAGGAGAGAGAGAGAGGCTGAGGAGAGGAGGAGGAGGGCTGAGGGAGGAGGAGAGGCTGAGGGAGGAGGAGAGAGGAGAGAGCTGAGGAGAGGGCTGAGGAGGAGGAGGAGGAGGAGGAGGGCTGAGAGAGGGCTGAGAGAGGAGGAGAGGCTGAGGAGAGGAGGAGGAGAGGTGAAGAGAGGAGGAGAGGAGAGGGCTGAGGAGAGGAAGAGGAGAGGAGGAGGAGGATGAGAGGAGGAGGAGAGGAGGAGGAGGAGAGGAGGAGGAGAGGCTGAGGAGGAGGAGGAGGAGAGGGCTGAGGAGAGGAGGAGGAGAGGAGGAGGAGAGGCTGAGGAGAGGAGGAGGAGAGGAGAGAGGAGAGGGCTGAGGAGAGGAGGAGAGGCTGAGGAGGAGGAGGAGGAGAGCAGGAGAGGGCTGAGGAGAGGAGGAGGAGAGGGCTGAGGAGAGGAGGAGGAGAGGCTGAGGAGATCAGGAGAGGCTGAGGAGAGGAGGAGGAGAGGCTGAGGAGAGGAGGAGGAGAGGCTGAGGAGAGGAAGAGGAGAGGCTGAGGAGAGGAAGGAGGAGAGGCTGAGGAGAGGAGGGAGGAGAGAGGCTGAGGGAGAGGAGGAGGAGAGGGCTGAGGAGAGGAGGAGGAGAGGCTGAGGAGAGGGAGGAGGGAGAGGTTGAGGAGAGGAGGAGGAGAGGGCTGAGGAGAAGGAGGAGAGGCTGAGGAGAGGAGGAGGAGAGGGCTGAGGAGAGGAGGAGGAGAGGGCTGAGGAGAGGAGGAGAGGCTGAGGAGGAGGAGGAGGAGAGGGCTGAGGAGGAGGAGAGAGGAGGAGGAGGAGAGAGGAGGAGAGGCTGAGGAGAGGAGGAGGAGAGGGCTGAGGAGAGGAGGAGGAGAGGGCTGAGGGAGGAGGAGGAGAGGCTGAGGAGAGGAGGAGGAGAGGGCTGAGGAGAGGAGGAGAGAGGGCTGAGGAGAGGAGGAGGAGAGGGCTGAGGAGAGGAAGAGAGGGCTGAGGAGAGGAGGAGGAGAGGGCTGAGGAGAGGAGGAGGAGAGGAGGAGGAGATGGCTGAGGAGAGGAGGAGAGGGCTGAGGAGAGGAGGAGGAGAGGATGAGGAGAGGAGGAGGAGAGGCTGAGGAGAGGAGGAGGAGAGGCTGAGGAGAGGAGGGAGGAGAGGAGGAGGAGAGGAGGAGAGGCTGAGGAGGAGGAGGAGAGCAGGAGAGGGCTGAGGAGAGGAGGAGGAGAGGAGGAGGAGATGGCTGAGGAGAGGAGGAGAGGGCTGAGGAGAGGAGGAGGAGAGGATGAGGAGAGGAGGAGGAGAGGCTGAGGAGAGGAGGAGGAGAGGCTGAGGAGAGGAGGAGGGAGGAGGAGGAGGAGGAGAGGAGGAGGATGAGGGCTGAGGAGAGGAGTGAGGGAGGAGGAGGAGGAGAGGAGGAGGAGAGGCTGAGGGAGAGGAGGAGGAGGAGGCTGAGGAGAGGAGGAGAGAGGAGAGGGAGGAGGAGAGGAGGAGAGAGAGGAGGAGGAGGCTGAGGAGAGGAGGAGGAGAGGAGGAGGAGAGGCTGAGGAGAGGAGGAGGAGAGGGCTGAGGAGAGGAGGAGAGGGCTGAGGAGAGGAGGAGGAGAGGGCTGAGGGAGAGGAGGAGGAGAGGATGCTGGAGAGGAGGAGGAGAGGCTGAGGAGAGGAGGAGGAGAGGCTGAGGAGAGGAGGAGGAGAGGAGGAGGAGAGGAGGAGAGGCTGAGGAGGAGGAGGAGAGCAGGAGAGGGCTGAGGAGAGGAGGAGGAGAGGATGAGGAGAGGAGGAGGAGAGGCTGAGGAGATCAGGAGAGGGCTGAGGAGAGGAGGAGGAGAGGGCTGAGGAGAGGAGGAGGAGAGGGCTGAGGAGAGGAGGAGGAGAGGGCTGGGAGAGAGAGGAGAGGAGGAGGAGAGGCTGAGGAGAGGAGGAGGAGAGGGCTGAGGAGAGGGAGGAGGAGGCTGAGGAGGAGGAGGAGAGCAGGAGAGGGCTGAGGAGAGGAGGAGGAGAGGGCTGAGGAGAGGAGGAGGAGAGGCTGAGGAGGATCAGGAGAGGGCTGAGGAGAGGAGGAGGAGAGGGCTGAGGAGAGGAGGAGGAGAGGCTGAGGAGAGAGGAGGAGGAGGAGAGGCTGAGGAGAGGCTGAGGAGAGGAGGAGGAGAGGCTGAGGAGAGGCTGAGAGGAGGAGAGGAGGCTGGAGAGGAGAGGGCTGGCTGAGGAGAGGAGGAGGAGAGGGCTGAGGAGAGGAGGAGGAGAGAGGCTGAGGAGAGGAGGAGGAGAGGCTGAGGAGAGGAGGAGGAGAGGGCTGAGGAGAGGAGGAGGAGAGGCTGAGGAGAGGGAGGAGGGAGAGGGCTGAGGAGGAGGCTGAGGAGAGAGGAGGAGGAGAGGCTGAGGAGAGGAGGAGGAGAGGCTGAGGAGAGGAGGAGGAGAGGGCTGAGGAGAGGAGGAGGAGAGGGCTGAGGAGAGGCTGGAGGAGAGGATGAGGAGAGGCTGAGGAGAGGAGGAGGAGAGGGCTGAGGAGAGGAGGAGGAGAGGCTGAGGAGAGGAGTGAGGAGAGGCTGGCTGAGAGGAGGATGAGGGCTGAGGAGAGGAGGAGGAGGAGAGGGCTGAGGGAGAGGAGGAGGAGAGGCTGAGGAGAGGATCAGGAGAGGGCTGAGGAGAGGAGGAGGAGAGGGCTGAGGAGAGGAGGAGGAGAGGGCTGAGGAGAGGAGGAGGAGAGGGCTGAGGAGAGGCTGAGGAGAGGAGGAGGAGAGGCTGAGGAGATCAGGAGAGGGCTGAGGAGAGGAGGAGGAGAGGGCTGAGGAGAGAGGAGGAGAGGGAGGAGGAGAGGAGGAGGAGAGGGCTGAGGAGAGGAGGAGGAGAGGAGAGGAGGAGATCAGGAGAGGGCTGAGGGAGAGGAGGAGGAGAGGCTGAGGAGAGGAGGAGGAGAGGCTGAGGAGAGGAAGAGGAGAGGCTGAGGAGAGGAGGAGGAGAGGGCTGAGGGGAGGAGGAGGAGAGGGCTGAGGAGAGGAGGAGGAGAGGCTGAGGAGAGGAGGAGGAGAGGGCTGAGGAGAGGAGGAGGAGAGGCTGAGGAGAGGAGGAGGAGAGGGCTGAGGAGAGGAGGAGGAGAGGGCTGAGGAGGAGAGAGGAGAGGCTGAGGAGAGGAGGAGGAGAGGCTGAGGAGAGGAGGAGGAGAGGGCTGAGGAGAGGAGGAGGAGAGGGCTGAGGAGAGGAGGAGGAGAGGCTGAGGAGAGGAGGAGGAGAGGGCTGAGGAGAGAGAGGAGGAGAGGCTGAGGAGAGGAGGAGAGGCTGAGAGGAGGAGGAGAGGGCTGAGGAGAGGAGGAGGAGGGCTGAGGAGAGGAGGAGGAGAGGGTCTGAGGAGCTGAGGAGAGGAGGAGGAGAGGGCTGAGGAGAGGAGGAGGAGAGGGCTGAGGAGAGAGGAGGAGGAGAGGCTGAGGAGAGAGGAGAGGAGGAGAGGGCTGAGGAGAGGGAGGAGGAGGAGGGAGAGGCTGAGGATGAGAGGAGGAGGAGAGGAGGAGAGAGGCTGAGGAGAGGCTGAGGCTGAGAGGAGGAGCTGAGGGAGAGGCCTGAGGAGAGGCTGAGGAGAGGAGGAGGAGGAAGGGCTGAGGAGGAGAGGAGGAGAGGCTGAGGAGAGAGGGCTGAGAGAGGAGGAGTAGAGGGCTGAGGAGAGGAGGATAGAGAGGCTGAGGAGAGGAGGAGAGAGGCTGAGGAGAGGAGGAGGAGAGGGCTGAGGTGAGGAGGAGGAGAGGCTGAGGAGAGGAGGAGGAGAGGCTGAAGAGAGAGGAGGAGTAGAGGGCTGAGGAGAGGAGGAAGAGAGGGCTGAGGAGAGGAGGAGAGGCTGAGGAGAGGAGGAGGAGAGGCTGAAGAGAGGAGGAGTAGAGGGCTGAGGAGAGGAAGAGGAGAGGAGGAGGAGAGGAGGAGGAGAGGCTGAGGAGAGGAGGAGGAGAGGGCTGAGGAGAGGAGGAGGAGAGGCTGAGGAGAGGAGGAGGAGGAGAGGCTGAGGAGAGGAGGAGGAGAGGGCTGAGGAGAGGAGGAGGAGAGGCTGAGGAGAGGAGGAGGAGAGGCTGAAGAGAGGAGGAGTAGAGGGCTGAGGAGAGGAGGAAGAGAGGGCTGAGGAGAGGAGGAGAGGAGGAGGAGAGGTTGAAGAGAGGAGGAGTAGAGGGCTGAGGAGAGGAGGAGGAGAGGAGGAGGAGAGGCTGAAGAGAGGAGGAGTAGAGGGCTGAGGAGAGGAAGAGGAGAGGAGGAGGAGAGAGGAGGAGAGGCTGAGAGAGGAGGAGGAGGAGAGGAGGAGGAGAGGAGGAGGAGGCTGAGGAGAGGAGGAGGAGAGGGCTGAGGAGAGGAGGAGGAGAGGAGGAGGAGGAGGCTGAGGGAGGAGGAGGAGGAGGAGGAGGAGAGGGCTGAGGAGAGGAGGAGGAGATGGCTGAGGAGAGGAGGAGGAGAGGCTGAGGAGAGGAGGAGGAGATGGCTGAGGAGAGGGAGGGAGGAGGAGGGCTGAGGAGAGGAGGAGGAGAGGCTGAGGAGAGGAGGAGGAGAGGCTGAGGAGAGGAGGAGGAGAGGGCTGAGGAGAGGAGGAGGAGGAGGAGGAGAGGGCTGAGAAGAGGAGGAGGAGAAGAGGAGGAGAGGCTGAGGAGAGGAGGAGGAGAGGGCTGAGGAGAGGCTGAGGAGAGGAGGAGGAGAGGAGGAGATGGCTAAGGAGAGGAGGAGGAGAGGGCTGAGGAGAGGAGGAGGAGAGGAGGAGGAGAGGAGGAGGAGATGGCTAAGGAGGAGAGGAGGAGGAGAGGGCTGAGGAGAGGAGGAGGAGAGGAGGAGGAGAGGAGGAGGAGAGGCTGAGGAGAGGAGGAGGAGGAGGAGGAGATGGCTGAGGAGAGGAGGAGGAGATGGCTGAGGAGAGGAGGAGGAGAGGGCTGAGGAGAGGAGGAGGAGATGGCTGAGGAAGGAGAGGAGGGCTGAGGAGAGGAGAGGGCTGAGGAGAGGAGGAGGAGATGGCTGAGGAGAGAGGAGGAGGGAGAGGGCTGAGGAGAGGGAGGAGGAGATGGCTGAGGAGAGGAGGAGGAGAGAGGGAGGAGAGGAGAGGCTGAGGAGAGGAGGAGGAGAGGGCTGAGGAGAGGAGGAGGAGAGGGCTGAGGAGAGGAGGAGGAGAGGCTGAGGAGAGGAGGAGGAGAGGAGCTGAGGAGAGGAGGAGGAGAGATGGCTAAGGAGAGGAGGAGGAGAGGGCTGAGGAGAGGAGGAGGAGATGGCTGAGGAGAGGAGGAGGAGATGGCTGAGGGAGAGGAGGAGGAGAGGGCTGAGGAGAGGAGGAGGAGATGGCTGAGGAGAGGAGGAGGAGAGGCTGAGGAGAGGAGGAGGAGGAGAGGAGGAGGAGATGGCTGAGGAGAGGAGAGGAGGAGAGATGGCTGAGGAGAGGAGGAGGAGATGGCTGAGGAGAGGAGGAGGAGAGGGCTGAGGAGAGGAGGAGGAGATTGGCTGAGGAGAGGAGGAGAAGAGGAGGAGGAGAGGCTGAGGAGAGGAGGAGGAGGAGGCTGAGGAGAGGAGGAGGAGAGGGCTGAGGAGAGGAGGAGGAGGAGGCTGAGGAGAGGAGGGAGGAGAGAGGAGAGGCTGAGAGAGAGAGGAGGGCGGGAGAGGAGGAGGAGATGGCTGAGGAGAGGAGGAGGAGATGGCTGAGGAGAGGAGGAGGAGAGGGCTGAGGAGGAGGAGGAGGAGAGGAGGAGGAGAGGCTGAGGGAGGAGGAGAGAGGAGGAGGAGAGGAGGAGGAGATGGCTGAGGAGGGCTGAGGAGGAGGAGATGGCTGAGGAGAGGAGGAGGAGAGGGCTGAGGAGAGAGGAGGAGGAGATGGGCTGAGGAGAGGAGGAGGAGGAGAGGGCTGAGGAGAAGAGGAGGAGATGGCTGAGGAGAGGAGGAGGAGAGGGCTGAGGAGAGGAGGAGGAGATGGCTGAGGAGAGGAGGAGGAGAGGGCTGAGGAGAGGAGGAGGAGAGGGCTGAGGAGAGGAGGAGGAGAGGGCTGAGGAGAGGAGGAGGAGAGGGCTGAGGAGAGGAGGAGGAGAGGGCTGAGGAGGAGAGGAGGAGGAGAGGGCTGAGGAGAGGAGGAGGAGAGGGCTGAGGAGAGGAGGAGGAGAGGCTGAGGAGAGGAGGAGGAGAGGAGGAGGAGAGGCTGAGGAGAGGAGGAGGAGAGGAGGAGGAGAGGCTGAGGAGAGGAGGAGGAGGAGGAGAGGCTGAGGAGAGGAGGAGGAGGAGGAGGAGAGAGGAGGCTGAGGAGAGGAGGAGGAGAGGAGGAGGAGAGGCTGAGGAGAGGAGGAGGAGAGGAGGAGGAGAGGCTGAGGAGGAGGAGGAGGAGAGGAGGAGGAGAGGCTGAGGAGAGGAGGAGGAGAGGAGGAGGAGAGGCTGAGGAGAGGAGGAGGAGAGGAGGAGGAGAGGCTGAGGAGAGGAGGAGGAGAGGAGGAGAGGCTGAGGAGAGGCTGAGGAGAGGAGGAGGAGAGGGCTGAGGAGAGGAGGAGGAGATGGCTGAGGAGAGGAGGAGGAGAGGGCTGAGGAGAGGAGGAGGAGAGGGCTGAGGAGAGAGGAGGAGGAGATGGCTGAGGAGAGGAGGAGGAGAGGGCTGAGGAGAGGAGGAGGAGAGGGCTGAGGAGAGGAGGAGGAGATGGCTGAGGAGAGGAGGAGGAGAGGGCTGAGTCGAGGAAGAGGAGAGGGCTGAGGAGAGGAGGAGGAGATGGCTGAGGAGAGGAGGAGGAGAGGGCTGAGGAGAGGAGGAGGAGATGGCTGAGGAGAGGAGGAGGAGATGGCTGAGGAGAGGAGGAGGAGAGGGCTGAGTCGAGGAAGAGGAGAGGGCTGAGGAGAGGAGGAGGAGATGGCTGAGGAGAGGAGGAGGAGAGGGCTGAGGAGAGGAGGAGGAGAGGCTGAGGAGAGGAGGAGGAGAGGGCTGAGGAGAGGAGGAGGAGATGGCTGAGGAGAGGAGGAGGAGAGGGCTGAGGAGAGGAGGAGGAGAGGGCTGAGGAGAGGAGGAGGAGATGGCTGAGGAGAGGAGGAGGAGAGGGCTGAGTCGAGGAAGAGGAGAGGGCTGAGGAGAGGAGGAGGAGATGGCTGAGGAGAGGAGGAGGAGAGGGCTGAGGAGAGGAGGAGGAGATGGCTGAGGAGAGGAGGAGGAGATGGCTGAGGAGAGGAGGACGAGAGGGCTGAGGAGAGGAGGAGGAGATGGCTGAGGAGAGGAGGAGGAGATGGCTGAGGAGAGGAGGAGGAGAGGGCTGAGGAGAGGAGGAGGAGATGGCTGAGGAGAGGAGGAGGAAGAGGAGGAGGAGAGGCTGAGGAGAGGAGGAGGAGATGGCTGAGGAGAGGAGGACGAGAGGGGCTGAGGAGAGGAGGAGGAGAGGGCTGAGGAGAGGAGGAGGAGAGGGCTGAGGAGAGGAGGAGGAGAGGGCTGAGGAGAGGAGGAGGAGAGGGCTGAGGAGAGGAGGAGGAGAGGGCTGAGGAGAGGAGGAGGAGAGGCTGAGGAGAGGAGGAGGAGAGGGCTGAGGAGAGGAGGAGGAGAGGGCTGAGTGATGAGGAGGAGGAGAGGGCTGATGAGAGGAGGAGGAGAGGTCTGAGGAGAGGAGAGAGGAGAGGCTGAGGAGGAGGAGGAGGAGCTGGCTGAGGAGAGGAGAGGAGAGGAGGAGGAGAGGGCTGAGGAGAGGAGGAGGAGAGGGCTGATGAGAGGAGGAGGAGAGGCTGAGGAGAGGAGGAGGAGAGGCTGAGGAGAGGAGGAGGAGAGGGCTGAGAGAGGAGGAGGAGGAGAGGGCTGATGAGAGGAGGAGGAGAGGCTGAGGAGACGAGGAGGAGAGGAGGAGGAACAGAAGCCAGTGGCCTTCCCTGCCTCCGGCAGGGTCACAATCCCTGTGCGTCTGAACCTGAGAACCTTCTGTTGTGCTTTCGCTTGTTGGGCTTGTTCTCGCTGGCCGCTGTCTGGCGCCTAATGGGACACTTGCTCTCCTCCATGCGGTGCCCACTGAGGGCTAGGTGGCCGCAGAGTGGGAGCCGCCATTCCCTGGGCCCCTGCCCAGCGCCAGCCTGTGAAGGAATGTGAGGAGGGGCTGCTTCACTCAGCTCGCCTGAAGTGGCCGCCCAGCCCTCCAGAAGCCCCTGCCCTGGTTCCGTCACCCTGTGGTGAGCTCGGGGCCAGGCTTGAGGACACACTTGATTCCCGGCATGGAGACCGCCTCCCTTCCCTCTCTCTCAGGTTGGCTCTTAGTGTTTTGTTAGGGAGGGGAAAATCATGTAAATGGACGGGGATACGTGCGCGTGTGCACACGTGACTTTCTGTTACACTGTTCTTACTGTGACTGCCCAGAGCACTACCGAAATGGCCAAGGTAATTAGTTGCAAGGTATGTTAATAAACATCATGAAAAATGCTTCAGTTCCTGATCTCTCTTACAGAAATCAGGGAGAGAGTAATGGACACAGAGCCCCTGCTGTGTCGTGCAGCCGCTGGCTCAGGCTGCCCCAGGTCAGAGGTGCCTGGCCATGGCGTGGAAGCAGCTGGGTTGGTGGAGTCTTTCTTAGGAGAGCACTTGCTGAATCAGAAGCCCCTCTCCAGCCCAGGGTGAGGACAGTCCTCTCGAAGGAGGGCAGAGCCACCTTTTAGCCTCCTCAGGGGTCCCAGGGAGGGGCAGTGAGGACCCCAGGAATGCCTGCTGAGGGGTGCCTGCTGGGGCTGGTGACGCAGTGACATTGGGGATGAAGGACGGCAGCACTTGGGGACAGCACCTTCACATGGAGACGAGGCAGAGGGCCTCTGCGCAGATGGGCGGAAGAGTGACCCTTCCCCACGCCCGAGGACCCGTCGTGGTGTTTGGAGGGTGGTCCACCATCCTTGGTGTGGCCCCACCCGTGTCCCTCAGCTGAGTGGCGTCTCTCCATGAGAAGGTGGTGACTGGGGAAGTAGCAGCTCCTCAGGGTCACGCACGAGTCCCACACGCTGGCTGCCACTGGGCTCAGCAGGTGCGTCCAGCGATGCCCGCGGCGACTCGCTGTGCGCCTGCTGCTTGGGAGTCTCCGTGCTGCGGATGTGTCGCCAGACGTATGTTCTCTGTAGTGCAGAGCGTGGCCGTCCCCGCGGGTCATCGTGAGTCCGCGTCACTGTTCTCGTCACCCCGTGAGGTCGGCAGCTGGGTCTCGCCTTCTGCTCTGCTCCCCTTCAGCCCCTGCAGCGCGCAGAGGGTGGCGCGGCCCCGCCGTGGGCGCGTGGGTTCTGTCACAGGGAGGTTTGGGGTCACAGCGCCACCTGCTCGCACAGAAGACTGCACTGTGCCCAGTGCCGTCCTGTGGGCCCTCGGCGAGGGGCTGACGGTGGAGACCAGACAGAGCTGGCGGCCGCAGCAGCGGCAGCGTCCACTCGTCGCCTGGTCCCGCCCAGGCTCGCGTGTGACGTCCTGCTTGTCTTCTCCTCGGGACAGGAGCACGGACACAGACCGCGTGGACTGCCCTGCTCACTCACTGGCCCTCAACAGTGGGGCGCCAGGAACCGTGCCGGTCGCCAGGCTGCGAGCAGGACGGTGTTCTTGCCCGCCGTGGACTCCCGCGGTCTGGAGCGCAGCACTTCCTGTTCCCGCTCTGGCTGTTTAGAGATGACTTGCTTGACCGCGAGCGAGAACGTACCACTTACTGAGGCTCTCAGCTAGCGCCCCGAGGACGCCTCCACCTGCCTGGTCACCTGCACCGCCGTGCCCTCGCCCGCTGGCACTCTGCAGGTGGACTGTTACTGAGGGACTGTGGGGGCGGGGCGGCACGAGGCCTGAGTGTCCTGTCAGGCAGGACAGCTGCCCCGGGCGGCAGGCCACACCGGGCTTCCGGAGGACCGCCTGGGTGCTCCCCGTTGGGCACGTGAGAACCTGGCAACAGTGGCCATGGGCACCTGCTCTGGTGGCCTGTAGGGCTAGAGCATGGGAAGGCATTATTCCTGCTTTCCAGCTTGCCCAGAGAAAGGAAAGGAAGCGGCTGGTTTCAGAATGAGCTTCTGAGCCTGACCCTGGGCTGTGGCAGGCCCTGGGGTACCGAGGTCACGATGGAAAGCACCAGAGGCCTCGCTCCTGTGTCGGGACACGCCCGTCAGCTGCAGGCCTCCTCCCGAGGACTGGCTCCGCGGCTTCCTCGTCTGTGCCTCTCCAGGTGGTCTCCGCGTCTGTGCCAGAGGAAGGTGTGGAAACACACGTTCGTGTTCCCTTGGTGCCTAGTCCAGGCCTAGCCACCTTCACCTTCACCGTGACGTTGCATACCAGAGAGAGGGTGGCACTGGTGAAGGAGGTCAGTCCCCTCTGTGGTCTTGTTTGGGCGTTGGAAAGAGCCGTTAGCTGTCAGGCTGTGAGCACCACAGACTAAAACGATCAGCGTCCCGAGGACGTTCATTCCTGGGGCTGCAGAGTATGTGACGTAAACGAAGCAGGTCCTTTAGTTGAGGGGGCTCTGCTTTGTTTCCAAAGATTCCTTTGCTACCTAGTGGACGTGAAGTACAACGTGGGCACACTACCCGCTGCACCTAGTGGGAGTGCAGCAGAACGTGGCCACACTACCCGCTGCCCCTAGGAGGAACACAGCAGAACGTGGGCCGCACAGCCTGCTTTTTTTTGCTGTTTTCTAGAGGAAACCTGTGCTTGGGAGGGGTCGCTGAACCTGGGGCTGAGTGCGAGCCCGCGTGTCTCTGCCCAGACCAGCTGTGCCACCTTTGAGCCTCGCCAGCCTTCTCCTAGGAGGCGATTTCCTTTGTGCCCACTTTCTGTGGAAGCTGGACACGATCGTGGAGAGCGGGGAAGCGCTGCTGGAGGCGTGGTGGCGGGTTGGGAGAGGAGATGCAGCACGTCCAGCGTTAGATGACCAGGTCCCGGAGGCTCTCGGTGACGCGACAGTGTGGCCAGAGCCCACAGGCAGAGCCGTGCGACAGGTGCACCCTGGGTCTGGGGGCACCTGGGCCAGCGACTCGTTCTCTCGCTGTTCCTCCTTGGAGGCTTGACGTGCCGCCTCTGGACCTCAACTCCAGGTTCCAGTCCCGTTTTGCTACTTACTGTTTCCAGGACACCTCCTTTCTTAGTTGAAATGGCGTGATACAAAGTTCTGTGAAAGATGAAAAAAATAAAATAATAGGAGGAAAATCTGTTCTTTGGGTGAATTCAGATGAAGGACATTTTGTAATGAAAGTTTATTTTTATTTCAAAGTTGAAGTCTGTAAAATCCCAGAATCCTGCCGGCGTCCCTCGTGGAGGACGCCCATGAGACCTGCGTTTCTGTGGCGTCCGCGTGTGCGAGGTGCAGGGTGCTGTCTGTGAGGCGCTGGCCGGCAGTGGCGCCCCTCCGCTCGCTCTGCCGCTCCGTTGTTCTCGGAGAAGAGCTGGCCTGGCCTGGGGCTCCTCGGGGGCACGGAGAGCAGTGCGGCCAGCTGCAGCAGGAGGGTCTCACCAGCAGCCCCCAGGCTGAAGCCAGCTTCGGGGCCCTCCAGGGCCACCAGCCCCCTCCTCTCTCAGGTGGCAGACAGGTTCCTCCAGGACTCTGGGGTGCCACGTGAGAGGGATGGGCCCGTGTAGCTGAGGCCCTCATGGGGACCCTCCTGGTGTCCCTGAAGTTCCAGCCTGCAGACAGGGTGGTGCCGGTGCTAGCAGGGTGCTGGGCCCTGGGCAAGAGTGTCTGCCAGCTCTCTGCTGGTCGTGCCTGGAAGCCAGGAAGTGGAGCTCTGGGGACCAAGTGGCCCGCTGCTGGAGCAGCAGGCTGCAGAGGAGCAGCCTGGGGGTGGGGGCCGGGGGCGCGTCCCTGGGCAGCAGGGGCTGTCCGAGGACACCTGCGGTGGCGAGTTCTGAAGACACGTGCCATGTTTAGAAGAGCAGAGAACGGGAAGGTCCCCGGCCCCAGCCAGGGAGCCACTGGTCACTCCTGCGGGGTGGCCGCCACGTTGCAGACGCGCTGTCTGGAGGCGGTGCTGGTGGCGCGCTCGGGCCCTGAAGCAGAGTGGCTGTCGTGCTGCCGGCACGGTCCTCAGGAGCGCCACTCCACATGCACGTTGGTGGGGAGCAGAGAGGACAGAGTGTGCCTGTGTGGGAGTGACCCTGCACCCGCCGGGCTCTGAGAGCGTCACCCCTGGCGGGCAGGCTGTGGCAGCGCGCCCTGGAGCAGTGCGGCCCCCACCCATCCCCAGCTTGGTCGGTACGTGGAGGGCAAGCCCAGCATGTGCATCAGCGAGCTCGAGTGTTCACGCTGTTCCAGGAAGACAAAGGACAGCAGTGTCACCTTGAACGTTCCAGGTGCACAAGATGAGCAGCTCATTTTTTCAGGTCTTGTGACCTCTGGTCTGTCTGGTCCAGCCGGGGCCTTCCCCAGCTGGTCAGAGGAACTTGCTGCACAACCTTCCAAGAAGCCCCAGGGGAGTGAGGCTGACTGCCCAGGGACCGGGTGGGCGTGAGGGCACTGCAGACCCGCCTCTGGGCGCCGCAGCCCTCTGCAGGACCGTTGCGGATTCTCCACTCGAACCCCGCCCAGCTCCCTCCACGCCCGCTGAGCTCTTCAGTGTGTCGTCAGGAGCTCACACACAGGAGCAGGACTCGGGTCGTGGCCATCTGGCTCCCTGTGCTGCTGTCTGTGGCGTGTGTGGCATTAAGTCGTGTTGTGACGGGGTCCACACAAAAATACTGATTCTGATTCTAAGATAAAACCCTTCCACAACAGCTGGTTTTTATTAGGGCAAGAGTGCCAGTTTGCAGTATTTAGAAGACCTTCACGTGCAGCTTTCTGTGGAGGCTGGGAAAGAAGGACCTTCCCTGGTCTCCCTGGTGCGCGGCACAGGTTTCTGCCCGCACATCTCCAGCCTGGTCCTGACGCTGCGCGGATGTGACGGCTTTCTCCTAGTGCTCACGTCAGAGTGCCTCACAGAAGCCCTCCTTTGCAGGAGCCCCGTTTGGGGAGATGGCTATGATTGCGGTTGACTTCGGGCCATGGAGTTTTGGACATTGCCGCCCTCCGTAGTCTCACGAGACTTGGCCCGGGATCTCGAGAGACTTGGGCCGAGGGCGGAGCGGGTCGGGGCCATTTTGGTTGTTGGTTGTTTGCTGGTGTGTGGTGTAAGTGTTAGAGTTGGTAGAGCCAGAGAGAGAAGCTGACAGCATAAAGATCCTGTTTGTTTCCAGTCTGCCTCTGAACTCATTCCCGCGGCTTTGCTGCTCCGAGCGGCCATCGCTTCAGTGGCGACACTCCGTCTGGGCGTGGGGTGAGCAGACACATCACCTGGCAGTCTGTCTGTCTGCGCCGCTGCCTCCTGTAAAGCAAACCAAAGGAACGTGAAGCCCGAACAGGCGTGGGAGGCTCACGTGCCTCGGTCCTGGGCCACAGCGTGCAGTTCCTCTCGCTCAGAGAACGGGCCCAGACTTGGTGTCCGAGGGTCGCTTCCAGGTTCCTTGACATGCACTGCTCAGACAGCAGCGGCCTCAGGGGACCCCGGCGCCCAGCGTCACCCGAGCCTCCAGAGACCGCTCAGGGTCCCTGAAGATGGAGGCAGGAGGAGGCTGTCCCGGTGTGCCGTGTCCCATGTTTATGATGGAGAACCCGAGACTGACCACGCAGAAGAATCAGCAGTCCCAGGAGAACCCGAGACTGACCACGCAGAAGAATCAGCAGTCCCAGGGGATGTGGGGTCCAGCTGAACAGAACACGCCTGGGGACAGTGTGGCCCACGAGGAAGAGCACAGAGCCTCCCCAGCGCTGTCAAGACCAGAGCCGTCCAGGGTGACGCCGGCCTTAATGGGCCTGACCTCCGTTCAGGGACGGTCAGCTGGAGTGGGCTCTGCTCTGGGAGGGAAGCGGAGCAGAGGAGGTGTGGCGGCCTGCTGGCGGGCTGCTGCGTCCTGCTCTTCCTCCTCGGCTCTCTGGGGACGGCAGCTCTGTCCATTCCCAGCCGTGAGTGAGGGCAGCGTCTGGTGTTTTCTTCCCCGTCCCAAGCACCAAGTGCGTTGACTGGACAGTTAGTCGTGACGTCTGTGCCACCCTCAGCTGTGGGGAGGACGTCCCTGCGCCCGCCCTTCCCGCAGGACTCTCGTCATCTTGAGCTCTCCCCTGGACACGGAGGCTGCACTCTGTGGCGTGTTTCCTCGGGCTCCTCGTCCATCGCAGGCCTCTGGGCCTGGCACCCTGTCTGCGTGCCCTGTGCTGGGGTTTTCTGCAGGCCTCCTGCCGAGCCCCCCATTCTTCCCGTCTCCTCTGCCTGCTGGAGGTGGACTTTCTGGACTGACCTCTGGTTGTCTGACGTTTTCCCTCCTGTTCTTTTCGGGGACAGTTCTCGGTTTACCTTCCAATTGTCTTACTAGAATTATGGTTTTAGACTTAGCATCGTGGTTTTAGATAACAAGAGCTCCTCCATATTCCCTGAGGACCTGATTGGTGGGCGAGTGTCACCACAGGGCCTGGGTGATGGCGTCTGCGCGTCCCCTGGCTGGAGCGTGGCCCTTGCTCATCTTGGGAGGAAGCATTCTGAGCAGGGCTGGAGGAAGGAGCCCGAGGCTGGGCCCATCTTCCTGGGACAGCCTGGCTCAGCCTTTCTCCCTCCCTCTGCCTGTGGCGCCCCAGGCCTGGCGTCTGCACCCTCCGGGAGTCCTGGCTGCTCCGCTCTCGCCCCAGAGATCGGGGAGGGGCTGGCACACTCCCCTTCGTGGCCTGCTTCCCGAGCAGCCCCAGGTCTTCCGCTCCCCTCCCGTGGCCTCGGCCGTGCCTGGTGCTGCCCTCCTATGTGCCTCAGGTCCTCAGGGACCAGCCTTGCGTCTGGCTTTCCCACCCGCGTGCCCGTGGCCTTGGGCTCTGCCAGACCGCGCTGTTCTGCCACTCCCCTTCCAGGGGACGCACCTCCACTTCCTGCTCACGGTGGAGTGGAGTCTCTTGTTCTGGTGTTTCATGGTGACGTCGGAGTGTTTCTACTGTATGGTAGTGGAGTCTCGCTCTAAAGGAGCAGCTCCTTGCTCTAGCAGAGTTAAGGGTGACTGTGAGCCAGCATCCACGTTGACCTAGAATGTCCAGGGAGGCCCTGGCCTTGGACGCTGACGGCTGGCCAGCATGGCAGGTGAAGTGTTTACCCGGTGCTCAGGTCTGGGACTGCCTTGTCTTCCTGCCCCTGGCCCCCTGGCTCTGCAGGCTGGCTGGGAGGAGCTTGGTGGTCTCTTTGCACTGTGCACTCAGTGGGAAGCTTGGGGATGTCTGGCTTGATCCTGCTTTCCAGGCCGAAGGGTCTTGAGTGACTGATGAGTTGTTTGGGCACATGGGTGGCTCTCTAGGAGGCGACCTGGGGGAACCCCAATGTTACTTTCAGAGCCAGCGTTGGCAGAAGGGCCCCTCAGGCTTTCCTGGAATGTGGTGGCTTTGCAGATTGTGTTCTTCATGTTTCCTAGACTCTGTAGAGAAGCAATATGTGGCTGGTTTCTGAGTACATAGCTATAGTTCCAAGTGTCTGTTCTGATCCTACAGGTGAAGTACTTACAATCCATCATAGTTTGTCACCCATGGTCAATATTCTTGATTTCACACGTACGTGTTAGTTAAAGATCATTCAAGCTGGCCCCAGGAGTTTGCAGACTCCCTAGAGAGGCGGGTGTGTGTGTGCAGGGCTTGGTAGGAGCACCTGTCATAGCTAGGGCCAGAGGCATGGTGCTGAGTCACACCGATCCGTCCATCCCGGACTGTAAGTAGGGCCACCACAAGCCAGAGACAGGGCCTCTGGGTGCAGTCACATGGTTTGTGTCCAAAAGGTGCCTTCCCCAAGGGCAGGTGAGCCCCGAGGTCCAGCCACTGTCTGCTGTGTGGGCCTGTGCCACCCAGGGCACCTGTGTGGGCACACACCTCTTCACATTCACACCGTGGATTGCTGGGCTTTGCACTGGTTGGGCAGAGTTGCCAAATCTCGTGGGGTGAGATTTGGGGAAAGTTGGGAGTGGCGGTTGCTGGACGGAAGCCTGAGGGGGACAGCCATTCAGGAGAAGAGGGACTGTGGGCAGGGGACTGTGGGCAGGCCAGGTTCTTGACAGGCAGGTTTTTCTATAGCCACGTGTCTAATAGGAATATTTAATCTTGGATTTTCTGGCAGCCTTAACAAAAGTCTTAATATCGCCAAAATATTACCATTTCAACATCCTATAAACATTAAGCAGTAGTGAGATGTTTTACTTCTTTTTTACACTTGCAGAGTATCTCCAATCTGAAGTTGAATTTTCAACTTAAATACTTCCTGTTGAGATCACATAGAACTTAGAGTTGACAAGCATATTCACGTTCCCAGGCCATTCCAGGTGTACTTAACAAAACGAACCCAAGCGTCAGTTGTGAGATGTGAACTGATGGAAGGAAGCCCTCTCCTGTGCCCTGTTCCTTGCCCTGGAGGCACTTGGGCACGCCGGTGCTGGGCAGTGGCCATCGAGTGTGACCCTAGGGCTGTGAGGAGGCACTGAAGGTTGCAGATGAGGCCCGCGTGGGGTCGTAGGAGGAACAGGCAGGAGAGGAGCCAGGCCTGGCCCGAGTGAACTGACCGCGGCCACGCTGCACCGAGGCACCTGGGCAGAGGGCGTGCTTCTCCTCCTGGGCGGCGGGCTCCAGCGCCCGGGGGCGAGCGGGGTGTGGTGCGCTGCCTGCGGGCAGAGCTGCTCTCTGCGTTGGGCACATGTGACACGGTTGCACAAACTGAAAGTGGGCTCCACTAAGAGCACCCTGGACCTTGGGCCGGACTCTGGGACCCAGGTCCCGTGTTGGGCAGCAGCCCCTCGCCCACTCAGGAGCCGCGAGTCTGCGGCCACGTCTGCCCCTCCCCAGCGTGGGCGACGCCTGCGGCTGCGCAGCAGCAGGCAGAGAAGGACTGGGGCTCGGGGGGGCGCTGTGTCCTGCGCGAGAGCCCTTCGGGCCCTCCCTGCTGCCGCGTGGCCTGCCACGGTCTGGCACCCTCGAGCACCTGGCGGGGTACACCCGCAGCTCCGTAGGTCACGCTCGCTGTCCCCTGTTGGCCCGACAGGGGGTGCTCGGAGCTGTGCCGCATCCCCATGGTGGAGTACAAGCTGGACAGCGAAGGCACGCCCTGCGAGTACAAGACCCCCTTCAGGAGGAACACCACGTGGCACCGGGTGCCCACCCCCGCGCTGCAGCCCCTCTCCAGAGCCTCCCCTGTGCCCGGCACGCCTGACCGCCTGCAGTGCCAGCAGCTGCTCCAGCAGGCCCAGGCCGCCATCCCCCGCAGCACCTCCTTTGACCGGAAGCTGCCTGACGGCACAAGGTATGCTGGAACCCACCCTCAGGACCCCTGGGGACGGGAGGGAGCGTGGCGGTGGGGGGTCTTCTGGCTCAGCCTGCCCTGTTCTGAACGTTGGCAGGCAGGTGGGCAGGCCTCAGATGCAGGGCACCGCACCCAGCCCTCTCCTAGCCCTGCCCTGGTGCTGATGAAAGGCTGTCATGCCCCCAGGGCCACAGCCCTCCCCTTCGTTGGGCAGCACCCTCCGTGGCCACTGGCCCTCAGAGGCATCTCGGGAGGATGCCCAGAACTGCTGTGTATGCACTTCTGGAAGAGCACGAGCACATCTGGTGACAGACCCCGCGTCTGAATGTGGGGGGACGCGTAGGAGGCGCTGGAGCATTGGCAGCTCCCTTTGCTCCTCTCGTCCCCAGCAGTGAGTCGATTCTAAAGCCAGCTTCTCGTGGAGGAAGGCACATGCTTCCAGTGAAGCCCGGGGCCCGGGGAGCTGGTGCCACGGCAGGGAGCGTCCCAGTGGCCCTGCTCTGTTGGGTCGTTCATTCACGCCTGCTGTGTCACTGTGGCCGAGCCGATGAGGAGCGTCCTTGGCGTGGCTCAGGCGCTGGTCTGCCTGTTGTCAGCGTGGCCAGGAGGCAGCTGCCCGGGCCCGAACTCGGCTCCAAGGTCCCTGATGCACCAGTCCCTGGGGCTGCCACTCCCCACCAAGCCCCCATTTCCTCAACTGGCACATGACCCTTCATCAGGGCGTGCAGAGACTGGACGATCCGTGCAGGGACATGCTTAGGAGCAGGCCTGACCCCGAGTGAGCCGGGGAAGTACTGGCCAGGGTCCGCGCAGTGAACGCAGGTTGTCCTGGGCCTTCTCAGTGTGTTCTGTGGGTAGGCGGGGAGCACTTGGACCCCACGTCAGAGCACCCGTACTTCAGGGGAGCTTCGTGGATTCTAGGGACGGGAGGGTCTAGGATCCCCAAGAGACAGATGCACATCCCATCAAGTGCGTTCTCACAGACACCACTCATTTTTGTGAAATAAAAGATAAACAGGATTCCACTCGATAGATGTGTGTGAAAACAAGTGGTTTTGCCAGATTTCAGTCTTGCTGTCTGCGCGGCATCTGGCGGGGAGCCACAGCGCAGCCTGCGCCGTTCTGCGTGGCAGGAGCTGGCGTGCGCTCCTGGCTGCCCTGGGCCGTGCTCCTGGTGCCCTCGCTCCCTGGGTCTGACTCTGCTCTGAGACCTGGCCCTCCGCGGCTCTCCTGTGCAGGTGCCCACCGCAGACCGCTGAAGCCTCTGGACGGCCAGTCCTGGTCTGCGTCCGTGCGTCCTCTCCCTTCCCTCCTCTGCCGTGGAGTGGAGTTTGACGTGCGAGAGTGCAGGGCTGGCGTGCCTGGCCGGCACTCGGCGCCCTGTGACGACTCTGCTCTGCCTTTCAGAAGTTCTCCCAGCAACCAGTCGTCCTCCAGCGACCCCGGACCTGGTGGCAGTGCGCCCTGGAGACCACCAGTAGGCTGTGACGGGTACTGCTCGCTCGCTTACGGGTACTGCTTCTGCTGCTGTCCCCGGGCCAGTGACCGCCAGTAGGCTGTGACGGGTACTGCTTGCTTACCTTTCTGCTGTCCCCGGTAGGGGCTGTGACGGGTAGGCTGCTGGCTTACTGCTTCGCTTACCTTTCTGCTGTCCCCGGGAGGGACCAGTGTGGCTTGTGGTAGAGCGTTCACTGTGCGCTGCCTGCACACGGCCATTGGGGGTGTAAAGGTGCCAGACCTGCCCTACGAGCAGCTGTTGCAGAGGAGCGCACGCCTCTGGGCACAGCCATGCCCGCGCCCCGAGCCCGCTGCGAGGAAGCTCTCTGAGCGTGGAGGGAAGGACCTGGGGACCTCCGCACGGCCTCGTGGGAGGTGCTCCTGCAGAGCCACCACTCAGAATCAGGGAGGGGTCAGGTGGTCCCCTCAGCACACCTGCTGAGCGCGGCTCAGGCCGAGCACTGGTCTCCAGGAGTCCACACCTCGGGAGGGACAGGTGAGCCGTCTGCTCCGCTGCCCCACGGGCCAGGGGCTGTGCCCTGATGCAGACCTAGCACGGTGGAGGCCCCTCCGCAGGCGCTTAGCCTGTGAGCTTCCAGGTGGAGGTGCCTTGTGTGGCTGATGACAGAGCACCTCAAGGTCCTGTGTCACGTGATCTTTCTCACCGTCACATGCTGACACAGGGGAGGCTCCCTTCTTTGGTGCACGTTGCAAGCCTTTTTCTGACCTCCTGTGCGCCAGGGTCCGTGCCCGGGATTCCGGAAGCGAGGTTCACGTGGGATGGGAACAGTTCTCTTCTTTCTTTCCCAAGAGCGTGTCCTCCTGTTTGGGATCCCTTGAAGCAGGCCCACTTGGACGCAACCCAGAATTCATCATGTCCTTTTCCTTAAGGTGGCTTAACCAACAGGTGTCAGTGGTCTGGGCACAAGGCAAACAGCCTCGAGCAGGGGACCTCCCGGGTGGCAGGGCGTTGGCTTGGGCGGTCCCTCGCCCCTGGCCTCCGTGGCACTGTCCAGCACCCAGGACCCACGGCACAGCCAGACCCGTCCCTGGCGCCTCAGCTTCTCTGGTGGGGCTGACCCGTCTGTGTGTGTCCCCAGGAGGCCGCTTCCCGAGGGGCTCTGCCTCGCAGCCCCTGTAGAGCCTGTCCCCGCCCGTCCCCACCACGGGGCTGGTGACAAGAGTGCTCACTTGCCCTCTCCCAGGTGCCAGTCCCCTCTGTTGCTCGAGCACCAGGGCCCAGGCCCTCTGGAGTGCGACGGAGCCAGGGAGCAAGAGGACGCCGTGGAAGGCAGCAGGCACCCAGGTAACGGGTCTCGGTGGCCCTCACTGCCCTCACCTTGCCGCTCCCTCTGCCTCGGGCGGTCACGCCGTCCCACAACCCGTGGGCACCTCCTCACCAGGCTGAGGGGACCACCTGGGTTTCCTGACAGGAGGGCGTGCCTGGGGGCTGTGGTATGGCTGTGTGGCTGTGGTGGCTCTGCGTGGCTCTGGATGGCTGTGGTGGCTGTGATGGTTGGAGGTGGCAGTGGGTGGCTATGGTGGCTGCATTGGCTGCAGAGGCTGTGGTGACTGCGGTGGCTGTGGAGGCTGTGGTAGCAGTGGGTGGGTGGCTGCAGAGGCTGTGGTGGCTGCGGTGCCTGGGTGGCTGGGTAGCTGCAGTGGCTTGGCTGGGTGGCTGGGGTAGCTGCCGTGGCTGGGTGGCTGGGGGTGGCGCAGTGCTGTGGAAGTGGCGGACGTCCTGTGGTGGTGGCTCTGTCTGCATCGTGGCTGGCCCATTGTTGAGAACCACGTGCAGAGCGCAGCCTCGTGGGTGCTTGCCCAGCCTCTTGCCTGGCCCTGCCCCCTTCCTCTGCTAACACTGGACACTGAGAACTCGCCTCCTCTCTTTACGTGACAGAGACCAGGTGGCATGGCCCGCCGTCCAAGGTCCTGGGCCCCTACAAGGAGCGCGCCCTGCAGAAGGAAGGCAGCTGCCGGGACTCCCCCAGCAAGCTCTCCCACGTGAGTCCTGTCCCACGGCCCTCGCAGGGGCGACCGAGCTCTCGGCGCACAGTAGGGCAGCACCACGGCCAGCAAGGCTCACGGGGCCACACAAGGAAAGCTGGGTGATTGGTTCCCAAGTTAGGAAGGACCTCGGAGAAAGGTCGTGCTGCTGATTACAGGCAGAGCCAAGGTCACATCTCAGCCTCTTGAGCCTCAGAGAAGCCGTTGAGATGCCATTCACAGGACAGTCACCAGTGCCCCACGGTGACCACAGCCACTGGCACGTTCCCCGTCCCACACACAGCCACCCCGTCCCACACTTGCCCCCCTACCGAAGACCTCAGGAGGCAGCCACGCGGACTTCTGGCTGAGTGGAGGGAGGGGTTGTTGGGGGCCTACTGCAGCCCCGCGTCCCCTTCCTCCCCCACGTTCCTCCTCCGTGGTGTGGCTGCACCCTGCTCGCGGTCAGCCTCGTCATGTCCACCGGTTCTGGCAGGGCTCCTGGCCAGGGAGGTGCAGGCGGAGACATCCAGGTGCGGCCAGCGGGTCGGATCCATGTGGGGATCTGAGGGACAGAGTGGGGGGACGAGGCCGAGCCTCCCTGAGGTCAAGGGGCCCGGCTCCTCCTGGTCAGCCAAAGCTCTCTGCTGGTGTCGCAGGGCCAGCGGGTTTTCTAGGCTGTGGTGACAGCCACGACTGCCTGCGTGCAGGGACCCCAGGCCTCGTCCTTCTCCGAGCTCCGTCTCTGCAGCCCTCTGCGGGGTCCCCCGGGCTCCCTGGAGCACAGGTGTGTGCGCTTGGCGCTGCTGGTGCTCCCGGCACGTGTGACCCTTCACCTGCACAGGAGCCTCCGGAGCCCAGTGCTGCACGCACAGGCGCGGGGGCTGACCCAGAGGCCTGTGGCGACTCACACCTGGGTCTCCTGCCCAGGCTGCGACTTGTCACAGAAGCATCTTCTGCATAAACGGCTGCTCTCTCCCTGCTGATTGTCACGTGCCAGTTCACGGAGTCCACGCAGGTGGCACCATGGCCCTGCTTGGCGCTTCATGCACTGATATCAGGACAGAGACAGAAAAGATGCTCATTTAACCTAAACTGCTAGACACATCACGACTCGGGGACTCTGCACCAGCCAGCCCGTGTATGAGGAGGCGTGGGCACAGGCCACCCCAGCCGCCACCCCGGGTCAGGGGCAGCCTGCCCAGGACGTCCCCTCAGGCGCTCTCTGTCCTGCCCCCAGATTGGAGACAGGAGCTGCTCCAGTCACTCCAGCAGCAACACACTCTCCAGCAACACCTCCAGCACCAGCGACGACAAGCACTTCGGGTCGGGGGACCTGATGGACCCCGAGTTGCTGGGGCTGACCTACATCAAGGGGGCGTCCACAGACAGCGGCATTGACACAGCTCCATGCATGCCAGCCGCCCTCCTCGGCCCTGTCCACCTGACGGGCAGCAGGTCTCTGATCCACAGCCGGGCCGAGCAGTGGGCGGACGCGGCCGACGTTCCGGGGCCCGAGGACGAGCAGGCCAAGATGTACACCATGCACGGCTACGCCACCGCCATCTCCGCCAGCAGTGCCACCGAGGGCAGCCTGGGCGACCTCAGCGAGATATCGTCTCATTCCAGGTGAGCCTCTGCAGGGCTGCACCTGCTCTGCCTCCCAGCCCGGGGTAGCAAGGGCAGGGCCGGGGCCACTGTCGCATAGGCCCGGCTGTCCGGCTCCCGAGGACAGGCTTGTCCCTAGATCTGACTGCCACGGCGAGCATGGTAAGGAGTGTGTGGTTTACTTCCCCTTCCCTGACTTTAGATCTGAGGGGAGGGTCAGTGGAGAGACTGGCTGCTGCAGCCAGGCCCTTGGGTGTCACCCAGTGCTCCCTGTGACCCCACACACGCCTTGGGAGAAGAGGTAGGGCCTGTGCGATATGGGGAACGAGGGGAGAGTGCGCCCCGGGGAGCAGGGCCCACGTGCAGGTGTGCAGCCTGCCCGGTCCCTGGGCCTGAGAGCAGGACAGACCTGACACCTGGGCATGCTTGTCGCAGCTCTGCACTGGGCACCGGGCAGCAAGTCTGCTCAGCTTGGCGGTGGGCTTTAAACAGGCACCAGCTACATGTGCTGCCATGCCAGGGGCAGGCGTTGCTTACGGAGGTGGGGTGGCTTTGAACTCCCGTCTGACTCTCTGTCTTCACGCGCATTAAAGACCAGGCACAGACCCTCGTCTGTTTGGTTCGAGTGACATCCACTGGTGTTGGCCTCCATCACTGGCCCCGGGTCACTCTCTGACTTCTCTGCACTCTCCTGCCGCTGGCAGAGTCAGGAGAACTCGGAGCAGGACGGTCCTCCCGGCGCCCAGTGCAGCCAGGAGCTCTCCTCCAGGGCAGATCCTGGCGGCCCGTGGAGCATAGGGACAGTCCTCGTTCCTCAGCGTCCTCCTGCAGGTCCTCCCCAGGCCTCCTGGCCACTGCTGAGGGACACTGTGTGTCACCCAGGCATGTTACCAGTTAGCAAAAGCTCACTGGTTCACACAACCAAAGTGGAACTTTGGGCTCATGTAACCAAAAAAACCCAGAACTATCCAGGTTCTGATTGGCCAAGCATCTCAAGGACCTGGCCCACGACTGGGTGGCCCACGACTGGGTCCCATCCGCAGGCTCCGCGTGATGGCCTTCCAACATGACAGCTGTCCTGCTTCCAGCTCTCCCCTCGCCACTGACAGGCCTCTGCCGCCCGCCTTCCTCCTGTGCTTGTGCTCCTCTGACCCAGGCAGAGTGTGGCTCTCTCCTAGGGTCTGAGAAGACACCCCCCCAGCTCTCCACGATGCCCCTGGCTGCCATCACTGTGGCGCAGGAGGCCATGGCCTGGGCAGCAGGGCTTCTGGCGCTGGGAGTCTGACCAGTAAGCCATGCACCACTGCCCACGGGCGGCCCGGCACACCTGCAGGGAGGGCGTCCTTGGAGCCCACCAGGAATCACCTGTGTCTGTGGGGCCACGGGAGAGTAGCTTGGAGCTGGTCCCGGTGGGTGCTCCCAGTCCTCTGCCAGTTGTTTAGTGATCCGAGCTGGTTTAGCACTCCAGGCCGCACCAGGAAAGACCCCCAGAGCGCTGGCCGCCTGAGTCACCCCGTCTCCGCCTCAGCAGCAGCACATCCGTCCGTCCTCCTGTCAGAGCCTCCTGGGGACTTCGCAGCCTTCCGACGTCTTTCCCAGGGCTCAGGAGTTTGGGGAGCAGCTGACTGAGACGCCTTCTGAGACAGACGTGGTTGGTGTCGGGTGCTTTGCTCTAGCTATTGAGCCAGCTGTCCGTGGCAGCTGCTGCAGAGCAGGCTCTTCTGTGCAGAGGAAGGGTGTTGGTGGCATTTGGAGAGGCTTTCAAGCCAGTGGGTCGCCTGGCTGGAAAGAGGAGGTGCCGGGTGAAGACCAGCGGCCTCGCCGTCCCGCTTGCCCAGGCGGTGTGCATGGCAGCCCGAGGGCCTTCGTGCCCACTGCTTCCACGGGCACTGGGCTCTCGGTGACCCTGAAGGCACAGCGCCTGTGTGCTCTCTGTGGGACCCAGCCCTCAAGTGGGCCCTGCCAGTGCCTCCCCGTCTGCCCTGGGCCCGTGCAGGCTGCGGGCAGGGTGAGATCTACAGCATCGCCTGTTCCCGTGGGCGCCTTGCCGCCAGGCCTGCTGAGGCTCCGCACAGGTCAAGATGCACGGCCCTTCTGCCCAGGGCCTGCTAGTGTGCGGTCCTGCAGAACCAAGGCCACTCCCGGGGCCTGGGGCCACTGGGAGAAGCCCAGGTTGGAGTAGGAGAAAGCACTCAGTTGGGACTGAGGTTGAGGGCCGTCTGGCTGAAGCGACCCTGCCCCCAGCACTGTGTGTCCCTGTTGCACACTGACCTCTTCCCTGCATCCGCGCTGCTGAAGTCACGGCGCCTGCTTATTCCCAAGGAGCTGCTCCTCACACTGTCCCCTCCCCGCGCGGGGTGTCTGTCAAGGCTGCTGGGCATGCCACTAGCCCTTGGATCCTCAGCATGTGGTAGGCTTGAGGACTCGCTGCATGAAGAAGGGCACACGTGCTCGTTGACCAGGTCACATACCCAGCCCTGGTCACCTGGGGAGTCAGGAGTGCAGGACCAATCCTGCAGGCCACGGGGTCAGCCCCTCCTCCGGGCTCCTCCACCAGCCCCGCCCACCCCAGCAACCTGTGTGCATCGTGACCCCAGGGCTGCCATCGGGAGGCATGGGGCCCTGAGACCCTCACAGACTCGCTGCACTCGCGGGAGGGGAGGAGAGGGCAGGGCCGTCCAGTCACAGGATGAGCTGGCCTCGGCCTTTCCCCTGGGCTCCACCCTTGGGGGCAGAGCACTGAGATAGGAGCGCCAGACACCAGTCTTTGTGCCAGTCTAGCCTCAGCCTTGCAGGTGAACTGAGGGACAGGAGGGGGAGCCTGCTCTGGACTCCCCAGTAGGGCCTGCGTGGCCTTCGTGGGCCGAGTTTCCCACAGCACTGCACCCTCAATACGAAGGGCTGGAAGTTGGCCCAGCAGCGCTCCCCTGGGAACCTGGAAGGAAAGAATGCGTGCAAAGTGCAGTGCCAGCATTCTAGAATGTTCCCCAGCCACAGGAAGTCTTTCATAGTGACGTTACTGCTAGGAGCACAGATCTTTGCCATCTCACTGATCAGACGGACTCGGTTCTTGGCCTTAACTTTAAAATATGTTACTAATGGAATAAAAGTCATTTTTAATCAAGTCTAAATCAGAAAAGTACGTCTTATGGAATAAATGGAAAATGCATGGGCTCAGGATCGTGTTAAACGGTACATATCTTCAAAAATGTCTGATTTGGTAATTGCTGGGCCAGCGTGAATAACCTGGCCAGATACACTGCCCCACGTCGGCCGTGACTGGTCACCGAGCGCCTGTGTCACGTGCAGGGGCCTGTTCCCCGCTGCCCTGGTGGGTGGGGTGCACACTGGCCTGGGATCCTGGCGTCTGGGCCCTGCCTGCTCACTTCTGCTTCCACACATGGCGGCCGCCCACTCCAGGTCCTGGCCAGCTGTCAGCAGCTTCCGTCTGGAGGGTGCCACGGGCGCCTGTCAAGTCTGTGCTGGCCTCTCCCTGCCCCTGGGGGCTGGCACCGCGGGAGCTTCCTCCCCGCCGCACAGGTTCTTCCCGTCTTTTCAGCATCCTCCTGGCAGGGGCACTCTGCTTCCCGTGGCCCCCGGGCCTCTCCAGGCAAGGCTTTCCACAGGCCTGTGGTGGAGAAGGCGGCCCCGCCGCTGAGCCCAGGCCTGCTGGGGGCCAGGACCCCGGGACGGCGGGCATGGCTGTGCGCCGGCCGCGGGCTGATGCCTCTACCCCACGCTCTCCTCAGCAGCTCCCACCGTTCAGCAAGCCCTTCCACTCGCTGCTCCACGAGCGCGGCGGGTCTCTGGACACGTCCAAAGTCTACATCGTGTCCCATGGTGGCGGCCAGCAGATCCCCGGCTCCGCGTCCAAGCCCTACCACAGACAAGGGGCAGTCAACCAATATGTCATCGGCTGGAAGAAATCAGAGGACAGCCCCACCACCCGAGGAGCCTGAAGTGACAGAATGTCCCCGGTAAGGTGGCTTGCTGCTCTCTGGACAATGGGGGGGGGGGGTTCTAAGAAATAATCTAGAACTGTCTTTTTAAATGCTTTAAGTGTTGATATTTATAACTCTTTTCAAAGTCCTCATTTTTCTTAATTTTTACAGAAAAGGAAAAAAAAAAAACTATGTTCTTTGCTCTTATACCCACAAAGCTGCCTTCGTTAGAGAATTCATGGGCGTTTGCCAGTGGTGTGAGTGTGGGCTGTCGTTGCCAAGGTCGAGGGCGCTGGGATCCAGTTGGTGTGCTGCTCGCTGTCCGTCCGTCCTGTGGGTGGCAGCCAGGAGAGTCTGGCAGGACTCCCAGGTCCTTCAAGGGTCAGGGTTTGTGGGGCCAGGAGGGAGGAAGCTATGTGTGCGTGGAAAGAGAAGTTCCAGCCCCTGTTTGTAAGGCTCATGCCAGCTGCTGACACCTAGGGCAAGTGAGGAGGGGGCACTGCAGGGTGCCGAGCAAGGCTGGCTCCGGCCCTGGCGTGCTGCTTGTTCACAGAACCCCAGAAACGCTGAGCGTGCGAGGGTGCCACAAGGCGACGGAGCGCCGCTGTGTGTCTGTCCGCCAGCACCACTCGTCTGACCTGACGACCCCAGTCAGGCACCGTGGCACGTGCCTGCAGCTGAGCATCGCTGGAGCCCAGGAGTGTGGCACCAGCCTGGGCAACATAGCGAGACCCCATCTCACGGAGGAGGAGGCGGAGGAGGTGACGCCGTGTCTTAAATACGACTGTCATGTTGCTCATCGAGGAAGAGTCATCTAGGGCTGAAACTGGACAGGGAATCTTAAAATGAGGACAGCCACGCCAGGAACTGCTGGCCAGGAAGGCCGTCTCCTGCCCTCTGTGTTGTGGGTGCCAGGGTGAGAGGCCCACACTCGGTGTGCTGGGCGCTCCGGTCCTTCACTCCAGCCTCCGCCAGCTTCCGGCCAGCCCTTGAAGAAGTACTGTGACATCACTGCAGCACCCTGGGAGGGTCAGGTGTGAGAGGGCACCCTGGACAGTCCCGGAACCCAGGGTCTGCGTGTGCCACGCCGGCTCAGCAGCCCTGCATCCAGAGGAAGGGGTGTGATCCCTGGGCAGCAGCCGGCACACCCAAGGGCGTCTGTCCCTGCCACAGCCCTCAGGATCTCTGCACTCTGGTGACCCAGGTGGGGCAGGTGGCAGCTCCCCACACGCTCTCAGATGTGTTGGAGGAAGGGGCTGCAAAGGGTCTTCACCCCGCCCCCATTTCCTAGAGAGGATTTGATGTCAGAGGTCTTTCCGCCCCTGACCCGAGTCAGTGCTGGGACTCGGGGCCAGGGCTCCCAGCCAGGGGGCGGTTGTCTGTCCCCCGGGGGCCACAGGCAGGTCCTGGGAGGTAGACTTGGGAAATGGTCAGCTACCCTACCCCACCCCCGAGAACTGGGGAATTCTAGTGTCCCGTGTGCACAAGTTGGAACATCAGCTTGCGCTCCCTGGCAGAAGTTTTATGTGGCCCTGAAGTCACAACTGACTTCTTTAAAAGCATGTGCAAGGCGAGTGCCCACCAAGTATTTTGTTAGTGATAAAGACGCGTTTTGAAGCGTCTCTTCCGAGGCCTTCCTGTCGCTGTTCACTCTGCCCTCTGCCTAAGTGCCCTGCCCAGTTCCTGGGCCCGGCCACACCTCCTCGTGGGCTCTTCTGCACACCACACAGCCTAGTTCCCACCTGCCTTGTCATCCCTGCCTGCTGTACATGTGCGTGTGCAACACACTCCCGGCCCCAGGGCCCTTTGGGGGCCGTGCTCTGCCCGCCTGTGTGCTCTTAGTGACTGACACAGACTAAACCTTCGGCACTTTTTTACATACATCATTGTACACATTTTTAAAAAATCAGAGCTGTAGCAGAGAAGGCTGGTGGTTTTTATTCATATACAACAGAAGAAACTGAAACGGCCCACTTACAACTGTGATCATAGCTGTGCCTTTACCCACGCAGTCACCAGTGCAGCCTGGGTTCCTCCCCGGAGCGCAGGGCCTATAGCAGGAGCACCTCGCAGCCCTGGGCCAGGATCCAAAGCCTCTTTGTAAAGCCACGTGGTGGCTCTCTCCCTCTGAGGCTGCAGAAGTCTGCCAGGGTCTTGGGTTCTTTGTCCTGTCATGCCTCGAGCCAGCCCCCCTCCTCACTACGCTTGTGACGTTCTGCAGAGCTGCTCAGTCCTGTCTGCTCATGTGGCCAGTGTGGCCCGTCAAGATGGCAGGGCTCAGGGTCTTTCCAGCTGCAGGAGCAACGCAGGGGCCGTAGATGATTGTGCTTGGTTCTGAGCAGGCCTGTGGCTGCTTCTCAGTCTAAGAGTTCTCCAGAGGGCTGTCACATGCAGCAAGGAGGCCTCACTTGGGATAGAGAGGTATCTTGACGCACGGCATGCGCTGCTACAGGTGTGAATCCCTGGGGCCTGGGCTTTCAGGCTGTGTGGCAAAGACCACCCAACTCTGGACAGTCCACTGCTGACCCCCCCTTGTGCTAGGACTTCTCGGCTGCCCGGGCTGCCTTTCCACAGTCCACCTTTCCAAAGTGCGTCTCCAGTTTTCCTGCAGAAGAGCTGGACTCAGTGATGCAGCTCGGCAGTCCTTTGTTATCACAGATACATTTCCATGACCAAATGATCAAGAGAGACAGCTGCTTAGTTTATCCAAACAGGGTTATGAGCCACTGATAATGAAATACGCTTGCATACACCGGGTTGGCTGTCGGTCTCAAGGGGTCTCTGCTCTGTGCTTCAGAGACAGTGCGGCTTCAGAAGACACGCTCATTCCTGGCGCATTCCTCGGCCTGCTCTGAC
Organism: Tamias sibiricus; assembly: GCA_025594165.1. Taxonomy (NCBI): domain Eukaryota; kingdom Metazoa; phylum Chordata; class Mammalia; order Rodentia; family Sciuridae; genus Tamias; species Tamias sibiricus. Next base: position 102,025,928 of record CM046669.1, read on the forward strand.
GGCGTAGGAAAGGGAAAACGGGGCCTTGTTTTAGAAGTTGGCGTACTTTTCCTCTTCCTGGGCTTTGGGGTCTGGTTTGTTTCTGCATCATTCAGAAGTCTGACTTCCCGGCTGACTTGTGCAGGATGCGAAGCCGTGTGGGATTCGGCACACGGATGACCACAGTGACCTGGAAAGTGGCACAGTGGCCCACCTGGCCGCCAGGTTTCCTTCTCACCCCCCAGGCTCCTGATGAATGGTGGCTCCTGACGCCCTGTCCCGTTTGTGTCAACAGGATGTACAGCGAGGTGGACGTCATGTCTGCAGCCGCGCACCATCAGGTGGTAGGAGACGCCATCTCAGAAACTCAGCACGTCCTGTCCAAAGAAGACTTTCTCAAACTGATGCTTCCTGACAGCCCCTTAGTGGAGGAGGGGAGGAGAAAGGTGAGCAGAGTCACGGGTTCTGGAGTTACGGAAACCTGCAAGCAGGTCTGTGGCACCACGAGGGTGCAGGTAATGACCCCCACCGCACCGTGCCCCACAAGTCCTGTCCCCAGGCCCTGTCAGCAGCCCAGAGAGGAGGGCCTTGCCACTGGTGGGTCCTGGAAGGTGCGCCAGCGGGGCAGCGTGCTGTGGCGGGCAGCTGAGAGCCAGCAGGCTGCCTCTGGTCCCCGCAGAGAGCACCTGTGTGGCTCCTCCCAGTGGTGTGGCTTCAGGTCCTCAGACAGGTAGAGGGACGTGCGGAGAGTCTGGCGCAGTCCCTGGACACAGCTGGCGCTGGACGTTAGCCGCCTGCTCTGCTCCAGGGCCCCAGGCTAGCCCACGCCACCCTCTCACGCACACCCTGCTCCAGAAGTGGACAGGCTCACCCCAACGCTGCCCGCATATACCCGAGGCTGGACCTGGCCCTCTGCCACAGAGAGATGGCGGAGGTCCCCAGGGAAGGCGTGCTGGCCTGGACCCCTGCCCGCCCGTGTTCAGCAGCAGCCTCCCCTTCACTCACAGGCGGTAGCCATGTTGCCTGTTGAGGGAGGTTTTGGTTACATTATGATCACAGTCTCGAGCTGCTTTTTAGAATAATACAGAGTAGGGCTGGGGTTGTGGCTCAGCGGTAGAGCGCTCACCTCGCACGTGCGCGGCCCGGGTTCTATCCTCAGCACCACGTAAACGTAAATGTATTGCATTGTGTACAACTAGAGCAAATAAATGAATATTAAAAAATAATAATAATAATAATACAGAGTCAGGTGACAGAGCCCACCTGCCCCATTCTGCAAACAACTGAGACTTAGATGACGACACATGGGGTGCACAGAGACGTCTGGTGCCTGGGTGCGGATGGAACCCCTCAGTGTAGCACAGTGCTGCTCTCGTTCAAGTAGAGAGGCCGTGGGGGGCACGGCAGCCGCCTTGCCTGCAGCGGGGAGACGGTGGGTCTCTCTCCTGACGGCCCGCAGCACCCTGGGCGCCCCTGGCAGCACACCAGGCGCCGCCCCACAGCTGCCCTAACCATGCACGCTGCGCTGGCTCTGGGCGCTTGCTGGTGGGGTGTGAAGGGATCCCCAAAGAACTCGGTCACAGCGAGCCTGATTTTAACTGGGCTCAGGTGCAAGTGCAGACAGCTTTTCTCGTAGGGATCAGCTTCCTGATGTGGGTTTTTTCCTCCTGTGACACACCGCCACCTGCTCATGGTACAGGTTTAGTGCACCTCGGTGCTTGCCCCTCGTCGGTAGAGAGGCTGACAGAATGGGAGCAGCATGTTAGCCTCCTGCCACGTGCACACGTGTGGACGCCAGGTGACCCCCCTGGTGTGACGGGAGCATGCTGGCTTCACTGCGGAGCGAAAGGCTGTGGCTCCGCATGCACAGGGAGTGCAGGACACCAGGTGCACTTGACCTTCTTAGTGCTGGCTCTTCCTTCACCAGTCTCACCGGTCTGTGTCAACACAGATAGTTCGGCGGTTCCTTTAAATCTGCCTGTGACCCGTCACTGTGACTCAGGTTCCAGTGATTGTAGTGCTGCCCTCTCTAAGTGGCACGACAAAGTGGACAGTAGGACAGTAGTGCCCCGAGCGCATGTTCCTTGAGCCTGGCTGAGTGGCTCAGGTGGCACAGGTGTTCAACATAGTTTTGTTAGAGGAGCTGGGACCCCACTTACAGTTAATTGATAGAGAAATTGCCCAACATTAGAACGTGGTCAGTCCAGTTAGAGCCAGGCCAGTGCTGCTGTGGCCTTGCAGTGCCTTCCTGACTGGCAGCCTGGGGTGTCCAAGGGCTCTCCCTCCTTAAGTCTCGGGGCTTCTGTTTAGCATATCAGACTCTGTAAAGTGCGCATGTGTACTTCATGATGTTTCGCAGGACGTCAGAAGGAAGCGCTGCAATCTGGTGACCACACGGGAGCCTTGGTGCACTGGCCTGGGGCCCACATGCCTGGCCCAGCTTTCCAAGCTAATGGGGAAGCCTGGTGGTGGAGTCAGAGGTGCCCTCACCTTCAGTTTTTGACATCCCCCCCCAACTGCTTTATCCTAGTTTTCGTTCTATGGGAACCTGTCTCCAAGGAGGTCGCTGTACCGCACCCTCTCTGACGAGAGCGTGTGCAGCAATCGGAGGGGGTCCTCCTTCGGCAGTTCCCGCAGCTCCATACTGGACCAAGCACTGCCCAACGACATCCTGTTCAGCAGCACCCCGCCCGCCCTACCACAGCACGCTGCCCCCCAGGACGCACCCAGCGCCCAGCATGGGCAGCCTGAGAAGTAAGTACAGCGCTGCGCACCACAGGCTGTGTGTCCCGGGGAGGCGGGGGTGGTCTGCTGCACGTCTTTGGATGTCGTGTATGCTTTTTCTTTTAAGTAATTTTCAAATATAAAAGCTCCAGAGTGGAAATTTTTAAAAAGTCAGCAAAATCACCTGTTTGTAAGGGAGTTCAAAACTTAGCACTCGACTTCTTTATCAAGTCAGGTAGTGACTTCTGCTCCATTCGCAGCTGGCGTCTGCGGAGAGGTGTGCCTGAGGCTGGTTGTGGAGAAAGGAGGCGGGTGCAGGGTGGGTGTTCTGGCAGGGGGCGTCTCTTGGAGCTTTATAAAAGAGACTGGGTCAGGTCACTGGGAGGGCGCCCTGGCCTCAGCTGCCAGTCACACACATGCACACACCCAGGGCTTGGGGTAAGTGAACTCGTATTTCAGGGATGACTTAGTGCTCACAAGTCACTGCAGACCCGGGTGTGTGCTGCCAATTTTAAGTCGGGGGAGAAGGGCCACCAACAAAGCACTCCCAGCCAGTGAGGAAGGACCTTCCAGAGGCAGGCGCCCTGCTTGCACGGCCCTCCTTCCTCCCCACTTGCTGCAGCCTGGCCTGTGACGGGATAGCTGTGAAACCTCAGGTGTCCTACCAGCCACCAGGAAGTGCAGTGGGGAAGGCTCCCTGAGGATGCTAACATGATCCCAGGCTTGGGTGAAAAACAGGAAGCCGCAAGATACCCAAAGCAGAGGGCAGGATGCCAGGCAGTGGGGCCTGGACCCACTTCCTAGCCCCTGCAGAATCTGTAGCCTCCAGATGGGCCCAAGCGAGGCCACCAGCAGAGAGGCGACGCTGTGCTCCTCTGTCCTCTGAAGCAGACGACATCTGTGCACTGGCACCAGGAGGCTTCCCGGCAGTGGCCTCCCTGCCTGTGCCGCAGCCCTTCCCACCCCCAGGAAGCACTCCAGCTGTGAAGTGGCACTGGTGCCAGCCTGGTGCGACCTAGAGTTGCTTTATCCCAAGTCAGTCGGCAGAGCAGTGTCTGCCTCGCAGCTAGCCCAAGGCTGGGACAGCTGGATCTGAAAGAACGGGCGTTGGTACCCACGCACAGCAAGGTCCCTGTTCAGTGAGCTAAAGCCAGGACATGGCCTGGGCCACGGCTGTGGCCTGCTGCGGAGCCCAGGCCTGGCTCCTGCCTCCTCGAGCTCTGCACCGACCATGCCCTCAGGCCCGGCGGCGAGCCCCAGTGGTGGGCGGGGCTCCTCGGGCAGGCCTGCGTCTCACTGCCTCTGCCCCGGCTCTGATGTGGGGCCCAGACACAGGGGTCACCCACACAGCATCCAGATGCCCTCCGCAGTGAGGCTGCACGTCAGTGGACGGTGTGTGAAGGCCACTGTGGGCTTGCGCTGAGGCCGCGAGGGTTTGGTGGTCTTCCCTGACTTGTCATTCATGGGGATCACCGTGGTCTCAGGTTCAGGGTGGGAGGAGAAGCCAGCTGTGGACACGCCGCTCCAGCTTCCCAGCAGGGAGCACAGGGGCTGTGGCACCAGGCTCTTCCCGCCCAGGAGGGACACTGGCTCAGGCTCCACAGGGCTCTCCTCTCGGCGCTGCTCTGCGGCCCGTCACCGGGGGTGCTGCCCACACGTGGCACCTGATGTGGGCATGCCTTCCGCAGGAGCTCGGCGCTGCTGGGTCCTCCTGTGGTCTCTTGCCTTCCCTGGTGGCCTGAGCCACATCTCCCTGACCCCATCAAAGCCACCCGGCAGGTGGAATGGTCACTAAGGACAGCACGGGCAGACCACAGAGAGGGCTGCCCTCCAGACAAACCCGGAGAGGAGGCGGCTTCCACTCCCCTGATGCCCTGGGCCCGTTCTGCAGGTCCAGTCACGTGGAGCCCCTCCTTTTGCTCCTGGTCCTCTGTGAGTGTAGGAGGCGAGGGCTGCCAGGCTGGCCTTGGGCTGTGGACGGTGCCCTGAGACACCTCAGACCTGTGGCCACCAGTGCTGCTCAGTGGTGGCGCCTGCACGTGCTTTGTGCCGGGGCGGGAAGCAGAGGCCATGGCTGGCTGAGGGCCGTCCACCCCCACCCGCCCCTTCTGGACATCAGCCTCTTGAGACCAGCCTCAGAGAGAGGGCCACGTGTCCTAGAACCTCAGGGTGTTCAGGAACAGAGATGGCTTTAGTCGCTCAGCGGAGGCACGGCAGCGGCTGCTCCGTGGAGCGTGAGGAACGGCGCCTCGCGGCCCCCTTCTGAGTGGCACTGACCAGTCCACCTGGCTGCTGTGGACTTGGGAAGGGTGTGGCAGTGTGCGGGAAAGGAGGCCCTCGCAGGTGGGTTTTGGTGGTACCCGCCTTTGAGAGTGCCAGGGGCTGGAGGGAAGGGGGCTTCCCCGCCAGGCAGAGGACGCCCAGGTGGGCCTCACTCGTGCTTGCCCTGGGCACGCTCGCACACCTGAGCGGCCTTCTGTCCTGTTCTGTTCCCTTCTTCCTGGGACGTGCCTCTCTTGTGGGGAAGAACGGGAGGGCCCCAGGCCAGCGCCCAGCCAGCCTCCTCTGCACCCCTCAGGACGTGGCACCTGCTTCCTGAAGACTCTCCACTTGGAAGCCTGCAGCAGTGGCTGCACCACCTTGCTCCGGCGTTCTTTGCACTTGGTGGAGAGTCCTGCTGGAGCAAAGCCCATGCGTGTTTGAGAGCAGAAAGGGGTGGCTTGCGTGGGAGCAAAGGTCCCTGGGTTCCTCACTCTCTGCTTTGGTGAGGACCTTAAACTAAAAAAGGGCCTGACGGCCCTGGAGCCAGCCTGCAGCTCCTGCCCAGCTCCCACTCCGGCCTGCTGCTGGCCTGCCCCTTGCAGCGCCGAGCACTCCCCTGGAACACGCAGGAGCCGCTGCTGTCTGGGGCGGGGCGGGAGGCGCGCAGAGCGCCCTGCTGGGCTCGCCTCAGTCACAGGTGGGGACGGTGGTGTTGGCACACCGGGCACCATGGCTTCAGAGGGCGTGTCGGGTGGGTCTCCCTGCCTCGGGAGGGGTCTGTGAGGACTGCGCTTGTGAGAGGAATGATGAGACCGTGGTCTCCTTCAAGGCCAGATGCACAGACCCTGTCCTGGTCCAGCTGCCGGCATCTCACAGCTCCCCAGAAGAATGTGGGGACAGGAATGACAGGGCATCTGGTTAATCGTGCCCTTACGAGACGTGATTGCAGGCTCAGGCGGCGGGTGGTCTCCGCCGTCAGGTCCGCACGCAGCGCGTGCAGCGCTCCGCTGGGTCAGCAGAGGCACGTTGGAGGTGAAGACGGTCCTTAGCCCGGGCAGTTCTGGCAGAGACCCAGGACTGGGTGGCAGTTAAAGGGCGAGGACCACGTGTGCAATCGGAGGCAGCCCGTGCGACACAGGGCGTGGGGCCTGGCCTCCCCTCGCTGCTGCTGAGTGCCATGAAGTAGCGTCCTCTCTCTGACCCGCAGACCAGAGCCACGCAGGCTCGCCGCACTTGTTAATAAGCTGGTCTGTCTGTAAGGCATCTGGGATTTCAGGGGCTCGGCCCGAATGATTCTGCTCTTCAGTAAAGCTTGGCACATGAGGAAGGAGGGTCCGTCCTCAGCCAGCCTGCTCGGAGACGCTGGGCAGTGGCGGTCCTGTGCCACGCCCAGGCTGGTCTCCTGGACTGCTGCTCTTGACCGCCACTTCCCCAGCCCTTCGGGTGACTGTAGCTCGATGCTGACTTTCCCACAGGGAGCAGGATGTGCTCAGTGTCCTGCGCCACGTTGGGAGGGGGGGTGGTGGTGCCCGGGATTGCATGGTGACAGCAGTGCCCGCTGACTGGCGCTCTGGTCTCGTTCTCTAGATGAGTTCTGGTTCTCCGACGGGTCCTTGTCGGATAAGTCCAAGTGTGCAGATCCTGGCCTGATGCCCCTCCCAGACACAGCCACTGGGTTGGCGTGGTCCCACCTGGTGGACGCTGCGCGGGCATTTGAAGGTAAGCACTCCAGCTCCAGGCCTCACACCTGTCCCGGGAGCTCTTGGCAGCTTGGGGCAGAGCCTGTGTGTCCCCCCTCTGGGTGGGCCTGGGAGTGCGGCCATCCTTGAGGAGGAACACGGGCAGCAGGCCTGGGCTCTGAGGAGCTCCTGGGGCTGCGTCACCTCGTGGAATGAGCGTGGGACACGGGATCCCAGTGCAGACACTCGCTGCGGCCTGGGTGGAACACACCGCTCTTCCTCCTGCCCCGCGTCCTAGTCTGAGAGGCAGCGGTGATTGTGCAGAGTGCACACCGTGTCTTTTCTTGAGGCGTGGTGAGAGGAGGTGGGGGACCCTCCAGAGGCCACGGTGCAGGGTTTGGCGGGACAGGTCCCCAGTGACGTGGTGCAGGTATGGACGTACCATGATCCACTCACCCTGGAGGTGAGCCACCGTGTGGGCCTCAGCTTCCTGCTCTAGAACTGGTCCCTTCCCCGAGTCCTGCTGTCTATTGCTCAGTGCGGCCTGGGGGACACCTGACCCAGCTTGTAGGTGGCACTGGCCATAGGGAAGACGCCTGCTCCGGCACCCCCGGCCTGTGTGCTGCACAGTGAGCCAGTGGCCCAGGGTCGGGACTCAGCACACCTACGGTCTGCCGTGCCACCCTGGCAGGTCCTGCCCTCACGCTCCTCTCCATCGCACCTGTGGCCTGCAGGCCTCAGGGAGCAAGTGGGGTTTGTCTCGGGGCACCAGCAGCCTTGCTTCTCGCCCCCTGGAGAGGCCTCATCTGGCCCAGCAGCCTCGTTATGTCTGGGGACAGACACCGAGTTCACCTGCCCAGCCAGGGCTTCCTGCTCTGTCCAGCTCTTCGCTGTGTGATCAGAAGACCCCGCAGGAGCACCTTAGAGCAGGAAGTGGTCATTCCAGCCCCTGGTTCCAGCCCACAGTCAGAAGACCCCGCAGGAGCACCTTAGAGCAGGAAGTGGCCATTCCGGCCCCTGGTTCCAGCCCACAGTCAGCCAACTCTGTAGCTCCGGGCCCGAGGTGAGGGAGCATCCTGGAGAGGTTGTGGTGGAGGAAGGCTGCTCAGGGCGTGGTGGCCAGGAAGCAGAGGGACAAGCAGACCTCAGGGCACGCCCAGTGCGCCGTCTGCTGACCAGGTCACAGCTCTCAGGTGCTGACCCTCTCACCTCTGTGTCCTCACATCGCCCCGCACGTGAGCTGGAAGAGCAGGACATAGGCTGTGTGACCGCTGGCGGGTGGTCAGCTGTCTGCATGCTGCATCCAGGAAGCCCCTCAGGCCATCACTGGCCACAAGGCAGTGAAGACAATTAGACCAGAAGAATAGAAGCACACGCGCAGGAGGCGCTGACCATCCGAGGTCCTGAGTCTCTGATGATGACTGTGCTGGGGAGAGTTGAGTGGTGCGGGAGGAGCCTCGTGTGTGGGAGCCATGACGGGAAAGGTGCGCCTGTGGAAGCTGGGCCTCAGCCAGCCAGTCCTGGAGGGAGCGTTGACGTGGAAGAAGGTGTGAGATGGGCTCCCTTGACGGCGCTTCAGAAAGATTCCACACAGCGAGAAGAAAACCCCTACGGGAAAGAAAGAGAAATCTAAAAATAACCTGGCAAATGAGATTTCAGTGAATTTTATAAGTAAAATCAGTAATCAGTTTTCCTTTGAATATTGATCAACCATTAGCATTTCGACCCCAAAAATAAAGAGTACAAATGAGCAAAAAAATTAGAAAGAAGATGAAATCAGCCTGGGAGAGGACGCATGCTGCCTCCCACGCGGCTCCTCAGACCCCAGGCCCGGTGGGGGCTGGTGTGGCCTGGCAGGGCCTCCCTGGCTGGGCCTCTGCAGCCCTGGTGGTCCTTCAGGGCCTGCAGTCCCCTCCAGAAGGCACATCTGCCACCCAGATCTCTGGTACGGGCAGGACAGGACCCTGCCTTGCTCAAGAGCTGGGTCACCTGGGCAACCCAGGGTGCCGATGGACAGTCCCAGGGTTAGCGGGAGAGGCTGGAAGAGACCAGTCCTAAGTCCGTCCAGTGCTGCCAGCTCCGAGCACCCCTCAGCTCGCAGCACACGCTGCCCACCCTAGAGAACTGGCGTTTCATCTCTGTCCTGGTGCAGCTCTTGGCCCTCGGCCGGGTCCGTCTGAGCCACCGAGCAGCATGCCGCCGCGCCCCTCGTGCTCTGCTGCTCAGTGCACGTGCTGTGGGTGGTCGCGGAGGGGGTTTAGAGGAATCACTGAGTAGGAGTGGACCCAGTTAATGAGGTAATTGGTTACTTAGTCGGGGGTGGGGGGGTGGGCATAAGAAATAGTTGAAGGCCAGAGTATAGAGGTCATTAGAAAGGTCATCTGGAAATCCCCAAGTCGAAACTAGTAAGTGTACGGTTAATTGTTTTCAGTTTCAGAGAATAATGATGCCCTTGTTTAAATTTTTCTTCAAATTTAAAAGCAGCCTTCTAGCATAATAGGATTCTTTCCTGATTAAATACACACACAAAAAGAGAACCATTAGACAATTGACTGTGATATTGATGTAGAAAGGCTTAAATGAAATTTCAGTAATAGATTGAAAAGATTATGCATTGTTCTGGCAAGAGTGTAGCTGGTCTAATAAAAGAAAAACTATAATTATAATAAGTTACATTAGGTGAGGTGATTAAAAGTGATCATATCAGTTTCCAAAAAAAATATATCTAACAGAATTAGGACCTATTTCTAATAAGATTTTGAATAAAAGATTGACGTTTCTAATAAAGGATTGAAAAGACACCTCCAGTCAAGCACAGAGGCCCACACCTGTGATCTTGGCAACTCAGGAGACGGAGGCAGGAGGATCACAAGTTTGAGGCCATCCTCAGCAACTTAGTGAGACCCTGTCTCAAAATTAAAAAAAAAGAGAGAGAGATGGGGATGTGAATCAGTAATAAAGAGACCCTAGGTTAAATTCCCAGTCTCTCCCCCCAAAAAAGATATCTCCAAAGCCTAACAAGGATTGTCCCCTTTATTCCAAATAGCTGTATGACACCTTGTAGGAATGTTTCCAAGCAGAGCCCTAAGTCCAGAAACAGCCAAGGCGCCCTTTGGAACCATGTCCTTTAATTTTTACTAAAATCATTGACATTTAGAAATTTTTAGGGATCATAAACACAAAGTAACTAGATATGCACCATTTCAAAGCATTGCTGATTTTTTTAGTTACCTGTTTCACACTGCAAACCACCCCACAATGTCCAGCTAACCCCAGTGATATCCATCATTTCCTATGCTGCAGACTAGTCAAGGCTCAGCTGGGTGGCTCTTGTTCCAGATGGTGTCACCCGGAGTCACTCATGCGCTGGAGCCCAGCTGGGCCTCCCTTGCAGTGTGGCGCTCCAGGCTCTGGCAGGGAGCCCATCCCTAGCAGGTGATCACACTCCTCACAGGAGGTGCTCTGTGACTGCCAAGGCCTGGGGTTGGAGGTCCCAGGTTAGCACCTCACCAATGCTGTGGTCCAGTGAGTCTCGAGGCCAGCCAGCCCTGGGTGGGCGCGGCTCTGCCTCTCCTGCCAGGCTGGTGTGTCTCAGCAGTGGCTGCTCAGAGTCTCCCGCTGTGACAGCCACAGCATCAGAAGATGGAATTCCGTGTTCTTGGAAAGTAAGCCACCACTAGATTACAGTGAGGTAGATCCAAGAAGTACTTCAGTGACTGAAAACCTTAGCACAAGTAAGGACAGGAATGGATCTAGTAGAGTAGAAATGACCATTCTTTTCAAATTAATTTGTAGATTAGAACAATTTCAATTGAGGTCTCCAAAGGTAGGTTAAAGTAATTGCGTCTACTCAGAAAATAGAGGAACAATGTTCAGCCAAAAAAACTATTATAAATAATAATTAAAACTGTTACAATGATTCAAAAATAGAATAAGTCCTTTTGAAGAAGTATACAGAGCACACACAGAAATCTGAATATATTTCAATAATTAAATGGTAAAGGGAGTTATATATGCCCTTTGGATTTAAGAACTGGAAAAGTTGATTTTAGAAACAGCTAAAAACACACACACACCACACACACACACACACACACACACACCATTTGGAGGTAATCTTTAGTTATGGAATAATGAGAGAACGTACAAAAGGTACCATAGCCAGATAAAAGTGCTTAACAGACCTTTTACAAACCTTCAAGAGAAGATCTGCAGAGGGAGGTGCTGGGCCCAGGGTTTGTGGTCCCCGTGGCGGGCAAAGCAGGCTGTCTAGGTTGCACACGGGAACTTGGCAAAGGACCGCCACCTCCGCAGCAGACAGACAGTGGCAAACGGAGCACAGGAGCCAGCAAGCCGCCTTCAGCCTCATGCCATGCAGGCTCGGTGAGCACCAGCTCCACCTGTGGAAGGTGGGAAGCGACCTGCAGAGCACCAAGGCTCCCCTCCCACTGAGCGCCAGGACCACGCGCAGCGAAGCTGGAAGACTGCACCCCACTGCCCAGAACCTCATTCCTGAGAAGTGGCTACTCAAAAGAATGAAAAAGCATTCAGTAGAGAAATACTGGGTAGCGTTATTAATAAGTGAGTACACCACCAAATTCCACCCCAAAGCCACATGTCAGAAAGTAGAGCCGTCTCCTGGGTGAAGGGAGAAGGTGATTTGGGCGCCAAGCTGCAGTGCTCCCAGGCCACGGAGGACGCTGGAAGCCTGGCTTGCCGCCATGCAGGCCTTGTTCTCGTGCATGCGGTTCCTTCCTCTGCGGGCGAGCTGCCCTTTGCACTTCACAACTCCAAAGTGGGCGCGCTGACCGGGTGTGGCAAGGCCTTCAGCCCCCCGCAGTGCAGCGCGTAGTGGCCTTGGTAGGGATGACAGTGTGTGTCACAGCTCTGGCTCGCCCCTCTAGCAGGTGTCAGCTTTCCTGTGATGCAGAGGCACGGAAGCCATGCTTGGGGTTTTGATGCGGAGGGAGCCTCTGACGCTGGGCAGGGGCAGCAAGCCACAGCTCCTCAGCCCTGTGACGCCGAGTGGGGCCAGCGCTCTGCCATGTGCAGTGTCGCTGAGCCACGTGGGGGCTTGCTGGGGCACACAGATTTTCAGCTTAGAGTGTGTTCAACTTGGGACAGGCTTATGGGATGCCACCCATCCTAAGCTGCAAGGGTCTGCAAGTGTCCATCCCCCTCAGGCTTGGAGACAGGACTGAGCTGCTGGGAAAGTTGGCTGTGGCTCAGCCGGTGGGCGGAGGGCAGAGGGAGTGGGGGTCTCTCCAGAAGCCCTAGACTTTAAAGCAGCTCTCGCAAATCAGATTGTTAGGAGGCGGCGGGTGTAATTTGGAGCATTTGTGGCATAGATGTAACCAGAGGCAGCCTTGAAGGGTGAAATAGTAAGCAAGTGGATGGTCGGAGTCTGGATTCCGCGACCCCCCAGCCGAGGAGACCTGTGCTCCGCTGCTCCATATTTACCGTGGCTGGTGATCGCCACCGTGTCCCCAACGCCATCAGGGTGGTTCCAGCATTGCAGCAGGAGCAAGATGACCACATAAACATCTTCTCCAAAACAGCAGTCTCTGTCGCAGTTCATGCCTGCACGCCAGCTCCTCAGAGCCATGGTCAGCGCAGGCATCTGTGATGACAACTCTTCCAGTTCTGCAGTTTTCAGCTCAGAGCTGACAGCGACGTCCAGTCGGTGATGGCCAACGTGCGCGTGTGTGCACACCAGCATGAGGGAATGAGACAGGCTGGGTGGCTCCTCGTGACATGATCAGAGGAAAGAAAAAAGGAAAAGTGACTGCTACAAAGAAGAAAATGCAAAATGAACTTTAACATGGAGAAATCAAAACGTAGCTCTCACGTCTAAGCTGACCTTTGCTTCAGGCCAGCGCAAGTGCTAGGCCTCGAGTCAAGGCCGAGGTCATTCAGGCCAGCGTAGGTGCTGGGCCTCGAGTCAAGGCCGAGGTCAAGGCTGTCTTTCCCCCTCAGAGGCGGAGTCTAGCCCCAGTCTGCTGCCTCAGGCTGACCCAGAGCACTTGGTGCCGAGAGCCGGGTGCAGACTTGTGCCTCTTCCTGGTGGTCAGTTAAGTCTTGTCTGCAGCCCGACAGGCACAGAGCTCGGAACCGGAGCCTTGGGTTTCTCTAGCGTAGCTGCGGAGCCCGGGCTCGTCTCTGGTGTGTGGTCCAGCAGAGGCACCCTGGAATGCGTTGCTGGTGGAGAGGAGCTTTCTCAGCCCAGCCTCTGGCATCTGGCAACCTACGCTGCCGTCAAAAAGCCTGAGGCAACAACCTAAAGGAGGAAAGGTTCACCTCGACTTGTGGGTGGAGGGGCTTCGGGGCCTGGTCAGCTGGACCATAGCTTTGGGGCCTGTGGGGAGGCAGGACATCATGGCAGGAGCCTGTGGGGAACAAAGCTGCTCCCCTCTTGGCAGCCTGGAAACAGGCAGGGCCAGTGTCCCAGGCCTGCTTCCCCCAGCAGGCCCACCACCTTCAGGAAAGCACTGGCTGGGGACACCCAGGTCCTGGTGGCAGCACCTACTCCCTGCTCTGTGGTCCTGATCCACATCCCTGCAGCCAGGACTGGCCACACCCCAGCCCAACCTGCAGGCTTGCCTGCACCCTCAGTGCAGCCCCAAGTTGACCAGCAGCCATCGGCTCCTCCTCTGCCTGGTGTGCGTGGCTGGGCATGTGCACGTGGAGGAGTGAGGCTGAGTGTGCGTGGCTGGGCATGTGCACGTGGAGGAGTGGGCTGTGAGTGGCTGGGCATGTGCACGTGGAGGAGTGGGCTGAGTGTGCGTGACTGGGCATGTGCACGTGGAGGAGTGGGCTGTGAGTGGCTGGGCATGTGCACGTGGAGGAGTGAGGCTGAGTGTGCGTGGCTGGGCATGTGCACGTGGAGGAGTGGGCTGTGAGTGGCTGGGCATGTGCACGTGGAGGAGTGGGCTGAGGTTGGTTCAGGGGTGGACGTCTCTCGTGTGAGCTGCGCTGGCGTCCCCCTGGCCGACCTGCTCAGACAGCCGCAGGGGAGAGACAGGTGCACGTGCGGCGTGCCCACATGCAGCCCAGGCCCCAGCCTGCCTCCGTGGCTTCCTCTGTGCCGCATGGTGTAGGTCAGTGGTCACTTGATTACTGAGCGTTTATCATCGCAGAAGCGTTCCCTGGAAACCCTTGGGAACACCAGCCCCGTCACAGCGGAGCTTCAGCGCAGGCCTGGTTGTGGCAGCACTGCCCTGGTGCCTGCCTCCTGACCGGCAGGACCTCCTGTCTCCTGGGGAGTGTCTGAATGCTGCCAGGAGCCAGTCCTGTCTTGGGATATCTTGTCACTCAAGGTTGGCACAGTTGAAGCCAGCAAGGGCCTTTTCATCCAGGCATGTGGACGTGGGCCTGAGAGCAGGTGTATCAGGAGGGACACAAGCTTGGCCAGATGACCCCTTGGTCACACACGGTGAGGACAGCATCAAAAGGACTCTCTGAGAAAGTGAGGAAGTGATTCTTTAACCCCTGGAGCTGTCCCCAGCCAGGGCTCCCCGTTCTGCCCCACTTCTGGCCGGCACCTGGGACCGTGGGTCAGCCTGGGCAGCCACACCGTGCCATTGGGGTGAGTTACGGTCCATCATTTGTAGAAACCCTGACACGCTTACTAGACTGGCACCGTGGTGGTTGTCTTGGGGCTGCGGTGTGTCTGTCTTGTGGAAGACGAGACCCGTGGACCTTCAGAAGGGTTCACTGAAGGACATCTGGACGGCTGCGGCAGGCGTTAGGAAGGGCCCCCTGACAGAGCCCCCATGGTGGTCGTGAGTGGGCTCGGCTGACTCTGGGACACCAGGCCTGGGGCCGCCCCCCGCCACTCCTGCACCTGCAGCCCCAGCTGTCCTCCTGTGCTCAGTTAACTGGAAGCATGTGACCTCCGTAAGCCAGCAGGCAGGTGGCCTCCTTAGGAGGCTCACTGAGCGGCCGGGAGACTGAGGGGTCAGGGCAGAACTGAGCGCCCAGGGCGCACCTCAGCACAGCGCTCCCCCGCTAATGAGCCGCACGAAAGAGCTGCCACAGCACCAGCACTCCAGCTGTGCCTCTCGGAAACCCGGAGCCCGGGCCAGGGAGGGATTGTGGGCCCACATCCCCCTGTGCAGAGGACTTTCCTGCGCGTCTGGCCAGCACAGCCTCTGCTGAGAAACGACTCCCCGCCCAGCGGGGCCTCGGGTTTGGGTGCTGCAGACACCGCGCCCCGACCTTCCTTCCCGGGCTTCCGGGGAATGGCTTTGCCAGCCTCTGCCCCTCCCAGTGTGTGGAGCGAGTCGTTGGTGCTGTGCTTGGGTCCATGTGTGTGTGGCGTGCCAGGCGTCCCTGTGCACTGCAGCCTGCCTCCCACCAGCACGACCGCAAGGCGACCTGTGTGGTCTGTGCGTGCCGTCTGGCCCTCGGCTCCCGGTCCCCACCTGCCCCACAAGGGAGCAGCCACGTGCTCCCCCCGCAGCCCGCCTGGAGCAGGGCCGGCGTCTCGGGGGGCTTCCTGTTCACGGAGAACTCTGGATCTTATTTCAGGTCTCGACTCAGACGAAGAGCTGGGGCTGCTCTGTCACCACGCATCCTTCCTAGGTGACTGACTGCGGCTGCCGTGGCCCCGGTGCTCTGTGGCCTGTGCTGTGTCTCAGTCTGCATGTCTGCATGCTCTTCCCACTCTGGGTGGGGTGGCCGGGCGTGGCATAGCCACCTGTCCAGGAGTGTCCTGCAGGCCATCTCCCTGGCACAGTCAGCTGGGCTCGTCCCGCTCATCCTCCTGCCAGTGCTGGCAGCTCCTGGGGTGTGGAGAGAAGGAGGCAGGCTGGCTCTGGCAGACCCAGGACCTGCGGTTGTCCCCGGGGCTGTGACGTGCGCCACGGCCCGGCAGCACAGCCGGTCTTCCTGCTTTCAGCAGCAGCAGCTTGCCTGGGCTCCTGTGTCTTTGTTCTACTTCAAACAGGGGGATTACTGATTTGGAGGGGAAGCAGATTTCACTTTGTACTGAATTCATCTCTACAAAAAATAAATAAATAAACACACAGCAGTGCCCTGGAGCTGACACCAACGCTCCTTCTGTTTCTCTCCCCGGCTCAGACCAGAGAGTGGCGTCCTTCTGTACCCTGACAGATCTGCAGCACGGGCAGGACTTGGAAGGGGCCCAGGAGCTGCCCTTGTGCGTGGATCCAGGCAGTGGCAAAGAGTTCATGGACTCCACTGGGTAGGTAGACCCCATCCCACTGGGCCGCCTCAGGAACCCCGGGCAGGGCGGGGGCCTGGCGGGGGCCTGGCGGGGGCCTGAAAGAGATGCTGGCCGCACGGCTGCTCCTCTGTGCGGGTGGGGCCCGTCTGCCAGGACCAACAGCACAGGGCATGCCTCCCTGGCTGAGGGCACAGCAAGGGCCTCGGGGTCACCCTCTGCTGCCTGATCATCAGGTCAGCACCAGGCAGCAACACCAAGCAGCGTCCAGCTGCCAGGCCACGCAGCTGTGTCCCCTCCAAGGGCAGGATTCCTCCAGAACCTGCCCAGACTGGCTGCAGGCCCCGTTGCCCCCTGCGTTCGTGAGCGCAACCCCAGGAGGTGGGCCAGGCCCTCTGTGGACACGCTGCCCTTTACTTGCACGTCCCCCGAGCGAGCGCCACGGTGCTCAGGACGGAGAACGGCAGGCGGGGCAAGTGCCGTGGGCCTGTGGTGCGCGGCTGGCTCTGCTCTGTGCAGACCCTCCCTCCGTCCTTGCTTCCCTCCGACCTCTGCCTGTGGAGTGGGGCCTTTGCCGAGCAGTGCGGGACGCCCTCCAATAGGACGTGACGGTACTCGCCTCCTTGCCGGGCCCCGCGCAGGAAGCAGTGTGGAGTGCCAGCTTTACCAGAGGTGCCCGACCTCATGCCCCTGGGTCGTCCTAATTAGCCCTGTTTGCCAGGGAGCGCTCTCCGTCCACACTGACCGGGAAGGTCAATCAGCTGGAGCTGATTCTCCGCCAACTGCAGACCGACCTTCGGAAGGTAAAGAGGCACGAGCCTGGGCACATGGGAGGTGAGCTGAGCAGGGACCAGGTCTAAGCCGAGGAGGAGGGCACGGCCACTGTGGGGTGGGCAGCTGTTGATGGGCAGTGGAGGCGAGGGGAACCTTGGCAGAGGCTGAGCACTGACTTCACTGACAGTGCAAGTTTGTGGGGCCCCAAGGACGGGGGAGGTGGCAGCTGAGGGACAGTGGAGCCATCTGAGCTGAGGCTGGCCAAGAAGAGCAGGATCCCAGGAAGACTGCGTCAGCCTTTGGGAGATCATTTCAGCCTCCTCTTGGGACCAGGGACTTCCAGCCAGAGGAGGGCCTGGAAGGAGTGGGGGACCTGCGGGCGGGCACAGGCGTACCAAGAGTAGGAGCAGCCCCGGACCACCAGCCCCACTCGGCCGCGCCCAGCTCTGCACTGCAGGCCACTGGTGGGCCCGTGGCCAAGCCAGACCCCGATGGCAGCACCACTTGGTACTTGGGCTCTGCCGACCTCTGCTGGGCTGGCGTCTCAGCCCCAGAGAGCAGAGCGCAGGCTTCACGCTCGTTGGGACTGCTCTGGGCTTTCATGTTCTCACGCAGTGTTAGTGGCATGTTTTTAAAGGTCAGTGTGGAAGATGGTGTAGCCTGACAGCTTGTGGGGCGTGAAGGGCCCTCTGGTCACTGTGAGCACGCCAGGGCACATGGGCTCCGTCCTCTGTGGGGGCGGCTGCTTGGGAAGCTCAGGCACACGGCTTCCCTCCCCGCTGCCCACTGAAGTCGTCCCCTGGGTGGAAGATGGTGGGACCCTGGTTGAGAAGGTGCAGGACGGGGTGGGGGGAGCCGAGAGGCAGTGGCCTGCTCACCCCGTCATTGGCAGGTCCCCTCCCTGAAGGAAGCATGCCCCCCAGAAGTCAGGAACATGAGAGCAAGGCCCAGGGCCCCTGGGGAGCAGAGGGCGGCCTGACCTGGCGTGTCCCACAGGAGAAGCGGGACAAGGCCGTGCTGCAGGAGGAGGTGCGGCACCTGCGGGAGCACAACCTGCGGCTGCAGGAGGAGTCCCAGACGGCCGCCGCCCAGCTGCGCAGGTTCACCGAGTGGTTCTTCAGCACTGTGGACAAGAAGTCCTAGCCAGCGCCTCTCTGGGCCATGGGGCCACTGCTGCCCTCCCCACCGCAGCAGGGCTCCGGAGCGTGCTGTCACCAAGCGCAGCGTTTGCTGTTCCATCCCCTGCAGTGCCATTCACCCCAGCAGGACAGGGCCTGGCTCCCCCAGGCAGCCACAGAGGAGCAATGACATGCAGACAAGTGGAACTCACAGGGTGGGGACAGGAGCCACGGCCACTGAGACCCTCCTTGGGCACCGAAATGGGGCCTGGCTGGGCCCCCCGGCTGTTCCTGGGGGCAGAGGCGGGCTCCCTTTCCAGTGCCGGCACTGAGGCCCCGCCACAGCCCCTGTCGGGTGTCAGTGTTGTGCAGTGGACGCAGAGACGGAGGTCGGCGTGCACTTTAATGGTAAAGGTGCTCTATTTTTTTGGATGTACAGTAGCTTTATTTCCACAGCCACATTATCATAGCAATAAAGAGGGAGGCTTAGTCAGTAGTTGGAAAGCTTCGTGGGGAAGCACCAGCGTGTCTAGCGCTAGTTCTAATGCAGTTACTGTAGAGACTTATTTATTTGCAGGAACAAATGGTGCCTGAATATTAACAGTGTTCTGATTTTTTAAGAAGATACCTATGCCTTGTAAATGGCTCGCCGAGTGGTGTGCCGCCGCTCCGCCCCTAGCTCGCCCTGCGCAGTTGCTTCGCTGAAACCAGAACCGCTCACGCAGGAGCTGCCGCCGCGTGCTGTGACCAAGGAGTCCCGGTGGCAACGCCATGTTTGTGTATCTTTGTACAGAAGCTTTGATGACGTGTCTTGTATTTAACACCCTTATTTAAGCTTATTTAACCTTAAGTTGTTAATTTTATAAGATGTGGTCTTACCTGCACTACGAGGAGGAGGGAGGCAGCGGGCAGCTCAGGAGGGTGGGCGCGCCCAGGCCGGGGAGAGTCCACAGTAGGCGCTGCTGGTAGCGAGTCGTCAGCATCACTCTACCATTTCTAACTGTTATATTTGAGATGAATACACATTTTGCTTTTATAATAAATGTTCAGAAGAAGTCCACGTAAGTAGCAGCCTTGTCAGGTGAATGTAGACCTTTTATGATCTGTCAACAGTCTGGATTTATTTTGGGTCATTTAAGATCTTGTATACTGAATACCGTTTAGCTGCCTTGTTAGAGACTCCCAGGCTGGTTTAAAGTAAAGATTGACTAGTATTTATTAGTACCTGCTTTGTGCCAGACCTTCATCTGTGCTTCTTGTCTATTATTTGACCCCTACAGTACCCCTGGCAGGAAGGCGTGGCATCCCCGTTACACAGCCAGGTTGATGGGACTGGGCTCACGTGCTGTACCCAGGCTGGCTTTGTCATTAGCATCTTATTCAAATAATGTGGTGTTCTTACAATACGCACGATAAAACTATTCAGAGTCGTCGGAAGAGCTGAGCTGGATCTCAGTGCACCTAGGGCCCAAGACGTGGACAGGCCCCTGGTGGAACCCTCCCAGAGACGAGGCCACAGCAGAGCTGGGCGGGAGCCAGGCGGGAGCCCTGAGGATCCGCCGTGGGGCTGCACACGGGGGAGGGCCACACTAGCCATGTCCTCGGTGCCCCACAGCAGCCGAAGCAGTGCCTTACAGCAGGACACACAAGCAGGCCAGTCTCCTGGTCCTCCCTCCCTCTGGTCCTTCTCTGTCACCGTGTGTTGGGCACTGTGCCAGGAGCTGAGGATCCCACAGAGCCCAAGGTCACTGTCTTCACAGGGCACAGTCTAACCTGGAGTGGGGTGTGGTCAGACAGGTGGACACTAGAAAGTGCCCAGGATGGGCTGCCTTTCCTAACCGTCCAAGCACTGCATGCCTGGAGGCCCAGGCCTTGGCCAGCCCTGTACCTCCACACAGGTGCCATGGCCACGCTGTTCTTGGAGGCAAGGAAGCAGGACATTGGTGGGGGCCCCAAGATAGGCCCATGGAGCAGGAAGAGGGGATGCAGGGTTCCCGGGCCCCGAGACCCAACATGTTCACGGCCTGCCAGTGTCCATGCTACCTACAGAGCAGGTGGTGAGGACAGAGGTGGCAGGTAGGTGGGTGGGTCGGCCTAAACATGCCAGTAAGGAGCCGTGGGCCTGCTGTGGTTGGATCTCGTCCTAAGTCAAAGCCACTGAAGCAAGAACGTGGCGTGATGTGGACTTGAAGTGGATCGTTCTGACTTCTGAGGGAGAGAGGATCATGTGAGTCCTCCAAACTTTTTCTGGACAAGGCACACTGTCTCTGGCATGTTCAAGTTTTGTTCACTGCCCTTTAAAGATGGTGGGAGAGGTCGCGCCACGGGCCAGTGGGCCCACCCCAGGTCCAGGCAGGCAGACACAGCAGAAGAGCAGCCGCGGTGCGAGGGGAGGGAGGAGAGGCCAGGGAGGCCGTGGGTGTGCGAGCCGAGCCGCGGAGCACGGGTGGGTTGGAGGTGGGAGAGGTCTGGCCCGGGTGAGCCTGAACCCCATCGAGATCCACAAGCCGCCGTCCTCCAACGTCTCTTGGCTTTGGAGGGAGCCCGGCAGAGCCTGTGCTCCTGGCGAGGCCGAGAACTGCTCTCCGGCTGCACTGGGCAGACATCGGCGCGTCTGCGGCAGAGAGCAGCCAGCCAGGAGGAGGCGGACGCAGTGCCGGCCCTGCTGAGGTGGCCTGCCCTCTGCCCGCTCACTGTGGACAAGGCCAGGGACACTTGGAAAGCAGGCCTCTGCGCTAGCAAAAGAAGAAGCACCTCCCAAGCCCGAGGTCTGCACAGGCCACGCCCAACACATGGCCAAAGCGGTCTCAGTCTGTTGGACCTCTTCAAAGGGACATTTCCAGTTGGCATCGAGGCCAGAGGAAAACCCTCGTGCTCCCAGAGTAACAGGGTTTTAGGAGCATGGCATCCGGGTGAACCCCACCGGCCACAACAGCCCTGCGCGACTGGCCATGCTGACTGGCTGTAACTCGACTGGCACAGCCTGAATGTCAGAATGCATCCACTAGGAATCGTTTTTGGAATAAGCAGGTGTTTTCTCTGCTTGGAGAGCCCTGTTGTGCATCAAGACTGTTCTGATGTGTGACAATTGAAGCTAATTGGCCCTTCCAGGGTCTCTCCCTGCTGTCTCTGCAGCAGGGGGGGCGTATTAAAGATGCAGCCGTGGTGGAGGAGGCCGTGCGGCCTCGCCTGCTCCTCGTGTTTGGAAGTGCCCCGAGTCTGGTCCTCCTAATCGGGAAGACGCAGGCCGGCTGCACGTTGTCAGCCAGGAGAGTCACTCAGACCCTGCCGCCCGAGCCGCAGCTCCCTTCTGCAGAGCCAGGGGCTTGGCTCGCGAGGAGGCAGAACGGCAGAGCACTTGGCGGGGCAGTCGCCGCTCCTGGTGTGAATGAAGCACAGCCCGAGAGCCCAGGGAGCCCCGAGGTCACACTGGGCAATGAATGGGTGGGGATGGAGGGCGCTATCCTGGAACGTCTGGCAGAGGCGCACAGGCGGGGCCTGGGTCCCGGCCAGGCATGGGTGCAGAGCCGCTGGCGTCCCACAGTCCTGGGCTCAGAGGAAGCAGGCCCGGCTCCTTGGCACCGGGATCTTGTGCTTAGAGATTTAAAGGCGCCACCGCGGCGCCAGCTTCAGCGGGGGCAAGCCCCCGCCCCACACACACAGCCCGGGTGAGCCCAACGGTCCCGTTCGACATCTGGTGGAGGCAGGGTGAGCTGTTTACTGATCAGGACCCACAGGGGGGCCCGGGCAGTGTGGCCTGTGAACTCCAAACTAGCCCCAAGCCTGGGCCGCTGACCGTCAGCCACAGAAATTGGGCAGAAACTAAAGCAGAGTCCCCTGTATTGTCTTAGATTTTTAAATTTGTTTTAGTTAGTGTACGTGACAGTAGAATGCATTTGTGCACTTCGATATACGTAGATGGGATACGGTCTCTCATTTTTCTGAGTGTACGTGGTGCAGCATCATATTGGTCATGCAGTCACATGCACATACAGTCACAGCGTCTGCTTCATTCCACTCTCTTCCCTGTCCCCACGTCCCCCCCCCGTCACTGTCACTTCCCTCTACCTAAGCTGAGGTGACGCTGTTCTTCCCTACTGCCCCGCCCCCACCTTACGTGAATCGGCATGAAGGCCCAAGTGGGCATGACCATTTCAGGGTCACAGTCTTTCATTCTGCCTAACAAGATCTGGGGACTTTCTGAGTTGCTTTTTAAAAATATGGAAATCCTGGAAGCCCTATGGTCATCTTAGATGGCCAGCCCCTAAGTCCTCCGCCAAGCTTGTGCCACCAGCCTTCACCCACGGTCACATCTGCAGACTCTGCTTCGTGCCTGACTAGGGACTGGAGAGGTGCTCAGAAGGCTGTTTTTCATAAGAGCAAATGAAAAACCAGGAGCCCCATGACAAGTGAATACCCTTTGGCTAGTAAACTGTCACCAAATTATTAAAAAACAAAGTTAAGGGTCAGACTTGCCTTGTCCTGCCCTCAACACCCATTGGTCCAGCTGGAGGCTCTGGTGGCAGAGGTCCGGGTGTCAGCCGCTCTCCCAGCCCGCTGTGAGCCTGCAGAACCCACAGGAAGCCTGTGTGTGCGAGGGACTCGGGCGAGGCGTGCTGGGGAGAGGGGACCAGCCAGCCCTGCTCCTGATGCATGCCTGCGGTGAGGCTCCAGGCAGAGTCACGCCACCACCGTGTGTGAGATCGCCTGGGCCTGGGCGTCTGGGTCCTGCCCCTTCACATGCCCAGCGATGGTAGACAGGTGGAGTGATCAGGCAGCAGTGGTGCCCTCTGGGGTCCCGTGAACACCTCGTGGGCCCCATCCGGGCTGCGGGCTTCCAGCAGCAGCTATATCCGCAAACCCCTCTGTGAACGCAGAACCCCAGGCGTGGGCATTCTGTGTCCCTGTAAATGAAGGACGTGAGAACCCAGCCAGCCCTGCGGGGGGACCGGCTTGCCTACGATAGGACACAGGTGGCCGCTGGCTTGCACCCTGCCTGAGTCCTCTGTCACTTGTGAAATCTGTCTGTGTCCCACCACCACCGTCTGAAAACCACCTCGTTTCTGATGGCTGTGGGGAGGGCAGTGTGAGGGGCAGCCTGATCATGGCCAGTTTGTGAGGCTGGTCCGGCGAGGCCTCGCCACCGAGCCTGATTCTTCTGTTGTTGAAGTGAGTTCTCAAACCAAGTTTCCCTCCCTTGTTTAACAGGTGCTGTCTTCCACAAGCACAGCCTCCTGTGCGGTTTGTCCTGCCATACAAACTTGGCCTGGCCTTGGCTGTCCTCATGGTCCACTATCTTAGTGTTTCAGGACCATTCCTGGAAAAGAAGTCGTTGAGGTGTGGTCCACCAGCACGGCTGCGTCGGGACAGATGCTGTCCCAGGAACTGCCCAAGTCACTTCTCCCCGGGTCCGCCCTGCTCTAGGGGGGTGTCCACCTGTGCTCACAGACACTGAGGGGGCACCTGCCACTCCTGCGGCCGTTCTGATGCTCTGCTTGGAAGGTGTGGCCCAGCCCGTGGCTCACCTGGGGCCCGCGGCTGCCTCCTCTGAGCCTCCACCTGCACTGCCTGGCCTCCGCCCGAGCCGTGGCTTGTGGTGAGTTGTGTCTGGCGGCATGGGTGGGAATGGGAACTCCGGAGCACAGCCAGGGGAGTGTGGGGTGGCGCTGAGAATGGCCTCCAGGCACGGACGCTACGGCTGAACGGGGTCTCGGCGAGGTGCCTCTGCGCTCACGTTCATGGGATCACAACAGCCAAAGGGTGGGCGCAGCGCAGCCAGCCTTCAGCAGGCGAGTGGACGGACAACGCGAGGGAACGGAACGTCATTCAGCCTCGGGAGTGCAGAGCCCTGGCTTGCGCTCCAGCGCCCATGAGCCTGGAGGACGGTATCAGCTGAAGCTCACAGACCAGCATGGCACGTTTCCACCTGGCCCTGGCCCCCAGGTACCAGTCAGACTCCAGGGCACAAGGCACGGCGGGTGGGCCAGGCAGGACGGTCACACAGCGTCAGCTGGGGAGACGCAGCGAGCTCCGGGCGGCGGCCAGCCGACAGTGCTGCTGAGCCGGGCTCCCGCGGGCGGTGGTGAGCTCTCCGTGCTCGTTGCACAGTTAAAAATACACATTAAAAAGTGAGGAAGGGGCCTGAGTGGGCGAGAGGTGGGAGCCCGGGGCGGCACACACAGGAGACCTCACGACACCAGAGGCCTGTTGGAAGAGTGGAGGGAAATGGAACCACCAGCAAGTGCCCCTGGGGCCCACAGCTGACTGGCCAGGGCTGTGCCGTCTGTCCAGAGGGGAGAGTCCTTCCCAAGCTTGCCCTGGGCCTGAGGAGGAGTGACAGGGAGAGACCGCCGACGGCTGACTCGGTCGTCAGTGCCAACAAGAGGAAGGGGCTGCTCGGGCACAGCTGGAGAGGCGAGGCCGGCCGAGCTGGCTTCAGGAAGGAGTTGAAGATGCCCGCCAGGGCGGGCTAGAGGGTGCGGACGCCTGGAAACCCTGGGGAAGCGCTGGCTTCCAACAGGCCAGGGAAGCCATGTGGGCAGCCCTGGTGCAGGCTGGAGAGCCTCGAGCAGGAGGGGCCCAGTCCAGGGTCGTGGGGAGGCCAGAGCCACAGTGCTGCACCAGGGGTCCCCTGGCCATGGAGGGGCGCTGGGCTAGTGAGCACAGGCCCTGGCGCAGTTTGCACTCAGTGACCAGTCGGCCGGGACGGAGGCCACGCCTGTCATCCCCGTGGCTTAGGAGGCTGACGCAGGCAGATGGACCGGGCGGCTTAATGAGACCCTGTCTCAAAATAGAAAAGAAAAAGGGCTGGGGGTGTAGCTCAGTGGGAGGCACCCTGGGTTCGATCCCTAGTACTGCAAAAACTTTCTATTTTTTTATTAATCTTCATAGAAGTAGGACAATCAAGACCTGTAAGTAAAAATAAGAAAACGAGTTTTTGAGGGTATTGTTGGAGACCTTGGAGGAGACGTTATTGGGGAAGCTTAATCTCTCAGTTCTGCCTGAATTCATCGACCTACCCTCAGAGCTGCCCACAGCCCGGCCCCACTGAACACCTCGGGACAGGAGAGAGTCAGTCTGTGGTGCCTTCACCATGCCCCAGGGGCTGGGCACCACCACCCACTCCCTCCCGGTCAGGAGACGCCCGGCTCTGCCCTGCACGTGGCTGCCAGCAGGAAGGCAGGAGCCTCACGCGAGGGCCTGGGTCTTGCTCCTGATGGCCTGGAGCCGCCACTGGAGCCCCGAGTGCCGAGACGGATGGGAGACCTGGCATTCAGGTGGCCCTGTGGCACCTGGCAGGCTGGCCTGTGGAGGCCCTGACCCTTCGGCGGCCTCCCCTGCTGCCCTCACCTGTCGGGGAGAGGGGACAGGACCTGGAGGGAAGAAGAGCAAGACTCCTGTGGCCACGGCCTCTGCCTCTTCCACCAGGGGCAGCCGTCAGAGCCACGTGCTGCCGCCCAGGCCATTCAAGGGTGGCCGTTGGGTCTGGAACTCTCTGCCAGACCCGAGCAGGAGAAGCCAGAGGCGCTCGGGACTGGGCGGCGTGCCAGAGATCTCTCTTGAGCAGTTCAGCATGGACAGTTCTCGAGTGCTCTGGCCGTGACTGGCCCTGCCTGGCTGAATCCCACTGCAGTGTCCCCCTAACCCCGCACAGTGACTCTAGGGACACAGCAGCAGTGTGTGGAGTGACGTCTCATCCAGGGGGAGTCAGCAGTGTGTGGCAGCTGGGGGCTGCCAAGGACGGCCACACCAGAGCCCGGCCCCGAAAGGCGAGCTGGGCTGGCGGTCTTCCATCCTGACCCTGCTGTAGTGCTGAGACGTGGACAGGCAGGGTAGGAAGAGGACGGCAGGACACCATTGAGCACCTGGGTGCCAGGCTCACGTGAGCAAACCCGGGTGTGGACTGGGCGCTTTGTTCTCTGCCCAAGGGCACCCGGGTGCTGGGCACCCCAGCGGTGGGCTCCTAACCTCCCTTTGGGAGCCCCCAGTGCCTGTCTGCAGGGTGCTGGTGGAGCCTTACGCAGGGCAGGTGGCTGCAGCTCAGCCCGCGTGGGCATCTGGGGGGCGCGTGGCGCAGCACCCGCAGAACCCGGGGTCTGGGGGGCAGGCCAAGCACTTGGTCAGCCTGGGAAGCCCAAGCATCAAGAAGCACTCCTGGACAAGTGGGCACCACAGCCCCTCCCTGCTGGGGTCTCGGGCCCACGCAGGACAAGCATGGATTGACCCTGGGGGCGGTCACAGCAGACTCGAGGCGGTCCTCCGCTGCCCCTGGAAAGCCAAGGCTGGCGGGGACCTGGCTGGGCCCTGCTCGCACACCCAGGCCAAGCACTGGCTCTCGACAGCTGCTCTGGGAGTCACCTGCCTCGGCCTGCCCCCTGGTCTTGGAGCCGCCTATTCCGACCACCTGTGGTGACGGGGTGGCATGACTCTCCCATCTCGCTCACGCTGCTTGCCTGGACCTCTGTCTGCCGCGGGCGCTTCAGGTCTCCTCCGGTGGAGCTTGCTCTCCGTCCAGCCGCAGCCCACTGGCCCTGGGGCTTGTTGGGGGCGGACAGGCCAGGGGGTTTCGGGCTGCTCCCCGCCGGCCCCCAAGATGGCTGTCCTTCAGGAAGGGGAGGGCGAGGAGGGGAGTGCCCGCCCCTGCCCCGGGCCAAGCAGGGCTCCCTTTGGCTCTGGTTGGGTGACCTGGCACCTCGCCTTGGCCTGTCCAGCCTGCAGGGTTGGCCTCCGCCTCAGGCCCCCTGAGCCTTGGGCCTGGGTCAGCCCCTCCAGAAGCAAGGGTGCAGGGAGGGTGGCCGCCAGGCTGGGCTGAAGGGCCGCTTTGCTGGGGAAGGGGCAGTGCCAGGCAGGACCTGCCGGGGACTGGACACGTGTCCTCAGATTCCTGTGCCCAGGCTCTGGCGTGGTGGCATTTTGTGGGGGGCTCAGGAGTTAATTGGTTCAGATGAGATCATGGAAGTGACAGTCCCATGTACCCTGGAGGCCAGTCCTCCGGCTTCCTCCTCTGCCAAGCCCTCGGCACCCCCACCCGGGACGCAGCCCTGGATTCTGGTGGTCTCCACTCTGCCCACCCCCTCCTCCCTGGGCGCCAGCGCGGGCAGCAGCTGCTAAGCTCCTGACAACACTCGGGTGACCCAGCCCCCGCCCTCCGTGGCCACCCTCTCCTGTGCCCGCCTCCCTCCCCGGCCCACCGGTCCCCTAAACCACGAGCTACCGGCAGCCAGCACACGGCGCGTCCCCCCCACCCCCGCCTGTGGGCCTCGCTGGGGACAGCTCTGCCCCTGGATGCTGCTCCCCCCTGCAGACGCCATCCGCGCCCTCCGCGGCCCAGTGCCCGTCTGCACACAGAGCGGGTGCCCCTGCTCCACTGCCGGGCACCGCGGCCGCCCCTCGGGGTTCCCTCAGCAGGCACGACAGCCGGGCCACCTGCCGGCTCCCCCCCTGCAGGCACTGCTACCTGGTGCGTGCCTGCTTCACACCGGTCACCAGCGCTGAGCATGTGGGGGGAGGTCCTGCTGAGGTCCTGGTGCCCGGGTCGGCAGCCTGGCCAGGGACGGGGGCGCCTTTCTGCACGTCTCCCCAAGAAGACCCGTCGGGACCTGGGGCAGCCCACCTGGCCCCACAGACTCCGGCCCTCAGGAGCCGTGTGGCCACTTCCCCTCGCCACGCTCGGCGTCCCTGTTGCTAGGGAGGGTGGTCACGGTCCCTCCTCAGGAGCACTGTCCCGAGAACCTCAGGTGCACCAGGGAAGAGCCGGGCGCCTCGTGGCCCTGGGGGGAAGCTGCTGTCCGTCCTGTGACGCCGCGTCCCAGCCCCGACTCTGCACGAGCGCAGGGCCTCGGCGGCCACACGCCACACACGTGTTGTCTTGGTGCCACAGTTTGAACGTGGGTGAGGCCCCCAAAGCTGTGTGCTCCGGCTCCGTCCCCAGCCTGGGCCGTTGGGAGCTGCTGGAGCCTTCAGGGGGCCTCGTGGGAGGTCTCGAGGTCACTGGGTGGGGGACTTCAAGAGGCCCTGGGGGACCCCAGCCCTGGCTCTCCGACTCCCTGGCTGGTGAGGGGAGTCCTGCTCTGCCACACGCTCCTGCCATGGCCAGCTGTTGCCGCCTGCAGCGATGGCGCTGGGAGCAACGGAGCCGCGGGAAGAAGTTCAGAGGCGAACTGGAGACAAACAGCTTTTTATTCTGATAACTTTTCTCTCTGGCTCTAACAACGACTAAGCACGCGCCGCACACACCACAAAATGGCGCTGACCCGATCAGCAATCTCGGCCAAGTCACTTGAGATCCCGGGCCAAGTCCCGTGAGACTACGGAAGGCAGCAATGCCCAAAACTCCATGGCCCATAGTCAACCGCAATTCAAGCCCTCTCCCCACACGGGGCTCCTGCAGTGAGCCTGCCTCCTCAGAGGCCCTGAGTGTGCCTCCCCTCGGGCTCCAGGTCTGTGGGCCAGAACGAGCCTCCCCTCTCTGAGGCCGTGGCCCAGGGGCCCAGCAGTGCCGGAGCTGGCAGGCACGGCCTGCTCCCTGGACCAGTCTCCAAGGGCACAGGCTTCTGCCCGCATCCTCAATCTGACCTTCCCCTTTTCTTAGCTCACTGCTGCCCAGTAGCGGGCACGGGTGGGTGGAGGGTGATGGGCAGGAGGGGAGGAGTCAGGGTGCCAGCACCTACTCAGGCCCAGGGTGCATCACGTCCCCGCCAGGACACCCGGCCAGCAGTCCAGCTCTGTGCTGACGCTCCACGGCCTTCCTGGGGGACAAGAGGGACCAAGGAGGCAGCCGTCTGCTAGTGACGCCACCGCTCCTTGCAGGACAGAGCACGGCAGCCTCCAGTTGGTAGCCCCAGGGTCTCGAGCTGTGTCCCCAGAGTCAGAAGGACACAGAGGAGACTCACCAAGCAGACTGAGCCCTGGGGACCTCAGCTCCTGTGTGGTGTGTGCACTTGTCTGTTGTGCTGTGTCTGAGTGTGTGCTCGTGTGTGTGCGTGTGTGCTCGTGTGTGTGCTCGTGTGTGTGTGCTCATGTGTGTGTGTGTGCTCGTGTGTGTGTGTGTGTGCACGTGTGTGTGAAGACCACAGCGCTCCAGCCCAGCCCTTCGCCAGTTAGTTCAAGATCCCCTGGTTCACCAGGTACCTCGCTACCAAAGGCACACTAAACAGCCAGAAGGGAGGCTTCGTGCTACCAGGAGGTGTGACGCTAGAGGAACGCAGAAAGTCTTTGTGAAAGCTTTGATCAGGGTCGTCTTTTGCAGGAGCCCTGTTTGGGGAGATGGCTAAGATTGCGGTTGACTACGGGCCATGGAGATGTTTGGGCATTGCCGCCTTCCGTAGTCTCACGGGACTTGGCCCAAGATCTCGCGGGACTTGAGCGAGAT
Source organism: Tamias sibiricus (assembly GCA_025594165.1). Classification (NCBI taxonomy): domain Eukaryota; kingdom Metazoa; phylum Chordata; class Mammalia; order Rodentia; family Sciuridae; genus Tamias; species Tamias sibiricus. The sequence continues at coordinate 102,055,019 of CM046669.1, forward strand.
TGCAGATCGGGTCTGCGCCGTTTGGTGTGTTGGTTGTTTTGGTGGTGTGTGTGGTGCGTGTTAAAGTCGTTGTTAGAGCCAGAGAGAAAAGTTATCAGAATAAAAAGCTGTTTGTTTCCAGTTCGCCTCTGAACTTCTTCCCGTGGCTTCGTTGCTCCAAGCGGCCATCGCTTCTGGCGGCAACAGTCTTTCCTTTTAAAAATACAAACAGGAAACATAAAAAGAAAGACATGATTGGCTTCCCTGATTTGGAGACCAAGATTCCTGTTCAGTGACTGCGTGGGGCGCTGAGCTCACGGCCAGGTGGAGTGTCTTCCGGGAGGAGAAACATCCACCTTCCATACCTGACAGACCCGTGCTGAGACGCGTGAACTGCAGACCTCAGGAAAAGGAGAATGGGGCAGCAAACGGGTGACCTGGTGCACCCGAAGGCACTTTCAACCTCACCAGCCCCCAGTCCCAGTCAAGATCCCAGGAACGGTGGCCCGTGGCGTCGCCCCACCTGGAAGGTGGAGCATCGCGGCCAGAGGAGGCGGCATCCGAGTGTGGAGAGCCCCGGCGTGGGCAGTGAAGACCAGGCCAGGCGGAGGTGACTGGCTGCTCGCAGGTCCTCTCACCCACTGGTGCTGGTGGCGCCCAGGGGCCCAGGTCCTGGGCTCTGCAGGGTCCTCAGCCCCCTCCGTGTCGCTGTCCCCACCCCTCGGCCTCCCGTCCCCGCATCAGTGAGGTGCTTAGGGAGGACGGGGCTTCTCCGCCTGGGCGCTGGCCTGCTGCGGTGGCTCGCTCGCCTGAGGCTGGCCTGACTGTGCAGGAGCCCTCGTGCGAACGGGACCTAGGCCCCAGGCATCTGCCGAGGACAGCCCCCGCTGGCCCTGGGCAGACGAGTGTGGCCATGCCTGGGGCAGACCTCCCGGCCACTCGCTCAGCTGTAGCAGGGCCTCCCCGGGTGCCGTCAGCCTGGGCCGGCGCAGGGAGGGAGCTGCCTGGACGACGTCCCCGAGGTGCCAACCGCCCCGGCTGTCCTCACAGCTGGGCTCCGGTCAAGGTCCCCGGGGAGCTCCGGGGTCATGAGAGCGGCCCCCTGGAGGGCGGCAGTGCGGGGAGGGCCAGGTCCGCGGCTGGCCGCTAGCAGCCGGAGCTTCGGGCCCTGTCCAACGGCCTGACCGCCAGCTGCTGCCGGTGGTGCCTTGAGAGCCGTTGCTGTTTGCTCTGGACGCCAGCGTCTGGGCAGTTTTGAATGATGGGGAATGCCAACTGCACAGACCTGCCCTCCCTAGGGGCCCGGCTGGGGGACGTGACAGGCCAGTGATGCCCGGGGGCAGCCTTCTGGGGACGGGGCTCCTGAGGAAGCTGGTCCTCAACCTGGGCAGAAGCCCAGGGAGGGGGCATCGTCTTGCCTGGACCACGCGGACCCTCCACCGCAGGCCTCACCTGGCGGAGGCCTGGGCTCCCAGGGTGGCCTCCCCTGCCGCCCCCGCCTTCTGCAGGCTGACTAAGTGCTGGATGAGGCCTGGTGGTGGGAAGGGGGATGAGCTGCGCAGTCCCCCTCCCCCAGCCACCTCGGGACAGCCAGTGCCCGGGCAGCTCGACGGCCAACCACCCAGGGCAGCGCCCACCCAGGACAGCTCCTGGCGTCCACGGGCACTGCGACCCTCTCCCTGACTGCAGGGCTGTGCTCGGCCCGTGTTCCCTGGGCACCCGTCGACGCCAGCAAAAGACCTCTGCAGGCCGCCATGCTGGGCCCCACGGTGGCCTGAGCTCCTGGAGTTTGTCGTCTCCACTTGGCTCGAATCCGTGAGCAGGACTGCTGCGAGGCCAGGGTCATGCTCACCACGGTACCACCACCCGAGCCATCGCCGGAGACGCGTGAGGTCCTGCGTGAGCTGAACTCGTGGCACTCGACGCAGGGGAGACGTCGCCTGGGCCTCGGCACGGGAACTGCAGTCAGGCCCTCACCCTCGGGACAGGTTCCTTCCAAGACCCCCGGAGGATGCGTGAGGCCCAGGAAGCCCTGCCCTGTATGACCGCGTCTCCTGTGGGCCCCGCGGAGCTCCCTGGACGCCAGTGACCTGCACCCGTGTTTTAGACCCCACGCCCCCCCTTGCTCTGTGCTTTGGGGCCTTCTTAAATGGAGCAGGGTCCCTTGAGCATGGCACTGCAGGTGCAGGACAGCTGGTCTGAGAGCCACGCTCGTGCTGACCAGCGAGCACCAGGCAGCGCATGCAGCTGGACACATGGGGACAGGCAGCCCACGGCCTGGGCGAGACGGAGCGACGTGGGGAATCCCGACATCCGGCTCGAAGGCGTGTGACTCGGAGCAGGGACGTCGACTTCTGGTTTCCATCTTGCCTGCTGCTGCCTGCCTGTGCTCCTGGCGTCCCCCCCGGCCTGGCCTCCCGTCGTGGCTTCCCTGGGGTGGTCAGAGTCCTGCTCCACCGCGTCTGCCTTGGAAGGCCTTGGCTGACGGACTGTGTCTGTCTGGTCTGAGCTCGTGTCAGCAGAGTAGGGACCGTGACATGGCAATGGCGCCTGCCACACCGGGGTCCACTGGGCGGTGCCTTGGCTAATGCTTTCTCGGGCCCCAGTGCCCAGGCCTGGCGAGTGCCCGCAGGCGTGCACACTCCTGCTGGACACAGCATCCCGTCCACAGCTCCGCCCCGTCTGCCTTGCTCCACTCTGGCCCTGACATTGGCTGCAAAGCAGCACGTTCCCACTGGGCAGGTGCTGCTGGCCCTTTCTTTCTCTGCCTGGGTCTCCAGGAACATGACTTTAGTGACCAATGGCTGGCACAGAAAGAAAGCAGGGCTGACATGGTGGCACCAGGGCAAGGGGACTGCCCTTCAGGGTTGGCCAGCTCACAGGGACAACAGACCACTCGCCTGCGAGCACGGCTTGCAGACCCGACCAACAAGTCCAGGGTCCTCCCCACCTTCTCCAAGGGGTGTGGCACTGGGGCCACTGCCCCCGAGGCCAGGTCCTAGCCGGCCAGAGCGGCTCCTCTGCTCCAGGGCCTGGAAACGCAGACCGCACAGTCCCAGGCACGCTCACTCCCTCGCTGCCACCTCCCGCGGGATCCACAAAGGCTCTGGTCAGCCTCCCTCTCCCTCTGCCTCTGCCCAAGCCCAGCACGCCCCCGGGGCCCTGCAGGGCGTGTCCTACCTCTAGAGAAGCTTGACTTGTTTTGTAAGAGTCACGACCTGATCCAAGCAGGAGTGGGGCACCTGGAGACCGCTCACAGGCCGGCACGTGGACAGAGACGCAGGAAGGCGCGCTGACACTCAGGCAGGCGGCAGGCGTGCGAGTCCTGAGGTCCGGACTGTAAGCAGGTGGTCGATTCAGGCAGGGAGGAGGGATGGCCGTCGACAGTGGACACAGACGTCCTGCTCTGGCCCTTTTTCTCGCCAAGCCCCTTGGTCACCCTTTGCTTCCCACAGAACCCGCCTGCAGGGAGAGAAGGTGCCGGGCCGTGCCCATCTGCTGCCTTCCTGCTGGCGCAGCCCTCGTCCTGCAGTGGGGAGCGGGCTCGCTGGCTGATGCCTGGTTCTGTTTTGTCAGAGTGACTCAACGTCCCCAGACACGTCGTTCTTGGACCCTGAGGTAGCCAGACGGGGACTGGAGTGAGGGTGGTCAGTTGGTCAGCTCAGCAATCCCATTGCCACTTGGAGAGGGCCAGTGGGCATGGCCACCTGCCTCCCCGCCCGCCCCCCATGCGGCCTTTCCTCTGCACGGTCTGAGCTGGCCGTTGCACGGGTCTGCCCACGCTGGCCCCACCAGCATCATCAGAGAGGCACAGGGCACACGCAGGTGCCTGGACGCAGGTGAGAAGCCGGCCTCCAGCCAGGCTCCTGGACTGGCAGAAGGCTCTGGGTTAAATTTCAAAATGAGAGAAAGTCCGAGTAGTGGGAAAACCTAGACCTGCAGCTGTCCCCGAGTGGCCGTTGCTCCCCGAGGTGGCTGGGAAGGACTCAGACCCTGTGCCCAGCTGAGATTCCCAGGAACCTCCCGGTGGGGCCCACCGGGTGGCTCTGAGACCCTCAGGACTGGCTGCCTCGTCCTGGGCGTCCCTGTAGACTGCTGGTCCACCGTGGCCTGGCAGATGGCCACTCTTCAGCAGTTTGCAGCTGTCCCTGCTCGATGCCTGCGAGCGCGCCGGCTCCGGCTGGGCCTGCCCGCAAACCTGTGCGGCTGCAGAATCGCCATCAGGAGCTCAGGGGAGAGCCCCGGAGGTGAGCAGGCAGCAAGGGCAGCACAGCTGGCCCCACCGCACTGGCCCTCGGGTGTGCCGCTGCCTTCTGGGAGGCGCCCCGTGTCTGACCTGCAGCCTGCAGTCACTCGCTAAGTCCCTCCCCCACCGGCCGCGTGTCTCCCTCTCAGTCTCATGGCCCAGGGTCTCCCTGCACGCCTTCGCCGTGGCGGTGAGCATGTGTGTGACTGTCCTTCTAACACCCCCTCCCCACTAAGCAGAGACAGAGCAGCCTGATGCCCCCCAAAAGGTACTGTGACTTTCAGTTCTCCACCTTTGACAGCCACAGCTGCCCCAAATGCCTCATGGCCAGCAGGGGCCACACCAGACGCCCACCACCTGGAGACTCAGCTTTGGCCGTGGCTGCTTTGGTCACGTGTCCCTCCAGAGGGCTCCGTGGCCTCTCTTGTTGACTGGCTCTCTGCAGCCCTTCAGCTGTCCCTAGTCCACCCACTTGGAACTTGTCCCCATGTGCTGTGAGCATCTGACTTTGTTTTTTTTCCACAGATGAATAGTCCAGTTTTCATCTTGATTTCATCTTGATTTATTGAATTAGTTAATATAATGATTTCATTATTTTTCTACTGATTTGGAGTGCAAATTTAATTACATGTTGATTTAGTATGCTTCTTGCTTCTCTTTTGGACCAGTGATCTATTGTTTGTTTGTCTAACAGGGCTATGAAAGTTGTGGTTTTTTTCCAAGTTATTTCTTTTTCTTACCTAACTTTCCTTGAGATGCAATTCACCCATCGGAAGTGCACGGTCAGCAGTTTCTAGTATAGCCACCTGTGTGTGCAGCACAGACTTAGAGCATGTTTGTCACCCAGAAGGAACCGCACCTGGCAGCAACTCCCCCTCGAGCTCCCCGAGCCAGGCAATAATGCAGGAAACAGTGCTTCTGCGTTTGTCTCTGCAGAGTTGCGTGGTCTGCGTGTTTTATATAAATGGAGTCACAGAATACAAGGCCTTTCGTGAATGGCCCTTTCACTTCGCACAGGGTCTTCAAGGTCCACCCCCGCTGCAGCACATATGATAGCTCATTTGTTTTCTCTGTGCTGACGCTTATTGCCAAATGTGGCCTTGTAGGAGCTGTCACCTTCTCTCTGTCCATGTCTCCATCGACAGGCGTGGGGCTGTCTCCAGGCCGGGGTTTTGATGAACACGGCGGCGAGCACCCGTGCACTCGTGGCGCGATTGTCTCTGCTGCTGTGTGGTCTGTGTCGGACCTTCTGAGGGACTTGGGGCGCTCCCACAGCTGTCCCACCTGGTAGGATCATGCCGGTACCGCCTGCAGGCCTGTTGGCGCCACACCTGCTGTGTTTGCTATGGTCTCTTTCATGACACAGGAGCCCCAGAGGACATGACAGGGTTTCCTTGTGTTTTGAGTTGAGCCTGGCTAATGGCATCAAGCCTCTCCTTGTAGTCGCCTGAAGCGATGGCTGCTTGGAGCAAAGAAGCTGCGGGAAGAAGTTTAGAGACGAACTGGAAACAAACAGCCCTTTATTCTGATAACTTTTCTCTCTGGCTCTAACTACACCCCGACACGCCGTCCACGCTCCTCTAACCTCCAAAATGGCGCCGACCTCCTCTGCAATCTCGCTCAAGTCCCTTGAGATCTCCGGCCAAGTCTCGCAAGATCCCGGGCCAAGTACGGAAGGCGCCAATGCCCAAACATGTCCAAAGCCCGTAGTCCACCGCAATTTAAGCCATCTCCCCAAACAGGGCTCCTGCATTTCCCCCCTTTTGTTTTAAAAGAGGTAAGTGAGGCCGTCCACATCCTCTGGAGATGGGCCCTCCCGACCCACAGCCCCGCACCTGCTCAGCCACACGTCAGCCACAGGGCCTCCACACGTCCTTGGAAGAGATCTGTGTGTGTGGCGGATCTATTTCCGGTCCTCACCTTTGTGACGGGCTTTCAGAACAACTGACTGAGCTCATTCATCCGGTTCTACTTTCCATAGCTCCCTTCAGTGTGCAGATAAGACCTGGCTCCTGGTTTTGTTGGAGTGGCTGTCTGGGATGCTGGGTTTGCAGGAGGAGGGATGCCATCTGCGTCAGAGTCTCTATTTCCTGTGCTTTGATGACTCGTGGTCTCAGGTGACTTCCTGAGGTCTGGCACGCATCCAGTCCCACCGACCGCGGTCAGTGCTCAGGAGGTGCGGAGGTGCACAGGAAGGTGGCACGGCTCGCTGAGGGAGGCTTCTGGCCTACGCACCAGTCTGCTCCGGGCCGCAGGCTTCCCGAGCCACCTGTCTCCTTCCACACGTAGGTCCTGGGGCCCCGGGCACAGCTGCAAGTGCTCTGCCCTCTGTCTCTTCCTAGTTCTCTTGCACGAGTGCTCCGTGCCCTGGGAAAGAGACCCCTACAGGGTTCGAGTACCCTGGGGCAGGGGCTGGCAAGCGCTCCGGCAGAGCCCTCCCAGGACTGGGTGACAGCTCTGTCTCACCTGCTGGAGGACAGTCCCCAGGCAAGTGGCTACAGACACCTCGTGAACACAATGACAAGTTCCTGCCGCCCCAGATTGCTGCGTCTGGCAGATCTCTCCAGCACTGGGGAAAGCCTATTAAAGCATCCCACGAGAGAGTCAATCACACGAAGCAGGTGTCGGCGAGAGGAAGCTGAACAGCCAGTCAGCTGGGTGGGGGTGCCAAGCCCTGCTTGCTGAAAGCCTCATTTATGTTTAGTTTATCAGTTAAAATGGGGCTTTAGGCAAACATGTCACCACAGTGCTGGGCCCAAAGTTCCAATGCCCAGGATATTGGCCTCACTGTGCCTGCTGAGTTTGATTGGGACAATTTCAGTCACGAAGCATCAAACTTCATACAGCCTCAACTATGGGATAGTTTTTTGTTTTTTGTTGTTTTTTTTGGTACCAGGGATTGAACTCAGGGGCACTCGACCACTGGGCCACATCCCCAGCCCTTTTTTGTATTTTATTAGAGACAGGGTCTCACTGAGTTGCTAAGTGCCTCACCATTGCTGAGGCTGGCTTTGAACTCACAATCCTCCTGCCTCAGCCTCCCAAGTGATGGGATTACAGGCGTGCGCCACCACGCCCGGCTTGGGATAGTGTTTTAATGTACTACCTCCAAGATTTAGAGGCACAGAGAGGTGAGGAGAGGCTGGGAAAAGTCCAGGTCTGTGCAGCAGGAAGGCTGGCTGGAGGGGCTAACCCAGGGCCAGCCATCTCTGCCTGTTGGCCCAAAGGTTCCTTTGTATGTTTGCCACGCTGTCTCCTGGCAGGATGCCCACTCCCTGGGAGGCCTGTGCCCCAGGAGCGTCGCCGACTGATCACTGTCACTATAGGGCCACCTTCTCCACATTAGGCCCCCGCCAGCCACTGGAGCTGGCCAAGGCTGGCGTGCCTCCTGAAGGGCATCTGCTGGGGGACGTGGTTGTCTTGGGTTCTGTGCCTAAAGAGAATCTTAAAACCACCAGTCTACGACTCCCTTAGAGATAAGAGTGGAGGCGCAGACTAGCCCAGGAACACACCACAAGTTCCTGGCAGAATCAAGTCTGGAAGTGCTGCCTCTTGCCCCAGGAGAACACGGTCTATCTTTCCTCCTGATCTTTGCCACTGTCCACACACGACTGTCTCTCTGGAGTGGCTGCCCAGGCGCTGAGTGCTCGCCCTCCGTGTGAGTGGCCCGTCTTCCGGAGAGCAGTCAGTGGAACCCAGTGACTCTGCTGCTCTTGCAGCCCAACAGCTCCAGACACTCCAGGGTTCCGCGGACTTTGTGCCCAGCTGGTGAGAGGAGGAGGAGGGCAGCCTCACTGAACATGGTATGCCCGTTCACAGGGCAGTCCCACCACGCTCTGGCAGTGATGCCACAGGGAGAACCGTGCCCCACACAGCGGAGGCCAGAAGAGTGCCTCCGACATCCCCTGCCTGGGAAGAGCCCCGTCTAGATCTGAGCCCCTGACAATCTCACTCCAAAGCCTATGCCTTTGCAAAGTGGTGGAACGTACACACTTATTTAAAAAATAACCTCCCGTGATTCTTGAATATACATCACGAATCTGGTCTCACTGGTGCCCAATTCGAGAAACGCCATATTGGAATTGAAGTATTACAAGCTTGAGAAGAAAAATAAAAAAGTAGTTAAAAGCCACCAAACTCCAAAGCCAGACTACTCAGCCAGGTCCCCCTCCAGTCCATCTAGCTGTGTGCAGCTGATACCCGTGGGCTTACTCTCTCACCTGCAAAATGCAGATGGCAGTAGAAGCCACCTTACAGATCTGCTGTGGAAATAAATGAGCACTTGCATCTGAAAATGCGTGGGCTGGTACCTGATGATGGTTAAGGACACCTTTCAGTGCTGGTATATGATGAACTACACGCAGACACAGAGCCTGCTATCGTGATCAGCTAATGGTCTCAGGAGGTGCATGTGGTGATTTTTAATACTACCAGCAAAATGTAATACACAAATTTAAAATAACAACATTCTCATGCATTCAGATCCCTGAGAACTGTCCTCTCAGACCAGCCTGAGGAGTACTGCACACTCGTACTTCCTGCAAAGAACTGTTAGAATACCCAGTGACCCTCGACTCCTGCTGTTGACTGTCAGGCACACACCACACCCTCTTGCTCACGACTGTGAGCAAATCCTAAAGAGACTTGGGCCGCTGGGGAAGGGGTCCAGGCCTTGCCCTAGCCATGCACGAACAAGCCCGGCCCAAGGCCACTGCCTCTCAGGGACGACCTGCATCCTGGGTTGTGTCCTGGGCCACGTTTCAAGTTCTCTGCCATCAACAAGACACAGGAGCTTTTAAGTTACGCCAGCCGTGCTTGTCAGATTGGAAGCAGAGAGCTCCCCTTCCCGGAACCAGTGGTGCTTCTAGATCAAAGGAGAAGCGGCAAGAAGCCAGAGCCCGCGGCACCAGCCCGCGAGCGGCAGCCCCTGCCTGCTCCCTGGTGACCTGCTCTGGGCCCGGACTCCTGGAATCCGAGAGCAAGGCACCCAGGAAGCAGCCAGAGAGCATCAGCAATGTTTCCAGGACCAGGGGCTGTCCAAGGAGGAGGGCGAAGGCGGGGAAGGTGCTGGGCAGACGGTAGGGAGCAGAGCGGGCGAGGAGGGGCTGAGACCTGCCCACCACGCCCCCGCCAATCCAGGCAGGGGCCGGGAAGGCCCCAGGAGCTCATGAGAACACCGGCCATATGCTAAGGTGTTCTCCTAAACCCTAGCTTCCCCGAGGCTGAGGCAGAGACTTGGTTGAACAGCAGCTGACTGCCATGGACCTGTCTGTTGCTCCTCTTGCTGCCCCTGAGGGCTCTTGTTAAAAAACTCAGAAGGGAAGCCGGCCACCCAGGAGGGCGGAGCTGGAGATATGACAAACACAGTAATGGAGCGCCACCACCAACAGCAGGCACGCCGCTCCGAGGCTATTTGATGGCTCATTTTCAGTGCATCATCTCTCTCTAAGAAAGGGAAACGTGTCTCGTGTCCGGGCAGTTCCCACGGTCCCCAGCGAACGGGCTCCTCGGACACAGCAATCAGCTCCTTCATGGTTGGCAGGTGAGTAAATTGGGTTTTACTAGGAGCCATTAAGTATGGGTTCTGGCAGATTTGCTGCCTGCTGGGCTGCACGGAGTGGAGTAGATAAATACGGCCGACAGCAGCATTCGGCTTTTGTTCTCAATTCGCTGCTGCTTCCGTAGTGAGGACGGGGAGTGGCCGTGGTGGCGGGGAGGCGGGAGCCGGGCACAGCTCTTACAGGACACCTGTGCAGGAGCGCCCCTGGGGCTGGGGAGGGCACGGCCCAGCCTCCTGCCTGCGGAGAGGCGTGGTGGGCCTCTGGCTGCTCCTAGCCTAGCCCAGCTGGGCTGCCCTGGCCCTGCACCCCTGCCCCAGCTCAGCCGTCTGCGGGCTGTCCTGACAGGTTGTCCTGACGGGTCACACAGCTGCTCCTTCTCGGTAAGGCCACCTCATCCCTGTCCTCTCTGCGTCTCTTCCATCCCAGGCGTCCGTCCCTGCCTCTGTAGAGACCAGCACCAAGAGGGAGGGTAGCACTGGAGCTGGTCGAGCGTCCCTGCTCGAGGACTGCGATGGTGACCCCCCCACCTGACAGCTCTGCCGCCATTTCCACAGGAAACCCCGGCTTCTCTGGCTTCCCTGCTCGGGACCACGTCCCCCGAGGCCTGCTCACCCTCCACCCCGGGGCAAGCCCCCAGCCTCTGCCCTGCCCACTCTGCGCTCTGGAAATCCCAGGCAGCCACGGCCTCCGCCTGGCCTCAGCCCCTGTTAGACACCCTCCATCTGCATCAGCCTCCTGGCCTCTCCTGCAGACCCTGTTCCCCGCAGCCTCCCCACCTCGTGCAGACAAGGGTGGGGCCCTCTCTGCTCTTCCTGAGCACTCCCTCCTCCCAACCAGCCTGGCAGCCATCATTTAGGGACTCCCCACCCCGCCCCGGGCCATCGAGGGTCTAAGCGCCAGCTGGCTGTGCCCCACACACACTGTCATTGCTCCTCATGACTTCAAAGTCACACAAACAGGCCTCTAACACCCTCACGCCTGCCGGTGACTTTGTCCTGTAGCAAGCTCCAGCCCCCCTCTCCACGGCCACTAGACACAGCGACTCAGCACGCCTGCTGCAGGCTCTCCCTCCAGCCTGCCACCTTCCAGCTCGCTCCTCTGTGCCCCACCGGGCGCCCTGCTACCTTGAACCCCTCCATCGCCTCACTCTCCTTCTGTCCCAGCCTTTGGTCTGTCTGTCACTCTGACCGTGCCCGTCACTCTGACCCCGTCTGACTCTGACGGTGCCCATCACTCTGACCACGCCTGACTCTGACGGTGCCAGTCACTCTGACCGTGCCCGTCACTCTGACCCCGTCACTCTGACCGTGCCCGTCACTCTGACCGTGCCCATCATTCAGACCGTACCCGTCACTCTGACCACGCCTGACTCTGACGGTGCCTGTTCGAGGCCGCACGCCTGCACCTCCCCCCTGCACTCTTGCTCTCTGTCCCAGAGCCCGGCAGAGACGCTCCCTCCAGACCCCGGGCGGCGCCGGGCTCTGCTCCTCCTCTGTTCCCGTCTCAGTGCACGCGTGGCGGCGTGGTGGTGGGCGCCTGCCCTGCGTCACACCTGTGGATGGCCTGCTGTGTCCCTGGGAGGCCGGCTCTGTCCTTGGCCTCTGCAGGCAGCTGCAGTCGCCCTGCGCCAGCCCCACCCGTCCTCCTGGCCCCGGTTGGCCACTCCGCGGGCCTCTGCAAGGCACTCCCTCCTGGCTGCCCCTTGACCCTCCTTGGAAAGGTCTTCTGCGCGCTGTCCCCTGATTTACAGATGCAGGGGCTGAGGACCGTGGCTGAGGCCGTGTGACTGGTGAGAGGCCTGGCCTTTGTGGCCTGCCTCGGGCGGCTCCAGACGCCGGGGAACCCCTGCCCTGAGTGGCTGCCGGGCCACAAACCAGCGCACTGGGGGTCCGCGGGGAGGGGCCTGGCAGCTCCGGGGAACAGACTTGTTGTTGGGACTTGTCTTTCCGAGAGAGAGCAGAAGTCCCCAGGAGAAGCGCGCTGGCCTCCGGCCCCGCCTGGACAGCCGGCTCCGGGACTCCCCTCCCCCACTGCCAGGGCCTGGCGCCTGCCCGCCTCTGCACACCCACAGCCCAGCCGGGCGGCCTGTGCTGGCTTGGGCATGGCGAGCGTGCCCCCAGGCTCCTCGTGTGGGATCTGACCCCTGCCAGGCGTCAAGGGGAGGGAAGCTTCGCCTGACACGGTGCTCAGAGGGGGCCTCTGGGAGGTGACCAGGCTGAGGTGAGCCATCCGTGAGCCCCACCACTGAGCTCCTGGTGGCTTTGAAGCAGAGGGAGCGAGACCAGGGTGCCTGTGCTCCTGCCTCTGCCCGGGTGACGCCCTGCCCTGCTTTGGCGCTCTGCCAGCTAGAAGGCCATGGGCCCTCGGCCTTGTGCCTCCAGACCCCCTGAGCCCCCACAAGCCTCTTGTCTTCGCAAAGGCCCGCCTGGGGGTTGTGGCAGTGACAGCAGCAGACCCACAGCCTGATTCCTGACCGAGGTCCCCGGGCTGGAGCTCGCTCCACTGTGCGGGTGCCGAGGCCTGACTCACGGGGTCTCCGCGCTGTCATGTGGCCATGCTGCCGTCCTGGGTGGGGCCGAGTTACCGGGCTGGTTCGCGCGCTGTTGCCGCGTTCAGCAGCTGACTCTGTCCAGCACTTCTTGGTAAGCACTTCTAACAACTGAGAGGAGCTGAGGGCGCTCCCACCGCACAGAGCTCAGAGACGTTAGGTGAGCCACTCCAGGTCACCACCGTGTGGCAAGTGGCGGAGGGGGACTTGGCCCCTTGCAGCCTGGTTCCCAAGCCACCGCTGGCTTCTCCAACACTGGCACAGGCCCCTGCCGGGCGGGGTTGCTGGCCTGGTGTCCTGGCGGCCCCTGATGTCAGCCCTACGCCACCCAGGCTTGCCCGGTGCCCGCCGGCTTCTGCTGCGGTGAGAGCGTCCAGGGGTCCGCGTGGTGCCACTCTGACACACTGTCCCCAGCACTGGGCGGGCCACAGGCGGCTCCGTCTGACCGCTACAGTGCTCCCCGTGGGTGCGGGTGATCCCTTCCGAGGGCCACCCCAGCTCCTTCAGGGCAACCCCATCCAGGGAGCGATCTCCCATAGAAAGCAAACTGCAAAGGGAGGAGGAAGACGGTGCTGGGAGCCGGGAAGGTTCTTTGAGAGCGGTGAGATAAATTTGGAAGACTGTCGGAGGAGGAGAAGAGGCATAAAGAAGCCCCATAAATCACAGCAGCCTTACTCCTGCCTGCACTGTCCTCCGTTGTTTTATGTCCCTGGCACCAAACAATTCATCATTCTGGTTTCCTGCTACAAAAATAGCATTCAGCCCAAAATCTGAGTGGAGCGGGCCTCCTGGGGCACAGCGGATGCTGAGCCTTGTGAAGCCGCGTTTGGCAGAGGCCGCCCGCGGCCGCCCGGGCCCACGGGGCGCAGAAGGCCCCAGCAGCGGGCCCGAAAGCGGGGCTCTTTGGACGGCCAGTGGTGAAGCGGGCATGGTTCACCTCTGTCCTTCTCCTGTGTTTCTGTCCTGCTTACCAGGCCACCGCTGGCCGTGTGCGCTGGGGGCAGGTGGAGGGTGGCAGGGCCGCTGGAGCTCTTGCCGAGCTGACCACCGGGGCGGGGGACGGGAGAGACGAGGACGCCTTGGCCCCCCAGAGGAAAGCTTTTCCGGGCACCGAGTGGGCACCCTCCGCACAGGGGCTCATGGAGCCAAGAGGCCAGCTCTTTCCTGGGAGCCAGCCTTGGTGGCCACTCTTGAGAGTGGACATTGCGCTTCAAACGCCGTCTCCCCTCATCTTTCTGTTAGTGCTGAATCAAAGGAAGGACTGGCTTTCCTTGGGAAAGTCCACTCTGCTGCGTGATGAAGGCCAGCCTGTCCCCTGCGGGTGAGACTCGGGGAGCCCTCTGCTGGGGCAGAACTGTCTGGGCTCCCCTTCCCAATCAGCCGACCTCCCGCCAATCCCCCAGCGTGTGGCAGGCCCCGGAGAGGGCGCTCAGAGGTCCACCACAGAACCCCTGGAAGTGCCGGCTGTTCTGAACGCAGGGCCGCTCGCGCCGGGCAAGGGCTCCGCCCCAGAGCCACACCCAGCAGAGCCAGGTTGCAGGGCTGGGCTGGGACCAAGCCCAGGTGGGCCTGAAGCTCAAGAGCGTCCTGAGTCACCAGCAGCAGTGGAGGCCACACCCGCAGGACCAAGAGCGGAGCGTCCACGCCCGAGTGCAGGAGCCCAGCCTGCTCCTCAGGCAGGCCTGGCTTAGGGCCTCCCTGCAGTCAGCCGCCGGCTAGGAAAAGCCCCAGGAGACACACCGTCTCTCACAGGGGGGGACTGTCCTGCCAGAGTCCTCCCTCCCGCCCGGAGTCCTCTGCAGGAGCCCTGTTTGGGGAGATGGCTTAAATTGCGGTTGACTATGGGCCATGGAGATTTGGGCATTGTCGCCTTCTGTAGTCTCACGGGACTTGGCCCAGGATCTCGCGGGACTTGGCCCGGGATCTCGAGTGACTTGAGCCGAGATTGCTGATCGGGTCAGCGCCATTTTTTGGTGGTGTGTGGCGCGTGTTAGTCGTTGTTAGAGCCAGAGAGAAAAGTTATCAGAATAAAAAGCTGTTTGTCTCCAGTTTGCCTCTGAACTTCTTCCCGCGGCTTCGTTGCTCCAAGTGGCCATCGCTTCAGGTGGCGACAGTCCTCCCTCCCAGGCCCAGCAAACGCTCCTGCCGTTCCCCGGGGGCTGCAGGTCACAGCCACACTGCTCCCACTCGCAGGTTCCGCAGGGACAGGGGTCATGCTCACCTTGTCCCCCCTGAGGTCTGTGGTCCTCCCCAGCCAAGGCCACTCGCCCCCTCTGTGGCTCTGGCGTGGGCGGTCACATGACCCCTCTCGTCCTCTCAGCGGTTCCCAGCTCACGGGGTGCTGAGGGCCGCATGGCTTTCCCCCTGCAGGAGGTAGGGCCCTGGGAGCCAGGGGAGCGGTGGGGTAGGGTCCTGGTGTGGAGTCCCCGGGACCAGCCAGGCCACCTGCTCCAGGCCAGAGCCCCGGCTCCCGGGTCCACAGAGCTCCAGGTACACCTGTGCGTGCTGGCTCTTGGCCACCGCCCTGATGCTGCCCTGATGCCGCCCTGGGCCTGCCATCCCAGGCCTGCCCTCCTGGCACCTGCTCCATGTCCCCGTGTTTTCGTGGGTGCTGGGCCTTCGTCAGCCCTGCCAGGTGTCCTCAGCCCTGGCTCTGGCACTTGTGGCTAGCCTGGAGAATGCTGCCCTCCGCACGCCGCAGTGTCTGAGAGCTACCCGTCACCACGTCCCCTGGCCACGGTGGGCCTTCCCCAGCTGGGCCTCCACGGGGCAAGGCATCTGGAGCAAGAGGACCACCTGCCTGGACCCTGTGACCGTCCTCCCACCGTTCTCTGTGGGCCAGCCTGCCCCGCCCCAAATGTCCCTGAGCCCACGCGCAGAGCCTGCTGGACCTCGAACCCACATGCCGTCCTGGGCAGGCTCTGTGCACTCGCCTCCAGGTCTGAGGACACTGGGGACAGCTGCTGGTGGGTATGGAAAGTCTGGCCAGTGGGCAGGGGGTTCACACGGGCACGTGGTGGGGGTTCACACGGGCACGTGGTGGGGGTTCACACGGGCACATGGCAGGGGGTTCACGTGGGCACGTGGTGGGGGTTCACGCGGGCACGTGGCGGGGGGTTCACGTGGGCACATGGCAGGGGGTTCACGCGCGGGCACGTGGCAGGGGGTTCACACGGGCACGTGGTGGGGGTTCACGCGGGCACATGGCAGGGGGTTCACGCGGGCACGTGGCGGGGGTTCACGTGGGCACGTGGCAGGGGGTTCACGTGGGCACATGGCAGGGGGTTCACGTGGGCACGTGGTGGGGGTTCAGGGGCAGGCGCAGATTCTAACCCTGAACTGACCTTTGAGGACGTTAAACTGAGGCTGGCTTTCCGTCCCACGAGTCCCCCTGGAGCCACGGTTCTGGAGTTTTAGCAGTCGCGAGGTGGCCCAGCCACAGCCCCTGGCTCCAGACATTCCGTCCTCCCCACCGGAGTCCTGTCCTGGGGTGCCCGCCCCGGCCACGCCACACACATGGACGACGCTGTGTGCAGGGGCATCCTTGGTCGCGGGATGGCGCGCCGCTGTCTGTCTGCCATCAGGGCTGGACACTGGGCCGTCTCCACCTGTGGGCAGTCGTGGGCAGTGCTGCTGTGGACACAGCTCTGCTCTGTGCTTGGGTGCACACCTGGGTAGGAGTCCTGGGTCACATGGTGTCCGCAAGGTCGGCTTCCGAGGAGCGCCGCTCCGGGTGGCCGCCTGGCCTCCCACGCCCCGCGGCAGTGGGCGAGGGCTGCGGCTCCTGCGTCCCTGCCAGCACAGGGCGTGGTCTGTCACTCTCGCTGGGACCCACCTGTGGGCTGTGACAGGTGTCTCCCTGTGCTTTTTACACTTCCTTAGTGACCAGTGGTGACGACCACCTTCTAATCTGCTTTCGGGTCCTGCATGTACTGTCTTTGTAGAAACACTTAGTCCAATCCTTTGTCCATTTCAAAAAATTGAGTTGTCATTTAACTGTCATTTAAGGGGCAAAGTTCCTTACCTGTTCTGGATGCTAGGCACTGGTCAAGTCTGTGATCTGCAAACACCCTCTCTCACCCTGTGGGCTGCCTCTCGCCCGGTGGTGGTTCCGGGGACGCACAGGCGGTTCCGATCTTGGAGAGGTCCACACGGTGTTCCTGTTGTTGATTTGCTCCTGGCGTCCCATCTGAGGAACCACCGCTGGACAGGAGGCCACACCTGCGTCCTAACTCAGGCCATTTGGAAGACTAGTGTCAGGAAAGGCGGGAGAACTCACCTACGTTTCAGTTTGTTAGCGCATCTTGGAAGTTGTGACTATTTTGGTGAGTGGCCTGTGACCTTCCACTTGCCCCAGCCCTGCAGGGTCCACGGTGGGTCCTGCTGACCATGAAGATCTCGAGCAATGGAATCATTCACTCCGCCCTTGAGGTGTGGTTCTAGCACTTTCTGCAGTTGCGCTCCCTGTCTCAGAATTTTCTCAGCCTCGCAGCTTGAGCCTGGTGCATCTCTCCTCTCCGCCGTGTCTTCTGAGTTACCCATTTTAACTTTAAAAAACAAACCGTGTTGGGGTCCCACTCACACTTTACGTTTCGGCAGGGACAACCCGCTGTGGGTTGTGCTCCTCGAGCCTTTCCTTGGTCACTGTGTCCTCCTAAGCGCCCTCGGAGGGTAGTGCAGTGAGTCCAGCTTCAGCGAGGTCGGTGACGTCTGCCGCCTGGTGCCCCCGGGAGCCTCGGACGAGGTACCGAGCCGTCACCGGGCAGAGTTGCGAGGGGCAGACTGAGCCCCAGGGCAGAGATGTGACCACTGGGCAGGACAGGGCAGCAGGAGAGTCAGGCTGTGGTCAAGTCACAGGGCTGAGCCGGGAGGGAAGTCAGGGCACCTCCTGGGTCCAGGCCCGCCTTTGTGCTGCCTCCCACCTGGCCAGGCCAGGCTGCCGCCGCCTCCAGGCCTCATGGGCTGCTCCCTGGCCACCCCTTCACCTGCAGGCCCTGTCCCCCATGTTCAACAGCCACACGTGGTCAAGGGGGTCCAGATGGTCTTCTGTGGACAGCTTTCCGCCCAGGTGGATGACAGGCACCTGGAATTCTCCATTCCTGCCTCAGTCCACTTCCTGTTGGACGGGGGTCTGAGTCACAGTGCCTGGCCCCTCCTGGGCACCAACCCCACTGGTTGGTGAGGCTGAAAGGGCAGGCATCCGGTGGGCAGTGTGAGCAGGTCTCCTGCAGCCAAGTGATACCAGATGCCCGCAGGCTGAGTGGCCACCATGGAGCTCGGACCCGGGCAGTGCTCGTCCTGCATCAGGGTCTCCAGTGCCCGTGCTCTGCGCTGTGCCTTCCTAGACACCCGTGGGTCCTGGTCAGCACAGCCATGGGCCCTAACTCAGTGGCTCCTCATCTTTGGTAGCTGTTGCCACCTGAAGCGATGGCCGCTTGGAGCAACAAAGCCGCAGGAATAAGTTCAGAGGCAGACTGGAAACAAACAGGCTCTTTATTCTGCCAGCTTCTCTCTCTGGCTCCAACAACACCCCGACACGCCGTCCACGCTCCTCCAACAACCACAAAATGGCCCCGAGGACGACTCACAATCCCCCGGGCCAGGTCTCGCGAGACCATGGAAGGTGGTAATGCTATGGCTCACAGCTAGCCGCAATCTTAGCTGTCTCCTCAATTAGGGCTCCTGCAGGTAGCGGTCACTCAGGTTTAGCAGGGAGACATCAGGTGGCACCTGCCCTTGCCCGTCGCTCAGCCGTGAAGGCTTCATTGCTGGGCAGTGCTGGGCGCCCAGCAGGGCCTGGTCGGGCACAGGACTGGGCTGGAGACTCACTCGGGAGCCAGATCCCAAGCAGGTGCGGCCTCCCGGCCACCCGCAGAGAGGAGGGGGAGAAAGGCAGACCTCGGTGTCCGGGCGGGCGGCCCGTCCCGAGGTCCCCAGCGTGGCCGAAGCCCTGAGCTGCCCAGCCTGCCTGCAGCTGCGGCCCCATTGCCGGTCCCTCTACTTGCAAGCCAACTGCTTATTTGCTGTCAAGTGAAGCCCCGTGCAGACAGAAGCCGCGGGCCGTGAGCGTGGGGTGTCCCACTGCCCCACGGCTCCGACTGCGCCCTCTGGGCGGCGCTGGCCCTGGGCAGCGCGTCCTTGACCCGCTGATGTTGCTCCCCTCGAGACGGACTCCTGCCTCTGCTCAGTGTGGAGCGGCCCCGCACGCTGGCTGGCCTCTCTCCCAGGCCTTCCCACCAGCCTCGTGCCGAGGCCAGCTCGGAAGCCTGCAGCTGCTTCAGGACAGGAGTCCCAGTGTGCAGGACAGACAGCCCCTGAGGACCACAAGGGGCAGGCCACCCCCACAAGCCCCCAGGACCACGAGGGGCAGGCCACCCCCACTAGCCCCCAGGACCACGAGGGGCAGGCCACCCCACAAGCCCCCAGGACCACGAGGGGAAGGCCACCCCACAAGCCCCCAGGACCACGAGGGGCAGGCCACCCCACAAGCCCCCAGGACCACGAGGGGCAGGCCACCCCCACAAGCCCCCCAGGACCACGAGGGGCAGGCCACCCCACAAGCCCCCAGGACCACGCGGGGAAGGCCACCCCCACAAGCCCCCCAGGACCACGAGGGGCAGGCCACCCCACAAGCCCCCAGGACCACGAGGGGAAGGCCACCCCACAAGCCCCCAGGACCACGAGGGGCAGGCCACCCCACAAGCCCCCAGGACCACGAGGGGCAGGCCACCCCCACAAGCCCCCCAGGACCACGAGGGGCAGGCCACCCCACAAGCCCCCAGGACCACGAGGGGAAGGCCACCCCCACAAGCCCCCCAGGACCACGAGGGGAAGGCCACCCCACAAGCCCCCAGGACCACGAGGGGCAGGCCACCCCCACAAGCCCCCCAGGACCACGAGGGGCAGGCCACCCCACAAGCCCCCAGGACCACGAGGGGCAGGCCACCCCACAAGCCCCCAGGACCACGAGGGGAAGGCCACCCCACAAGCCCCCAGGACCACGAGGGGCAGGCCACCCCACAAGCCCCCAGGACCACGAGGGGAAGGCCACCCCACAAGCCCCCAGGACCACGAGGGGCAGGCCACCCCCACAAGCCCCCAGGACCACGAGGGGCAGGCCACCCCCACAAGCCCCCCAGGACCACGAGGGGAAGGCCACCCCACAAGCCCCCCAGGACCACGAGGGGAAGGCCACCCCCACGCAGGGCTCCACACCGAGCGCCTGCCCATTGCCCTGGCCAGTCTTCCCCTTTCAAGCGCCCTGCATGAGGCTCCTAGCCCCGGGCGGGCACCAGCCCTGGCTGCCCACGCCCTTGAGCCCCCGCTGGGGCCTGCCCATTCTGCCCACCTCCTCGACCCTGCCCTCCAGGGCAGGCTGGTGGCATCTTCCCTGAGATCTGGCAAAGCGGTCGAGCAGGGGAGTTGGGAACCGCGGCCTCCAGCGTGTGGAGGGAGTGACCTCCAGGGACGAGCGCAGACCCCAAGCAGAGAGGTGAGCAAGGAGACCCTCGCAGCCCTGGCGCCTGGTCCAGAGAGCCTGAAGTAACTAAATTGCATTTTAAATGTCCCCCATGGGGCAGGCACCGCCGCACGCCTCCCCAGTTAGCTGACACTAGGTCCTCGGGAGTCCTTGTACGAGGACCCGGTGCCTAGACGCACGAGCCTTGTTGTCTGAAGCTGAAGTCACTTTGGTTATTTCGCAGCGTCTCACCGGGGTCTCCAGCAGCCCCGTGAGCAGCCGTGTCACCCTGATGCTACGAGGCAAACCAGGGCCACTCCCCAGTCCTGACACTTCAGGCCCAGAGCCCAAGAAACTTCCGCAGCCCAGTGGGGTCCTGAGAAGACCCAGACCCCTCCTGCCTGGCCCTCTAGCCTGGCCCTCTAGCCTGCCGCAGCCACCAGGCCGACCCCAGGTGCAGGAGCCCTGTTTGGGGAGATGGCTTAAATTGCGGTTGACTATGGGCCATAAGGATTTGGGCATTGTCGCCTTCCGTAGTCTCACGGGACTTGTCCCGGGATCTCGAGTGACTTGGCCAAGATTGCTGATCGGGTCAGCGCCATTTTGGTGTGTGTGTGGCGCGTGTTAGTTGTTGTTAGAGCCAGAGAGAAAAGTTATCAGAATAAAAAGCTGTTTGTCTCCAGTTCGCCTCTGAACTTCTTCCCGCGGCTTCGTTGCTCCAAGTGGCCATCGCTGCAGGCGGCAACACCCAGGGGCCTTGTGAGTGGAGCAGCTGGGGCCAGGAAGACCTGCTCCCTGCACTGTCCCTTGGCCTGGCTTGTGGACAGTCCTGCCCACCATCTCTCCAGCTCCTGCCACCACCACTCACGGTCAACGCATCGGCTCAGCCGCAGCTGGTGTCTTCCTCAGGGACTGGGCCAATTATCAGCCATCCCGGCATCCCACTGAGTCGGTGACTCACACGCGTCCATCAGTCCTACCTCCCCAGGCCACATCCTCCCAGGACACCAAAGACCCAGGTTTCCCAGTGCCCAGGTACCCGGACCTGGTGTCTGACCCACACGCCTTGGGAGCTTGCCACTGGAGGGCCCAGGACACAGCCCTGGGCGTCAGCTCCTCCCTGTTTACCCTGCAGCCCACGCCCATGGCCGCAGCAGCCCAGGGCAGCAGGGCTCTGCTGTGCTGTCCCCACAGCCCTGCAGTGATCAAGGAGAGGCCCTGGGGACAGGTGCAGAGCCTGGTCTGCAGGCCACACTGCCCGAGGGAGCTCGGCCCGGCCCCTTCCCGGCTGGGACTCTGGCTCGAGCCCAGGCGGGGCTGGCCAGCCGTGCAGTGTGGGCCCTTGTGACAACCACTAGCACTGGTGTGGCTGCGGAAATCAGGGTTCTAAACACAGTCTTTTCATCTTTTCCTGAACCTCACATGGAAAAAACAAGGACTAACCACAAGAAAAAAGATGATTTTGTTAAGAGAAAAAGGAAAAGGGGGGTTCTGAGTTCTCCCCCACGGGCTCCTGCTTCCCTGGCCGTCCACTCCTTGACCTTGAGAGGGCTGCGCTGACCGAGCTGCTCCACAGACGTGCTCCAGGACTTGGAGGCCCAGAGCAGGAAGGACAACGGTGGCAGTTATGTCCCTGGGCCAAGGACCTTTGTCCCTTGACAGACGCGTTTCTGTCTGTCTTCAAGTGCGAGCCCTGTGAGGAGCCCGTGGAAGTGACCCAGGAAGAGACGCCCTGGGGTCTCTCTGTGCAGGCTGCGTGCCAGGCCCGCGGCAAGACGGCCCGCCCTGTTCTGAACACAGCCTCGAATTTTCCTGCACAGTCACGTGGTTGAAGGCACTGGGACAAACGCTGATTGTGCACCCGAGAGCAATGATTCTCTAGCTGCACCCAGAGCAGACAGCTGGTGCCAAACTACGGCTTCACACCAGCAGGCCTGCTGCCTCAAGACAGGAAGCCGCAGACAGGGCCGCTTTCACGCCGCGTCTGAAGCAGGGAGCGCATTCACGGCACAGATGGTCTCCGGGAAGTCCCCGCACAAAGGGCCGAGCTCTGGAGCCTTGGGAACAGAGGGCGGCTGTGTCCTGAGTGTCCTCAGAGACCCGGGCCTTGTGTGCTCCCGGGGGCCAGCAGCTAGAGGCCCGTCGCGCCCTGGGAACCTCGCCTCAGCGCCCGGGAGCGTGCCCTGCAGACTCCTCGGCGCCGGCCTGTCCACTCAGGCGGCCTCCGGCAGCCTCAGCACACTGGAGAGACGGGGCCGGCCACTCCCGTGAGGCCCTGGGCCCAGAGCAACAATGACGGTGCCAGCGATGACGACGAAGCCGGCTGTGTCTGCGGTCGGTCCTTCACCTGCGGGACGTCGGCAGCCAGCTCCGACACTGAGATGAGGGCCAGGCTCACCTCCACATTTCAGAGGCCCTAGAAGAGGGGTGGAGAGGCACCTGCCGCACAGAAGAGGCCGTCTCAAGGCTGAGCTTCAGTTACGCAGGGAGGTCAGGGACGCCGCGTCCTGAAGCACGGGCGGGGGTAACTGAACTCGGGCCAGGAGGGACACCCCGGCAGTTTCAAAGGCGCAGACGGCTCACCTGCAGGACTTCACCTCCTGATGACCGAGTGGACAAGGCCTCAGGCCAAGTCCACCAACTCAAACAGAACCCAGAGAGCCCTGCCCAGCCCCTCTCCCGTGCCTAGATGTTCCGGTGGACAGGAGCCCCCTCAAGGGTCGGGTGGACAGGAGCCCCCTCAAGGGTCGGGTGGACAGGAGCCCCTCAAGGGTCGGGTGGACAGGAGCCCCCTCAAGGGTCGGGTGGACAGGAGCCCCCTCAAGGGTCGGGTGGACAGGAGCCCCCTCAAGGGTCGGGTGGACAGGAGCCCCATCAAGGGTCGGGTGGACAGGAGCCCCCTCAAGGGTCGGGTGGACAGGAGCCCCCTCAAGGGCAGCCCTGACGGGGCTGGGCCGGCACCAGAGCAGGGGCTGAGCTGAGGGCAGCCTGGGGCGGGACGCTGGAGAGGTCTGGAGGAGGCTGGGCTGGCCTTGGACAGGGTGAGGGACAGACAGGCAGGAGAACCGTGAGAAGCCGCTGGAGGTAGGAGTGAGACTGAGCAAGCGCGGAGGGCGGGGACCCTACGGCGCGAGCCAGGGAGGCTGGGCGGGGGAGCTGGCCTGCGCAGCCTCGGGCCTCCATTCCTCTGGGAACCGAGCGAGGCTGCTGGGACAAGGGCTCCGAGACCTGCCGGGCCGCGCGACTCGGAGACCAGCCCAGCTCCCTCCAGCTTGGCAAGAGAGAGCTGGTCCCGGGAGGTCCTGGCTCTCCACTGGAAGGGAACAAGGCTCTCAACAAACCCACCAGCAACCCCGACCGCCAGCACCCACGAAGCCGCTGCTCCCCAAGGGCCCTGGCCACTCGAACCCGGACTCTTCCTCCACCCGCCCACGCCCTGCTGCCACCCCGCCGGCCTGGTCTCTGATAGAGCCGTCC
The DNA here is from genome assembly GCA_025594165.1 of Tamias sibiricus. NCBI lineage: Eukaryota > Metazoa > Chordata > Mammalia > Rodentia > Sciuridae > Tamias > Tamias sibiricus. The sequence continues at coordinate 102,078,289 of CM046669.1, forward strand.
TGCTCGGTGTCCACTGTGCACGCCTGGCCTCAGGCAGCCCTGGTCTAACGATGGCCATGTCCTTCAGAGTGCGCCAGGCCCAGGGGCAGCTCCCAGACACGTCGCGGTGCCCAGGACCCTCCCAGCCAGAGCCACCAGAGCCCCGCGTCCTGAGCAGGCAGCGGCCTGGGGCGGGAAGGAGCCCAAAGTCACGCACACGCCGAGAGAAGGGAGGCCTGGTGCAGGAGGCTGGGGCTCGGCGCTGCGGCTGACACGGGTCCCACACTCCTGCAGACCTGGAGTCCCCGAGCCCGTCACCCCAGGATGGAGGGTGGGTTCCCCGAGAGCTTCCTAGGAAACGCCAGCCACTTTGGGTCTGGAGGATGTGGTGGCTTCCTGGGGACATCATGAGTAAGCGTGTGCGTTTGCTTCTGGGGAATCTGCAGGAACCCCCTTGTCCCAGGAGGACTCCCAGCAGCGTTCAAGGAATCCACAGCACGCTGCCACTTGGGTCAGATTTCCTGGGTACAGACAGACGCTGGGATTTAGAGACGGGAAGGGGAACCTGTGAGAGTCGGAGAAAGCTCGTGCTTTCCTCTCTGCCGCGCAGGCCCCTGACCAGCATTTCCACATCCGTGGTTCAACCCCACGGTGTGCTGTCCCTCCACGCACACGGACACTCGTCCTGCGGGTCCTCCTGAGGCGGTGCTGTGGCTGGGGCATCTTCATCTGGGCATCGTCCGGGGCACAGAATGGTGGGCGAGGACAGATCGGGACAGGGCCTGTTTCCAGGCCGCCGTCTCGGGAGGGAAGACGGTGTGGGCAGAGCTCCTCTCTCGGACCACCGTCAGCTGCCAGACTCAGCCGCTCACGGCTCTGCTGGAGCGTGGGCAGTGCCGCCTCTCCGTCCCAGCGTGGCGGGCTCCATGTCCTTGTGCTGGGACGCTCTGGAAGCGAGGCCACATCTGTCACTGAGCTGAGAGCTGGTGTCTTCCTGGGTCTCAGCTAGTTTCTTCTCCCTTGGGCACCGAGCCCCGGGGTGACCGGCCCAGCCTGCAGGCTGGTGCCCGTGTGCACCGTCTCTCTGGGCGGGCTGTTCTCCAGGGGACGCCGCCTGCTGGCTGCAGAGGTGGGACTTGGGGCCAGTCCCTCGTCGCCCTCTCCCACCGTGACCAAGGCAGGGCGGCTCTTCTCCACTGGTGGCCATGCCAGCCCCACTCCTCCCGCCGTGTGGAGGTGGACGCTCTGGGACGAGTGTGGCCTGGCCCGAGGACAAGAGACGCCCGGGCTGCTGTCAGCCGAGGCTGCTCTGAATCCCCAGATCAACACCAGGGCCGTCGACAGGGGCTGTGAGTGGCTGGGATCCTCCGAGGCCTTCCCCGGGGCCTTTGCTAGCGAACGTCTTCATGCCTTGCCGTTTTCCAAACAGGATCAGAGCCAGTGGTGCTGGGCACGAGCCCTGCCACCGCTGGGGAGTGGCTTTCTGCGGCCAGCCTGGGCTCTGGGAAGCGCAGCCAGGGAGGAGGGCAGGGCTGTGCCGTCTGCTGCCCCACCCCCGGTGCCTCGCCCACGCCTGCGGCCCACCTCCGGCACCCGAGCCTCGCAGCGGGGCCCTCACTGCAGGAAGAGTCGGTGGCACAGAGGCGTGGTGCGGTGGCACCTTCCGCTTCTCAGGTCCCCGTCCTCGTCCCTTTTCTAAGACACTCCAGATGAGCACTTCTGGGTGGCGGCCGTGCCGCCCGCCAGCAGCTAAGTCCGTCCCTCAGAATCCTGAGGCTAGTAGACGGCCTGGGGTGCAGGGACGGTCGCCTCCTTAGTGCCCTGCCCTCCTGTGGGCACTGCCCCGCCTCTGCTCCTGCCCCCAGGACACATCTGGAGCTCCAAGCTCACCCACTCTGTTGTGGAGAGCTTTTCCTTGAAGGGCCCCCGATGGCCTGGCTCCCTGAGGGACATGCAGGACATCCACGGCCCTGCGGGCAGGCTGTGTGCAGCCATCTTGGAGGCCCCGACGGAACCGCAGCCTTCTTGGCTTCCCGAGGGCTCAGAGTGTGACGTGAGCTTCTGGTTAGCTCCAGAGCCGCCGCCTTGTCCCAGGGGCCCAGAGTCTCCTTAAATACCACCGAGACGCCGTGGGGGCAAGGCGCAGGCCTTCTCTGGCCTGTGGAAGCTCTGCCCTGCCCTGCCCAGCCCCTCTGCCTGGTGGGTGGACACCTCAATCCTGCAGCGCCCAGGCCTGCCGGGAGGGGCCCCCCACGGCCTGGGCCGAGCAGCTGGCGGAGCGGCTCCTGCTCGCGGCCCCTCTCGGCCCCTCCTCCGCGGCTGGGGAGCGTCTGGCTCTGCTGGGGTCTTCGCCCCGTCTTCCTCGACACTGTCTGTTCTCGCAGAAGGAGACGCATAAGGCAGGAGAAGATGGCCACCGGCCCTCGGGGACCGTCTGGGCAGATCTGAGACCTGCCTTGCCTCCTTGCCGGCTGGGGGGACCTTCCCGAGGGCGCCTGTCCCTTGGTGCTCAGGTCCGAAACGCACAGGACGCTTCTCCTGTCCCCTGGCCAAGGCAGCACAGACCCCCCCCCCCCCCCAGGGCATCCCTTCCATCTGCCGCACGTGGGAGTGTGTAAGGCAGCCTCCTCGTTTGCATCTTGATGTTCCAAACCGACAATCATGACGCCTGTGTGAGAAAATAAAGAAGAATTTACAGAAATTTGGGCTGATTCTAAATCTCGATGAATCATACCTGACTACAGAAGCTTCGTGATGAGCGATTTTAAAGAAGCACACTGAGGTCGATCCACCTCTGCGGAAGGTGCCAGACGGGAATGCACCGGAACACCGACCCTCCTCCAGCCGCCGTGTAGAGATCACAGGAAAGTGAGCCTCCTCCCACCCAGGCCCCGCTTGTGCTCAGCTGTTAGCTGATTGGTGCCTGTTGTGTGTACTCCAGCGACCCCAGGCCCCTCCCTGCTCCTGAGCACCTACTGCATGCAAGGCAGGCTGGGAGCCCGCGCAGTGCTGGCATGTGGGCACCAGGTGCAGTCCTGCCCCCAGTCCTCCAGGGTGCTGGCACCCTGGGACCTACGGCCGTGCCAGGAGCTGGGAGGGTACAGGGTCCCCCACAGCCAGGTGCCCAGGTCCTACAGCCAGGCTGATGCCACAGACCTCCTTGGGTTCAGCAGAGCCCTTGTGCTCCGCAGGCTGGGACGGGCGTGGTGGACAGTGCTCTCCCGCCTCCCTCCACGGGACACACCTGAAGCCGCCACCCCCAGCTGCCAGCCAGGTGCGGATGAAGCCAGACCTTGTCCTCAGAGCCGCCGTCCCCCTGCAGAAGCCACGGCCCCTGCTGAGCCGGCTCACGGCCTGACAAGTTCCCGTCCCCTCCACGTGGGCCCTTTGCCTGGAGGTCCTCGTCCTGACACACAGTTGCCCGCCCGGCCCCTGCTCACTGGCTCAGCCAGGTCTGGGAGGTTGTGGGGTGAGGGAGGAGACTTGCCCCCCTCAGCCACAGGGGCCTGCCCAGGCTCTGTAGCCCACGCGGCCCGTGGGACTGCACTGTGAGCCCCTTCGGACTGCTTCCTCCTCAAACATGGGTCTCTGGCGGCCGATTGGCTTTTGGGTTGCTTTGGAAACTGCTCCTGGTGTGTGCACGTTCAAGGCCACCTGGCTGAACTCTGTTTCATTGTTGGGATGAACAAACGGAAGCAGAGCCTGTTAGACAGCGCAGGCCAGGGGTCAGGACAGGAAACCAGGGTGGACATGCAAACTGGGCAAATCTCCCAGTCCTACTGCAGTCGCTCTTTCAGCTAAATGAGAAACAGCACAGGACACTCAGCCAAGTTTGCCCTCCAGGTAAGTAATGAATGGTTTCAGTATAAGTCTATCCCGGATACTACATGGACATACTTATGCTGACACCTAAGAACTCACTTGTAGTTTACCTGAAGTTCTGATTTTACAGGGCACCTGGTGCCTGGCAGCCTGCTGCCAGGAGCGAGTCCTGTCCTGTCCTCTCTGCAGACGATCACGGTCTCCTCTGAGTGCTCCCTTTGCAAGCTTCAGAACCAGAGTGGCTCTGGAGACAAACGCAGCCTACAAAGCTGGAGGCAGATGAGCCGCTCCGTCCTCACCCTGGCAAGCCCAGTCCCTTCGGCACCGCTGAGTGCGTGTGCCGCCTCGCCTGCCCTGCAGCCAGCGCGCTCCTTGGCTCACTGCAGATCCACAGGCCTCCCACCCCAGGGCTGCTCCATCGTCCTGCGGTTTCCTGGGTGTCCAGTGAGAGGAGCTCGAGCCGGGGAAGCGGTCCACGCGCTGCTCGGCTCTGTTGAAGGCGGCGCTTGACACCTCCCGTCAGAGCGCCAGCGGGTGCGGGAGCCTGCTTGGGAACAGCTGGATGACTCTTCCCGCAGAGCGTCCCCAGGGCCAGACTCGTCAACGAGAGTCGGCCGTTGATGGCAGCACCATCTCTGGGGGCTAGAGAAGCTGTCGAAGTGACGGAAGGAGGACACGCCACACCTGGCCAAGCCGCCAGCGTGAGCACACCCTGGAGGGCGGCAGTGCCACCAGAGCCAGGCGGGTGCAGGCCGGGCACTGGGCAGGCCTCCCCCAGCCCCAGGGGCCGGATGGGAGCCGGGAAGGGGAGCAGCCAACGCCCCCGACAGTCCAGGCTCCCCGCTGCAGCTGGGCTCTGCGTGAGTGACCGAGGAGAGCAGGAGCAGCTGTCTCTGCAGCTCTGCCTTGGAAGGGCCCGGGTCAGCAGGGTGACTGGAAAACCTGGCCACGTGCCCTGACCTCACCCGAGAGGCTGCGCGTGCAGCTCCCGGTGTCCAGCGCGTGGGCCTCGCCTACGCACCCAGAGCCACGCTGCAGGCTGCCGTGCGGGAAGCCGAGAAGGCCTCGCTCCAGGTCGGTGCTGAGGAGTCGGCTCTGCCAGAGCCCGGCGGAGAAAGGCAGGAGCTGCCGGCCCCCTCCGCCCCCACGCTGGCCACTGCCCCCAGGAGAGTGGCCCAGGCAGAGACCACTTGGGCTGGACCTCAGCCTGTGTCCAGCCGAGACAGCACAGCCACTTCTAGGGTCCCCTGCCACTTGGAATGACCTCGACCTTTGCCATGTAAGGCCACAGGCACCCCTTAAGGAATGGCATCCAGGGATCTGAGGGCCAGCAGTGGTGTTCCCAGGCCAGATGCTGGCCTATGCTGGCCTCATCAGGTCAGCAGCCCACTGTCTATCTGTGGCCACAGGACAACAGCAAGGTCACGGGGCAGGCACCAGGGAAGACAGCATGTCCAGGCCCAGGCATGGAGTCCGGAGCCGCCTGCTGGCCTGGGCCCAGTCTGGGCTGGAGAGGTTTTCTGCACTCGATTGATCAGCCTGAGATTTAGGAGCAGGAAACGAGCCTTTTGAACCTTATCGCACCTGGAATGTCATGATTTTAAAAAGTGAACCACTGGCGAGGCCCGACGGCGCGCCTGCAGGACGGGGCGCGCAGCAGAGAGGAAAGGGAAGGACCCCAGGCTCGCACCCCCGCGCACCAGGGCCGGGTTCGCAGTCCCCTGCCGTTTCCGGGGGTTCCCCCTGGCTTTCTCTTGGTGGTGTGAGAGAGGCCGGGAGTTGGTGGCTGGAGGAGAAGGCGGGGGGTTCCACAGTGGACACACAGGCCCGCCGAGGTCAGCAGAGCAGGCAAGGGGGACGCACGTGCCGTGGGGACGAGGCGGTTTGGAAGAGGCGAGGCGGGCTGAGAGTTCTAAAGGCGGAAGTGACCGGGAGCTGGAGGTGCCTTGAATCAACTGCCCAGCCTCGAAGCGTGACCTTGTCTGAAGCCGCGGGCTCCGACGTAGTGGAGTGAGACAAGGCCACACTGGAGCAGGGTGACCAACCCACACGATGGTTGTGCTGGGGACACAGACACACGCAGTGAGGGCAGCCCCTCCCCCCAGCCTGGACACCCCTGGTGACAGAGCTCAGGGCAGCCCCTCCCCCCAGCCTGGACACCCCTGGTGACAGAGCTCAGGGCAGCCCCTCCCCTCCAGCCTGGACACCCCTGGTGACAGAGCTCAGGGCAGCCCCTCCCCTCCAGCCTGGACACCCCTGGTGACAGAGCTCAGGGCAGCCCCTCCCCTCCAGCCTGGACACCCCTGGTGACAGAGCTCAGGGCAGCCCCTCCCCTCCAGCCTGGACACCCCTGGTGACAGAGCTCAGGGCAGCCCCTCCCCTCCAGCCTGGACACCCCTGGTGACAGAGCTCAGGGCAGCCCCTCCCCTCCAGCCTGGACACCCCTGGTGACAGAGCTCAGGGCAGCCCCTCCCCTCCAGCCTGGACACCCCTGGTGACAGAGCTCAGGGCAGCCCCTCCCCCCCAGCCTAGACACCCCTGTGAATGTGGCTTTCCTGTCCCCAGCATCGTGGTGATGTTTTTCCACCTTGCATCTGGCCTGGCAGTGTGGCTGGCTCTGGTCACGGGGGCCTAAGCCCATGTGTGGTGACCCCAGCAGGCGTGGGCAGTGTTGTTTTGGGGGCTCCCTCTCTTGCTGCTGGGACCTTCTGTCCCCCAGCGAGAAGGCCAGGAAGGCCTGAGGATGGCGAGATGTAGGAGCCCTAATCAAGGAGATAGCTAGGATGGCGGCTAGCTGAGAGCCATAAAGATGTTCAAGTTCCACCTGATATCCATACATTCATCTAAGAATCTCTTTATGCTCGTGAACGCTGTGTGACGCACCTGTAAGCTCGAGCTGTAAGCACTTGTCCTTGTTAAAGCAAAATGTATTTAACTGGGTGAGGGTTAGTGGCTATTGGTTGGTTGGTGGTTAGAGTTGGAGTGTGATAGTAGCTGGAGAGTGGTTGGAGTTGGAGAGGTTGCTGGAGCAGGAGAGAGAAGTCAGAAGAGAGAAGAATAAAAGAACTTTTTCATTTCCATCCTGCCTCCGAATGTTCTCCCGCAGCGTCGTTGCTCCAAGCAGCCATCGCTTCAGGCAGCAACAGCGAGAGACCGTCCCCCACTGACACCAGGGCAGCCTGCACCTACAGTGGACACGGGAGTGAGTGCCTTGGCCAAGCCCCCGTCACCCAGGGGCTGAACGGAACCTGCCCAGGGAGCCCAGACCTGGAGTGACAAAGTGCAGTCCCTGCGTTTGGGCATGACTGTCTGCTCCATCCTCCAGGGGCTCAGTCTGTGTCGATCTGGGGACCACGTTGTTCCTTGTTGGGCTCATGTCTCTGCCTTGTCCGAGAGCCCCTTCCTGGCAGAGTCTTTAAAGTGTTTACGTGGGGTGCTCAGTTGTGGTCTTGCTTAGGGCAAGAGGTGCCTTAGACCCTCCCTGGGGACCTGAACTCAACAGCACCTCTGTTGATGTGATGGTAAAGGAGCCATGTCTGTGGTTCCGGAAAATGGTCCGAGAAGGACTTCTCCACCTACTGCTCTAGTGCCTGGCCAGACCTCAGTGCCAGCAAGGACTCAGCCAGCGTGGCAAGAGTCCAGCCGTGGTGTCACAGGCCCTGCCCACCTGTGTCCCTTGGAGAGCGTGCCAGAGAGCGTGCCGATGACCTGGGTGTCCCTGTCCACGTGCACACATGCACGCACACACGGCCCAGGAAGGTTGAGAGACTGATTTTAAGGAACAGGCTCTCAGGATTTTGGATGCTGCAAGCCTGAGGTCCACTGGGTGGGCCAGTAGGTGGGACGCGCAGGGGAGGCTGATGCTGCAGCCAGAGCCCAGAGGCCGCTGGAGGAGGCGGGTCTCTTCTGCACTAAGGCTCCTTCTCCTGCGCGGGGGGACCCGACGTTGTGGGGGACGCGTTGCTTCACTCACGTCCACAGGCTCCACGTTGACCACACCTACGACGGGCCGTCACAGAAGCAGCTAGAGTGCAACTGGCCAGACATCTGGGTTCTGCACCTGCTGAGGTGACCCCTACAATAGCCCTCAGGGGGACCCCACCTCGGGGTGATCAGACCCCTATGCCGCACTCCTAAGAGTCGCTGTGCTCCTGAGTGGCCTCTGCTGTCCTGGAGGGAGCCACCAAATCCATGCGACGCAGGAAGACCACAAGCCCGGAGCTCTGCGGGGGTGGCCCGCGTTGGGGTGGCAGGAGCAGGGCCCAGTGTCCCTGGAGATCAGGAGAGCGGACCAGGCGGACCAGGAGGATTGTGTCAGGCAGAGTGTGTCACACCTCTCTCACAGCCTCCCCGTCCAACCGTCAGTCCTGCGAGGGGCTCCTGAACGCAGGGAAGAGCAAGCCAGGGGCCAGAGACAGCACGCCGGGTGAGGGGGCTCCCCGACTCATCCCGTCCCGAGGGGCCACCCTCCACCCTCCGGGCACTGGAAGGTCACGGGGGGCTGACACTTCCTCACGTTGCCCAGCGGGGCGGGATTTCTTGCTTATACAAGAAATGACATCACATAAAATCACATGAAAGCAATCATTTGGAACCTGGGAGGGATGACATATACCAGACTCGGATAGAAGCTTAACCAAAATAGAAAGGCAATCTGGCACCGCTGACAGTATCGTCACAAAAATACTCCATCTGATGGAGGGGATTGCTCAGGATTCAATGACAGCATGCTCAGCAGCTGAACGGGCCATTGGCATATTGTGGAGAAGTAGATGCAGGAACCTGGCTGCTGCCGCCTGCCGTGGTTCCCTGGGGCTGGCCGCTGAGCGGTGGGGTCTGTCCGTGCTTCCCGCCGGCTTGTCCCGCTGTGGGCGCCCCCTCTCCCGGGCTGGTGCCTGGGTTTCCCTTGCTCCTTCCCCCTCGGGCTTCCTTCCACCTGAACCTGCCTCAGCTCCCAGCGAGTCCCGACCACGGAGCGTGAGGGCGAAGGTGGCCACGCTCCATCCGCTTTCTTCTTGGACCTTCTTTCCCCCAAATCTGGCGCCATTATTATTGTTCTTTTCCAAGAGAATTGTTGGACTGGGTCCTTCATCAAGTTCTAGAAGAATAGAATAGTATGATAAAGGACTCTAATTTTTCTTCCGTTCATATTTTTTATAAAACACATTCCTATTTTAAACCAGAATCATAACCCTGAATCATGGGTTTGTGACACGCAGAGATGTGACATAGGTAACAGCCACGAACAGAGAGGACTTCATGACTGTCCACGACGCGCCACGCTCGTGGCTCACCCAACGCTGGACAGTGTTGAAGATGCACGTGGGATCCCTGGGACAATCAGCAGAAGACGACAAAGAGAGCGTTCGGGATGTAGCTCCATGGCCGAGCGCGTGCCCGCCACGCCTGGGCCCGGGCTCGGTCCCCAGTAAGAGGAGAACGCCTGTAGAGTAAGAGAGCCAAGGGCAGTCACAGTGAGACAGGCTCGTGAAAGATTTTATTAATGCAAAAGAAGGCCACAAGGGAGGAACACACACACACACACACACACACACACACACACACACACACACACACAAATGGGACAATTAGGAAACGAAAGGAAAATGTAGACCTCAACCCAATCATATATGCAGCCACACTAAGTGCGCGTGGATTAACCACGGCTGCTAAGGGGCAGGGAGTGTCACCTGAGCCATATCCTGCTGCACGAGACGGCAGGTCACCTCTCATAAAAGAGATGGACACGTTGAAAGTCAAGGACAGAAAAGCACGTACGTTCTAGATAACACACATGCAAAGGCAAGAGCAGCCGGACAGCCGTGTGTGTGCGGGCAGCCCTGTCTTCCAGGATGACCACTGCTACCAGAGACAAGGAGGGCCGTCCAGAGGAAGACGCTTCAAGACCCTGGGGCAAGTCCGGACCAGGGCAGCCGCTCTGGTCAGACGCCCCTCTCTGAGAGAAGGAAGTCCACGCAAGGGCCGCTGGAGAGACCGGGGCTGGACACCGGGCAGCACCTGTACCAGCCAGTGCTTCTAAGACACTGTGCACAGCCAGGCCGGCTGTGCCTGGGCAGTGAAACGGTCCCCACTCAAGTGACCAAGGATGACCAGAGGTGGCAGCGAGCCCAGAGGAGGGGCAGGGGCCGATGACGAGCAGCCGCCTTTGGGAAAGCCCAGCCACTGAAATCAGAGATGGGCTGGGGAAGACACCACGAAACAGATTCTGAGCTGCTCTGGCCTGAATGGCACTGGAAATGCACTATGCTCAAATTTGTGGGATGCATTTAACACAGTGTTTATGGGGAGATCTATTCTTCTGGATTAAAAATTAAGAAATATTTAAATCCAATGATCCACTTCAAGAAACTTACTAAAGCAAAATGAATCAAATTTGAATAATTAGAAAGAAAATAAAAAGGAGAAATTGATCAAAATAGAACACATGAGAAATAGAGAAAATTAATATGACCAAAATTAGCTATTTGCAGAGATTAGCAAGCCTGGGGTCTGGGCTACTGGGAAGAGGAAGAGGAAGAGGAAGAGGAAACACCTATTCCTGAGGTCAGGTATTGAACAGATCCGCTGCAGATCCTTCAGATGCGAGACACCACGAAATGCCACGCAACGAGTTGGCGCCTTACATAAACTAAGCGGATCCCTCAGAAACAGAGCCTGGCACACCACCCAGCTGCTGCGGCAGGCCCGGCAGCCTGGTGTGCGGGAGACGCCGGATCGCACCTGGAGCCCCTCCACCAGGGGCTTCCGGGGTCCCAGCGTGAGATCCAGGAGACCTAAGAGGAGACTTGGCCAGCTAAGAAAACCCCGGAGATCAGAGGACACCGCGCCTCCCCCTTGAGCGACGAGGCCAGCGAACTTGGTCACACCCTGGGACAGTGACAGAGGGACACTGGCGACTGCAGACATAGTCCCTCCAGAAATGTCAGCAACTGGCGCCAGCCACGTGGGAGCAGCGGCCCTGCAGTCTTCACGAGCTTCTTGGTCCACGTAGGATGGAGGGACAGAAGCAGGGCCTCGGGAGGGCGGGGAGGCCCGTGCTCACGGCCCTGCGCTGGCTCCCGCTACCCCCAGCGTCCTTCCTCCTGCCCAGGTCCCGGGAGCGCCTGCTCCTGCTCTGCGCACACGCTGGGACGTGGGGGCGGGCCACGCGGGGCTGTCACAGCTCCATGTCTCCATTCTAGTTCAAACACGTGGAAAGTGACTCCCGCATCCGTCCGCTGAGTGTCTTCTGAGACTCAGGCCTCGTGCTCTTCAGCGCGCTGGTGTGGGAAGGGCACCGGGGCAGCAAGGCCGGGCTCTGCCCGCAGGAAGCCTTTGGTTGCGGGGAGGGAGAAGAGGGTGAGTGCCCCTTCTGACAAAGGCACTGTGGGCTGAGACCCGCGCTCCCCGGGCGGCACCCAGGGCTCTGCTCCGAGAGTGGGCAGTCAGTGAGGGCAAAACGGAGGAGGCCAGGAGGTCCTGGGGTCCACAGAGAAGTGGGATCAACTAGGTGGTGGGCAGGAGTCCCTGTGAACAGGCGGAGGAGAGGGGAGCGGCAGGCTCTGGGCCACAGGGCCCTCGCGGTCGTCATCCCAGGGCGGCCCCCCAGGGGCCCGGGCAGTGGTGTCCGTGGGTAGCTGAGCCCAGTGCAGCTGGTCCTCTGCTCAGGTCCCTCGGGGCTGACCCTGGTGTCGGCTGAGCTCCGTTCCCAGCTCAGGGGGCAGCGGTGCTGTCCATGCCCGGGTGCAGGAAGCCTTCCCAGTCCTGGCTGACTCTGGTCAAGCTGCCCTCATGTCCCAGAGGCCACACTCAGGGCTGCCGCTTCCCCCTCCTGAAAACAGACAGGGGACTTGGTCCTGCCCCTGGAGGTTCCCCAGTCCTCCGTGAAGGAGCTGCACACGGTGTGGGGTCTTCCCAGGTCCTGTCTGTGAGGGACAGCCCTGGGGTCCTGCCTGCCGGCTCAGCCTGCTAGGTTGCCTCTGCAGGAAACGTCAGCCCTGTTTCCCTTCCAGGACCACACCTGACTTAGAGGGTGACATGGGGGTCGCCCTGAGCCTGAGCCTCAACACCAAGCCCTTTGGACGGATCCTGCACAGGTCGCCTTACAGCCAGTGGACACCCCCTTCCTACGGGTGCGTTTCCTGGTGGAGTCAGGAGGTGTGGGCCAGTGCCTCGGGCTCTGTGGGCTCTGTGTGCTCCGTGTGCTCCGTGTGCTCCGTGTGCTCCTGTGTGCTCCGTGTGCTCCTGTGTGCATGTGTGCCTGTGTGCCCTGTGTGCCCTGTGTGTGCCCTGTGGGCTCTGTGTGCTCTGTGTGCCCTGTGTGCCCTATGTGTGCTCTGTGTGCTCTGTGTGCCCTGTGTGCCCTGTGTGCTCTGTGATGCTCTGTGCTCTGTGCTCTGTGTGCCCTGTGTGTGCTCTGTGTGCTCTGTGCTGTGTGCTCTGTGTGCTCTGTGTGCTCTCTGTGTGCCTCTGTGTGCCCTGTGTGCCCTGTGTGCTCTGTGTGCCCTGTGTGCCCTGTGTGCTCTGTGTGCCCTGTGTACCTGTGTGCCTCTGTGTGCCCTGTGTGCTCTGTGTGCCCTGTGTGTGCTCTGTGTGCTCTGTGTGCTCTGTGTGCTCTGTGTGTGTGCTCTGTGTGCTCTGTGTGCCCTGTGTGCTCCCTCTGTGTGCTCTGTGCCCTGTGTGTGTGCTGTGACTCTTGTACTCTGTGTGCCCTGTGTGCTCTGTGGGCCTGTGTGCTCTGTGTGCTCTGTGTCCCTGTTGTGCCCTGTGTGCCATCCTCTGTGCTGTGTGCTCTGGTGTGCTCTGTGCTCTGTTCTCTGTGTGCCCTGTGTGCTCTGTGTCTGTGTGCTCTGTGTGCTCTGTGTGCCCCCTCTGTGTGCTCTGTGTGCTGTGTCTGTGTGCTCTGTGTGCTCTGTGTGCTCTGTGTGCTCTCTGTGTGCTCTGTGTGCTGCCTGTGTGCCTCTGTGCCCTGTGTGCTCTGTGTGCTCTGTGTGCCCTGTGTGCTCTGTGTGTGCTGTGTCTGTGTGCTCTGTGTGCTCTGCTCTGTGTGCTCTCTGTGTGCTCTGTGTGCTCTGTGTGCTCTGTGTGCTCTGTGTGTGTGTGCTCTGTGGGCTCTGTGTGCTCCCTGTGTGCTCTGTGTGCTCTGTGTGCTCTGTGTGCTCTGCTCTGTGTGCTCTGTGGTGTGCTCTGTGTGCTCTGTGGGCTGTGCTGTGTGCTCTGTGTGCTCTGTGTGCCCTGTGTGCCCTGTGTGCTCCTGTGTGGGCTCCCTGTGTGCTCTGTGTGCCTGCGTGCTCTGTGTGCCTGCTGTGCGTGCTCTGTGTGCTCTGTGTGCCCTGCTCTGTGGGGCTCTGAGTGTTCTGCGTGCTCTGTGTGCTCTGTGTGCTCTGTGTGTGCTCTGTGTGCCCTGTGTGCCCTGTGTGCCCTGTGTGCCCTGTGTGCCCTGTGTGCTCTGTCTGTGCTCTGTGTGCTCTGTGTGCCCTCTGTGTGCTCCTCTGTGTGCTCTCTGTGCTCTCTGTGTGTGCTCTGTGTGCTCTGTGTGCTCTGTGTGCTCTGCGTGCTCTGTGTGGTGCAGCTCTCGTAGCAACCGTCTGCATTTAACAATCAGCTGCTTGCACCGAATCCAACCTTTGGCTGCAGAGAAACATCCTACCTAAATCTGGCTGGTGAACTTGCGTGTCTCAGCCTGTGTAAGGAGATGGTGTTTCAGGACGCAGCGCTGTGCCCAGTGGAGTGCTGGAAAGGTCTCCGTGGCTGCTCTCCTAGGGCTGCTGTCCCACCCGGCTCCAGTGGCCGCCGGGACGGTGCTGGCTGTGAGCTGCACTGGGTCCGCACTCCCCCAGGAGAGGCTGCCCTGCCTCAGTCTTCCTGTGATTCTCTTCGGTCAGGAAACTTCCAGGCGGCGACTCAGGAACAGAACAATGAGGAGAGCGCGCGGCTCCCTGCCCACCGCCAGGTCCTCTGCCCTCCTGGCTCGGTTTCTGACCCACTGGTCACTGATGGGGTCGTTTCCATCGCTTGTGTGCCTTGTTCTAACCTCGCACCGCGCTGGCTCCAGGCAGGAGACGGTGGGCGGGTGGATCGGAGCAGCGGCTCGCTTCTCTCGGGCCACCAGCCCTGCTGCGCTGTGGTGTCTTTGGGACTTGATCCTGTAGAGAGGGAGGGAGGGATCAGGGACTGAAGGAGGGGCACGGGAGCGGGACAAGCCCCGGACAGGGCCCCGCAGTCCTGTGGGGACACCCAGCGCCCAGCCGCTCTCCCCCAGGCCGGCTCCCCTGGCTAGCTCGGGAGTGAACCTGGCCTCCCGGGAGCCCAGGCCCCCAGGCTCTTTTGTTCAGCAGCAGGAGAGGCTGGCAGCCTGCCCGCCCTGGACTCCGGAGGCTTGGGAACAAGTCCTCTCTTCCTCTGGAGCGTGAGGGACAAAGGGGAACAAAGCCATTAACTGCAAACCACCCAGGCGTGCCAAGACCTGACACTACTGTGATTTTTAGTGACGCCTGCCACCTCACCCCGTCCACCCAGCTTCCAAACAATGGGACAGCACAGGGACAAGGACAGAGGTGGCGCCTGGCCCTGGCCTTGGGGCCCCCGTGCTGTCTGGGGTAGACCTGTCCTCGGCCAGCCTGTGGGGTCTGTCCCTGGTCCCTGGCCCCTGCTGGAAACCTCGGCTGGACCCCCACGCCCACTGCGGCCTCCTGCTGGCCCCGCAGCAGCACAGGGCGCCCCCATCAGCCTCCAGCTTGCCCACCTGTCCCTGGAGACCTCTGCGCTCGGGCCAGCCGCCAGGCGCCCACAGACCCCCCCCCCCCCCCCCCCCCCCCCCCCCCGAGCGAGAGCAAACACGCGCCTTCTCTGTTTTCAGTGACCAGGTCCACGAGCACCCCGGAGCGCGGCAAGGGCGAGGAAGGGCCTCCACCACAGCACAACCTCCACCCCAGAGGGAGGACCCCGCTCCTAGTGGGAGGGAAGGAGCCGAGGCCCTGGGCCCCTCCAGTCCTGCGGGAGAGCAGGCAGCCTTGGGGGGTCAGACCTCAGCCAAGTGCTGCCACCAGCTCCGCTCCCAGGAGGATGCGGCAGGCGCAGGAGCCTCTAGCCAGGCCCAGCGCCTGCAGGCAGGAGAATCCCAGCACCGCCAACACACAAACCCATAAATCAAGTCCTCCGTGGCAGCCGGCGGGCTGAAAATGAAATCCCCTGGGAGTGACTTTTCAAGACAAGTGTGGGACAGAATTTCAAAACAGAAGGTCAAAACAAGCTGCTGGAGGAGAGGGCAGGGGCGCCGGCAGCATGGCCCGCTTGGGCCGAGGCTCTATGTCTGGGCTTGTGGCCCTACTCAGCCTGTCCCGGTTGCGGGAAGTCGGCTGGGAGCAGGAGGCCAGCTTGTCCTGCAGGCCCAAGGGAGTAATGGCCACACCACTCACACGCCGGAGTCCGGTCCCCACCAGGGAGACTGCAGGCGTGCAGGCGCTTCAGTGAGCATTTCCACAGCAGTGTGGCCGGAGCACACGATGATGCCTCACTACTGTGCACCCTCCACCACGGTGCCAACCCCGTTATGCCAACAAAGACGCAGGGACATCGGTGAGTGGGACGGCCTGCACCAGACCACAGGGATGGCAAATGGCAGAGCCAGGCTCAAGCCCAGGCCCTGCTCCGCAGTCCAGGGTCCTCCCCACCCTGTCACGCCACGCCACCTCTCTGTTAATTCTCTTACCCCATGCCAACAGTTCATGCCCCTGTTACCAAGGTCATCCTCTAGGTGTGACATACTCAGCCAGGCTCCTAAGGGACTGCTTCCAGGTACAGTCCCGCGAGCTGGCCCAAGATGATGGGGAGGAGGAGGCTGCCAGGAGGCAGGCCAGGAGGCCAAGGGGTGAGCAGGACAGAGTGCAGGAGCCCGCCCCAGTGTTGTGGGAAACAGGCCAATGAGAAGCAGCAGGCCACACTCGAGAGGAGAACTCCAAGCTTGATTTCACACCAGCAGGCCCAGAGAACACACTCCGAATTCTGAGCCCTGACCCACAGTTTCTGACAACATCATAGGGCATTTGGGGTCATCTTAGACCCATCCTATCACTGGGGTTTTCTTCCTCTCTTAAAAAAATCTCTGACTACTGGGCTGAAGCCTGTGCAGGGTCTCTAACATGAAGCGTGCTCACAGGAATGAGGGGGGAAGGGCTCCAACTCTGACTCACTGGGGGCAAGTTCTTTATTTTTTTTTTTTTAATATTTACTTATTTGCTTTAGTTGTACACAATGCATTTATTTTTACGTGGTGCTGAGGATCAAACTGGGGCCGCGCACGTGCTAGGTAAGCGCTCTACTGCTGAGCCACAACCCCAGCCGGGGCAAGTTCTTGTTTTCATGTTTTATTATTTTGCTTATGAGAGGACTCTGGCCACAGTACCCCACAAACACCCCACCCTGCAAGCCCCTTCCTCACGCCTGGCTGCCAGGTCCGCAGGAGGCAGTGTGACCTGAGCCCAGCACCTGTGGTTCCGGGTGGTGGCAGACTCCCATCCTGTCCTCGGATCTGTGGATGGCCGCAAAGACACCTGGTCCTTCTTTTTTTTTCCGAAGTGTGGGATACTGGGGAGTGAACCCAGGGGCTCTCAACCACTGAGTTATATCCCAGCCCTTTTTTATTTTTTATTTAGAGACAGGGTTTCACTGAGTGCTGAGGCTGGCTTTGAACTCTTGATCCTCCTGCCTCAGCCTCCCGAGCTGCTGGGATTACAGGCGTGCGACACTGCGCTGGGCTTGGTCCTTCCTTGACTCTTCCCAGTGTCAGGCCGTGTCTGTCACGAAGCACAACCCTAGACGTGGTGAGCAGGAGGGTCGCCAGGAAGCACAACCCTAGACGTGGTGAGCGGGGGGGTCGCCAGGAAGCACAACCCTAGACGTGGTGAGCGGGGGGGGTCGCCAGGAAGCACAACCCTAGACGTGGTGAGCGGAGGGTCGCCAGGAAGCACAACCCTAGGGGTGAGCGTGGGGGTCGCCAGGAAGCACAACCCTAGACGTGGTGAGCGGGAGGGTCGCCAGGAAGCACAACCCTAGACGTGGTGAGCGGGGGGGGGGGGTCGCCAGGAAGCACAACCCTAGACGTGGTGGTGAGCACAACCCTAGACGTGGTGAGCGGGGGGTCGCCAGGAAGCACAACCCTAGCGGGGGGGGGTCGCCAGGAAGCACAACCCTAGCCGTGGTGAGCGTCGGGGGGAGTCGCCATGAACACAACCCAAGACGTGGTGAGCGGGGGGGGTCACCAGGAAGCACAACCCTAGAACGTGTGAGCGGGAGGTAGCCAGGAAGACCCTAGACGTGGTGAGCGGGGGGGTCGCCAGGAAGCACAACCCTAGAACGTGGTGAGCGGGGGGGGGGGGGGGGGGGGGGTCGCCAGGAAGCACAACCCTAGACGTGGTGAGCGGGAGGGTCGCCAGGAAGCACAACCCTAGACGTGGTGAGCGGGAGGGTCCGCCAGGAAGCACAACCCTAGACGTGGTGAGCGGGAGGGTCGCCAGGAAGCACAACCCTAGACGTGGTGAGCAGGGGGTCGCCAGGAAGCACAACCCTAGACAGGGGGGGGTCGAGGACA
Source organism: Tamias sibiricus (assembly GCA_025594165.1). Classification (NCBI taxonomy): domain Eukaryota; kingdom Metazoa; phylum Chordata; class Mammalia; order Rodentia; family Sciuridae; genus Tamias; species Tamias sibiricus. The sequence continues at coordinate 102,095,678 of CM046669.1, forward strand.
GTGGTGAGGGGGGGGGGGGGTCGCCAGGAAGCACAACCCTAGACGTGGTGAGCAGGAGGGTCACCAGGAAGCACAACCCTAGACGTGGTGAGCAGGAGGGTCGCCAGGAAGCACAACCCTAGACTAGACCCTAGACGTGGTGAGCAGGGGGTCGCCAGGAAGCACAACCCTAGACGTGGTGAGCAGGGGGGTCGCCAGGAAGCACAACCCTAGACGTGGTGAGCGGGAGGGTCGCCAGGAAGCGCCACGTGGTGAAGCACAACCCTAGACGTGGTGAGCGGGAGGGTCGCCAGGAAGCACAACCCTAGACGTGGTGAGCGGAGGGTCGCCAGGAAGCACAACCCTAGACGTGGTGAGCGGGGGGGGTCGCCAGGAAGCACAACCCTAGAACGTGGTGAGTCGGGGGGTCGCCAGGAAGCACAACCCTAGACGTGGTGAGCGGGGGGGGTCGCCAGGAAGCACAACCCTAGACGTGGTGAGCGTGTGGGGGGGGGGTCGCCAGGAAGCACAACCCTAGACGTGGTGGTGAGCGGGGGGGTCGCCAGAAAGCAACAACCCTAGACGTGGTGAGCGGAGGGGGGGGGGTCACCAGGAAGCACAACCCTAGACGTGGTGAGCGGGGGGTCGCCAGGAAGCACAACCCTAGACGTGGTGAGCGGGGGGGGGGTCACCAGGAAGCACAACCCTAGACGTGGTGAGCGGGGGGGGGGTCACCAGGAAGCACAACCCTAGACGTGGTGAGCGGGGGGGGGTCGCCAGGAAGCACAACCCTAGACGTGAGCGGGGGGTGAGCGGGGGGGGGTCGCCAGGAAGCACAACCCTAGACGTGGTGAGCGGGGGGGGTCGCCCAGGAAGCACAACCCTAGACGTGGTGACGTGGTGAGACGGGGGGGTCGCCAGGAAGCACAACCCTAGACGTGGTGAGCAGGGGGGTCGCCAGGAAGCACAACCCTAGACGTGGGTGAGCAGGGGGTCGCCAGGAAGCACAACCCTAGACGTGTGGTGAGCAGGGGGTCGCCAGGAAGCACACCACCCTAGACGTGGTGAGCTAGACGGTGAGGGGGTCGCCAGGAAGCACAACCCTAGACGTGGTGAGCACCCTAGACGTGGGAGCGGGGGGTCGCCAGGAAGCACAACCCTAGGTGAGGGGGGGGGGTCGCCAGGAAGCACAACCCTAGACGTGGTGGTGAGCAGGAAGCACAACCCATAGGGGGCGGGGGGACCGCCAGGAAGTCGTGGTCCGCCAGGAGCACCCCGGGGGGCGGGGGAGGTCGCCACGAAGCACAACCCTAGACGTGGTGAGCAGGGGGGTTCACCAGGAAGCACAACCCTAGACGTGGGTGAGCATGAGGGTCACCACGAAGCACAGGACGTGGTCACCAGGAAGCACAACCCTAGACGTGGTGAGCAGGGGGTCGCCAGGAAGCACAACCCTAGACGTGGTGAGCAGGGGGTCGCCAGGAAGCACAACCCTAGACGTGGTGAGCAGGGGGTCGCCAGGAAGCACAACCCTGACGTGGTGAGCAGGGGGTCGCCAGGAAGCACAACCCTAGACGTGGTGAGCAGGGGGGTCGCCAGGAAGCACAACCCTAGACGTGGTGAGCGGGAGGGTCGCCAGGAAGCACAACCCTAGACGTGGTGAGCGGGAGGGTCACCAGGAAGCACAACCCTAGACGTGGTGAGCGGGGGGGTCGCCAGGAAGCACAACCCTAGACGTGGTGAGCGGGGGGGGGGGGGGTCGCCAGGAAGCACAACCCTAGACGTGGTGACAGGGGGGTCGCCTCGCAGCCACCCACACCGTCTTCCTTTACTTCTCCGTCTTAGGACTCGGCCACAGCCTCATTGTGCTCACAGTCCTGCCAGCTGTGCTCTGTCCTAGCTTCAGGACTTTGTGGCCAGCTGCCAGGGCCGGCTGGCCAGTCCCAGGGCCACTGAGAGATCTGTTCTGTGAAGGAGTGGAGGTCACCCGATCCTTTTCTCTGCTATCATTTTTTCCTCATTAACGAGACAGCCACATTATCCTTTTAGCTAAATGAAATACAGTACCAATGTGCTTCATTGATTATGAATGAGACCTCCCTTGGGGCCGCGGCAGAGGAGGGCGCAGCCACACTCCGCAGTCCCAGAGAATCAAACTACCTTAAACGTCCTTGTTTAGGTATTTTTTTAAAAATTATTTTTAAACTTCAGAAAAGAGTCAGGCGTGCCCTTTCAGGAAACCACTTTGGGGGCACAGTTAGCATCGTGGTTAATCATGACACTCGAAGCCCGTGTGTTTGGGTGGGTGCGACCTCAGTTGCTGCAGGGGAGAGTCACCAGCCTCCCTGTGACTCAGAGGGACAGCGCAGGCTCTGCCTGGGGGCCTTTGTGAAGGCCAAACGTGAAGCACTTCAAACTCTGTCTGCAGGGAGCGCCCCGCGTACTTGCTGTGGCAGGTGCTGAAGTCACAGAGGGCCACCAGGAGGAAGAGGAGCCGAGGGAAAAGCCCTCTGATGGTGCGTCTGTGAGAGCGTCACAGCACACGGCTGGCACGGAGGTGGCTACCAGACACCTGGCGTTCACTGCCCCCAAAGCTCCAGGCTCAGGACGAGGCAGGAGGAAAGACGGGGAGCGAGGCCACGCATTTCGAGGGCCTTTCCATTCCAGCAGAAGACAAGGAGACAGGGCCAGGGCCGCCAGGGCCAGAGTCCTATGGGCGTGACGCTGGCCAGGTCATGATTCAGGGCAGAGCAGCCAGGACTTAAGACCAGCCCCTGCTGGGTAAAGCCAACGGACGGACCCCCACGCCTTGCAGTGTGTTTGTCTGAATTCCACAGAGAAGAAAGCCCCGCCTGGGAAGGGCTGCCCAAGACAGGGCAGAACAGAGGCGGGGACGTGAGCCGGGCCTTCTGTGGCCCCGTGCCCTGGCCCTGTGCCCTGGCCGGGGAAGCTCTGCTCCCAGAGGCACAGAACACAGGGTCTGCTCACCAGGATGGGATGAGCCAGCACTGCCACACTCTCCGCTCAACAGCCAGTGTCCTGACACTGTGACGAACACCTGAGGCCATCGCCTTAAAAAGAGAAAAGGTTTGCCTTGGCTCACAGTTTGAGGGTTTCAGCCCATGACTGGTTGGCCCTGCCCTGCCGCTTTGGGTCTGTGGTGAGGCAGCGCCTCACGGCAGGAGAACGTGGTGGAGCAGAACTCTCACCTCACGGGCAGGAGGCAAAGGAGAGAAAAAGGAGAGACCAGGGGCCCACGTGCCCTGCTAGGGCACGTCCCCAGTGACCTCTCACTAGCTCCCACTTCTCAAAGCTCCACCACCTGCTGATAGCCCAGCTGGGGACCAAGCCTCTGACACAGGACCTTGGGTGACATTCCACACCCTCCCAGAGAGGGCACCGAGTCTCCTGGTACTGAGCAAAGCAGGGGTGAAAAAGAATGTTCCCACGCTGGGTGTGATGGCACCTGCCTGTGATTCCAGGGTCTTGGGAGGCTGAGGCAGGAGGATTGCAAATTTGAGGCCAACCTCAACTTAGCAAGACCCTGTCTCAAAAGCTAAAAAAAGGCTGAGGATGTGGCTCAGTGTTAAAGGGCCCTGGATCAGTACCCAGTAGGGCAAAACCAAAGCAAAACAAAAAAAACCAGTAAAGCCCCTGCAATGTTGTGTTGAAAGTCCTCTCTGTTGTGTATGTGCAGTCCCAAACCTGCAAGCCACAGTTGAGTTTAGGATGATTTTGGTGGCAGAGCCTTATGCAGCCCCTCCTGAAGACAGCCTCATCCTCTAGTGCCCCAAGGAGTCCCAGTGCCGTTTCCACCCCCTGAGCAACTTCAAGAGCAGACCCCAGGAGACACGGCGGGAAGCAGCAGAAAGACGCAGGAAGGCTTCAGCACTCAAGTTACTTACAAACCGTATGAACCCGTGCACAATCACACAGCACAGCGAGAGACACACCTCACAACCGGCCCAGAGGAGAAGAGAATGTTTAAACACTTGTCCCGTCTGCAAGGTCGAAGTCCAAGGAAATTTTCTACAATTACGATTTTAAATGTAATTATTGTGGAAACAACGTGTTAAAACCAGATAAAGGGACAGATGGTATGCTGAAGAAACTGAGGACATTAGCTGGGGTCCAGCATAGAGAACACAAGAGGTTTGAGAGGTGAGAACCTGAGAGGTGTGCAGGAGAGAGCAAGAAGGTCTAACACACGTCACATCACAGTCCCGAAGAGGAGGAGAAAGAAAAAGGGGGACCAACATTTGCATAAAAAATGCCCAAGGATTTGGGGGAATTGATTAATGTCACCAGAGATTTAAGTAGCCTAATGCATTCCTGGTGTGGCAGATGAAAAGAGGTCCAGTTACAATCACTTTGGTGCAATTCTAGGATCGCAATATACGGAGGACCTTAAAAGTAACCTGAAAAGAACCACACTGTGTTCAAAGGAGGGCCAGACTAACACCCCGTATCCAAGCCTCCTTCACAGTTCCAACGAATGACAGAAGAGTTGGAATCTCATTGTAAAGGTAATGAAAGAAAATACCAACCATGTTGTAATTCTCTGCAGTAAACGTATTGTTAAAAAGCTAGGGCAAAATAAAACATGAAAACGGACAGTTGTCCACCCATAGATAGTAACTGAGGAAGATTCTAGAAGGGCCAGAAAGGAGGCCCAAAATATAAGAAATAGTGGTTAACAATGCAAATGGTAGGTGTGGGGCAAGCACGGGACGGGGGACGGGAAGGAGGGAGTCCTGGGCACCCGTGGGGTCCCTGGAAAGAAGGGAGGGGTTGTCCCTGGCTCACAGGGACGGCTGTGAACCGCTAAGCACACCTAACAGCAGACTGAGAGCAGGTCACCCTCTGAGTCAGCCCCGCTGTGACCTGCTGTGACCAGCCAGTGACCTCTGCGCCCGGGCGAGGTGGGCCGTGGGAGGGAGACCAAGAGGCCAGTCCTGGGCGTCGCCTCACCCCATGAGCAGCCTGCTGGGCTCGGGCTCCTCCCACTACCCTCCTCTCTGCAGAGCTCCCGCAGGCCCAGGCTGCAGCTGCACTGCCGGGCAGCAACGTCTTTGCCGTCTGCATTGGGAGCTGGCGAGGTCCCCGGCTGGTTCGCCCCGGCTGGCACTGGCTGTTGGTGTCATGCTTTCTTGGCCCCCTGAATGGCCCTGGAAGCCGATCAACACGGGCCAGCTCTCGCGTGCCCTCCCGCACTGACGACCGGAGACGGGAGAGCTGATAGTTCCAGTCGTGTCTGGGCTGAAGCACTGCACACTTGACTTTGGCTCCTACCCCGTGCGGGACCGAGCTGGTCCTGTCTGGTCTGTTGTTTGTGCATTGATTCACCCAGGGTTCACTGAACACCTACTACATGCCGGTGCTGTCTAGGCACTGGGGATAGAGTGGGGAGCACCCCGGAGACTGAGCCGTGCCCTCGAGGCACTTCTGTTCGAGCAAGCAAGGGACACACACTAATGGTGACGAGGTCCTCGGCGGAACAAGGGTGGGGGTGGAGGGAAGCCTCTGCAGGAGGAGGACTTGAGGACAGCAGCTGGGCGGAGACTTGAAGGAGGTGAAGGGACAAGTCTCCAGGTGTTGGGGGAAGAGTGGGAGTGGGGGGTGGCGGAGAGGTGGGCCCTGCTCGCCTGTGTGGGGGAGGCCAGGGGCCTTGTGTCTGACCAGGGGGCGGGAGGTGGGGTGTGACAGATAGGCTTGAGCTGACAGGCCACCTCCCCCCATGGGAAATTCCACTAGGAGCAACCCGGTTTCAATCTCCCCGGGCAGGAGCCAATCGGCTTAAAGGTCACTCTGTTCCCCGGGCAGGAGCCAATCGGCTTAAAGGTCACTCTGTTCCCCGGGCAGGAGCCAATCAGCTTAAAGGTCACCCTGGTTACTGGGAAAAGAGCCAATGGCGTTAAAGGTCGCTCGGCCCACCCCCTCCCCCAGAAATCCCTACTTAAGCCCCTGCCTGCCTGGAGCTCAGTCACAGCAGCTCGGCCCAGCGAAGAGGAAGCAGCTGAGGCCACAGCCAGTCCCTGCCGGGAAGAAGCAGCAGCTGCAGCGGCTCCAGACCCACCGTCTCCAGCCCGTCGGCAGCTGCCCCAGCCCACAGCTCCGGAGGCCGCAGCCAGCACGACCAGGCACCCACCCTCCGTCCAGAGCTCGCACACTCCCCTCTCCCTGACTCCTCTCTCCCCGTACTTCTTCTGCCTCCGACCAGCCATAGAGGCTGGTGAATAAATCTCTTGGCTGCGCGCAGTTGTCTCCAGTGTGACTTTTGCCCTTCAGGGTGGAGCCCAGAGGCTGCAGGGGCAGCTGGGCAGGCCACACTGGCCCTGCAATGACGTCAGCCCTCGCCCGCTGCGGGAGCCCTGCGGGGACGTGGCCTGGCCACTGTAGGATCCCTGCGGGGACGTGGCCTGGCCCGCTGTGGGAGCCCTGCGGGGACGTGGCCTGGCCTGGGGCCCGCGGGACTGTGGGTAGATCCCTGCGGGGACGTGGCCTGGACTGCCGTCATGGAGCCCTGCGGGACGTGGCCTGGCCACTGTAGGATCCCTGCGGGGACGTGGCCTGGACTGCCGTGGGAGCCCTGCGGGGACGTGGCCTGGACGCTGTGGGAGCCCTGCGGGGACGTGGCCTGGCCACTGTAGGATCCCTGCGGGGACGTGGCCTGGCCCGCTGTGGGAGCCCTGCGGGGACGTGGCCTGGCCCGCTGTGGGAGCTGTGCCACCGCGGCCCGTCTCCTTCCCGGCACTTCCAGGCCCTCGTCCTCGGAGCTGACACCAACGAGCCGTCCCCAGGTAGAGCCTCGTGGCCAGGCAGGTTCCTCCTTCCTTGCTTCTCTTTCTCTTTGCTGAGTGGGTGAGAGGTGGACACGTCTCTGTCCTGTGCCGTCTGTCCACTCTGTCGGGGACAGCAGGCAGCAGCTCGCACACTGGTACAAACCCCTGTTCCCAAGAGGGCCTCTGGGAGTCGGGGGCGATGGCAGCCTCGGCCTGGGCCTCCAGCCGCTGCTCTGTGAGCAGGACTCCGAATCCCACCCCAGCGTCCGCTCACGGGAGTGTGGACACCACCGCCCTGAGCTGGGGTGGCAGAGCAGCCGGGGGGTGGGGGGGAGGCGTCGGCTAAGCGGGGCGGGACCTGCCACTGTCCCTCGAAGAGAGCCTGGACACGTCAGCCCCACCGCTGACCCGCTTCCCTGACCTGTGGCCAATGACTCCTACCACGAGGGAGGCTGGGGTGGAGGGGACCCGGGGCCTGGCACACCCTGGCCGCTGCAGGCACAAGCGGCCAGCACTGCGCGAGCCGAGCCGTCAGCAGTGCCGTGACGGAGGTGCCCTGTGGGTGTGGGGACAGACGCCGAGTCCGGGAGCAGAGCAGACGTTCTCGACGGCGAGTTTCCTGGACCTCCCAGTGACATAGGACACTGTGGCCATTCTGGGGACGGTTCCCACGCTCTGGCCGAAGGGGCTGAACTTCCTCCCCTAACAGCTGCGTGACGGGGCGGGCGGCTGCGCTGGGACAGTCACGGGTCCACTGACAACAGGCCGTTCTCTGGGACCCCCTCGCAGGCCTGAGGCTCCCTCAGCCCCGACGAAGGCAGCGGCGGCCCTCTCACGGGTGGGCGAGGCTGGGAGGAGGCGGGACTCCCCGCACCTGAGCACTGCCCACTCGTCACTGTGGAGTCGGGTCCCTCGGGGGCCACAGGTCTGGACGCGGGGTGCCGGGCATGCAGGGAGCAGCCGGGGGCAGAGGACGGCCCTGGTCAAACACTCAAAGCAAAACCGCGGGCCAGTGAGGGCCACGGAAGGCAGCTGCGGCCGTGCTGGTGCAGGCCTAGGCCTTGGGGCCCTGGGAGCAGTGGACGTGGCCCAGCCATCTCAGCTGCCCGTGCGTCTCCTCGGGGGTCCACTCACTGGAGGTCACATGAGCCCCGACCATGGGGCCAGTGGTGGCTCTGAGCACAGAGGCCAGGGTGACCCTGAGGAAGACGCAGCGTGCGCTCCTGGCGGTCCCGGGAGGCTGAGCGCGTGGCCGCGGCACACCGCCCTCCCGGCCTGCAGCGGGGCTGGCGGGGTCCTCCCGGCCAGGAAGGCCGCCCACTCTGGCCTGAGACGCAGCCGTGGCAGTGCTTGCCTGTCCCCTGGCTAGGGCAGCTGCAGGGAAGCCGGGCACACACGTGAGCCACCCGACAGCCCCAGGGCGGCTGGTCCTGGGCACGTGGCAGCTACCTGCTGGCACAGGGCTGAGACCGTCACGCCAAGACCAAGCCAACGCAGAAGGACCGGAGTGGGCACAGAGGCAGGGCCCAGAGACAAGTGCCTGGACTCCGCGCGAGACCCTGCCCCAACGTGCGCGAGGCCTCCCAAGTGCGGCCCCACCAGAGCCCCGATGCCCACAGGCGGGAGCGTGCCTGGGGTCCCGGGGCAGGGCTTTGGCAAAGTCCAGGCCAGGCCTGAGCGCACGTCCTGCCGCTCAGGGAAGCCACGCCCATCTCTGCTGATCCTGGAAGTCACACCCTCGGGTCCAAACTGGGTCCCCACCCGGTCTGTGAAGCGTCCCCTCATGCTGGACACACATTGCGCCAGGCAGGGAGGGTGGACACCTGAGGGCCCAGCAGCGCGTGGACACGGGTTATTTGGGGCGTAATGTCCACCACGTGTTCCAGCAGGACGCAGTGATTGTCGACCAGGTTCTCTCTTGGGAGAGTCTGGCCGGGAGCGGATGGACGCCTCTGCCCCTCCGTCCTCTCTCCTTCCAGGGGGCTCTCCCCTCCTTTCTGCCCAAAGCCCCGTGGGTCGCGTCCACAGAGATCTCTGCTGACCTCGCTTCCCAGGAGCAGCGTCTGCGCTGAGCTCGTCCTTTCTCCTCCCGCCCCCGGCTGGCTCTCGAGCCACAGTGGCCGGCAGGTGAGCCCTCTCAGCACGAGGGACGGGGCGCCGGAGCCCAGGGCCGCCCCTGCCTCCTGGGCAGGCAGCTGTGCCTGCTGGTGTCACGGCATGTCTGGCGCAGAGAGGGTTCCTGGGAGTCACTGGGACAGAGCAGACCACCAACCCAGCAGGACGCACACCACGCTGGCCGCAGCTGTTCTTGCAGTGGCCACTGAGCTCTGCGAGTCCGCGCTGCCCAGGAGCAGATGTGCTCTCACGCTCTGGGCCGGACAGCAGAACCCAGGAATCGGCATTTTCACACACACCCAAACAGGATTCCCCGGGCTGGCGGGGCCTGGACGGGCCCTTGGCCACCACCAGGCTACGTTCTAACCACGTTGCTGGGTACTTTACCTTGTCCCCACTATGAAGGACAGGTGCGTACAGGTGACCAGGTGAACACAGATTCCAAGACCCCCGGCCGCTCTGCACCAGGCCGAGGACCTCACTGCACGGAGTCTGCTGGGACACCCTCGGGCCTGGCAGGGGACAGGCTGCTCCAGGCTGGCAGGGCACGCTCTGACCGGCTGGTTTTAAGTCAAACTTCAAGGCCCAGGGGAGGCCAAGTCCTCACCCCGTGCTCCTCCAGAGCAAGGCCCAGGGTCTGTGTAGACATGAAGACTTTCTTGTTTCTTTGTTTGAAGTGGCTTTATTTTTACCCCCACTATTTGGTTTTACTTTTGGTACTGGTGATTTAACCCAGAGGCACTTTACAGAGGCTTTTATTTTTTATTTTGAGACAAGGCCTTTACTCCCAGACCTTTTTATTTTGAGACAGCCACTTGCTAAACTGCTGAAGCTGGCCTTCACCCTGTGTTCCTCCCGCCCCAGCCTCCTGAGTGGCTGGGGTCACAGTGTGTGTGCCACCATGCCTGGCTGCACGTTTGTTATTGGTGCACGACCGTCATGACAGCGGGGCCCCTGTTGCATGTTCATACATGCACACACTGTGACCATGTGATGAGGCCAGTGTCAGTCCCCGTGTCTCCCTTTCCCTTCCCTCCCCCTCCCCTGGTCCCTTCCCTCTCTTCTAGGATCTCCCTTCAGGTTCACGGAGACTTTTTGTAGCTAGCAGCTGCCTGAGGCCAGGCCACCCGCTGACACAGGCACAGCCGGGGGAGGACGGCTCCCACCTTCCCCAAGTCGTGTGGCGTGAAGCCACAGGAATGCCCAGAGCAGCCGCGGGCAGGGAGGGGGACCCTGGAGCCTGGCAAGCCCCCGGCAGGCGAGAGCAGGCAGCAGGCTGTGCCAGCGCAGGGCCTGCGGGCCACCGCCATGACAGGCACCCAGGGGCAGCGCCCGGCCGTGGAGCCTTCTGGGGCTCTCTGGACTGACCACGGCACAGCGGGAACTCGGGGCCCAGATCCTGGCCCTGCTGTTGCCCCAAACCAAAGGAAAAGCCCAGTGCTGTGTCCTCACTGCCCGGAACCCGGCTCCTGTCACATCTGTTCCCAGGATGGGTGCACACGGTGCGTCCGCGAGCCAGAGGCGCAGGTCGACCCCTCCTCTCCCGCTGCTCACCCCGCGGCCTCGGAGGCGCTCACTGTCCACCTTTAAGCCACTTCCCAAGGAGGCTCCTTGCATTTCCTCGCGCAGGTGGGGAGCAGGGTGATCCTTGGAGGGTCGCTGGGGTGCCAGCGGCAGGAAGTGGTCCCCCTGCGGTGGCCTGGTCATCTTCCTCTCCGCCCTCTTTCCTGCAGGAGGGCCGTGTCAACCAGGTCTTGAGTAATGGACGCAGCGCGAGGGCAGCGGTGCTGTTATCAGCATGCAGGGGTCGGAGACCGCCTCCCGGGCACCGGAGGCCCCACTCGCTGTCTGCCATCCAGACGCCGTGGCACAGGCCCCTGTGGCATCTGCTTGGCATTCTTCCTGCGTCTGGCTGTCCCCACGTCTCTGAGGGTCGCTGCTTGCTGGGCCCTGAGCTCTGGTGTCGGGCCACAGAAGGCTCTTTTGTCTCGGCTTCCCTCTTTGCTTGTCCTCTGTCCTCATTATTTTCCTTCGAGAGGCTTCGCCTGGTGGTGGTGGGAGTGCCTTTCTTCTCCCCCTCAGGAAACATTTAATGGTGCTAGTTCCTGAGACTTTTCTCCACGTGGCTCTTGCTGGGCCATTTCATGTGTTTGAGCCCTTTTTTCTTTCTTTTCCATCTCTCCCACCAGGTCGGAAGATTCTCACCCTCCCGCCCATGTTGGTGTCCACTCCCGTGACCACGGGTCAGCGCCGTTTTCAGCAGAACGCTCTCCTGTCCAGCCCTGGGAGACGCCCTGTCCAGGCACATGCGGACACTTCACCTACAGGACGCCTCATGGGCTGGCATCAACCCCAGGACTTAGAAGAACCGGTTCTGATGCCAGCTACACACCTAATGAGCTACGTTACCTGGCGCAAATAGATCAGGCTCTGCAGGCCTCGCTCTCTGTTGCGGAGGCTGATGCTCAACGGCAGAGTGCTGTGATCTCTTTCTCAGTCCGTGGGTGTCAACGTCTGAGATCAGACGACTACTGCGGAGCAGGTGCAGGAGTGCACAATGAAGCAGCGAGGCGGTGCTTACGGCAGGTGGCAGGTTGGTTGAGGCAAGGGAGAGGCAGGAGGAAGGAGGAAGCCCTGGAGAGAGAGAGAGAGAGAGAGAGGCGGTGGGCAGATCAGCCAGGGGCTGAAATGCACCAGAAGGATCAAGTTTTTCTTGTGTCAGGCTGGAGGCAGGGCTCTCGTGTCGCGGGCGGGACTCTTGTGTCCAAGGAGGGGCTCTCGTGTCCAAGGAGGGGCTTGGGCGGGACTCTTGTGTCGTGGGCGGGGCTCTCGTGTCCAAGGAGGGGCTCTCCTGTCGCGGGGCCTTGGCCATGCCCCCGTGGGCCCACTCTGTGTGGCTGCCTGGCCGGGGGTCGCTGTGCGCCTGCGCTGGGTTAAACTTGGGTCACTTGGCCCTTTCTGGCCTAGCGTCACTGGTGGAAGGTCCTGTGAGGTCAGCTGACCCTCGGAACACCTGTGGGAGCACGCAGGACCCTGGGCACACAGCGTGTGCCTGCAGGCCCACAGGGGAGAGCCCAGAGAGCCACACGCCCTCCAGAGTCCCCAGAAGGTGGGAAGGAGAATCAGGACCTCCCGGCCAGCACCAGCTGTGCAGGGCAAATCACTGCTCGACACACGGGCCCAGGCGCGGGCCAGGCTGGACGCGCCCAGCTTATCCTCGGCAGGCCCACTCTCCGGTGACGCCCCCTCCTCTGTCCACAGAGCACGCTGCAGCTCCTTCCCGCCCTGGCCCTGAGAAGAGGCGCCCTGCTAGGTGCGCAGGCCCCACCCGCCACCTCTGCACCCTCTTCGTGTCTGTTTGGGCAGGGCTGGCACTGCCGCCAGCCCAGAGCCCGTCCCCCACTGCCGCTGCCAGCTGGGCTCCCCTGCAGGCCTGGCCCGCCCTGGCCTCCCCATCCTCCCCCAGCCTCGCTGCGCCACAGAGAAGGGGCTCCGCAGGAGAAAGCCCTCCCGTTCCTCAACTCCCCCAGCCCCTCCTGCGTCTGCCCAGGGAGGCGACACCAGACGCACGCTGTCCTGGGCCTCCCTCCCACGGCAGGCTCCGTGGGCCTTGCCGTGCACGCTGGCGTGCCCAGGCTCTAGTTCTACAAGACCACTCAGACAAAGTTTAGACACCTGATTTGTAACAACGGGAGCAGAAGCAGCCTGATGTCCACCCACAGGAGGAGGATGGTGAACTGCGGCATGGTGACAGGACAGGGATGGAAGGAACTTGCTAGAACCACATGAGGAGACAGTGCAGCATGGAGTGGAGGCCAGGAGGGGCGTGGCCGGGAGGGGCGTGGCCGGGAGGGCATGGCCAGGGCGTGATCATGAGGGGAGTGGCCAGGAGGGGTGTGGCCAGGAAGAGGAGTGGCCAGGAGGAGGAGTGGCCTGGAGGGCGTGGCCGGGAGGGGCGTGATCAGGGGCGTGGTCATAAAGGGAGTGGCTTGGAGGGCGTGGCCAGGAGGGGCATGTCCAGGGCGCAGTCATGAGGGGAGTGGCCAGGAGGGGCGTGGCCTGGGGTGCTCACAGGAGCCCAGTGGCCGCAAAGGGGCCTGTGCTGTGGAAACGGGAGGGGGTGTCTGGGAGGGGCAGGGGGGGGGTGGACATGTTCTGCATCTCTCTTGGAGCGCTAGCCTGGGGACAGCCCATGCAGCTGTCAGAACTCACCTCTAGACACTCCCACTGTGCGTAGATCTGTCTGTAGACACGCGTCAGTGTGAAATGCTGACAGTCTTCCTTCCCAGGTGTCTGGCCTGAGGGTTGTTCAAACGGCAGAGACGTCCCTTCAGCCAGGCCTGTCACCTGAGCTGCGCTGAGCTGACCGGTGCCCTTTCTTCAGCTCCAGTTAGTGTCATTTGCTGTGCCAATGCAGGGACAGCAGCAGGGGTACAAGTGTCTGCGGACGGACGGCAGCGGGGGCGGGGCTCCACCCAGGACGTCCTTCCGTCTTGAGCAGCCAGAGCCGCGCCCCCAGGAGATGGCGCCCCGCCCTGCGGCGTCCACCCCAGCTTCCCCAGCCCCTGGGGCCTCTCACTGCGCGCAGAGACAAGGATCAGCTGTCGCTCAGCTCCGTGGCCAGGGACAGCCCGCGGGGGGGTGCCCACTGGAGGCCCTGGGAAGCACAGCTGGAGCTGGCAGGGATGCCTTTCCTCCCCGAGGGGTGTCTGGGGTCCGGTGTGTGGGGAGCCCTGGAGCTCTGACGGGGGCCCCTCCGTGCTGTCACACCGTCGGCACCGCCAGCCTCTCCTCAAGCCCGCCCAGCTCAGGTTAGGAGCAGAAGCCACTCTGCGCCCAGGGACAGCTCAGGACGCACCCCGAATACGTGCCCTGGCACGCTGAGCGCCTGAAGCCGGAGGACTTTGAGGGACAGCCGGTGCTGGCAGGACCTGACCCTGACACAGGTCGGGAGACCCTCTGTGAGGGTGTCCTCCCTCCCGGGGGAAAGGAACCCCCTCAGCCCCAGAGAGGACGGCGGAGAGGAGGGACAGGGAAGGAGGAGGACCAGGCCCTGGCTAGGCCAGCCCACGACATTGCTCTCGGCTCTTGGCGTGTCTCCGCGACTGTCCGCTGGTTGTGGTGTGGATGTGAGTGTCCCCAGAAGCCCACGTGTGAGACAGTGCAAGGAGGTTCGGAGGAGGAGGGAGTGGGCTGTGGGCGTCTCCACCCAATCCGTGACTCAGTCCCCTGGTGGGGACTAACTGAGTGGCAACTGCAGTGGTGGCTGTGGCTGGAGGGGTGGCACTGGGGCTGGCTGTGGGGTGTGTGTCTTGTGTCTGGAGAGCGGAGTCTCTGCCTCCTGGTCCCCGTGACGTGAGCTGCTCCCCGGCCATGACCCTCAGCCTCACCTCGAGCCCTGAGGAATGGAGCCCGCCTGCTGCAGACCAAGCCCTCCGAGACGAGAGCCCTCAGACAGACTCCCTCCTCCGTGATCGCGCTGGTCAGGCGTTTAGTCGGAGCAGCGAAAAAGCTGAGGACAACAGGGCTCCTCTCCAGACCTGCTGTGAAGGCCCCGCTCAGCCTACTTCCCGTGTGGCTCCTGTCGCGTGGTCATGTTAGACGGGCTTGTGTGCTCTCCGCTGCCTGCTGCTACGGAGGCCCGGCCTCGGGCCTGGGAGGGGAGCGGGGGTTTTTCCCGGTGCACAGCAGGACTGGCCGGAAGGGAGGAGCATTGGCTGTGGTGGGCGCCTGCCGGGCCCCGGGGGTAGAAACCCAAGCAAATCCACACGCACCCGGATACCCTCCCCAAGGTCCCACGTGTCTGCTCTAGGTGCCCCAATGACGTCAGAAGGGTGACGGGGCTGGTCTGCCCAGTGCTGTCCGAGGCGGCGGCCGCTTGGAGCAACAAAGCCGCAGGAAGTTCAGAGGCGAACTGGAAACAAAGTCTTTTTATTTTGATAACTTCTCTCTCTGGCTCTAACAACGACCTTAACACGCACCACCAAAAAAACCCACACACCAAATGGCGCCAACCCGATCAGCAATCTTGGCTCAAGTCTCTCGAGATCCCAGGCCAAGTCCCGTGAGACTACAGAAGGCGGCAATGCCCAAACATCTCCATGGCCCATAGTCAACCGCAATCTTAGCCATCTCCCAAATCAGGGCTCCTGCATTTCCCCCCTTTTGTTTTAAAAGAGGGGATGCTCTAGGACCTCTATGTGCAACCAACATTCTTACCCGTCATCGGATAATCAAGGCTGTGCCCTTGACTCCTGTCTTAGGTTGATATGTCGGCCACATGAGACTGTCCCGTGCGACTGTGCCTGTCTTAGGTTGTCCCCCTCTGGAGATCTTACCCGTCATTGGCTAACCAGCCATCCAATGGAGCCCTTCAGGATCGACTGTGTATGATGACTAACAGCCGTCCAATTGTGGGGAGATGCTGCGGCTTTAAGGCAACAAGCCTGTTGGTGACGAGCCAAATTGTATAGCATATCAAATTCTTTAAACAAATCAGCTGCCCTAAGTTCCATCAAGTAACACTGAATTCTCTAGACAAATGTCTGCAAGGCATTGTCCCGTGAAGTCCCAAACAATGAAAGATCAAAATGTCCACTTGTTATAACACGTTGATGTAGGAGGCCCCATGCATGTAGAGCAGAGGCCACACTGCTGGTGAGGTTGTTTGATGCTTGAGCAGCAGGGATGCTTGCGGCGACCACAATCCCTGCAGATGTAGCAGCAGACATCTTTTTTATGTCTAGACAATGCCACCGGCAAATCTTCAGGGCCCGCTACTTAGACACTCAAGCATCAATTATTAAAGGAAAGGCAGTGCTATTCCAGCACTGAGTCAAGAGGCAAGTTGTCAAACTAAAAAATAGAATTATTAGATTAGAAAATTAAAGTTGATTTCTGCTCACACACATTGTTGTTTGAGCTCCCACAAACATAAGCTGGCAAAATATCATATTTAGAACAAAACAAAGAAAGACTGAGGGTATTTACAGTATTAAAGATAGATTAAAGAAAAGCTAAAGGCACTTTGGAAAAATAATTTGTTAGCTGGAACCCTTGAGTCTCTGCACACACAGCAATCCTTTACCTGTTGAAATAATTGAAATTAATCAGTTATTAAACAAATGAAGTTAATAACAAATAAACAACCTTATGTCAAAACACCAAAATATCAGGTTATACAGCACTAGTCATATTTTTTGCTAAAGAGAAGTCCCAGGGACACCTATAAATCAAAATTGAAAGTACCTTTACTTATAAAATTATTTACCTAAATTGAATATTGTTAAACTAAAATGAATTAAAGTTACTTAGATCCATATATATTTTTTTTTCATAAGCGCTTTCTTATTTGTGACGTCACACTAGACAGACGCACAAACATACAAACATATATTTGTGACGTCACATTAACATGAAATGTAGACAAATGTACAGACATAAAGACATGTATAAAAAGAAAAAAAAATACAATTGTGTGCATACTAAAGAGAGATCTCCTTGTCCCGGATGGGAGGAATGACACTGAAGTTGTGAAATATTTTGAAGGACTCTTTTAAGGGAATCATTCCATATCTTCATCTTGGTCCTCTTGATTTTGTACCTTTTTTATTAATCTTGTTTCCTCAGCAACTTCATCTTGATCCTTTTGATTTGGTACCTGCTTTATCAATCTAGATGGTATCCATATTGGAGAGGATTCGTGCTTTGGAAAAACACAAACAGATCCTCTCCCCCAAATTAATACTGGATCTGGACCCTTCCATGAACCTGAAAGAACATCCTCCCAGTAAACCAAAGGTTTATGTTGTTGGTGTGGGTTCCAAAGTCTGTCTCCAGCAGAATAACCATCAGAGTCTAAAGTTAAAAAATTTAAGGTAAACAGGGCAACTGCCAATCTGTCCTTAGGATTTTTCCAGTTTCCTTCTTTTTGTTTTAATAACATAACTTTTAGTGTGCGGTTTGCTCTTTCAAAAATGCCCTGAACCTGAGGATTGTATGGGATGCCTGTTTTATGGGATATATTGAATTTTGCACAAAACAGTTTGAAAGATGAGGATGTATATGCAGGGCCGTTATCTGTTTTAAGCATTTTGGGGATGCCCAATGCAGCAAAAGCTTGCAAACAATGAGATGTAACATCTTTAACTTTTTCTCCAGAATGTAAGGAAGCAAAAATCATGCCTGAGCATGTATCTATGGTCACATGAATAAATCGCAATTTTCCAAAAACTTGGCTCATGAGTAACATCCATCTGCCACAAATGATTGGGCATTAATCCTCTAGGGTTAACTCCGAAATGAGGATTGGGCAAATGTGTCATACAAGATTTACAATCTTTTACAATTGCTCTGGTTTGCTCTTTTGTGATTTTAAACCTACGTTGCAAGGTGGTGCTGTTGACATGAAACTGGGAGTGAAATAAAGTAACTTGTTGTAGCGTTGAAAGTATAAATATATAGTTTTTGTAAGGTCATCTGCCTTTCGATTACCTTCATGGAGGGGACCAGGCAAGTTGGTATGTGCTCTAATATGGCCTACGAATAGAGGTTCTTTTCTTGCCCACAAAAGTTTTTGTATTTGATAAAACAATTTAAAGGCTGGAGTATGAGGTGCTATTGGTCCTGCTAGCTCTAATTTTGGGACGGCATGTACAATATATTGGCTATCTGAAAAAATGTTTAGGGCTGGTCTCTAAAATTTTCCAGAGCTCTTACCACAGCTTCCAATTCCACTAGTTGAGCTGATTTGTGTGCAGTTATGTAAGTCATATTTTCTTTTGTAGTGACTACTGCAGCAGTACCATTTGAGGACCCATCTGTAAATACATTAAATGCCTTAGGAATAGGTTGGTTTTTTATTACCTGTGGAAATATAATAGGATGATTAATACAAAAAGATAATATAGGAGACTTAGGAAGATGATTATCAAAATTTGCAGAGGTAGAGCATCTAGCTATAGCCCAGTCATTATCATTGAAGCATAAATATTCAATCTGTGAAGATGAATAGGGAGTAAAAATAGTAGCAGGGTGAATGCCAAATATTTTAGTAGAAGTCTTAAGTCCTTGAAGAATAAGTTTAGCCACCATGGAGGTATAAGACTCAATTATACTTTTAGGAGAGACGGGCAAATGTATCCATAATAAAGGCCCTTGTTGCCAAAATACTCCTGTGGGTGTATATTGTGAAGAAATAATAATCAATATCAGCGGTTGAGTTAAATCAAATCTGTTACAATGAGCTCCTTCGATGGCTTTTTCTACTACCTTTAAAGCTTTCCTAGCATCAGGAGTCAATGTTCGCGGTGAGGATGGATCAGGGTCCCCTCGAAGGATATCAAATAAAGGTTTTAATTGGCCAGTAGTGAGGTTTAGTGTAGGGCGAAGCCAAGTAATGTCTCCCAGTAGTTTTTGGAAATCATTGAGGCTGGTCAAATGTTCTTTATTTATTAAAATTTTGGGGGGTCTAACAAAGGTATCCATGATTTTAAATCCTAAAATATAATATGGGAGATCTGGTTTGAACTTTTTCTTCTGCTATATATAATCCATATTTTTAAAAAATTTTCTGCCACATCACTGAATATATTAAATAAGATTTTTTTGATTAGGGTGGG